>JALJVW010000184.1:44310560-45510560 GCA_024865655.1 Emberiza elegans
GCCTCAGCTCTGCTGCTAAAACGTGGTTTGCAGGAGAGGCAGGTGAGCACATGGGCCACTGCCAGGACTCCTCTGGCCATCCCTTCCCCAGGGAGACGAAACACCACAGCACCTCTGTCATTCGTGATCAAAACCTCTGTATTTTTAGGCTGGTGATGACTGAAGATAAATCTGTAGCTTTGAAAGGAGGGGCAGAGGGTAAAAGAAAAGTTCTTCCTTTCCTTCCACCTCTGCCCTTGAGTGGGAGCTGATAAAATCCAAAGGCTCTGCCAGGAGATCAGACTCCACTCCAGCTTTGCCCAGGAACCATGTGGATGAAATATTAAGCACTGGGGCTGGAGCAGGTAGAGCAGGAATAATCAGATGAGTAGCTAAAGGTCTGGTATCCTGTGGGGACACATGTGATTGATCAGCCTTGCAAAAATAAATAACCTGGCCCTTTAGATCTATGTAGCAATTTTAAATTTTTAATAAATCTGTGTGTATGGTGAAGGATAAGTCGTCACCCTGCGCTCTGTGCCTCTGATTCTCTGGGTGAATTTATCATGCTCTCCCTTTTGGAGGCTTCACATCCTGCTGATAAACAGTTTAAAACTCCTGTCCCGTCTTTATCTCCTTGAGGTGCCACAGAGCCTGGCTGGGGATGCTCCATCTCTGAGCAGGGAGAAGGGAGAGCCCAAAGCTGCTGCTCCTGGCTTTGCCAGCCCGTGGTGCCTCCAGGTTTGCTGCAGGAGGAGGGAGAAGACCAGGAGTGCAGGGGAGGGGTCTGGAATCTGCAGAGAGGGGCAGCATGTGGGGCAGAGGGAGAGAGAACACAGCAGAGGTAACACAGCAGCCTTCCAGACACGGGAAATGATGGCACAATGTCACAGACATCTTTTATGGAAAATCCTTTCCTTAGGATTTTTCCTCCTGAGAAGCTGGGAGGCCTCAGGAACAAAATGCAAACAGTGGTTATCTGATGCTGTGGAATGCAATAGGTAGATCTGGGATTGGCCCATGTTGGTGTTTCTAATTAATGGCCAATCACAACCCAGCTGGCTCAGACAGAGAGCCCGAGACACAAGCCTTTGTTATCATTCCTTCTTTTTCTATTCTTAGCCAGCCTTCTGATGAAATCCTTTCTTCTATTCTTTTAGCATAGTTTTAATATAATATATATCATAAAATAATAAATCAAGCCTTCTGAAACATGGAATCAGATCCTCGTCTCTTCCCTCATCCTCGGACCCCTGTGAACACGGTCACAGCACAAGCTGGACAGCACCTGCAAACTCATCCTGGCAGGCTCTACAGAGCAGGGTTGGGCTCTCTCCACCTTCCTGCTTGGAATTGAGGCACTTGGGAATGATGGAGCCTGGCAGAGCTGATCTGTTTCTGCTGGAAAGAGCAGCCAGGGGCCTGAGAAAAGAGTTTGAGAGTTTGCTCCTCTGGGAGAGTGGAGTTGGGAGGCAGAAGGATGCAGGTGCAGCTGAATTGCACATCTGAGAAGCACGGGACATGTTTGAAGGCAAAATGTGCCTTTCCTGTGGCTTGGTGCAGGGCTTCTGGGAGGGGCTGTGGGTGGCAGCGCTCTCCTGGCATCACCAGAGCTTTGCAAAAGTCTTTTGTCACTTCTGTGCCATTTTTGTGCTGTGCAGCTGTTCAGTCACATCCCTCTGTGTCCCACCTGAGCTGTGGAGTGAAAGCTGCTGCCATCCCACTCCTAAACATGCAGGGCTGTGCCATCCTCTCCTAGTCGGGGTTCCAGCAGCCCTGGGGAGGTTTCCCAGGTCCCTGCTCTCTGCCAGGCCCTGTCACACCCAGCGCAGGGCTCTGTCCCTGTCCCTGGCTGTCCCTGTGGCTGGGTGTCCCTGTCCCCCCAGGCAGAGCTGCTGCAAGGACCACATCCCAGCTGGGCAATACAAACTCCCTGCTCATCAGGGAGGCAAATCTGAGCTGGGAATACTTTTGGGTTTTATTTTTACCATTGCAGTGGGGAAGCCTGTAAGATCTGCAGAGCCATGGCAATGTGGGTGCTGCTGTTCCCCCACGCTCGGTGGGGGTGACACGTCCGTGTGTGTCCTGCTGGAACCTCCTGGTGCCTGCAATTAATTTCGTCTTAAGCCCAGATAATTTGTGGCTTTGGTGGGGATTTTTTGTACTCTGTGTCTAGCAGCCATCAGTAATTTTAAAACTTGAGCTGTCAGCAAATTTGAGTCGTAGTGGAACCTCTGGAGGAGGTGCTGGTGCCTCGCTGATGCTCTCGGTGGCTGCTGTTGAGGAGGAGGCAGGATGTGAGCTGAGGGAAAACCTTCCCCTGCTCCCCTAATAACGTGGCACTGCTCTCTGGGCATGGGTTATGGATTTGGAACCTCCAGGAGGAGGTTCTGGTGATGCCTGGAGGTCTGGTCTGGCCACTGATTGTCATTGGCAGCAGCAAATGTCCCCCCAGCCATGGGGACAATGGACAGCGAGTCATGGTGGAACCTCTGGAGGAGGTGCTGGTGCCTCGCTGATGCTCTCGGTGGCTGCTGTCGAGGAGAAGGCAGGATGTGAGCTTAGCGTAAACCTTCCCCTGCTCCCCTAATAACGTGGCACTGCTCTCTGGGCTGGGGTCATGGATTTGGAACCTCCAGGAGGAGGTTCTGGTGATGCCTGGAGGTCTGGTCTGGCCACTGATTGTCATCTGCGTGCCGAATGTACCCTCACCTATGGGGACAGCAAGCAGAGTGCGGTGACAGGCAGAGGGAGCCCCAGGCTAGAGAGCCAAGGGATGAGCAGGAAAGGTGTCCAAGCCATCCAGTGTGGGAACTCAGCCATCCCTCTGCATGTCCAGAGTTGCCAAGAACCCCATCAGGGGGCTTGGAGACCCTGGCATGCTGCCCAGAACACCTGGAGACTTGATTTTGACCCTTGCAGTGAGTTGCCAGCTTTGTATGAGGACGTGAAAGTCACACAGGTCTGAATGGTGTAATAACAAAATAATCACAGGGTGAAAATGTAGACTTTAGGATTTTTGATATGGGGGTTATGGGGACAAGATGGAGGAATCTGGGCGTGTCTTGTCCTTTCTTCTTGTTCTCCATTTTCTGCAGTGGTGCTGGCACTTTGGGATTGGTTTAGAGTAGAAGTGCACTGTCTAACACAGGTGATGGGTATTGGGAATTAAGTGTAAATATGTTATAGGTAGTTTGTAGTATAAAAGGACAACACAGAGTGCCTGTGGCTGCCCTGCTGAGCAGATCTCGGCTGGGCAGGAAGAAAATTTTATAGATAAGGATTAATAAACAACCTCAAGACCGAAAAGTGAAGAGTCCAGACTCGTTCTTCAGTTGCGTGGGCCGAAGCAGAGACACCCTGCACATCTCGGGGCAGAGAAATCAACAGCAACCCGAGGATCCCGGGGGTGTGCGGGGCCCTGGCACAGCGGTGGGAGCTGCAGCTGCCACCTCGGGGTGGTCCCAGCCTGGCAGAGCTCGGATATCCATCCCTTTCAAGCCCCGCTGCTCGGCTCTTTAGGAAAACTTATTAAAAGCAAACATCTCCTGGCTCTGCAGTAATTGAGAGCTATCAGTGGAGCACCAGGATGCTCTTTAAAGCATTATGGGGGAGGAGAGAAAGTAAAAGCCCAGGGATGAAGGCCAGCCAGGAAGGATGAAATAGCATTTAACAGTGAGCAGGTTTGCCTTGGGCATCCTGGCAGGCATGGCAGCTCTAGGTGGGAGGCTGCTGGCACCCAGGTGTCATTTACTTTGATTTCATGATGGTGTTTTTAACCTTTCCGGGGCCAGGACAGCCAGCCCTGCTATCAGCACAGATGAGGATGGCTGTGGGGGCTTTGGTACCTTTGATGATCTACAGTAATTTGTTTTCCCTCTTCATCTGAGGCAAACCCTGGTAACTTTCTCTGTGCCTTTTCCTCTGCCACAGCCAAATGGGGAGCCAGGGACCTTTTTCTGGGGTGAATTTGGCCCTGTGAGCATTGCAAGCCTTCCCACTGGTTTTTAAACACTCTCATCAGCAGAGCCCAGATCTGGCAGCCAGATTCCTCGCTCAGGTTTAAACGAGGGATTGCCTCCCTCCTGTGCTCTGTTTGTTGTCTCAATTTCTCTGATCACCAGCAAAGATGGTTTTTTTAGACATTCTGCTTCTTGCAGATAATATTCCTCCTTGAGCAGACCTGCTTGGACTTAAATAGGCGAAGTGTTGGGGGCTGTGTGTGCAGATTTTGCTGAGCTGCTCGGTGGGGAAGGTGTGGGGGCCCAAAATGCTGCTCCTGAGAGAAAAAAAGGATTTGCAGGGACAGTGGGTAGAGGTGAGGAGGTGGAGCAGAGCTGCCAGGGAAGATGATGGCTGGGGAGAGCCTTCCTGAGGTGGTAACATCAGCCCGGCCCCGTGCAGGAGAAAAGTGATTCCCAAGCATTCCCAGCACATTGTTCTCCCAGTTTTTTTGGATGCCACAGTGCTTTTTGGCATGGCTTTGCTCTGCTGCAGCCCTTGAAAGCTGTTGTCCAACACGTCTCACTCCTGTATGGTCGAAATAATTGTGTGAGTGGCATCCAATGCTCTCTTCACTCCTTTTTGCATCCTCCCTCTTGTGAATAAAAGCCACTTTCATCTCCCGCCTCCTTTAGCATTTTCCATCCCATTCTTTCTCCCCTTTTTTTTCCCCCACATAAAGCAAAATTTTTGAAAATGAAATGAGAGAGAAAGAGAGAAAAAGAAAGCTCAGATGCAATTTTTTTTTTTCTTTCTCATGAAAAGGAAAGCGTGGAATACAACAAATTAAATAGCCACCCAGTGAGAAAAAAGGGAGTGGAGTGAAAAATGGGCAGGGAGGGGGGATAAAACCCAGATGAAAAAGGCAGGCTGGTGCTGGAAGATGCCAGACAGGTCTGGGAATAGAGGCATAGCATGGCAGTAAAATAATTGTACCCCTTCGGCTGCAGTCCAGCGCTGCTTTCTGCCTCGCTACCCCAAGCCTGCCATCCTCTGTTAGCTCCTGCAATATTTTATCCGCCAGCCCGGGCTCTGTTTCACCAGTGAAGGAGAGGACTAGATTAATTAGGAGAGCTCTCTCTCTCCACAGCCAGCCCGGCTCTGCGGGGGGAAGGCTGGGAACTATTTAAAGGGATGAAGATGTACTGCAGCAGCTGCCATCTCTCTGGCTGGTAATGCGCTCGCTCACCTAGCTGAAAATTCATCTCCTTTTGCCCTCTGCCAGTAATTCCCAGCAAATAAAAGCTGGTGAGCTCCAGGTTGAGCTCTGGGCTGGGCTGGGGGTTTGGGGAGAGCAGGTGTTAAGGCAGGGAATGGGGGCGAGATGTGTCTGCATGGAGCTTGGAACCTTGCAGAACGTTCAGGACCTGAACGTGGCTCTGGTTTGTGACAGCGCTGCCCACGGTGGGAGCGGGGCTGCAGGAATCCCAGGTCTCCCCCCAGCCAGCACGGACCCTGCCCAGCCCTGCTCCCCCGTTTCTGAGCTCATTAAGGCCCAGCCTCGCCTCCGAGTGACACAGGTAATGAATCCTCTGCAGGGTGCCTGCTGGCTTTAATAAGCTGGAATGAACTGAGGATGAGAATTAACCTGGCAGGATTAGCTCGCTCTGCAGCGGGATGCTGGGGATGGCTCCGCGCGGGCCGTGACGGGAATTTTAACACCTCCGGCTGCTCTTTGTGGAGCATCCAGCAGCTCACAGCCCCTGCGGGGCCGAGGGGGAGCAGGCAGGGGAGCAGCACCCCGGCTTGGATGGTGCCTGCTGCCCGTGTTACCCCGAGTGTCGGACAGGAGCGATGCTGAGCTCTGCAGCCGCCAGATGTGGGCTCTGCAGCCTCCAGATGTGCAGCATCCCGGCGCCCCCGCTGTCTCCTCCAGAGCAGGGAGGGTTCGAGGAGCCGTGTCTGTGTTCAGGAGGTGTTTCAGCAGGGCTTGGGGTGGGTTTTGGCCCGGGCTCCCAGAGCCTGGCTGATCAGAGCATTGTGAGAGCCTGGCGCCTGAAAACCCTGCAATTACCCTGCATTTGCTTGGGGCTTGGGGCTTTTTATTTTCAGTAAATGGCTTCGTAATGCAGCCCCCCTGCAGGGCACGCTCCGTGGGACACAGTAGGTGCTTCATGCCCTAAAAGCCACAGGGATGGCAGTGTGGCAGCATCCAGGGGCGGTGCCGGGGATGCTGCACCACATCCAGGGTGTCCCCCGAGCCCTGGATCATGGACCCTGACGGGATCCAGGCAAGGGGGCACTGTGCTCTTGCTTAGCTCAGCACAGATGAGGAGCTTCCCTGCTGTCCTGCTTTCGCCTGGGGTAGAGTTTGTCACAGACATGTTTTATGAAAAATCCTTTCCTTAGGGTTTTTCCTTCTGAGAAGCTGGGAGGCCTCAGGAACAAAATGCAAACAATGGTTATCTGCTGCTGTGGGATGCAACAGGTGCATCTGGGATTGGTCTCATGTGGTTGTTTCTAATTAATGGCCAATCACAGGGAGCTGGCTTGGACAGAGAGTCCGAGCCATAAACCTTTGTTATCATTCCTTCTTTTTCTATTCTTAGCTAGCCTTCTGAAGAAATCCTTTCTTCTATTCTTTTAGTATAGTTTTAATGTAATATATATCATAAAATAATCAATCAAGCCTTCTGAAACATGGAGTCAGATCCTCGTCTCTTCCCTCATCCTCAGACCCCTGTGAACACGGTCACAGAGTCAGTCCCTTCCTAGTCCCTGGTGGTTTGGATTTAGGATGAGCCCTGCTGTGACACATCACCCTGCTGCCTGTCAGCCTCCCTCCACGCTGTGGGTCCCTGGGCACAGCTCATCCTGCAGCTGGGTGAGCCCTGATATGTGCCCAGATGTGCTTTTCCTGCCTTACAGGAGCCTCTAGGAACAGACACAGAGCTTGAGAAACCCTTGCAGGCACTGCTTGTAATTAGAATGTACTTGGAGTAATGGGAACCCAGGGGCTGATTTGTGTGGCTTTGGTTATTTTGGGGCTTGTGGGGGTTGTCCACCTCCCCAGGCCTGGCTTGTGGGGGTTTAGTGATGCTGCTGTGCCTTGGTTTGGGTCCTTCCTCCTGCCTGTCTGAGGAAAGCAGGAGGAGAGGAGGGGGACAAGGATTGGCAACAACTGACAGAACCAGAGGACACAGGCTTGAGATGTGCCAAAGGAAATATGGGTTGGATATAAGGAAAAAGTTGTGGGGGGATAGAATGCAAGAAAATGAAGATGGTGCAGAAGGTAATCTCAGCCCTGGGGAGTTGCAGCTGTACTAATCACCAAAGATGAGGAACAGGCCTGCCCTGAACAGGCCATAGCTGTGTCCAGTGAGGATGAGTGCTGTAAAAGAGTGGGTTAGCTGGGTGAGAAGGGAGCTGGAGTTTGTTGGCTGTGTTGTGAACAAGGTGTCAGTGCTGTGAGGAGATGCCCATGAGAAATCACCAAGATGATACGGGAGCTTTTCAATAAGATGACAACAAAAAGTTTTTTACAGAAAGGGTGATAAAGTTCTGGAATGTTCTGCCCAGGGAGGTGGTGGAGTCCCCATCCCTGGATGTGTTTAACAAAGCATGGATGTGGCACTGGGTTTCCAGGGTTTAGGTGAGGGGCTGGGGCTGGGTTGGACTCGATGATCTTCAGGGTGTCTTCCAACCTGGTCATTCTGTGACTGCAGGCACAGAGCAAACGCCTCCTTGTGACACCACAGCCTGGGTTTGAGGGCCACCAGAGCCATCCCCCATTCATAACATCCAGGCTGTAACGAGCTCCCGGTCCAGGCTAGGAAATAATTTGGAAGCTGCTCTGGATTTCCATGGAATGTCCCTCTCTGCTGAAGGGTTTCTGGCTTTTTCAGCTCTTAGTAAGAGCGTGGATGTTTTTATCTCTGCATGGATGGGGTAGCAAGGATAGGGTTAACACCACATGCCTGGGTGTATTGTCCCCAAGATGCTGAGGCAGGGACAGTGCTCCTGTCCCTTGGCATGGGGACAATCTGGTGGCAGCCACCAGCTCCAACACTGGGGCTCCTGGTGGCTTGCAGGAGCAAAGCCCAAGTGTGGAGCTGGAAGTGGATGGAGCTTGGGTAACCCAAAGTGTTTTGAAGAAGACAATTAATGGTGAGAGGAGATGGCTTTTAACTGCTTGGATTTTCTAGGTTAAACCTGGATATCATGAGGGTATATCCCAAATTCCCTGCAAGGCTGGGCAAGGTGGCTGTGCCTGCCCACCTGTAGCCTTAAATCAAAGGCGCAGGCCTTGATGAGAAAGCAGCCAGGGAGATTTTTATTCTGATGCTGGATTTCAGAGCCTCGCAGGAAGGTGTCTGTTTTTCTCTCCCAATCCAGTTTGTGGAAGAAGAAAAACAATCAAGAAAGCAGGGAAGGTGATGTTCTTAAATCCGCCAGGGCTTTAGGAGGATATTGTTTGTGCTTCTTGAATAATGGCTTTTGATATGTAATAATATTGTGTGGGGTTTTTTTTGATAGCAAATATTACATTTATTTTAAATGATATAATCAGCCCTTGGCGTCTCAGCTGATTTAGTCAATTAAGTTTTTAACCTCATGTCTTCAATCTCGTCTGTGAGTAATTTAAATGTGGTGATTTTAATGAAAGTACATCTACCTGTTCATTTATCCACACACACCGTTGCCCTTTGGATCTGTGGTGAGAGGGACAGGAGATGCCTTTTCTCTTCTGCATGGAAATGTTTAGCAGAACTCAGGAGACAATGCACTGATTGGCATTAGGGAGCTAAAGGGTTTATTTTGTTTTTTCTTTCCCAGAACAATCCAAATCTATCAGATGCAGCAATTCCCAAAGTGACTGTGCATTAAAGCTTTCAGAAAGGACAGTGGGATTGCCTCAGATTCTGGCGTGGTGTTTTTTTACCCCAGGAGATGACAATAATGCACCACCCAAAGCTGATGGATGCACAACATCTCAGATGCTCGTACAAATCTTGTGGCTTGCCCTGATAGTTGCAGCGGTTTCAGGATCACGCACAGCCCCAAACCCCTCTGTGCTGTTTGGGATACTCATGACAGCGCTGTCCCCAGGGAGAGGGCACTGGAGATGCCCTTCCTGGCAGGATGGGGCTCCTGGGCTCTCTCGGAGCCTTTCTGGGTTGCTGCAACCCCGAGATTGTTAAGTCTCTTTTCCCAGCCCGGTGCTTGAGGAAGGAGTCAGGGCTCTTCATTTCTCGGTCTCAAGGCTGTTTATTTTATCTTCTATAAAAAATTTTCTCCTCTCCTGCCGAGGTCTGTCCAGCAGGACAGTGCCAGGCACTCTCCCTTGCCTGGGGTGGTGTTATGTCTTTATACTAAAAACTACGTGTACAATATTTACAATAATTTTCCAATTCCTACCACCAATGTTAGACAGTGAGCTTCTACTCTAAACCAATCTAAAAGTGCCACCATCACAGCAGAAGATGGAGGCCAAGAAGAAGAAGAAGGAGAAAGGCTGGACACGCCCAGTTCCCTCCATTTTGCCTCCTGAACCCCCATACCAAAAACCCCAATACTTTTCCACCCCGTGATAACTTCACTAATCTTCTTCCTAAACTGTTGTGGCTTGCTGATCTTCATACAAGGTTGGTAATTTGCTCCATGGGTCATAATCAAACCCACAGGTGTTCTGGGCTCTGTGCAGGGTCTCTGAGCCCCCTGGCAGGGGTCTGGCTGTTCTGGACAGGCAGAGGGATGTGCTGGGCTCCCACAGGGCTCCTGCAGCCCCTGGGGTGGCCCTTGCGGTGCTCTGGTTTTTGCCTCGTGCTGAATTCAAGTCCAGCAAACACGGCTTGATGTTTTTCAGCCTTCACCAGCACTGCAAAGAGAAATCAAGATAAATGACCTGGGGCTGCTCAGAGCCCAGCTTTGTGTGCTCCTGGGCACTCTGGCTCCTCCCCACGGTGTTTTTTTGGCTCACAAGAGAGTTCTGCAGCACCGGCACAGCCCAGGCTGGGGTGGGTGCTGGGGGTCCTTGGGCACACACTCTGGAGAGAGGTGCCTGCTCCAAAGGGGATGTCTGAGGCCAAGTTCTTTGAAATCAAGCCCAGAAGCAGCAGTAACAGCTTTTTGTTCATATCTCATAGGCTGACATATCTAAAATTCTTTTTTTTATTTGTTTTTGAAGTAAAAATATTCCAAAGGGGCATTATATGTGGTTTTCTCACAGAAGGCAACCTGCCTCCCCCTGAAAACACTTGTTTCAAAATTTTCTGTGGAAAATGTGAACAGTTTTTTTTTTGATAAAAGCATTTCTATTCATGAGCAGTAGCTCAGAGAGATTTGCAAGAAATAAATAGGTTTTGGCAGCATAAAAGTCTCTGTTGAACAAGGGGATGGGGAAGGTGTGAAACTTGATTTGGTATCGTTTGCCCGTGGAATTTCAGCAAAACTTCTTCAGCAGAAGTGTCAGGGGATGTTTTTCCATCAAGCCCCTGTCCAAATCTCCTGATACTGGTGAGAGCTGCAACATTCCTGTGTCAATAATCACCTTCTTGGCTGTTGCAGTGCTCTGCTCCTTGGAGATTTGTCTCCATCCCACCCTGGGCCGTGCTTGCTGCTGGCTGGGTGTGTTGGAGAGCTGGCCTTGAGCTCCCTCCACATTTCAGCCAGTGAAGGTCGTTGTGCCTCAGGAAAGCTGATTTCTCCTGCACTTCCAATATATATTCTGCCTTATTAGTGCAGGTTTTTAATGAACTCTGTGCATATCGGAAAGCAGAGAAGGCAGGGACAGGGCCTGTGCTTGTCTGAAGCAAAATGAGGTTTTTATTTTGCAGCCCTCTGGGATGGAGATGCCTGGGGCAGGGCAGGTTGGCATTCTCTGGTAGAACTGGTCAGTAATTCCTGGCTGGGGGTGAGTGAGTGATTAGCCTGTCAGGGATTCACCAGGGCCCAGTTTCCAGCATGGCCCCTGCTTCCAGCATCCCCAAATTCCCTGCTGCCATAGGGAGCAGCTCATCACGGAGACAAACCTCGTTTGGGTGTTCTGTTACCAGCTTTTTGGGCTCTGTCCTGCCCTGACTCTCCCAGCTGACGTTTGGCTCTCCTCTCCTTGCTCATCTGAGGCTCTTTCCCTCCTTACTGCCATGGATGGGGTAAAACTGATGATATTTGGGACTGTGAGCTGGCCCTGCACGTCCACACCTCCTCCCCTCTTCATTCCTTCAGAGCTGCATATAAGAAAGCTCAATTTTCTTGAAAGCTGCCTAAAAAAAAAAGGTATTTCCATGTCTGGCAAGGAAGCAGGAGGATGCAGGGATGCTTGGAGCTGCCTCTCTACCTCCAGCTCTTCCCCCACGTCCATGTGGATGCAGCTCCATTCCCCTGTGGGAAAGGGAGAGGGGAGGAGAGGCGCCTGCACTGCTTCCCTTTAAGCAGAGATTTGGCTGTGGCTCTGAAAGCAGAATTAGAGGTAGGGTTTAATCATACAAGCTCTGAAATATGGGAGATTAAATCTTTTTAAGGAGGGCAGCTAAGCACTTTATTTTCTGTGCAGGAATCTTCAGGGGGTCGGAGACCAGAGAACTGGATTTAAAGCTTTTAAATTACTTTTTTCTTCCGTTTTTTTTTTTAACATTTTTTTTCTTCCTCCCACAATACTTGGTTGGACAGAAAAGACTTTAAAGTGATGGCTAAAAAAAAGAGAGAGAGAAAAGATGGGTGGAATGGAGATGCTTGTTGAAAATAGACATTATTAATGTTGTGTTGAGTTGTCCAGGCACATTTAATCCTTAAAGTGCACATCTGCTCTGGGAAGTGATTTTTGTGGAAGGAGGGAAATCTTTTAGGTGTTCCTTGTCATTTCTTGCTGCATTTGATGACAGCTTTGCTCCATGGCAAGGGGATTTGCAGCCCCTCTCCTGCTGCAGCCCCCTAAAGCCCTGGAGGTGCTCATGGGTGCTGTGGGTCCCCCTTCCCAGGGCTCAGGGGGGGATGTTTAATCTGGGATTGCCATTCTGGCTGGAATTGGGTTTTGTTTTTCCCAGCCAGGCGCTGGCCCAGCCTTGCTCAGGGGAATTGGAGCTGTTTGGTTGCCTCTCACAGAGCCTGCTCGGGGACGTTCGCTTGTGTTTGTCTTGCGTTTTTCTTAATTTCACGGAGCTGAAGGGATCGATGGGAAGGTAGACCTGGGATTTAAGGATGCCTATAGCACAACTCTGTGACTGATGACCCCAGCTCCGCTGCTGCTCTGCAGGCTGGGAGCTTGCAGGGCTGCCCGGGCCAGCTGATGGTGACATCCACAGGAGGAATGGTGTGTCCTTCCCATGGGTGGGAAGGACCATGCGCAGGAGGAATGCTGTTCTTCCCATGGGTGGGATACCCGAGTGGGTCATGGTGACTGTTATGAGTAGAACAGCTGCCCATTTTTTAAAAAGGTTGCAGAGTTCACAGGTTGGGCCAGCTGCTGCCAGGGTAGAGTTCTAACTGTTAGTTGTTGTAATCGCCTGTTGTTTTTGTTTTCATTAACTACCTGTTGTTGATGGTTAAGAATTCCCCCTTTTGTCGAGTTGCACCCTGCTGCTTCCTGGAGGATGGCACCCAGATGGGGAAGAGGAGGGGACATTGGGGTTGGCATGCAAATGAAGAAACCCCTCACCAAACCTAACAAAAACCCCTAAAAACAACGAGCCAACACGGAATTGAGGGATCGAAGTGATGCCTAGACGAGAGGAACAGAATCCAGTGTCTGCTAAGACCCTTTTTACCCCTCACCCTAACCTAAAGATGTCGGCTGGACAGAGGAATGCGAAACAGAAAAAGGGGGAATCTCGTGATGCTCTCGTGAGGATGGAAGCCCCAGCTCTGCCCACAGACCAGGGCACCAAGCTGCACTCTTCCTCCTCCTCCGTGCCACTCCTGGGAGCAGCGGTGGTGTGAGCGTGACCCGTCGGTTCTGCCCACCCGAGCTGATCACTTTTAATAAAGGCATTAAAAAGAAGGAAGATCTCCTGCCTTATTTATTTCAGTGACCACGCTGGGAAAGGAGTGCAAAGTTGGTTTTGAAGGCTCTCAAAGGACTCTGTGAGTCCTGCCTGGACTCGGTGGGACCTTGCCTGGGGTGTCAGCAGAACGGCGCTGGAATCTCGGTGCCGCCGGCTGTATCGGCTGCTCGTTGCCATAGAAACGCGCTGTGGCATCGTGCTTGTTTGGAACGAGGTGGCACTGGCATGTGTGGGAACCCAGAACATCCCTCTGGCTGTCCAGGATGGCCAGGACCCCTGCCAGGGGGCTCAGAGACCCTGGCACAGAGGCCAGAACACCTGTGGGTTTGATTATGACCCGTGGAGCAAATTACCATCCTTAGATGAAGATCAGCAAGCCACAACAGTTTAGGTAGAATAACAGTGAAGTTATCATGCGGTGAAAAAGTAGATTTTGGGGTTTTTGGTATGGGGGTTCAGGAGGCAAGATGGAGGGAACTGGGTGTGTCCAGCCTTTGTCCTTCTTCTTCTTGGCCTCCATCTTCTGCTGTGATGGTGGCACTTTTAGATTAGTTTAGAGTAGAAGCTCACTGTCTAACAGATGTGATAGGTATTGGGAAGTAATTGTAAACAGTGTATATGTAGTTTTTAGTACAAAGACATAACACCACCCCAGGGGCAGGCAGGGGGCTTGGAACTGTCCTGCTGGATGGACCTTGGCTGGACAGGAGAAAGAATTTTATAGATAAGATACAATAAACAACCTTGAGATCGAGAAATGAAGAGCTCTGGCTCCTTCAAGCGCTGGGCTGGGAAAAGAGACTTTTGAACTCTTCTTGGGGTCACTGTGAGCAGCGAGAAATCCCGACAGCGTGTTGGTGGGACACGCTGCCCTTTTCCCACCTGGAGCGAGCGCCTTTGGCCACTGGAAGTTGTGTGTGTGGGGGAAAGAAGGGTTGGCTTGGGTGACTGTGCTGGAAGGGCTCCAACAGCCAGTGATATAAACATGGGCAGGAGACTTTTCTCCTTCTCCTTTTAAGGCTTTTATTAAAAGCAATCAGCTTGGGTGGGAAGAACTGACAGATCCGCATTTATGCTGCTGCTGCTCCCAGGAGTGACTTGGAGGAGGAAGAGTGCAGCTTTGTCCATTGGTCTGCAGGCAGAGCTGGGGGTTCTGTCCTCAAGAGAGCACCAGGAAACCTCTTGCTTGTTGGTTCAACCTTTGAGGTCCTCTGTCTAGCCAACATCTTAGGTTGGGGTGAAGGGTAAAAAGGTCTTGGTGGATACTGGATGCTGTTCCTCACATCTAGCCATTGCTTTGATTCATCAATTTTGTGTTGGCTCGTTGTTTTAGGGGTTTTTGGCTAGGTTTGGTGAGGGGTCTCTCCCGTCCTATGCTGGTTCCGATGTCCCCTCCTCTTCACCGTCTGGGTGCCATCCTTCAGGAAGCAGCAGGGTGCCACTCGACAAAAGGGGGAATTCTTAACCATCGATGACAGACAGTAAATGAAAACGACGGGTGATTACAACAACTAACAGTTAGAACTCTATCCTGACAGCAGCTGGCCCAACCTGTTAACTCTGCAACCTTTTAAAAAAACGGGTAACTTCTCCACTCATCACGGCCAGGGCTGAGCACGCTGAAGGCGATGGGAGAAGGTCCCCTTGGGGATGCTCTGGTGTCCCCGGTGGTGCAGGCAGCACTTTCTCCACTCCAGAGGCTGTTCCACAGCAGGGAAATGGTTTCAGCAGCCCTGGTGTCCCTGCGGAGATGCTGCTGCATCCCTCCAGCACCAGCAGCCTCTGCAGCCCACCCTGCCTTTAATGGCCCAATTCCACCGAGCAAATGAGGCAGCGCCTCCGAGCCCTCCCCTCGGCCTGCCAGCTAATTAGCACGCCATTAACTTAACGAGGCTCTGCCGGCCACCCTGGACGTGGCTACGAGAGGGAGAGCCAGGCTTGGCTGGACCTGGGGTCTGCGGCAGAGCCTTTGTGGCTGAGCAGGGAGGGCTTTGCCCTGGGCTCTTGGGGCTGCCGAGGCTTTTCCGAGCCTTTGGGTCGGATTGGCCCGGTCAGGGAAGGGTGATGGGGATGGCTGGCACTGCTGGATGCTCTGGGAGTGAGTTGTGACGTTGTGTAGGGTGTGATGCTCCAGCATCCTGCACAGCCCCCTCTGTGCCACTGCCCCACGGCCAAGGTGGGACTGAAGGGGGTGCAGTGCCCCTCGGAGGAGATTCCCTCCCTCCTGGAAAGGCTCAGACAGCGGCAGCTCCCTGCCAAAGCGTTGTTTGTTGACAGACTTAAATTTGCAATTTCATGGTTTGGTTACAATGAGTTTAGTTTATAAAATTCATGAGCTGTTAGGAAGTGTGGAGAGGAGGGGGGAAAAACGCATCTGGGAGTCAGCAGGGACATGGTTGCTGACACATGCAGCAGGTCCTGCTTTGGGGACCCTGTGGGGCTCAGAGATGGGGTGTGAGAGCCTCATGCAGGACAGAAGGACGAGTCCACACTGGAGGAGAGATGCTGGTTTCTCCTGGTAACAACCACTGTGTCTTTACCTGCACACTGTGCAGAGCTTTCCTTGGGTTGGCCTTCAGAGAGCCACTGGAGAAACAGGAATCCTTTCATGGATGGAGCCCAGGGGCTTGGAAACAGCAGGCTCAGTGTGCTCAAGGAGCCTGCTGCTGGTTTGGAGTGTGGATTTGTGGTTCTTTGGAGCTTTGGTTGGGAATCCACAAGATGAGCTCCACTCCCTGGAATTCAGGACTGTGACGGAGAGAGGCAGTTCCCTGGAGTGTCACTGCATGGGCAGCATGCTCCAGCCCATCTGTTGTGAGATGAGCTGGTTGACACCCTCACATCCCACTTTTCCAAGAGATTTCTTTGCAGCCTGTCTATTGTATTTGCGGGGTGCCCTGATGAAGGATGGAAGGAATGATGAATCTGACTCCATGTTCTTAGAAGGTTAATTTATTATTTTATATTAAAGAATACTAAACTATACTGTACTAAAGAATACAGAAAGGATTCTTACAGAAGGCTAAAAAGATAATGAAAACTGGTGACTCTCTCCAGAGTCCTGACACAGCTTGGCCCTGATTGGCCAAAGAGTGAAAACAACTCACAGCAGAATCCAATGAAACAATCACCTGTGGGTAAACAATCTCCAAACACATTCCAAATGAGCACAACACAGGAGAAGCAAATGAGATAAGAATTGTTTTCCTTTTTCTCTGAGGCTTCTCAGTTTCCCAGGAGAAAAATCCTGGGCAAAGGGATTTTTCAGAGAATGTGAATGTGACACCTGTCCTGTGTCTTTGGGGGCTGACTTGGAAGCAGAGCAGCCCCCAGTCCCACCCTTCTCCCTGGCTCGACGTGCATCCTGCATCCCCCAGCAACGGAGATGCTCCTCCAGGAGCCTGGAGCCACTGATGCCCTCAGAGGGAATCAAAAGGCAGTGTTAGGAAGGATCTACACAAATATTAGCTAATTAACATAGAGTGCTGGGGAGCCCAGGGGAAGCAGGAAGGGGAGGATTCACTGAGGATACAAAGCCTTGAAGTACCTGTCCAGCATGGCAATATCTGTGAGCAGGAGCCAGCAGCCTGTGAGTGCTGCCATGGCTGGGGGGTGTTATTGTCATATCAGCAGGAGGATGGTGCACTCCCAGATTCCCTACAGGTCATAAAACACCACTGGACTCCATTGGAAATGCTAATCTGTTGATTTTTGGGGTTTTCAAAAGAAACCTGGTGTTACTCGCTGCATGGTCTGTCCCGCTGTGGGGTTGTTCATGGAGACAGGCCATAAATAGACACAAAACACTCTTTTCCTCCAGTGTCTGTTGGGTTGCTGACTCCCCAGGATCAGTGATCTCTAAGGTTTGGCAGAACCTGCTCATGCTGAACACATGGATGTGCTAAGCAAGGCCCAGAAGTCGTTGGTGGAAATGGAACTGAAGTTCAAGGACGGTCACCAGATCTGACCAGGGCATCCACAAATTAAGGGGAAGGTGATTCAAGCTCACTCCTGGACCTCATTCTGGTGACCTCTCCAGCAACACTGTCCATGAGGAAACCTTTCAGTTGCTCTCTGTGTTCATTAACAGCCTTTGGGCTGTAATTAGTACATCCTTGCCTTACTGAACATCTCCATTTCAAGCCATTTACTGTGTAAATGTTTCCCTGTGAAGCTGCTGGACTTTCTAGGAATACTCAAGAGGATTTATCTTTCTCAGCATGCCCCAGCACATTGGTTGTGTTGATATACAAGATGCAGGACCCAGGTGGAGTTCATGGTCCTTGGATTTGTACATGGGGCCTGTCTGGAAGGCAATCCTCCTCTTCCTTTGCTGGTGGGGCAATTGCATGGAATTCTTTTCCATCCAAAGTGTTTAATCACCTAATTTGTGTTAAGGAGCATCAGCTCTTCATTTCCAGCTGTGCCAGCACAGAAGATGCTTCCTTGTTAATGAATCCTGGACTTGAAACATCTCTATGTATGTGTGGGGACATGAAAGCCCAGGGAGGGGACAAGACTTGAGGGTGCATCAGGAAATTGGGAGCAAGGGCAGGACAGAGCACAGCCACCAGACCACCCGCAGATCCCGCTGCATTGTGTCCAATCCAGTACCCAAATTTCAGACTTTTAAGAGGATTATCAGGTGTCTGTTTGAATTACTCTGACATGAACAGTCACTCAGAAAATGTACATTCATTTGAAAGGTCAAGCACATCTGATTTCTGCCTTTGGTATGCGGGGGCTTATCCTTTCAACTCTCCCTTCCTTAATGAGATTCTTGTTTCAAAGAGTCGCGCTGTGCCCAGGATTTGACGGAGTCAAGTGTGCTGGAGATAGTTTTTGTTATCATGTTTACCCTTTTATCTGCCTGTCCTTTGAAAGCTCCCCAGCACACAATAAGGATGCAGCAGGATGGCCACTCGGGGCAGCTCTGCCAGCAAAATCAGCTTTTTAGGGGCGGAGAGATGGAGATGTGCTAGCGGGGAGCTGCAGCACCAGGAATTTTGATTTCTGCATGGCAAAGCAATCAAATGGAGAGAAGGCCTTTGAGAAGACCCCCAGTCACCAGGGGGGGCTGGGCAGGTACCAGGGTGTCATCAGCTCCCACAGAAACCTCAGAGGAAATAAAGCCAGGTTGGGCTTGGCATGGCAGAGTTGTGTTTCTTGATTAAATTAATGTGTATTGATATTTCTCCTGTTGTTTTGACTTCACAGGCTGTTTAAATTCAGGCTTGTCACAACAAAATACAAAGGAGGTTGCTCGGAGATTGATTTTTTTTTTCCCCTTTAATCCTGTCTCTGAAGAAGAAGAGTATTTTAAAATTTTATTTTTTTTTCCCCACTACTTCCAGGTTGACAGCCAGGGAAGGCTTCAAACGTTAAAACTGTTGCGCAAATAATTATGTTAAAATGCCGAGCATACATTATGGAGGAGGGCGCTCCTTGATTGTAACGTACGAATCAATTTTCTGCGTCACAAAATTACTGACACTGGAGTTGGCTTTGGTGATTTATTCCCTGGAATGACGATCCTGTGACTGCCTTCCCCCTGGAGAAGGGTTTTTTTTATTTCCTGATGGGTGAAGCTTTGGTCTCCTCTTTGCTGTCACTGCTGTCTCCTCCCTGCCTCGGTGACAGTCCCCTCCGCCGCTTAAAAATAGCGGCTTTTATGCAAACTATGTCCCAAAACGCTCTGCCAAGTTAAATAATGTAGTCACAAAACCAAATATTGAATAATGACTGAGGCAAGGATTAAGGGAGACAGGCAAGGAACAAAAGAGAGATTCTCAAGTGTTTTGAACACAGAATTGAGACGACACAGATGCGCAGGGGGCTTTTTCTCTCTGCAGCCAGAGGACACAGATTAAAGGGGTCCTCCAGGACTGTGCACTCCCAGCCAGCTTAAGCTGCCTAAAGACCTCTTTAAATCCAACCTTTCTGACAAGCCCAGCTGGCTGGAGGGATTTCTGCTGGGGATAAATTCAGAGAATCATGGAGTGGTTTGGTTTGGAAGGGACCTTGGAGGCTGTCTCGTTCCAAACCTCTGCAGGGACACTTTCCACTAGAGAACCTCCCACTGGACCTTTTTAAATGGATTTCTGGGGAACATGTCTTGGGTTTTTTTTCCAGTGGAAAGTTCCCATGGGAGCTTTTCTGTGCTTGTTTCTGGAAAGAAAACATAATTTCTCTTGTTTTCCCTTGAAAGGCAGCAGCCCAGGCACTGCCATCAACCCCAGTTCTTCACACGACTCTGTTTCTCTGTTTTTGCAGGGAGATTTAAATAAAAAATGCCAGGGGCTGGGAAAAAAAAAATCACAGGCATTTAATTTCTCATGCAACTCGTGGGATTTTTCAAATCCACCTCAAAGTTGTTGAGTTGCAGTAACTCAGTGGGTAGCTGTTGGCTACTCATATGGTGAGAGAGGAACAGGCTGAAGGAATGTTGCACAAAAAGTTATGTAAATGTCTTCTGTACAGCTCAGAGAAAGTCTAGGACTCCTTTAAATCTAAGAGTTGGAAATTCATCTGGGAAGCCATAAATTCGGTAGATGTCTTTTCCTCAGTAAATTCAGAATATTGGCCAGGGAAGAAGCATCCATGTTTCACAGAAGGAGTTACTGGACTTTCTGAGTGTTTCTTCTTCTTCTTCTTCTTTTTTTTTTTTTTTTTTTTTCTGGTCCAGAAACAGTTGAAATGTAGCTCAGGATAAATTGCAAGGTGATGATTTACATGACAGGTGACACTGGCAAGCACATTATTCTCAGAGGAAGCATAAGACGGGATGTATTTACTGCCTGTCTGGGCAAATTATCCACTCTCAGATGTCTGGCATGTGCTTGTGTAGGAAATGTGTGAGTCCAAAATAGCTGATAAAGGGGATGCAGGGCACAGCAGTTAATAAATGCAACCCCCCCAATGGCTGTTGCTGCATCCCTCCTGCTGAACTCTCTCTAACTGAGAGATCTGGAGATGCTCTGAAGCTGGGTTGGGGTGAGGGAGCTCACAGAGAAATTTCCTTGCTGCTGCAGAGGTGAGATGGGCACGACTTTGCTGAGGAAAGGAGCAGGATCTGTGTTTGAGGGGATGTCAGTGCAGGGAGCCCAGTGTGTTTTGATTTTGGAGCTGCAGGAGCCAGCTCCTTGTCTCCTGTTCCTTCCTGAGGTTAGAACACCCCATCCTCCAGGGAAACTCCTCATCTGAGATCAAGGAAATTACCCTGCTCTGGCTGCTGCTGTTGCTTGGTCTTTTCAGGCTGGCTGATTTACTCTTAATATTTATCCCTCTTCACCTTATCTTTCCTACTGATGAGTAAAGCAGAATAATGAAGTGGTGCTGTTAAACTCTGAGCTCGTGCTATCCAAGGGGACTGCAGCTCACAGGCAGGGATGGATTGGGAATTTCGGTGCAGTTTTGGAGCCCTGGTGTCCCCCATGGTAGCTGGTTATGACCCTCCATGTGGAGACCACTTTAGGCCATGTCTGTTATGGATTATTGTGTTTCCAGAAGGTTTTTTCTCCCCTACCCTGGAGGGAGGGGAGGTTTGCAGGATGATTGCATTTTATTTGTGTGTGTGTGCCCACGGAAAGCTTGGGATCTCATCTGGCTTTCACGGATCTGCTTCTGTTACCTAGCAGGTATTGTAGGTGGATGTGTAAATGAGGATCCTTCTGTTTACAAAGAAATGGATATATAGTATAAAAACAATTTACTTGTAAAAGACTCATCCTGCCTCCAGAATATGTTTGAATCTTAACACAAGACAAAGTAATTTAATCCCTCCCAAACCCATATGTTGTTTGCTTCTCATTTTTTCCAGCAAATTTTACCTTCATCAAAAGATAAATCAATTTGTAGCAGCTATTGGCAGCTCTTTAAGCTGCCGAATTGAACAGCTTAATTAGGGAAAATATATTAAAAGATCTGAGAGATGCTAACCTGTTCAGTGCCTCTTCTTGGTACATCTGTATGGTCTTGCACATGTGTGGGGCTCCAGACCCCCTCTAGTTTGTCTTTGCTGCTGCTTTTATGTGATGCTTTGGGGTGTAGTGATGGCATGAGATGTTTTACTGCCCTCTAAAGCCTGGCAGGGCCTTCCTAGGCCTGTCCAGTTTGAGGATTTAGAAGTTTATTCTCTTACAAATTTTTCTTTTAAATCAAAGCAATAACAATTAAAAAAATTAATTTAAAAATGATTTTAAAATTAAATCAAAGCAATAATAATAAAAAAATTATTATTATTATTATTATTATTATTATTATTATTATTATTATTATTATCATCATCATCATCATCATCATCATCATCATCATCATCATCATCATCATCATCGACATTGATATTATTATTTTTAGAGGGCTCTTCCCAAAGCACCTGGCAGCTGCCCAGCATCTGTGAGCATCCCAAGCCTGCAGCATGAGATGCAGTTACGGTCTCCGAGTTCTCACACCCAAATAAATAGAACAGGAATGATTTGCAGCACCATTCCTAGAGATCTACTCTCATTCCACACCATTCCTTTGTGTTGTTTGCACTTTGGAGGGGGATGATGGAAAAAGGCACCCAATAAAAGTGCAAACTGCATGAGTCAGCCTGGATCTGCTGTTGTGCCTTGTTCTTCCCATTAGCAAATCCCAGGGATGAGTGTGTGGGGAGGTGGGTATGCCCTCCTTCCCGAATGACAGCTTGTTTCAGGGCTGTTGCAGACATCTTTTGTGAAAAATCCTTCCTTTAGGATTTTTCCCTTCTGAGAAACCAAGAGGTCTCAGAGACAAGATGTAAACAATGGTTATCTGCTGCTGTGGAATGCAACAGGTGCACCTGGGATTGGCCCATCTCTGATGTTTATAGTTGGTGGCCAATCAAGGACTTCAGCTGTCCTGGACAGAGCCCAGGACAGATGCTTTGTTATCATTCTTGCTATTCTATTCTTAGCTAGCCTTCGGAGAACTTCTTCCTTCTATCTCTTTGTAGTATAGGTGTAATGTAATATATATATATAATATAATAAATCAAACCTTCTAATTATGGAGTCAAGATTCTCGTCTCCTCTTCATCCTCAAAACCCTGCTTCCCAAAGGGACAATACAGGGCTAAACTCATGAGTGGTGCTGCTCTGCTGAACATTCCCAGCCTGGCTCAGCCAGTGCTGAGCACATCCCTGCCTCTCCCAGGCATCCTGGGCAGGGGAGTGGCTGCTGCTGATCTTGCCATGGCTAAGATGAGGACAGACCTCTGCTAGACCTGTCTTGGTGGGACACAGCTGCTGTGGCCTCGGTCCCTGCCTTCAAAAAACCTGCTAGGAAGTGGATTTTGGAAAGGAGTTTCCTGCTGCTCCTGTTGGAGAGGATGAGCATCAGTGAGGATTTTGGAGCTGTGCTTTGCTGCAAAGCTTCCAAACCTGACCTCTCTTAGGGCTCTTCCTTGGGTATGTTTGGGTCCAGGATTTCTAGAGATGAGCAGGCTCTGGACTGACTTCAGCAAATAAGAGAAGTTTTTTGCAAAGGCTGGGAATTTACAGATCTGAACTCCCCAAGGCTTGTGTGATGGGCTACAACAAAAAAGCAATGTTTGGTTAATTTAAGCCTTAACTTGAGGTGCTGAGATAAAACAGAGTTGATGTCAGGGTAGTCTTGCTTCAGAAGCAGAGTATTGTCAGTGCAGAGCGAAGTGTTCTCCATCTGTTCCCGTGGCTGTCAGGAGCCAATATTAGATAGCTCCACTGCAGGCTGGGAATCTGCGAGTGAGGGCTCATGGCAAAAGCTTCATGTGGGAAGTTTCATCCCTCTTTTGCCTTGCCTTGGGTTAACTCACACCCAAACCAGTCAGGCTTTGCAAAGCTGAGTGCTCCTGGTGATGTCTAGAACTCGTTTAACATCCCTCACGTCGCCCTGGAAGGACAGGGACAAAAAGGAATCCGAAACATCCGCTGAAGGATCTCCTTGTCATCATCCTGAAAATCTCCTAATGACCCAAGGAGTGGTTTCCTTGCTCTTGGAGCTTGTAGCACATGACAGACCTTGAGGTTTTTCTTCTCCCACCTCGTGGTTTTTTTTGTGCTCTGCAGCAACAGAGACGAGGTTTGGCTGCTGAGGGAAATGATGAAACTTAGAAAACGAGAGGTCCTGTGACAGGCTAACACCTCAGCTTGCTTTGAACTCGATAGTGAAATATATAGACACAATTTTCATTGCAGGTGTCTTTTTCCATGGTAGCATGTGGGTATCTGTGCCCAGCCCCACACGTGTGTGTACATGCATAGTTATTCTTGCCTCAGCACAACGATTTCCTAACGATCTCTTACCCATCCAAGACAGATTGCTTTTCATGGTTCAGTGGCCGCAGCTCAGGCATCCATTTTAATCAATAAAACAGTCAAAAGAGAGAATAGATTTACTTGTTTCTGGTTTTTTACATTTAATTGAAAATTTTCGAGTGATTACAAACATAGCTATTGTATAGATTGTGGAGTTTAGAAGACAATAAGTGCCAAAAGAAAAATGTCCCCGGAGCTCAACCTCTTCCCCTTGTGATGCACAATAGATGTTGGTGGTTTCTGCCTGGTCTCGTCCTTTCTTCTCCTTCCTCAGGGTTTGCAAAAAGCGGCATGGATTTAATGGGGTTTTACCCAGACATCGCAGGGATTTCTGTGATGAGCAGCATTAAATCCTCTTATTTGTCATGAGGGAGAATCTCCCTTCACACAGAGTTTCTCTTCACACCACGAGAAACCTGGGGATGCATCATCCTGTGAGCCACTTGGTCACCAAGCATGTGTGAGGATGGGCCATAAAAGCTCTCCAGATCCAACAAAAAGGGTTTAATTTTAATGAGAGCTGATTGAAAATCAGTTTCAGGAAAAAAAAAAAAAAAAAAAAAAGAGATCTTTTGGTCATCAACAGGGGAAAAAATGTATAATTTTTGTCATGTTTTCATGTCCAAACCAAGCCCCTTCTTCAAAAGGAAACTGTGGGGATAAATAATTGGAGAATAGGAGGGTTTGGGGTATTTTCCAGTGCCCAAAGGTGCTGCTGTGGTATTTATCCCTTATTAGCAGGTAGGTTGACCTTCCCTACTGGAGACTGAATTTGATCATTTAATCTGTTCCCTGTTGTCAATGTGAGTGTCCAAAGGTGGGTGTGTTTGTGGGGGTACCACATACATAATAATCCTTTTGAGATTTGAATAAATGTGTGCATGGAGCAATGATGTGTTGTGTGGTGTTAGGAAAGGGAACTCCTGAACACCCATGGTTACCGAGCTTGCAGCTTGCATTGATGCCTGATAAACTTTGCCTTTCTTCTGGGGATTCTTTGGAAAAAATAACAAGCCATGCTGTCTCTCTGGCTGTAAATTTAATAAACCTGGAAGCAGCACAGCAGCTGAACATATCAAAGCCACAGACTGTTAACTCCAGTGCAGGAAAACTTTAAAAACAGTCCTCGAGACCCCTGCGCTCTCTGCAAAATGAGATCTGAGTCCTCTTTAAGTTGTTTTTAATAGCTGGAATTACTGAAGATTGATGTTTACCAGGGAATAGGTTTGTGAGGGAGCTGCCTGGTGGGTGCCCATGGTGATATCATTTCCAGTGGTATTCCTGGGATAACCTCCAGAGCACACAGGTCTCCTCACAAATTAACGCTGAGCCCTTTGTGCCGCTGGCTCTGGCTCCCAGACAGACAATTTCCTCGATATTTTTATGATCATCTCTGATTTCCTTAGCTTGGTTGCCTGCTGGGAGCAAATTTGTTCTGGCATGGGCCAAGATGTGGCTCTGGAGGAGTGGTTGTCACTTTCCATCTGTCACAGGTAGTGCCGCTGTCACCTCGCAGAGAGCGTGGCTTTGTCCCCAACAGCCCAAACCTGTGGAGCAGCTCTTAGGAATCCAGAGATTCCCAGTTGGAGATTCCATCAGAGAAGAAAAATGGCTCACGGGGTGGTTTTGTCCACAAAATGAAGATTTTTTTGTCTTTTTTATCCCTGGTATTATGCTGAAAGCTGGACAACCCCAAATGTTGGATTTTGTGCAAACACACCCCGAAGAATTTGTAGCAAAACTGATTTTACTGCTACAAAAAGTTTATAGATTATGGCTATTCCTTTCTTGGCAGCATTTTAATTCTTCCTTCCCATCAATTTTATAGATTTTGGGGGATTTTTTCCCATGGCATATCCTTCACCAGAAGGAAACAGCCTTTTTGAGGAGGAACAGATCCTTTTCGCAATTTTCTTTTCAAACGCAAAATCAAATTCTCCATCAGGAGAGGCTTCAAATAGAAAACTCTGGCCAGCCCAAATTAGGGGGGACTCAATTTACTCTGGCAGAATACTTTGAGAGCTGCAGATGAAAACTGCAATTTAAGTGCCTAATATTATAATTATACACCGATGTGTTTTATTAATGGGATTGAATGCTGGTAGCTTTGTAGTAATGAGCTTTTTTGAAGATCCGTGTAATAGAGTTTTCTGATGGTGAGGACCCTGCCACGGTGCTCCCTCTAAAAAGCACCTTGAAACTCATGGAATAGCCAGGGACAGGGTTAATTCGTTGACTTGAGCAATAATTAGTTGCCCTTCTCCTGGAGGAGCCCTTCCTGGAAGGGAAGAGGAACCCGAACCTCCTGCTTGTGCTGCTGTGTGGATGATCTGGAATTTTATTTTGGGTGATTCTCGAGCAAATGAAACGTTTGGGGAGCCTTGGAGATGAAAGGTTTTGTCTTGACAAATTAGCACTTAGCAGATTGCTGGTATTAAAGAGCTGTGGGCTTGAGCGATGTGTACAGTTGGGCCTTTTTAACACAGGAAAAATCATTTTCCCCCTCTCTAACAGCATTTGAATGCACTTCTGGTAATAAATAGGGAGGAAAAAATGAAACCTTTGATTTTTTTTCCTGGGCCACCCCATTCCCTCCCAGCAGGGTAAAGCTGGGTCAGTTAAAAAGATTCACGTTTACAGCTTGCATATTCCCTGTGGAAAATCCTGGAACAATCCTAACTGGGGTTCTGAAATAAAGTCTTTAAGACAAATTTCAGTTTTAAACAGAATGGTTGATATGGGATATTCTGATAGTTTAATTTTTTTTCCTTACTGTGAATTTATCACAACTCACTTCCCCCGGAAGGAATTTTGGATAAATCAACAGCTTGTGTTAATTATATTAATAACCACATTAATTATATAACAGTGCATAAGAATTCAAGGTCTTCTAAGACTGAGTAGGGAGAGCAATGAAAATAAAATGGCAAATTCTAGAGCTGTTATAGTGTGAACTCAATGTTTCTTACTTGGTGTCTTTTCACAGGGAAAAGTAACTTTTCAAAACCCACTAGAATGTTCTTTACAAATCCTGCTTTTCTCTAAATGCTTCCCTTCTATGTTAGAGCATAATTAGCTTTTGTCAACTTTTCTATGGGCAGTTTTCGTTTTGCACTTGCTTTGAATGCCATGGCTGCTTTTCTGGAATAGCTGAAGTTTTGTTTCTTCCTCTGGCATTTTTAGTCTGCAATTTTCGTGGAGAGAAAACCTCATGTTTGGCCTCCCCTCACTAGTTAGGTGTCCTTGATGCATTCATTTAGGAAATGCAAAGCCAGGCAAGTGTTGCCCCTTCTCCCTTTGTTAATTAACCCAGTGTGTACAATCACATTTTATTTGGCAGCTTGACTGGAGGGCCCAGCTGCTGGGAGATGAGCCATGAGAGGGGAAACAGGAGCTTTGTGCTGAGTTAATAGGAGGCTTTTTGGAGCTTGTTGATGTTCCCTAGAACATCTGCTCCTTGGCACTTGCCTGTCCAGCTCAACCTGGATCCTTCCAGGAATGGTGGAACAAGGAGGGGTGGGGAAATGGGAAAATGGGATGGAGAGTGAGGACTTCCCCTACTGCTGATCAATGCTGGTGTCTGCATCAAAGAGCAGAATCTTGGGGACTTTTCCAAAACCTCCCTCCCCAGGCCAAGGAACCATGTCTGGCTTCCAGCATCATCCTCAGTGACTTGGTGGCATGCTGGGTTTGGTGTGGGAGGGACGGCAGGAGATGGGAAGATCTGTGTCCTGTGCATTCTCCATCCTGTCCTGCATCCCTCCTGCCCTTCTCACTCATGGTCCCTGTCAGGGAAATGGGCAGAGCGGGCAAGGAGACAGCTCCAGTGCCACCCTGTCCACCCCCACATTATCCTGCCTTATTACATTGTAATAAATTGAACCATTCCACTTCATTATTTCATATTTGAGGAGATTTATAGATTGTCCTGGTGGCTGAAGAGGCAGTGATTAAAGGAGCAGTGTGCTAATGAATGAGCCTCAGCACAAAGCCTTTTTAATTAATGCACAGCCCAGGGGCTGTAAACGCCTTGCTGATAACAAGCCTGGCCCATTCAGGACATGAACTGACAACTTTGCAGAGAATGAAGGCTTATGTGGAGACATGGGTATGGTATTGAAATGGCAATTAAGGCTAATAAAATGATTCGTCTGCCCATCCATCGCCCTCCTTCCCTGTGCCCAGCCCTGTCTCTGCCTCAGAAGTAATGGCAGGTGGAGATTTCATTTGGCTCCTCCAACCTTTCTTGGTGATTTAATTTACAGGCTGCATCTGTTCCTTCACAAGGCCCTTTCAGTCACATTAGAGATGGATTTTCACTCCAGGCTATTCTGAACTCGCTGGAAATTTCCCTGAGTCAGATTATTTTGCCCAGTGTTTACGGCTGCTTTTCTTTTTATTTCTAAAAAAGTTTTCTAATGGAGTGTCTTGCTGGGAGGGGAGGCAGTGAACTTGTTGGCAGTGCTGTCCATCCATCCACACATTCAGCACTGACTCTGGGCTGCTCAGAGCCCTGGGATAAACAGAGTGGATTCACACAGCTCTGGGAAAAAGGGAACCTGCCAGGGTGAATTGTCACCTTCTTTCAGGATGGTCTCAAACCTTATCCCTGATTTTTGATGGGTTTCACATCCCCTTCCTGCACATCCTGTGCTTGGTGATGTTGGTACATTTGCACATTGGAAAAAGCGACTTTGAAAAAATGCATTAAGGAAAAAAAATCAATGCTTAAATAAACTGGTGGTGACAAACTGGAGGTTCCCATTGTCGTTGGGAAGTTATGGGGCAGATGAACAGCATGGACAGGTCATTGCTGCTCCACTGAACTCTGAGAATTGCCCTGGTTTGTGCCACATCCTGTGTGGTGGTGCTTAAATGCTGTGCCCTGAGTCAGCCTTGTGGCAAAACACCCTTGGTGTGTCCCGAGCACACAGAGATCAAACCAGGCATCACTGATGCTCTGGACAATTTGGGAATCCTCTACTCCTCTGAGTATCCCCTTGTGGCTTGGGAGTGAGGACATCTAAGCCTGGCACCATGCCTTCTTCTCAAGGTCCAGCTTCTGCATTTTGCCTCACTGAATTCCTGACAGGTGGAAGCACTGTTTTTCAGAAAGGGACATGGGAAGAGAAGGTGGCAAACTTTTGAAACAAAGTTAAAAAAAAAAAAAAAAGACAAAAATATAAATGATGCTGTTTGTGGCCCGCAGATTTAATGATATTTGCCCATTTGATTGATGAAGATGATGAACGAGGCTTTGTGGCCTGTTGAGGGTGAAAAGTCTAAGTACCAGGATGGAGAGTAAATCAATCACTTCCCTCTCCCGTGCCAGATGGGATCATCAGTTACCTGCAGATCCCGGCAGCGCCGTACATTACCCGGCTGTGGGACAGCACATCAGCCATGGCTGCTGCCTCCTTTCCCCAGAGATCGATAATCCATGGCCAGGGGAAGCAACACCACAGAAATAAAACCGCTAAAACTCCTGGCCAACTTTATTCTCGTGTCAGGTTTCGTTTGCTGATGGACAAATTTTGGCACCACATCTCACAGGGGTTGGGCTGGACACTGGGCCCTGCAGTGCTGGGCTCTTCAGGGCAAGGCAGTGGTGCCTTAAGATTTTAGCCTTTAATATTTTTCAAATCCTGTATACTGCATCAGTGCATAACTCTAAACTCCATTTAAAGTGTAGTTACCTCTTCACATTTTAGTCAGACAAAACAATTCCTCTAGGCCTGAGATCCATGGATACCCTACAGCTTCAGGCCTTGTAAAGTAGAAATCAAAGTGAATTGGGGAGAGGAGGAAATGGGGGGGATATGACTTCATTACCTGAAGCTGTAACTGGAGGATTAACCCCTCATATGTAAATGGACCAAACTTATATCTGGTCTAATCTTATATCTGTTTTATATCATCTTATATCTATCTTATATCTTATATCCATCTTATATCCATCTTATATCTTATATCATCTTATATCTTATATCATCTTATATCTTATATCATCTTATATCTTATCTATAAATGGACCAATGTCATCTTATGAAAAACTTGTCACCATCATCCAAATCAGGTCTAGCCCCTCTCGGAGGCTTTTGACTGCCCAAGGTGTATCTATTGAAGGCCTTTAATAAATATCTACTTTTATTCTCTTAATCTTGTCTAGCCTCTGCTCTAGGTAGCCACTCCAAGGCATCAGTAGGACACAGGAGATGGAGCACATGGGGAAAAGTGCTGGTTGTTTATTGAAGAATAATCTTCTTGGAGTGCTTGTAGTGCCCATGTTATTTTTGGGGTTTTTTTGTTTGTTTGTGTGCATATGTTTTTTCATGGCCTTAATTAAGTATTTGAACACTTCCTCATCATTTACATGCTGAAACCCACAGTGTGGGAGGAAAAAAATGGTTCTGTCCCTGCTTTGTGCAGAGGAATTTGGGTTGCAGGGCTGTATTTCAGTGCTGGACTCCTACAGCAGTCAGAGATCTCATTCCTTGGGCATTACAAGCCGTGTCCTGCATGTGCCATCCCCATGTTATACCTGCTTTGGGCCAGCACTATAACTTTATTATTTTGAGTAGTATTTGCCTTACACTTGGCAGAATCCCATGAATTATTTGAGGGTGTGTTGGCAAACAGGGTTTGACAAACAGTGGCTCAGAACCATGTAACAAGCTCAGGACTTGGGATGTTCATCAAAAGTTTTGGGGTTTTATATTTCCTGAGTTCCACCAACCTTGTGAGCAGAGCCAATGTGATTTATGGCTTTGTGTTATGCTCCTGTGAAACTTGCAGGATTTTGTTATAAAATTCTCCCAGCTTTAACTATCAGGTTTCACCTGAGCCCTGTTTTGGAGGCCGTTAATTCTTTATGTTGTCATTTCTGAAGACCCTTTTACAGCAGGAACTCAGCATTATATAGCACTTAATAATGGGCATGTTGCACTCCAGAGTAAAGAACATTCTGCTGTGTTCAAACGTCTTACAGTGATCACTGCAGCTGCTGATGGCCAGGACAAATGTGCCCAGTGTTTTGCAATGTATTTGTGTAGGGAAGCATCATTCTGCTCAGGTAGTTTTTGGGTTGTGATTTATGCTCAGAGGTGCTGCAGGACTTTCACACTCTCTGAGTCCTGTTGTCTAATAAAGTCCCAAGTTGTGTCAGTGGAAGAGAGCTGCCCTTGGGAAGAGTCCATCCCTCTTGTTGACTTGGTCCATTGACCTCCCCAGTCTATTATCAGGACTCATTGGAGAGCTGGCCTTAATTACCTGGCCTCAAGATGATGAGTTTAATGTGCTGCTCAGACAGAGAAGCTGTCACATGCAGAGGTCCTCACCAACCATGAAGAACACGGTGGTAAGCAAAGGAAGGAGGAGGCTGTGGTTATGCAGGGAAGGAGGAGCTGAGATCCTTGTAATGTGTATGTCCTGAGTTTTAAAGCCCTAAGAAGGGAGATGTGACGGGTCAGGCTTGGTCCTGTCACAGCAGATGCAGAACCAGCATGTTAAACTTGCAGCCACAGGAGGATGAGGTGAATTGCAGACAGGGATGGCTCAGCACTGGTTTTTTCCCCTGGATGTGCTGCAGATTCCTTCTGTGACCTTGAGGATGTTTTCAAATCTTTCTTTTCTGCTTGTATCTGGGCTTTCTAGGGCAGGGACCATCTCTTACAATGTCTACTTAATCGAGGTTTGCCTCTTGTTTGAAGTCTCTGGGCACTGCTTTTGATATCAATAACAATCATGATAGCAAGAGACCAAAGACAAAGGAACAATTCCCAGGAAAAATAGAGCAGTGGTGCTCTCCTGTATTGTTAATTCAGGGGTAAGGAATATAGATGAGTTTTGACAAGAAATAAAAAGTACTGGGGAGCTCAGGTTGCAGTTCTAGTGTGGACTGAAATCGGGTCTACAATGAACAAAGCCTTCCAGACCTCCCTGTGCTCTTTCACCTGGGTGGGAGGGTAGGAAGGGAAACACAAACACTTCTTAAGAGGATCTGCTGTTACTCATAGTGCCTAGAGCAGGGTGGTGAGATGGGCCCTGAATCACAGGCAGGAGCAGAGGATTTGTGGAGAACAGTCTCCCCTAAAAAATCCACACCGCACCTGACTTGCAAATAGGTGAAGTAGAGTTTTTCAGGTTGGAATTGCTGGCGAAATCCAGGACTTCTGTGCAGCCCACTACAGTCATTAGAGAGGGCCTTAAACTCATTCTCTCCTTTTCATTAGCATTGACCATTAGCTCTGGAGAGCCGTGTTATTGATATAAATGTCTTTGAAACCTCCCGAGCTCCAGGCTTTGACGGATTTCATAGGCTGCTTAGGGAAAGTGTTTCTTTTCATCAGTTTTGAATTTGTCACTATTTCAGTGGAATCAAAGGGGACTTCTTGTGTTGCAAGGCAGGGAGGGTAGAAATACCAGATGTACTTTATCTCCCTCACTCATTAATTCATATACATTTATCATAAGACTTCCTATTTGTCTCCTTTTTAAGATAAATAATCTCAGCCCTTCCAATCCCTTGTCATATGCAGACAAGAATGATTTAAGGAGCTGGAAAAGTTCCATATGACAAGGGATACAGAGATTCAAATGTTGAGTCTAGTCCTTTCATTTCTGGAGGACAGAGCAGAAGATGGACATGACAGGGCTGAATATCCTGGTTTCTCTGCAGATGTCCTGTGGCTAACACTGGGACAAGTGCATGGAAACACATCTGTCCACCCCACTTTTGATGCTGGTAACACATTCTGGGCTGTGATGAGTTTGAATTTTGTACAGAATAAGCTACATTTGATAGGAGCTGTCTGCATGGCCTCTTAGTCCCAAACTCAGAGGTGGATGCTGAACGTGTTTGAGTCATTCCCTCCACAGGAATGTTTTATAACTTGGCTGAGGTTGTAGCTGTGGTATTTGCTTAAGATCTGATCCAGATCTCCTGTAATTGCAAGGTGTCTTCTGGAGGATTTGGAAGAGCTAGGCTGCCTTATTCCCTTCCCCCTAATTTGAAGGTTATGCATCACTGTTTTCCCCCGGAATACAAGAGTCTTTCCTGGGATACTCGGGAGGATCAGAGGAGGAATAGCAGCAGCCCTGTTTTAGGGTACTAATCCTCTTGTAAATCCCAGCATTTGTATATCTCTAATAATAATTCCAGGCACTTGGATGATGGTTTAAGCACACCCATAAGGAAATAAACACTGAGCTAATCCTCTCAGCGCCCGGGGAGCAGCAGGGTGAGCAAGTAGTTAATGTTTGTGGCGTGGGTGGGGCTGCTCGGGATTCCCTGAGCATGAGAGGACCCTGGGAGCTGCTGATGCCAGGACAGGTGTGGGGACAGCAGGCACAGCTCACCTGAGGGGTGTCCCTGCAGCATCCTCACCTGAGCCCTCGCTTAGGAGCTGCCTGTGAGCTCAGACAGAACCAACTGCTTGAGAAATCTCTCCCTGCAGCCCAAGCTAATTTGTGCTGTCAATCCCCCTCGCTTCCCGCGCTCGTATTTAGCGCCATTGATTTATTGGATTGCAGGAATATTAAGAACCTCAAACTATTAGTCCTGATTATAACTTGTTGGCGGCTTCATCACTCCATGTGTCTTGCCATGCTTGGGAGGAGACAGACTGGGCCCTCTGCTTGCTCCCAGCAGCTGTTGAGCCTCAATTTACCACTCTCCTCCTCTCTGCCTTTCCCTGCCCTCCCAAACTTTCCCAAACATGTTTTTCTTACAGCCACAGATATATTTTGGGAGGGCATGGAGGAATGGAATAACTTTCCCAAGCTGAGATGGACTCATGCATAGCAGAGCCAGGGAGCTGAGGTTGCTTTTGCCCTTGCCCCTGATGTTCCCAATGCACTGGATTTTCCCTAATTTTTCCTCCACTGCTTCCCATCCCTCTGCTCCCTGCAGAGCACTTAACACTGCCTTTTCTTTCCTATCTTCAATGTCCTCTTTGAAAATCTTGAAATCTTTGGCCTCAGAGCAGCCTGCAGACTGTCTTCCTTTCTCATCCCTTTTCCAAGTCCTGGGTGCTTCCAGAAAGAAACGGGGTCATCCTGAATACAGATGGGAATGCATTTAGAGGAGTAAACACCCCTTGCAAAGACATGCTGCAGTGGCCCTGGTTCTGAAGCTGGCCTGGATCAAGAGAAAAACAGCCTCTGGCAGTGAGGGAGGGGGAGAGCAGGGAATTTGGGGTGAGAAAAGTGCTGAAAGGAGCAGTCTGTGCTCCACACTGTGCCCGGGGGGGGTTTGGTGTGTGCAGATGGACCAGGTCCCCCCGGGCTCCAGCTGGGGCCTGAGTGCAGGGACAGTGCTTGTGTGAGCTTCCCCATGCACCAGCAGGATTTTGGGGGTGTGTGAGGGGGCTGCAGCCCCCACCCCGCTCTGCCTGTGGGGGATGTGGCAGAGTTTGTGTTGGTTGGATTTGTGGCTTGTAAGAGCATCGGGGGGGTAGGACAGTGGGGATGGATGGGAATGAGAGATCTCTGCAGCCAGGGCTGGAACTTGGGGTTTATTGCAAAGGGCCTTCAGAGCATTAAAATTGCTGTGTTGTAACACAGCAATGCTTAATGAGAGCAAAAAAGATTATTTAAGCAAGTAATAAACAAATATATTATAGTAAAGCTATGAAATGCAAAGTAGTTAATAAATGACTCAGTTACAAAAATTTCTTTTTAGTTAAACTGAGAGAGAGAGAGAGCTGGGAGTGGTGTCCCCACTCCCGAGCCTCCTTTCCTGCCCTCCAGAGGCTCTGTGGTGAGATGAGAGCTCTGTCTGCAGCCCTGTCCATCTTCCATCGCTCAGGGCCTCAGGAATATTGCAGAGGAAGGGTTTCCACTTGTCAGAACCCAGGAAATTCCTCTGGCTGCCCTGGAGGACTTGAGACCCTGCCTGGGGGCTCAGAGACCTTGGCACAGAGCCCCAGACCGCTGTGCCTTTGATTTTGACCCATGGAAAAAAATTACCAACCTTTATATGAGGATTTACAAGTCAAGAGAGTTTAAGTAGAATGATAGTTAGTTTGTCACAGGGGTGAAAAATAGATTTTTGAGGTTTTTAGAATGGGGGCTTGGGATCCCAAGATGGAGGAATTTGGGCGTGCCCTGTCCTTCTTTCTTCTTCATGTCCTCCATCTTCTGGGTGGTGTTGGCACTTTTGGATTGGTTTACAGCAGAAGCTCACTGTCTGACATAGGTGATAGGCATTGGGAAGTTATTGTAAATAATGTACACGTAGTTTTTAGTATAAAAGATAACACCTGTGTGCCTCAACCTGACCTGCCAGACAGACCTTGGTGGGTTGGAGAAATAATGTTAGAGATAAGAAACAATAAACAACCTCGAGAATGAGAACAGAAGAATCCTGACTTCTTATTTGACTGCTGGGCTGGGAAAAAGAGGCTTGTACATATCTCAGAGTCATTCTGAGCAGCAGAGATTCTGAGATCCACTCTGCTGGCTTGAGGCTGGATAAGCTCTGGGTGAGCTGCTGCTGAGGGACGGCTGAGGAGTGCTCCACAAAGACCTGGCCCTTTCCCAGGAAAGGCTTTCCATCACTGCCTCCCAGCCCTGTGGCCATGCTCTGCTTTAGCCTAATTACAGCAGCGCTGCTTAATAGACTTGGGAGCCTGGACTGCATCTCATGGCTTTACTGCCCAAGGAGCATCCATCCTCCTGCTGTGGATGGAGACAGGGAATCACAGGGTGTCCTCAGCTGGAAGGGGCTGTGGCAGCAGCTCTCTGGCCACAGAGACAAACACAACTTTCCCAGGCATCATTGTGTGAAAGGCTGTGAGAAGATCAGAGAAAAGAATGAGAAACAATTCTTATTTTCACTTGCTGCACCTGGTGTTGTGCACGTGTGGAATGTGTTATGGAGATCTGGTTACCAAAGGGTGGTTTCTCAATTGGGCACTGGTGATGGTGTTTGGATTGACCAATGGGATCCGTCTGGATCGGACTGTCTGTAAGGGTGATGAGCTTCTAAATAAGTATAATATAATAATATAGTATAATATGATAATATATATATAATAATATAGCATATAATAAAATAATATTGTATATAGAGAGGCAATCTTTCCCAGGCATTGTCCTGGGGAAGGCTGTGAGAAGATCAGAGAAAAGAATGAGAAATAATTCTTATCTCCACTTGCTGCACCTGGCGTTGTGCACGTGTGGAATGTGTTATGGAGATCTGGTTACCAAAGGGTGGTTTCTTAATTGGGCACTGGTGATGGTGTTTGGATTGACCAATGGGATCCGTCTGGATCGGACTGTCTGTAAGGGTGACGAGTATAATATAATAATATAATATAATAATACATATAATAATATAGCATATAATATAATAATATAGTATATAGAGAGGCAAACTTTCCTAGGCATTTTCCTGGGGAAGGCTGTGAGAAGATCAGAGAAAAGAATGAGAAACAATTCTTATCTCCACTTGCTGCACCTGGTGTTGTGAACAAACATGTGGAATGTGTTATGGAGATTTGTTTACCAAAGGGTGGTTTCTTAATTAACCAATGGTAATAGTATTTAGATTGGAGGAACAATTAGGTCCACCTGTAGTGAAATAGGGTGCAAAAGTATAGGTTTCTTAATAAAGATTATTATCAGCCTTCTGTAATGCATGGAGTCCATGCTAATTATTACCTGTTACTGTAATAAGGGACCACAAGGATCACCCAGTCCAGCTCCTGGCCCTGCACAGATGCCCCAACAACCCCACCTTGTCTCTGGGAGCATTGTCTAACCCCTCCTGGAGCTCTGGCAGCCTCGGGGCTGTGCCCAGCACCCTTTGGGTGAAAACCTTTTCCCAATCGCCCTAAAATCCACACTAACAGGATGGATCATGTTTCCCCACTCATCATTTCCAGGGTAGGACAGCAGCATCACTTGCAGCTGAAGTTTTAGGTGCTGCTCTCACTTTCAGCAAACAGAAGTGAAGGATATTCCAGGTGGATTTATTTGGATGCTTAAATTAGTACTGATCAACTCTTCCCTCCACTTCCAGCCCTCATCCTTTCCCTTCTCCAGCCTTGCTCCCTGCTCCTGCAGCCCAGAGCTGGTGCAGCAAACACGTTACTCACGGAGCAGCCAGCCTGCTTAAGGACCTAAATTTATTTCATTTTCTAAACTGCAGCTGGGAAAAAATAAGGAGCCATTAGGCTGTCAGTTGTCAGAGCTTTACAGGAGCATCAACACATCATGTTTTTCTTTACTGAGACATTAAATGTGTCAAGAGCCAGTGATGGACTGTGTGGATCAGATTCAGAGGGCAGGAGGGATGGTGAGTGAGGGCAGGGTGGTTTTCCCTGCTCTCCCAGGCTCCAGAGTCTCAGGAATGCTGTGCTTTCCCAAATGGCAGAGTCCTTCAGCTGCTTCACCCTCATGGAAGCAGTCACAGGCGTCTGCAGGGATGTCAGCAGGGAGCTGAGGCTCGGCTGCTCGCCCATCACTGGATGGAGCAGCACCACAGGTCTCTGGTGCAGCCCTTGTGGGGAGGATTGGGATGCTGCTGGCAGCCAGGAGCGTCTCTCCCCATTTTCTCCCCGTCAGGAGGTTAATGACTGCCTGACCACGGCAGTGTGCCAGGGCAGGGAACTGACAGGCAGAGCAATGTGGAAATCGTGACTTAAGCTAAGGAGAATTCAATGTGAATGGAGGTTTTATTATTTCCCAAAGTACAGCTGGACCTGGGATTTTTATTTTGTTTTTCCTGCCTTTGTCAGATGCCCAGAAACTTCCCAAAGCCTTCAACATCCCAAGGCTCTCCTGAACGCAGTGTTTGGTCTGCATGTACACGAGATGTGTGGCAAATATTTTATTTCAGATGCTGGCATATTTGCACTGGCACCGACTGCGTTCCATGTGAGTGATGAAAGGCCCTGTATAAATACGGTGTTTCCATTGGTATTGATTGCATTATGATTGCAATTACACTTGCAATGGAGCTGCCTGCATTATGTGTGTTATTAGATTGGCACTCATCATTAGTGCCTGCCTGAGACCACTTTCTTTTTCCTCCAGTCGTGTCTGTCACAGCAGGAATGGAGCTGTGGAGGCAGAGCCAAGCCTGGGCTGGGGATGTTGGGTTTTCCTGCAGCACTGACCTGCCCAGGGCAGTGCCTGGGAGAGGAGGTCTCTGGTGTTGAGATGACCCTGAGGTGTTGGAAAGTCTCTTTTCCCAGCCCCAAGACTGAAGAAGAAGCCAGGATTCCTTGGCTCTCATTCTCAAGGTTGTTTATTTTCTGTTATCTATAACATTCTTTCTCTGACCTGCTGAGATCTGTCCAGCAGGTCAGGTTGAGGCACACTGACCAGTCTCATGGCAGTGTTATCATTTTATACTAAAAACTATGTGTACTTTATTTACAATAATTTTCCAATGCCTATCACCTGTGTTAGACAGTTTCTACTCTAAACCAATCCAAAAGTGCCACCATCACAGCAGAAGATGGAGGACAAGATAGAGAAGGAGAAAGGCAGAACATGCCCAGATTCCTCCATCTTGCCTCCTGAACCCCCATTCTAAAAACCCCAAAAATCCATATTTTCACACTGTGATAAATTCACTATCATTCTACTCAAACTCTTGTGGCTTCTACATCTTTGTACAAAGTTTGTAATTGTTTACATGGGCTAAAATCAAAAGCACAGGTGTCTTTGACTCCCTGCCAAGATCTTGGGAGGTTGCAGTTTATTGCAGCCCCGGGACACGTGAACAGTCTCTGTATCAGCCTGCACGTTCGAAGAATGAGTCAGAGTTCTTCAGTTCTCGGTCTCAGAGTTGTTTATTGTTCCTTATCTATAAAAATTTTTTTCCTGCTCTGCTCAGCTAGCTGAGGTCCATCCAGCAGGACAGACAGAGCCACTCTGCCTGCCCCCAGGCAGTGTTGTCTTTTTATACTAAAAATTACGTGTACAATGTTTACAATTACTTTCCAATACCTATCACCTGTGTTAGACAGTGAGCTTCTACTCTAAACCAATCCCAAAATGCCACCATCACAGCAGAAGATGGAGGTAGAGAAGAAGAAGGAGAAAGGCTGGGCACACCCAAGTCCCTCCCTCTTGTCCCCAAAACCCCTATTCTAAAAACCCCAAAATCTACTTTTTCACCTAGTGATAATTTTATTATTACACTGCTTAAACTTCTGTGGCTTTAAGGTCTTCATACAAGGTTGGTAATTTTCTCCACGGGTCATAATCAAACCCACAGGTGTTCTGGGCTGTGTGCCAGGGTCTCTGAGCCCCCTGGCAGGGGTCCCGGCAACTCTGGACACCCAGAGGGATGGACTGAGTCCTGACACCAAGGTCTCTGAGCCCCCTTCCAGGGTCTCGAGTCCTCCAGGGCAGCCAGAGGAATTTCCTGGGTTCCAACCCCTGGGTGGTTCTGGACCTGAGCAGCTCTTCCCACCTGTACAGGGCAGTGGCTGATGCTCTCCTGGTGGTCACTGCTCGGTGCCTTCAGCTGGATGTCCCCTCCCACACGGGGTGGCTGAGCAGCTCAGCTCTGCTGGCAGCTCCTGCTGCACTCCCTCCTGGTGTGTTGAGATCCCTAAAATTCCAAGATGCCATTTAAAATTCCTTCTTGCTCTCTGTGCCGACCTCCTCATTACAGACCCAAATTGCCTTGGATAGTCTGTGTAGTAAAATGTCTCTTCTTCTTTGATTCAACCTCTGAATCTTTATTTTTTTTTTTTTCTGTTTTGTGAGATGAGGGTGCTGCGGGCTCAGAGGCGGTTTTGATATTTTCCAAGTCAATATCTCTTCCTGCTAGGAACAAGATGTAATCTGTGTGTGTGTGCCTTCCCAGGCTCACACAGAGCAGCATCAGGCTCCTGGAACAGGAAGAAAGGGATGTGCATTCCCCAAACGCAGCAGGGAGCTCTGACATTGCCTCTCCCCGGCCTCTGAAGCTGGTGAGAGGATTGCCCTTTGCTGCCCTGCCCTGGAAATGTCATCCTGGCTGCAGAGGGAGTTCTGTGCCTGCTCCTCGCCCCAGGCTGAGGCAGCTCCCTGGCAAATTGATGAGGAGCAGATGCTTTGAGCTCAGGAAGGGTTTTCCCTGCCCGGGCAGGTGTTAATGGGAAAGGTTACAGGTATGATGGGGAGTGAGGAGCAGAGTGGGAAGGGGCAGATGGATAAGGCAGGAGGTGGAAGGATGGGGGAAGGAGAGGGAAGCAGGATGGCTCTGCAGGTCTTTCTTCATCTGCTCACTTAATTAGAGAGGAGACCCCAACCTGGCCACCCCTGAGCTTTTGAGGAATGGTGGGGATTTGCTCTGGGCTCTGCCTCTGGCCTCAGCCACTGCCCCAGGGAATCTGCCTAGCACTTCAAGAAAGCCAAAATAATTTAAAAAAAACCAACCACTGAGGGGTAAAAATGGGGAGGGGGAGGTGGGCATGAGGAAGGGACACAAAATACACTCCCTCTCTGACAATCCACATGAGTTTGAAGTCAAAACATTCTGTGCATGTCTGTTTTTTCATTCCCTCACCACCTGGTAGCTATTATCAGATGACAATTTATTCCAGGCATCCTCTTGGGAAGAGATTTCACTAGCATCAAGATTTTAAATCCAGAAAGGGCCATGCTTGGCATGGTGTGTGCCTAAGCCAGAGTGTTTGGTTTCATTTCCCATCCTGGGCTGTGCCCCTCGCTGGGGTTTTGTGTGTGTTCCCCTGGCAGAACCTCAGGATTTGGCTCTGAACTCCAGGAGCCTCCACTGGCCCTGAACCACCTCTGCAGGAAGAATCTCCAGGCACAGCTGGGAGGGGGAAGGACTCTTGCAGTTTGGCTGGGAGAAGGTGGGGGAGTGGTGCCTGGGCTCTGGGACAGGCTAAAAAAGGGATTTTATTTTGTGTAACCTCAGGAGGTTTGCAAGGCAGATGGAGATGGCTGCAGAGGAGCAGGTAGAGCACCTGTGTTTCTCTGGAAGGAGAGGATTCCCTCAGCAAACCTCAGCATGGTTGTATCTGATTCAGGCGTGTGTGACCGTGTTCACAGGGGTCTCAGGTTGAGGGAAGAGACGAGGATCTGACTCCATGCTTCAGAAGGCTGATTTATTATTTTATGATATATATAACATTAAAACTGTACTAAAAGAATAGAAGAAAGGATTTCATCAGAAGGCTGGCTAAGAATAGAAAGAGGAAAGAACGATAACAAAGGTTTGTGGCTTGGACTCTCTGTCCGAGCCAGCTGTGATTGGTCATTAATTAGAAACAACCACATGAGACAAGTCACAGATGCACCTGTTGCATCCCACAGCAGCAGATAACCATTGTTTGCATTTTGTTCCTGAGGCTTCTCAGCTTTTCAGGAGGAAAAATCCTAAGGAAAGGATTTTTCATAAAAGATGTCTGCGACAGGAGTTTATCACCAGGATAAATTGGTTCATCAGGCACCTTTTGTCTTTGCTTTTCCTTTGCCTTGGAGGCTTATTAGTCAAATTGGTAGCTATTAGAATATTACTTTACTGCTAATGACTTAGCAATAGGTTGCACTGGGATGCTGCAACTCCAAAACCTGCTGTATTTTATAGGAGAGAATGACTTTTCCCTGTGTATTATGGCTTCCTGAGCTTTCTGCTATTAGAGAATTCTTCCCCTGGTGTAAAATCCTGTCCCAGGTCCTCCTGCAGCCCCCCTCTGGACACCCTGCTTCCCAAATTCCCAAAAAGTGCCTTGCTGGTGCCTCAGCCAGGCGTGACACACGGGGCTGTGAGCACCTCAGTGCCTTGCCAACGGTGAAAATAGACTTGTCATGTTTCGTTTGGTTTGGTTTCCAGCAGATGTATTCACAAATAACTTCATTTGATGGCAATGATGGGGAAAGAAAAGAAAATCATCCCCATGATTTTCTGAATGTTATCCAATGATCTATAAAGCTAGGCAGAAATTTAAAAAATAAAAAGGGAAAGAGAAAGGAGGAATTGTGAAGAGTTTGACAAGTGTGTCAGTGTTTCTTGAACACATTACAGCACAAAATTCAGTTGGCTTGGGTTCCTAAAGCACTTCATTGCTGGCTTCTGAGCGCTGAGCTGGGCTGTGCTGCCTGTGTTCCCAACACAGGAGGGACACAACATGCAACAAAATGCAGGAAAAACCAGGGAGCCTTTAATGCTCCTTGGGCTGGAGTGATGGTGTTTGAGGAGAGGGGGTGTAATCAGATCACTTTGGTTGTCCCTTCTGCTGCCAGAGCCACACACTCCAGGGTTTACAGGGCTCAGCACGGTGGGATCTGCAAAATCCAGGGAGTCTCTGTCTGGATTTGCTCTGGCCTGCTCCCACTGTGAACCCAAATTTCCCAAGTGTGCTGAGCACAGCAGGAGGAGTTGGGCAGGTGTGGTGCAGGGGGTGTGCCCAGAGCACCCCAGAGCCCAGGGTGTGCCAGAGCTGCTCTCCCTGCACTGCAGCTGCATTAGGAACCTGCTCAGGTGCTGCTGGCCACAGGCAGCCCCAGGTGTGCAGATCCAGGGGTCTGGGAGGAGCTGGGTCAAGCCATCTATTGGAATTAGATCCCAATATTGCCGGATGGGACGTGCCTGGGCTCGTCTGGCCTTGCTGCTTGACCAAGGGCGGCAGCTGTGGTGGTTTCATCTCAGAGACACCTTTGGCTAAGCTGGATGCTGGGGCTGGGTGCTTGGGACAAGTCCAGGCCTGCAGGAGCTCAGGTTTCCCTCTGGCGGAAAGGATTCGAGGTGAGGTGAAGGAAAGGAGTCGGTTCTGATGGAGGGTTTGGATCCAGAGCTTTATTCTGGCCCACAGGCCTCTGAATGCAGCAACTCCTCCAACAGAACTCCCTGAGCCCGCGGCTGCTGCTCCTTTAACCCCGGGGAGAGGGGCAGGGAAGGGGCAGGGAGCCACCAGCCAGGGACAGGAGGGGAGGGACAAGGGACAAAGGACACCTGGATGGCCCAGTGCCCCCCAGGGGTAGAGGGCATCCTGGGAATCTGCCAATCACTCGAGGCCCTTCTGGAATGCCAGGACTGACAGACAGCACTCAGCAAGGGGCAAGGGGGAGAGGAAGGGAGAGGCTGTTGGCACACCTGGGGGAGGAACTGGGGTAGCTGAAACAGGCTATTGCATCACACCGCAACAGCCGTGTCCCTGCCTGCAGAGTCCCACTGGAGTGGTGCTGCTGCTGGTTTGTAACCTGTAACACCAGAGGGGTTTGGTCAGTTCAGCCAAGCAGCTGCTGTTCAGCACCCCCTGCACTCTGGATTTTGGTTTGCTCTTGTTTAGAAGGTGGATTTGTTTTGTTGGCAGGTGCTGGGTGGGGGAGCAGTGCCCAAGCAAAGGGGCTGTGTCGCTGCAATTCTGCATAAGGCAGCATGAGGCAAGGAGGGGGAAAAGCAAATAATAATAATAATAATACAAGCAGAATGAAAAATAATGCCATGGGAAGATCTAATGCAAATTTCCTTCCTGTCCTGACTGTGTCTGGTGACCAGTTCTGTGACATTGGGTTTGGTTACCAGGACTGGAGCTCTGAGATGGGACAAGGGACATGGAGCTGGGTTGCTGGGGCACTCCAAGGAGCCTGGTGCCCCATCTGAGGGCTTCTCTCCGGGTGCCTGGAGGCACAGTGCAAGGCTTTGTCTCTTGTTTAGAGAGCCTTGGCTTTTATAAGTTCAAAAATGAGATGGCAAATTGAATTTATTCATGAGCATGGAGGCTCTCTGGGGTTTCCTCTTTAATTCAGTAGACTTGCTTTAAGGGACTCTGTTTTAGCAGAGAAAGGATGGAGTTGGTGCTTTCATCTTTCAAGCTCCCTTTACTGGGGGGAACACACACAGTCCTGCAGAGCCTGTCCCAGAGCAGAGATATCCCTTTTTTGTGGCTCCCATCCCTTTGTGTGTGGGGTGCTGTGCTGGGTTTTGGTTCAAGGCTCCTCTCCCTGTGCAGGGGTTTGGGAGGATCCATGGTGGGGGGCAGTGTGCAGCAAAGGACCACCAAGGTCCTTTCTCCTTCCTCTCCACTCCTTTTGGAGCAGGAGCTGCCCAGGTGGGGTGATGCCTCCACCCTGGCTGGCATCTGGCTCGTGCCACGCTGCCACCGCCACCCCAGCTCAGGCTAATGGGTGCCATATGGAACGAGCCTGGCTCTGCCTCCCAGCCCAGGAGCCCCGAGGAGTTTCCGAAGCAGTGACAGGAGCAGTCACAGGCACAGGGACCTGTTAGCTGCTCTTTCATGGTTCAGCAGGCTCTGTTTCCACCTGCTGCTCTCCAGGGAGCCCCTGTGAGCTGCACAAGGTGGGCAGGGAAAACAGGGCGCTTTGTGGGATGTGGGGCATCTTTGTGCAGGATGAGGGTGTGCATTGGACTTGGGGATTAAATAGCCCCTCCAAGTTTTGGGAGATGGTCATTCCCCTCCCTTTTTCGTTGGCATCACTGCTAAAAAGTGAAGGTGGGTTCAGGGAAGGAGGGGAGCCAGAGCTCCTGCAGCCTGCGAGCACAGCTTGGGCTGGAGGTGCTTTTGTCTCTTGTTTAACCCAACAAAGCCCCATGGCTGATAACCTCAGAGGGCTGCACAGCAGCTCTTGTATAAACCATGGAAATCAGGAGAGTTTTTGCTGTGGTTTAAGTTTGTTATGAGCTGAATGTCAGCCTGGGTTTGTGATCCCTGTGGGAGCGCCGGGAGCCGGGAAGGTGCTGCGCTAAAATTCATTGCCTGCTGAGCTTGCTGCTGCTGTGTGCACACACCTCGTGCTCCCAGCGAGTCTCTGGGGCTGTAAAACCCCGCGGAAGGAGGTGATAAAGCCCCTGAGACTCCAGCAGAGCTGCACCTCCCCAGCTGCTCCCGTGATAATGGGACCTCCTGGTGCACGGCGAGATCTTTACTGGGAAGGTGCCATTGAAGGACAACGTCTGAGGATGTTTGGATGTTAATGTTTTACAGCTCCCCTGCCTTCGAACAATGCCTAAAAATACTAGTGTATGCAAATTATAAACTAATTTAGATGATGGAGCATGGGAATATTGCTCATACTCCCCAAGCATGGCATTTCCAATCATATCTTCGTTTCATTTTTAAGCAAAGAAATCATAATCTTGACATGTTTATCATTCAGTGCCTGCACCAATTATCTCTTTGGGTTCATTCTATAGTTCATAGAACTGATAGATTATGATCATGTTGTTAGGAGAATTGTGCAATCATTATTCCTCCAGCTGGAGGAGAAGTTGCAAAACAATTATAAAGAATGATTCTCCTTTGGATTGCTTTTGGAGTTCGTGGAATAGGCAAGTTCCCATTACCAGGGACCTGGAGCTGCAAGGTTCCTGCCACCAGTGGGTTTGAACTCTTGTGATCCAAACCCTGTGCCTTGAGATGCTCATTTCCTCCAGCAAGCCCCAGTTGTGGTTATTATTTTTTTATGGGTTGATATCAGAGAGATGAATGCCATTGGCTGCACAAGGGCTGAGACTTGGAATGATAATTTCCAGTTTAATTACAGTGCAGGGCGCTGGGGATGAACCTGTGGATACCTTTTAGGTTAGAAATTGAGACTCGAGGCTTTGCATCCAAATAACCCAGTGTGGAATTTTGACTTTAAATTGGGTGAAGTGTGGTTCCCCCAAATTAAACCTTGCTTTCTTTCAATGTCCTTAATGAGACTCGTGGGATTGTGACCCTCCCAAAGAAAATATTTGCAGGAGATGCTGCTAAAGGAGTCCTCTGGGAATTTGGGAGTTGAAGGCAGCATGCTCCTTGGGGAGAGCTTTTCTTTGATCCCCGGAAGGAGCTCTCTAATCTCTTCCATAAACACTCTTGGGCAGCTCCAGGGTGATTTGGCAGCCCTGCCTGTGTGATGGATCGTCCCCAGAGGACCACGCTGCCTCCCCGCTCCTCCCCTGCCCCAGTTCTCCACTCACACTATCGAATTTTCAACTTACTTGACCAGAAGGCAGCAGAACCAGAAAAACAAATGTCTCGTCAAGACATCATTCCCACGCAAGGATTTTGCCTCCTTGTCTCTCCAGGGCTTTTCTTTCCCTGCTCATGTCCCAGCTGGTGTCAGGACACGAACAAAGGGCTTGGCTGCATCCGTGCTTATCCAATTTGGGGCTGGATGAAACCCCCTGTCCCCCAGGCCTTTTTGTTTTGCCTTCTCCAAGTGGTCAATATCGACTGCTGGAGCAGAGCTATTTATTTAAGAATGCGCCTTGTCAATATTTATGTAGCCTGCAGCTGGCTGAGCGTTCCAGAGCTTTGTGGGGAGTGATGGACGGGCAGGGGGAACTCTCCAGCTGGGAAGGGCTCTGTGCTGGGGAAGGAGGGAGCAGCCTTGGAGGGGCTCTGGTGATTTTGCTGTGCCTTGGAGTTTCCTCCCTGTGCTGCTCACATTTCCCTCCTCCTTCTCTGAAATTCTGCTTTCCCTCTTCATCCCCTCTCTGGAGGGCCCAGATTTTCCTCTGGGGGAGGGAGAGGACAATCACATGCTTGCCATGAGACCCTCAGTTCCTTTTGAGAGCAGAACCTGCTTCTGCTGTTAATTACCTGTTTAAATTACTCGGCAAATAACAGAGAACCCTCAGTTAGGTTATTCAGGTGTTGCACACCCAGGGAAACAGGGTGAATGTCCTAGACCCAAGCTCATGTTTTAGTATGAAACCTGTTTTTATATGCTGGGTAGAGGTGCCAAGAGTCCTTCAACTTTAGAAGAAACCTGGAGAAACTGGCATTATTATTTATTATTTTCCAGCACCTCTCACCCTGAGCTCCTGGAGTTAACAGACTCCCTGTAGCTCTCCACTGGCTGGGATTTAGTAGATGGATAAACACATTTTATTTCTTCAGAAAGGGGAAAAGTTGTTTACAAATTTTAAACCAGAATGGAAATGTTGTTTTTTGTCACGACCATTTCATGAACAATAACAAAATAATGTTTAAAAAGCCTTTGAAATGTCCCTTTCAAAAGCAAAACTGAAGTGCTGGGGGGAATATTAAATGCCACAAATACAAGGTATTAATGCTTATTAATGAGCTAAGAGAAGAATAAAATGCAACTGAAAGCAGAAATTCATGCCTGACGCCAAATCTTTGTGAAGGCTCTGCCACATCACCACAGGAGAGGGTCATATCTTTATTTAAAAACAAATAAAGCCACAAAATGTGCCTCTGGGGGAAAATCAGCTGTGGGGCTTCCAGACTGACATTCATGTTATGTTAATGGTGGTCAGGGGAAGACCCTTCTGGGTAGGAAACACTCAAGGAGTTGTCTCTGAGGTTCTTGCATCTTCCTTAAGCCATGTGACATGGATGTGCTAAAGCGCTGCTAATTCTGCTTGACACTGCTTTTCTCAAAGTGTGTTTGACTTTTTTTAATATTAGACAGTGGCAAGGGTATTATTTTTGGTCAGTTCTCCTTTTCCTTTTAATTATTGTAGCAAGGATACAAAAAGCTTCTAAAAACAGGTCCTCCGACAAGTCAGAGCAAGATTTGCTTGTCCTGAAGAGCAGCTCCAAGGAGAACACAGGACATATTTCCAATAACTTCATGGCCAAACCCATTACAAAATAAAAATATTTCCAAGTGCCAGAGGAGGGAGCCAGCAAAACACAGAAAATCAGAACATTTCTGCTTTTAATATCTCTTTTCCTAATGAAATCAGAAGAAATTGAGTGGAGCAGCACCAAACTTTGCTGTCAGTTGAGAAGGAGTTGATAAAGTGGTGTCAGTGTGTGATGGATGAGTTGGGAGCACTCTAAAAATCAAAAGTTTTTGGCTCTGGGAGGACAGGGCTTTCTCCTTTCTGCTCTGCCCACCTGCTCCAGTCTATTTTTTGCAATAATCTCAGGGGTTATTTCTGGCCTTTTCCCTGCTCTTGCAGCACACAGCTATCCATGGGGATAGCTTGGGAATTTTTGCTTGCTCAGGCTTGTCACTGCTCTCCCCACAAAGCAGAGCTATGTCACAGACATCTTTTATGAAAAATCCTTTCCTTAGGATTTTTTCCTCCTGAGAAGCTGAGAGGCCTCAGGAACAGAATGTAAACAATGGTTATCTGCTGCTGTGGGATGCAACAGGTGCATCTGGGATTGGTCTCAGGTGGTTGTTTCTAATTAATGGCCAATCACAGCCCAGCTTCCTCGAACTCTCTGTCCGAGTCACAAGCCTTTGTAATCATTCCTTCTTTTTCCATTCTTAGCTAGCCTTCTGATGAAATCCTTTCTTCTATTCTTTTAGTATGGTTTTAATGTAATATATATCATAAATTAATAAATCAAGCCTTCTGAAACATGGAGTCAGATCCTCATCTCTTCCCTCATCCTTGGACCCCCGTGAACACGGTCACAGTGCTGGATGTTGCTGATGGGCTCTCAGATGGGCAACCATTATTCATGGCATCACAGAATGGTTTGGTTGGGACAGACCTTAAATCTCATCTCATTCCAACCCCCTGCCATGGGCAGGCACGCCTTCCACCAGCCCATGTTGCTCTAAATGCCATAAAACCTGGCCTTGGGTGCTTCCATAGGCTGGCATACACGTTCTCCCTGGAAAAAGGAACGATGGCAGGGATAACCCCAGCATGGAGCTGCAGCATCCCTTCCTGGGAGGACGCTGGGAGACACGCTGGAGTGCAGCTCATTGCTTCCATGGGGAATGTGGGGGCCATGGTGCTGCCTGGAAAAGCTGGGGGAGGCAGGGAAAAGGACATCTGTGAGATGCCGGAGGCGTCTCCGCCCCGCAGCGCTGCTGTCGGAGGCAGGCAGGGATGGAGAGAGCTGCGCTCTGCCCTGGGCAATGCAGGCGAGCTTGGGGTGGCCCCAAACACCCCTGTGCAGCCCCAAAACTCCTCTCCAGTGCCTGGGATGGGTGGGAGCTGCCAGTGCCTCTCAGTTTTGGGCCCTGCCTTTTGGTTTGCATGCGCTCCGTCACTCCACAGATTCCCACTCCCCGTCGCCTTGCAAAATGCCTGCGCCGCATATGAAATGGAGGAGATAAAATTACAGGATCTGAGAATTGGCCGGGCTCTGTGCAATATATAACATACCAGATGGTCCTACAGGATGCCTCTGAAATATCTGTGCAATAGCATTTTAAGAAACTGATATAACTGATCAGGCAGCATATGGAAAAGAGTTTCTGTGCTGTGTGAGGGTGCGGTGCCCCCTCTCCCAGCACCTGCTCTGCCTCCCCAAATTAGGGGTGCCACGCAACAATTAGCATCTCCCATCCTTAATGGGAGATGTTCCCATCACGCATCTGGGACAGGGCCCTGCAGCTGGGAGAGCACCATTCCAGCATGATTCTGTAGAAATAAAAAAAGAAATAAAGTTGTTGTCAATCAAGGGCAGAGTGATAGCATGGTGGTTTGGTGGCTTCTTCACAACAACAACGTCCAGGATGGCCTTTTCCTGGGAGCATCCCAAGGATGAGGCTGTTTGCACAGAGTTTGTGACCACCCAGCCTTGTTCCTGCTGCTCTGCTGTAACTGAGGGTTTGGTCACATATTTCCCACCTCCCTGTGCCTTAAGTGGATTTGTGGGAGCAGACAGACCCCCAGAATGCTCCTTCTGGAAGGGAAGGAGCACTTCCCTCATCCCTGGGCAGCAGCACACGCCCTGGGTCTCCAGCTGGAGTTTTGCCCCTGCTCTCCATCCTTTGAGCCCCCCCAGTCCATCCAATTTTGGATGCACCTCGTGTGCTCATCTTGCCCGTGGTGTCCCTGGGCTGCCTCTCGCCCTGTGCACATCCAAAGCCTCTCCTGCCTGTTTGCTGTTCCCTGCTCTCCTCTGCCTGGCCTCACACGTGGGCTGACCCCTCTGTCAAACAGAATGGACAATATTTCCTCTCCACAAGGCTTGGCTCATATTCTTTGAGGTACTTCGGGGTCACGGGATGAAAGGCTCCTTGCTGCTTCTGCAATGAGTCCAAGTCGAGCTAAGAATAGATCTATAAACAAGCCAGCAGGGAAGGCTTCCCTGGGGAACCTCTCAGGACTCTCAGAGAATGTCATTGCTGGAGTCATTGTCACAGGAGATGCGCACCCTGCTGAGCCCTTGCTCTGGGGGTGCCTGCCTTTCCTGTGTGGGGGGTGGCTCTGAGCAAATCCTCTCCCAAACTCCAGATGGCTTTTGGTCCCAAGGAGCAGTGCTGGGGCTGGGGCACCCCAAAGCTGAGGCAGGAGAGGGAATATTGCATCCCGTGGCTGCAGGAGCCGTGGTGGGTGATGCCGCAGGACACAGCTGGTGGGCTCTTGTTGGGATCTGGAGGGATGGAAGCAATTTTGCTCCCAAACCTGTCTCCCTGGGTGCCCTGGGAGAGGGCTGAGGGCTGGGATGAGCTGCAGGGCTGGGCTTTTCACCGGCACGTGAAATGCTCTGGCAGGAGGCTCCACACTTGGTTGCTACCCACGCTCGTGCAGAGAGGTATTTCGAGCTGTCAGTCTGGCGTGCTGTCTGTCTGTCCACCCACCCAGGCATCTATAAAAATCCAGGCTGGATTAAATGTCTGTCAGAGCCCTGCTGCTGGGGCCAGGGCTCCTGATGCTGATTGCTGTCCTGGAATGCAATGTCCAGGTGGAGAGGGTCGGGATTGGAGTCTGAAATGTGCAGCTTGATCAGCTTGATCCCTGTTTCTGGAGTAATCTACATAAAAGCTGAGAGTGGGAATCTTGCAGAAAGCAGGCTTCCCTCCTTTGTCTTTCCTGACTCCGTCCTCTCTGTTATCTTGACGGCTTCTGCTTGGCTGCCGTGTTGCTCTTTAATCTGGAGCCCTCTGTTCTTACCTGAGCTACAGAGGCTTGACGAGGAAAGCCACTGAACTCGGAGAAAAATGAAAAGGAGCAAAGCTTAAAAAAATGTTTTCTCTCTCATTCTTAAAGAGAAAAAAAAAAAAAGGAAGAAGAGAAAACCCAACCCCCAGAAGCGCACAGCCAGTGAGTGATGTCTGGATTCATCCTTGAACCGTCTCCTGTTTATGGATCAGGGATGCATCATTTCTGCTCTGCTTTCTTTCTTTTCCCCCCCCCCCACTCTTTCCCTGGCATTCAATCGTTTTGATCAAAGCCAGGCAAACAAAAAACTCTTTGCTTTCACCCCATTGACTGGGAGAGGGGAGTCCTGCCCCAGTCCTGAGGAGAGCATCTTTGGAGAGGGTGGGATGGGGAGCCTGGAGCAGTGAGGCGTGAGGGGATGGGGGTGGCACAGAAGGAACTGTGATAATGTTTTGTACATGACAACAATGGATAATTACTGTGATCAAAGATCTGTGTGAGGGTATCTTGTATTTCATTACTCCTGGTGCTGGCCCACCCTCCTGACAGCTGAGGAGGGGAGCAAACTCCCTCACTGTCTTTTCCCACCATCCTTCTTCCCATGGATTTCCTCTGGAAATACACACAAACCCTTCCCATGAGGATTCCTCTCAGGAGATGGGGTGCTCTGGAGGGTGGTGGTGTTTTGGGGTGTGACTGGGAGCACCTGGGGGTGCACAGGGGTTGGGCTCTTCTCAGGAGTGCTCAGAGAGGGCAACGACCACAATCACAATGCAAGAAATTCTCTTTAAATGTAAGAAAAGCTGTTTCAGGGAAGTGGTGCTCCGGCACTGGAATGGGTTGTCCAGGGACACTGTGGGGTCCTGACCTCCTGGTGCTGCCACGTTTTCCAGTGCTCACAGCACATCTTTGGAGGTGCCTCATCCAGCATGCGGCAGGTAATGATTCTTGACGGGAATTAGGACCCTGTCCATCTGGCCCCGTTCTGCCATCTAACAAGAGGAGATAAGTGCACTTAACAACACACCAGCTCTTGTTCAGGCCCCTTCTTCCCAAGCCAGAATCAATAGCAGGTCTCTACAGCTTTTAGAGACTTAGATCCCATCTTTTCATCTCTCTCTCACTCATTTTTCCCAAGCAGCATGCGCGTGATTTCTCTTTTTTTTTCACTCTGCGGAAATTTTCCCGTTCCACCTTTCATCCGCACCCGCGTGGCGCCGGCCCAGCCGGGGCTGCAGCCTGCACACCAGATAAGAAACCACACCGTACCTGGGTTCCCTGATCCCCATCTCCCCCTCTCTCCTGGCCAGGAGCTCTCCCACAGTCTCATTTATCTTCAAAGTGCTTTACAAACGCTAATTAATCCCCCAGCAGCCCGCTGGGGGAGGTGATGCATCGCTGTTTGCCCTCAGCCACCCTCACTCCTCGCCCTTGGTTTCTTCCCTGCTTGCTGTGCTTGCCCTGGCTTGGAGGAGTGGGACACTGTCCCCATGGAAGGGTAGCAGGACACTTGGTGTCTGTGTCACAATGGCTGGGGACCTGCGTGGAAGGAGCCTGACTGATGGCACTGCAAGCCAGGACCTGCAAGAGGTGAGCAGTGCTGCTTGCTCCATCTCCTCCTGAGCCCCAGCCTGCTTCTCCTTTGCCTTCCCCTGCTCATTTAGTAGCCTTAGGTCCAGCTTAATTGTTTTGTTTGCCTTCCCCTCGGGGCTGCGTGGATGCTGCTGGCCCAGCCTGGGATAACTCGCAGTGTTTGCCCTTGGCAAAGGCACTTGGGGAGGATTGATGGGGTGGGTCCTTGTGCTCTCCCTGCAGAGCCTGGCGTGGCTGGTGCTCAATTCATAGAATCACGGGACGGTTTGTGCTGCCATCACCTCATTCCAACCCCCTGCTATGGCAAGGGACACTTCCCACTAGACCAGGTTGCTCCAAGCCCCATCCAGGTTGTTTATTCCTGCAGGAGCTCTGAGTTCAGAGAGTCTTTCTTTTAAAAAAATAGAAAAAGAAAAAAGCTAGGGTTTTTTTTCCTCTCTCCTTGCACGAAATGCAAATCAATAGCTGTTGTATTCACATTCTAACAAGATGTCAAGGAGAAAAGGGTAGCCTTTCATTCAGCAGAGCACACACACACACCCCGAGGGAGGGGACAGGAAGGAGGGAGCGGGCGGGAGGAGGTTGCGGGGGCTGCCTGGGGTGGGCACTGCAGAGAGGGCGCGGGGGTGAAAGCCACAGACACGGCCGGTTTGGGAGGCTTTCTGTTTCCCTGGAGCCCTCTGCGCCCCTTCCTGCCCATCCCAGAGCTCCTGCTCCCCATCCTGCCCATCCCAACCCTTCTGCACCCTTCCAGCCCATCCCGACCCTTCTGCACCCATCCTGCCCATCCCAACCCTTCTGCACCCATCCTGCCCATCCCAACCCTTCTGCACGCATCCTGCCCATCCCAACCCTTCTGCACCCTTCCAGCCCATCCCAACCCTTCTGCACCCTTCCAGCCCATCCCAACCCTTCTGCACCCTTCCAGCCCATCCCAACCCTTCTGAACCCATCCTGCCCATCCCAACCCTTCTGAACCCATCCTGCCCATCCCAACCCTTCTGCACCCTTCTGCACATCCCAACCCTTCTGCACCCTTCCAGCCCATCCCAACCCTTCTGCACCCATCCTGCCCATCCCAACCCTTCTGAACCCATCCTGCCCATCCCAATCCTTCTGCACCCTTCCTGCCCATCCCAACCCTTCTGCACGCATCCTGCCCATCCCAACCCTTCTGCACCCTTCCAGCCCATCCCAACCCTTCTGCACCCTTCCAGCCCATCCCAACCCTTCTGCACCCTTCCAGCCCATCCCAACCCTTCTGAACCCATCCTGCCCATCCCAACCCTTCTGAACCCATCCTGCCCATCCCAACCCTTCTGCACCCTTCTGCACATCCCAACCCTTCTGCACCCTTCCAGCCCATCCCGACCCTTCTGCACCCATCCTGCCCATCCCAACCCTTCTGAACCCATCCTGCCCATCCCAATCCTTCTGCACCCTTCCTGCCCATCCCAACCCTTCTGCACCCATCCTGCCCATCCCAACCCTTCTGCACCCATCCTGCCCATCCCAACCCTTCTGCACCCATCCTGCCCATCCCAATCCTTCTGCACCCTTCCTGCCCATCCCAACCCTTCTGCACCCATCCTGCCCATCCCAATCCTTCTGCACCCATCCTGCCCATCCCAATCCTTCTGCACCCATCCTGCCCATCCCAACCCTTCTGCACCCATCCTGCCCATCCCAACCCTTCTGTACCCATCCTGCTCATCCCAACCCTTCTGTACCCTTCTTGCCCATCCCAGAGCTCCTGCTCCCCATCCTGCCCATCCCAACCCTTCTGCACTCTTCCAGCCCATCCCAACCCTTCTGCACATCCCAACCCTTCTGCACCCATCCTGCCCATCCCAACCCTTCTGCACCCATCCTGCCCATCCCAACCCTTCTGCACCCTTCCAGCCCATCCCAACCCTTCTGCACCCATCCTGCCCATCCCAGAGCTCCTCCCCTTCCAGCCCATCCCAACCCTTCTGCTTCCCTTCCTTCCCATCCCAGTGCTCCCACTTTGCTCCCCTACACCTCCCAGTGTGAGCAGACACCACTCAAGGCACCCTTGGGCTCCTTGCAAAGTCACAGCCCTGCAGAGAGGTGCCATCCAGCTCCCTGGCACTGCTCTTGGGGGGCATGGTCTGTGGGGGGGTGGGATGCTGGGGTTGGGAAGGAGAGTGGAGGTGGCCAGGGCAAGGATGGTCCTCAGCACCTGGAGAAGCAGGGAGATAGTGTTCTGTGCCATGAGGTGATCTGTGGCATGTGATATCTGTGGCACGGGGTGATCTGTGGCACGGGGTGATCTGTGGCATGGGGTGATCTGTGCCATGAGGTGATCTGTGACACGGGGTGATCTGCGGCTCGTGGTGATGTGTGGCACAAGGTGATCTGTGGCACGAGGTGATCTGTGGAATGAGGTGATTTGTGGCACAGGGTGACCTGTGGCTCATGGTGATCTGTGCCATGAGGTGATCTGTGGCACGGGGTGATCTGTGCCATGAGGTGATCTGTGCCATGAGGTGATCTGTGGCACGGGGTGATCTGTGCCATGAGGTGATCTGTGCCATGAGGTGATCTGTGCCATGAGGTGATCTGTGGAATGAGGTGATCTGTGCCATGAGGTGATCTGTGGCATGGGATGATCTGTGCCATGAGGTGATCTGTGGCACGGGGTGATCTGTGCCATGAGGTGATCTGTGGCTCATGGTGATCTGTGGAATGAGGTGATCTTCAGCACGGGGTGATCTGTGGCACAAAGTGATCTGTGGCACGGGGTGATCTGTGACATGGGATGATCTGTGCCATGAGGTGATCTGTGCCATGAGGTGATCTGTGGCTCATGGGTGATCTGTGGAATGAGGTGATCTGTGCCATGGGGTGATCTGTGGCACGGGGTGATCTGTGGCATGGGGTGATCTGTGCCATGAGGTGATCTGTGGCACAAGGTGATCTGTGGCACGGGGTGATCTGTGGCACAGGGTGATCTGTGGCACGGGAGGATCTGTGGCACGAGGTGCTGCAGGACTCTGTAGGGATCACCTTTAGCAGATGGATCAGCCCAGTGGAGACTGCTCTGGGGGTGGAGCATCCAGGATGGGAGCAGAGATGTTCCTCACGCTGCTCTCCTGTGCTGCTCTGCCCTCTCTCCCTGTCTGTGCAAACCTCTGCTTCACTGAAAATGTGTTATTTCCCCCAGAGACTACTCTGGTCCCAGATGTGAATATGCATTGAGACAGCTGGGGAAAAAAACCTCTGGAAATACACACAAAAATCATGTCTAAATGTGCCCAGTGGAGCAGAATGTCTCCTCTCCGATCGGGGGCTGCCTGTCAAATTTAAATATGCATTTCAGATTCTCTGCTTGATATCGGAAAGCAAACAACCCCAAATATCCCAGAAAAGCTCCACCAGCTAAATACATATTTATACACCTTTTTATTATGTGTCTTGGAAATCAAACAAATGAAACAGGCCAGTGCCTGCTCGGTCCTGCAGAGCTGGTGAGCAGTGATGGATTTGTTTGGCTGATCAAAGCACATTTGTTCCCATTTTGCAGATGGGAAGGTAAAGGCAGCAAGGTACCAAAGGTCTGCTCCGAGGTCACTCTCAGAGCTGTGTTTGGCAATTCAGGTGCCAGCCTAATTGGCCAAAATATATGCAAAAAGAACAGCTCAGTGTGTGCTGGATTTGGGTAATAATCACTGCCAGGTGGAAAAAAACCCAAAAAAAACCCCCAGCAAATGGGAGAAGTGTGGTGGGAGAAAAAAAAAAAAAGAAAAAAAAGTAAGAATGTGTTGTTTTGAAACTTACCCAAATATAGCTTTTCAACTCAGGGTTTGAAAGCAGAGCAACATGTTTGTTCTGAGTCCATCAAACATTTCTGTTAATTAGAAATGATTTCTTTGTTCATTTCCTTTAGTTCCTCCAAGATAACTTTATTTCTTTTTGCCTTGGGCGGATTCAGAGCTTGCTGTGTGCGTTTGGAGGATGAGCTGCAGCCACAGGGTCCAGCTGAGCCCCAAAGCAGCTCAGTTTCCCCTGGGGACAGATGTCCCTGTCCTGGGCTGGCCAGGAAGGATGCAGCCACATGCCTGGCAGCCCTGGGAAATCCCAAATGCCTCTTTGCAGCTGTTTTCCCAAAATACTTGTGAAGCAAAGGATAAATTTGCTTGGTGTCATCTGTTGGGGTGTCATTTAGAGGGAAATTCAGGACAGAAATATCCCTGTCCTCATCCCAGGCTGAGGGAGACATTCTGCTCACTGGTTTTTGCTCCATGTGATGATTTAGCTCTTTGAGAGGTCAAATGCCATAACTTTACCCTTATTAAAGGAATGAAACCCTTAGTCATGTTTTCTTTGGTGCTTTCCTGAGGATGCAGGAGATGGGATGCCTTCAGCAGATAATGTGGAATATGATTGAGCTAAAAGCTTTTGAAAACTTGTGGTTTATTCTTGCCGAGTAGAAAATGCAGAAGGATTAATGGTTAAAAGCCAGAGGAGTTTGTCCTGGCAGTGTGTGCTTGGCCCCCATCCCTCTTTTTGGGTGAGGACACCCCTTCCAGAGCACAAGGGATATGGCTTTGTGCTCCAAACACACTGCTCCTGTTCCTCCCAGTGCTGCTGGGTGTGGGAATAATGCCAGATAAGAGGGATTGGACTATCACCACATCCCCTGCATGGATGGGGATGTGCTGGTACCGGGTTGTAACAGGCGGGTGAGACAAAAGGGAAAAAGACCAGAGGGGAGGGAATGATCAGGGGTTGTGGGTTTGGATGCCAGGAGAGCTCTGGCCCCAGCTCTGTGGCAGGTGGTGGGAACTGGGGTTTGTGGATCCATCATTCTTCCAGGATTCCTGCACCCCAATTCAGAGGCTCTCTTGGCCAGGTGCTCCCTGAGATGATGGTTTGGAGTCTCGGGGGAAAATAATCCAGGAAAATGGGGATGCAGGGATGGTGAGAACAAGAACATGTGGATAGGAAAAGAGACTGAGGCGGGGAGCAGGTGAAACCCTGGGAGGAGTGTGTGGCCACTGGTGCCAAAAAGCTGTGGGTGGGTTAGCTGGAAACCCAAAGTGCTGGGGCTGAAAGTTCTCTTGGGCTGGCCTGGAACTCAAAAAAGAGACCTTTAACCCTGAGTTAGTGGGGAAAGTGATTGTTTTGAGAAAAACTGAAGGTTAAAATTTGACCTGAAGGATTAAAAAAAACCCACTTACAGTCTGTTTTTAACAAATTTGCAATGAGAAATAAGAAACTTTTTTTTTTTTTAGAAAATGTCAAAAATAAGTACTATTTGTTTTGGAAAGTAATCTAACCTTTGCAACATTTCTTTTTTTTTTTTTTTTTTTTTCTTGGCAATGCAGCAAACTCAAGCCCTGACAGGTGAATGCCTTGGTCTGGAGGTGGCTGTGGGAGGGGGACATGGCAGGGGCAGCTGTCCAAGCCCTGGGATGCTCAGGGCTCAGCAGAGATGTGGGAACATGCCAGGGAGGGGGGTCTGGGGATAAGGAGGAAAACTGTGGCATCCTGGAAGGAAGGGACGGCCTGAGGAGAACTCCTTGGTATGGGATGGTATCGGGCAGGGGGTCTGCAGGAGCAGGTACCCTGAGCTCAGGGTCTTTTTGGGGCTTGGTGAGCTGCTGAAGGGAAAAAAAATCATGGCTCCAGTTGGGATGCACAGGGAAGATTGCTGCCTGGATTCAGAGATTTTGTGTGAAAAACACCCACTCATGCTGAAAAGCTTGGATTGCTCCCTGGTTTGCCTCAGCAGTAGAAGAGCTGCTGCTGCCTTCCCAGCGAGGGGAGCAGAGGGCAGGGTGAGCCAAGGGGCTGAAGCCCGGGGCTGCCCCACCAGCCAGCTCCAGGCTGGGGAAGGAAAAAATTCCCCTTTGCAGGTGGCTGGTGCACGAGGAGCTGGTGTGACCCTGCCTGTGTCTGTGCAGGGCTGCTCCTGCATCCCAAGAGCTGCTCCTGCATCCCGGGGCTGCTCCCTGCATCCCGGGGCTGCTCCTTCTATACCGGAGCTTCTCCCTTCAGCCCAGGGCTGCTCCTGCATCCCGAGAGCTGCTCCCTGCAGCCCGGGGCTTCTTCCCGCATCCTGAAAGCTGCTCCTGCATCCTGGGGCTGCTCCTGCATCCCGGGGCTGCTCCTTATATCCCAGAGCTTCTCCCTGCATCCCAGAGCTGCTCTCTCCATCCCAGAGCTGCTCCCTGCAGCCCGGGGCTGCTTCCTGCATCCCAGATCTGCCCCTGCATCCCAAGAGCTGCTCCTGCATCCCGGGTCTGTTCCTGTATCCTGGGGCTGCTCCCTCCACTTCTCCCTCCATCCCAGAGCCTCCATCCCAGAGCTGCTCCTTCCATCCTAGAGCTTCTCCCTGCTTCCCAGAGCTGCTCCCTCCATCCCAGAGCTTCTCCCTGCTTCCCAGAGCTTCTCCCTCCATCCCAGAGCTTCTCCCTGCATCCCAGAGCTGCTCCCTCCATCCCAGAGCTCCTCCGCCCATCCCAGAGCTGCTCCCTGCATCCCAGAGCTTCTCCCTCCATCCCAGAGCTTCTCCCTGCATCCCAGAGCTTCTCCCTGCATCCCAGAGCTGCTCCCTGCATCCCAGAGCTGCTCCCTGCATCCCGGGCACCAGCTGCTGCCGGGAGGGATGCTCGGGGGGTCGGCGGCTGCATTTAACTCCCTGGTTGCGGAGTGCAGCCCGCAGGAGAGCGGGAGTGCGTGTGTCAGTCAGCATCCAGAGCCAATGGGTGCCCGGTAGGAGGTCTGCGCTCCCGGTGCACGCACGGAGCCCGCTGCTCCTTCTGCCAGTTGTGTGCGAGTGTGCGTGCGTGTGCAAGGAGAGACCAGGCACGCTGACTGCCTGCTCCCGTCTCTCCCTCTCTCCAGCTCGCTAACTCCGTCTCCCTCCCTCTGCAAACATTGGATTTAAACCTGCTCAGAATTCAGCGCAGACGGAAAGCAGCGGCGGCAGCAGCAGCAAGCAGCGAGCGAAGCGGCCGCTCGCCTAGCGCAGCTCCAAGATGTACCATCCTGCCTGCTGGATCGTCTTCACGGCCACCACTGCCCTGCTCTTCATCCCAGGTAGCTTTTTCTGGGGCGGATGGGAGGGCAGGGGCTGGGAGATGGGAGAGCCGAGCGGGATTTGCGCGCAGGGAGCCGGGCTCCGCGCACATTGCGCACGAACGCGAGCATGCAGTGAGTTTCTCTGCATCGGGGCATTGCCCAGTGATCCCCAGTGAGGGGTTCTGCATCTTGGGGATTGCCCAGTGCTCCCAGTGAGGGGCTCTGCATCGGGGGATTGCCCAGTGCTCCCAGTGAGGGGCTCTGCATCGGGGGATTGCCCAGTGAGCTCCCAGTGAGGGGCTCTGCATCGGGGAATCGCCCAGTGATCCCAGTGAGGGGTTCTGCATCGGGGAATTGCCCAGTGAGCTCCCAGTGAGGGGCTCTGCATTGGGGGATTGCCCAGTGTTCCCAGTGAGGGGCTCTGCATCGGGGAATTGCCCAGTGCTCCCAGTGAGGGGCTCTGCATCGGGGGATTGCCCAGTGCTCCCAGTGAGGGGCTCCGGAGCCGTGCTGGACCCCCAGGTGGGCACCGAGCCGCCGGTACCTGAGCGGTGCCGGCACCTGCAGCCCCCGAGCTGGGCAGGGTCTGTCCCCTCCGAGCAACCTCTGCTCGAAATGATGGGCTCATGCAGTTTTTTTTTTTCCCTTTAGAGTTGGGCACCTGCTGTGCCCTCCCTCTTCTGAGAGCTGTCATGCCATTCCCTGCGCTCCCCTCACCCGTGCTTCCCTGATTCCTGCCAGGCAAACTCGGTGCCTTCCCCTCCGAAGTGGAAATGAGTCCCCGGCCCCAATCCAGGCGCTCGGGGAGGCCGTGCCGGTGCCGCAGCCTCGCTGAACCGAGCGGGTCCCTCCCGGAGCGGGGGCTGGCCTCGTCCCCCCGGCCCCGGGGGAGCTGCTGGGGCTGCATCCAGCGCCGGCTCCGTGCCGATGCTCGCGGGGCAGCGGGCGCTGCATGCAGCGAGGGCGATGGGGGCGGAGAGCAGAGCTGAGCGCCGGGGGGAGGAAGTCACCGGCGTGTTTTTGATGATGATGTGCACTTTTAGCAGCTGGGAGGATTATCATCCCTGTGCAAGCAGCTGGGGACTGGGTGTCGAGGCTGGGATCCGATCCTAACCCAACCTTGTGTTTTTCATGACTGCCAGCGAGGGTTCTGTTGCACCCGGGAGGGCAGAGAGGGGCACGGGTGTGATTTCAGCAGCTGAACCACACACACGGGCTGTGAGGGGGTTGGTGTGGGTGGCAAGAGGGTGAGGCTGGCCGGGCAGAGGTTACTCGTGTCACAGCTGGCAAACAGCTCTGCCCGCAGCAGTGCTGAACAGGAGCGTTCTTGGGTTAGAACTTGCTTGTGGAGGCTTGTGCCATGGGAGCAGCCACATCCTGGGGTCCTGTGGAGCTGTCACAGAGCAAACTGAGCAGAGCAGTGGGCACAAGGCCCCCCTGGAATGGGCTGGGAACCCCTCTGTGGGATGGCAGGGGGCTGGGATGTGCATCAGCACTGGGGTCAGCCCTGTCCCCTGGGACGAGCTTTGGCTTTTGTGGTGTAGTGGTGAAGAACCCTTGGCAGCAGAGCCTCGAGCTCCTCAGCAGCAGCAGAAACCAAAATGGTGCTTCTGTAGTTTAGCACATGAGCATGAGGGAGCCATGGCTGTGTGAGCTGCCTGACTTTAAGCATGTAAAGGGTTTTCTTTGAAAATAGATCTTCAGCAGGACAGGATGGGTGTGCCTGGGGTGGGGGCAGGCGTGTCTCAGCCAGGCTGCTCTGAGCAGGGCAGTGGCTCTTTCACCTTTCTGCTGGATGAGGTTCTGTGGGTTGGAATTGCAGAGAAATGGATGGAAGCAGCTGTGTGGGCCAAATGGGAGGACGTGTGACACTTGATGGGCTGTCACAGAGATGTCCTTAAGCTGCAGGAGCTGGCAGAAGCCTGACAGGGCGCATTTGCTGTTTGCCAGTGCCCTGCTGCACTTTCCTCGGGATGTGGCTGTTTGGGCCAAGGCCAAGCCAAGGCCTGGGCTGGCTCTGGCCTCTGTGTGTGCCAGGGAAGGAAAAGGCCCCTGCATTTAAGCCCCTGGAAACTTGGGAGAGGTTTCTTGATCCGCACTTGTGCGGTTGTAGCTTTCCCTTCTTATTTCTATTAAGCAGCAATATCTGCTTTGGCTTTGGATGTTCCCCTGAGCTAAACCAGCCCAGGACTTTGCCTGGCTGGGCTCAGCCCTTAATCCATCAAGCCAAACCCTTCTGCCTGCATTAGAGGAAGGGAAATACTCTGGGCTGCTTTGGTGCTTTGCCTTCCTGCCCTGGATTTGAACATCTCCAATCCTTTTTGCTTGTGCCTGGCTTGCAGAGGTTGGATGTTTTCCCTCCCTGCCCAACCTGTCCCAGCAGTGATTTCAGTCATGGTTTCACTGCTGTGGGCTGGAACACGAGTCATGTTGGCAAAGTCACGGATGGCAGAGGGAAGGTGAATGGTCCCTGCTGTCCTTTGGAGCCTGCACCTTCCCAAAGTGTTTTTCTTGGGCTGTTTATTATTCACAGGCACAATCCCAAAGGTTTTGTGCAGGTGACTCTCCCCTGGGATATGCAGAGGCTGTTTCTGAAGTGCAAACTCTTTTCCTTTCCGTTTTTATCCGAATCCTGCGGGAGTTTCACACGGGGTGGTTAAAGTGAGAAGGGAACCTGCTTTTAGAAGGTGTAATTAGAGTGAAGGGAAACATCACAACTTGAAGGCTCCTGCAGAAAATAGCATCGCAAAGTTATTATTAGCTGTAATAGCTTATTTGCCAGTTTTTCCTCTTTCTCCTGCTCCCACCTCTGTCTTTCCCCCTTTCTCTTATTTTTGTTAGGAAAGATGCATTTTCCCCATTGGGTCTTGTGTCATCTCGTTACCAATTTACTCTCGTGGAATCTAAAGACACGAAAGGTTAATGCAATAATGAAACCCTGACCCCTCTGGTCATGGAGACTGTCTTACTCTGCAGCTTTTTACTTCTTTGTCAGACAAGTTTCTATCTAAAATAATTTGGAAGCCTTAATGCTGTTGTCATCTGGAGCCTTGGGGGAGGCGGCTTCCTGGACAGGGGTTGCTCTCTGAGGTGGGAAGGATGCTGAGGGTTTTTAATGAGTCCAGCACTGCAGGATAGGGAGGTGAGTGGGTAATTTAATTGCCAAGCTGTTGGCAAATGCTTTGAACTGCTGGGCATTGTGGGTGCTGCTGGTTTGAGATGAGGGTGGGCTGTGATGGAGAATGAATTTGGGGCAGGGGGGAATCTTTGTCTGAGCTGCAGTTCCAGGGTGACATCATGGCTCTACAGGTGGCAAAAATCAATGCTCATCAGCCTCTTCAGACATTTATATCGCTGCCTTTGCAGGCTGGGGGAAATTACTTGTCATGGCAGTGGTCAGAAAATCTGGCACCGCAGGGGGAGATGGACAATCCTGTTTTTCACTGCTGCAGGATCAAGGTGAAGCTTGCAGAGCTCGGGGTGTTCCCCAGTGTGCCACTGTCACCCTTGCACCCAGGACCTGCTTTCTGCATCCTCCCAGAGACTCTGTGTGACTTCATCCTCGCTGGGGCAGCCTGGCTTTGGTGGTGGTTGTAAAACCCATCTAAATTTACAAAATAGACATTGCAGGCATTAAAAACACCCTCCCATCCCCTCCTAAAGGGGTCCCTGCTGCAGGAGCATGCTTTTCCTGCTGCCTGTGACATGACTGTCACCTCTCTCGGGTGGGGGATGCCGGGCGGGTGGAGGGCTGCTGATCCCTGCGACTAAGCCTGAGAATAAGTACCTGGAGCACATTAGTTCTGCTTTAGTGTCATTTCAATATGAGCAAGAGGGGCTTAAAGGGATTTTCTGTGCTCTCCCAAAGGCTGGGGATAGGTGTGGATCAGACACTGCAATCATCAGTCTTCCAGGAGGAGTCAGGGAAGCTGGGGAAGGTGTCCCAGCAGGATGGGGTGTGAGCCCAAAATCAGTCTGTTCTTCTGCCTCTCCCCGAGGCTTGGCCTGTAGTTTCCCTGTCGGAGGGTGATTTCTCCATCTCCTGGCTCCCAGTACAGGGAGAAGGTTGGTGTTGGCTCTCAGAGGATGCTTTAATTCTGCTGGGGAGGAGCAGCACTCGCTGTCATTTCCAAGCAATGTGGGGAGGGAGTGTGGCGGGAGAGGAGGCACACACAGCTCTTGCTGCGTGCAAATCCCCCCCAGTGCAAGTTCCCAGAAGATTTTGCCCTGGGGTCTGTGGTTTTCGTGGTCGGTGGCTCTGGCAGCTGCCTTTCAGGATGCCCCAAAGTGCTGAACCTTGCTTTGCATTTTCCAGCAGCTTCTCTTTGACAGCCTCTCCTTTGTGCATTCCGTGGTTGCAGACGGCCGGGTGGAGGAGCTTTTGCTGGTGCGAATCCCTGTGAAAAACTGAAAAGGGAGAGATGTTTCAAAGGCACCGATGGGAGCTCTGTGCCTTAACTGGCGCCTTTGAAAATCTTCTCCAAAGGCTTGAATATTTGGTTATGGTGAATTTTGAGCTGCATAAACAGCTGTGTTCATATTTTACAGTTGAATATGAAATTTGGAGTTTGTGCTTTGCTTGGTAAGAAACCAAAGTCACTGAGAGGGGCTGTTGGGGTGCTGTGATGAACCCCAACAGGTTTGGGGGGGAGCAGGGTACTCAGGAGGATCCTTCTGCTGCAGTCAGGTGGGGATAGAGGAAAATGTGTTGGATTTTATCTGTAATCTCCTTCACGACCCTGGGGTCACCCTCAGCTTTGCAGCCCTGCCTTTCCCCTCCCCAGTCAGGCAAAGCTGGGCACAGATCCTGAGCCCTTCTTACCTTCTGAGCATCCCCTGAGATGCTCTCAGCTGCTGGCATGTGCAGGATGGGGAGTGATTTCAGCTGTCACACTCCTCCTTTTTGTTTAAACTTAAAAATAATAACAGCTTTGCTGCAAATCTCCTTGCCTCCCAGTCATCTTTCCCTAATGAAGGCACGGTACTTATAATTACCAATGCAGCAACAGCACATAACAGAGGTGGCTTTGACACTTGCTGCTCCGTGGGTGGGTTTTTCCAGGGAGCTCCTCTTCATTTCGTGCTTAGAAGGAAGAAACACTTTCCTGCCTGCTTCTCCAAAGCTCTGGGATTGTGTTTTCACCCTCTATGGGTGCCCAGGCAGGGTGGCAGGGGATGTGTCACCCTGGTGAATGGATGGGCACGTGAGCCCAGGTGCTGTGGGGGCTGAGTGCGAGCTGGGGGATTCTCCCTCTAGTCCCAGCGTAGCTTCAGACAGCATGGGATGGCTGAGGGCAGTGGTTTGGGATGCTCAGGTACTGCAGGGACCCATCAGTGAGAGAGCCACCCCCTTGGGAGGAGCTGCTTTTGGGAAGTTGAACCTGTTGCCTGTGCGGCAGAGTCATGTGCGCCGGGGACACGTGTGAGATGAGGCAAGGAAGGGGGGAAAAAGAGGAGATATTTTTAGGTTTACTTTTCTGTGAATTCAGCGCTAGTGAAAAGTGCTGGATTGACTGCTCTGGAGACTGAAGCAAAGTGCAGGGAAGGGTGGCCCAGGAAAGATTCCCTGTGAGCTCTGCGCTTCAGGATGGGATGGTGGGACTGGACCTCATCAGCTCAGACTGCCTGGACAGCAAAGCCATGGGGGATGTCTGCAGTGTTGAGCAGAGCTGGTGCACTCGTGGGGTTTCCCAGTGGGTGTGGGATTCTCAGGAGGGCAGCTGGGGTTACCTGTGCTCCACACGGCTTTGTCCTACCTGATTCACCCCATGTGGCTCCTCCTGGCTCCTGAGCCACATGAGGACCAGCCGACCCTGCCGCAGGAGGTTTGGGCTTCCTTCTGGCACTGCCTTTTCCACTAACCACGCTTCCCAGGCATGTGTATTCCCATGCTTTTTGCAGAGGATGGAAGAAGAGGTCTTCACATGGGGCTTTGGCCCGCAGAGCAGCTCCAAACTGGTGAGACTGGGCTGAGCCAGGCTGTGCCCAACATGTTTTCTGAGCAGTGTCCCCCTGCTGTCCCCTGCCAGCCCTTTGCCTCCTCTCTCCCAACTGTTTACTTCTGGCTTTTGTTTCCTGGACTTGTTGCTATGCATGCAGCATGTGGAAGGAGCTCCAGCGAATATAGGCCACACTTTGATTGTTCAGCAAGCTGGAAAATGATGATTATAATTTTTGACAGAAAGGAAGGGAGGGGGAAGGAGATCTCCAGGCTTTCAAATCTGCTCTGTCATAAGCAGGATCTTGCAAGGGCCTTCTGATGACTTCTCCCGCCCCAAAGGAAATGGAGTTTGCATAGCAAGAGGGGTTAGAGGAAAAATTCCTCTCTCTGCAAGGACAAAGTGGCACTTCTTTCAACAAGCCTTCCACCTTGTGTGGCGGTCCTGTCACAGAGCATCAGCCAAATACAGTTGGTGTTGGCCAGTAATTGACTGGGAAGCATCCAAGAGAAACCTTGATGCTGCTAAAAAAAACCCTCCTTCCTGTGAGAGCAGCACACAGGTGCATCCCTTGGATTGCAGAGGTGCTGGCAGAGCAGTGCCCGCAGCACCAGCCCCAGGGGACATGGGCATTGAGGTGGAAGCCACCCTGGAGCTGTCTGGAAGCTCCAAAGACTTCTCCCAAAGGGGCAGCTCCATTTGGGGCCACACCAGCAGGGGACTTGTCTCATCGCAGTCCAGGCTGGCAGCAGAGCGCATGGAGATGTTGGTTGCTCCTGCCCCTTCTCAACTCACTGCTCTGTTGGCATCGCTTGCACAGTCCTCGAAGGATCTCCCCATTTATTTGTTTCATTTAATGGCGTTGGCTAATTTCCACTTCAATTTTTTTTCCCTTTTTTTTTTTTGTGTGGTTGTTTATTTTAATGTGATCACTCCTAATGAGGCTAATGACATTTAGTCTCTGTGGCGGTGCATTTTAATTTGGTCACCGAAATGTCAGCGCACGGCAGCCTCCTCCTATCTCCCCGTGACAAAAGGCACCTCAGACAAAGGGGCCCTGTCCCCGGCTGTCCCTCGCCCTCCTTATCTCCATCCTCCCAGGGACGGGCCAGCACTTTTGGCAAAGCCCCCTCCTGCCATCCCCTCCTCTGCTGGCACCAGGGGAGCGGGTTTGGGCACCAAGGGCTGCGAGGAGGGAAAGTGAGGGCTGCCGCAAGCTCGGGATTTTCAGGCGAGCCAGCGCCACGTAATTAATCAGATGTCAAAAGCTCTCAGCAAAGTTAGCTTTGATCGGCAGGGAAATCTGTCAAATAGGTCGTTCTGCTGCCCCCGGTGCTTTTCTGTCTCACTCTGCCCATAAGTCTACCTGGCACTTCTCCTTTCCATGGCAGTGTTGGGAACTTCCTACAGCAGGGTAGGACATTCCTGCTTGGAAAGCTGGACCAGCTTCTCCTTGCCTGCACCAGGGCTGGTGCCATGGGCATTTCAGGGCTGAAAATGGGAAAAGGGGAGAGGGCTGGGGTGGGAGTCATAGATACTTGGAGAGGCTGAGGTGCTCAGATGTTGTGTGTGAATTTGGAGAGGGCTCTGGTCCAAGCTGGGGGGTCAGGAGCAGTCTAAACCCCAGGGGAGGTGGCACTGGGGTCACAGGTGGCTGCACTGGAGAAGTGGAAACTTCCCTGCTTTGTGTTGTACCTAAATCTCTCAAGGTGCTGAACCTCAGAAGCCTGAGCCATTTTGCTTAAGAATGAGTCCTTTTTTCTGCAATCTGGGTCCAAATGCAGCTGAATTTGATCTGTTCTCCTTTGATCTGTTCCTCCCTCGCTATTCTATGTACCAGGAATGGATGAAGATTAAAGTTTGAAGTTTCTGAGCAAACTAGGTTACTCATCACTGCACGATACCCAATTACCTGCTGATACCTCAGGAGTGAGAAGGTATTGATCTTGCTTGGATTTGAACTTGTTGAACCAAAGACTCTGGATATTTCAAATCCGTTGTGGAGGACGTGCCATTTCCTTCAGGAATCAAAGAGGGATGCAGGCTGTGTTTCTGCACCACATGGACTGTGGGAGGTGGGTGTCTCCTCTCTGCCACAAGGGAGATGACCAGTAAGTGATAAATAATATTGTCTGTACCCTCCACAGCACAGGAGGGATGCAGACATAACGACTTTTGTGATGTGCCTGGGAATATCTTAATTTTGCTGGGAAGGAGTCCTCAGAAGCTGATTTTTACCTCACATGGGTGGGTTTTCTGTGCCCTCTCTGCTCACCACTTCTTTGTGAGCACTGCAGGCTGCAGAAGTGTCTTTGATGGCATCCCCTGTGTCTGCCTTCCTCCTGTCTGTTGTGTTCCCAACCAGAAATAGCCCATCAATTCAAAAGAAACATGAAAATTCTTCCAAAATTACCTGGTGAGACGAGGCCGGGGGGCCTGGATCAAAACCTTTATTACTGAAACTCGGGTGATATCAGGTCTCACTCTTACACAGTGTTTGTTTCCAGCAGATCTTAAAATAATTCACGGAGAAGAGAAATTTCATTGTACCTGTTTTTGTAGACAGGGGAGCCAAGGAATAAAGAGGGAAAATGACTTGCCCAAGGCATGTGCAGAGACAAGTGTTAAGAGACGTGTCCTTGCTGTAGCTCCAAATCTGAAGTGCGTTTTTCCTTGTGAAACAGTGGAGCTCCTGCTTTGAGAAACACAGAAGAAACAGTGCAGGATCAGTACACCGGGTGCTAAAATCCCTGTGCTGGGCTGGCAGGGAGCTGGAGAACCACCAGGCTCTTGAACCTGCACTTACATGCCCCAGTTTGTGCCCTGGCAGGAGAGTCTGTACCACAGTTCAGGCAGTGATGTCTGGAAGCAGGAAAATGTGAATTCATGATCAGCCTGACTTTGTGAGCGGAGGGGCACCCTCTGCTCCTCTCCAGGCTGGCAGGAGGGCAGCATGTGATTGATCCCCCTGCCCTTTCACGTTGCATCTTTGCCTGTCCTTCCCCTGAGGCTTGAGAGTGATGATCCCGGAGCTGAAAGGAGGAGACGAACAGAGGAGAAATTCTCAAGCACGCTCTTCACTCAGCCCTCGGTCTCCAGATGGAAATGCTCTTTGGAATTTCAGGGAGAGCACACATTTGTCCTGTCAGTGCCTACCCTGCGCTGCAGCATCCTCCGGCCGCTGCCTTTGCCAGCCTCTCCGGATCCTCGGGACACTTTATCTTTATAAAGTCGCAATAAGTGGACAGTATAATATATTTCACTTTTAATAAGGTGTTGCCAGTTGCACACACTCTGCAGAGCAATTAGTGTCAAAGGCGGCTAAGCAATGGCGGGGCGCCGTAATTCCGCTGTTTACCGGGCTGCAGGATTTATGGGCAGTGCTGGAGGAGCCGCGGCCACGGCTTGGCTGGAGGCACAGGAGGTGCCGTGCACTGGCTTGGAAGCCACGCTCTGAGCTGCTCTGAGTCATGGAACTCTTGAGAGAGAGGCAGGAATGAGCCACTGCTTTGTTTTGGTGCCCCCCACCCCAGTTCTGGGATTCCGAAGGGAGATGCTGAGCCTTCTCGGATGTGCCAGCCAGAATTTTGGGCAGTTGCTCAAGTTTCAGACTGAGAGGACCCCCTTGCTCTTTGGGTGCTGGCATGGGACCTTAAGATCATCTCCTCCCACATCCTTGCCTTGGGCAGGGATTCTTTCACTAGGCCAGGTTGCCTGGCTTTGAACATCTCCAGAGATGGGGAGAAGTCTGGAGAAGTCTCCAGTGTCTGGATTAAAGGCAGCCCCTGGGCTTGGTTGGCACATGGGCATTGTGCTGATGGTCTGACCAGTCGGGTGAAGACAGGACAGGAGAGGGGAAATTTCAGGTCTGGGGGAGGCTTTTTTGCATCCTTACATCCCGTGAGGTACCTGGAAGTATCTGGAGGTGGTGGGGTCCCTACTCAGTGGTTCTACTTCCCATAAGAGTAACCCCATTTTCTCTCCTGGGCATCTAGGACTTCTTACTTCAGCTTTTCAAATTTTTTTAGCATCAGGGCATTTTGGGCAAAGAGTTTCAGTGAGCTCAGCTCAGAGAAGTGCTTATCCCTGCCTCCTTCCCATGAACTGAACATTCCTGCTTTTGTCTGGGGACTCTCTGATCATCACAGGCTGTACTGTGCAGTTTTTGTAAAGTCAGTCCATGTGCTGATCTCACTGCTGAGGCTGTCAGGCAGCTCCACCATCCTGCCAGAGCCCTCCTACCCAGATCTGACCAGGCTCATGCTGGCACTCACGTTTCCAGAGGCTTGACCTACAGTCCTTGGCTTTGTGGGAGGACAAAAAGTGGTGTCACACACCAGGAGTGGCGTGGAGGGAGGTGCCACTGTTCCTAATGGCCGGATCGGGGTGCAGATGCTGCAGAGTCAATCCAGCCAGGATCTGCTGCTGGGAAGCAAACTCAGTTTGTGTCAGATGTGTGGGATGTGGTTCCGAGGGTCTGGAATCAGCCCTGTGGGGACGTGCCAGGGATGCAGCGCTGGCTTCTGCATCCCTCAAATCCAGCTGCCATCAGCTCTGCACACTTGAACCTGTGCCTCTCCTGCCATTTGCCACCCCAGCCCTGGGGAATGCCTTCACTCCTGGGGGGATCAGCCCCAGAATTGGGTTTTTAGAGCCAGCACAGTTGATATTGCTGAGCCCATGCCCCTGCCCGCTCCCCCTTCCCCACCCCCTGATTCTCAGTTCAATAAAGTCCCAGTTTCTTGGGTTTGTTCTCCGAATTGAAAGCCTTCCATTTTCACACCTCTGTAATTGGTGCTATCTGTTGAGAGAAACTCTGCAACTCCAGCCAGCCAGGGTCAGGAGGAGCTGAATTGAATTAAAAGGAGCAGAAATTGGTTCGAGGTGGGCAGAGGGCCGCAGGGAGAACTATGCAATTTCTCTCCTCAGGGCTCCTGATGAGCAGAGCAAGCAGCAGCTTCCCATCTCTGCCCATGGGGGGCTGACACTGGCCCACCCACACCTTAATCTGCACACTGAGGTGGGCATCTCTCAATTGAAAACAAGGAAATGAAACCCAGCATCTCCTCCTTTTATCTGGCCAGCAGGCCAGGGCTCTGCTCCTCTGGCTCCTTGGCCAGGATGCTGGCAACTGTCACTGAAATGACCTTGCTGTGATTAAATACAGCTAGAAGTGATGTTTTTAATAAAAAACTAAAGCAGCGATACAAGCTGATGGCTGGGAGATTTGAGGTGCCGTGTGTTAATCCTACCTGTATCTCAACCCCAGACTGAAAACTCTTTGTGCTGTTGGACTGAGTTAAGGGCGAGCATCCTGGCCTTTGGATTGTGGTTCCCCAGCTCACTCTCTGCTGGCTTAGGCTGGTGTAAAACCACAGCAACTTCAGCCAAAGCCAGTGGATTTATTGCCCCGTGGTAAAGCTGAGGATGGAGAGTGTGCTGGGAAGTGCCAGGTCTGGAGTTGTCTTAGGGGAATGGATGTGATGCTTACAGCTCTTAAGGAGCTGCTTGGAAATTTTCCCACATTTTTTTTTCCCCATGAAAAATGGTTTTTTTGTTATCTTCACTCACAGAGTGTAGGAGCACTCTTTGCTTGGCTCTGGGAAGCTTGCTTATCTTGAGGATGCTGTTTCTAGGAGCAGGAGGAGACCCATTTGAGGAAGGGAGTGCTGTGACCTCTGATCCCCGTGCTGCCCTCATCCCTCAGCCCACACAGAGTTCTTCTTCCTCAGGCCAGGCTGGGCTGGTTTTCTCTTTCGTCGCTCTTCTAGTGGGTGTACAATTTGTTTTTATAAGGGATTTGGCCCCAGGTCTTCCCCAGCCCAGCTAAATGTCCTTGGCTTTTCAGAACCAGAGCCGCTCTTGCTTTGGTGCTGGCTTGGTGAGCACTCAGACTAGAGTGGCTCCAACAGGACAGTGCGGAGAGGGGGAGATATTTCAAATGGTGAAATTTCAGGCAACAAGGGAGCAATTTTCCACCCACTTCTGAGCTGGAGTGAAGCCCTTCCAGTCTCCCTTTCTGTTGCTCCCCAGCTGGGCTGGCACCAAGGATGTGCCATTTATTGGAGGCAGTGAGAAGGCGCGTGGCCAAGGTAGCCTTGGAGGGTGCCAAGCGCACTGTCCTGCCTGCCCAGCTGTTTGGAGGATATCCCCAGCCCCATTTTTCCCCCCTGGGGACTCAGTGCTCGTGGCCTTGCTGTCCCCTGCTCCTGTCCCTGGGCAGCAGAGGGGACAGTGGCACAGCTGGAGCTGGCAGAGCGCCCTGCGAGCGCCCTGGGCCCCTGCTCTGCCTCTCTCGTAATTTATACAAGCGCAGGCCGATGTTCCCTTTTAAATTGACAAAGGCAGAGACTGGAGCCCGGGAAGCCCTCTGACCCCGGAGCCCTGGTCCATGAAAATTACAGGCGCTGTACAGCGCGTTTCCTCTTGATGTACTTGCAGTGGGGAGATGCTGGTTAATTTGCCAGGACTCAGAGGTGACCCGGGTTTAATAAAGAGGATTAATGGATTTGAGCTAAAGGTCTCGGCTGTTTGGAGCTGATAGCCTTCTCCTTCGAAGACACTCTGGCAAGGCAGGGCTCAGCCTCCTGCGGGGAGAGGTGGGGGCAGCTCTGCTGGAGGAGCACTGCCGTGTGGGCAGGGCATTGCCTCGGGGTTAATTAGCAAACCCAGGTACCCTGGGCCATCTCCCCGGGCTGGGCAGTGCTGCTGTGAGGCTGCCAGCCTGCCCTGGGTCCTGCCTGTCGCTGCTCCAGCAGAGCTGCCCTGGGATGTCCCCTTCCCACCTCCGGGACACGTGTGCCACCCCTCAGGAGGGGACATGACCAGGTGAAAGGCATGACAGCTGGGACACAGAGCTCGTGCGATGCCTTCTGCTCCACTTTTGGGATTGGATGCTGAATTTGGGCTCAGACCCCATTGTTTCAGCAGCTTTACCTGTGAAGAATTTAAGATGGCAGTGCCCTCAAACCAGTGTATCCCAACGGCAGTGCTGATCTTACTGAGGGGGGTTTGTGCTTTGTACCAAGTGCAGGGATTTACACCCTTCCCTGGGGAAGACAGGCAGGGTTTTAGGGATGAGCATGGTCACACCAGCAGATCCTACAGTGCTGGGCAGCTGGGGAGCAGCAGAGGAGGTGGTTTGGCTCAGGGCTGGACCCCTGAGCAGTGTCACAGCTGGGTGTAGGGATCGAGGGAGGATGCAGAGGGAGCTTCTCACCTGGAGGATGCACATGTGAGGTGTGAGTGGTGCCAGGGCTGAAGAGGACATGAGCAGCCTGAGGACAGTTTGTCTCAGCACATCCACGCTGCTCTGCCCCCTGGAGTCCTCCTGTTCCCACAGGGGTTAAGGACAGTCCTGTGGGAAGGATCCCACGGCGCTGCCAAAACCTGTGGCAGGAGTGATTGGCTGCCAGGGGCTGTGATGGGGAAGAGGCTGAGCTGAGCTGCTGCCATACCCCCCTGCTCTGCCTTCCCACTTAGTGTTCCCAGCACGCAGAGAGCAATGAATTCCCCGTAGCGTCCCGCTCCCTGGCCCTGGAGTCTCTGGCGATATTCCCGTAATAAGTGAGTGGAGTACTTTGGACAGGAGCAGCCAGGGACTGGGCCAGTTTCCCTGCCGGGAAAATGCATGCACGATCAATGCAATCAACTTACCCTTCAGGTCCTTTTTGGGTTGGATGGAAGAGATGCTCTGACTGAAACCCATTTATTGAGTAGAGAAGGTGCAATGGAATTACAAGCTGTAGCTTTTATCAGCTCCTGGCTTCTGCCTTGTCTTCACCTTACCAACAGAATGCTGAGTGTTATGAAGCATTATTCTCTTAAAACCCCATTACTCCTCATTTCAGAGGGGTGTGGAAGCACTCAGTGATTCATTCCTTGGCCAACTACAGGTGGAAGTGTTCAACAGGAGGTCCTAGCATGGAGTTGAGTCCTCTTTAAAGTATTATTTATCCCTCCAGGGCTGGGCACTGACCTCTCTAAGCTCTCTTGCTCACCAGGGAATTCCAAGTGAACAACTCCCTTGCAGAGCTGAGCATCAAGCCAGAGCCAAAACCATTTGTGTTCCTTCCAGTGCATCCCACAGCTCTTTAGGACAGGAAGGGAAGGTATTTAATGTATCGTGGAAAAATTAAGTCCAGGAACTGGAATGGATGATTCAGCAAGTGCACTTAAGGGTGATGCTCTGTTGTAATGGATATAGTGGAAACCCTGGAAGGAATTTGTAGAGATGTCCATGGCTGCACAAACTCTGAACATCATTAGGAATTAGGTCAAATTTTGCCCATCTGTACATGTGTTTTGGTCACTTTGGGCTGATGCTGGCAGTATTTTTTGGTCAGGATAGTGCATGACTCATGGGGGATTTCTCCCTCTATAAACAAGCCTATTTTTGAGTAGCTGCTGAAATGGAAAAAAAGGAAAAATAACCCCAGAAATTGTGAGTTTGCTCTCATTTAATCTCTTTAAACCAGCCACCACAGAGGTCAGGGCAAGAGCCTGTCAGGCAAATAATCTTTAATGCTCACAGGCGGCCAGGACTTGGTGTTTATTTCACTCCAGCTTCCTCCAGCAAGAAGCATCACCTGCGTGCCATCCTCTTCCTCGGGCGCCGTGCATCGCGCTCCTGGCACACTGTGTCCCCGCCTGCCATGGTGTCCCTGATGTGCCATGAGCAATCTGGCCAATGGCCTTGCGCTGCTTCCTTGAATCCAGGGGGCTGGGCACCAAATTTAGCCGAGTGGTAGCTGGGCAAAAAGTCTATTTCAGTCAGTGCTGGGGACTGCCGGCGTGCAGAGCGCAGCGCTCCAGTCCCACAGCCGCTTCCGAGGCTGCATCCCAGGGAACACCCTGGCTCTGGATGCAGAGAGACAGTGAGCCGGGATGCAGAGAGCTGGGGTGCAAAGGCTCGGGATGCAGAGAGCCAGGATGCAAAGACTCTGGATGCAGAGAGCCAGGATACAAAGGCTCTGGATGCAGAGAGCCAGGATACAAAGGCTCTGGATGCAGAGAGCTGGGGTGCAACGGCTCTGGATGCAGAGAGCTGGGGTGCAAAGGCTCTGGATGCAGAGAGATGGGGTGCAGAGAGCTGGGATGCAAAGGCTCTGGATGCAGAGAGATGGGGTGCAAAGGCTCTGGATGCAGAGAGATGGGGTGCAGAGAGCTGGGATGCAAAGGCTCTGGATGCAGAGAGATGGGGTGCAAAGGCTCTGGATGCAAAGGCTGTGGATACAAAGAGCCACTTTGCTCTGGATGCAGAGAGCCGGAATGCAAAGGCTCTAGGTGCAAAAAGAACGGGGATGCAGAGAGCTGGGGAGCAAAGGCTCTGGATGCAAAGAACCACTCTGCTCTGGGTGCAGAGAGCCGGGATTCAAAGGCTCTGGATGCAAAGGCTCTGGATGCAAAGGCTCTGGATGCAAAGAGCCACTTTGCAGTCAGGTCAGGCTCTTTCCGCTCTCCTCAGCCCTCGCCGAGGACCTGGGGGTGCCTCAGTAGGGTCCCCCCTCTGCAGCGGGGCCTCGCAAATGAGCGCGGCCACACGGGGCTGCTGCCTGAATGCATTCAGCCGGCATTGTCTTCCCTGCGCTCCGCTCTGCCTGGAATGCATCCCTGGGATCACCATGTATTATTTAGCTCGGCGCTGGAGATGCTGTTTTCGGGAAGGAACCGGGCAGAACCCCCAGCTCGGGGTGTTGCCTGGCAAGCGAGCAGAGCATCTCCGTGGTCCGACCCTCCAGCCCTGTGCTGCTTTTCCCGGGAGAGCTCTCATCCCGGGCAGCAGACCTAGCGCGAAATTGCTGCTCACCCCTGCAGCAGGAGATTTAATTATCATTAGCTGAGCTTGCACAGCTCCACGTGCTGTCGTGCAGCTGCAAGTTTAGCTGGGCCTTTTAAAAATCCAGCTGCAATATATTTAATTTTTTCCCCCCCTCCCTTTTTTCCCCCTGTGTTTTTATTCTTTGCCTCGCAGAAAAGCTTTGCTTTTATGTTTTGGGTCAATTTGGCAGCCTCTGAGCATAGTGCATGCTCAGAAAGGGCAGAAAATTAGTATTTCAAGGATTGCAGCCTGGCAGAGCAACCTGTGGGCAGGTTTAAAATATGCAGGTCCCATTCCCAGGGATTGAGCAGTTTTTGCAGGATTCAGTGTTTAGTTTATACCTTGTTAATACACTAGGGGAAAAGAAAAAAATAAAAAAAGTGCTAAAAAGTCCCCTTTTTCTTGGGAACAGGAGTCAGGGTCATGGTGGGTGTGAGAGGAAGGAGAGAGATCCCCAGGGAATTTCTCCCTGCAGGCTGGAAAAGTCAAACTCCTTGAATTGCCCAAGATTTCAATTTTTTTAAAAACTCTGGCTACCTGTGCAATGAGCTGACAAAACTCAGCCCAGTCTTCCACAAAGCTATTGCTTTTTAGGAGAACTTTTTTCCATCAGCATTTCTACAAAACTCTTTTTTAATGCCAAATTGGGATTTTTTCACTAAAATTTCCCTTTTTCTGGGAAGTACTGGTCAAATCCCCATCCTGTGGGCCAAATTCCTGGCATGGTGACCTTTCTCCATGACTTTTCCCATCCCTGCCCTACCCAGCCCTGGAAGCCACTTTCCCCCCCATTGCCAATAAAGGCAAACAAAAATTAAATCTATAATTATCATTACTAATTCCACTTAATTAGTCACAAGCCAGCAGCCAAATTGGCTTTCTCATAATTATCAGATAAGCAGTAAGCACATCTCATAGATTATAATTAACACTGCTTAATTAAAATCTAATATACATACACCCTTTCCTCAACATATGCCTAATTGGGTTCACAAACAGAGGGGGTGTGAAGCCCCCATCCCTGTTACTCCCCCAAAGATTTGTTGGATGCCACTTTTGTGTTAAGTTAGTGGCACGTGGGATGTTCTTCCTGTGCTTTCCAACACCGTGGCACCAAAAAAAGTGACTCCCTGATTCACAGTGAACTCACACAAGATGCTGTCCCCACTTCACTATATTTTCTTATTATTGTTATTGCTCCAGCTGTGACCTCTCCATAATCCGCTGTCGAGGCTGGGCTCTGCAATAATAAAGCAGCTTGAATAAATTACACTTTCAAAGGCGAAGGCCGGATTTTGGTGCAGAGCTCTGGAAATTGATGTCTCTCTTATTCCTTCTTTTCCTGAGCAGGGGTTGGGAGATGCTCTGAGGCTACAGTGAGGCTTTTTGTGTGGAGGGAAACTCTCAAACTTGTTTGCATCTTGGCTGCTCATTGATACCTCACTGGTATCTTGTTGATACCTCACTGAAGTGACATTGAGACCTCATTGATACCTCATTGATACCTCACTGAAATCTCGTTGATATCTCACCAAAATTTCATTGATACCTCACTGAAACCTCATTGATACCTCACTGAAACCTCATTGATATCTCACTGAAATCTCATTGATACCTCACCAAAATCTCATTGATACCTCACTGAAATTTCATTGATACCTCACTGAAATCTCATTGATACCTTACTGAAACCTCGTTGATATCTCACCAAAATTTCATTGATATCTCACTGAAATTTCATTGATACCTCACTGAAATCTCATTGATATCTCACTGAAACCTCATTGATACCTCACTGAAATCTCGTTGATATCTCACCAAAATTTCATTGATACCTCACTGAAACCTCATTGATATCTCACTGAAACCTCATTGATAACCTCACTGAAATGCTCTGGGTGTCACAGCAGGGGTGGCGGGGAGGCCCTTGGTCCCCTCCATGGCTTGGTTGAGGGGTTGATGCTTGCAGGTGAGAGCCCACACTATGGTTTATGGGTTGGGGGTCTTTTAGCTCCTCTCTCTGGATTTGATGGAGGGGCCACTCGTGTGGATGAGGAACCTGGGTCTGAACCAGCACAGGCATCATAAAGGGCCACCAAAGCTTCGGTGCCCCCTTTGCAGGTGGCCTGACTGGTGAGCAGGGCACTGCCTGCCAGCACAGCTGCCGCTGGCTGACCTTGGGGCAATAATTACATTGTGTTCCAGGTAGCTCTGCTCCCATTCCCAGATAAATTCTCGCCTGTTTGGCTGCCTGAGAGAAGCAGAAACTCCTGATAGTGCTGATTATTAATGAGATCATTTGCCTGCCAGTTTTTGCTGAGCTCATATCTGACTGGGGAGTTGATTCACCGTGGGAGATTTACAAAATGTGATTTCTGTCTCAGAGATGCTGAGCTGAGCTCCTTTAGCCAGGATGGAGGGAGCTCCTTCTCTGGGATTTACTCCTGGCCAGGGCTCCTGGCTGCACTGCCAGGGCTGGAGACCCTCAGGGCAGGGTTGGGGCATTTTTAACACCAATCCTTGGGGATCAGAGGCTTCCATGTCTGGAGAGTGGTGGCAGTGGGTGATGCCAGGGCACCCCGGCATTCTGTGATGTCAGCTTGTCTCCAAAGGCTTTCAAAGCAGTGGAAGGGAAAGGCTTGGCACGTGTTCCAGCGTCGGGGGAGGATTTGTGGATTAGAGATGTGTAATTGTATGTAGTGCATGACAAAACAAAATAAGTGGCAAAAAGAACTCAGTCGTATTAGGAATTCAAAGCGAGCGTTAAGCTTTTCTACATTAAGGGAGGGGAAAAAATAGCCAGGAAAATGCATGAGGCAAAATCCCCTTTGCTCTCCACGCTGAGACACAGCCTGGCTGCCGTGGGATGAGGGATGCTCGCCATCCACAGGAGACAGGGGCCAACCACTCCTGAAAACTTTTCCCTCCCAGCTGCCAGCCTTGGATGGATTTGCTGGCCGGGGAGAGATGTGCATTTGGAAAACGAAGGCGAAACAGGGCTGGGGCTGCCTGGCTGGTTTTTCTGATGGTGCTGGAGTGCCATGCAAGAGCCAGGTGCTCTGGGCTGTGTTGGTGGCTGAGCCCCCTCTCCACACTGTCCCCATGCCCACAGCAACTCCACAGCCTCTGCTCGCGAGGTTCTCGCCTGCCCGTGCGAGGCAGCTGGAAGCTTTTGTCCATGGGGATTTCTCACCATCATAAGATCTTCCCAGATTAAGTAAATAATTTCACATTAGCTTAATTAAGTCTAATAGACTCATTAGTTCACTCTTTGCGCGCGTTCCCGAGGGAGGATGGCCGGGAACCGTGAAGAGTCGCTGCAGAGAAATCCTGTGGCAGCTTAAAGGCAGGAGCCAGCTGTGGGAGCACTGCTGCTGGGTCAGGGTTGGCTCTGGGACGTTCAGGAATTAAAAATTCACGACCTCATGGTGGCTTGAATCATGGGTAGGTCTTTCCTGTCCAAAATGCTGCTGGGTTTTGGGCTGGCTGGTAGCTCAGGTGTGGCTGTGAAGGTGGGTGCAGTGTCACAAGCAGGAACATGGTCCAGACCATCTCCTGGTGCCACAACTGCTTCCACAAGCAGGAACATCGTCCAGAGCATCCCCTGATGCCACAACTGCCTCTGTGAGCTTGGGAATATGTTGCCCTACTTGGAACAGGGTGGTTCTATCAGACCAGTCTGGCAGTGCCACAACGGCACACTTTGGAGTGAGTTTTTTTGGTGCTTTTGCAGTATTTTTCTTCCTTCTCCCACTACCAAGAGGTTTCTGAGCCCATCATGCTCAGAAGGGTGGAGAAGAGCAAGGGCTCATGATTCAGGGGCAGGGTTGGGATGGTGCCTTTGGCTGCTGCGTGGGATGGCAGGAGAGGCTCCTGGATGGTGATGTGGGGCATGGAGAGATTGGTGGGGGACAGATGTTGAGCAGAGAAGCAGATGTGGGGGAAAAATGCTGTGGCTGCTGGCTACCTTGGGCAGAAGGTCATGGGGAAGGGAAGGGCTGATGGAAGCTGAAATCTGTGTGTGTGCAGGTGCTGCCAGGGTGGGAATGTGTCTGTTTGCATCAGGGGGAGATTTTGGCTTTTCTCTTACCTGCGGGTGTGTGGTACTGAATTATACTGCAGTGTACAGGGCATTTTTATGATGCATTTTAAAGTTACATCAAGGGCATTGAGAGCATATGGGTAGATGACCTCTTTTTTGCATTTGCATAAATCTAAATAAATAAAATAAAATTGAGAGCGGGAGGCAGGGACCTGCAGATCTCTTCATTCCAGTGGCGTGTTCCCATCTCCCCCACACAATGCTGAGGAGCAGAAAGCACAGAAGCCTGAGGTAGACATCTGGTTTCCCTTTCACAAGTGTTGCCTGTTCTTTATTTATAAAGAAATTATTGTATTTAAAGCCAATACTCATCTCTTGTACCAGCAGAGAGCAGAGAGAGATGGATAGATTAGAGGGAAGTGGGTTGTGCATATAAATGGGGGTTAATTTGCTGACTCTTTGGAGAAGTGAAACCTGGCTGAGAGCTCCCGGGTTTGGAGGCTCCTGGAGGTGTTTTTGATTTCAAAAGCAGCGTGAGAGGAGCCAGTCCTGGCCAGGGGGACGCTGAATTGCAGCGTGCTGGGTACCATCCTCATCCCTGCATGGCAGAGGGGCAGGATGGAGGGAGAAGGGAGAGCCCACAGCATCCCCAGGCATCGGAGCGGATAAAATCTCTCTCCTTGTGGCTTTGGGACTTGTCCCTCCACATCCCACCCACAACATTTCTCTTTGCCTCACTCCATCTGGGCAGCAGGATTTGGTGCTGGCCGTGCAGCAGCTCCAGCAGGGATGGGAATGGGAAAAGAATAGATTGAAACGCTAAATATACCCAGCAGGAACCAGCTGGAGCCGGTGGAAACCTCAAACGTGCACATAGAGAGGAAGAACACAATGTTTCATTTGTTTTGTTTTATTTCACAAGAAAAATCTTCACAGCCCAAACTGTCACTTTGGAAGTAATTTGTGGCTGAGGATTTCAACACCCACTCCAATGATATTTTATTCTGACCCTAAACAAAATCAATAGCTTTTTTTTTTCCCTCCTCCTTTTTCTTCTTCCTTGAGAAAACAGTATTTTTCAGCTCAGTGGAAGAAGAAAATAGATTCTGCCCAGTGTTGTTAAAAAGATATTATAACCAGTGTCTCTGGAAGTGTAAAAAGTACATGATCTAATATGTCTGAAGCAATTTTGAAAGGCTGCTTTATTTAGGATAATGGAGAAGCAGCAGTAAACCTCATAATCTTCCCGGATAAGGAGTCCAGCAGGAGGGATCTGAGCTGCAGCGTTGTGCCCTGGCTGCTTTTTTCCACCTGTCAGAGCCAGGGTTGAATGCTGGATGAAGCCCAGTGAGGTGGAGGAACACAGCAGCAGCCAGGGAGGGTGGGGGCTCCTATTTTAAGTCTGTAAAGCCCCTGAATATGAGAGAGAGGCTGTGAGATGCAGGAGCATCCCTGGGAGGGTTTAGGACAGCAGGGGTGCTGGTCAGGGGTGTCTCTGGCACTGCTGCTCTGTCTTTTCATGTTCCCAACCTCTGAAAACAGAGAAGCCTTCAGCAATATTGTCCCCATCGGTTGCCCTCCTCAGGAATTACAGAAAATCTTGTTTGTCAGAAGGGAGGCAAAAAGGAAAAAAAAAAATAAAGAGGAGTCTGATGAATTTTAAAATAAATTATAAATTATTTTTTTAATAAATTATGAATACATTTTCTCTGTCAGGATTTGAGGCTCTCTGCTCTGATCAAAAAGTTTCTGAGTGTGTTCTCTCCCCACTTAGTCAAATGTAGATGTGTGCATTTCTGCTCCTGATTTTATTTTATTTTATTTTGATGAATTTTTTACTCCAACAACAACAAATACTTTGTTTGTTCTTGATGGGCACCGGGGGAGAAAAGTTCTGAAACGCTGCTCAAACACTTCACTTGCAATCAGGGTGAGGACTCTGAGGATGCTCTGAGCCTCCCCAGCCCCTCCGGCGCTTGGGAGAGGGAGAGGCAGGAGAAAAAGGGGGTGGAGGATCGGAGAGGGTGGATGGAGCTGGAGCAAGGTGGGCTTGGGGTGCACCACCAGCCCCAGTGACACAGAGGCTGCTTGTGGTGTGGAAACAGTTCTTGAAGGGCTTTCCAAAAGTCTAAATCCTTTGAAGGAATGAGATGCAGCAAGTGATGCACTTCCCCGCATGGTTTGCATCTTCCTTGTCTTGGTTTGAAAAGCCAGGTGTCTGCTAAGGAAGGCAGGAGCCTCCCCTGAAATGGAAAATGCAAACCCTCTCCCTCCAAATTATTATAATTTTGAAATTAAGGGCCTCTCAGGCAAAGATATGGGAATAGGAATAACAGTGCTTTACTAAGAAAAAAATTAAAAATACAAATGCAATAGTACAAAAAGAAAAACCACTGTCAAGAGTCAGACCCTGCCCTGCCCCCTGTGTGTCAGGGGGTGGCACAGCCCCATCCCACGGGGGCCCAGCCCTCCTGCAGTGCCAGCTGTGGCTCTGCTGCAGCACGGATCCTGCACAAGGGGGGAGTTTTCCTCTGCAGCTCCAGGGCTGCTGCAGATGGGCCTGGGCTCCCTCTGGCAATGCAGGGCAGCAGAAAGCTGCTCCTCTGGCAATGCAGGGGGCAAAGGCTGCTGGGGTGTCCCAACCCTCAGATTGGATCCAGGCAGGAATGCTTGGCTCCTCCCCTGGGCGGAGCATCTCCCCATGGGATGCTGGAATTGGATCAGCCATGCAGGGACACTCCCTGGCCATGGACAGAAGATAATTAATAATTAATGGCCCATGAACAGAAGAGATCTCCTGGAGGGGGGATTGGCTGTGGGAGAGATAAAGAAAACTGCCCATGAACAGCAGAGAACTGCCCCAGCTCTGACAGATAGGAATAGAAAATGCACTCCTATTTCCAACCTAAGACACTCCTGTCTCCACATCCCAGCTTCCACAAATCCAGGTTTTGTGTCCATGCCAGGTTCTGGCTCTGCTCAGCTCCAGGTAAGGACCTGGCTCCTTACAGACTTCTGCTGCCACCCAAAACTTCTGCCCAGCATCACGTCCTTGGGCCACCTGTTGGACTGGATAAAAGGGCTGTGATTAGCCTTCCCTTCAGAGGATGACAGGGCAATTACTCTTGTAGATTTTAATTAAAATGTTTAATTACACACAGTTCCAGGAGGCAGAAAAGTTAACACCAATCCTGGCTGGTCCCCAGACTTGGGGTTAGTGGGAGCAGGGAGAGGAGGAGATGGGCATGGAGGAGATGGGCATGGAGGAGGTGGCTCCATCAGTAATGTGATAGGCTCTCAGTGTTCAGGAGGGCAGGAGGTGAACCTGGTCAAAGGGACAGAGCAACAAAGTCAGAGGGACAAAGTCACAGGGACCATGTATGTGTGTGTGCTGCTTATTAATTTCTTCCTGGTCCAATTAGGAGGGAATGGCAGCTTCCTTGGATTTCTTGCAGCTGGAAGCTGGTTCTTTGCTTTTTTTATAGCAGTGTCTCATCTTCTTCATCCTGCACACAACCCCCCGTCCTTTTCAGCAGCTCTCCTGCTCAGCTCATCCCCTCCCAGCCTGTTCCAGTGTGTGGGATTATCCTGCTCCAGGCGCTCAGCTTGGCACTCTGCTTGATGTCATAGATACTCTTCAATATTTTGAAGAACAAGCTGCTCCTGTAGAAACAAATCCCTGAAGTCTGTTGAGGTGTTTAAAACTCATTTTCCATATGGAGGTCCCTGGGATAACAGTGCCTGAAGAGGCAGAAGAGCCAAGGCAATGGCTAGACTGATTGGCTCGTGTTAATTGTTAGTAACTAGGATGAACAGATCAGCAAGGCAAGACCTATCTGTGCTGGGTTTGGAGCCCTTTTGTCCATTGCCTTGGAAGCACAGGTCTTCCACACAGGTACATCCCAAAAAGCATCAGCATTCAGTTCCTGAAATAATCTGTGAGGAAGGAAGGAGTGGAAAAAATAAAATGCAGTGTACAGCCTTTCTCCAGGGAGCAATTACCAGCCTGAGAAAGAGCTCTTGGTGCTGCACTCCATGAAACACCTCTCCATCTGTCTGTATCCTCTTCCTGCTGGTCCCACAGCAGCAGGGACAGGAGGAGCCACCCAGCTCCTCCAGAACCTTCTCCCCTGAGAGGGGGAGCTGCTCCCTAAAGCCTCACCCTCTTCTCCTTAGCCTGAAGGGGAAGGAAAGCCAGGAGATCCCTAGGAATTCAGGGAGCTGTTGGAGGTCTCCAGCCTTGGCCTGCTCTGCTTTTATCCCAGGATTCTGCTGAATCTCTGCTGCTGCTCAGCCCAGGGGGATTCCAGCCCCCTTCACTCCTTATAGTGGTTTTGCTCCCCCTGCAAAATTCAATTTTGTCTGAGTTGTGTGAAGCAGTAGAGATACCCCTGAGTTTTGGCCCCTTTCAGTCCTGCTGCAGCTTGGGGCAATCCTTACCTCATTGCTGAGATATTTCCTCCATGATGCATCACTCTTGTCTCATGATGCATGTCCAGGAAGCCACACATCTCTTAACTTCTTTAATGCCTGTTAGGACTTGAGCCATTTTCTTCATTTCTAAGTGTTTTCCCTTAACAGACACTCTGTGTCCTGCCATAACATCAAATGGTGCTGTGTTAAAACTCCATTTTTCCAAAATTTGGAGAAATGATGCCCTGGGAGGGCTGGGCTTTAGGTCTCCTAGCAGTGGGGTGAGTTCTTAATTTGAGAGTGATTATGATCACTTCAGAGCTGGTTTATTGAGAAGCTGAGGAGCTTTTCAACAACAGTAATAAAGTCCCAACCCATGAGAAGCTGAGATTGCAGGGGAGTCGCAGGACTAAGAGGAATGGAGTTAGTGGGCTTGTTATCCAGTTAACACCTTGTGGAGCCGGGGAACGTTTAGCTCTGGTTAGCAGGAGCCCCGGGGCGAGTGGCCAAGGGTGTCACAGCTGGTGGTTAGTGTGAAAAGCCAGGGCTCACCCTGGGCTGAGGAGGCAAACCCTGTCCCCATGTCCCCAGTCCCTGGTGCCGAGGTCGCCCTTCTCCATCTCCAAGGCAGGCTCCTCTGCCTCCCCTCCGCGTGGCGATCGCCGACGTGTTTATTTCTCTGATTAATGAACTCTGCAAATTAACCTCCTCGCTGCTCTATAATTGCCATTAAGGCTTCAAAAATCACTTAAGCGTTTCCGGCGCTGGCGAGCCCATTCCGCGCGGCCGGCCAGCGCCGCGTGCTGATTGCAGGGAGATAGAGCCCGGCTCCTGACCTCCACGTTTACAATTAATTATTGCATTCAGCACCCAAATTACCCCCGCTCGCCACGTGCTCAGCTTTATCTCTCTGCACACACAGGCTTGGCTTTTAATTAAAGGTCCTTCAAATTAAATGAAAACAAATTCAATTATTGCCTCTCATTGGAACAGCTCACCGCAGACTCCTGACTGTACTTCTTCTATGGAGAACCTGAAGACTGCTGGTCTCCCATAATCCAGTCTGACTAAATTTGCCTGATCTGCTGTTTTCCTTATCATCACTTGAGCTGTTCTCTCACTGCCAGGTCAGACGTGGGCTTGACTTGCAGAGAAAGCAGAGTTTTAAATGGGCTTGTTCTCTCTTTGTGTTGTTGCCCTTCAAGGAGAAGATGCTCTTGTACAGTGTGGACGGGTGGGACCATCATCATTAGTCTTCATTTCGGCAGCAGTGGAAGGGAGAGGACCCCAAAAATGAGGGTTTGGCCTCTCTGGTGCTGGATACCTGAATGCCAGGTGGTGGGATGAGCTCTCACCTGAGGGCACTGCGGTGTTTAGAGCTCTTTGTTCAACCATGGAGCCCCCCATGCCCCAGGGCTTCTCAAAAGGGGATATACCTCATATGCATGGGGGTAGGTTTTTTCCAGAAGTGTGACTTGTGTTGTTATGGTTGTGAAAGCATCACAAATCAGTGTTATTTTTGATGGTCTTTGGTGTGGCAAAACCCAGGTGGTTGAGAAGGTTTCACAGCAGGTGGATACCTTGGGAGAGCTTGGCTCAGATACAAGCTCTTGGCTGGAGATGAGCTTCATTTCACCCAAATCATGCCTTCTAATGCCCAGCTGCCCCTTCAAGTGATGTCCTTTCCTGCTTCCAGGCAGGATTTCTTAGCCAGAAATCATCTCCCTGTCCCCCGACACACGAGTGGTCTCCTAAAACTTCCTTGTTCATTTCCCATGTGAAGGAGAGAGACAGAATATGGCTCTGGCACTGCTCTGCCAAGTGGTTTGGTCCTGGTTATTATTTTTCCTCCCTTTGTGCAGTTTGTGCCATCATCTGTGCTGGCACGAGCTGGCAGGAGGGACCAGCTCCAGCCTGGCTGATGCAGAGGGGGAAACAGTCCAGCGTGTGGAGGAGGGGGAAGCAAAGTCAGCAAGCGTGCTCAAACCCCAGAATGATAATGAATGTCTGGGGTAGGGCTCTCTGGTGGTGCAAATTAGCCAAATACCCGCAGCCTTTTGCCAAGCAACATCAGCCGATGATCGGCCTCATTAGCTTCACCTATGGAAACCCTTCCCTGGCTCTCCGGGGCTGCGTGTGCCCGGAGAGGGCACCGGGCAGCGATGCCAGGCGCGGTGAGCCGGGGGGATGCTGTGCCAGCACGGTTCAAAAAGCACCAGCCTGCGCTTTGCGGAGCAGCCAAACTCCTCATAAGTCTCCCGCTGTGCCGAGCTCTCTCCGTGCCGCTCTGTATGGTAATCACCCCCGATTATATTGCTCTTTAAAAGGCCGCAGCGATCGCTTTTATTTTGCTGGCAGCCAAGCGCGGCTGCCTGGCGGTGATTGAAGGTTAGGCTGCTGTGACCGCAGCTCCCCCGGCCCGGGGCTCGCCTTTCCCCTTCATCCCGTCCCTACTGGGAGCTTTCCCCGTGTCCTCTGCTTACAGCCGCGCTCTCTGCTCACTTGTGATGCGGTAATTTTGTGACATCTCTTTTCCCAGCGCTGCGCAGGGTGAGGATGGAGGGTGGCAGTGCGTTGGGAAGCGGGATGGGCGCAGGGAAGCCTGGGGTGGGGAGCATCCTGCAGCACTCCCTAGACATCGTCCCCTTTGCTTTTCATGCCCTGAGCACCACAAGGACATCGTGGTGGCACGAGCAGCCTGGCTGCCTTTCCAGCGCGAGGTGGGCTCCGGCTTTGCTCCTTTGGAATTGTGATGGAGACAGAGGGAGACGCGCTGGAAATGACCACGATGCACACAAGGGCTCTGTCCCTCTGCTCCACTGCTGCAAGGGGAGAGAGGAAGGCAGAACCCCTGGGAAGGGAGAGAGGAAGGCAGAACCCCTGGGAAGGGTGAGATTCAAAAGCCAGGAGGAAGAGAGGCGAAGGAATAAGGGGAGAGGAGAAGGGAGGAGAGGAGAGGGGAAGGGAGGAGAGGAGAGGCGAGGGGATGAGGGGAGAGGTGAAGGGATGAGAGGAGAGGCGAGGGGATGAGAGGAGAGGAGAAGGGATGAGGGGAGAGGAGAAGGGATGAGAGGAGAGGCGAGGGGATGAGAGGAGAGGGGAAGGGAGGAGGGGAGAGGCGAGGGGATGGGAGGAGAGGCGAGGGGATGAGAGGAGAGGCGAGGGATGAGGGAGAGGGGAAGGGATGAGGGAAGAGGCGAAGGGATGAGAGAAGAGGTGAAGGGATGGGGAGAGGCGGTGCGGATGGATGGATACGCGGGAGGGGATGGAGAGCAGCGAACACCGGAGAGCCGGAGCGAGCTCATCTCTGCTGCCCGCGGGGTGCCCGGGCTGAGCGAGGCGGCTCTGCTGGCATTTAATTTGCTGCTGGACACCGTGTCCCGCGGCTCACTCGCCCCCTCGGGGCGGCAGCACAGCCGCTGCCTCCGGGTCGAGGAGCAGGGCTGGTTTCAAAGCCAGGCATCGCTTTGTGGGTTGTTTTTTTTTTGCCACCACCCGGCGTTTGGGCAATTATTAGTCTAGAGCAGTCGTGGAGGATTTTCTGCTTCAGTTCACGAGTTCCCTCTTGCTGCACAAACACTCTGGTGGGGAACCGATTTTCTCTGTGATGTTCCTGCTGCTGAGATGTCAGCTTGGTGTCTGGGGTATCACAATGAATGTCTCTTCCCCATCAAAACCATCTGGAGTGCTTTAATAACACGGGGGGAGATCCCAGGGTAGCGCTCCCGTTGCAGCTGAGGATTAAGATAGGATGTCAGAGTTTGTGTCCGAGGGAATCGCATTTTTCCCTTACCTGCAGCATCCTTTCGTCAGTGGATCTCGAGATGTGTTAATCCTGCAAGGCACAGCAGGGTCAGCATCCTCAGGCTGGGGCTGGGGGAAATCAGGGGAGACCTCACAGCAACCTACAACTTCCTCGAGATGGGCAGAAACAAATCTTTTCTCTCTGGTGACCAGGAACAAGACCCAGGGAACGGCTGGAGCTGTGCCAGGGGAGGGCCAGGTTGGATATCAGGGAAAGGTTCTTCCCCCAGAGGTGCTGGGCACTGCCCAGGCTCCCCAGGGAATGGGCACAGCCCTGTTACTATAGGACATGAAATAACACGACACGTGCACACTGCTGTTCTTAAGGTAAAATAGAGGCAGTTTATTTTCTGACTCCAGCATTTACAGATTTTCAAAAGTGGCAGTGGGTTGGAGAGTGAAAGTGTCACCTCTCCAATGACACTGGCGAACAGTTTATCAAATTTCTTCTCCTCCATAAAAGAATGCAAAACAGTAAGTTATTTACAGAAAATGTATGAGAAAGTTTGTTACAAAAATGTAAATATCAGAAGGCTTAGAAAATCTTAAAAAAATCAAAGCAACATGGCCCCAAGGCTGCCAGAGCTCCAGAAGCATTTGGGCAACAATCTCAGAGACAGGGTGGGATGGTTGGGGTGTCTGTGCAGGGCCAGGAGTTGGACTCGGTGATCTTTGTGGATCCCTTCCCACTCAGGATATTCCTGAAATGGAATGGTTCTCTGATTCTATGGTTCTCTGAAATCACTTCTCTGATCATGGGTGGTTGGGCAGGAGCCCTGACTCCCATGTCCTCTGTGGCTACCCTTTGCTTTTCCTTAAATAAGCGCAGCACAGTAAAGAAAATTCTCTGTGCTGAGCTTTAGAGGGCTGCACTGAGAGCTGCTGCAGCCCAGGAATGCAGCTGAGGGTCTTACCAAGTTTGCTGGCTTTTTTTCTGGAGGCTTGAAGCGTGTGGCAGAAACAGCAAGGTCGGAGTTCAGGTTTGACTGCAGTCAGGTGGAACAAAGAAGTTATGAGGCATTTAGAAAAGTGTTTGTTTTGGGCTTGCATTTGCCTTGTGAGGCCCATTACTGAGCGCAAGCCGTTCTCTGCAGCGTGGTGATGGCAAAGTGTGGTTTATAGGCCTAATGGAGCAGATTTGTCACTGGAGCAAGGAGGTGTGACTCTGCTCAAGTCTGCAAATTGCCCCCCTGTTTCTGCAGACTGCTGTTTTTTCTCTCCTTTTCCCCCTTTTCCTCCTCCATCCATCACCATTGTGCGCTCGCCACAGTGATTTCCCCAAAGTCATCTATCCCCAGGCTGTGCCATTAACAGGCAGGCTTCAGTGCGATGGCTTTGTTTGTTCTTGGAAAACTATAAATATTGCTGGAGTAATGGCTCAGAGGATGAAGCCGGGCCATTTTGGGGTGTCTGAGTTCTGGAGGGCTGAAATGTACTTTAAAAAATGAAAAAAATAGCTGATGCTGTGAAAGGAGGGAAGGAATTGGGTGGGGTTTTGCTTTGGTCTCCATCAGACACTTTGTCCCTCCAGCTCCATGTGTTTGGCACTGCTGCAACATCCAATCCTATCCAGTATCCTCATCCTACCCCATGTCCTGAGCATCCCCTGCCCTCAACAAAGCAGGGAAAGGCTAGAAGTATCCTAGAGAAAAGAGTTTAGTAGCTGTAATGCATAATTTGGCTGCCATTTGGAATTGTACCAGAAGAGAGCCTCTTTTTCTGGTGGTTTGTTTGGCTTTGTTGTTTTTTTCCTTGTCTGTGTGTATAAGTATGTCCATAAAAAGTGCTATTTGGGATGAGGGCATAGCTTGTTTTAAGCCAGCTCAGCTTCTGTGACTGCAGTGTAGATGCAATTTTAGTAATTAGACTCGGTGCCTCTGTCTCCTGGCAGAGGGATGTTTATATGGAGCAATGCTCCAGCTGTGGTGCTTCAGCAGCTTTCTGAGCTTTAGAAGTGACGGGTCAAAATATTAAACAGGGTTTAATATTAAAAATGAGGAATTACTGGTCTGTGGGTGCTGGGGGTCCCACAGAGAAGCTGTGGATGGGAGATGCTGGAGGATACCCTGTCCTTAGGCTGGGTGTCCTCATCCCAGCAGTACCAAAATATCATCTTTATAATTTCAGATGTCCTTACAGGAATTGGAAACAAAGATCACTGGAGTTATCAACATTCCACTAGAGGCAGAGCAAAGTATTTCCTGGGATTTGATTGTGTGGGATGGTTTGGCTAGACTCAAAGGTTGGGCTGGATGATCTTGGAGATCTTTCCCAACCTAAACAATTCTATGACTCTGCCATGACAGCTGATAATGGATGTGCAAGAAATAGGAAATGAGGATTGGGTGATGACCTATTTTCAAATGGGAAAGAATCTGACTTTGCTGAGTAGCATTCAATTGGTTTGGGATGGTTTTGTTGCTCGGGGTGTGGATTTTCCCAGCCATTGAGGTCAGGAGAAGACGAGTGTCAGTGTTCTTGTGAAATGCTGCTCTTCTCAGCCTCCCTGAGACCTAACAGCTCTTTTTGCTGAGGGCAGAGCAGCTTGTAAGGGGTGAGAAACACAAGAATCCTGGAAAAGGAGAACAATGGTGGAAAAAGCCAGGATTTGGCTACTCTTTGCAGGTGGACTTTTTCCCAGTGGAGAGCAGAGGTTAACTGTTCTTTGCAGCCATCCCCATCCCGGTGTTCAGCAGCACCACAGAGCAGGTGGACACAAGATGGATGGGGCTGTGCTGCACTTTGGCCTCCTTGGGAAGGCATTTCTGCCATGAGAGATGGGATTACACACAGGGAGTTTTGCTTTCCCCATCCTCCCAAGAAGCTCCAGAGCCCACAGCTGTGTGTGGTGAAGCAGGGACCAAAGAGAGATAAGATGGAAAGAGAGTGGTGGCCAGGAGTTAGACCTGTGATGGAGCATTTTCCTTGAGAGAGGCTGTTACTGAAAATTGTTACAGTGCATGGAGAGGAGGAATGAGGCAGTGGGGATGGAATAGTTTTGCATGGGGAAACATCATGGAGCAAGGCTTTTAAAAGGGGATCCTCAGCATGGCTTTGTCTGGAAAGCAAGGAGCTGGCTTTTGCCTGATCCTGGCAATTTTCCATGAGTACCTTGAGCCCTGACGATGCCTGGGAGTGTGAGCCCTTGTGGCAGGGATGCACACACAAGAATTTAAATCACACTAAATAAAAACAAAGCCAGGAAAATCTTCCCACTGAGGCCAAACTGTTTTTCTGCCCAACCTGAATTCTGCCCAAGGCATGGCTAAGGTTAAATCTTTCTTTTTCATCCCTGTCTTCTGTGAAGACTGGACGACTTCGCTAAGTGTGATTGGAGCAGTTTGTTTTTAAGCTCCACATAAGCACTATGCTGGATTTATAGCGTTTTCATTCTTTTGGAATCGACCCACTGGGAGCCATTAAACTTTTATTGCTCTCTGCAGTTGCCTGGCCGGAGCGGGATGGAGCAGCCCTGCTGCTGGAAACACTCTGTCTTCAGCTGCCAGGGCTGTGCTGGAGAGGAGGGACAGCAGGGACAGCCCTCCCAGGGCCACCCAGGGATTTGCTCATCAGCTGGAAGATGCTTTGGATGTGGTGATGGTTGTCGCAATCCTCTGCAAGGCACAGAAAGATCCACCAATACATCCTCCCCTGGGTCTTGCTGTTTCCCACCTCTCCTGCCTGACAATATCCCTGCTCGTCCTTAAAACTGAGAGTGCAGGAGGCTTAAGACTTATTTTTGTTGCATCCTGAGACTATCCAGGCTTTTAAGTACATCATGCCTGTGCAGATAAGGACCTGGAAGCGTGTCCTCCAAAGGGTTTGTGTGGGAATGTTGGGTGGTGCTGTTTTTCCTGTTTCATCCACAAGCCTCGTGCCTAAATATTAACAAAAGGATCCTGCCTTTTAGGGATGGGAAAAATTTATCACATATGATAATGTGAGGGAGACAGACCATGGATGTTGCAGCCTGAGCTGCCTGACTTGACACACTCTTGGCACAGGGAGAGAGAAGAGCTGCCTGCTGGGGGCATTTTTCAGGAAAGGGAATTTCAGGACAGGTGAGCTGAGCACCTTGGCCAGGCGCTGGTCCCTGTCCAACCTTGCTGAGGCTAAAGCTGGGGGAGATGTTTTCTACCCAGGAGAGAGGGAGCAAAGTTAGATCACACCCACAAGATGGTCCCAGACCTGGGTCTCATGCTGTGGTGGATGAAGCTCAAATGCAACAGCTGAAAGAATTTCTGGATGGAAATTCTCTTAGAAATTCTCTCTCATTTCAACCTGTGGCTCCTATCCCACTCATCCCAGAGCTTCACCACTATGGGCTTTCCCTTCTTTAACCCAATCCTTTATGGATTTGTCTTTCTTATGGATTTGGAACCAACCCTTTATGGGTTTGTCTTTCTGGCTGAACCTTCTGCAACCCTTTCCTTGCATTTCCATGGGAGCCTTCCTTCAGTCAGGGCTCAACCACCCCCGTGGCTCCAATATTCAACCCAAAACATTGCAACTGGAATTCTGCAAACAAAAACTGAACATCCCAGCATGGCCACTTTTCCCTCCTGAAGGGAGGTTTGCATTATCTCCTTGTAGCTCCAGAAGGCCAGGCTGGGCTACTTCTGTCGGCATGTTTTCTAATTTAATTACTTATCCTTGTCTCAAATTGTTTATGGTACACTAGGCTATTAAATGTGCCATAAGCAAATGGCTCTTGAAAGAGGAAGAGGATTTATTTGTTTTAGCAACCACTCCAACAAAAGTCTATTTCCTCAGCTAATTAAGATTCCATTCGCTAATTTAAATGTTATGCTAATTAAAGCATAATTCTGAAACTGTAAAAAGGAACTTAAAAAAAGGGGGGGGAGGCAGAAAAAAGAAGCAGAAAGTAAGAAAGAAAACTGGTTGGCCTTTAGAAATTGCATTAAATTTATTGTGTTGTTGTAACAATGGTGAATGGAGTAATTATTTCATTTGCCTCTCATGTGCTATTCATGCTGTTGCTTTTATTCATTTTCCCCCCATTCTCACACTTCATCTCATTAACACCCCTTCTCTCCCTCTAATGGGCATCATCTTGCGATGGTTTAAGATGAATTGTGAGTGTGATCCCTGTGCTTCCCAGAAAAGGGCCACACTGAGAGTATTTGAGCCTGTTTATCTTCCAGCCCGAGCTGAGACAACGCTCAGAGGCCAAACTCATGGAGTTACATTGTGCTCACTTTAATTAAAATATAAATAACCTACTTTTGGGGAGGAATAAACAGAAAGAAGAACAGGAGCAAGGTCTGTTTTGGTTTGTGTTTTCTTCTTTAAATATGTCTGTACGTGCAAGGGACTGGCTCCTCTCAGCTCACCCATCGGATTCTGGCCTTGTAATTTGGGAAATAGAATCATTGAGCACTTCAAAAGGAGATTAATTCACTGGAGACTTTGCTAAGATAAAGTCTGGTGCTTTCAACGACAGGTTGAATGGGTCTCTGGTTTTGTGGAAGGTGTCCTGCCCATGGCAGGGGGTGCAACTAAACGCTCTTTAAGGTCCCTTCCAACCCATGCCATTCTGGGATTCTGTGATTGTTGAGCTCAAACAAATAAATCAGGAAAAAACTTCACCAGAAGTAGGGAACCTGGACTTGCTGTTGTACTTTTGGCTCCCAGCTGAATGCCAGGTCATGGAGGTCCACTGCCCACCTCCCATCTGGTTGATCCCAACAAGATTCATCCCTCCCTGGAGCTGGCATGGCCTTGGGACAGCCTGGGAGGTGCCAGGCTGATGGGCATCATTGCCCCAGCCTGATCAGCTCCTGGCTTTGATGTTTGCTTTGCCTGGGCCAGGGTGAAACGTTGAGCTTTGCTGGGGCCTCTGGAGGCTGGGATGAAAGGGCAGAGCCATCCACAGCGTGGAGAAAAACTGAGCTGTTGAGAGCAAGTGCCGGCACTGGAGAGGGAATAAAAGGAGAGAGGGAGATGAAAGATGATCATAAAGAGACCTGGCTGACAGGAGCAAGACATGAACCCCAACAAAAAGGAGGTTGTAGCAGCCCCGGTCTTATCCCCCAGGATGTTATCCCAGCAGTGAGGATCCTCTCCTTTCTCCAGGTCCCTCTCTGCCCCAGGGTGCCAGAGCCTTCCCACACTCCTGGCTGCTCCATCTTGGGAGAGAGAACTTGGAGAAAGTTTCTTCGCAGAGTTGTCTTGCTGTGTTCATATTATTAATAACAAGAAACAGGCAGGAGTTTATTATATTGCTTTAATTTATGCATTTGGAGTTTTTTAAGAGAAAACCAATTAAGATTCTCTGATGAGCCCTCCAGCTCCCAGCGGCTTTGGGAAACAGTTCCATGAGGTACATTCAATCTGTGCCCAATACCTTTGTGTGTGGTCCTGATAAACACTTTTGGGTGATGCTGAAAGAAATGCACTATCTCCTCCTGCCTCCTCTCCTGCCTCCCCAGCCCTAATCCTGCTCACTGCCATCACTGTGCCTGACATGCTGAGTCCCTGGGAGGGACAGGTTCAAAGAAGAGGTTGTGGAAGAGCCAGTGTGACATTCAAGGCAGGGATAGCTGATTTTCTGCCCTGCTGACACTGTGGGTTGTGAGTTTTTGGTTGTTTCGGAGCTGGGGAATGTTGTCTGCATCAGCTGCTCTGGATGTTCCAGTTGGATGAAGGAATTCTGGGGTGTTGTGCCTTATCTGTAGTGGGATAGTGTGATGGTGTTCACAGGGGTCTGAGGATGAGGGAAGAGATGAGGATCTGACTCCATGTTTCAGAAGGCTGATTTATTATTTTATGGTATATATTAAAACTATACTAAAAGAATAGAAGAAAGGATTTCATCAAAAGGCTAGCTAAGAATAGAAAAGGAAGGAATGATAGCAAAAGCTTGTGTCTCAGAGAGAGTGTCCGAGCCAGCTGACTGTGATTGGCCATTAATTAGAAACAATCACATGACATTAATTACAGATCTACTTGTTGCATTCCACAGCAGCAGATAATCATTGTTTACATTTTGTTCTTGAGGCCTCTCAGCTTCTCAGGAGGAAAAATCCTAAGGAAAGAGTTTTTCATAAAAGATGTCAGTGACAGGATAGGGACTGAGGGATGTTTGTTCCCCAGTCTCTCTGTCCATCCCTAGTTTCTCCCTGCAGATGTGCTCCAGCTGTGCCTCATCCCATCTCCATCCCAGCTCTGGACCCACAAGCAGCACCTGCTTTGCCTGTCCTGGTCCGCAGATATATTTAAACTTTGATCTTGATGGGAAGTGACTGGTGCTACATTAAAGCCATATGTTTTAGAGGGAACGGCGAGGACGTGTAAGCTCAGTGATATTCACATCTAGAGAGAGCTGGGAACTTGTAGTGCCACCCACGCTTGGTATTTCTGCCGGCTCTGCGAGGCTTACACAGCTGGGGAAGGCAGAGTGGGAGCGAGATCTTCTGCTTAAGGGATTTTGTAGAGAGAGATGGATTAGATAGATTTGATGGAAACTGATAGTTTATGAAAATGAATTCACCTGCATCTCAATTTGGTTCTTGATGCCAGGAGACAGAGAAGAAAAGGAATAAAAAAAGGCGAGAGGGGGAGAGGGAAAACAATCCCAAGTTAATTAAGGTGCAGTTTTGATGTGCTGTGCTGGGCTGTTTTCTTTTTAACTGTTTGGCAAGTGGGATGGGTTTGTGTCAGCTTCCCTGAGAGGAGTGAGCAGAGGGATGCTGCATCCTTGGGTTTCTCTTTGTCTCCTCTGACTGTCCAAGTGGTGGCTTAGGGGAATGAAGTGAGGCTGTGTCAGAAGAAGTGAGGAGAGCCCTGGTGGCCACGGGTACTTGGCAGTGTGAAAAAAACTGCTTACGATGGCTGTGCTTATCTCGGAATTGATCGGAAGTATCCTGACAGGAGTGGGATTAGCACTGCCCGTTCAGCACCCAGCTGGAGCAGGCTGCCACCCCCGCTGGCTGTCGCACCACTCCCTCGTGTTTGGCCACTGGAAGCTTTGGGAGAAGCCAGATGTTGGGTGGGAACAAACAAAAATTTTTACAAAATCCCTTTTTTGACTGCCCTGTCACCGGGAAGGTGACGAACCATAACGTGGTGGTTCTCCTGGAGGCAGGGGGGTCAGGGAGAACATTTCCATCCCAAGTTATGGAGTTACGAAAAGCTGGGGAGGAGACAGGACTGTCCCTGCTTTGCAGAGTGCAGGAAGAGTCCCAGCCTGCTTCTCATGGCTTTGGATATGCAAAGGTGCCCCTGTCTTCAGTCAGACAGGGCACAGGCAAGAATGTGCAGAGAGCCCAACTGGAGAGGGGGTTGAGCTGGGTCTTGCACCTTGGTTTGAGGATTTCCAGCTGATGGAGCTGTTGGGACAACTGGTTTGGGTACCCATGGGAAATTTGGCTTTTCCTTTGGTCTGGGTGCTGGAACAGGGCTTTTCCTTTCTTCCCTGTGACAGAAAACTTTCTGAGCAGCCTCTGACCCTGAGGAGCTTGTGTTCCTCTGTGCTGAAATCCTGCTGTCAGGGCAGCGAAGGTCAGAGAGGTTCTTGGAGTGCCATCAGAGCAGTAAGATGCAGGATCTGAACTAGAATCTGTTCCTTCTGCTGTCTGTTGATACTCTGATTGCTAAATAATTATTGGCATTGGTGAGCACAGGCAGCTCCTCAACTCCCCGTGGCTGTAGGGAAATCTCTTCATCTCCATGCTTTGATTCCTACATCTAGACAACAGGGATAATAATCCTTATTTTCTCTCAGTTTATGTCACTCTTTCAATGTAAATATGAACTCCTTTGGGCAAGAAATGTCTCTGGGAACTCGTGAGGAATAACCGGTGTTTGGAGGTGGCATTACATGTACGAGGAGGACCTTTTTAACAGGGCTTTTGCAGCTCCAAGGGAGCATTTTTCAAAAGAAGATGGGAAAAAAGCCAATGCAGAAAGTTGGAAACAAAACATGTGGGTAAATTAAGGCATGTAAGGCTCGCTTTGTGAGGGAAGCATCTCTGCCTGGTTAGTTTATCAAAGGGAGGTTAAGAGGTGATTTCATTGTGGTCTACATATTTCTCTGTGGGGGAGAAGCTGCTGAAAATGGACAGGTTTTTAATCTAGCAGCAAAGAGAGTGTCAGGATCCAGTGCTGGAAGGTGAAGCTGGACTCATTTACAGTAGAAGCAGCGTCCGATTTTTGAAGGGAGGGTAATTAATCATTGCAACAACTTACTCTGAGCCACAGCAGGCCTGCCATAACCCATGAGCTCTGCTCTAAGGGGAGGCATTTCTGAGGGGCTTTCAGGAGCCACAAGGAAAGCTGGGAGCTGCTGCAGGACCCAGTGGTGGCAGCACCCTGCCATCCGTGGGATGGGGACTGTCCCATGCTGGCCTCTCCCCTCCATGAAGCTGGACAGGGGTGTTTTCATCCCAGTTTGGGTGTCTGCACAGTGCTGGGGTGTCCCCAGGTGCAGGGAGCAACCACAGATGCATTAAGCACTAATCACTGCCAGGCCTCCAGGGATCAGCAGAGTCATTGTGCCTTTTTTTTTTTTTTTTATTCCTTTCAAAAGCATTTTTAAAAATCGATACAAATAAATAAAGAGGCCATAAATCTAGGAAGACACCTGCAGCTCCCTCTGGAGCCCTCTGTTTGGTGGGGATGGGTTGAAGGGTGACAGAGCATTGACCTGCCTGAGACAGATGGGAGGATGCTGGGGCCAATGTACCCCTAAGGATGCAGGAAAGGATGCAGGACAGGGGACTCAAGGGGGTTGCAGGGGTGAGGGGGTGAAGGATGTGTATTTTAAGGTATAGGACATCCCCAGCTGGCCCCTCACCAAGGGAAAAGCCTGGCTTTAGTAGCGTTTTGTTGACTTTGAGGCAGAGGCCAGAGATTGCTTGAAAAACAAGACCAAGCCAAGGCAGACTCAGCAGCAGCCCCTTGTCTTGGCTCCCCTGACCTCATCTGGTCAGGCTTGATTTCCCCGTGCCTGTGTTTCAGCTGTAGGCGCAGGGGTCACTCTCAGCCTGAGTTATTTGTGCTGAGCAGCATCCCCTGCCTCTGGCACAGACGGGGAAGCGACAGGCTCATTTCTGCACCCATGCAAGCTCCCTCTCTTTTCACCTCAGCAGGAGGAGTGTTTCTTTGGGAATGGTTTGGGAAACATTCTGCGCGACCCTGGGAACTTGGGGTGGATTGTGAAGCTCCTTGTCCTGCTGCTGAAAGCTGAGCAGGAAATCTCAGATGAATTGTGCAGTGGTTCATTCCCTTGGAGGTACAAGCTGGTTAAAGCCCTTCCCAAGGGACGAAATATTCTCATAAAACACAAGATGCTGCGTGTACCCCCTCCCATGCAGGCCAAACAAATTGTGTCTCGGGCAAATAGAGCACAGAAGGGTGACAAAGGCACTGTCCTTTACCTGAACACCGTCCTCATCCCTGTGGTGTGCAGCACAGAAACATCTCTGCCTTGGCAAGCATCCTGCTGAGGGGGAAAATTTATGCATGGCACCTCCAAATTTGTATTCGTGGGTGCAAGGTGGGAGCAGCAGCATCTCAGGGGATCCTTGCTGGGTCCCAGGGAGAAAAATTCATCTCTGTGTGCCTGGTGTGATCTCAGCAGGTTCTGTGGCTCTCTTGTCCCCCTTCACCCCATTCCCCCTTGCGGGGGGTTGGTTGTTTCTGGCACAGAGGGTCTTCCTCGGGCAGGTTTGCAGGAACTGCTGTGCTCCTTGGTAATCATGGACTGTCAGCAGCCTAAGGAGGGCAGTTCAGCTCAACACCGACACTGCAAAGAGAGATAATGGTAAATAACCAGCAGCTATTGGGGAAGGTTGAAGTAAAATAAATGGATCCAATTTTCAGTCTTTCTCCTGGGTTTTTTTTTTTTTTTTTTTTTCCTTTTTCTTGTTCTATTCTTTCTTCCTGTTTGCCTCTAGAGCAGCTTGGGCTGGTGCAGCCCCAGCAGGGCTGGAGAGACCTGCCCCTAAAACTGAGGGGGCCCTGGTCTTCTGCTTTGCACCCATGTCTCAAGCTTTTAGGTGTTGAGGGGGGAAGCAAAAAATCAGTTTGACTTCTTGTTAAGGGATAAGCTGGGAAGGAAAACTCCTGGTCACTGCTAAGTGGATGGAGGAGGGGGAACAGGGCTCAAACCCCCTCCCAACGCCTTAAATAAATGTTTTCCCTGGTCTAGCTGCCCACACATAAACAAAATGCATTTTCAACCTGTTCTTTCTCTATCCCTGACAGCACAGTGGCAGTTTTTGCCAGAAGTCCTCGTGGGCTGTTGGTGGAAGTGTGGTGGTGGGAAGTGAAGGTGCCCGTGCCCCGCGGGGGCTGCGGGAACCGCTCCAATCACTGCTCGCTGACCTCTGCTTGAGGCTTTGAAATCCATGTGAGAAAACCATAATAGCTTGCACATCCTCCTCATCAAAACAGAAACATTCCTTGCAGGACCTCACCCAGGACTTAAATACCTCCAGAAATTGCTCTGCAGCAATTCGCTTTTCTGTCTTGCATCCAGGAGCTCTGCTGTCAAGCTGCTTTTCTTCCTTCCCAGCATCGCTTTCTCAACATTACCTGCTGGCTTTGAGGACTGGGAGGATGCAATCCTAATTATCCTCATGGTGTTTTCTGTTAATTCTTGGGATTACATCTTCCCATCGGGGAAGAGCAGGTGCAGTAACTGGCCCTGCTGCTGGCACAGAACAGGGGAATGCTGGGCCCTCCTTTGCAAAGTAATTTTGGGGGCACATTGAGGTGCTGAAAACAATTTGGGTGCTTGAGCTCTGTGTGCTTGCCAGCCCCTTCCAGCTCAGCTGAGTTTTCTGGGATTTGGGAATGACAAACATGCAGAGCACGGTGTAATTAAACACACCGTGCATGGGCTCATTAAGTGGTTGCTGGGAGTAAAGTGAAAGCCTCGCTGACAGCCTGGCCTGGCAGGAGCAGGGGCTGTGGAGATGACTCAAGGCCAAGCACAGCTTGATGGTGAGCGTGTTTCTGACCCTGTGCCACGAGGTGCTGAGCTGGGATCCAGCGCATCCGCAGCCTCTCCCCGCCACATCCTGCTCAGCTGTCCGGGGCTGCAGATGAGAAGCAAAATAAACAGCAATTTTCCAGCCGTGCAGGCTCTTTGAGCCCTGACTGCAAGCAGTGTGCTGTCTGCTTTTTCAAGTTCTCCTGCAAAAAGCATGTCAGGTTTCCTTGGAAACTTCTGAAACTTCCTGTCCTTGGCGTGAATCCGCGGTGGTGTTGAGGACATCGCGTGCTGCAGAGTGGGTTGAGCTGTTGAGATGTGGTGTTGCCTTCCCTGCACCTGGGTGTTGCTCAGGGGGAACTTTGAGGGCTTTTTGGGATGCTGTGTGTGTGTGGTACTCCATGGAGAGCTGCCTGTGGGGACACCATTCCATTGCAGGGGCTTTACCTGGATTTACCTGCTAGGGCTGCGGGGTGCTTTTGAACCGTCCAGAACAAGGAGAATCAGTAAATCAAATATCACTGGGGAATCTTATCAAACAGCAAGGTCACCTCTAAAAATAGGGAAGATGGAGAGGCTCTTGGGCACCTTTTTACAGATAAACTGTTCCTCAGTTCAGAGCAGGCAGCCTTGCTGACCTTCCCACCCTCCATTCCGAGGGAAAAGCCCAGGTGGTTCTCACAGCTGCAGTGAGTGATGCCCCAACCCTTTTCTTCTCCCCCCTTTGAAATCTGAATTTTCCATAAAGCTTAGCCCAGACCTCCAGTGAAAGGTGTCTTCTGCTGCACAGTCATGGGGAGATGAGTAAAAACAGGGTCCTCTCTCTCTTCTTAAAGGCTCTTCTCTCGCCTTTTCATTTTCCTCAAGCCTTGGAGTGAAATTCCATAAGGGCTCTGTGAAAGAGCGCTGACACAAGACTCTAATTTCAGGTGTGAATATGGAGACGTTTTTCATTAGGAAGCATATGGTGTTAAGGTTACAAAAAAAAAAGAGATGAAGTTTGACAGCCAGGAACAAAGCAATGAAATAATAACTACAGGTGGGCAAAGCCTCCAGCAGCGTTTGCAAACAACAAAACCAAGACAGGGGTGGTTCAGATCTAAGTGTTATTGTTACTTCCTAGAGTTAGTGGAAAATTTTTCAGGGGAATTAGGGTTGTTTTTTGACAGAAACTTGGGTTTTCATCAAAAGTGAAATTTCCATGGGAAGTGTTCACCTTCTGAGGGAAATTTGGGCATGTGGTAGGAGACAAAGAAAGAAAGAAAATAGCGAAGAATGATGTCAGAAAGCAGCTGAGGAGTTTTTATGCTGAGTGATGGATGAAGTGTCCCCCTTCCCCAGTGCAAGTTCCAGACTAACACAGACTGGGAAGGGGCCTGCTGGGTGACTGGGTGTTGGTTACCTTCAGCTCAGGGGGTGCAGGCACCTGGCTTCATCCCTGCTATCAAACACTGGACTCATCTCCCTGTTAAAGCAACCTCATAAATACACAGCAGCTTCCCCACCCATAAAGAAATGTTTCCTTGATTCTTTCCTTTGGGACTTTGTGGAGGTTTTCTGCCTCCTCATCTCCTGATTTATCCTTATCTCTTGAAAGTGTTGCCTAATGGCAGGAGATGCAGATTGGGATATATGAGAGGCAGCTGTTCTCTAAAACATCTTTTATTTCTCCTTCTGCCTAGTAAAATAGGGTTAAAGGTATTAATACTCCTGGTGAAATAGTGGGGGAGATGCTGATTAAAAGCCTGGGATGGGAGGTGAATCTTTGCTGCTGGAGCGTCCTGGCTTCTCATTTCCCTTCAGGGCTTTGGGAGAAAGTTGAGCTCAGGAGCCAAATGTCATTGCTGAGGCTCTGCTTTCTTCTCCGCTCTTTGAATGCCGGGTCCCGAGTGGTCTCACAATTTATAGTGAATATTTTATACCTCTAAATAATGTTTTGTGGGGTTCCGCTCATCTCGCCTGCTGTGCCTCCGCTGGTCGTGGAGGATGGAGCCTTTGTTGTATGTGTTAAGCTTGACGAGGCGCCGTTTTTCCAAATGGATAATTCTGTTCCTCTGCTGTCGAGGAAGTTGTTTCCTTCCTGGAAAGGCTGATCTGTGGCCTAAATGAGGCTTTGGCTGCCAGGAAGACGCCTGGGTAAAAGATGTAATGTAGCTGCAGGTGACCTTGATAAGGCATGTAGGGGGCATTGCTTATATTTTTTCCTAGTCCCATTTTGGAGCTTGTTTGTACTGGGAAAAGCTTCAATGTAAGGGGAAGTGGGGGTTACTGAACCCCTTCATCACTGATCACTTCCCATTAGCAGGCAGGGCAGTGCAGAGAATGAGTGGTCTGAGGGGGAAACAGTTTTCTCTACACAAGAGAAAAAAAAACACTTAGGAAAACTGGAAAGTGGGAGGATAAATGGCATGGAGAAACAAACCACTAAAGAACTTGAGTCAGGAGGTCAGATTGGGAATATGCTGCTCATTTTCCAGTTCCAGCCATGAACCTTCTGCTTTGAGCTGGCTTGGTGCTGCGTGTCAGCCCAGGGATAGCTGAGCTGGTCCCACTGTGTATCCCTGCAAAGCAGGGGCAGGATGGAGCCTGGCCAGCCTTGCTGGCTTCCTTGGAAGCTGAAGGCTGGAGCATCACGCTCCACAAGTGGCTGCATCCCAACACCCTCGGCGGACACGCTCCCACCACGTCTGCACAGGGCTGTGACTTCGGGGACCTGTGGGAGGAAAGGTGCCACAGAAGCACAGGTTTTATTAACATCGTGGAAGCTTGCCAGCCATAATTAAAGCCGTGAGAAGCTTGGCGGTCTCACTTCACAGAGCCTGGTACAAATATTTCTTTTGGGTTTGATCCATGCTGCTTCGGAGCCTCTTGGTTTCACCTCACACTGCCGAGCTGCGTGAGGTCTCTCAAAGAACGTGGTGAGCCCTCGCCGAGGTGAAGCAAGGCAAGGCTGACGTGATGTGAACGCTGATGAGGCGACCAAGTTTCCCTCTCAGCAGGCCACAGTTTGCCTGCAAAGTTTGGATAAATTGGATGCAAGTGAAGGAACTTGGAGAAGTCAGTTGAGTAGCGCCTTGTGTGGGATTCACCGGCATATTTCCCGCATCTTCTCTGTCTCAGGGAGGAGGAGTGTGGGGAAGAGCAGACTAAGAAGAGGAGGCAACCTTTCGTAAGTGCGTAGAGATGTCTCTCCTCCTTCCCCACTCTTGCAGGAGCCATCTGCTGCAGCTCAGCAGGCTTGAGCCCAGTCAAACTGTTTTCCCCCCTGCCTCATAAATTACTTATTGCAACTTCAGGCAAGTGTCAAAGTCTTGGTTATAAATGCACCCTTTGGAGAACCTCTTTGCAAACATGGTTTCTCTGGGGACAGAGTTGCTTCATGGCACTTGTTGTTAGCTCCATAAAAATCCAGCTGTGGCAGGTGTCCAAGTTTCTCCATAATCACTAAGGAGATATGAGTGACCTAAGAGTTACTGCTCACTCTTTGTACCCCTCTGGTGGTGGTGGGGGAAACTTGGAGGATTTGCTTGGCTGGCCACCTTTTAAAAGGCAAGAATTTCCTGATGTGGTGCTTGATGAAGTTTTAGGAGATCTTCCCATTTGAGCAAAATCTGAACAGAGGGACCAACTTAAAGCTCTCTCCAGGCACTTACCCTTAAATTTTGAAGGTGACTTTAATCAGCTCCTGAAGGAATTGTCCCATCCTTGGCAAACTCAAGGGGATTGAGATGATGATTTAACGACCGTGCAACAGAAACATTTGGTACAGGACATAGTAACTATGATATCATCCTTGTGACAACAGATGACTCATCCCCAAGATGATGAGAACCTCCCCAGAATTCTTAAAAGTCCTCTCTCATCCACACTATATCGAGCCCAGGCTGTTGGATCCAGCCTACAGACACAGTCCTGCTCTCCTGTTCTGTGAATTAAACACCCCGGAGCCACAACCACGGCTCGAGAGCGGCTTTCCTGAAAGCACCGCCGCCGTTTTCCTCAACAGCACCTCCCCAGCTGCGTGCAGCGGGGTTAAAAAGGGAGAAAGGGATGAAGAGCTCCTTCCATCTGTTGCCCACCTGTCCTTGCAGAGCTGAGGGGAGGCCACCACCTGCATTGCAGCACTCCCTGAGCCGAGGGGGCACAGCCGAGCGCGCCCGTGGGAGGCGGCACAGGGAGGGTGTGGGCACGCGGGGTATTTTTAACGCCGCTCCCCGAACGTGCAGTCGGCACCGGCAGAAAGTGCCAGATTGCCAGCCCAGCCGAGGATTCCGGATGTGGGAGAGGGAGCCGAGGCGTGAATTGAGCGTGCCGCGCTTCTCTCCAGAGGGTGCGCGGTAGGAGCGATGGGGGTAGGACAGAGATGAGAGATCTCTGCAGCCAGGGCTTGGAACTTGTGGTTCCAAGAAGACAGATAGAGAAGAATAAAAGCAAGAGGAAAAAAGAGAGCAAAGTTCCCATTACAATACAGTAAATCTTCTTCTGTGCTGAATATTCTAATTCTCACTAACCAATCTAGTACAAGATACAAATCCTATAGTGTAGGAGCGTCGGGGGTAGGATGGTCGGGACAGACGGAGACGAGAGATCTCTGCAGCCAGGTCATGGAACTTGGGGTTTATTGCAAAGGGCCTGGGTGCAGGGCCCAACTCAGAGCAGGCCCGAGAGAAGAGAGGGAGAGAGAGGATGAGAGGGTGAGAGAGTAAAAGGGGTAAGAGAGCAAGAGCATAAGAGAGCGAGGTTCCCGTTACAATACAATAAATCTTCTTCTGTGCTGAATATTCTAATTTTCACTAACCAATCCAATACAAGATACAAATCCTACAGCATTTACATACAGCCTATAAGAATCATTACATTACCATCCTGTGTTACATTTTAAACCCTAAAAACTCCTCTTTGGGCCCCTTCTGCCAAGCTGTAGGGTCTGCTCTGACCCTTGGGCCTGTCTGCAAGCAGAGGGTGTTGTTCCATCAAAAGGGGATTGCCTTCAGCCAGCCACACCATTGTTTTCCAGTTGTTCAGTAACTGAGGTATCTCAAAGCTTGCTTTCATTTCAATCTCACTTATAGTTTCCATATTTGAAAATCTTTTGCCAGACAATCATATTGATAAGGCTTTCCTGTTTCATCTTTCCCAACAGCGCACGAAGAGGGCTGGAGCATCCCTCCATAGCAGAGTGCTCCTGCACCATTCAGGGACATCCCAGGTGTGGGCTTCGAGTCATCCCCTCCAAAATATCCCCTGTTTGCCAGTGTCCTCCTCATGGCCATGCAGTGGGGTGGCCTCAGCCCATCTCAGGTCCCTGAGGGTGTTTATGTGCTGAAGCAGTGCCAGCCCAGCTCCTGTTTGTCCCCCACAAGGGGACAGCTGACAGCCAGGAGCTGAAGTGAAGCTGGCTGCTTCCTCTGCTGCAGCAGAGATGGGTTTTGTGCTTGTTCCTGACCTAGAAACGGGGCCAGCCACCTCGAGGTGAAGAGCTCTGCATCCTCTTACCCATCCCTGGAGCCTTCTAATCTTCTGAGCTGAAGATCTTTTGATCTGAGCAGCTCTGTAGTGCAGGCCAGGCTGGCCAGGAGGTGTTGAATGTTTAAAAACCTTGGGCTGCTCTTGCTGCAGGAGAGTGATGCAGGCTTAAAAACAGGTCTGGTTCCTCCTGTGTCTGGTCAGGGGATAGGGGGAGGGCAAGGACACCTTGCAAACCCTTGGGTGCCAGGTAGAGGTGTAACATCCAAAGGTTTTTTTTCCTGTGGTGTCACTCAGAGAAGTGCCTCAGGCTACAGCAGCATCCCTGGGCTTGGGACTGCTCTGCAGCAATGGGACAGGAGTCAGGGCTGAATTCCTCCCTGCTAAACCTTTGATTTCCTTAGGAAACCCCTGCCTGGTTCTCAAACTGGTCAGCAGTGCCTGAGTATCCCCAAGGGTGGGGATAAAAGCTTGGAGAGACCACCAAGGATCAGGGGCTGCTGTCCTGGAGGTTCTGGCAATGCACCCCCCCAAACTGTGCTGCCTGGGGGAGAATCTGACAACTGAGGCCACAGCCTTACAGTCACCACAGAATGCTCCATTTCCAGCCTCCCAAGCTGCACATCAGTCCCCTCTTCAGCAGCCAGGAGGACTTTTTGGAGAGCTGTTATCCTCCTGCTCCTGGTGCACTGGATTTGAGCAGCCCAGATGTTTGTGTAATGCTTCTCCTTCTGGCTGCAAATAGGCCCCATTTCCTGGCAATTCAGTGGTTTTAGAGGATGCTGCTGTGGCTGGAGGAAGGAGCCATGGTCTGGCAGGGCACAACCTTGGACTCTGACCTCACAGAGCCTTTGCACAGCATTTGCTGCCTAATGAGGCTTAGGCAGCAGCCTGAGAGCTGCGTGGCAGATCATTGCAGGGAAATCAGCTATTATTGGAGTTGCTGCAGATGATCTGAGAGATGATTTGCTTCTCTCTCAAAATACAATTAGTCACTTCCACAAGCTCAAAGGAGAGCAAGGGCCTGAACTATTTGTGGCTTTGTGCTGAGGGAGCAGAAGAGCGAGTCCTCCTGGTCTGGACAGCTCCAGATGAGCTTTGCCTCGTGGTGGCTTTTGTTAGCGATGCTCAAATCGAGCTCTGTGTTATCTGTCTACATTTTTAGCACCCTCAGATTTGCAGCTGTGCCCTGGGTGCTGGGTGAGGTGCTAGAGGCAGAGGATGAGCATTGATGGAGCCAACTGGGTCCATCCACAGCACGACAGCAGCAGGAAGGGTAGAAAAAACTGGCTTGCCAGAATCCAGCATGGAGAGGCTGTTGTTTTGTTCACTAGAGTGGGAGAAAGGCTGTACACAGCTGTATTTCTTCCTTTCTCTCTGCCTGGCGGGGATGTGCTGGCTTGGGCTCTGCCCCCAGGACTGTTTCTCTGCCCAGCAGGAGCTAAGGAGAAGGTTTGTCAGCTGGCAGGCTGCCCCTGGCCTCACAGAGGTGTGCTGTCTGCAGCCTTGCTCCATTGCAGGTGAGCTCTGCCTCATCAGGAGCCAGTACCATGCCAAGAACATGCTCATGTGAGATTATTTACAGTTTGGTGCCCAGCCCTGGGTGCCTAAAGGAGATTTCTCTCTCTGCACTGTACTTTGCCTTTAAACACTCCTGGATGGTAGTTGCTGGAAGTGCGAAAGCACCTTAGGTCAATTGGTGTTTCTGAACACCTTAATTAAGTGCTTTTTGCTTCTACTGAGCCCCTGCCCTTAAAAACCAGCCTTGAAACTGCAACATACAACCAACACCTTAAGGCTGCTTTATCATCTTAACTCTCTGCTTACAGGTTCTTTCTTGCTGGAGCAATCACTTCCCCCTGTTCTCCTCTGCCTGCTGCTGGGGTCTCCTTGGGATCTCCCTGGCAGGGCTGCCCCACATCCCATCCCTGCTGAAACCTTTCTGCCCCTCCTTCCTTCCTGCCAGGCTGTCTGCAAAAACAGGATCGGGGGAGCGTTTTGAGACTAACAGGGTGTGCTTTGGGCTCCTGGGGCTTTGGTGTGGGCAGCATCTTTGGGTTGTGTTAGGTATCATGGTGAGATCTGGATCCAGGGAAGATTTTAGGGTTCCAGCTTCTCCCTGCCGTGGGCTGGACCCCATGGCAGTGCCATGATGCACAAGGCTGTCCCCAGCTCTCCTGCTGCCCTCCCTCTCCCTTCCCCTCTGCTGAGCAGAGCACTTGCTGTGTTTTAGGCTGTAAGCACGGTGCATTGTGCATTTCCATAAAGGACGTGGTGTGGAAGGGAATTTTATTGTATATGCTGGCTGCGTGCTTCCTTTTAAACTATACCCCTGTCACCAGGCAGCTTTCTACAGGTTGGTTGCAGAGTGAACAGCTGAGAACCTGTGGGAAGACCCAAATGGCACTTAAATTATATTTGCTCTTTGATTTTGAAGACATTTAGTACCATTTAATAGAATCAGAATGCAATTTAACTCTGCCAAGTGGGGGAGGCCGCCTCGGGAGAAGTGACACTGCCATAGCTGGGGAAACAAAAAAATTCAAGTGAGCAAAACAGCAGGGTCGCATTTACTATCCGGGTAATTATTATTAAATAAAGAGCAGAGTGGGACTGTGTCTGTCAGCCTCCCCGAGCACTCCAAGCGGCATTAACCACTTCAGTGCCGTGGGATGCTCTGGCTTAGGAGCGCTCAGGGACACCCGAGGCGTGGCAGCTGAAGAGGCTGTTGAATTAACCCGGGAGCGTTTAAGTGGAGCCTGGTTTTAGTGCTAATGGTCCCCTTAGCCCGGCTGGGCTCTCTCTCCCCCGAGCCGGCAGCAGCACTTCAGTGCCAATATTGTTTTTTCCACCAGGAGCCGGTTATTAAAAAAATAATGCAGGGAAAGGGACAGGAGCTGTGCTGTGCTGAGCACATCTTGGAGACAGCTCCACAGGGAAGTCTGGCTTTCCTGCCTCCCTGTCTGGCTGAAAGGATGATGAAGACTTCTTGTTTGAATTTAAGCTTAAGACTTCTTTTTTGAATTTAAGCTTTCTTTTTTATTCCCCGCCCCTATTTATTTTTTTCCCACCGTTTTCTGATGTTGTTTATTTGGTTGGTTGATTTTTTTTTTTTCGCCCATGGCTGTTGGGGGTTTTGCTTGCATTTTTAAATTTTATTTTTAACCTTAAACTGTCCATTTCAGCTGCCGCTTTGGCAGCACTGTGTTCTCTGCAGTGAGGAGCAGTTAAGCCCGGCCTGGCTGCCTGGCAGTGCTCTGCTTAATTTAAAGTTTTTTGGGCAGGTCTCCAATGCAGCGAGACAACGCCGTGGGCGGCCGACTCCCAGCCGTTGTTCCCTGCCTGTTTGGAGGAGATAATGGCACTTCCCAGCCTCACCGGGGGTTTGCAGAGGACGAGTCTATTAAAGATTGCGAGGTGCTAAAGATGCTTTGCTGATTGGGGTATACAAGTAGCTGAGGTATCTCAGTTTAAGGGAAGCTTTGCAGTTGTGAAATCAGAAGATTGTCTTTTTTTATTGCCTGGCACCTGGAAATCAGATTGAGTTGTTAGAATTTTTTTTTTTTTTTTTGCCTGAAAAAAAAAATTACAGTAAACTGGGAGATAACTTATGTGTGGTGATGATCCATCACATTCCTGAAGCATGTTTTGGCTGAAGCTTCTTACACAGCAGGGAAACACTCCCAAATTGCAGACGTGGAAGCTGAGACACTGAGGATCAAGGTGATGGGGATCACCTTGACCAAAAGGATGCTGGAGAAGTCTTTATCCTGCCATCCACGGGGAGCAGCAGGTCAAATCCCAGGATGTGTTGGATGGTTGGGAGCTGTGGGGAGGAAATGTCCCGCTAAAATGGCCAGCAGTCATTTCTGCTTTGTCCAAGCCTCCAAAATCTCTGCTCACAGCAGCTCTGGGTGTCAGTGGGGATGTGCTGGCACAGGCTGCTGCTCCAAGATGAGTTTCCCCTGGAAAACCCGGAGCCCTTGTAGAGCTCTGTGACAGATGCGGCTCCTCATCCCTCCACTAGTATTAGGTGTGAATTTATGTCTGCATCTCTCAAACAGCTTGATATGTCCAATCCTCCTGGATAAAGGCAAAGGATTGAATTATTTCCAAAGGACAATATTTCATTTCCTATAAGTGCCTTAATCTCGTGAGTAAATATTACAGCTTTGTGCTATAATCCCTAAGCTGGTCTATCTCTTCCCTTCCCAGTTACCTTTTGTGTTGATTTACATTTAATATGTTGCCATTAAATCTCTTTCTCTCCCTGAGGCCTATTATAAGTGCAGTATTTATTCTGTTGAGTCTTTTTGAGTCACATTTCTATTGTATTCTAATGTGCTCACACAAAAGACTGCTGGGCACATTCCTGGGATATTTGCATCTTTTTCTTCCCTGATTTTGTCTGGGCTCCTGAAAACACGTGCTGGTTTGGCCCTGCACCCAAGGATTCCTCATAGAGATGAGATTCCTTCAGGAAATCTTCTCTGCTAACTCCTGGGCTTTCCTGTCTGCCAGTCCTGCTCCCAGGAGGAGCATCCTGCCTGGTAGAACTGAGCATCCTGATCTCTGGAAAAAATCCCTGTATCAGCCAGGGAGATCTCCATCTCATTTCATCCTTGGGCTCAGGCTTTGCATGAACCCACCTCATTCATTAGGCAGCTCAAGGAGAGGTTTTCTGGAATTGGTAGGCAGGAGGGGGCGGTTTGAGAGCTGGCTGGGGGTGTTTAAGGGCAGGACAGAGCAGGGGGTGCAAAGGCTGCAGTAAAGGTTTGGGACAGAGTGGGTGTTTTTGGCTCCTTGATATAATGATGGCTCTTTGTAACCCTCTCCTGGGATATCTGAGGGTCTCTGCAGCCAACTGCAGTTTAGAGGGGGGAGAGAGGGGGTCACAAAAGTTTTCCTGCGCTGGGGAACCTCCCCTGGGTGGTGTTTTGGGGGTGGGTGAGGGATGGTGTGGGAGTTGGGCTCTGGAGGAATTCCAGCTGGTAAGGGAAGCTCCTTCCCTCCCCCTGCTCTCAGCACCCACCCTCAGTGGGCACTGCTGACCCGCTCATTCCTTTATCCTGCCTGATTTTGTGGGGCCGTGTCTCTGCTTTCCAGGCTTTGGAGGGAGGTGTGGGGGACTGGGGGTCTCTGCTGCCTGGGTTGCTGATTTCTGTGTGCAAATCCTCATATTTTCCCGTGTCCCTGTTCTTTTCTCTGCTGTCCCCTCGATATAATAGCTTTGCTCCTCTCTAAAGTGCCTGGATCTCTACAGATTAAGGGTGCTCAGCAGAAGCTATTATTATTGTGATGCTTTTATTGCATAGAGAGACTGAGACATTAAAGGACTCCTTCAGCTGAGGCTTTTAGAGGTAGAGAAGATTGGCCAGAGCAGATTTGGGTGCAAACATCCACCCCAAGAGACAACCTGAAGCAGCAAAGAGCTGAGCTCATCTGCCTGGCTTGGAGGAGAGGCTCATGCTCAGACTGCAGATTCCCACCAGCTCTCTGAATGTCAGCTCTCCCCTGGAGCATCCTTGCCCACGGGAAGGAGGGATGAGCTTCCCTCACTCCCTGCCTTTGCAGAGGGTGGTGTGGAAAAGCAGGAGGTCCCTCGGACTGTTCACTGGGCTGTAGGTAAAGCCTGTCCCACCTGGCTGGGAAAAGAATCATGCAGTTATTGACTAATGGTCTTAATGAGGTTAAACGTGTGCTCCAGACTGTGTGTCTCCTGTCACCTCACCACCTTCACCTCTACTAGGGACAGGTCTTGTGGCAGAGCCAGGTCCTTTCTGGGACCTTTATCATGGATTAAACATCCCAGAACTGTCAGCCTTTCCCTATGAGATTCAAGTCTGGGATTAAGGTTCTGCAAGATGCAAAAGCAAAGGATCACACACAAATGTCCAGGGGTAGTGACAAAATGGCTGCGTTTGAGCTGTGCCAATGAGGGAGCAGCAAAGGAAGGAAAAACAAATGTTGGCTGTTGGGAGACATGGGGAAACTATGCTTTTATCTCCTTCAAAATCACTCTGCTCTGTTTGGTTTTTAAATCTTCCTTCCACAGTGGAGTCATTCTGCTACTGCGTGCAAAGCTACCAGGGGAGTTGGGGGAAGAGGGAAAAAAAAATTAATTGAATCCTTAGGTTTGAGTGATGGCTACTCTGAGAGCTTGTCAACCTGATGGTAAATCTTGGGGGTGTTAATTGCTTTGAAATCCCTTTCCTCTTGTCAGCAGTTCCCCACCTTCCCCGCAGTCCCATCTCGCTTGTTTGCAGCCCACGGTGAGCTGCCCGTGCACAGCTCTGAGCATCCAGGGGAGGCTCGGGGTGAGAGGGAGGGATGCCTTCTCCTTATTCCCTTTCCAATGGCTCCTGTTTGCTGATAAGGTTAATTGATTTCTTTTGCTTTAATTAACGAAATTCAATTTCCGCTTAATGAGAAAGATTTTGGTGTGACACGTGTAAATGGCCAAGTGAGGAGTGCCAGGCGAGAGGGGAGGGAGGGAGCAGCCTGTGTGTGGGCAGGCAGCTCAGGGAGGAGGGGTCCCTCATCCTGGGCATCCTCCTGGTGTCCCCAGAGTGAGGTGCAGCCCATCGCTGCATCCTCTGTGGGAGCCAGGAACATCAGCAAACATCCTCTGCAGTTTGGTGCATCCGTGGCCTTTTTAGGGAGAATTGACCCTGGGATAGAAACATGGGATGGTTTGGGTTGGAAGGGACCTTAAAATTCATCAGCAAACATCCCGTGCAGTTTGGTGCACCCGTGGCCTTTTTAGGGAGAATTGACCCTGGGATAGAAACATGGGATGGTTTGGGTTTGAAGGGACCTTAAAATTCATCAGCAAACATCCTCTGCAGTTTGGTGTGCGCCTTTGACCTTTTTAGGGAGAATTGACCCTGGGATAGAATCATGGAATGGCTTGGGTTGGAAGGGGCGTTAAAATTCATCAGCAAACATCCTCTGCAGTTTGGTGCACCCGTGACCTTTTTAGGGAGAATTGACCCTGGGATAGAAACATGGGATGGTTTGGGTTGGAAGGGACCTTAAAATTCATCAGCAAACATCCTCTGCAGTTTGGTGTGTGCCTTTGACCTTTTTAGAGAGAATTGACCCTGGGATAGAATCATGGGATGATTTGGGTTGGAAGGGACATGCCATCCAACCCCTGCCATGCACAGGGACACCTTCCCATATCCCAGGTTGCTCCAAGTCCTGTCCAACCTTGGACATTTCCAGGCATGGGGCAGCCACAGCTTCTCTGGGCACCCTGTGCCAGGACCTGCCCATGCTCATGGGAAGAATTTCTTCCACATACCCGACCCAGCCAGCAGCACAGGGGCTCCTTTTTGGGCCCTTGGCTCCCTTGTTTGTGCTGAAATTGGGATCAACAGGAGAGGAGCGTGGGGGGAAGGAGGATGGCAGAGAGAGAGTCACTTCTCATCAAGTTGATCAATCTTTCTGCTGTTGAAGCCTCTCAATGAGTTGAATGTGATTTTCTCTGCCTTACGCGCAAGGTGGAAGTCGATCGCTTTCAATTTTCAGCATGCAGAACTGGCACTCTGTCAAGCTCCTGCCTTGCATAACCATGATTGCTGCTGGCGAGGGCTCCCAGCGCACCCAGAGCCGTGCTGGGAGCGGGGCTGGGTGTGGGCAGCACCTCCTGCCTGGGAGCTCCAGCCAGGCTGGTCCCTCTGTCAATGTGTGGGGCAGGTTGCTGGGAAAAGGAGGGTGAAATCTCTGTGTGGGGCTGAAAAAATGCTGGCTGGGCTGCGAGGGGACAGTTGTGACAGCACAGCGGACTTGATCACCCCAGGATTCCAAACCCAGAGCCCTGAGACCGTTAAGCTCATTGCACATCAGCCAAGGGCTCTGCAGCTCCACAGTCAGGGAATGGGGTAGAACTGAGTGGCATTAACCTGTCTGGGAATGTGGAGAAGCTCTTGCTGCCTTACAAATTCCCATTTGCCACGAATGAATCTCAAAGGAGGATGCAACAGGCACTGGAAGGAGTTTGGGACCTTGTGTGGGGGCTGTTGTCAGCAGCCTGGGGCGTGAGCATGGCCCCGGAGCCTCCTGCCTGCCACAGGGGCCAGAGGCTGCAGATAAGAGAAAGTGATTTCTGGTTTTAATTAACTGAGCTTTCATTTCAGGATAAACAAAGGCCGTGTTTGTGTGCTGACAGCTGGCTGTCCTTCTGGGTCAGATAAGAAGGCGAGTTATTGCCTCCAAGCTCTGGGAGGGACCAGGAGAGAGTCCAAGGAGTGGGAAACGTGAACAAATGCAGGGTGAACCTACACGGGCAGCCGGGCTGGGCTATTGTGTGTGTTAAATAGGGATTCTTGTGCCTATTCATCCTCCTGCCCCTGGGTAGGAGCTGCTGTCCTGCCATTGTCCCAGCAAATCCCAAAACCAGCGGCAAGCGTGTTGTGGCAGGCGTCCAAGGTTTCCTCTGCAAAGCTGGAGCGCTCCCGCGGGCTTTGCTGGCTTTGGGAAGGATGGCTGCCCATCCCTGCATGAGCTCCGTGATTTCTGAGTCTTCTGGTGCCCTGAGGATGAAACTGTCCCTGGGATGTGTTCCAGGGAGAGGAAGGAACTGCCCTGACACCAGGCACTGGTTTGCTTTGGCAGCCCCGGGCTTGGCTGGAGCACAGGCTGCTCTGGGAGGGTCGGGCAGTGCCAGGGTAAATGCCAGGCTCCCAGTTCAGTACCCCTGAAAGGTGATTAAAGTGCTCAAAGACTGAGAAATGCCAGCATTCACAGCCTTGTGCCCTCACCAACGCATTCTCGGAAGGTTGCAGTTTATTGCAGCTCCGGGACACGTGAACAGTCTCTGTTTCAGCCTGCACGTTCGAAGAATGAGTCGGAGCTCTTCAGTTTCCTGGTCTCAGAGTTGTTTATTGTATCTTATCTATAAAAATTTTTCTCATGCCCTGCCGAGGACAACTCCAGGCACCCTGACTGCCCCCAGGGCAGTGTTACCTCTTTATACTACAAACTACACATAACATGTTTACAATTGCTTTCCAATACCTATCACCTATGTTAGACAGTGAGCTTCTACTCTAAACCAATCCCAAAGTGCCAACATCACAGCAGGAGATGGAGGTAGAAAAGAAGAAGAAGAAAGGCTGGGCACACACAAGTCCCTCCATCTTGTCCCCAAAAACCCCTATTCTAAAAACCCCCAAATCTGCTTTTTCACCTAGTGATAATTTGATTATTACACTGCTTAAACTTCTGTGCCTTTCAGGTCCTCATTACAAAGCTGGCAATTTGCTCCATGGGTCATAATCAAACCCACAGGTGTTCTGGGCTGTGTGCCAGGGTCTCTGAGCCCCCTGGCTGGGGTCCCGGCAACTCTGGACACCCAGAGGGATGCACTGAGTCCTGACAACACATTCCATGGGGAAACCAGGGGATTCCATGGGTGCTCCCGGGAGGAGCAGTCAGAGGGGCAGAGGAGTGAAAACGCCTCTGCACAGCTGATGATTCAGAGGTTCAGCCAATCTCCGTGGCACCTCTCCTCGAGCTGGTAGGGAGGGGGTGTTCCCAGCATGTGCTGCTGTTCCCCGCTCTGTTCTGGCCGAGCAGGGGCTGGGGAGAGCCGGATTTTGGCGAGGATGGGCACAGGGCACTGCTCCCTGGGGGTGCCATGTTGTCATCTTAACGCAAAAGTTCCATACCTTTGTGAACAACGGTAATCACCTGTTTTTAAAATTTTAAAAGTTTACTAGTAATAAAATGGTTATAAAAATAGTAATACAATTAGAGTAGTAACAATTTGGACAATTTGAATTAGGACAACATCAGACAATAAAAACAAAGTGTTACAAACAGTCCGGGTACCTTTCCTGGGCAGCATAAGCCCGAAAAAGGACCCACATTAACAGAGGATTAACCCTTAAAAGCAACAGCCTGTTGCATATTCATACAGCTCATACATGATGCATAAATTCCATTCAAACACAGGATTCTGTCTGGTCATCGTCAACTTCTTAATCCTAATGGTCCTAATGGCATCGTCCTGACTGAGCAAGGTGAGAAAAAGTTTGTTTCTCCTGATAATGGGGCAATAAATTCTCTTTCTCTGAAAGATTTAGGTGTCCTGCTATCTTGGTGCAAGTCATTTCTTTAGGAAAAAAGTATCCTACATAGCATATTCTGTTTTAACTTTATGTTATAACCTAAAACCATATTTAACAGACTACTTAAGAGAATTAATACAGCATAGCTTTAACACAACACATGTAATATATATTTTAATATTTGTGAAAAGCCAATCATAAAATATGCATTTTTCACACCTTCTTGGTGATTTCTCATGGGCAGTCCCTCACAGCACTGACTCCTTCATCTTCTTAGCACAGCCAACAAACTCCAGCTCCCTTCTCAACCAGCTAAACCCACTCTTCCATCACACTCATCCTCACTGTTAAGGGCAGGCCTGTTCCTCATCTTTGGTAATTAGTACAGCTGCAATTCCTCGGGGGTGAGATTACCTTCTGCACCATCTTTATTTTCTTACATTCTATCCCCCCGCAGTGCCGCACTCAAGTTTGTGTGTCTCTGAGCACTTCTGGTGGATCCAAGCACCAGGACAGCACCTCTGGGTCTCTGGAGCTCTGCACAGCAGAAAGCAAACAGCTGGTTTGGCAGGGTCAGCAGATGTGCTGCACATCTGGGCAGGGGACAGACAGCTGAGAGCGTCCTGCACTGCCTCAGAGCTCTGCAGGAGAGTTCAGGTTTTGTCTGAGATGCTGAAGGGAAGATGGTGCTGGATGTGTTCTCATTTAGAACATTTGCAGGAGGTCTTTTGGTAGGTCAAAGTTTTTCATTACCTTTGTGAAAAATCCCAAAGCAAAACCTGAGGTTTTCAGGCTGTGGCTCTTGCACATCATCTGTTCAAACCTAAAGTAGGAGTATGTTCATTTCTTAGTTAATTTTCTACTGAACTTTTTCCTTGTTCTTTTTCACTGGAGAGACAAAAATAAAAAAAATACTTAACTGACTTTGTGGGATGTGGAGGGAAAAAGTTTGGGTTTCCTTTAATCTTCAGCAATACAAGTTGGCAGTTTCAGTCCAGTTCCAGTCTTGGCACATTTTCTCTTTGTGCCTAATTTGAGGTGACCGCTCTAAGATCTGCTCTGGTTTCACATTCCCCAGCCTTGTGTTTTTGCACTTCCAAGCCCTGTGTGATGGATCTTAAGGAGTCTGCAGTATACAGCCCTGTATCCATCTGTTGTCCTTACAAGTTAAACAGCCTGAAAAAAAAATGGATTAGAGCCTCAGCTCCTGTAATGAAGCAGCAATTTGTCTCCAGATCCTGATCCAGGTGTAGCAGAGCTAACGAGCCGGCTGGCCTTGAGCATCAGAGAACGTTAAATACATTTTTTTGGTGGAGAAAAAGCTGGACTGAGGAGGAGAAAGCAGCATTGGGAAGAAAGAGGGAGGGAAGGACAGCAAAGTGGGAGAAACTGGGAAATGGGATGGGGTTATCCCTGCTGAGCACTGGTCATGGAGCCAGGGCGGGTCTCTGGTCAGGTTGGATGTGCAGATTGTGCCTGGCGTCATCTCCAAGCTGTCTTTGAAGCAGTTGTTGACCATCCAGTGGTGCCAGAGGCTACTGGAAACCTGGAGGGGAGGGGAAAGTCCTGCTAAAGCCATCTGGCTGCCTTTCCTAGGAGAGGATGCCAAGGTTTGCGTGGGCTGAGCCGCTCTCTCGCAGGGTAGGGATTCATGGGAGGGACCCCCAGCCCCTTCCTGCTGCTTGCCAGGGGAGCTGCAGGATTATTAAGGCAGGTAAAAAATGCCAGCGAGAAAATGAGAGGAGAAGGTCTCATTCCATTATGTGGGAGAAAATATTCCCCAATTAAGGAGAATGAGCTGAAAGTGGGATGTGGGGGGGAGAGGGAAGGGGGGGGAATTGTGCAGCTCCCAGCAGAAGCTGTCACCTTCAGTGGGGCTGATTTCCTGGAGCTGCAAGAGGAGAGGATGAGGAGGATGGATGGATGGGTAATTTTTTTTTTTTTCCTTCTGGTGAGGAAGGTTTGGTTCTGAAAGCAAGAGGAGAGGGAAGGGAGGCCAGGTTGATGGAGATCACGTTTCATTCAATTTGGAGAAAAGGAGAGGAAGAAAAGAAGATGAGCCTGAAATGAGGCTTAATTTTAATGAAGAAAAATTCTCTGCTAAGTAAGGAGAGTTGAAAGGGAGGGGAGAGGAGGGTTTGAAAATGATAGGAGCCTGACACGCTATTGTGGTGGAGAGATTTCCTTTTCTTCCTTTTCCCTTTGGTTGGGGAAAAAAAAAAGATAATAAGGACAGTGAAAGGTGGAGGAGAAAAGAGAGGAGAGATCTAATAAATGAGTTGCAACACCTGAGAAGAGGTGGCCTCGCTGCTGGGGGAGGTGACTCAGGGCTCTGCTCAGCGCTCATGGATATGCAGATGGCTTTTTTCCCTGTTTTACCCCCCATGGTGTGCCAGGCCTGCAGGGGCAAGGCAGGGCTCAGCCTTTTAATTGATTTTTAACTCAGAAATTACTCCTTAAATGGGTACCAGAGGGGCTTGAAGCACCCCAGGGGCCACCTGATGGATGGGGGCCCCCAAGAATGATGAACGTGAGCCCTCTTCTGCTGCTTTGGGTGCTCTGTCTCTCCTGGGGGAGGATTTGGGGACTCGCTGCCAGCACCATGGTGAGAAGGACAGATCCAGCCCTGGGCAGTCATGAATTGTAGCTGGCACAGTAAATCAAATCCCTTCCTGGCACCCAGGATGGATTTCTGGGCCCTTGGGACTCCAGTGCACTTAGGATGTGCATCCCCGCTCATTCCCAGCTACTGATTTCCATTAGAAGTTGTTAAAAATACATGAATGGTGTCATTTGCATTATTTTCTTTGCCATCTAATTGCAGCACCTTGCGCAACTGAGGCTCAGTCACCACTGAGGGGAGGTTCAGGAGGGGACTGGTGCCAGCTGCTGCCTCAGTGGGGTGGTTGGCAGTGCTGACCCAGTGAAAATCCCTTTTGCAGAGGAATTTTCTGGCTCTGGGTGCTGCTTTGGATGCACCAGGAACCTCTGGGGCGGCACAAGCCCTTCAGATACGCTGGAAATATTTGGCTGAGCGTTTCCTGCCGTTGTCATTCTGGCTGCCCTTGGTTTGGTGGGAATTACTGGGTATTTCATAGATTCTTTTTCCATCTGTTTCCCGGATTTCTGCTCATTCCCCAGATCTGTTGTCTGGCTCGTAGATGGTGGGTACACAGGCTGAGAGCACCCAGGGATCTGCAGTTAAAAGCTCATCTCATCTTCTGCACGACTCACATTGCACAACTCGCTTGGTTTAAGGCTTATTAAAAGAACAACACATCCTCTGGGGACAAAGAAATCCATCTTGTTTCCAAATGCTTTTGTGGGGACAAATCCAAATGCTTGGCAATAGCAGGCCCGGGTGAAGCTCACATTCACTCATTTATTTCTTGCTCAGGTGACTTTGGCTTCATGCAGACTTCTTGTTCTTGATGAATAACACTTAGGTTCTTAAAGCAGTGTTTGTGTAAAGCTGCTGAAGAAATAGGAGGCAAATTGCCTGCAATTGCTGGATCCTAATCAACAAGCAAACAAGAGAATTGCTCCCTCCCCTGTCCAAGCTGTCACCCTTCCTCTCCACGGAAGTGTTTGATGGTGCTCCTGAAAGCAGTGAAATGGTGGCAATTCCATTTCCTGTACTCCATCACTTTCCCCCTTGCCAAGGCAAAGCTGAGTGGGGAGTGCCAGCCTATTCTGGAGCAATCTCTGCAGGGGTGTGGGGAGGCTGGGACAGTCTGGAAATCTCTGGTTCTGTTCTGGGAAAGTGTTCCCTTCCCTCTGATGGGGCCTGAAAAGGCGTTAGGAGAGTAACTGATCCATGGCTTCCGGGAGGCGGCTCTGAAATGGGCTCTGTAATCTCAGACTTTGGACCTTTTTTCTCCATAATCCAAGGCTTAGATCCTTGATTTGGTGTGTTTGAGTCCCTCCTGCTCCCCTCTTCCCCCCAAATCCCTTCCCTTTGAAATAACACCTGCTCATATCCTTGTGTCTGTCATGGGGAGGCAGAAAGATCTTCTCATCACAAGGAAACGTGGTTTGCTTCAATCCCCCCCACTGCCACACATCCTCTTCCAAAATACTGCATAATGTCAGACTAAATCCTTATCAGAAATTTTAATGAGCAAAATAAAACCTGAAATCTGTGTGATTAAAATCAAATCTTCCCTCTTCTGCTCTGCTGGAGCTGGCTGCCAAAACAGAGGCACAAGGCTGACAATGGGAGGCCCCTCGTATTTAATTACCTCCGGCTTCATCGGCGCTTTAGAGACGTCCTCTGGTCCCTGCTGGGGCTCTGGAGAACCTCAAAGAGCAAACAGAGGGTGGTTAAAGTGGCATCCACTGAAATGTGCCCAGAGAAGCTGTGGCTGCCCCATCCCTGGAATTGTTCCTTCCAGTGGAACAAGATGATCTTTAAGGTCCCTCCCAACCAAAGCCATTCTGGGATTCTGTGTTTGGTTGCTGGTCTGTGCTGTTGGAGATGACCCAGTTCTGGCTCCCAGGAGAGTCTGGTATCTCCAGAGATCTCGAGGAACAAAAGCTGGCCAGTGTGGATCCCAGGTGTTGCTTTTTCCTTCCCCCAGTGATGGTCTTAATATGTGTGGAGGAGTTTTCCATGGGTGGCGGCTGCTCCTGGCTGCCCTGAGGATGCTCCATCTGTCCACTCACCTCTCTGCCAAATTCCTTTTGACTTCCTCTGGCAGCCCTGCATCACCTGTGCTGCTCAGTGCCCACCTGTCCTTTCCTACCTCCTAGAGATCCCTTTTTCCTGCTTTGTCTGTCTTTGAAGTCACATCACAGTCCTTTGTAGCTGCTGTTAGGCACACCATGCTGCCAAATGCCATCACCCAAGGGACCTCCCTTCAGAGCCAAGGTGGGGCTCACCAAAGGGAGGAGAAAAGGTGAGGACTCATGGCTCTTGCTCTTGCCCACATCCTTAGTGTTGTTCCAGCTCCACATCCTCTCTCTGTGCATGAAAAATCACCTTTCAGCCCCTTTTTTAAAAAATACAATGTCTGTAGTGCTTTTCAGCCTCCCTGGGCACTCCTTGCAGCTGACTTCCAGTCAGAGGTCCACGCAGTGCTGCAGTGAATTAATTGACTTCCTTCTCTGTTTCTTTCATTCCTGGATTAATTCCTTGAGTACCTCTCAAAATCACCATCCGACTTTCCCAAAGTCTCTTGAATTATGTCTTCACCCGTATCCTCTGTCATTTGTCTCCTTCCAAGAGGCTGTTTCATTTCATTTGTCCTTCGAAGGAAGCAGGAGCATATTTCATGAGCCGGAGAATTGAATCAAATAGAAGAGAGCAGGGAGCACTCACCTGAGCTCAGACCTTTCCCCACCAGAAAGAGAAAGAGATAATTAAGAGATACTCAGGAGGTGCAGCCAGCCCGTGTTTCTGGCAGGAATCCTGACTGGGTATCTCTGTCTGCTTCGCCCAGAACGCAGGATGCTTAAATTATCATAATTTAATGGCAATAATATGAGTATCCAGATAGGAATAACTAGAAAAAATTCTGGTGAGCGAACGGGAGAACTTTGGTCGCAATGACCTTGTCTTAAAACCTGATAAGCCATGGTGACTTGAGCTGGAGAGACAGTAATGAGGGGAATATATGCAGATGGCCAGTGTCCTCCTCAGTTCCTGTGACATTGTTCCCAAGCAGGTGGACAGAGCTGCTGTCGTGACTTGTCTCGTGGACAGCTGGCTCTGAAGCGCTGCCGTGACAGTGGGACATCGGCTCCTCGGCGCTCCTCCCCTTTCCCTTTCTTTTTTTGGTGTGGTTTGAAAGGCAGGAGTAATTATGCCAAGATTAGAGCGTTAATCATCATTTGCAAATGGGGGAGTTGTTCTGAGGAAGCAATGATATGTTGAGGGGAAGTGTGGATGGACTGACTTGGAGCCTGAGAGGAGCCGTGCAACTGCCATCCTTCAAGCATACGTCTCCTTGACCTCGTGAGTGTGCTGTGCAGTGCTGGGTCAGAAATCTGTAAAACTCATTCGAGAAATCCTGTTTTGATTAATGTCAGCGTGGCCAGGCATTCCCCCCTCCTCCACCACCAGCCGTGCAGCTTGCTGAACGTGCTGGGGGAAAAACACTCAGCCACTGGTTTGTGGCACAGGTTGTTGTGCTGTGCTGTGCTTGATGTTCTCCAAGGTGTATCCTAGGGAGGCTGGGCTGGAATAATGCAGCTCCTCTCAGAAAATCGTCATGAAACTGGGTAGGAGTGCACAGTTCCATGCCTGCAGTCCCCTCGGCTTTGTGGGTTTTTGCAGGAAGCATTTTTTAATGAAAAAAAAAGAGCAGAAAATAGATGTCTTATTGACATTTATTGTCTATTTGCCCTCTTCCACAAGTTAAAGCTCTCTGGGACTGGAAATACAGATGCTCCCTGGAGGACCAGCATCTCCTTCCTCCTAATTTCATTTCACTTGACAATAATAAGCTATAAACCCACAATTAAATCCATATTAATAGATACAGCTCCACAAAGTCATGGGGGCTGTTGAATTAAGGTCCAGCCCTGCCTGGTCCTGAGTGCCTTCCCTTTCTGCTCAGCTGCACTGGGAGCTCAAGAGTTTGCAGGCTCTCACGTGGGATCCTCAGCATCTTGCAGAGTTGTGGCTTTTAATTTTGCAGATCATCAAAGGCAAACCAATCCATCAATTATCAACGCTCCAGCTTGATGCTGAGTAAATGAGAGTATTATGGTGTATCAATTAGCAGCATCGGATGCCTTGAAATGATAACAGAGGAGCTCTCCAGACATGCCTGGCATCCCAGGCTGCAAATTGAGAGTGCATGTGCCAGAATGTGGCAAAAATTGGTGGGATTTTGGCTGTTGGGGAAGGATGCTGGACTCAGGAGCTGGACTTCAAGGGAAAAAAGAAAGGGATGCTCCTGGTTTGGTTGAAATCCCATCTCCTGTTCAAGGGTTGTAGCTGCTGTGTCTGGTAGGTGGTTGTAGTGGTTGACTGCTGAGAATCTAATTGTACTTGGAATGCAGAGATATTTGGGATGTATGGGCATTTTTGAAGGTATTTAGTTCTCTCATTCCCGATCAGTAGAAAATCCAGCTCAAGCAGCAGCACTCCTGACCTCATGCTCTGCAGTCTGTGCCCTCTCCTCCCTTCTTTTCCTCCATGTTCAGGGTGTGACATGAAGAGGCTTATTGTAAATGTTCCTCTGGATTGTCCCCAGCTGCAGAAGCCACCCCTAATTCCTCAGCATCCGTTGGGGAGTGTGTGTATGGCACAACAATGAATCCTGGTCCCTACACAATTCTCAGTGGTGGTTTGTCTTGCATTTCTCAAATTCATCACCACCAGGCTCTCATTATATGTTCAGATTGATGCACTTGTATACTCCTTTTATTTATTTATTATTTTGTATTCAGCACATTAAGTAGAGCTCAGTGAATAACACATTTTTCTGCTCATTTACTGGATGACAAAATTCCTTTAAAAAAAAAAAAAAGGAGGGGTGAAAAGCTCAGCCCCACTCCCTGCAAACACCACTGTTTTGTTTAGATTTCATTTATTTAAATATATTCCCAAAGGGTTTGAATAAAACAGAAGGAAACCCTGTGATGGGCCTTTGAACCGAATGCTCTGCATGTTTTTGTGTTTCAGCATCTTTTGAAGTTTTTCAATTCTTCCCTTTCTGAAACAATCCAGTGGGTTCAACCCAAGAATTGTTTGGGGTCACCAAACTTTTGGTTTTGAGAGAAATATTTTTGATAGTTTAAGTTTCTCTTCCTCCTAGTTAATCAAATGAGTCTTGCAGCCTTTCATGATGTGAGGATGGAAGGATTTTGCCATTTTAGGCTTGCGTTGCTGCTGCAAGAAGATGTGGAATGCAACCAGAGTTAATAGGGAAGGGTTTGGAGATCCTGTGAGGAGCAGATGAGGGAAGTGGGAGGGCTCAGCCTGGAGCAAAGGAGGCTCAGGGGGGACCCTGTGGCTCTGCACAGCTCCCTGACAGGAGGGGACAGCCCCAGGTCGGGCTGTGCTCCAGGGAACAGGGACAGGAGCAGAGGGAACAGCCTCAGGCTGGGCCAGGGGAGGGGCAGCGTGGACACCAGGAGGAATTTCCCCATGGAAAGGGATCGGCAGGGGCTGCCCAGGGAGGTTTGGAGTCCCCATCCCTGGAGGTGTCCAAGGAATGCCTGGATGTGACACTCAGTGCTCTGGCCTGGGGACAGGGTGGGGATCGGGCACAGCTTGGACTCAATGGCCTCATTTTCCAATGATTCCAAGAGTGATGATACAGATATTAATTTAGCAGCTGATGTTTTAATTCCTCAGATACATTTTGCAAACAGTCCCCCCCTGAATTGCTCTCACCAGTGGCTTTCAGCATCTCCGTTTCCATGGGGAAACAGAGTCACAGTGGCCGAGCTGCCCAGCCTCAGACCATGACTTGCTGGGATAAAGTTGCTTTGGTTTGCATCCAGCTGTGTGCAGCTGGCCAGCTGTGTGTGAGGGGGGAGATGTGCTGAATTCAGCCTGGGAGGATGTTTTGGGACATTTATGGTGACCTGTGCTGGGGTGGCAGGAGCTGATGCTCCCTCCTGCATGTCCAAAGGCAGCTGGCAGCGTGTCCCAGACCTGCTGCCTCGTGCCTAATATGTGCAATAGCCTTAAATATTCCTGGCCTGTGATATTTTTAAGGAGTATTCATCTAGCACTTCTCTTAACAGCTACAGCAGTGCACCTGAGGGATTAGAGCTGATCTTTGTCACAAGTGTTTAGTGCTTGATACACATGTTTATTATATATTTCAACTAAATTGGAGTCAATAAACTCTCTGCATAAATATAATGTCTCTGAACAAAACACACATCCCCTCCCCAAATAGGCCATTTGCTATGCAGGAGCTCTAAAGGGTTGCAGGGATGTCTGATTCTTACTTCTGTTGTAATTGGCATTAAAATATAATACCTTTCCTTCAAAGACAGGCTCCCATACTGTGAAAATGCCTTTTCTGTCCAGGCAGGGGCCAAATAATAGCAAATTATAAGCATGGAAAATATTTAGGAAAAAAAAAAAAGAAAAGAAAAAGAGAAAGAGGAAAGAGGACTCTGAATTATCAGAGCTGATCCATAGCTTGCAGTCTCGTACAATTTGTCTTTTGAATACACCATACGAACCAGCTATGAATAAAATCAGTCAATTTAACCCAAAATCAATGTTCTTTTGTAGAAGTGCTTAAAATCTAAGTGGAAGGGAAAGCTTTGAAGCTGCCTATCCCTTGGTAAACGCCGTACTTACTCCCCGTTTGATTTTAGCAGAAAATCCTTCTGTCTCCCAGTGCTCAGCACAGCACCTTCGTTAGAAAATCTGATGAGTAATTAGCAAATGTGTGGAAAACAGCTAATTTTTTATTTTATTTAATTTTTTTTTAATAAAACAATGCTTTTTCTTGCCATGGTTGGCACACATGGCTTCCTTGAGCCATGGAAACACCTTCATAAGAAAATCTGATGAGTAATTCACAAATGTGTGGAAAACGGCTAAGATTTTATTTTATTTTATTTTATTTTATTTTATTTTATTTTATTTTATTTTATTTTATTTTATTTTATTTTATTTTATTTTATTTTATTTTATTTTATTTTATTTTATTTTATTTTATTTTTATTTTATTTTATTTTATTTTATTTTTATTTTATTTTATTTTATTTGAAAATGCTTTTTCTTGCCGTGGTTGGCACACATGGCTTCCAAGAGCCTCGTTGTGCTGAGCTAATTTTTTTTTTTAATTTGATTTTTTTTAAAAAACAATGCTTTTTCTTGCCGTGTTTGGCACACATGGCTTCAAAGAGCCTCGTTGCGCTGAGCTAATTTTTTTAAATTTTATTTTTTTAAGAAAACAATGCTTTTTCTTGCCGTGGTTGGCACACATGGCTTCCAAGAGCCTTGTTGCGATGAGCTAATTTTTTTTTAAATTTTATTTTTTTAAGAAAACAACGCTTTTTCTTGCCGTGGTTGGCACACATGGCTTCAAAGAGCCTCATTGCGCTGAGCTAATATTTTTTTAAATTTTATTTTTTTAAGAAAACAATGCTTTTTCTTGCCGTGTTTGGCACACATGGCTTCCAAGAGCCTCGTTGCGATGAGGTTGTGTCCCAGCTCCCTTGGAGTCGTGTGGCCCGACGGGGAATTGTTGGGGACACATGTCCTCTGGCAAGGGCCTTGTAGGAAGCACGGAGCCTCCTTTGTCTGCCTGGTGCCTCCAGGGAAAGCCCATTGCTTCTCCACCTTGGGACAGCTGCCAAGGCTGGCAGTGCTGGCAGCCTTTGCTTCTCAGCAGGTTGGCAGGCTCGTGTCTCCGTGAGGGATCCGGGCAAGCCAGGCTGGCTCCCGCTGCTGGATTAGAGGCTGTGGCGTGATAAAGACGTGCAAAGTGTTTCCCTCCTCTCCTCCAGGGAGGGAAGTGCCCAGTCCCTGGGATCAGGGCCCTGTGGAGGTGCTGCTTGTGCTGGTGTGGCTCTCCTGGCCCCAGGCCATTGTCCCCTTGGCTTCACTCCTTGGCTCCTGCCAGTTTTATCCCAGCCAAATTTGGAGCCCAGGCTGGAGGCAAGTCCCTGTGCAGTGCAGATGGTTGAAACCCCACTGAATGAGATGTTTAGAAATGGAAGGGATGTCACAGCCAAGGAATTGAGCCTGACACATCACCATGGAGGTGCCTAGTGACCCCAAATTCTCTCTTTTGAATCCCAGTCAAGAGTGCTGTGATTCAGCAGCTGTGATCTGCTGCTTGGAGGATTAAAAGGCTGCTTGGGTCTCACTGAAAGGATTTTGCCCATTTTTCTGTCGTATCTTGGCATCCCAGACTTGCAAATGTGCTTTCTTTCCCCTAAAAGACATACCAACCCCACTGGGGATGAGACCAGGGAGCCTGGGTGATGTGTCAGGTGCCATGGCAGAGCAGAGAGTGGATCCTCTTATACAGAATCCCAGACTCTGTTTCCATCAGTCACATCTCTGGTCTTCCAACCTCTTCCAGCTACTTCTTACACTGAGGTCATCAGGGGCTTTGCATGATTGAATTACAGGGTCAAAGGTGGAGCTTGAGCAGGTCCATGAGATGGGTTTTTTTTCATTCTGTGGTGCAAGGTCTCCTGAAGATTCACATTTGGTGAGGTGCTTTAATGGGTGAAGTCTTGGGGGTCAACTAAACAATCTGCAGTCTTGAGGGAGGTGGTGGACCTGCTCTTGTCAGTCCTCAGGTATCAAATCTGATGAGTAATTCACAAATGTGTGGAAAATGGCTAAGATTTTATTTTTTTTTTTATTTTATTTTATTTTATTTTATTTTATTTTATTTTATTTTATTTTATTTTATTTTATTTTATTTTATTTTATTTTATTTATTTTATTTTATTTTATTTTTATTTTATTTTTTTTATTTTATTTTTTTATTTTATTTTAATTTTTTTATTTTGGTTTACACATGGCTTAAGAGCCTTTATTTTTTTTTTTTTTTAATTTGATTTTTTTAAGAAAACAATGCTTTTTCTTGCCGTGTTTGGCACATTATGCTTCCAAGAGCCTTTTGTGCTGAGCTAATTTTTTTTTAATTTTTTTTTTAAGAAAACAATGCTTTTTCTTGCCGTGTTTGGGTACACATGGCTTCAAAGAGCCTCGTTGCGCTGAGCTAATTTTTTTAAATTTTATTTTTTAAGAAAACAATGCTTTTTCTTGCCATGGCTTGGCACATGGCTTCAAGAGCCTCGTTGCACTGAGCTAATTTTTTTTTAAATTTTATTTTTTAAGAAAACAATGCTTTTAAATTTTTATTTTACACATGGCTTTGTGAGCCCTCGCCTCGTTAGAGCTAATATTTTTTAAATTTTATTTTTTTTAAGAAAACAATGCTTTCTTGCCGTGTTTGGCACACATGGCTTCCAAGAGCCTCGTTGCGATGAGGTTGTGTCCCAGCTCCCTTGAGTCGTGTGGCCCGACGGGGGTTGTTGGGGACACATGTCCTCTGGCAAGGGCCTTGTAGGAAGCACGGAGCCTCCTTTGTCTGCCTGGTGCCTCCAGGGAAAGCCCATTGCTTCTCCACCTTGGGACAGCTGCCAAGGCTGGCAGTGCTGGCAGCCTTTGCTTCTCAGCAGGTTGGCAGGCTCGTGTCTCCGTGAGGGATCCGGGCAAGCCAGGCTGGCTCCCGCTGCTGGATTAGAGGCTGTGGCGTGATAAAGACGTGCAAAGTGTTTCCCTCCTCTCCTCCAGGGAGGGAAGTGCCCAGTCCCTGGGATCAGGGCACCGTGGAGGTGCTGCTTGTGCTGGTGTGGCTCTCCTGGCCCCAGGCCATTGTCCCCTTGGCTTCACTCCTTGGCTCCTGCCAGTTTTATCCCAGCCAAATTTGGAGCCCAGGCTGGAGGCAAGTCCCTGTGCGGTGCAGATGGTTGAAACCCCACTGAATGAGATGTTTAGAAATGGAAGGGATGTCACAGCCAAGGAATTGAGCCTGACACATCACCATGGAGGTGCCTAGTGACCCCAAATTCTCTCTTTTGAATCCCAGTCAAGAGTGCTGTGATTCAGCAGCTGTGATCTGTTGCTTGGAGGATTAAAAGGCTGCTTGGGTCTCACTGAAAGGATTTTGCCCATTTTTCTGTCATATCTTGGCATCCCAGACTTGCAAATGTGCTTTCTTTCCCCTAAAAGACATACCAACCCCACTGGGGATGAGACCAGGGAGCCTGGGTGATGTGTCAGGTGCCGTGGCAGAGCAGAGAGTGGCTCCTCTTATACAGAATCCCAGACTCTGTTTCCATCAGTCACATCTCTGGTCTTCCAACCTCTTCCAGCTACTTCTTACACTGAGGTCATCAGGGGCTTTGCATGATTGAATTACAGGGTCAAAGGTGGAGCTTGAGCAGGTCCATGAGATGGGTTTTTTTTCATTCTGTGGTGTAAGGTCTCCTGAAGATTCACATTTGGTGAGGTGCTTTAATGGAGTGAAGTCTTGGGGGTCAACTAAACAATCTGCAGTCTTGAGGGGGAGGTGGTGGACCTGCTCTTGTCAGTCCTCAGGTATCAATTACTGAAGTGAAAGGTTTTGTTCTCCCTCTTTGTTTTGATCAATTGTTGATAAATAGCTCAGTGCTTGTGATGGATGTTGTGATCAGAAGTTTGAACTTGCCCCAGGCCTGTCAAATTTGATGTATCTCAGATGTCTGCACTAATTTATACAAATGCTTTGCAGTGCTAGAAGAAATCAAAACCTTGGAAACACAAAAGTTTAACCAAAAAAGGAGCAACTTTCCTTTCTTGTCCCCAAAGACCTTGTGTTATTTCAGGTAAATGTTAAGTTAATGCCTGGGAACCCCAGCCCCAGTTGGGGTCCTGCAGCCCAGCTGTTGTATCCAAGTCAGATTCTTTCTTTCAGAAAGCTGATTTCAAAATAAACACAGGTCCTGGAGAAGAAAAAGGGAAATATCACAGTGCCATGACTTGCAGAAGGACGTGCAGGTGGTTGATAGTGTGGCCATGAGTGTAACCTGGTCACCTGCAGCTTTGTCTTCACTAATCTGCTGCTTTCATTTCCCAGGCTGGCATTTCAAGCAGGCTAAACACAGAAATCAAAAACGCAGCTCTTGCTAAATTCCCTAAATAAAAACATTTTGTGGCTTAGCCTATTTATAGCTGGCAATAGTGAAGGTAGCACTCAGTGAGAGGGACATCAGGAGGTTAATATGCGTGCAGCTGGTTTGGCCAATTGATTTTTGTGACCATTAAATTCTGCTTCTGAGAGCCTTGCATAGACATTTCACTTGATCCATCTTGGACAGTGGAGTGCTCCAAAGAGTGCTTGAATCTTTATTTTGCCTGATTTACAGGAAATAAGGTGTTGCTGGTGAAAGGTGCTGAAGATAAACTCACAGGGGTTTGGTGTTTGGTTTTTTTTCCTCGTTGTTTTTGTGTTTTAATTGGCTGGCAGCTCTCCCCACGTCTCCCCCCACCCAGTCCTTATTTAGTTCAGCGTGCAATTCCGCACACAATGCGCACACGCTGAGGTGTGGTTTCAAGGTCTTCGCGTGTTTAGCAAATATTTCAGCCGAAACGATCTGTTCAGCTGTTACATTGATTGCCAAGATTACAGCACGACAACAAACATTATTTGGGGGATCGGAGACGAAATTACAGCCCACTCTCGGCGGCGTCTGCAGCGAGGAGCAGATGCACCGTTAATTTGGTGCTGCAGTGGCCGTTCCCCGGCGCAGCGGTGTGGGATGCAGCAGCATCCAGCCAGCTGTGCCTGCCACGGAGCTGCAACCCCCGCAAGGATCCGCGCCATGCCAGGGCCTTTTCTGCCCACCGAGGGCTGTGCTGGTGCAGGCCAGAGCAGAACAGGTGGTAGAGGCTGGCAGGGTTGTGTTGGACGGTTGGGATGCAGAAAGTGACTCTTGAAATGGTGACAGATCCGCAGCCGGTCTGCGGAGCGCGGGGTGGTGGTGCTGGCCACGGTGCAGGCTGGGTTTTTCATGAGAGTCTTGGACCGATGGAATGATGGCGTGATCATAAACCTGTTTATTTTGGAAGGAGTAGCGATGCGCAAATGGGGTGTTTGCTCCATAAGCTGGCATAGCGTCCCCTTTGGACAGGATGGGGCACAGTTGTGTCAGTTTGGGACTCAAACTTTTGCTGGAACCCAAATCCATTGGCTTGCAGATTGCCTGTGACTCAGTTTGGTGGAGGAATCGGGCTTTGGCTTGTGAGTTCCAGCCCTGCAGGATGTGTGAGTGCTACTGGCACACTGACCTTGGGAGATGAGCTGGAAACAGCACTCAAGGCAGCAGGAACCCATCTGCTGTGACCCAGCCTGCCTCAGTGTCCCCATCTGTACAGTGGGGAGTGTCATGGAGGTGTGCAAGGGGAGCTCCATGGAATGCTAGCACACTGTGACATGTGATGTTAGGGCTTGGGGACGTGCTGGCACCCACAGGACCAGAGAGGAACCATCTGTGAGGGTGAGAAAAAGGCAGCAGGGTTCTGTCCCATGTCCTCCTTCCTGTGAGCTCTCCCCATTCCCCATGCAGCTGAGCAGGCTGTGGAGAAGGAGGATGCTTCCTTCATGGAAAGAAAATGTGACTTCTGTGCCATCCTTCCCCACGGCTCTCACTGTGGTGCCTCCCCTCAACACACGCTTTTCACCTCGCATCTGCAAAGAGTAAAATATCTGCTCTAACATGGGAAGCTGGTGCATGCAGAATGAGGTCACTGCGCTTTGATCTCATCATGAACTTTTTTTTTTTATGGTTGAAAGGTGAATATCAACTGTGTAGTGGCCACCGAGGAGCTCAAAGGAAGGACATGCAGCCTGATATATGGCACTGCCTTGAAGTTTGGGGCTCTGCAGTCCCAAGGACAGGGCTGGTTGAGGACTCTCTGACCTTGAACGTGCTTCTCTGTCCTGCCTGATGCTCCCAGGAGGTTTCTGGCAGAGGAAAACAGCCCAGCCAGAAAAGTTGATTGAATGACATTTCTGTCCTGATGCTGGCTACAGGGTCACCCTTCTTATTAAAGTTAGGGTTATTGATAGCTCTTCAGGAGTCTGTATAGAGTTAATAAGTGGTTAGCAGATGTTAGAAGCATATTGCAGATATTAGTGGTAGATTGGGATAAATCCATCAGTGGATGATGCTGCTGGTGGCTACAGACACGAGCTGAGCACTGCCTCATCGGCTGAATATTCAGCAATCCATTACCTGCTAAGTATTTGCCTTTATTAAGCCTTGTTTAACTCTCTGTTAACCAGCCAGAGTCCCTCTCTGGGAAATTTGGCCTGAAAAAGCACCAAGTACACAAATCTCTTGACATCTCTGCCAAAACCTTGGCTAGCGAGTAATTTGTACATCTGATTCCTGCCTTTGCTTTGAATCCCTCTCAGAGCAGCCTCCTCAGCCCATTTCTCCAATTTATTAAGCCACTTTGTCCTTGGAGTGGTAGAGGCACAAAAAGGTGATCAAAGAGGAGGCGGAAGATCAAATATTAAATTTCTGAATGTTTTCTGCTAAGTGACAGCGAGGGAGCCAGGAATTGAATGTCCAATATTGCTGCTTTCAATGGCTTTCTCTTCCAAATGTCACCACGTAAAAATAAAACTGAAGGGAAAGGGAAAAGCCAAACAGCAAGAGGGACACATCACAGCTAAATGACACACACCCCGAATGCTGGAGTGGTTTCAGTGGCTTTTATGGGAGCTGCTCCCATCTTGGCAAAGTTAATGAGTAGCCAGTTTTCACTGCCTGCTGGGTAATGTCAGGTCTAAAATACAGTAAAGCCTGTCTGAGGCAGCCACTCAAGGGAGCAACAAATACAGGTTGCAGGCAGAGACGGCTCAGAATTGCTCTCCACGGCCCTGGTCCTTTGCAGTGACCAAGGAGCTTGTCTGCTGAACAGGGAAAGATGACAAAAGTGGTGTGGAGCCCTGTCCTTTGCTTGCCAGGGAGGTGTTTCTGCTTTTCTCTGGTTGCCTCTGGCTCCTCCATCGTAGTGGAGATCAGTGTGGGGGTGTCCCTCACTGTTTTTGTTCTGCAATGTCAAAATATTCAGGCATTTGAACCTCTCGGTTTAGCCTTGATTTGGGATTTGCACAGGATAGGAAGCCAGGGAAAAATTCTGCTGTAAAACTATTATCTGAAATAGTTACACAATTATAATAGACCTGCTACTGACATTTCTGATTTTCTTTGTCTCCAACCAAGCTGGCCTGTGTGACCTGGTCTGCAGCTCAAATTTCTGCTCTATTGTCAATCTTATCTCTGATTAAGCCAATCATGTGCAGATGAACCAGCATGACCCACAGGGTCCCATCATTTCCCAGGGCACTCCTGGATCCTGCACTCAGTGCTCACCCTCCTGAATCACTGGTGGCTGTGGCCTCTAATTACCTGTGCTGTGGCCAGTTGGGATGTATTTGGGAAATTGATAGCTTGGCACGATGATGAATTATTCTTGCAGCTTGGTGGAGGTGGGATGAGTTACAGGTCAGTCCCTCTCCTGCTCAGGGAGGGCAGTGGAGGAGACTGTACGTGCATGAGGAACATCTTTGTTCCACAGCCATTTTGGTAATCCTGCCTGGGGTTTTTAGCATCTCTGTGCAATACTGGAGTCCTTTGCACCTTGGGGATGTGCTTCCTTGCACCTACATGCAGGGTTTTGGTCCCAGCAGAGAATATCTAGAGAAGAGCCCACAGGTGGCATTCAGCGATGCGTCCTGGTGGGATGGCATGGGCTGAGAAGTATTTCCAGGGCACAAAACCCAGACAGTGAGTGCTGACACCCTGGTGTTCCTGAAACAGAGTTGGCAGCAGAGGTTTGCCAAATGTTGCCTGTCCTTCTCCCAGGAGGACGAGGTTTCCTCTGGGCCAGCTGCTGGTCCATCTGCATTTCTGCTGAATAACAGAGCTGGCTTGGGGGAGCGTGGGTGGTGGAATGTCGCCCGTTTCCATGGCATCTGAGTGCTGCTGCAACGCTCCAGCTCGGGAAATGGGGCCCTGTTATTATTCCCATTAGACAGGTGGGAAACTGAGGTGTGGGGAAGTCGGGAACCAAGTTGGGCTTAGGGATGCTGTTGCCACTGTTTTGGGAGCACACATCTCTAAAGGAGGGATGAGGGGTCTGAAAAGCCAGGGATGTTGTTTTCCCATTTGAAACAGGTACTGAAGTTCAGAAAGGAACTTTCAGAAATGTTTTGAGGACTGCAGTTGTTTGTAATAACTGCACTGGCCTTCTCTGGCTTTTTAAGCCACGTTGTGCCTCTTGTGTTTGCTTTCATTTGTTTATTTATTTATTTTGATAATCCCCACTTCACAGAAGGGATCTGCAGTGAAGGAATTAGTGGCCTGTCAAGGCAATTTCTCACCCTCTTCACCCAGGACATCTGGTTAGTTTACATTAGGGATACTTCAAAAATAATTGTTTAGAGCCCACAATTCATTTATTATTCACTTCAAAATATTTGTGTATGACTTTGCCTCTTTTGAGTTTTCTCAAGTCTTAGGCAGTTGACATTTACTGGAATTATTTTGTCCTTAATTACCTCTGCTTTTGATGAAAGAGAATTAAAAGCATAATCAACATCCCCAAAGTATCTGAAGTCAGACAATTGCAGAATGGGTTCATTCCCACCAATCCTATATATCATAAAGACAGCTTTTTTTAATCTTCCTATTTCTTTATTGTTTATTTATACAAAGCTCATTGTATATTTTACTTTAGCATTTTGTATACATATTTCATCTGTTTCTCTATGACATTCAGGATGTTTATATTAAATTTCATGCTCACTTATGCCCAAGCATGGTTTTTGCTTAACTGACTGACACAGCTTTAAGAACCATGGATGGTTACATATTGTGTTTCCAATTTCACTTGGTTTTTTTATTATTATTTTGAGCCATTTCCAGTCATTGTAGCATGCCACAAGTGTATTGCACAGACACTATTTAAAATACCCGTGTCTTGTTAAAAATAATAAAGGTTTAAAGTGTTATTCTTGCAGTATCTTTAGCTGGTAATGACCTTTCTATTGCCGAGCACTGAGGTAAAGGAAAGACACCGTGGTTCTTTATTACCAGAGGAGCCTAACTAAGCTGCAATTGCCAATGTCAAATTGCTTGCGAGCTGTTTGACCTCCTATTTACTTCTAATTTCTGCAAGCTGTTAGTAAGAGCTGCACTAAATCAACCTGTCATTTGATTTCGCCTTTTGCAACCATCACTGAAAGATTTTATACTTATGAGCATCGCAGAGGAACTGCCTGAAATGGCTTAAGAGAGTGTGTTGGAGTTTACAATGAATGTGGGAATGTTTGAGGATATAAAGGGTAGAAATTATAGGGTAAGGGCTATGGGAGGGGAGGGGAGCTGGTTCTTCTTTCACAGGAGAGGTGTGGGAAGCAGCAAGGAAAACATGGACCTAAAGCAAGATGTCACCTGATGGGATTCCACATTTATTCTTACTCCGTGGCTCCGATTACGGATTTACACAATTTGTTCTTTCCCCTAAGTGCTGGAGCTGCAAAATCAAGCTGCATTCACCCTGCTTCTTAGCTCATCACTAATAATAAAGATCCTTCACCGGGAGTGGAGTTGACAGTTGTGCTGAGGACAGTCATCGCGGGGGCCGCACCGCGAGCGAGGACACGTTATTGTTCGGCGTGCACCACTGTTCCCACATTGTACAGCTCCTTCAAAGGCCCTCAGAACGCTGCTCAGTTGTTCAGATTCTCAATACCTCTGGTAGGGAGCCGGCGTTCAAGGTTTCCTGCAGCGGGGGAAACGGAGGCAAAAGGAGGATGAAAAGGGAGATGGGAAACAAAGAGGTGATCGTGATTCCTGTCTCCCAGTGGGGTGTTGGGACTTGCTCCATAGGAGACTTAGTCCCGAGCTCTGCTGTTGAAAGTGTCTTGATTCCCCTCTTTTGCAGCAGAAATGTGAGTCTGAGGAGTGCTCGTTGTTCTGGTGTGTGGGTGCTGGGTAATGGCACCAGCAGCTTCTCCTGAGCAGCTTTTCCCGAGCATTTTTAAGAGCCTGATGCTGTGCTGATGTATCTGCACTTGCAAAATAGCAGCAAAAGGTGTTGTACAGAAAACTGCCTCTATTACAGTATTTACTGATCTATGTATGTATAAAACCACTGCAGAAGGAAAAGCCATAACAGGCCCCTTTAACAGGTATTTATGGCCAGGTCCTGCTGTAGTGTTGTTCCCATTCCTCTTCCTGTCTCCCAGGAGTGTTTTGCAGACACAATTCTCCTTGGAAAAACAACCCAGGGAGCAGTGTGCTTCATCCTGGCATGGTCACTAGGCTGGATTTTGGGTGCAGGGTTTGCCTGCTCCTACAGGAGGAAAATAAGTACTTTAGGGAAACCTCTGTGTGCAAGGCCTGCTCCTTTCACAGCATCAAAAGGAGGAGACCAACAAAAGGCAGAGCTGAATAGCAGATAAAGCTGGGAAGAATAATTCCTGACCTGTTCCATTCTGAAGATAAGTGACGTATAAAACTGGGTCCATATTTAAGTGTGAGGAAGAATTGGTTTCCAGGGATAAGGCCATGCTCTGGCCAGCATCTACTGAAGTGTTGCTGTCTCCCCTAATTGGGCTGTTAAACCCTAGGGGAGCAAAAACGTGGTAATGACCTTCCTGGAAACAAAGCTGGAGAGGGGAGGAAAGATGGGGAAATGTCTCAGCAATCTGTGACCGAGTGCTTAGCACCAGGTGCTTGGATGTGGGGAAGCTGAGGGTGAGATCTGTCTCCAAAGAGATGGCAGCATTGTGAAAACACACTGAAGTAAATCACTGCTCCCTAAGCAGAGCCAGCCCCCATAAATCAACAATAATATCTCAGCCCTCGCTGAGTGCACGTCTGAGACACTGCACTCAGCTCCAGTCACCACGTTACGAAGGAGGAAATTACAGAATAAGAGAAGGTGAGAATTAGGGCAATAGGACCACAGGTCTGTGAATATCAGATATTTTTTTCATAGTACTTCTGGACAATTGGGGTCAGATTGGTTTTGATTTTTTCTATAAAATCAAAGTAACACCCAAAATGAAATACCAGACAGTAGGGGGGAAAAGAGCCAAAATTACTTGAAAAAAAAAAAATCTTGCTCTTCTCCAGACATGCTTTTTATTTTTCTTGAAGTCAAAACCCATTCAGTGGGCTTGGCATACTTTCACTCAGAGTTTCAGCAGAACCTGGGTCAGATTTCTGGTGGTGCCAGTTCTTCCTGGCTTGGACTCCAAAATACATTGGAAAAGGGGCAATGAATGGAGGATCAGACAAACCTGAACCTTCTCCCCTGCATAAGATGAAAAGGGAGAGAACAGCTGCTGGATGTCGTGGCAGAGGAGAGCAGGGCTCGCTGCTGCTTTGGTGGGAGTATATTCAAGGGAAGAGCTGGTTTGGACTGCAAGGGGGTCACACAAGGCAAGGGGGGAGGAGAATATTAAAAGTTGATTTGGTGCATGTAGCTGGTCATGACTTTCAAGTAAGATACAAAGACATCAAGTAAGACGTGAAATGCTGGAGTTTGTCCAAAGAGCAACAGAACCAGGGAAGGGTCTGAAACACATGTCCTGTGAGGAGTGGCTGAGGGAGCTGGGAAGGCTCAGGGGAAACTTCCTCACTCTCAACAACTACCCAATGAAGGTTGGAGCCGGGTGGGGATTGATCTATTTTCCCAATTAACAAATGACAGAGCAAGAGTAGATGGCTCTGAGAGGAGGTTTAGATTGGATATTGCAGAAGATGTCTTCACCAAAAGGGCTGTCAAGCATTGAACAGTCTGCCCAGGCGGGTGGTGGAGTCCCATCCCTGGAGGGATTTAAGAGACGTGGATGTGGCACTTGGGGACGTGCTTTAGTGGTGGCCCTTGCAGTGCTGGGGTAACAGTTGGGCTCTGTGATCTCAGAGGTCTTTTCCAACCCAGATGGTTCAATGATGAGCATTTCTTAGGAAGACAGACTTGCCCCAGGGGGCAAGCTTGACACCCCTGGCCATATTTAGCTGGGGTTAGTGGCAGCAAAACCCAACCCCTGTTGCTCTGGGGCCTGAGGTGCCGTCGACTTTCTTAGCAGTGAAGGTGGGAAAGGCTCTACCACTGAGTGATCTGTTCATAATAAGGTTCCGTTATTAATGCTCAGTAATGACCTTGCTGGGGCACAGTTGAGTGCCTTGTCATCTGTCCTGATCTTATTAGAGGCGTCGGCGGGATTCGGTGTGTGCCGGGCTCCTCTTTATCTCGTTGCTATCAATACCGCGATGCAGTCATGAGGGCCCCGCTCCCAAGGGCCTCCCATATGTCTAAAAACCTCTTCGTGACTTGCTATTTTAAGAGTCACATTTATAAGAAAAAAATAGACAGTTACAGTAGACCAACAATGTCTTTCCTATCACCAGCAGATATATCAGAGATAAAGTACCCTGGCTCCTTCCTTTTGCTGGTGCCACGGAAGGGAAGAAATCTTGGTGATTCATGGGCTGGTAGTGGCTGTTGGCTCCAAGGCCTACTAATCACAGGTATTAATGGAACCAGCTGGAGAAGTGGGTCAGTGCTCGGCCTGAGTTAGGAGCAGAGTGTGTCACCAGGAAGAATAACGAGGGGAAAGCTCAGAGATGATGTTAGCAGAAGGGTTTCTGCAGTCAGAGCTTGGGAGAGAAGCGAGAGGAGAAAGACTCTGGTATCTCCAGGGCAGATATGAGCAAACATCTTGTGCTGTTGTAAATGGGAGAGAGTGAATTGCTTGCTTGATTGTAAATTTAAAAAGATAGCGTGTTTCTATCAATAACCAGAGGCTTAAATAATAGACTTTGGTCTGACTACCAATCTCCTTTCCCCATTTAGGGAGAAAGTCTCTTAGAGCAGCAGGGAGAGTCTCCACGCAACATCTTGTAGCTCTATCTATCACCTGCCTTATCAGTGGGTGTACTACAACTTCTTGCTCCAAGTCAGCTTTTTCTTTGTCTCTTCAACCTCTTCTCGACTTCTATTTGTGGTTTTTAAAATCTTATTTCCAGGCAGGCAACATGATAGCTCAGCCTGAAGCGCTGCTCAGATCCAGCCATTGCAAAGGATCTGGAAGCGATGCCGTGGGTGTTTGTGTGTGTGGTGAGTAGGATCCGCACCCGTGTCCATCCCAGCATGGCTTTGGGAAGTTCTGGGGGTCTAACAAAGCTGAGTCTTTCTCCTTTTAGCCACTCCTTTGTCTAAAAGGGATTGGTAGCATTCCCAGCATTTACCTGCAGAATATTTTGTGTCCCATCACCAGCTTTCCGCTGAATTTGTTGAAGTGAGGGAAACCCATATGGTGGGGCCTTGCTGCACACTTGGAAAATGGGATTCCAACCAGGAGCCCTCCCATTGCTGCCTCAGCCGAGCCATTTTGTGCCCTGCTGCCGCACTATTAAAATAAGCACGAATTGAGAATTAGTGCAGCACAGTGGAAGGGACAGGCAAAACAAGTCCGAGGCTCCAAACAACAAATTATTCTTGAATCAAACATCTCATTAATGGCTGCAGTGTCGCCACTCTGCTTTGCATAATTAAGTTTCATGGGGCGTTACAATTAACAGTTGTGCCGCAATGTAGGTAGGAACAATCTCCCGTTTATTTACCCTGGCTGTATCTGAAAGTGCTGTGTGGTGAATAAGACGCATTTACAAGTAGATTAGGGTGCATTCTGGGTCATAAATTGAGTAAGGCTGTAATTGCTTTCCAACAAAGGAGAGCTGCAAATAAGACAGGCCGCCTCTCTTTTTTTTTTCCCCCTCCTGAAACCCCTTTTTTCCTGTTGATGTGTCTGAAAATTCTCATCCCCAGCTAAATAACACAGTTATGGCATTGAAAACCTTGTAGAAGCTTTTTCAACTTGACAGCTCCTACTCTGTAATATTTCAAGGCATATTTTCCCCTTCTTCTTCTCCCTTCTTGAGTCTCTGCTGCAGAGACTTGTTTTAAAACCACATATTCTGGCTTTGTATATTATCAGTTAAATATCCGCATGTGCATCCACGATGGGGAGGGAGAGAGGGGAGATGCTTGGGTTTCAGGCACTTGGAATTAACTGGGAAAGAAGCCAAAATGTCATTAGAAGCTCTCGGATACGGCAGAATGCGAAGCACCTCCAGTCTATATTCAGATACGAAGCCAGGCCCAGGAATTAAACATTTATCAAGGCTGGGGGATTAAAGCCTGACCACAAATACTCTTCTTGGTGAAGGGCTTTCCCTGCAAGGAAGGAAGGATCCAGAGTGTTAGCAGTGCCGATTGCAGGCTGTTGAGGAGCAGGAGAAGCTCTCTCCGCCTAGAAACTCTCTAGGCCAAATGAGCTTTTCTTGCTTCAAATATTTCTTAATCGTACTTTCTTATAGGATTATGAAGAGGCTGGTGGAGAATGTTAAAAAAAAAAAAATTTGGGTTTTTTTCAGCCTTCATGAGTATTTCTCGGGTGGTTGGTAAGACTTGGAGCCGGAGTAGCTCAAAAAAGGGAGAGAAAGATTCAGCTCCCAACCAGATCTGTTCATCCTTATACACTTAAGGAAAAGCTGCCATTTCCTCCTAAAAACCCATTTGTCTTGCAAATTTCTATAATGAGCAGATTTTGGAATAAATACCATGTAATCTGCAGTGACAGTTCTCTCATTTCTTTTTTATTAGTTCAATCTTCTCAGCATCTGAAACACGTAGCAGCGGAGTCTCAGAAGAGGTTTAGGCAGCTCTGTGGGAGTTTTTTTAACACCTTGGCACACAACTCTGCCACTCGCTCTCCCATGGCATCGCTCCCCTCTCCGTTACCTTCCATTTATTTATTCAATTGCATGTTTTAGCAGCATCTGTCCATAGCCCCAGGCACCCTTTTAGTCATTTAGAGTACACACAGCCATGCATTATCCAGACGTGCCCCATCCCATCATCCTCAATTCCTACAGCAGCCTATGGAGCAACAGCTGGATGGGCACAGCCTCCTTGCTTGGTTTTCCATGCTTCCAGATGCCTGTGGAAAAAAGGGAAGGCCTTCTCATTTATCTCAAATTAGTATTTATCGTATCCATGAGGCAGATCTTTTTGATTGGGGTTGGAAAAGGTGGAATTTCTTTGTCATGGAGAAGGTCAAACTGGGTTTTCTGGAAGGAAAGGATGAATAGTTGTGTTTGTCCCATGTCTGTGGTCTTGCCTGGTGGGCTGGAGATCAGGTAGGACATCCGCACCTGGAAGGATGAATTACTGCAGCTAGAGCTTGGGAAAGATGGATCCTGAGCAGTTTTTTCCCCATGGAGCATGGAATTGGGGTTGATCTTGGAAATATTTGGTGGCATTACCTGCTTGAGACTGCAGAGATGGAAAGGTTGGTGTCAGACCTTAACCAAGGATGGGTGATTTTGCTGTTGGGAGAAAAACAATGTAAGAAAGAGCAGGAAGCACCTCTCTGTTGGGATTTAAATTTAGGGATGGGAAGAGGCAGCTCTTGCCTCTGGAACTGAGGCCTGTTCTACAGGCTTGGGTAAGGGGGTTGGAAAAAGCTGAGACTGTGAGAGGCAAATAAGAAAACAAACAGTTTATAGGATGGCCTTGTGACCCTGTGCCATTCAAGCTGACCTTTATAAAAGTGTATTAAAACCTGGAGTTTTCCCCTTTGTATTTCCTGCAGTCTACAAGTGAATTACAAATTCCATCACTTTTAAAATGCGTTGCGTTAAAATACTTGGTGAACTTTAACTTTTTCTTCTTTTCCCTCCTAGGTAAGTGGCATTTACTTAATGTTGAAGTACTTGAAGGTCCAGAGCGGGGATGTAAAACATCCTTGCCCAGTTGAAGGTGACTTGTCAGGTAAACCCAAATCTTTTCCTTCTTTTTTTCACCCCGTGTCCAACCCAAGCTGTTTCCTCTCTCTTTTGATGTTACTGAGGCAGGCTGATAAGCAGGGGAAGGGCGTGAAGGTGTGTGAGCTTCGTTTCCAGTTCACTGCTTTGAGGAGCTGAGTTGCAGTTTGGATTGGCAGCTCTGACTGTCTCCCTCAGGGTTGAGCATCGCAGTGCAGCAAGGTGTGAGGTTCAAAATCCCCTGGAAAGGTGAAGGCGATGCTGAGCCACGCTGTGCTCAGTCCAGCCGAGTATTTCAGCAGTGCTGGGAACTGTCACGGAGCCTGTTGCCATCACACAGTTTTGGAAAGCTTCAGAGCTGTGTTTCCAGAAAAACTATGCTTGTGCTTGCTCTCACCTCCCTCTGACCTTTCAAAGCATGGTGCCTGCCTCTGCAAAAAAACTGTCACGTGCCTGACTTTGAAATATTTCTCTCGTACGATGATTTTCACACTCAATAGCAATTCAGAGCGATTTTCTCCCTCAAACCCTTTCAGCCTCAAACCCTCTGCGAGCTGGTATTTTCTTTGCTCAAAGAGTACCTCTCGTTTTCTACAGAGCCCCAAAAAGACTGGGTGAGCCACAGCAAGAGCCACCCAGGGCTGGATGTGCTGAGCCAGGTCTCATGGTGTCCTATAACTCCCGGCAGCTCATTCCCTGTGTGTCACTTTTCCTGAGGTCGCTGTATTATCTCACCCTGGCAGATGCAGCGAGGTAGAAATACAAGGCTATTTGCAATGCAGTTTATTAAGACATGTTTTAGAGGTGGTTTGAGGGAGCACTGGCTGGAAATGTTAATCATCATCTCTGACAATGTATTGACCTGCCTTCTGCCTTACCCCGCTGCCTCGGGAGCCGGGGGGAGTGCGGGCTGGGATATCGGAGGGCTCCAGCCGTGCCTCCCCCAGCCCCTCCTGCACTGCTGGCACACGGAGGAGAAACTTTGTGCCTGTTGAAAGGCAGCTCGTGAGTGGGGAAGGCAAAGGAAAACAAGCATTTATTTTATTTTATTATTTTATTTTTTCTTTTACTTTTTTTTTTTTTTTTTTTTTTGGTGCTGCTAGTTTTCTTGCTGGGAAGAGGGAGTAATCTGGCTTCTGTAGAAACAAATGATATTGCACGACTGCCTTGCTGCCTTCTCCTGCTCCGCCAGAAAAGGTGTCATTATTTTTCCCCTTTTGTTTTAGACTTCTGTGAACCAAAAGGGCTTGAGGATTTTAATGGTCTATCTCAAAGATTGAGAGGCCCTTTATATGTCAAGCCACAATCCCATCCTAGGCTGTACTGGCCTCTGTTTGATTTTATGAAGCTTATTTTGGATAGATGGTATTTTTATAGCTCCTGCCTTGCTTCACCGATGGCCATATTGATGTAGCGCTACAGGACAGGGCTAATAAATAGTTTATAAAACTGTAGGTTCATTCTCCCAAGTGATGTAGGGCTGTGTCTGAGCAGACTGCAAATCACCATCCCAGCAATGCTGGGCCTCCATACGACACAGCCCTGGGCACACCGTGGGGAGGGAGGGTTTGAAGCAAAGCACAGCTTGCTCCAGCTGAAACTGCTCCAAACTTCCCCTTGCAGGGATGCTTTGCCCCAGCAGTGGATGGTGGAACAGTCAGCTGTTTGTTGGGTTCAGCAGCAGGAGCATCCTTGCCTTCATCCTGCCTGTGGGCCCTGTGAGGATGCTGCCACTTTGGGAAACTTTTCCATAAGCTCCCTAGAGCCAATCACATGATGTGACATTCCTATTAACAACATTTGGCTGGCAGCACCTTCCCTCCTCTATGGACCTTCCTAAGTCTTCGGGTGAAATGCCCTGAGTGATGCCAGTCTGGAGAGCAAGGTCACTTCAATCACCTGTATGTGACCACGGTGTCAGTGAGGGCTGTACCTGTGGACTTGGTAGGAGCTGGCTCAGACCCAGGTGGAGCCCTTGGGAAACTCCTACCCTGTTGTTTTACTCGTAAATGCTCATTTAAACAGTTGCCTTTGAGTCTGTTTTAAGTCTGAGGTCTGGTGTCTGCTTCTTCCTTCTCCAGAGCTGTCTTTTCCCTTGTCCCTGGGAGCAATGTGTGTGTGAAAACCCTCAGCTGGCTGCTGGCATCAAAGGCTTTCTCCCGTTGCTTCCTTTTGGTATTAGAAATATGAGCCTCCCTCATTTCTCCCACTTTTCCAGTCTTACAATGCTCAGGATGAAAAGTCAATGAGGTTTACTCTGCCTGGATGTTGGCAAACCCGGTAATGGGATCCTAAAAGGGACATGAGGCATCATTATTAGCCCATGTGGAAGCTGGGTTTGGTTTCTAGAAACACAGGAATTGATTAAAAAAAAGGGAAGGGAAGCAGTGAGGGTGGGAGATGTACCCACACACTTACACATTGATTTTTGCCATGCATCCCCTTCATGGTCTGGGCTTGCTTTGGAGGGGTCTCTGGGCAGTAACTATCCAAAAGAGCTGTCCTGTCACCACTAAGGACTTTATTCCCTTGCAGATATAGCTCAGAAGGAGGAAAAAAGCAAACCCAACTCCCAGCCTTCCCCGCACCCACTGTCCACACCCCGCCAGCATTTGGCAAATGAGAAAAAATTAAAGCCATATATTTTCCTGCTGTGCTCAGTTACCACGTTGTCCTTTTCTTTGGAAAGGAAATGCAGTTGGGAAGACATATGGAGGTGCTTGTTCTTCTTGTTGCCATGGGTATGTCTGTGGTGTCTTCAGACAGGCGGCTCTGGGTGCCCAGTTTTGGCTTGGTCCCCTCAGCTCCACCACTGCCAGATGCTTGTCAGGGGGTTTAGGTCCATATTGCCAATTCCCTCCTTCTCTAAGATGCTTCTTGTACTATTTTAGGATAATTTTCCCTGTCAGCTCTATAATTTGAAGGTTAATTTGGATATTACTATTCTATTACAACTGCTCTGAGGCTCCTGTGCGGGCGACTAGGATCACTCAGCAACTCGTATGTCTTCAGGTGCCACAAGCCTGGCTTAGGGACACTCCAGCTGCTTCATCCAGGGGGATCTTAAAGCACCCATAGCCTCCAAAAATGTGAGGAAGTGGCTAGGCAAGAACCAGAGCGACTCTGCAGAGGTGATGCATCCAAATTTGACATCTCCTGGAGGAACCTCTTGGAGTAAGTTTGGGCTTTTGAGGAATAACTGGATAAGTGGGTGATAGAGATACCGCCACATGCAAAGATGTATCATGTTTGATGCCAGCTTGCACAAGGAAAGGTGGGAAAAGACCCATGGGGCTGCTGTGTCTTTTAATTTGTTCCTTGAACCAGTCTAGGACAAATTGTCGTGTTGGTGTAGGAAACCTTAGGCTGTCCCTGCTTGTTTTGTTCCTCATTATAAGTACCTTACAGTTAACTTTAAAAGACTTCATTCTCCAGATAGCTCAGCTGAATGGCTTTTTTTTCCTTTAGTACTGAGCATAAAAGAGAAGTGCAGCCCTTCAAGCTCCACAGTGGAGTTCAATGAGAGAGAGAGAGATTGGGAGTCGATGCATTTATTAGAACCATTAGGGCAGAGGAATGTGCACGGATACACTGCCAGCTCCACGCTTGGAACTGGCATTTTTTCCCTGGATTTAGATTGTTCTCAGTATTCCTGCGCTGATACAGGAAAGTCCCAGCATGGGATGATGAGATCAAGCGCACATTGGTAGCAAATGCAATTTGTAAAGCGTTGGTTGGATAAATGACATTGTGTATAAAAGAAATGTTGCAACACAGCCCTACTAATGCAGCCATGTGACACCAATTTAATGCATTTTCCCCATTAAGCTGCTTGTTCAAGACATCTTTCGACCATTTCGAGTGCAGCAGTGGTGTGTAAGGCCTCTATTTTCTGAGTATTACTCATTTTACAGCTAACAGATGTCAGTGTCTATTTGTCCCTTATGGAAAAGTCCCTTTAAAGTTCAATAGGGATTAAATTTGTCAGGCTCTATAGAAACATAACAGGATTCTATGGAAATTACTCTGCAATCCTATAGAATGTAATAGATAATCTCCTCGTCTCTGGAGGTATTTTAACTCTTGCATAATTGCAGACCAGAATAGAAAATCTCCATTAAATTCAACGAGATGGTTCACAAAAATCCTATAGGAAAATGATAATTTTCTATTAAAATCACTAGGACTTTTTCATCAGCACGTTGGTATTCATAGAGAGGTTTTATTCATTTGCCAATCCTACTAAAAAGTGTTTTGTCAGGAGGCTGATACTTGCTTTGTTCTAGGGAACAGTGATTTGTGCATAAACGATGCTTATGTCCAATGCTCGTATAATTTATGGCGAGGCACTAAATTCCCTTTCAGAATAACTGGAGCAGGATGAGGCTTTAAGCCCTGCAGGGAGGGAAAAAAAAAAGAGATGTAGCCAGGGATTTGGAGAAGGGGTCTGCCTGTGAGGACCACCCTGCTATTGTGTTACACAGGTCGCTGGAGCCCACAGCGGACCCAGGCAGGGTGTTGTGATCACGCACGGATGTGCCACAGTCACAAGCTTGTCCCTGTCATCTCCCTGGCTCCGGCGCTCCTTATCTGAAGCGTTCAGCCCAGGATGCTGCAAATTAATGTTGGATTGAAGCTCTGTTTCCGTGAAACTGCCCGTGGCTGGTTTGAATGGCTCTGCTGCCTCCTGCATCAGCAGGCTGGCTTTTTGTGGTGTGGCCTGGGTGGTGGGGAGCAGCCAAAACCCAGGGCTTTGCTCTTGGAGGTCACTGTTGCTGGTGGAGCTCAGCCAAGACACGGCTGGAGCAGTTAATTATGGAGAGAAAGCTCTGCTTGGCTGTGGGGGGTGCGAAAAGCCACCCCTTGAAAGGATCAGCCTCCTTTTCTCCAGCCTTGGAAGGTGCTGCTGTGCATGTTGATGAAGGCAAAGCACCCAGGTCAGCAGCGAAATGCTGCCTGCAGATGGATCATCACTGCTTGAGACACACACAGAGGCCAGCCCAAGAGGGAGCTTGCTCAGAGGAGGGGACTTGGGGGTGGGTGATGCTCTGGGGAGCAGGTGGGGCTGTGCCCATAACCTCTCTGGGGGCGAGGCAGGGAGGTGAGCGATGCAGCCTGACACAGCAGCGTGATTGCTCTTCTTCTCGCCGTCCCTTGTGTAGGAGGATGAGTCATCTTGAGGAGGGAATTGTTAACTCCTTGGGGGGTATTTACAAAGATAATTCTTCGAGGAAGGTTGCTTTGTTTTGGCAAGACGTGCTTAGAAGGACTTTCTTAAAAGGATGGTGCATTAACTCCTCAGCTGAACATCAGCTCCCTTGGTGGCATTGCAGAGGGGACAGTGTCCTGCCCTGTGGTTGTGGTGACCTCAGCAAAGCCCAACAAGCCCTGAGCTAAGGGTTAGTGCAGGTTTGAGTTTCATTCTGAGGGCTTGCACTCAGTATGGACCTAGCAAAACTTTGGGGCAGATCCCAAGGTTTTGGTCCATGGGTGAAACATGTCACAGATGCCTCCCTCCCTGCAGTGGGGAACAGCTCAGGGAGAATGTCTGCCCAGCAGGGCTGAGATCAGCTGATAGAGCTGAGAAGGTCCATGGTCAGGGGAAATTTAATGTCACAGGGTAAAGATCAGGATGGGGTGATGCCAGCAGAAACCAGGAGCCAGCTCCAACTTCCAGTGCCTGGGTTCCTTTGCACTTCCCCGGTGCCAACACTCACAGCTCAGACTATAAAAATCAATTGACACAACATATGTAATGGTCTCATTTACTGGCGAATAGAAATGTGTGTAAATCTGGCATTAAACATGAGTTTACACTGTTCCCCTTCTTGGGAGAGCAGTGATTGACGGCGCTGTGTAAATGACAGGAGTATGCCGGTAGAAGCTGGGAAACATTTACCCTTCGGAGAGCCATGTGTACATTGGAGGATTGCCTCGCCTCGCCGGGCGTTAAACACATCTGGAGGGATCACTTCTTGCACGGTTCCTTGCTGTTGCTTACAGTTAATGCCTTTTGTGGCAAGAAGCAGTGTGTGGAGAAGCAGCCCTGTCTTCCATAAAATATTCCCAGTGTTTTTGTACCTCCTGAGCCATGCTGTTCTGTCCTAGAAGGTGCTGGAGCAAAAGCTCCTGCAAACCCTTGTGTAGCAGCAGGTATTCTTACTCCAGAGGCTGGGATGCTGCCTGGGTGAGTAGGGGCTGGCTTCTCTTGCTGTGCCTGTTAGCCAGCTAGTCCGAGAGAAAATTCAATAACAGCCATTTGAGATTAAATTCTGAGCACTTGAGCAATCTAAAGCCAGCGAGGAGTCGGTGTCTCAGCAGTCAGTCAAATGGTCTGGGCTGTCATCTTATTAGAGGGAAAGAGAAACTTTGATTTAACCCCAGACCCTTAATTTTCAATAATGTTTCCTGATTCCCACTAGCTGTTACCATTTCATGAAATCTTTGGGTTCTAAAATTTGTGACTTGTGCTCACAGTTTGGACTTCCCAGGGAATTTTCTTTGACAGGAGGATCCGTACAAATCAATTAATGGAAGTAGGGGTGGAGAGCAGTGGGTTGTGTGGGCGTTGGAAAAGGATACTGGAGCAAACTCTCTGGGATGAAAGACAGAGGAGTTGCCATTTGCAGTGTCAATGGATAATGGTGTAGAAAGGGAAAAAACCAGCCTAAATCTCAGAACTTGATAAAAACCTGGCTACAGTTCTTCCCAGTTTCATGGGTTTTACAGCTTTGAGTCCTGGTGTGGATTTAACTTCCCCCGTCCCTTCCTGCTCCTCCTGTGCTGTGTTCAACTGCTGCCATCTGATCACAGCCTTCCAAAATACTGGAAATTAATTGGAAGCTTAAATACTACTTTGGCCTTTTAGTCTGCTCCAGACTGAGTGAAATAAAGGTTTTATCTCATCAGAAGACATCTTCCTGAAGAAGGGGAAGTTGTTCTTTTTCCGCTGGAATCCATTTTCCTTTTAATTGCGCAAAGCCCCGGCCCCTTGCCAAACGTAAGAATCAGCCACCAGCCTTTTATTTATGTAACTATACATTTATTTATATTATTGCAACTTCCCACCTTCTGGCTGAGGATGTTTTTTACTCTTGGAGGCGAGCTTGAAAAGTAATCCTGGGTGCTCTCTCCACGTTTCTCCTGTGCTTGGGAGCCGCACGGGCAGGCAGCGCAGAGGTGTGAATTAGATTTCGGTGTCGCGGCGCAGGAGTTCTGGCTATGCCACCTTCCCTCTTCAATGCAATCCTTCCCCAGCTCCTCTCACCTCCTTCCCTGCTATTCTTCCTGCATTTATTGCCTTCATTTCCATAGCTCGGCCGGGGCTGCATTCTCCTAGCCCGCTCCCCTGTAATGTGTGACCCAGATAGCGCTTTCTTTCCGGACAAAGCCATAAACAATGGAATCCCTGACAATGCATTCGGCTGCTGCTCCACACTGAGTGGGGCTTGGATTTAGCATTAGGGAAATATTCTCTCGAAACCAGATTATCTCAGGTACTCCATGCCCCCTATTACCATAGGATCTGAGCGCCTTGTGGCTTTTGAAGACGCTTATTTTCCCGTTAACCCTGTGGCGTTATCCTTTTTTATAAAAGGCTGGGGGCTGAATCATCAGAAGCATAAGGAAAGCTCTGGGCACAGGGCCTGGAGTGGCTTTTTTGGTAGGATTGCATTGATTTTTGGATACTTAAGCTGGGATGAATTACAGAGGCGGCTGGGCTGAGTAAGGTGCTGTGGAGTACTAACATCAGGACTATTTTGTGCTGTGCCCCTGCCATCATTTTCCCGTCACTAGAAAAAGCTGATATTCCCCCCCCAGCTGGTGGAAATCAATAGAGCCCAGCTCCATTGACATCCATGCAATTGCCCCATGTCTGTGAAAATCTGAGACCTTTCAGAAGCTCCAGAGTCCCTTAAAAATCACGTTCTCATTCCTGATGGGAAATGACCGTGTCCTCGTTGGTCCCATGCACTGGAGATGTGCTTCCCCCACCTTTGCAGGGACAGTAATTTACAGTACCATGCTGCTTCCTTTATCTCCATTTATACTCTCTTAATGTGGTTGGGAATCCACAAATTCCCTTTTACGCTGTTCTGAACGAAACCTACTAAACCTTAATCATGGTTTGGGGAGTAGTAATTCTTTCTTTTATATGGCTCTCTTTTATTTTCTCTTATATAATTTTTTCCTTTAAGAAAAGATCATTAATCCATGTTTCTGAGCCTTCCCATCAATCTATAATTGAATCGTATAAAAAAGACTTGATTTTACATCCGTATAAGAAAGAATTCAATTCTCCTTAATGCCTGTAGATTTATAGGTCTAAATTTCCAGATTTCTCTTAATTTTATTTTACTTTTAATAACCCAGCTTGTCTGGACTTATCTAAATTATTAGTGAACCTGAATATGCTGTGATCTGAGGATATCAGTTATCTTTTCTGCAGAGGAAGAGCCAAAAGCTGAACAGGCCTATCTCTCCGGGAAAACAAAACCACTTCTGAGAGCTGCCTAACCTTGGTGTGTCGGGAAGCCCCTCTCACCGGCGCCTTCAAAAGGTGCTCATTTAACTGTTGCATTTTTAACACCGTCTTGCCCTGCAGGGCTTTCCCCTCTCAAGTCTCTCTCTGCTATCACCTCTCCCTTTAAAGCACAAAGGGAGCAGCACAAAGGGAGCACGTTGTGCCTTGCTGGCTTGTGGGGCTGGGAGGAGAAACTCTGCCTTTCCAGCCCCATCCCTGCCACCGGAGTCGCTTTTAAACCTGGGCTGAGTTGTTGCTGTTGCTTCGCTCAAGGCATCTTCTCTGTTTAATCCAGCCTTGGATGGGTTATACCTGCTGGGGGTGGGTACTGGTGCTGCCCAGTCCAGATTTTGGATAAATGCAGCTTTCAACACAGTTTTTAGGGATCTGTTTTGTGCCTATACTGATGGGAAAGGGAGAGAGTGATGAGTTAATTTCACTTTATGTCTTGGCGTCCTTTGCCAGACTCCTCTGAGCTGCAAAACACCACTGGGTTTTTTATTGTGATGTTGAGATCCAGCTGTACTCTCTGGGAGTGTAAGGCCTGCAGGGACACAATGGCTTTTGCTAATTTCATAATGCTCCTAAAAAAATATGGGGCTTGGATTGATGGAAAACCTCCAGTGCTGTCGGGCTTGTACCCTGAGAGCTCAGGTGGCCCTGCTTTTAAAGCTAAATGATGTCAACTGAAATGTGATGGACTTTGATTGCCCTTGTGGTGCCTTCCAACTCAGGATATTCTGTGATTCCAAAGCAGCTTTTCCCTCATTGACATCCCATCTCGGAGTTGCTCAGGCATCCTGCAGATCTGGCTGCTTCACCTTCTCCTTCCTCCTCCTCTCTGCAGCACAGGAGAAGACAAAGGCAGGTAATTGTGCTGTCTCTGCACACAGCAAACTCCAGCTGGGGTGTCCATTTTAAGCACTGCTTGGAGCCTTGACAGTGACATGTGTGTGGGAAATTGCTCTGAATTCCTCCAGCCTCCACTGTGTTTAACTCCTGGAAAAGGTGTTTGGAAAAGCAGCAAGTCTGATATTTGCTCTGAGTTTCTTGCACTGGGAAGAGGAGCAAATCCCAGGTTTTGCTGCCCGTGCATTTACCAGCCTCAATCCCTGCCTTTCCTGCAGGCTCCCAGTCCCATCTGTTCAAGCTTTCTTGCACTGATGTGCTTTTTCTCTATTTTCCTGCCATGCCTGTGCTGCAGATTCCCCCTCTCTAAATGAGACTCGGGATCTGTTCTATGCTCTCCTCCCAGACATCCCCACTCCCTTTCCCTCCCTCTGTGCATTCCCTCCCTTCCCTCCTTGGCCAGCAAGGGAGGGCTGGTGTTGAAAGAAGGGATTTTGGGGTGCTCAAGAGTCATTATTGGGGTAGGTCAGTCCTCTGGAACCTCCTTAAAATGGAGCTCCAAAGTAGGATTGAAATCCTGGATGAATTTCCCCTCAGACTGACCCCTTCTGGTGCTGGTGTGCAGGTTATGTGATTTCCAAAATATCCTAAGGATTCCCTGGCTCCCAATATTGTGTTACTAGGAAATCTCCTGGGTCTGTTGGAGCACTTGGAGGTAAAACTGCTGCTTGGAATGGCTGCAGACAGATTTGTGCTCCTTTTCATTTTATTCATTACTTTTTCTTCCTCCATTCTCCTCGTTGCTTTCTGAGTTTCAGATGGATTATCCAGATTGCAGAGCCCAACCCTTGCCTGCCTGCCAGGTCCTTCTGTTCCCTTACAGTTCATTTCTTACAGCCAGTGTTGCAACCCCTTATTTTTGTGGGGGTTTGAAGGTGCAGGAACAGCTCTGTGCCCCCAGTGGGTCAGGGCTGTGGTCACCTCCAGGACACCAGCTTGTCCCAGCAAGTCCTCTTCTTGTTGGGAAGGATTTGTTTGGCTTTGCAGGAGCCACTGGGGTGGTTTCGTAGGTTTCTTGGGAGGGGTGTCTCATGCAGGGATGTCTGTGCTGCTTCCCCCAGCACACCCTCAGGGTTTCTCCCTCCTGGTGGGCCCTTCCAGGGCTCTCCTTGGAATGTTTCTGTCCGCAGCCATTCCTGAGCTTGCTTTCCACATGCCCTCGTTCTCTTTGGAGAGCTCTAGGAAACAAGGTGGCTTTGGATGGTGTCTGTTGTCGCAGATATCTTTTCACAAAAAATCCTTTCTTAGGATTTTTTCCCTTCTGAGAAGCTGAAACAGAAATTTTAGAAATTAACAAAATAAGTTAACCTTTTACTTAAAGAAACCTCTGTCATAGTACAAAGGGCATAGGGAATGTAAATTTCGGAAGTTCCTTGCATAAAGAACAATACTGATGGACAGACTCCGATAAGCACCAAAAGACCTAAAGCGCACGCGCAAGGGAGAAAAGTTCAAAAGTTCAACCATGAGGAAGACCAAAAATCTTCAGCCTCAGAGACCCCCAAAAGCGCCTGTGCAACCACCACAGTGAATCACGCATGCCCAGAAGGGTGGGGACCTATTTAGCATATGAAGCGAGGACAGGCGGGGCCAGGGATTGAATATGCATGAGAAAGTTGTGCAATGTACTGCATATGGAACACCTTTGTGAATAAATATGTGCATGAAACTGCAGTTCGGGGCACAAGTTTTTTCAATAATTATCTCACTTGTGCCGGGCTCTGACATACATGCCCAGTTCATAACTACACCAGGTTGTGGAGTCTATTTATTCCGCGTATCGCTTCAAGAGGCCTCAGGAACAAAATGTAAGCAATGGTTATCTGCTGCTGTGGAATGCAACAGGTGGATTTTTGATTGGCCCATCTTGGATGTTTCTAATTAATGGCCAATCAAGGCCGAGCTATCTCAGACAGAGTCCGAGAGAGCTGCCTTTTGTTATCATTCTTTTCTATTCTATTCTTAGCTTAGCTAGCCTTCTGAGATTAACATTTTCCTTCTATTCTTTAGTATAGTTATAATGTAATATATATATCATAAAATAATAAATCAAGCCTTCTGAATATGGAGTCAATATTTTCATCTCTTCCCTCATCCAAGAACCCCTGTGACCACTGTCACAGTCTGTAAAGGTAGAAAAGGAAGGGAATAAAGGGGTAAATCTATCCCAGAGTAACTTTATGTCCTCTTGTCCATCCCGATGGCAAACTGCTCTTGCCAGAGGCTGTCAGGACACCCCAGGCACATGGCAGTCTCATTACTCCCCATGAGTAATTTCTTCTGGATGTCTCTTTGAAAATTACAGGCTGGGAGACACTGGGTGATGTGGCAGTGAGGGGAAAAGAAAAAAAAGAAGAGTATTTTTTCCCTCCATTCATTTTGGAGGTAGGTTCAGGAGTCTGGGAACGTTATTCCTCCCTTGAGGAGTTCACTCTCCAGCTCTCTCTTTTGGCTTAGCACACAGGGGATGTTTTCTTTTCTTGGAAGGGAACAGACATAACCATTTTCTTTCTGTATTGATTAAAACCAACAAACATCCTTGAGTGATTTTGTGCTTCCTTAGGTGGAGGGAGAGAACAAAACCCAGGTCTTGTTTGCTCATCAGCATCGTGAGGCTTTGCTCCGGCTGCCAGCAGTGCTGGGAAGGAAGAGCATTTCATCACTGCTGCCACTGGGACCCACCAAAAAGGACCAAAGTGTGTCTGCTGTGTGTTATAAAAAAATAAAATTACTTTCCTGGCTGAGATCAGAGGGATCAAAAAGGAAATGCCTGTGGCCAGTCTGGGAATATAAAATCTGGTTTTCAGTCCTGGAGCACTGGGCAGGTTTCTTTGATCTTGCCCTGCCTCAGTTTCCCCCTCAGCAAACCTTGGTGTGCTCATCCCAGCACTTAACCTTGTGCTTTGTACCTGGGGATGAATCTGCTTATAAAATGCACCTGAAATGCATAATAGGCACATGGATGTGAATTAGAGAACACCAGCTTTTCGCTCTCTGCATCTTCAACTCCAGATGAGGTCCCTGGGGACTTTACCATGGCTGTGAGCCAGGTTTGGGGTCCCAGCCCATGAGGTGCCCTTTGGGACCCCATGTAGATGAGCACAGGTGTTAAACACTTCCTGTGATCCCACAGCCCTGGCTCGCTGGTGTTCCTGGGGATGATGGATGACTCCCGGACAGCTGAGATTCTTTGAAATGTTCTGCTGGCTGTCAAGCCTGTCTCTTCCCCTGTCTATCCATCTCCTCAGAATAACTGTGTTCTGCAGTGCCACGCACACGTGTTCTGCTGCTCCGTGGGGAGATCCTGGAGTGGGATAACTGCAGGACTGCACGGATTAAGTTATTAAAAGAGGCGTTTGTGATGTTTTTTCCTCCTGAGCGTCTCAGAGCAATTTGCTGAGGTCGCTTTTCCCCATGGGAAAAGTGAGGCAAAGCCCAAAATTGCGCAGTGAGTCAGGAGCAATTTGGAAATGGAACCTAAGCATTCTGCTGTCCAGGGTTGTGCTCCTTTCTAGGGCTCAGAAGAGCAAAATGTGCTTCAGAGTTGAGTAAAGAGGCGTGTGGTGGGCCCTGGGGGGAGGCTGGAAGCTGCAAGATGACTGAATCAGTCATCATGTCTAAGCACTGATTCTGGCTCCATCCTCCTCCTCTTGCTGCATTTCTCTCATTGTGCTACCCCTCTGGGAGTCCAGCTAAGGATGGAAGAAATTGCCTGGAAAAGCCATCAGCCCACGTCTAATTCCCTTCTGAATTGATGTTTCAGGCTCTGAGAGTTTGTATTAAGCCTGCAACTTTTGAATAACAATTTTGTTTTCCATCCAGAGTTGGTTCTCCCAGCTCAGAAGGCTCTTGTGGCACACCTAGGAACATATCCCAGATTTCAGCTTTGTTTCCCTGCTCTGGTTGTCGGGAGAAACTTTTCTAGGTGTTAAGACATGGGGTTGTCCTCTCCTGCCAGCCTTTGCTTTCCTGGCACTTCTCAGGAGCAGCAGCTCCTGGTGGGCAGCAGCTTTGCTGCTGCTGCTGAGGTGAAATCACAAAAAGGACCAGGGCTTCTCATCTCTGCTCCACACAAGTCCCTCAAAATATTCACCCGCCCCAAAAATGTAACAGATCAACTGGAAGTGTTAATATTGAATATGGTGGGCAAAGTAGCAGCCTTGGTTTCACAAACCACTGGGTACTTTTATTTTAAGTTTAGGTTGAGTTCTTTGGTTTGTGTCTTATTTGGGCAACTTTGCATGAGTAAAGTTGGGCAGGAGAGTTTCTCTGCGCTGTGGTTTATTTGCCAAAAATCCTGAATATGTGGAGATTGTAGAAATCATTATTCTCCCTTTGAAATCATGTTTTTTAATGGTTGGGAATGGCTGGGGTTCCAGCCATGACAGAGCTGGGGATCTGCAGCATTCTCCATTGCCTTTTCTTGCTCTTTCAGCTGGAGGTGTTGAGCCTCCCCTTCCTCGCTTGGGGTGACGTCTGCACTTTAATTAGCAACTGCCACTTCCCTTGCAGGAAAGTCCTGGAGAGTTTCATGGCAATGATATTAATGAACGTCTGTGGAAGTTGTTCCCGAAACATATGGCAATGAATATTTCTGTTGGGTTTGTCTTGCTGTCCCACCGAATGCTGTGCTGGGGGAATGCTTCCCCGGTTTGCTTTGAAAGTCAAACACTTGTGCAGTCTGTAATGTCTGCACGATTTTTCCATGAACATGAAAGGTGTGAAGGAAAAGAAAAATTATTATTGATGCTTAATTATTGTTTGGTTTTAATGACAGAGCACCAAAGAATAAAGTTTTTGCCTTCTGCTCCCTCTCTACCCCTCATATGAGAATTTGGGGTCCTCTGTCATTTTCAGAGCTCCCATGAACCCCACAGATTATCCCAAACCCAGGGATAACCCACACCAGCATGGGTTTGGCCCTGTTGTGGTGTAACTTTTGGGGTGAACCATTCCCTGTGCCATTTGTTCTTCCCCTTCCCTCCAGACCCCAGTGCAGAGCAGAAGCCCTACACAGCAGGATTTTCCCTGTTGTGGTGGCACAGGAAGAGCTCTTTCCATGCAAACAGCCACTGTCTCCTGGCATTGCTGTTGTGATCTTTGGTCCAGGAGTTGGACTGCAGGGTTTTGCTGCATCATGGTCAGAGTCTGACCCAAACCCTGGGGACACCAAGGGGTCCTGCAGAGGCTGTGCCTGGGAGAGAGCATGGGAGGGACACCTGGGAGCCAGGGCATGTCCCACAAATTTGCACTATCCCAGGTCTTACTGTGGGTAGAGCCACATCCCTGGTAATCTTGTGTTGCAAATCCAAAAGAAATGGATTTCCTGTCCCTTTTTGGGCTGCTGAGCAGTGTAGAGCCTCATTTGGAAACACTGTGATGGGAAGCTTGTCCCAGAGGCTTGAGTTTCTCCTGAGCTGCTGTGAAACATTTGGGTCCCAAGAGCATGAGCACAAGTCTGTGTGACACTGACCAGGCTGCTGGCCTCTAGAACCCAAATATTTAACTTTTCAGCAGCCCTATAGCACTTTCCCTGCAAGTCAAAAGCTCCTTTAACCATGGTTTAAGGTCCATCATCTGTTGTCTGATTAGCCCTGTGTGCATCACAGGACGCAGTGGGCATATTCAGACCCATAATTGCAGCCTCTGGTGGGATCCTCTCACTCCTCCTTTATCTGGGATCTCTCTGCTGACATCCCCAGCCTGCATAAAAACTTAGCCGGGAAAAAGCTGTTCCCTGTGCAGCAAGCCCACTTCTGAAAGATGTTGTGTAAGCGACTTGGCGAGCAAGTAACTTTTGCATTTAGATTGTAATTGGCTTTAAATTCCAAAGGTCCATTGCTAATGATATTCAGAGCACTTTAATTAAAGGGACACTGTCAAGTACTTCCTTTATAGTTTTCCTTTCGCGCGTGCTCTCGGTTGTAATACCAATTTTTTTTTCTTTTTTTGTAAGCTTGAAGGTAATAATTAAAGTAATTCTCTGCTGATTTTGTCCTTTTCTATTTGGCAAACTTTGATCCATTATTATTTTTCAATGGAGATGAGATTAACATGGCCACTTTTGTTCCCCGATCGTTCCGGTTCAATACGGCCCCGGATTGCGCTGGGATCTCGCCGCCCTCGTGCCGGTGGCATTGCTTGGTGGTGACATTGATGCTGCTTTGGGGAGGGCAAGTGACAGTGATGCAGCTTTGAGGGAGCTGCTGAGGCATCTGCAGGAGCTCGTGCTCCACCTTAAAGAGTCTCTGAGCTGTCTGATCCACTGTCGGGAAGAGCCCGAATCTGTGGTGAAAGGTGGGGTTTAGAATTGCTCAAAGTGAAATGAAGATAACCCTCCCCCTCGCTAGGAAAGCCCATCTTTTGTATATGTAACAGTATTTTCTGATGGAAGAAAATGTATTTGCAAGGTGTCGGCTCATAAAAGAAGCCATCTCATGATCTAAGTTACAAAGACACTCAGCTCTAAGCTGTCTCTTCAGTTTTCATCTCCAGACTTAAATTGGGGATGAATAATTTGTCTAGGGCTTCAAACTCCGCGGCTTTCCTGCTTGTTAAAGGGGAATAAACAGGGCTGAGGGATGGCAGCTGCCTGGCCTACAGTCAGGGGCTGCTGCAGCAGCTCCTCCTGCTCGGTGCTCTTCCCTCCCCACACATCTGTGGCACAGAGTGGGGGATGCTCGTCCTGCCCGTGCCCTTTTCCACAAAAGGGCTGCCTTGAGCAAAACTGTGCTTGTGGTGTGAGCATGAACCCACTCGGGGCGTGGGTGGGATGGAGCAGGAATGTTCAGCCTGTTCCAGACAGTGATGTGCCTCTCATTAGCCTTGGGACCCCGTGAGATGGGTCAGGAGGGAAACACTGACCGACCAAAACTCGTCTGCATTCACCAGCCGCTCTTTAGTCTTCCCTGGAGCAGCCAAGTGTGGAGAGGGCTATTTAGATCTGAGAGGATAAGGCAATAACCATTTTAAGAAAGATATTCGCGGTGGGTCAAATTTTAAACAATGACAGTGTTTCCACATGGCAGCCTCTGCCAATTATTGCTTGTAATTGCTTTCCCTCTGGTGCTGCCTTTGCCCTTTTGTTTTACAGGAGCTGCTGTCCCCTGTCCACCCCTCATAGCTTTCTCCCACCTTCTGCTGGGCTGGAGCACGTTTGCAAGTTTTTTTCAGGCACTGTAAATGGCTCGATTGCATCTAGAGTGATAAAGGGTTCCTGCTTTTCCTGAATCCTCGGTTATTTGGCAGCTGGTTACTGCAGCAGCAGTGAATTCACTCAAGGTTCATGTTGAGGTGTAGCAGAGGTCTGAGTTGAGGGAACCAGCAGCTTGTGCTGTCCAGGTGCTGGACAGGTGATGTGAAGGTGCCAGGTGATGTGTCTGAGGGGGTCAGGGCTTTCTGGAGAGTCCCACGGCTCCAGGGATAAGGAGGGGTGCTGGGTGTCGTGGTGTTGTGGGTGAGCACACAGATCCTCACTGTGGTCATGCCAGAGGGGTATTTATGACAGTATTTATGAACCTACATCAGGACAAGCCAGCTGGGCTTTGGATTGGGCTGTAAAAACCCACAGCACCCTCTCTGAACCCAGCACTGCCAGGTTTGGGAATGCTTCCCGTGGTGGGTGAAGTGACAACCTGCCTCTGTCCTCTGCTGAGCCACCAGCCCTCGAGGCCACGCTCCCATTTAGCCCATTAAAACTGGCTCTCGTTTACCCTGCTGAATCAATTTCCAAGTCTTTAAATGGTACCTTCCTTGTGCTAATCATACAATAGGACTACTAATGAATGTCTCAATTATTTAATGTTTGAATCGAGCAATTATTTTCTTGAGGTAGCAAATTGAAGTTTTCAGGAGGAAAAATACCATCTCACCACCCCCCCCCCCTTTTTTTTTTACTGCTACATAATTAAGTAATTGTATAGCCAGTGATTTAATAGCTACAAGATCAGGGGTGACATATTTTATTCATTTTAAGCAGGACCGTTTCTCATTTCTCCTCTTTCTGCCTAGGAGGAGCCCTTACCAGCCTCTGGGAAGGCTGGGGAAAAGCTGCAAAGCTTTACCCTTGCCTCCGTCGCGTTTCTTTCTGTGTTTAAAGATTTTTCTCCTCTGTGCTGAGCTGCTTCTGCCACTGGCTGCCGGCGGGTGCTTTCCCCGGAGTCCTTGGAGGGCTGTTTTGGAGGATGGATTTGCTGCCTGTCACCACCATCAGCTCGTGTCCCACCCTGTCCATGCGCTGTGTCTGATGCACTTGGGTGCTCCCATGTTTTTCGGGGGCGTATTTGGAGGGAGGAGAAGAGCTGAGGCGCTGACTATTGTTCGGCTGGGAGCTGTTGCTGCACCAGTGGTGGCAGGAGCCCTCCAGGGAGCGCCCTGGCCGGGGCATTTATCTCCCTTTGGAGCAGACACGCGGCCCTGGCGCAGAGCGTTTGTCACACATCATCCCCGTCGCGCTGTCGCCGAGACGCGCCGAGTGACAGTTGCGCTGGTGGAAACCTCTCTGCTTGTTTTAAATAAATAAAGAAGTTAATCACTAGGGAATTACCGTGCTCAGATGTTGAGACATCCTGGGGATGAAAAGAAGTGTCTAAGGAACAAGAATATTTAGTGTCGACTGAGCGTCTACCTGAATTCCCCTTATTTGTGTGCGTGTCAGCTGTACAGGGTATCTGTGCTGGAGAGCAGAAGGGCTGGGTGGTTGTCTGGACAAATAATCCACCATCCCTGCTTGTTTTTCAGCCACTGGTGGACAGACTGTGGTCCCTTCAGAGTGAGTTGCTGTAATTTCTGCTAGTGGGACTTACCTGTAGCTTGTTTGTAGGTACCTGCTTGGGAGTAGAGACTTTTGTAGCCATAAACTGCCCTGATAAAAAATGGATGATGTGTGATATCCTTGTTCTCCTGCCAGAGCCAGAATCCCGGGCAGGCTGTGATTGCTCCCTCCTTGGATGAATGCAGCGCTAAGCTGTGCTCCTGGCGTGAGCGTTCATGACCATGAAGCTGGAATGGGCCTTCCTTGGCACCATCCTCCCGATTTTTCCGACAAGTTCCCAACAGCACGGGTTGGTGAGAGCGCTGGCAGAGAGGGAGCACAAATGTGCTGTGAATAGGCATCAGCGGGAATTCATTAACAGGACCTAATTAGCAAATTCTAAGTGGCAGCGCTGGGCTGGGAAGCGGGGCCGGTCCAATCCAGTCGCGGTGAGCATCCCATCAGCCGGGAGGGCGGTGAGGTGGGGATCCGGGAGCACGCACCGTGCCCTCTGGAAAAAGGCACTTCGGGAGGAATGAGGTGTGACCTGCGGCGGCGCATCCCCCGCCCTGCCGGCAGGGACACAGCCGCCGTCTCTGTGACAGGGTTAAACTCCTGTGACGGTGAGTGATTACTCGCCAGATGACAAACGAGCCCAGGGCTGCCGTGGCATTGCAAGTAGTTTTTCAAGGGCTCGGTTTTTTGTTAAAGAAATAGTGACTTGTGATTATTTAGTTAAAACTTTGTGTTTGCAAAGCAGCATCACGTGTCTTCAGCATCACCTTTCCCACTCTGAAGCCTCCTTAGATCAGCCTCGGTGGCCTCACCCCCAACCCCTGGGGGTGACACGGACCTGAGAAGTGGTGGCCACCCTTAAACCCGAGCAGGAGTGGTGGTGATGTCTTCGCAGCCTTTCCCAGGTAGTTTCAACTGCTGCTTTCTGGTGTCCTTATTTAACACGCACATTGCAATTAAGAAGAATTTCCTGTACTCCTCTGGGGCTCGTGAGAAATTTGAGAGCTGGAGGGTTTTGTGTGTTATGTTAACATGCTTGTTAAAAAGGAGAGGTCTCCTCAGTGGAGCTGAATGGACCCCAGGTACCAGCTGGGACAGCTGTAATGTTGGAGGACCTTTGGGAAGCACAAATGTGGGGTGGATTTGTGTGTGCATGAGCGACTGCCGGTGGAAAAGGAGGTGGAGAGGTGAGGATCCTTCACTTTGAGTTTGATGAGTGAGCTCAGGAGGCCACATCCAGCATGTGGGTTGGCTTTACCCCATGCCATCCAGCAGGGTGGCTCTCCTTCATGGTTGGCCCTGAATTTGGGGAGACCTGGTGGATGCTGAATGTCCTGGCTCTCCACTCCCGGTTATCCTGGACCACTGGGCCACGTGCACAGCAAACCTTCCCTTAAAAACCATTGAAATCATTCTTCAGCCTGGGAGTGGCTCTGTGTTCCTCTACCTGAAGGAGTTTAGCTGGTCAGTTTGGTGGCTGTGTTCCTCTACCTGAAGGAGTTTAGCTGGTCAGTTTGGTGGCTGTGGGCATGGCCACAGCACCACACTGATGGCCTTTGCTTCCCAAAGCCTCCTGAGAGGTTTGTGGCTGGGGATTCAGCCCATCCAGGTGCTGTTGTAAGCTCTCTGGCCCTGGGGACTCCTGAGCTGTGAAGTTCTGGAGCTTGGCCAGGAGGCTGCTGGGCAAGGCACTGTGCTGGTGGCTGGAGCCTTTCTTTAGATGGAAAGTTTTAGAGTCAGTCACCACAGGCAGATGTGGAATCACAGAATTGTTCAGGTTGGAAAGAACCTTTAGGATGATCAAGTCTCACCACCACCAAGTTCACCATTAAACCATGTCCTCAAGTGCCACATCCACACGTTTTTTTTTAACACTTCCAGGGACATTGACTCCACCACCTCCCCGGGCAACCTGTTCCAATTTTATAACCCTTTCTGTGAAGAAATTTTCCTAACATCCAATGTAAACCTCCCTTGATGCAACTGGAGGCATTTCCTCATCTGTCACTTGTTACCTGGGAGCAGAGCCCAACACCCACCTGGCTCCACACTCCTTTCAAGAGGTTGTGCAGAGCAATAAGGTCTCCCCTGATCCTCCTTTCCTCCAGGCTAAATTGCAGCTGAAATCTCAGCACATTGCTAATGTTTGGGTGGAGGAAGGGGCTGTTTTTCCCCTTAAGTATCAGCTTGCTTAGGTTTTATTTTTCCTTTCTTTTTAGTTCAGCTTTCCACAGCAGTTATTGACAGTGTTCGGAGCTACCCAGGGATCAGGTAGAAAAGAGAACTGTGGTGAGGCTTCACCTGGGACCAGTCTGCCCTTCCCCTCGTGGTTCTGCTGCTGCAGTTGTGTACAGCTGTGTGCAGCTGTGCTTCTGCACCGCAGCCCCAAGGCCCCATTGTGCTGCCAGCAGGGCTCCCACAGCTGCGCTGTGATGGTGACAAAGCCTGGATTTATGTGTTGTGACTTCCCCTGACCTCTTCTGCAACCGGCTCTTGCCTCCTGGCTATGAGTGACCGTGTCCCTGACACCTCCCTGAGCTGCCGCCAGCGCCGCGCGAGTTGCGGAGTGTCCCCAGCCATAACCATTACCAGATGTTTACACGTCTGGAGGTGCCATCGCCAGGGCTCTGTCCCTCGTGCCTCGTTTCATAAGGAGCAGTCGTATTTTGCAAAGTTCACTCCACTCCCTGAACCTCTGTGATCTCGCGGTGCCGTGTGCTCGCGTGTTCCAGCAGCCGCTCCCTGCCGTGGGGCACTGGGACATGCTCTGGGAGCATCCAGCTGTGCGCTGGGAGCATCCAGCTGTGCTGGGAGCATCCGGCTGTGCCCATTGGCTCTATTTTGGGTGTCTGAGTGGGGGTTTAGTGGGGCCTGTCAGAGGGACAGGCTGCAGTGACTTTGCCCCCAGCTGAGCTCCAAAGGGAGCAGTCTGTGGTGACAGCACTGGGCACAACGGGCAGTGTGCGAGTGGGCAGAGGTGACCTGGGCAGGGAACGAAAGAGCAGCCTGGAAATCCACCCTGGTGCAAAAGGAAAAAGCAACACATGTTTTAAAACATTCCCTGCATGCAAGGCCTTTGCTTGCCTGTGTTGCAGTGATCTCAATTTAAACCCTAAATAGATGTGAGTTAAATAACTTCTTGGAGTTGTCATTAAAGGCTCCCTCTCAGGTTTGTTTCTGTTTCTCCCTGAAGGTGAAAGCTGCAGGAGTCCCCAGTTATCTTAGTTTCACCTTGAGTGTTTTTGGCTGCAAACTTGTGGTGTTTGGCTTTGTAGGGATGATAAAATCTAAGATTTCACTTGTGAAGGCTTCACTCTGCTGAAAATCCCTGTTGAATGAGGAGTGTGGGATCAGACCCCTCATTTAGATCAATGGTTCAGGAAGGAAAAGAAAAAATGAGACGAACTTGGAGCCTGTGAAGAAAACCTGGCTGGGGGAGGAGGGGGAGAGCTGAGTTAATGGAAGAGAGATATCTCCAGCCTGGAAATGGATGAAGGGAAAGGGAACGTATCTCACTTCGTCCTCCTGGGATTAATTTTGAATATCAAACGCTTGATCTCGAGCCGTTCCTCAGGCAGCCGGTCATGTTTCTGTGAAAGCTGTATTTTGAAAAGAATTTTTCTGATGCTTTAAAACAGAGGAAAGCAAAGCAAATGACCTTATCCTGCTTTGCATTATGTCACACTCGATGATATTCTTTTGCAGTACTTGCAGATAGCTTGACACATCGAGGCAGACAGCCCCTTATTATTAAATCTGTTTGCAAATGTGCTCAGATTGCCCTTCACATCCACCCCTGGTTATGAACGGTGGCAGCCCGTGGCTGCAAATCCCAGGCCCCCACAAACACCCACTTTCTCCCCGCCTCCCCACCGAAATTGTCGACACTTTAGGAATTAATAAATTGTCCTATGAGAGAAGGGAAGGGATGAAGGGATCCTGGCAGGGATGAAGGGCAGTGCCTCCTTCCTGTGGTTCTCCTCCTGCACGGCTCTCTGGGCTCCACACGGAGCTGCTGACCTCAGGAATGTTCCCGTGAGTGGCACGCAGGGACCCAGTCCCTGTTCAGCTGTGTCATGTCTCCCCCCGGGTCACATCAGGCCAGCAGTGCCGCTGCTTTCTGCGCTGGGTGAAAGCTGAATCAAGAGTGCCTCACGCTGCTGAGCCGGGCTATTGCTGCAGCAAGGCACGCAGTCCTCTGTGCCTGCTGCAAGGATCCAGAAAGCACTGACAGACAGACGGCCAGGGGGAGAGGGAGGAGAGCAATTGGCCGTTTAAACCCTGAGTGGTGATGGGGCTCCTTGCTGTGCCTGCCCTGGAGGTACCTGCTTTTCCAGCTGGAACTTTCCTGTCCAGTGAAGCACCATCAGCATCTTTTCCTCTGGGGTTACTCAGAGAAAAGCCTCACTGTTTATTCTGATTTCCAGCCTTTCCCCGGTAAACCCTCTGTGCAAAGTACCTCTGCTGTCAGCATCACCTGATTTGCCTCCAGCTGTGGCAGGGATACAGGGATGCCTGGATTCCTCAGGAGCTTGGGGGAAAAGTTCTCCCAAGGGAAAACTGAGGGAGAATTTTGTTTTCTGAATACAAGCCATTGGTAATTGGCCTCAAAGATCTATAAGGACCTGTCATTAAATAAATACCAGGCTGGCCAAAGCCACAAATAGGTCAGACTCCCAGAGGTTTTTATTTAGCCTCTATTCAGATCCTAATGGATTTTTATTCTACAAAGAGGTCCTTGGGATTTGACATTTGTGTTCACATCTGATGCTATTGCAGCACACCTGACAATCCCTGCAAGCTGTGGGATTGCACCCTGTACCATTGGGAGCTCGTGGATGAGGCTGCCAGGGCAGTTTGGGCATTTCTGCTGAGGCACTCACTGTCTGTCTCTTCCAGATTTCAGTGTCAGTGAATTTGTGCTTTTCCTTACGCGAGGATGAATAAAAGGCACCACATAAACTTGTGGGGTTTTTTGTTTTGAAATGTTTTTCTCCTTTCTCATCCTGCTCTTGAATGATCCACCCACAACTTTTTCATTAGGTGTGGAAAAGTGTTTAAGACCACGTTTTTTCATTGTTATTTTCCTATTATCCTTACACACCTCTGTCTTTCCAGTGCTGAAGGTGATATTGCAGGCTGAGAATGTTGTTTTCTTCCATGAAACCACCACAATATTTTCATTTACTGTTCTGTCTCCCTTTCTCTCCATGTCTTGTTTTCTTGGCCACCACTGGCTGTTGATCAGATGTTTTTGTTAAGTTGTCCAGAGTGATGTGTGGTTTTTTTTCCCTTCCCCTGAGTGGTTACAATTAAGTTAGAATCCATCAATGTGTATGAGTTGTTGGCAATGTTGCTTTTGATAGGCATTACCTTGTACTTGTCTGTATTAAATTTCAGCTGTCATTGTTTTCTTAATTGCCTGTGTTAGATAATGTTGAATTTCCCACAGTCCTCTCCTCCTAAAATGAATAGCATTTGTATCACAAATGCTTCAAACTTGACACCTTTTTTTTTTCTCCATGCCATTTAAAACTTCACCTTGGCTTGGCTGATTTAATTTGCTATCAATTTCTCACATTTTGAGGCATTCCTTTCTTTCCTTTCCCTCTTTCTGTCCCTCTCTTGCTCTGTCAGCTTTGAGGGGGTTTCCTCCATGGTAGGAGGGGCACACCTTGGATTTAGCCATGATGGGGAGGGAAAGCCCCATTTTCCTAAAGGTGAAAGGGCAAAGATGTAGCACAGGTGGTATAAACCCTTCAGGAGCTGTGGGATATGGGTTTGTGTTGTTAAAGCAGGATTTTCTCAGCCATGGTGACTCAAATCCAGCTAATCTGTGTGTGGTCTGTGTCCTGCTGGCCATGTCAATGTCATTTTTGGGATCTGCCTGATACAGGAGTGGGAGAGCCCTGGTTCAGGAGATCTGGCTTCTATTTTTCACTCTCCCACATCCCTGCTTTGTATGGATCTTGACAAGCTGCTGTTCCTCTCCAGCTGCTGTTCAGCTTGTGTGCTTCCCTTGTTCAAATGACATCCCTTCACAAGGCATCTGCGGGAAGATGGTTTTCATCTTCGGAGCCTGCTGCTTCTTTGGGGGTACTGATTATTATTAATTAAGATATTTTTGAAGGACTAATAAATAAGAACAGCTTTTCTTGAAAGTATTGCTGCCTTCCTCAAAGGACTCTGATAGATTAGAGAGGGGACACTTTATTTTCTAAAAACCACACTGTGCCACATCACGTTCATCCAGATAGTTTATTATAACTTTCAAACCCCCAATTTAATAAGTTTACTTACTGCTGAAGTGAGCTTTCAAGTCTGGAATTATCTGTTCACTTCGAAAGCATGGAATGATCATTTCCATGCCAGCAAAAATTACTGAGTGAAATTGGGTGATAATTTTAGTCTTAATTTGGTTTTCAATCTATGAAAGTTTCTCGATATTTTTAAATGATGTGAAAGGATCTCCTCTATTCAGTGTTGCCCAAAATAGTCTACTGCAGCAAATTAAAGCATTTGGTAACTTGGCCTTTATGAGAACCTTGCGTGGCTTTTCTCCCTTTGTAACACCTCTTTGAGGAAGAACTGGATGCCGCATTAACAGGCTGGCAGACCAGACCTTCAGAAGGGGCTGGAGGACCATAAAGAGGTGGAGAGACCTCTGGCATTGCTCCCGAGGCAGATGAAAGGCACAGAGAGAGTTTATGAACCCATCTGCAGGAGGAAGGCAGCAAACTTGCCAGTTCAGCGAGCTCAGTTGAATCCTTCCCAGTCAGGGTAGATCCAAAGTTAATCGCTCAGAGGTCTGATGGTATTTTTATCCCTGCATTTATATTTTATGGAACCATCTGGTCCCATTAAAGCTTTCAAAGTCAGCTTAGATTGAATTGAGTTTCCCGGGAACTGAGGAGAGGAGGAGTAAGAGTAGGTGAGGTGTGGGGATGGAGGAGGTCTCATTACAAAGCGAGCACTGGCAAACAGACGGCCAGGGGGAGAGGGATGAGAGCAAATTAAATTTGGCATTTAAACCGTGAGTGGTGATGGGGCTCCCTGCTGCTCCTGCCCTGGAGGTACCTGATTCTCCAGCTTTTTTCCAACTTTCCTGTCCAGTGAAACACCATCAGCATCTTTCCCTCTGGAGAGAAGGAGACCTTGTAACTCTTTGTGAAAGCAGCGGTGACAACTTGAAAAATGGCTTTGCCAGCAGCGAGTGCCCTTCTTGGGCAGGAGCTGTGGAGAGTTGCTCCAGGACATTAAAGTCTCCAGCTGGGTCCCATCAGCTTTCCAGCCTGGTGCTGTGCACAAAGTGATCCAGGGCCTCATTCCCACATTTTCACCCTGTAGCCATGATATTTTATGAAAAATCCTTTCCTTAAGATTTTTTTCTCCTGAGAAGCTGAGAGGCCTCAGGAACAAAATGCAAACAATGGTTATCTGCTGCTGTGGGATGCAACAGGTGCATCTGGGATTGGTCTCATGTGGTTGTTTCTAATTAATGGCCAATCACAGTCCAGCTGGCTTGGACTCTCTGTCCAAGACACAAGCTTTTGCTATTTATTCAATTCTTTTTCTATTCTTATCTAGCCTTCTGATGAAATCCTTTCTTCTACTCTTTTAGTATAGTTTTAATATAATATATATCATAAAATAATAAATCAAGCCATCTGAAACATGGAGTCAGATCCTCGTCCCTTCCCTCATCCTCAGACCCCTGTGAACACGGTCACACCCCCTCTCAACAGCTTTGCAAAGGTGGGAGTGAACAGCCCTCAGGAGAGGAGCTGCAGCCTGGCAGGGACTGCTCCATGCCCAGACCATCACTCCTGTGCTCCAGCAGTGCCAATCCTGACAGCACAGCAGCTGCTGAGCCATCCAGACTTGGAGCTTTCCCCTCCTTGTTTCGGTGTTTGCTCACTTGGAGCCTGCCTGTCCCTTCCCCATCCTGCACGTTCCCTTTCCAGGGTTATGGCCTGGAAAAATGGGAGCAGAGGGGCGTGCATGGAATCGTTTGCCTTCTGTTCCACAGCACTGGTGGCTCTCCCAGCTCACGCCGAGCCCCGGTGGCACCCCTGGAGGGTTTGGCTGGGACAGAGTTCTGCTGTGCCCGCTTGGGTTGTGAATGGTTACCATGCAAATTGTCTGCTTTTCAGTGTGCTCCCAACTTGTTTGGAGATGGGAAAGGAATTTGTGGGTGTTCTGGTTTTCAGGGGCACCTCATGTGTCACAGCAATTTGGGAATAGAAACCTTTTCCTGTCAGCTGCAAACAAAACTGTCTTTAGATGAAGCCATTGGTTCCTTACACATCTGAAAGGCACAAGCCACCACTTTTATTGATCTCCTCCAGAGAATAACCTGCATTTGCTCTGTAAACACTCCTGCAACCCCTTGTGATTTTTTCAAACACCCCTAACTTGAATCCATGGCTTGCTGCTGCCCAAGGATCTCACAGCACCATCGGATGGCAGCTCCTTGCTCTCCAAAGGATTGGAATCAGTGTCTGAAAAGCCCCTTGAGAATGGAGAAGAAGATGCTTGCAAAGGAACCTGCTGCTTCCTGGGAAGACTGAGACTTTTTCAAACCCAGGGCACATCCTGTTTGCAGTAAGGGATATTTCAGGATGATAACTTGGCCCAGCTTATCGTGGTCACCATTTTTCCTCTTGCTCCCAAGTACCTCAGAGCTGCTGATAATGCCGTGGCTTTGGGACAGCTGCTCTGAGCGTGTCAGATTTGAGTGAAAAATTCATGGAAGTAATTTATTCATTGAATTCAGCAGTCTCAGGCTTGGGGTATGTCTGCTGGGCAAGTTGTTATTTCCTTCAATTTATTAGTCGTGGAGTAATATGCCAATATACATTGAGGCTTCTGTGTCAGAAAACATTTGTAATTCAGAAATCAGGGCTGGCTGGTGAGCTCAGAGAGGCAGATGGGGGATGAGGTCCTCCCCTGGGAGCCTGTCCTGAGTTTTCTGGGGAGAACATCCTTCAGAAAACTCTTTGCTGATCCACCCTGCTCTCGCAGCCCCGCTCTGTTGGGTGTGAGGGGGTTTGGGTTTGGAAGAGGGGCTGAAGCTGTTAATAGCCTTAAACTGTGCACAGGGCTTTTCATTCCCCCTCTGCTCCTCCAGGGCTGGGGGAATTGGGGCTCCTGTTATTATTTAAGTGGCTCTCCAGCTGCTCCTTCTCATCCTGTCGTCTCCTTGCCTGTCTTTGATTAATGACTGGACCATCCATTCCAGTGCTTCCCTCTCTCCTTCATTTAATTCCCCATTTTTTCCCTCCTTTCCCCTCCACTTCTGTTTTTTCCTCACACAAACTGCTGATCTAAATGTTCAAAATAAATTATGCTGAATAATGGATGAAGGCAGCTGCATAATTTATGGTGCCACAGGGTGAGGCGAAGCCCTGTGTGCTCTTCCTCTGCTTCTTGCCCCCTGTGCCATCCCATGCCCTTTCTCTGAGCAAACTGAGGAGGTGGTGGCACCAGGTTTGCTGGTGGCTGCTCCTCAGGTCCCACTTTCAGTCAAAGAAGGGATTTAATATTGCAGGATTATGCACCCAGGGGTGTTGTGACCACAGGAGATGAGAGGTGCTGATGCTCAGCCCATCAAAGGTCGTCCCTGCCTGCTGGGGCAGAGATAATGGGTTTAATTATTTACCCCATGATGTTCCCCTCCTGCCTTTCTGCAACAGGATGGTGCTGCTGGAAAAGGTTTTAAAATGGAAAGGGGGGGGTTTCTTCCTTTTGGGGTCTTTCTTTGCCCCAAGTGTAAGTATATGAGAAAGTCTGGCGTTGGTTAGAATGATTCATTCTGGCAGGCTGAGGCAATTTCTTCTGACTTTTATATTATATTCAGAATTTCTCTCCATAAGGATATCAGATATAATTATAATATGTTGAAATGAAGTACTTCAACCTTATCAAAAATAACATTTTGATAATTTTTCGCTGAAAATGTCAACACAATCAATAGGTTCTTGCAAATGTTTTCATTTCATTAAACTCAGCAGATTGTTCTGCTGGCATGTTTTAACCCACACTAAATATCCTTTTTTCCATATTGGGATGAACTTAGATAATAAGGTTACCTTTACAAAGCCACATGGTGATGAAGTAGAGCGTTTTAGCAGCAGCCCTCCATGTTCCTTATAAAAAGGATGAAAGAGTGGCAGAGATGACTGAGACAGTGAGGGAAAGAAAAAAAGAGAGACAGAGACATAATTTTTCCCTCTCCAGGTTTATTATCCCATCTGTTTGCCTCTGTCTTTCACTGATGTCTTGTCCGTCAGCCGCTAAAACCTAATTCTGTAAGAAATAAATACAACTTGAGTAAATTAAATGAAAAGGCTGCACAGAACCCAATTACTCTCTGTCCCCCAGACGCTCGGGAACAGAGTTCATTTCCCTGTAATGAACAATGTGCTGAGTGACAGCCTGGCAAAATGAGCCATGGTTTCATGCAGGGGCAAATGGGAGGAGATGGAGTGGTTAGGGATGGTTCTGTCCATGGAGGTGGAGATGTGGGGATGCAGGAGCCACCCCCTGGGAGACTCCAACTCCTCTGTCTGGCTTCCTGAGAGAGATCACCTTTGGGAAAACCATTTGCTGCTAAAACTGGGAGCAGCAGAGCTGGTTAAAGGTGCCCCAGTGTTTCCTTTCAGTGTCTCCCAGTTTCATTTGCTTGAAGGTCTCAGTGTTGTGCAGGCAGAGCTGTCCCCTGCCAGGAGAGAAGTTCAGGACCACAGCAGACATTTGCAGCCACGGGAAGGAGTTCAAAAAGAGGTAAACCCAAATGTATGTGGGATCTGTGAAGTGGTGAGGCTGAGGAATTAACCTGGGACTCAGGACTCAGCCCTGCTCTGTCGCAGCCCTGACTGCGTGACCTTCAGCAAATGGCTTTGCAGTCTGCTCTCTCTTCCCCAGCAGCACATCATTTTGTTCACTCCTCTCCTCTGATTGCAGGCAGCTTTGGTAAAAGATTTTGTTCCTCTGTGCGTGTATTGAACTTGGCACAAAAGCTGCCCGTTCCAGCTGTTGCTGTAATACGTGTGGGGAGCTTTGTGAGGAGTGCTGGAGTAGGGCAGGAGGGAGCCTGGGCTGCAGCCTCTGCTTGGTTTTTCTTCTGTGCTTGTAGGACTAAAACTGAGAGCTTAAGTCAAGCAGAGGTGAGAATGTGTGCTGGAATTAAGATTTTATAGGGCAGTGGACGGGGTGCCAGTCTCATGTAACACAGGGAGCAGTGCAGGTGCTGTGACACAACTGATGCAGAGTTGATGATGTCTCTTCTTAGCATAAATGAGGATAAGCAAATTTTGCCTGTTCCCTTTGCCTCTTTGCATGCACAGACTCCTTCACCCAGCTTCGTGAGTGTTCCTGTGGGATTACCCAGGATACTGGACTGGAGGAACTATCACTAGGGGTGGTTTATTTGGGGCTGCCTGTGGCGAGGCTGAGCCAGCAGAGCTTGTTTGCAGGAGCTGTGGTGGTGCAGCAGGTAATGACTGCTTGGGAGAAGGAACTTGCAGTGCTTTATTATGCGGAATATCCAGGCAGTGAAAGACAGCTGCTGCTGCTCTGTGCAGTATTATACCCCCATAATCAATATTAGGGAGGAGGAACGGCTGGGCAACCTGTTCCCTATTATGGGCACTTAAGCAATGCTTGGGTTGACAAAGAACCTTGTACCAACTGCAGGCAGCACATGTTCAACATGCTCCTCATATATCAGGGAGCGATCCAGCCAAAAGCCCAGATGCTCTTGACAGCTAACTTTGGAGAGGAGCTGGTGACAAAGCAGCCTTTCAACCACAGGAATCTCCTCTTCCTCTGGATGCTTGGGGATCAGCTTTGCCTGAGCCTGAAAACCCAGAGCAGGGAGACTGATGGTGGTGTGCAATTAAAGTCCCTAAATATCACCCAGGCAGGCGGCTGGAGCGCTGAGATCTGATGTCAGGTGTGAAGGACCTGGAGCCAGGACTGCTGGGCTGTTTCCCTGGCACTGCCACTGATTCATTTTGACTTTGAGCAAGTCATTTAATCGCTCAGTAATTAATGCTATTCATACAGCTAAATTGAGTACTGCTAGGTACGTGAGCTCTCGCTGCAGGCACACTGTGGCCATTCAAAAAAATCACAGCAACACCTAGAATAGAAGAGAAGGTGTTTGATTTCAAAGCGTCCTGGGCTGCCACTTGAATCCTTCTCATCATGTACCTAAAAAGGGCCTGTGGCAGATCTCTTGAAAGGTTCCACTTCCTTACTGCAGGAAGGAGTGATACCCACAGGCCAGAGCTGGGAAATCCATCACCTACCTCAGCAAATAAGTGTTAATGAAGTTCACGGGGAGTCTGGGAGGGATGGTGGTAGAAACAGCAGATGATTCCTGCCATTTTTAGCATTGATCTCCTCAAACCTGCTGGTTTGAAGCTGGCACAGCACCCCATGACCCTGGAGCCCATGCTGAGGTGACCTCGTGCTCTCCTGGTCCATGCCTGTTTAACCGAGGAGCTGCTGGAGTCGATCAGAGCCAAGTGTTTGCAAGCAGGGCCCGTGCCTGGTGCTGAGTGTTTTTATTAGCTCAGTACAAACTGCAGCAGAGCACTTATTGATTCCTGTGATCCACTGCCCTCAGTAGCATCATTTGTAAACTTTTGGGGAAGCGGGAGTGGTAGCAAAGGCTGCTGCACGATCCCAGTCACTGGGGCATTCAAATTACCTTTCCTGAGTGAAGAATTTGCTGCCTAAGACTCCAGGCTTGGCTGGTGGGTCAGGCAGGGCTTGGAAGGCAGTGAGTGAGTACAAAGGGCTGCAGACTCTGTCTTTGCCCTCGACCCAAGACACGTGGCTTTGCCCAGGGGCTGGAGGCCACGTGCATGCTGCTTAACCTCTGTGTTACAAGGCAAAATGAGAGACCTCTTGTGTTTTTATCTGCCCTGCCTTGAAGTAACGCTGCCTGGAGAGGCTTTCTTGTGCTCACATTGAGTAAAATGAAAGATCTTTGGACCTTTAGCTGCAGGGCTTTGCTCAAATTCCCCTGTACTTATTCTTGCTCCTGGCAGACCCCTGTAATTGCACTGCCTCTCTCTGAATTTATGCAGATATATTATATATCAATCTCCTAGCAAGTGCATCAATTTCTTGACTAAACCTGCTGTTTGGGAGTCCATTAAGGATGTTTTGTTGACCAGATGTGGCCCCAAAAGGGAAGAGTTCCCCCTTTTCAGCTGTTGTGGGTGTGGATGAGGGATGTGAGTGAGCTGGGATGGAAATATCTGTGGTTCTGCATGCACACAAAATGACTTCTGGGAATCTGGGATAAGCATCTTGTTCCTTCAGCTTTTGAAAATGACAGATCTCTATCACTCAGAGGAGTTTTTCATCTAAATACTGGTAGTAGATCCACAGGGTCCTCTGGGGGAGCAATGGACTTACTGCAAAGTCAGGACAGTTTAACTGGAATTTACAAACCCACCTGGGAGTTTGGGTTTGTGCTTCGTTTGAATGGGGATTTCATATCCCGCGTTCCCCAGATGGCTTAGAAAGTTTTGCTGTGTATTTTCCAAAAGGAGGTTTTACAAAAACGTGGAAAACCACCAGTAAAATGTGTTTTGCCACAAAAAAACCCAGTGAATTTTGGATGGCTGGCTTTTAACTTATTAGCAGCTATGCAATGTTGTGGCCCAGCAGAGGAAATAAAGCTCCAGTTATCCCCTTCAGTGCAACTTTTACCTTCTAAAGAGATGTCAAATTGTCCAGTTCAATTTACGAACACATAAATCCATGTGCATTTTTTTTTCCTTGCTACAGCTGTAGTAAAACTCTTTATATGGTGGGACAATATGTACTTTTAGAGATGCTAAATTGCATTTAGAGGGAGGAGCTAGGGAAAGGAAAATGGGGAAAGGCGGTAGCAGAGATAGAGCCTGTGAATTAGCTGGGCTGGAGGGGACAATCTGGGCTACTGACTCATCCTTATTACCCACACACCAACTTTCTGTCCCCAAGGCCACACTGCCCGGCCATTTCCACAGTGTTTTCTTCAAATATACCTTCCTGTGCCTCCCATCTCTCCCCTGACCGGAGGTGTTGATGTTTGGAGGAGTAATTACTCCAGGGGTGAAGCTGGACTCTGAGATGGACTGGGAGCCACCTGACACTGTCATGCCTCTGGTCCTGCCCTCCATGGGGAAATTTTAAGTGTGTCAGAGTGATGGCTTTGCACAAATTCCCAGCTGACGGGGACATGTGTTTGGGCTGCCTGGTTGGTTGGGAATTCATTAGGAACTTTTGTGTTTGCAGCTGTCTCTCGGATTATATCTTTATTGATCCTGCCTGCCCATGGCCAATGGGAAATATGTGGAAATGATGAAGCTCTTCTGAAGGGGAGTTCATAATCTTGCTCAAACAAAGCCAGGCCCCCAGAGAGAGGGATGAATGGCCTGTGTGTAGCCTATTTTGAGATGATATGGCTATCACATCTTGTTCCCCTCGTTTTACTGGGATAACATTCAATTACCCCTGCCAACAGCAGCTTCCCATAAGGGTTGTTGAGAAAGCTAATTGCTTGCCCCACTTACTCCAAATGAGAAATACAAGGAAGCTCTGAGGCTGTGTGGGGCTAAGAGGATCATTGGGAATGGCACCAGTTGTAGGACTGCACAGGATCCCTAAAGACCTGGTGTCCTGAGGAGGTTGGGGAGCTGGAGGTCAGTCTTGAGCCATGGCTTGGCTGCTTGACCAGAGGAAATTTATCACTGGCCAGGGGTAAATGTACAAATCACAAACAGGGACAGGACTGCTGTGGAACTGCCTTGAGCTGTTTTATTTTCCAGCATCAGCCTCATTACATGGTCATGACAATGGGAAGATGCCAGCAGCTCACATCCCAGGCAGCAGACCCAGAACTTCATGTTACAACTCACTTTATAAGTTTTTTGACCAATCACACACAGCAAAAGCACATTGACAGTAGTTCTATCCAACCACTATAAGCACACATACCTTTGGTTAAAACAATGCTTGATTATTTCAAATACAAGGTTTTAAGGCTTGTAAGCCTTAAAACACAATGCACAGAGCTCCATTATTAAGCTTCAAACTTCCTAATATCTTGCTAGATAAACTTTTCTGTAGCTTAGAGAGTTATTGTAGAGAAGCTTTAGTACACAGACCATTGTTCTATTTGTCCTTGCTTTTCTACTTTTTAAATAATTTTTCTGCTGACCAATCTCATGGCTGCTGCTTAGCTCTGATCACAGTTCTGCTGTCTCTGAGGCCTGCCTATGCAGCTTTCCCAAAACCCTCTGATTTTGTGGATTCCCACAGAAATTCACTTCAGTTTGTGGCAGGGGCTGAGAGAAAGGCCATGGATGATCAGGAGACGCCAAGTTAAGCTGGAGTTTGTGCTCCCTAAGCAAGCAGTGGGTTGCTATCCCTGGGTCTTGCTCTGGGGCACATAGGAGGGTGAGACAATGGCTCTGTGGAGTGCAGAGGATTATCTGGGCTCTGCTGCCCCCCCTGCCAGGGCTGCACAGCTGGTGCCAGTGTCAGCATCTTCAGCAGGGAAGCTTCTCCACAGCCCACGCTGTTCTGAGCGAGCCTGGGCAGAGCTGTCAGCAGGTAGCAGCTTTCACTCGCTGTTTTGTGCAGCACCCCAGAGAGGCAGAGCCCGAGCAGCCCTGTATCAATGCCTGACAGCACCTTCCTGCTTGTACACCCGAGCAAGGAGACAACTTGTGAGACAACTGCACTTAGCCCCTGCCAAAGCCAAGCACCGGAGAAGTCCCTGATGTATTTAGAGAAACACACTGTCTTGCTGTGTCTGCTTTGGAGAAACCTTGCTAATCCTTCCTGAAAAGCCCAAAGGGGGATCCAAAGTAGCTTTTCATTAGCCAGACAAGCCCTACAAATTCCCCGGCAAAATACATACAAGGGAGGGATGCTGCTGCAGGCAGAGTGATGGAGGGGAGGGGAGGAATGTGCTGGGCAAGGAGAGGGATGAGATGGGGATGGAGAGAGGGATGAGATGGGGAGGGAGAGTGGGATGTGATGGGCAGGGAGAGAGGGATGTGATGGGCAGGGAGAGAGAGGTGATGGGCAGGGAGAAAGGGAGGTGATGGGCAGGGAGAGAGGGATGAGATGGGCAGGGAGAGAGGGATGTGATGGGAAGGGAGAGAGGAATGTGAGTGCCAGCATCGTATCAGGAAAGAACTGGGAGATTTGGAAGAGGTTTGGAGCCTTTAGGAAGAACTGAGAGCTTTGCATTGCAGGGAGGGGTGAGAAAAAGTGGGGTTCCTCCCTAGGATTGCACCATCTTTCGGGTATCCCGTAGGGCTGCGAGCCTCAGCCAGAGGTACCTGCTCTTTTCCCTCTTTTCCCATTGGAGGAAGGCTCATTCCCAGACTCCCTACTAATGGACAGCCCTCATGCTGCCTGCAGCCAGGGCTGCCTGGCATATTTCTCTATGCATGTGCAAACAAGCTATCCCTGACACAGCGCCTTTATGGCAGAATAACTCCATCCCTCGCACTGGGCTGTGCTGTTTCTTGCTGAGCCAGTACAGCTCGTACAGGAACTGTGTGTACACAAGCCCAGAATGTGTGGAAAGCACTTATTTAGACTTCCTGCTGCATGAGAGAAGGGATGGGAGTTCATTTCTCAGTGGGGCTGGCTGATCCAGCGGGGATGGGGCTCTGCAGTCAGGACCTGGGATGAGTGCAAACTGCAAGGTCTTTAATGCTGCTGTGCCCATGTAAATGCTCTGCTGCTGCTTTGCCTCGTTCCTGCTGAGCATCCATCCCTGAGCTGCTGTGTCTGCCTTTCCCCATCTCTCCCAGGCAGCAGAGGGTTAGATCCCACCCGGGATCAGGCTAATTCGTGGTGCTAACAGGTTGTCAGCTCTGGGGCTGTAAGGGGATGTGTTTCCCAGGCTGTGGGAGCTAAATCCGGGTGGACGTGACTTGCATGTCCACAATTCCCCTCTTGAGTTGCAAGACTTGCAGGAGCTGAGAGTGCTCTGGTGATATCTGCAGGCATGGCAGAAAATCGTTTTTGGTGGTGGAAAGTGACTTTGCTGTATGGATAAAATCTCGTGAAATTACTCTGGGCTAGGAACAATTTGTTTCAGTCTCCATCTCCCAAGATACTGATGTTGGAAATGTCCAGATTTGCCAGACCTTCTGTCTGTGCACCCATTTTGAATGCTGGGTTTGGGTGTTTTTCTGTTGTTTTGCTTGGGGTGTGCTTGTGGCCTCAGGGACAGGAGTTCCACTAAAGCAGATAAAGGACTTTAAATAATAAACACCTGCCAAGGTGTCAGGAGAATACCTGGGTGAAATTAAACTCCTGCTAAAGAACTGGGTGCGTGAGTGCATATGTGAGAGCACATAGATATATAGGTGTCATTTTGGTGACATATAGATATAGAGGTGTCATTTTGGTGACACGGTGCAAGTGTTCAAACCTGCCCTTCATATACAGAGGGGCTCGCTGAGAGTCCCCACTGACACAGGCAGAGGAACCCAGGAGCAATATTAATTTAGATGGCTCTCCTTCCCATTCCAGTCCTGTTGTTATGGTGCTGTTGGTGTGTAATAAAAGACCTTTCAGTGCTGGGGGAAATCAAATAATCCTACGCAAATGTGAAGGCATTTGGATGGTGATTGTCCTAATGAAATTGGTGATTCAGCTCTGGCTCTGTGTGCCCCCTTTCCTCCTCTTAAGGTGCTTTTTGCCAGCCTGTGGATTGATAGATTGATGCCTGAGTGCCTTTGTTATCAGGAACTTGTAATTAAGGGTTTGTGCATTGCTTAGAATTGAGACTAACCTGGGCTTTTCTGGCTGGGGGATATTTTGGGAAAGATTTATGAATTTTATGAGATGGACTTAAGTAGTAGATAGTGAAGGCTTTGGGATGGTAAAAGAGTATTTATCTTGAAAAATAGGAAAATATTATGAACCTTGACATCTCTTTCACTCCAGAGGCAGCCTGTGAACTCTTAGAGCTGGAAAATTACATGGAGAATGTGCCACAGGGCAGTGTTTTCTATACTCTGTCGTGCCTCTTCCTGTCTTACACCCTCTCCTGGCTTGACAGGGCAGAAAAGACTGTGAAGGAGAGGAAAATGAATTTTCTGGGTTAAGGGAGTTTCAGCTCTCTTTGCTCCCTTCCCACCAGCCCTGCCTGTGTCAGTGTCCTTGTCCCGGGCAGTGGGAGAGGGGATGTTCTCGGGCAGCCCTGGGCACTGGGGTGCTGGTCCAGTCAGGTGAACCTGATGGTTCCCAGTCCCAGATACTTGGGAGGCAGGTGCCCGGGACCTGGGATGGTCTCTTGCCTGGGAAGGGTTTTGTCTGCCCATGTCAGTCAGTCAGTGACTGACTCGTGTGCCAAAGCAGCAGCGTTTAGAGCCCCGCCGAGTTTTGATCTCTCCTAATATAATGAGGATCTTCCTTGTGGGTCTCCTCCATCTCTGATTTCTGTGAAGCCCCATTTCAGCTCCTCTGTCACCGCCGAGCTCAAACCAGCCTTGTCAGAGGCAAGGGGGATAAAAAGCCACAGACCTCTCTTGTTAGAGACATGCTTCCCTGGCTTTCCTGAGGGCTCGGGGACTGCATTACCAACACTCTCCGAGAAGCAAATGCACTTTGTACAAACCATTTAACCTCTCCGTGCCTCTGTTTACCCTTTTAAAAAGGTGTAATACCCACAGAGATGCCGTGAGGATCAATTACTGTTTCTGTATTCTGAGATCCCTGGATAAAAGGGTAGAGAATTATCCTTGCCAGTCTGCCTCAAATATTGTTTTCATTAAGATTAACACTCTTCAGTAAACAGAACCGTTAGAGCTGTATTAGGTGTTTAATAAGTAATATGGAGTTGTTATCCATCACCGTGTCTTTTCAGAGGGAGCTGCTGGGGAATGCACAGTAACAGGGCTGTGGAAGTGAAGCATCCTGCTATAATTGCTCATTTGATTAGCAGCACTTAGGGTTACGTGAGGCTGATTGGGTGGACTTCATCTAAATTCCTCGTCTCAAGGGCACAGAAGCAACAGGAGACACGGGAACTACATCAGCAAGATTGTTGAGACTAAGATACAGAAACTCCACTCTAACTGCAGGAAGCCTCCAAAATCTGGGGAGAGGCAGCTCAGAGTAGATGGGGGCATGGGCAGAGGGCTGCAAATCCTGGTAAATCTTGCCAAATCTATTAAAAAATGAAATAAATTAATCAGGTGGTGTGGTTTCCCATTGCTGATAGGCAGTACCTCTGCATCCCGGGCATGTGGTTATGGAATCAGGGCTGCTTTATGAGGAGCACTTGGGCTCCACCAGAAATGGGGAGTCCTGTGGAGCTGCACACCCACTCCCCATCCCTGAACTCTGTGGGGATGGCAGAGTTTGCAAAAGGGAGATTTCCTGACCTGAGTTATCAACTACTCTTTCAATTCTCCTCCTTTTTAGGCATTTCACCTTTCAAATCTCCTCCTCACCTTTGGTCACTATCCTTGCAGCCCTGGCCATAGGAACAGGTCTCTGTCTGCCCCCATATTTTTGGTGCTTTTTTTGCCCAGATGTGGCTGGCAGGAGCTAGAGAGCTGAAGAAAAATAGAGTTTTAAAAGCCAACAGCCAGAACTGGGTCCTCAGCTGGGTCAAGTGCTGTGCTGATTTACACCAGCTGAGGTTCTGGCCCATAATCTTTTGTGCTCTATCATAAATATTACGTTGATTTAAAATGAATAGATCTATCTCAAACTTGGCTAAGCCTTCAGTGTAAATAATGCAACTTTTGGAAGTCCACTTCCATGTTGTCCTTGCTGCCTGTGAGGACATAACTCTGTCTTAACACTTTGGTAGCAGAAGGGTTTTCCTTGCCTCCAATTTTGCTCAAATTTGGAGGAATTTCTTTCCAGTGGGCTGGACTGGGAGGCCAGCAGACCCAGGCCTTGGTGTGCCCAGCTTACAGATGCTGTCTTATTCCCTCTGCTCTGGAAAAAGCAGTGCTAGAGCTTCATGGTCAGTTGTGCTGGGGCATGTTCACAGTTGTTGATGGCAAATGTTGGACACTGATTTTGTCCTGTGAAAGCCTGGAAGTGATGGGGACATCAAAGCTTTGATTCCCAGAATGCCTGGAGTTATCCACCTTGGAAACTCGGACAGCTTTTACCCAAGACTGACATGTGAATAATACATACGAAAACCAGCTGAGCTTGTGAGGAATTACCGTAGTCTGAAAGCATGCCCTGACCCAGTTTGGGTGCAGCAGGCCTGTCTGTGGCTTGAAGAGTGGATGGCATTCCCAATCCGTTCAGAGCCATCTCTGTGCTCCAAGGCAGGCGTGAAATGACAGTGCCTGTAAGCCCTTGGCTCCATGTCTCTTCCCCGGGGAGTTGTGCTCTGAGTTATCAGTGCCTCGGAGTGCTGCTCCCTGCTAAGTCCCCAGGAAATCCCATTCTGCCCACCAGTCAGAAAAGGAGTCTGCAGGATTTCTACCAGCCTGGAAATAATGGGAGAGTAACACCAATTAAGAGGACAGGCTCAGTCCGTCTCCCGCTGTTCCGCCGAGGAGATCAAGGCGGGTTTGTCGCCGTTTGAAGAGTGGCCTTTGAGGAAATTGTCAGTGAAGATGTTCTGAAACTGCTCCAAACGTTGCAAGTTGCTGCTGCTCGGATACATAGCAGGAGAGTGGAGTCTCCTCTGAAGAGGAGCTGGCGGGGAGTCTGGGGAAGGGCGGCAGAGCCAGATCCCCGTGGGAGGCCAGTGGGAAACGCTCCCAGGATGGTGCTCCAGCATGAGAGGGTTAAAGCTGGTGAGAGCAGAAGTGAAGAGGGAAGAGGTTGGAGCAGGGGTTTGTGTCACTGGAGCAGGAAGAGCAAGGCTGTTCTTTACCTTGAGCTGGGGATGAAAAGGGAAGGGCAGCGTTTTCCCCCTAGGATTGTCTCCTTCCTTATAGGCCCAATCTTCCAGAGAGGGGTGAAGGATGAGTGTTAGGGAAGATGAAACAGGAAAGCCTTATCAATATGATTGCCTGGCTAAAGATTTTGAGAATATGGAAACTATAAGTGAGATTGAAATGAAAGCAAGCTTTGAGATCCCTCAGTTAGTGAACAACTGGAAAACAATGGTGTGGCTGGCTGAAGGTGATCCCCTTTTGATGGAACAACACCCTCTGCTTGCAGACAGCTCCAAGGGTCAGAGCAGACCCTACAGCTTGGCAGAAGGGGCCCAAGGAGGAGTTTTTAGGGTTTAAAATGGAACACAGGATGGTAATGTAATGATTCTTATAGGCTGTATGTAAATGCTATAGGAATTGTATATTGTACTAGATTGGTTAGTGAGAATTAGAATATTCAAGACAGAAGAAGATTTATTGTATTGTAACGGGAACTTTGCTCTCTTACCCTTTTTGCTCCTCTTGCGCTCTTACCCTTTTACTCTCTCACCCTCTCACCCTCTCTCCCCCTCTCTTCTCTCAGGCCTGCTCTGAGCTGTGCCTGGCAGCTCCCAGCAGGGCCCTGCACCCAGACCCTTTGCAATAAACCCCAAGTTCCAGCCCTGGCTGCAGAGATCTCTCGTCTCCATCTGTCCCGAACGTCCTACCCCCTGACGCTCCTACAGATGAGGAAGGACAATGGGATGGTGCAGGTGCTCAGACAGCTTTTCCCCAGGCTGGTAGTCCAGTACAGAGGCAGAATTTAGCTGGGGCATTGCATGGTGAAATCTCTCTGGGAAGAGAAGAGGTGTAGGAACATTTCCATCAATCACATTGTCTCTGTTCAGTGAGGGCCCATGAGCAGTTTTGGCTTTTGGGCTGACAGCAGCCTGGCACAGTGTCCTTAGCTGGGCCTCTCCAGTGCTGTGTTGAGGGATGGAGCATGTGAGTGAAACCACAGGGTTTTGTCCATGACACAGAGACCCAGCAGGCACAGCTGTCCCTGGGCCACCAAGCCACCTTCCCACCTTCTCCATCACCCAGGCTGTGAGGGTTCAGCAAGGGGCTCCTTGGGCAGAGTGTCAACCTGCAGCCCCTGTGGTTTGCAACCTTCTGGCTCGGATGAGGCTGCCTGGAGCTCCTAGGGTTCAGCAGATTTTTAACAGTCTGTTTTCTGCCTCTGCAGTGCCAGAGCAGCTTGCTCTTCCAGTGCTCCAGCAAGCTCCTGCCAGCCCCTGGGGAGCAAAGAGCCCAAGTCCTCCAACCCAGGAGCTGGCACTGATCACCACCAGGATTTGGCTGCTCTGAACAAAGCCCTGCATCTCACAGGAAGCTTTATCTGAGCTCCCTTTGATGCTAACCAGGCTGCACCAGGTTAAGCTATTGAACTGCCTGTGTCAACTCCTGGCTCTGGGATCTGGCAGAGGGAATGCTCATGGAGGGCAAGAGCAATGGCCATGTGCATCAATGTCTGGTGCCTCTGCACCTCTGACCCAGTGATTTATTTAAACCCTTGTTTCGGAGGAGGCCAAGCCCAAAATACGGCTCCAGCCCTCTGCAGGACTGAATTAAACATGTGCCATTGCTTCTTGCATGCTCTTGCTAATTTTTGTGCAGGGAGGGAGGAGGGAGAGCTCAAACAGATGGCCTAAGTATCACTCTCACTGTCTCCTACCTCCTTCCTAAATAAATGAGTGCTTCACAGAGAAGTTTGGAGGGTGTAATGTGCTTTTAGGGAGGACACTTTCCAGGAAGGCTGAGACTGAGGCTGCTGGGGTCAGTGTGGATGCTGCTCTTACACCCTCTTGTCTTGAGACACCAGTTAATTTATGCAGCACTTGATCAGACTCTCATTACTGAAGATTCAGCAGGGACAGCTAGCAAGGGTATTATTTTATTTCCTTGCTCTATGTTCATTTAGTTCAGTAATTTCTTTCCCCCAGGAAAGTGTGGCTCAGATGAAGCATCTGGATTTTCAATAAGATCCATCTTGATTTTAAGGTGGCAACAGGCATTTGGTTTTCCTGTGAAAAACAGCCCCATCACCCCCCATTTTAAAGGACAGGGTTTTTTTACACAGTGATGCTGGATTCTGTTGCTGAGAGCAATATGTGGGAAAAGACCAGGATCAGAGGGAGTCTCTGCCATGTTGGGAAGGTGTTCCTAAGTGTCTTTCCTCATGACTGAAGAACATGAGGAATGATTCTGCCCTGGGGTGGCAGATGGGTGTAACCACCACATCCAGGGGTTTTGGCAGAGGACAGGAGGGCAGGCTTGGTTAAGTCCCACGGAGATCTTTGGATGGGGCCTGGCTGTGTCCCCTCCTGGCCATCCCTCCTGCCTGGAGCCTGCTGGATTGTCCAGAGGAGCGTGGAGGCAGAGGCGATGCAGGGAGGGACAGCAACCGCCGGTGGAAGAGAAAACGCTGACATAAATTAATCAAATGAGGCATCTCACAAGATTGAATTAGATCCTGATTTATGACTGCAGTGCTGCTGCTTCTGCAGTTCCGATGCTCCATGCTTATTCCTCACCCCCTGATTTATAGGGAGGCTACTGCTGGAAAGGGGCCCCTGAGGAAGGGATGGATGGATGGATGGATGGATGGATGGATGGATGGATGGATTGATGGATGGATGGATGGATGGATGGATGGATGGATTGTGTCACCATCAGGGCTAATACAAGCCATCACATCCTGTTGCTCATCAGGACTTCACCTATTCAACTGCTGTATCAGCTCATTTTCGAGGTGTTTGGGATGCATCACATAGGTGTTAAAAGGATGATGCCTGGAACAGGAGGGAGCCTTTGATCCTGCATCTTGTTCATCCTCCACCTCCTCAGCACACCAAGAAAACCTCTACCCGCATCTTCCTGTGACCTGAAAGGTCTTTCCAACCCCTTCAGGTTGGGTTGGCTTGTGAGTGAGGCTGGTTTATCTTCTGAGAGATGCTTCTACTGCCTGGGATGCCAATCCCTTCATTTCTGTTCCACTCAGAGAGCTCCGGTAGCTCCTGGCTCCCTTGTCGAGCCTGTCGAGGGGAGCCTGATTTGTGTGGACGTGTCCAATACGTTCCCACACTGCACCAGCAGCAGGTTGGCAGAGCATGAAGTGGCTGAGCACAAGTGACTCCTCAGCCTGTGCAGAGGAGAGCCGGAGTAGCTTGGAGGGAGCCTGGTGCCAAGGTGGCTTCAGAGAGACTTCTGGGGACCTCACCCCCAGTGTGGGGGGAGAAAGAGAAGATAAAGGGAATCAGTTAAACTTGAGGGTGTTAACAATGAGCAGCTCAGAGCAGAAAGTTGGGGTGAGACCACTGATGAGCAGGCAAGGGGAATCCCATGGACAGCATGGAAAATAGGAATGTGTAGGTTTTGTGGGATGAGTTGGAGGAGGAGTCTGAGGACAGAAATTTGTAGGATTTGGAGAGAAATCAATATAGTCCTCCCTTCTTTAGGTCTGGGTTTTTTTTTGTCTACCACCCATACAGGATTTGTTCAGCTTCATCCATGTAGGGAAAGCATTTTCCAAAGAGCCAGCCCCTTCTCTGGCAGTGAGTGTGTCCCTCTCTGGGATGACTCGGGTGGGGAATTGGAGGACTTGGCTTGAGCAGGAGGGCAGTAGCCCCCAGCCTTGTTTGCAGTGATGTTCCCTGGGTACCCGGCATCAGAGATGAAGAATAGAAACAGATCTTCTGTCTTCCTGCAGCATATTGATTTTTTGCTCCCTGCTCTGGCCTTTTGCTCATCCTTTTCAGCAGCTGGCGGTGAAATGAAATATAAGGTTTGAAAAACTAAAAATACAAAATGTGACAGCTTCATTGCTCCGAGTGATGGTATTTCGAGGGGACTCGTGACCTGAAAAAATGGAGGCAATGCCATCCCAGCCTCCTTCCACTCACGTGGTGAGGAAGACAGAGGAGGAAAGGAAGGATGTGGGGCTTGGGTGTGCAGCTTTGTCATTGCCACGCTTTGGAGTGACCCTACCCCTTCTGCAGTGGCACCTCTGTCTTGCTGTGGAGGTTTGGGAACGGGAAGGGATGCCTGCAGTCCCAGGACATGGAATTATTGGAATTAAATACCAATATTGCCGGATGGGACGTGCCTGGGCTCGTCAGGCCCTTGCTGCTTGACCAAGGGTGGCAGCTGTGGTGGTTTCACCTCAGAGACACCTTTGGCTAAGCTGGATGCTGCAGCTGGGTGCTTGGGACAAGTCCAGGCCTGCAGGAGCTCAGGTTTCCCTCTGGCGGAAAGAATTCGAGGTGAGGTGAAGGAAAGGAGTCGGTTCTGATGGAGGGTTTGGATGCAGAGCTTTATTCTGGCCCACAGGCCTCTGAATGCAGCAACTCCTCCAACAGAACCAGGAACCGTGTGGATGATTGACAGACAGCACTCAGCTGGGGCAAGGCAGGGGAAGGGAGAGGTTGTTGGCACACCTGGGGAAAGAACGGGGATAACTGAGACAGGCTATTGCATCACACCGCAACTTGGAATGTGCCGTTTTTGTCCCTGCCACACGTCCACACGGGACACATCATCCCGCTGTACCCACCTGAGCAGGGAAGGTGCGTGTGGGACCCTGAGGTGATGGGATAAACCTGGGAGCAGGGATAAACCCAACAGCCCATGCTGTTGGTACTCAGAGCATGTTTTAGGGCTATTTACAGGCTTTTGAGTGGTTACTAATTAGCAAGCGCCGCAGCTCACTGCGACACGGCAGCCGGCTTCGTCGGAGAGTGCCCAGCAGGGTTTAAATTACTTGTCATTTGCCTTGTTTTGCTTGGCCATTTGAATGCTTGACTCTCTCTTAATTGGCATCCTAACCGCTGGGGTGACACGCTCAGAGGCTCTTGATTGGATTCCTTATTTTTTTTTGGAGGGGGGGAAGCCTGGCAGATGCTGCAGAAATTAAGCAATAGGGTTTAATTCCTCTGTGCTGTTCGAGAGACATGCGATGCAGAAGGGAGAAATCCCTTGGGTTTGCCATGTTAGGGTGAACTCAGCCTGGGATTTGGATGGTGCAGGTAGAGTTTAAGCAAGGGGAGTTCATCCCTTCCCTTCTCCCTTGGTGCTGTGGGCTCCTGGGCTTTGAGAAGATTCTGCAAAGGTGGAGGAGCAATTTGCACAGTTGGGTTGTACCAGCAGAGATGGATAGTTCTGGAAGGTGTCCCAGGGTTGTGAATGGCTTAATCTGTGTGTGCCTACAGGGGATCACACAGCCCAAAACCCAGGGCAAGCATAAAAACTTCCCTAGTATCACAGTGAACATCGCGAGGGCTGTGGGGTTGGAACTAGAGCATGGAATCCCAGAATGGTTTGGGTTTGATGGGACCTAAAGACCACCGAATTCCAACCCCTCTGCCATGATCTTTAAGGTCCCTTCCAACCCATTCCATGACTCTGTGGCTGTAGGGGATGGCTGGGTGGGCCCTGGTGCCCATCTCCTGCCTCTGGCTTTGCTGGGAGCTCACACAGCCCAGGGGTTTGGGATCCCCGTGCTCCTGGGCAGTTTCTGTGCCCACTGCAGAGCCGAGCTCGGCGGTGCGCTGTTGTGGTTATTAAGTCTGATGGCGATGAATGGGACATGACACCTGTGTATATGATTCAAATCGAGTCATCCCATTACACGGTGTAAATCAATAAACAAAATGTAGCCGCTGACAGCATTTACAGTTCCCCCTATTACTGCCAACCAGCCCATTTTCTGTGCATGAAAGAGGCATTTACACCCCATTTAACTGTGCTTTGATGCGGGATCCTGTTCCCGGGAAGAGGGGAGGCTTTGACAGGTGGCATTAGGAGAAGGGGAGATCTACAGCGCTCATTTGCAGAGACCTGAGCCGAGGGTTGTGAAACACATCTTCACCTGTTTGTGCTGTCCATCACCCTAATTGATGATGTGCAGGGTTGGCAAATAGAGCTTGGACAGGGGAGAGGTGAAGCTGGTGGTGTTGGAATACAGCTGTGCTGGCCTTTCTCGGTGGATCAGGTGGGAGGGAATGTTGTTTTCCCTTCTGTCCTAGCTGGGGAATGGTCTTTCTCTCAAGCTGAGTGTCAGGGAGAGAAAGGATGAGGGAGAAGCAGGCTGGGACACGCTCTGAGGGACATCGCTCTTAGAACACCTCAGCTGTCTGACTTGATTTTATTTAATGGGCTTTGCAATCTGGTGATTAATCTGGTAATTACAGCAAATGTTACAGTCATGGCTGGCAATAAAAATATAACCTAAAGTAGATAAAACCCCTCTTTTTCTTCTCTTTTCCATTTTTTTTTTCCCTGCTGAGAAATTGTCAGATGACATCTCTCCCCTTTATGAGAGGCGGCAGGAGGGAGAGGGAGATGCATGCGAGGGGAAAACCTGATCCTTGCTGCATCTCTGCAGGGCTCAGAAAACTTCCAGCTCCTTGCTGGTGTAGAGGGGCTCAGCAGTTCCTCCACCCCCAATTTAGGCAAAGTGATTTTTGGGGGAGGCATGGGCAGGGATCAGACTGGCTGTCCTTGGAACTGCAAATTGATAGTTTTGTCTCGTTTCCTGGAACTGCACCAAATCGCTGGATTACTCCAAAAAGCACAAGAAAGGCCTGTCTTTCCCTCTGCCTGCCTTTGTTGTGGCTTGATTTTGTTGGTGTTTTGCCACTGCAATTGGCTACGTGGATGAAAAGGGCAGTTTTGTGACCAAGAAGCAGAGACGTGGTTAGAAAACAGCAAACAGAAGGAAGGATTTTACGAAATGTACTTCTTGAACATCCTTTTTTCAGCATAGAGACATAAATCCAGGCACATTTTTCACATTCCTCATCACGTTTTCCTTCAGATTTCCACCAAAAAACGTCCCTTAAGCCCCAAAACGCAGCTTGGCAGGAGACAGTGCTGGTGTTGATTCTGGAGGAACAGCATTCCCATATGCTTTGCTTAGTCCAGATCTGCTTCCAGTAAATATCCTCAGCAGCCAGGATTGAAGTTCGATTCTCTGCCAGTCATCCTCATCTGAGACTTGCATTTATTTATCCTTTATCACTCCCTTGGCCAGTGTCCGGCGTGACTTCAGCCCTTTCTTTCCCCAGCTCCTCGAGCTTTTATCGTAACTGCCACGGGGATGATGAGGAGCCTGTGTCCCCTGGTGCTGAGGGATGCAGGGGATGGGGATGGCATTTCCAGACTGTCTTGATGCCAGACCTACAGGCTGGAGCCTGTGGAGATGACAGGGAGAGGGCTGGCAGATAGGGAACAGCGCTGGAGCTCCTGGAAGAAAGGGGAAAGGGGATGTTTCAATGCAACTTCTCATTAGAAAAGGTTAAATATATCAACCCAGGATGTTTCTTCTTATTAAAAGGGTTGGGTTTGATGCTTCCTTTCTAATTAGGAACAAGTCAAGAAAGATTTTGAAACCTTTTGTGTGATTGTGTTTGAGCTGTTTCCCCGCAGACTCGGGAGAAGTTGGCGTTTGTGTGGAAGGGCCCTGGGGCTCTGGGTGGGAGCAGTGCCATGTCCTGTCCTGGGGAGGCCAACAGGAAAAAACAGCCTTCAACTTGATGAGTTTCAAGCCAAAAAAGCTTCAGACAGCACCTCCAGACTCATTAAAGCTCAGGGAAGGTGACCTGGCTCTGCTGCAGCCAGCAGGGAGGGGAGCTGCAGGTGTGTTTTACCTGCAGGCGCTGGGAGTTTTGCACCCTCTGCCACCAAGCTGCATCATTAGTGTTGCCTGATTTCCCTCTGCCACCTTGGGAAAGCTGGTTTTTAATGCCTCGGTGTCCTGTGTGCCCTCCTGTGCCCTTCCCCGGGCTGCTGAGCACCATCTTTTAACTTTGAAGGAATTGTCATCCTTCTTATGCATCTTCCCCATCTTTCCTTGGCTGTCTGTCACCTTTTGCTGCCAAATTTTCTGGACTGTGAAATGAAGCTTTTATTATCTTCCGAGAAGAGGGGGGGGGGCAGAAATTAAATTAGTGAAATTAAAAAGATGATGATGATGACGACTGTAACCTGACTTCAACCCCTTTTCATTCCGCCTCACACAGCGAGGCAGCCGACTCTGTTCTGTGGCTTCTGCTTGGATTGCTGGAAAGAACCAAACTTTTACTTTCAAATTAACCTGTCAGATCATATATTTATAAGGGAATTGAAGGCAGGAGAATGAGGGTCCCGGATATTCCCACGCATCAATTAGGGGGAAAATTAATTACAATTTACTGGCATTACCACATTAGAGCTCCCTTGATTGGAGAGCAACTTGCTCTGTGCTCTGGAAAGAGTTAAATTAAGGAGTTTGGAGGGAGGGGATCCTGGGCTGGTTCTGTGGGCAGAACCTCCAAGAGAAGATACTTGGATTTGGTATCTCCTCAAAAAAGCTGGTTTGGGACTTGAGTGCATTGGACACTCCAGAAATGGCTTGTTTGACCTTGACAGAGCACTTTGTCTGGGGCTGGGTGATCTCCAATGCTAGGGCAGGGAAAAGCTGATTCTCCTTGTCCTTGTCAGCACATCTCACCCCATCCTGGTGCTGCATCCTTGGGCTGATGAGATCCCTGCTTTGATCCCATTGCCAGGGAGTCCCAGAGGGTCCATCAGATCTTCTGTGGGGTCGTCCTGGGGGTTATTGAGTGTTTCATGGGCCTAAATTAGTGTTGGAAGGAGCCCCCAGGCTGTGGTTCCCCAGTGTCCCTTGTGTGGCTGCTAAATGGAGAAACCTGGAGAAATGGGGACCTGGGGAAATGGCTGCAAAGCTGCTTTTCCATGGGAAAGCCAATCTTATTCCTGCTCCAAACAGCCAGGCCATTGACAATTTGCTGCTGCAATAAAGGCTGCGGCACAGGGAGAAGCCACAGGGTGAGGTGAGGCACAGGAATTCCCTCCAATCCCACTTTTTTCCTGCACCCCAGGGCAGCTTTGTGCTGTGGAGGCAGCAGCTGTGCAAGGAGAAGGTCAGAGGAGGCTTTGATGGAGTCCAGGGAGGAGGAGAGGCAGATTGTGTGCTGCAGGGAGAGGGAGGGGTTTCACAAAACTTTGAGGAGTTTGGGAACAGATGAACCTGGCACACGGCCACCTTCCAAAGCCTGTTGTGGGTTGTGGTTTTTTAAATATTCCTGGCATTACCCACCAGCAGAGATGAAATTCATAGGCTCAGAAAGCCCAGATTCTGGGGTCAGAACTCAGGCAGTGATGTGTCAAATCCAGAGTGGGAATGGAATTGTGGCACTGGAAATCACCCTGGGACAGAGTGAGCATCCCTGGGAGCTGGGAGCAGTGTGCCTGCAGGGCTTTGTCCTTTGTGGGAGTGCCTCTCTTCAGGCAGCTGGGACAGGGATACTCAATATTTGCCCTGGGAAGGTGAGATTGGGTGTCAGAACCGAGGACGTACTTCTGGCTGTCCTGAGCAGCCCAGAGCCCTGCCAGGGGCTCAGAGACCCTGGCACAGAGCCCAGAACACCTGTGGGTTTGATTATGACCCGTGGAGCAAATTACCAACCTTGTATGAAGATCAGCAAGCCACAACAGTTGAGGTAGGATAATAGGGAAGTTATCACGGGGTGGAAAAGTAGATTTTGGAGTTTTTGGTATGGGGGATCAGGAGGCAAGATGGAGGGAACTGAGCATGTCCAGCCTTTCTCCTCCTTCTTCTTGGCCTCCATCTTCTGCTGTGCTGGTGGCACTTTTGGATTGGTTTAGAGTAGAAGCTCACTGTCTAACATAGGTGATGGGTATTGGACAGTAATTGTAAATATTGTACAGGTAGTTTTTAGTACAAAGACATAACACTGCCCTGGGGCAGGCAGAGTGCCTGGAACTGTCCTGCTGGACGGACCTCGGCTGGACAGGAGAAAATTTTTTACAGATAAGATACAATAAACAACCTTAAGACCGAGAAATGAAGAGCTCCGACTCCTTCTTCAAGCACCAGGCTGGGAAAAGAGACTTTCCAACTTTTCTTGGGGTCACTGTGACCAGTGGGAGACCCTGACAATGGGTGCTTGGAGCAATGGCCCAGCTGCTGGGACCAGTCCCAGACTCCTCATTTGTCAATCCCTTGCAGAACAAGGCTGGTTTATGGCTGGGGTGTGCCACCTCTTATCAAGGACACTGCAGCTGTGGCACGAGGTGCCAAGGATCCTGTGGGAAGGAGGGAGAGCCCAGGGCTGTGCTCTCATTCCCTGTGTGCCCGTGCCAGGGAGAGCAGGATACAGCCTTGGAGCTGCTGCTGTGCCCAAGGCCATGCAGGCTTGGGATGTGTCAGCACTCAGTGCATCCCTCTGGGTGTCCAGAGTTGGTGAGGACCCCGCCGGGGGCTCTGAGACCCTGGCACACTGCCCAGAGCACCTGGGGATTTGATTTTGACCCCTGGAGCAAGTTACCAGCTTTGTATGAGGACATGAAAGTCACACAGGTTTGAATGGTGTAATAACAAAATGATCACAGGGTGAAAATGTAGATTTTAGGATTTTTGGTATGGGGGTTATGGGGACAAGATGGAGGAACCTGGGCGTGTCCAGCCTTTCTCCTTCTTCTTCTTCTTCTTGTTCTCCAGTTTCTGCTGTGATGTTGGCACTTTGGGATTGGTTTAGAGTAGAAGTGCACTGTCTAACACGGGTGATGGGTATTGGGAATTAAGTGTAAATATGTTCTAGGTAGTTTGTAGTATAAAAGGACAACACAGAGTGCCTGTGGCTGCCCTGCTGAGCAGATCTCGGCTGGGCAGAAAGAAAATTTTACAGATAAGGATTAATAAACAACCTCAAGACCTAAAAGTGAAGAGTCCAGACTCGTTCTTCAGTTGCACGGGCCGAAGCAGAGACACCCTGCACATCTCAAATATCAACAGCAACCCGAGAGGGATGGATACACAGATGGAGGGTGCTGTGCCCTCCCCATGCGCTGTCTTGGCCACGCCAGGGGTTTCTGGGGTTGTGCCCTCTGTGGGTCTGTCCCCACATGGGTGACCAGCCCTTGCTGCTGCCAGTGAAAGCAGCCCTGAGCCTGCCTGAGCTGTGAGGAGAGCTGTCAGCAGCAGCTCCAGGTGGATTTACACCAGGGAAGGATCCAGCCCTCGTCAGGAGCTGAGGGTGGGAGAGACACTGGGGTTAGGGACCCCGAAAGCACAAACATCCCTGTGACAAGCTGTTTGAAGCCAGGCTGATCAGAGAAGGTGACAGCCCTGCCACATCTGGGAACAGTTTCTGTGTCCTCCTTGCTGACAGGAGGAGTTTGATTCCTTTAATATTTGATGTGTTCTGTCTTTTGCAATGTTTGTTTTTGGCGTTGTGGGTTTTGACTTGGTTTATTTTTTTATTTTTTTTAAAGTCTGCTGCTCCTCAGTACCAGCTGCCCATTTGCCATTGGCATGGGAGTTCTGCAGGAGCCAGGGGAGGGCAGGCAGTGTGAGAGCAAATGTGACACCTGGGGGCCTGGAAACTCTGCCTGACCTGGGAGATTCCTGCTGCTTCTCCCCATCCACCTTTGCAGATGGAGTTAGTGGTTGCATTCTTCCTGTGTTCAAGAAGAGGCAAAGGATGCTAATAAGACTTTTAATCCTCCTCCTGCTCCCCATGTCACTCTGCTTGAAGCTGGGGGTGGCAGCAGGGAGGTGACCTCCTGCTGCAGATGGGCAAAGCTGCCACCTGGAGAGCAAATTTCCTGCAGCTGGGACAACTTCTGCTCTCCTGATGGCTTTTTCCCCTCTCCTGGGACATCCCTGCAGAGGAAAACCTTCATATGTCTTGAAATGCTGAGCTGAGGGTCTGGGAGGAGAGGGCAAGACGTGTGTGCTGAAGTCACCTGGGGGGATTTTGGGAGTCTCTGTCACAGAGACAATCGTGGAGGGCCTGGAGAAGCTCTGCAGGCAGCAGAACAGGGGGGCTGTGCCTTTGGAGGGGCTCCTGGAGCAGGGCCGAGCTGGGGAACACGTTCCCCTCTGACAGGGAGCTTTGCTTGGTGATGTGCTGCCCACATTCCTGGCAGGAAGGCAGGAGCAAGACCCCAGAGAGGATGAGCAGAGGCTGTCCCAGGCTCGGAGCTGGCAGGGCGAGCTCTCTGCCACACAAAGGCTTCCCCCATTGACATCAGGGTACGTGGGTGCCATAATTACTGCAGGCTCTGACATCTGAAAGGAGCAGAGCCACCCTTGCTGTAATTCCCTGCCACTGTGATTGCAGGGCAGAGCAGGGAAAAGTCAAATTACCCAAAAAAGCAAAAGGGGGAAGTGATAAAGCCGTGTCTCTCTGATGGAGGTCAGGACAGTGTGGGGCAGGATGGGAGGCCCAGCTGCTCTTCTGCCCTTGCCATGCCCAGGCAATGTTGTCCAAGCTTCAGTCTGAAGGTCTTGCCTTGGGCATGGTGGGATGGGGATGTTCATCTGTGCAGGATTTGGAGGTGTGGGTGCTGGTGTGAGCCCGGCCAGAGCAGAACAAATCCAGGACATTTGCTCAGGGGCATTTGCTTGGGCAAATTTCTTCTGAGTGGGTTCTGAAGGAGTGGGGCTGACATGGGAATTAGCTGGGCTGGGTGGAGATTACTGCTGCTTGGCTCGGGGTCAGGCAGACAAATCCTGCTTTCTGCTTGCTTTCTGAAAGCCCAGCGTGACGTGCCTGACAGCAGAGCTGTGGCTTGAGCCTCCTAAGCTGAGGAACATGAATTTCCCCTTTGCCACTCCAAGAGTCTGCCTGAAGGTGCTGGACAGCCTAAGTCCAGCTCCAACTTCCTATCAGACTCTCTCTATAACTTGCTTTTGAGACTCTGCCAGCATTTCATGCGGATTTTCCTGCTGCCCAGCAGCTAGGAGGAGGAGGAAAGCACTGCCCCACATTTGACTGCTCCTTTGCAGCCACTGCATATCCCCAAATCCCCCCCGAGCGCATGGGAGGGACTCTGGGTAGGCATCACTGCTCTCCTGCTTTTCCCTCCCTCCTCCTTTTCCTCCTTTCAAGGTGCATTTCTACGTCTGTTGGATGCAGCAGCGTGCCAGCTCGGTTAATTACAGTCTGCTTACCTGAATTCCCCTGTGGAATTCCAGCTGGATAACAGTATCCTTCACTGGTGAGCCTAAAGAATCACGTTTACACCCTCTGCCTTTGGGTGTAAACGTGGGTTTTATGATGCTCAGAGCTCCCCAGGGCAGCAGCAGGGATGTGGTGGTGTGTGACGGCGTTCACAGGGGTCTCAGGTTGAGGGAAGAGAAGAGGATCTGACTCCATGCTTCAGAAGGCTTGATTTATTATTTTATTATATATATTATATTAATACTATACTAAAAGAATAGAAGAAATGATTTCATCAGAAGGCTGGCTAAGAATAGAATAGGAAAGAACGATAACAAAGGTTTGTGGCTCGGGCTCTCTGTTCGAGCCAGCCGACTGTGATTGGCCATTAATTAGAAACAACCACAGAAGACCAATCCCAGATGCACCTGTTGCATTCCACAGCAGCAGATAACCATTGTTTACATTTTGTTCCTGAGGCCTCTCAGCTTCTCAGGAGGAAAAATCCCAAGGAAAGGATTTTTCATAAAAGATGTCTGCGACAGTGGTGGTTATCCCTAAAGCCTTGAGAGCTGGTGCCTTGCCTGATCACTCTGGGATGGGGCTGGCATCCGTCTGTCCAGGAGAGCAGCCAGCAGGGATGGTGGGAAATATGGTCCATGGGAACAGAGCTGGAAGCCACGAGGCTCACAGGAGGTGGATGAAAACACTTTGAGCTGCTCTAATGCTTAAGTGGACAAGATAATGGGATACTTTTTTTCCTTATTGGCCCACCAGATAAGTCGTTAATGCAGGCGATTTCCAGCGGCGCCTGTGATTTGCATGGATACAAAAGAGCGAGATTTTCATTATTTGGTGGGGCGCTGCTTGATCAAGGGCTGCAGAGAGGAACTCAGGGCTGATTTGGTGCACTATTTTGGTCCTTCATTAGCAGCTGGCAGGAGCTTTGTCCCGCCTCAGCTCCGAGTGTCTCCAGCGTATCGTCAGCGCAAGAGGAGTATTTCGCCTGAGTCTTGCTGGATGATAAAGTTATCAGCATTCACAGTTACTTTGCTGCAGTTGGGGTCCTGGATCAGATGTTTTTGGAGGCAATGGGTGTGATTTTTGTTTAAAAAAGTGCTCATCTACCACCAAATGATGAGAGGTGAGGCTGATGTCTGGAGAAGGGCAGCGTAGGAGGTGCTGGCACGGGAGTTCCTCTCTCCATCACTTCCTGCTCCATCTCTGGCTCATTCCAGGCCAGCCAGGCAGAGGAAGGACACCCTGAACCCCCCAAATCTCTCACTCATTCCATGCTGGCCTCCAGCTCAGTGATCCCAGGGGAAGCAGTGTGCTCCTGCAGACCCTGCTTAGCACGTTCTCAAAAGCAGCTTTTCTTTGCTCCGACTGATTTTTCCGCACTCTCTCTCTCTCGGGAGGACGATGTAATCTCTTTCCTTATTGACACTCTTGGCAGATCTGTATGAAGAATGCAGTCTGGGGGTGATGCTGCAGGAGCTGGGCCATCAGGTCACTGAAGCCCCATTATTTGGGATTGCAATTCCTGCCTCCTCAGATGGGTGAGAGCAGTGTCCTGGGATCACTGCAGGGGTCTTTGGTTATACAAATTACTCAGGAAAGGTTTCCCATGCTCTGGCATCCCAAATCTATAAACAGCAGAGGCTTTGGTCAGCTTCTGTTAGGGGAATCCATCCCTTCCACCCCACTCACCAGAGCTTTGGGGTTCAGAGCTGCTGGCAAGAGAGAGGATTTGCTATTCAAGGCACAGGGGCAGGAAAGCATAGCCTGAAAGGTGTCAGTGCAATCTCACTGGCCTTTGTGCCTTTATTTATCTGAAATCCCACAGAGCTGTCCTTCACTGCAGCTTGGATCAAAATTCATCTGATTGTGGTGTGGGTTTTGCAAGGTGTTTTTTTTATTTAAAGCCCCAGTTACTGTGACAGTGCAGGAATCTCTGTCTGCCTTCTCCTTCTAATGAAAAAGTTTGTCTGAGTATTTGGAGGTGAAGCAGAGCTTTCCTAGGTAAGGAAAGCTGTGCTTCCAGGCAGGGGTTTATTGCCCATAAGCAGCTGGCTTTCTCCTGTGCCACTGAGCTTGTCCGTGAGCTGCTCTGAGCCAAATCCAGCCCTGGTTATTGTGCAGAGTAATCATAGAAGTGTCTCATTTAAACTAGGAGTGAACTGAGGCCAAGAAATAACTCTCCAAAGAATCAGCCTCATCTTCTCCACCTGCCTCTCCTTACCCCATAATCTGCCTTGGGAGGCTTGAGGGAATGCAGTACCTGATCCTTCAACCCATGGGAGGCAGGACCTGGTGTGCAAAGGGTGCAGGCTGGAGGCTGCCCAGGAGCCCCAGCCTCCTTCTGGCCACTCTGCCTTGGGCAGAGCCAAGGTGGACTCTGGAAAGGCTTGCAAGCTTTCAGCAGGTGAGAGAGCACGCTGGGGTCTGGGCAGGGCCGAGCCAAGGAGGAAGGGAGGGAGGGAGGGTCGTGACAGCTCTTGGGGCCGGCCGGCCCTTTGGCATATGGAGCTGTTGTGCTTGGGTGCTTCGTTTTAAAGAATTTTCAAAGAGCCCGTCCATCTGGGCCCCCTCGCTGCTGCCGGCGCGGCGGGGCGCCGAGCAGATGGTTTGCAAACAAAACAGCTTCGGCTCAGGAGGGGAAGGAGACCTGTCCAGAGAGGCTGGAGCTCAGCCCCAGCACGGCGAGCGGGGCGCTGGCAGCGGCATTTCCCCAGGATGGCTGTGGGCAGGCAGGCTCTGCTGCTCTTGGGGGTGTTGGTGCCCCTGCGAACCACCTGGTGGCTGCACTGTGAGGGCTCTGATCCCAAATCCTGCCCCGGAGAGCTGGCTGGGAGCTCTTGTCTGGGAGATCTTGGCTGGGAGCTGCTTGTTCCCTGTGCCTCGCATCCCTGTCCTCACACACAAACGCGCGCGCTCCTGAATGCGGGATCGCTTTGCAGAGGTCGGTGCTGAGCGGTTTAGGGAATGGCTGATCTGCTGCTCGCATTACCTGAGCTTTCCTTGAAAATCCTTCAGCCATCCAGCCGCTGACCCTGAGATGTGACAAGCTCACAGCTCTTGCCAATAAAGCAGCGACTCGGTTTGAATAATATCTGACAATTACGTGCTGAGCCCCAGCATTATGCAATATTTATGCATGTGTCTGGACTGTAAAACAGTGATTATCTAAAAGGAGTAATTGTTTGCAGTCTTACACTGAATTTCTTTTCTTCTTTGGCCTTGGAGAGCCACACTGTTAATCAGCAGCACACACGGCACTCGTTAAACGCTTCCACTGAAACCAGCCCCACCATTAGCCCAGCAGGGCTCTGAGCAGTGTCGTGGTGCAGTGGCACCAGGTTCTGTGCATGGAGCTTTATTTTACTGCCTTGGGCTGCTGGATTGCTCATGCTTGGAGAGCCAGGTGGGTGAAGAGGGCCAGCGCCCACCCCTGCTGGCCGAGTTTGCATGGGATAAGAGGCTTTGATGTGCTGAACAGAGAGGTGCCAGGGCAGAAGGGCTGAGCCCAGGCACCCAGCGAGGCTTTTCACCCTCCCTTTCCCTCCTGGACACTCAAAGGCGCTCCCATGCCCTTGGAGCAGAGCAGTGATTGAAATCTCTCTTTGTTCCTCACTCCCTCCGCCACAGCAGCTGCCCTTTAGTTTTTTTCCTCCTCTTCTCTTCTTTTTCCAAGTGTTGTCGGCTGTCAACCTGGGCCGAGGAGGGAGTCAAAGCTGAAGAGACAAATGTGGGCTGTCACATCGCAGGGGTGGGGTGGGACAGAGAGGGCAGCCCGGCCTCCTGCCCCGTGGCCTGCAGGAGGAGGGACTGCCCAGCACATGGGAGCCCCTGGCACGCTGGGGCCACGCGGGTGATGCTTGTTTCTGCAGCACAGAAGAAAAGCCTCTATTTTGAGGAGAAAAAACAAGCTTTTCCGTCCTTTTGGTGCTCTGCAGAGGTGGCAGCAGGGCAGCAAAATGTTTTCCAGCTTGCATTCTGGTGACAGCATGGTCACAACGTTTGGCACGGGATGTATCCCAGTGTAATTCCTGCAGGAGGCTGGGATTCGAGGTGGAGAAAGGCTCAGGGGACCAGGCAGTGGAGACAGACAATGTGCCTGGTCAGCAGAACAGGCAGTGGAGCTGGAGAGGCCAGGATTACTGCTGCCACAGCTTGTTAACATAAACTAATACAGGCTGCTGCGTTGGACGCGGGGAGATAGGAGGGAGAAAAATGGGAAGCGTGTGCAGGAATAAGGGCCCAGATAATGAAGCTGGCAATGAGAATGCAAAGCAAAACAAAACAGGAAGAAATGCTGTTGTTGCAGACTCCAGGTTCTGTCTGCTTTAGCTTCTTGCCGCTTCTCTCAAAGACTTTATTCGTGTCTGGGATGGTGCTTTCCACAATGCTGGAGTCGCTGCTTCACCCCAGGGCTGTGGGAAGAGAGGATGAGTGTCCTGTTTAAGGCCTCAATGACACTAACATTGACTCAGCCAGGGTGTCCCACTACCATAGAGGGGTGTGAACTGGGTGATGCCCTCAGCTCTTCCTGGGACAGGATCTTAAAGCAGGAGACACATTATCCATGACCAGGATGGGTTGCATGCCCTTCCCAGCCCATGCAGGTGTAGTTCCCTGCTGCTGAAGTGGAAGAGCCAGCAATGAAATGGCTTTTGCCAGTGGCTTTTTGGGCTCCTGCAGCAAAAGCAGAGTAAGGGCTGTAGTTATTCCTGAGAAATTTGGGATGAGAGGGCTCCTTGCACATCCTGACAAGGGAGGGATAAGGCAGTAAGAGAGGCAGGTGTCACCCTGGGATGTGCTGTGGCAGAGATCACCATGCTGAGCTGTTGGGTTGCAAGAAGGCAGCGGATCTCCACCCCCCTTTTTTGGGTATGGAAAACATGGAAAGGAGTTTTCCGCAGTGTGTGGGACCAGACACCCACCCTAGCAGCACAGGACCAGCCCTGCTGAAAGGCAGCACTGTTTTATAAGGTGTGCTGCCTTCCTGCCTAGAGGGTCCTGCCTTCTCACAGGTCCCTGAGCCGTGGACAATTCATCTGGTTTTATGGTGATGACGGAAGAATCCAATCTGCAGCCTTTAGCTGGAAAGTTCAGAGCCACGCAAGGCTGGCTGGGGAGGAGAGCAGGTTTTATTGATGGCCTGGGCTCCTGGATGTTGTGTGGGAGGAATCTTGTTAATGGGTCCCTTGGGCCATTGCCTCCTGACTCTGCCATATCTCCTTATTCACCTGCCTCGGCTCCAATTGTGTCTTTTTTATTTTGCCTTTTTTTTTTTTTTTTTTTTTTCCTGCTCTCTTTTGATGTTGCAAGGGCTTTTAAAAATGCAGCAGGAAGGGAGGATGTGGGGCTGACCAAGGCACCTGCCAGTCCTTTCCCATCCCTCATGATGTGTCCTTTAGCATCAGAGATCACCACAAAAGATGTCCTGGGCTTCGTGATGTGCCTCTGACAACACAGAGCGATGGCCTTGGCTCCAAGGTGACCAGGGAGCTGCTGATGGGCTGCAGCCCCATCAGTCTCTTGTGTCGGTTGAAGGGGTGGAAGGATGATCACTCACTGCTCACCTTCCTGAAGTCATCCCACGGCCGTGCTCCGCAGCCGGAATTGTGCATCCTCATGGGAGCAGTGCTGCCACTGGAGCCTCCTGGTTGGTTGTTGGAGAAGATGAAACAGGAAAGCCTTATCAATATGATTGTCTGGCAAAAGATTTTGAGAATATGGAAACTATAAGCGAGATTGAAATGAAAGCAAGCTTTGAGATACCTCAGTTACTGAACAACTGGAAAACAATGGTGTGGCCAGCTGAAGGTAATCCCCTTTTGATGGAACAACACCCTCTGCTTGCAGACAGGCCCAAGGGGCAGAGCAGACCCTACTGGCTTGGCAGAAGGGGCCCAAAGAGGAGTTTTTAGGGTTTAAAATGGAACACAGGATGGTAATGTAATGATTCTTATAGGCTGTATGTAAAAGCTGTAGGATTTGTATCTTGTACTAGATTGGTTAGTGAGAATGAGAATATTCAACACAGAAGATGATTTATGGTATTGTAACGGGAACCTTGTTCTCTTACCCTTTTGCTCTCTTACCCCTTTTACTCTCTTACCTTTTTACTCTCTTACCCCTTATGCTCTTCACCCTCTCATCCTCTCTCCCCCTCTCTTCTCTCAGGCCTGCTCTGAGCTGTGGCTGGCAGCTCCCAGCAGGGCCCTGCACCCAGGCCCTTTGCAATAAACCCCAAGTTCCAAGCCCTGGCTGCAGAGATCTCTCGTCTCCATCTGTCCCCACTATCCTACACCCGACGCTCCTACAGTTGGTGTCACGGGGTGTGCGGATCAGGCTCCACTTTCTGGCCCACTTTTGATAATTAATTGATAGTTGAAAATGTTTGACAAACAAACAGCAAACAGGAATCAAACCCGCTCACGTGCGCATTAACATTTCATGGCGCCTTTCTTGTTTGTTTGCTTTTAAATCACAAAACGCTGTGATACATTTTTAATCGAAAGCACTATTGGCTGTTGCCATCACTGTTCTGATAACTTCAGTGATGAAAAAAAGTTCAATGCAGAAATGTAATGGGATCTTTTAGGAGGTGGGCGATGGGTTCGTGACAACCGTTTTCACTTCTACAAAGAGCATTTTTGTCAGGGAGAAATATATTTAAAAACATTCTTATTTGAAGAAACTCTCAGAGCTCTCTGGATGCTCTTTGATGGCTCTTGGCATGGCAGAGCAGCACACGGTGGGCTGTGTGTGGTGGGAAGGTGGGGGTGATGACTGACTGTGTTTAGTGTCCCCAGGGCAGGGTCCTCAGCCCCTCGAGGGGTTGCTTCCTTGCAATCATGTTTTTAAACCCTCCTTAAGGTGCTCTCAGAAGAAAATCCTCCCTCCTGGCTAAACCCAGTGACTTGCAGACAACAGCCTTATCTTGAAAGCTTAACTAAGGTTTTTCCCCCCCTCCTATGAAGGCAGGAGATGAAAGGCATTTGTTTGTGTGCATCTGTGTGGGAATGCAGCACAGTAAATAGTGGGTAGGGAATATTAATACAGGACTAAACCCATCCCTGGCATGAATCACAGGGAGGACATATGTTGTGACAACTTTCCTAAGGGGGTTCTGGCCAAGGTAGATACCGAGTGTTCCCAAGAGGGAGGGAGGAGGGAATGACAGCTCTTTTCTTTCCAAGACTGATGTAATTAAAGAGTTATAATGTCCTTTAACTTCACTGCCCTTGGCACTCTTGTGCACTGGCATATTTATTTATTTTTTTTTTTTAGCACTGATGAGTGACTAATAGGGTTTATGTGAGGAGACAGGAGGCCCTGAAATACAGTTCAGCACTGTGTAGAGGGAATGTGATTTTATTTCCCTGGGTTGAGCATCCATCCATCCATCCATCCATCCATCCATCCATCCATCCATCCATCCATCCATCCATCCATCCATCCATCCATCCACCTTCCCTGAGCGTGAGGTTAAACCCTCTGTCCTTCCCACTGTCACTTAACACACCGAACTTTGTCAAGAGAAGCTTATTTTAATTTAATAGAAAAATACATTATACATAATGCTCCCCATAATTTTCCCTCTGATCTGAAGGAGAATCTGCTGGTCTGCCCAACCCAGCCCAATACCTGCGGATTTGCTGCTGCATGGTTTAAATAATAATAATAACAATACCAGTAGCAATAATATCCTTTGCTGCTGTCCTTGAGTGACAAAGATGATGGAAAATGGAGTTGTAGATAGCTGGAGATGACAATGTGAGTGTGCTCTACCCATCTTCCAGGTTTATTAGCAGGTGTCAGTCACTGGAAGGAATCTAATAATTTCCAGATGCAGTGGTGACTCCATACGTCAGCCGTGCTGCTGTGCCTGCAGAAAGCAAATGGTTTTATGGGCTCAATTCCCATTTCTGCTCAGTCTTGTTGTTAGAGAGGCTGTGATGGTGCAGTGTCCATGGCCACGTGGCACTGTCCACTGCAGTGGGGTCCTGACATGCCACTCATGGGTGTCACCATGTCACAGACAGCACGTGCTACCTGTTGCTTCTGTGGAGTTGCACCACCCAACCTTTCCTTCCTTGCCCTGCTAATGGCCCTTACCCAGTTATCCATCCTGGATTAATCTGGGGAATCTCCCTCTGGACGGAGGAGGAGATAGAGTGATGGTGAGGCTGTCACTGCTGAGAAAGGGGGAGCACAAGGGGTCTGTTTGTCCCTCTCCCGATCCCCATGGATGTTTTGTGCGTTTCCTGAGCTCTTGTGGAGTAAGCCATGAGGGGACAAATTGCTCCCTTGGACAAATTGCTCCCTTGGAATCAGCATCCTGATGAGAGTGCTATAAACACACACTAATAATCCCTTTCTGAGTGAACACGGCACGCACCATGGGTGCCAAGGCTCGCTGCCCTGGGGAGGGCTGCTCCCACATGCCTTTCCTGGAGGGTCCAGCCAGTCGGGAGGAGACAGGGAGCCACAGGAGTTCATTGTTTCCCAAGCAGGCGGTGCTTTGCGAGCTTGAAGTGAGCACCAGATGGGCAGAGATGATGAAAGAGGCATCGGCGTGAAAGGCTTCCCTCTAGGGTGTTAAATATTACATTCTCCGAGCCCGCCGAACTGTTGAAACCAATAGAACTAATTAGGGAGCCGGTGCTGGGGGAAGGACACGCTGTGGCTGGCGGCTGGAAGTGGTGCCAGATCCCACAGAACCCTCCCTTTGTCTGTCCCAGAGCCTCTCCTGAGCGTGGCAGACAGGGCACACCGTCCTTTGGGGGACAGCCCTGGAAAGGGAGCGTGTCCCCTGTCCCAGGGCCACCTTCTAGCGTGGATGAGGGCTGGGAAGCAGAGGGCACAGCTGACTCCTTTGCAGCAGGGTTGGCTTCCCCCCATTTTCATCTGCTGAGCAGACTGAGAAGATGCCAGGGGTGTTTGCACAGCTTTGGAGAGCTGTCCTGTGGTCATGGTGAGCTCTGCCAGGAGTTTCCAGGGGGTGAGAGTAGAGCAGGGCTGGGTGGGGAACAGGGGCTCTGGAGAGAGTGTAAAAGTCACCATCACTGTGTGCCTGCTCCTCTTTTCTGGTGACAAGCCAGGTTCTGTAGGCAGAGCACCCGGTGACCCCATCAGCACGGGGTTTGGCTGGATGTCAGACCTTGGCCCCTGACCATCACCTGCTGCTCTCCAGCACTGCCCTCCCCTCAACAGGGAGCCAGCGGTGCACCTCAGCTCCCCAGAATCCATCTTTCCCTGGATTTCTGTCTCTGCTGGGGAGCTCCTGCCCTGGTATGTGGGAGAGCCATGCAGGAGGGTAAATCCATCCCTGTGCCCTTGTCAGTGTGGGGTCCTGTTGTCTTAATGGGTTTGTTCAGCCCACATGCCAGCAGCTGCCCTGGAAGAGGGCAGGATTATCCAAGCCAGCCCGTGCCATCTGTGCCCTCAGCCAGAGCTGCTTCATCTCTGTGCTGCACATGCCCCTCTGCCCCTCCCTCCCTGGCAGCCCTTGCACTGGAAATAATAATAATAAAAATAATAATAATAACAATAGCAATAATAAAAACAATAAAAGAAAAGGAATTAAGACAAGCAAACATAAAGATGAGTTGTTGCATGGCTCCTGTGCCGATTCTGATCTCAATGTCAAGGGAGCATCATTCCAGCCTAATGGCATCTTCCCGTGGAAGTGCTTTGTAGCAGTCATAAATAAACATGCCGGGTGAAAGGCATGATAACAAAAAAATGGAAACTGAGGCGCCCGGGATCTTTATTATTGAGCGGACAAAGCATCTGTGATTAGCAGGAGCAGGGGAGAGGAGAGGGTAAAAATAAAAGGTGGCCGATTGTGTTGCTGCCTTGTCCGTGTCAAGAGAGGATCTGGCTGTGGTAGGTTGACAGGTTGTCTGGATAAATAGTTTGGGGGCAGAACACACATTTCTGATGGAACTTTCTTTTTTTACAGCTGAGATCAGGAGCTCCAGAGGTACTGTCAAGGACGGACGAAGCTCTATAAATCAGGACAGGCTTTTTTGTCTGTCTGAAAAGTCTTATCTCGGAGTTCGTCCAGGCAATTTTTTGAGGTCTCTCTGGCTTCCTCCCTTCTCCTTATCAGAGCGCCACAGCTTTAAATGCAGATAGATACCCTCTAATGGAAGCACAAGCCAGAGCCCTCACTCCTTGTAAGTGCCAGCTCGTAATTTAGTTGTGCGCCCTTTGGCAGGGGCGCATCCATCACAGGATGGAGGCAGCGTCACCTCCCGGTGCTGCACCGGGGACTGCGGTGCCAGCACTGAAGGGACCCCAGCTCCTGCCCTCCCTGCTCAGTGTGGGACAAGCCACCTGTAAAATGGGCTGAGCCTCTCGGGTTGCTGTGGATAATTGCTGCCCTGAGATGTGCAGGATGTCTCTGCTTCGGCCCGCACAACTGAAGAACGAGTCTGGACTCTTCACTTCTCGGTCTTGAGGTTGTTTATTAATCCTTATCTATAAAATTTTCTTTCTGCCCAGCCGAGGTCTGCTCAGCAGGGCAGCCACAGGCACTCTGTGTTGTCCTTTTATACTACAAACTACCTATAACATATTTACTCTTAATTCCCAATACCTATCACCTATGTTAGACAGTGCACTTCTACTCTAGTACAATCCCAAAGTGCCAACATCACTGCAGAAAATGGAGAACAAGAAGAAGGAGAAAGGCTGGACATGCCCAGGTTCCTCCATCTTGTCCCCAAAACCCCCATACCAAAAATCCTAAAATCTACATTTTCACCCTGTGATCATTCTGTTATTACACCATTCAAACCTGTGTGACTTTCAGGTCCTCATACAAAGTTGGCAACTTGCTCCAGGGGTCAAAATCAAATCCCCAGGCACTCTGGGCTGTGTGCCAGGGTCTCCGAGCCCCCCCAGCAGGATCCTCAGCAACTCTGGACACCCGGAGGGATGCACTGAGCTCCGACACATCCCAAGCCTGCACTGAGTTCCGACATGAGCCCAGTGGGGTTTCTCACTCTGTGGTTGTGTTGAGGGGATGAAGGAGCAGTAAAGAAATCCTGCCCGGTGTGTGAGGCAGCAGGGTGGAGATGGGCAGGGTGGAGAGCAGCCATTCCTCTGAATTGTTTTTAGTTTTTCCCTTGCCGTGTTTTTTCCCCCCTCACACACTTTTTTTGTATTTAAACCAAATGAGTTGGGAAGGAAAGGTTGATTTTTGGCTGGCCGTGATCCAGAGGGATGTCATGCACCCGGAATCAGAGCTCAGCGGGATGAAAACCGACGTGGGGTTTGATGGGGGAAGCTGTCAAGCCACCCCTCGGCTGTGGAGCCCTACCCAAACCTCCTCGAACCTTCTGAAAATCACTTGTCACCTTCCCTAACAAACAGCGCACGGCTAATGGCGACACTTCAGCATTCCCGACAGCTCCAGATTGTTAATTCCCCCCGTTTTCCCCCCTGAATGGCGTTTTGCCTTCTGGCTAAAGCAGCGTGGCTGCATCAGCCCGTGAGCTCCTCACCTGTGGACGTGTGAAGGGGGTTTAATGGGTTTCTTCTCTTTGCCCCACTGGGCTGTGACCGGGAGGGGAGACAGAGCTGCCTGAGTCACTAATTGCTTTGGCCCTGCAACTCCCGAATGATGGAAAAGATTAAGAGGGAAGGAAAGCAGCCATTCTATCTCTTTCTTGAAAAAACTTGCAGCATGAAAGGCTCATTAACATCATTAATGTTTCATTAACCTCTAGCCAGACAAATAAGCTGGAGGTAATTTAACAGTACGGGAAAAAAAAAAAAAAAAAAAAGAAGAAAATTAAAAATTACCCAGGTGTAGGTGACATTCTCCGGTTTGCCTTCGCTGTGGGTATTTGGAGAGGTGCGGGCTCCTCTTCCTCCCCGCCCGGTGCTTGGAGCTCTGCCAGCAGCTCCGGAGGGCTGCAGGTAATAACGAGCGGGGAAAGCCATTGATTGTGACAAAATGGGATTCATTTGAACACAGCAACATCTGAAATCTCGCAGAGGAACAGTGCTCTGCACAATGCGGGCTTTAGAGAAAAAAAAAAAAAAAATGGAAAAAAAAAAAAGTGAAGGGGGAAAAATCGGTGGCTGCAAAATGACTTTTCTTTGTTTGAGTTAAAGGCTTTCTCCCCTTGTTAATTTTGGTTGGGTTTTATTTGATTTTTATCTCTGCCCGAGTTTACATGCTCCACCTCCACCCTGCTCATCCCAAGTCCATGTGGGTGTGTACACACCGGGAGAGATATATTTATAAACATGCAAACACTGGTGCTTTGTGAACCCACTTGTAACTCACTGCTTCCCTCCCAGTTGCCTTCCTTTGAGCAAGATGTAGGAAAAAAATCATTGTTAGTTCCTCCCCAAAATTAGAAGGTGGGTTAAAAATATTTTAAAAATTGCAGTATTTTTTGGCTCTTTGCTGTGGCATAGTCTGTGAGCTTCCAGAATTGTGTGATTAATCTGGGTTGTTCATGAGCAAGTGATAAGAGAGTTTCTGCCTGTAAGAGAGCAGAGAATAAGGAAAATCAGCCAAAGGGAGAGGTTTGTCCCCATTCCCAGTTCATAGGGATGAAGGAGACTGGTTTAAGGTGACCCTGAGGAGATCCTGTTGGAACTGAGAGTTGAACGTGCTCCTCATGGATGATTATCCCCTGATTTCCACTTGTTCTCCTGTCCCACAAACCAGACCCTGCACAACTTTGCAAGGTTTGCCTGTTCCTGGGTGATTTTTGCTTTGTGGAATTTGGACCAGCCACTTTCCTGCTGGGGAAGGCGGAGGAGATCTTTGCTGCTCTGTCCACTCTAATCCTGAATCTTCCATTTGCTCTGCTGGGGCTTTGGATAAGGTGCCTGATTCCCATGGCTCTGTTTTCCTTGGCTATAAAATGTTAACAACTCTCCCAGAGTTCAAATTAGTCCCCGTGAAGAGCTTAAAGTGTGAAGTACATTATTATTGTAAATTTTCCTGTCTTTGCCCACCCCATGTCCTGGGACAGGAGGTCTCAGCCAGGTGAGTGGATGTTTCCTGAGCTGAGGTTGGCATCAGGCTGTTATCCAGCACGAGGAAGGGATGGGAGGTGCTCAGTAACATTGAACCACCTGCTCTAGCTGCTCACACTTGCTTTCAGCTACCCCTGCACTGCTCAGGGACTTCAAAAAGCTGCAGTCTTTAGCGTTACAGGAATTTTCTGTCTGGTGCCAGCCCTCGGTATTTCACAGGTTCCCCAAGCAGCCCGCAGGCACAAATAACCTTTACGTCCTGCTCTCCACTGTTTATGTAAACTTGGCTTCTGCTTGTTCCTGTCACACCGTGCCTGTGCTCTTTTTCCTCTGGGGATGGAGGGGGGGAGATGGAGCAGGGAAAAATTCCTGCGTGAACGTTTCCTGGTGAAACAGGGTCTCGCCTACGTGGGCTTGAGCAGTGCAGGTAGGACAGGAACCGAGGGCTGGATGTTTCTGTTACAGTTTTGTGTCTGATAACAAGGGCTGTGTCAGCACTGGGTCCTTGCAGGCAGAAGGTCCTGCTGCAGCATCGCCACCTGTCCTGGGGGTGGTGGCTGCTGTGGTGGTGGGAAGGTGCTTTCCTTTGGGTGCAGCCCCCAGCCTTGGCTCCATCCCTGCTGCAGGCCAGGGCCTGGGGCTGTCAGCACAGCCTGCAGCTGCACACACAGATGTGGACCCCACCTAGCCAGATGTGCAGGCACTGGGTCTGATTCTCTCTTCAGGCAGGGCAGGCAGCTGATTTTTAGTCTCTCCAAATGAGCCTGCGTGGTAGAAAACTGCTGAATTTCCTGGGTGACCCCATCTCAAAGAGTTAAACTGAGACTTCTCCTAACAGGTGATGATTTGGGAGGTCTGTCTGGGTATGAGCAGCCACAAAGGGCTTTCTGAAAATTTGGGACCCTTTTTTTTTGCTGGATGAGCCCTTTAAACAAGGAGACATTAAAAAATCGCTCGGAGAAATCTTGCCACAGTGAAACAGCACAAACTGAACCACTATAAAGATCTTTTTTATTGCCATCTATCAGTGTTTGTATCTGTCTTCATCTCATCCTTTTGACAACAGTATATGAGCAGCCAGGATTTATCCTTCCCAGCTAAATCTCTTTCAACCCATGCAAGAAGCCCAGGAAATGATTTCACAAAAATATATAGTTCACCAAAATTATTCAACCCTGAAGCGTTCAGGTTTAGGTCAGTGTAAATTTAGAATAAGTATTTGTTCTGGTCCTTATCTTAGCCAAGCTGATTTACCCAGGAGCAGCTGATAACTCCTTTTAAATTCACTACAGAATCATCTTCTTCCAAATGCTCATTCCCCACTTCTCCCCCCACGTCCCTGCCTGAGTTTGTTATCCTGGTGTTGCACACATGGGTGTTGGATTGCTGATGAGCTCTGCTGGATCCTCAGCTCCATGTTTTTCCAAAAGGAAAAACATACATGGGATGTGCCTTGTATAGTAGAATTTAATAAAAAAAAATCAGGAATAGCTTCCCCAACTCTTTTTTAGAAGCCCAAGTTGGGAACAAATATTTGACTTGCACAGGGAAAAAAAAAGTGTTTATGTGGTTTATGATGTCTTTTCACTTGTTCAACTTTCAAGCAGACTTTTTTTCTCTCTGAACCTCAGCATTTCCTTCTTCGACAGCAAATCTCTTGAGGTGGAGAGTGCTTTGGAATAGTTATTTACCCATCTCTCTCTCTCTTTCTATGAACAGACTTTAAATGAGCTGAAAACCAGGAGCTGCAGGAACTGCTACTGGCTCCTGCCAGCTCTTCCCATCTACATTTCCCTCATCTGCTCCTTGCTGGGTGTGGTACGAGAGTGTGAGGGGGCTGCAAAGGGAGAGGTCTTGGACCAGCCACTCTCATCCCTGCTCTGTCTGCTCCCATCCCTGCATTCCTGCTGCCTTGCTTTCCTGCCCATGCACCAGGGTGCTCTGCATCCCTGTGCTAGGAGCTACATCCCTACCTGGGCAGCTGATTCCCCGCCCAGGCAGCCACAGCCCTGCCCTGGTTGGTCTCATCCCTGCTCTGGCCTCTCCCATACCTGCCCCAGCTTCCCTGCATTCTGTGCCCAGGCGGTCACGTCCCTGCCCCACTGCTCTGCATCCCTGGGCCAGTGGCCACATCCCTGCCTTGCATCCTTGCCCTGGCAGCTGCATCCCTGCTCTGGCTTCTGCCATCCCTGCCCCAGCTTCCCTGCATTCCTGCTGCCCTGCAAACACATCTCTGCCCTTCTGCTCTGCATCTCTGTGCCAGCGACCCCATCCTTGCTCTGCATCCCTGCCCGGGCAGTCACATCCTGGGCTACACCACAGCATCCCTGCCCTGCATCCCTGCCTGCTTACCTGCATCCCTGCCCTGCATCCCTGCCTGCTTACCTGCATCCCTGCCCTGCATCCTGCCTGGGCAGTCACATCCTTGGCTACACCACAGCATCCCTGCCTGCTTACCTGCCTCTTGCCCAGTTACCTGCTTCCCTTCCTAGTCACTTGCATCTCTGACTGCTTACCTGCATCCCTGTCCTGCATCCCTGCCTGGTCACCTGCATCCCTGCCCCATCACCTGCATCCTTTCCTGGTCACCTGCATCCCTGCCCTGCATCCCTGACTGCTTACCTGCAACCCTGCCTGGCCACCTGCATCCCTGCCCTGCATCTTACCTGGTCACCTGCATCCCTTCCTAGTCAACTGCATCCCTGACTGCTTACCTGCATCCTGCCTGGACACCTGCATCCCTGCCCAGTCACCTGCATCCTTTCCTGGTCACCTGCATCCCTGCCCTGCATCCTGACTGGTCATCTGCATCCTTGCCCCACATCCCTGCCCAGTCACCTGCATCCCTGCTCTGCATCCCTACCTGCCTCTTTCCCAGTTACCTGCATACCTACCTGGTCACCTGCAACCCTGCCCTGCATCCTGCCTGGTCATCTGCATCATTGCCCTGCATCCTTGCCTAGACACCTGCATCCCTTTCTAGTCACCTGCATCCCTGTCCTGCATCCCTGACTGCTCACCTGCATCCTGCCTGGTCACCTGCATCCCTGCCCCGCCTGCTCCATCCCCGTCCCACATCCCTGCCCGGGCAGCCGCATCCCCATCCCAGCGCGCCGCCCGCATCCCGGCTCCGCATCCCCGCCCGGCCCCGCATCCCGGCCCCGCATCCCGGCCCCGCATCCCCGCCCGGCTCCGCATCCCGGCCCCGCATCCCGGCCCTGCATCCCGGCCCCGCGTCCCGGCCCGTGCCTGGGGAAGCAGCACCATCTCGCGTCGGTCTGGAGCCGGCACAGCCGCTCCCTGCCCGGCCGCCCCTCCTGGAGAACCCGGGGAAATGCCGACACTCCCCAGCACCAGCTCATCCCAGCTGCCTTATTCCGCCCTCTCAGAACGCGGATCCTACTTTTCTCCTCTCATTCCCCTCCTGTTTCTCAAGGACAGGGAATTCTGAAGCCTCCTGCTAAGTGAGGGGATGTTGAGTGGTTCAAAAGTGCATAATTTCTTTTTCCTAATCTTTCAGGACACGCAGAAGTGCCTAGGTTTATTTGCTGATGCTCAGACTCCATTTATACCACCCTATTTATGCCTGTCTGAAATAAGAGCAGAATAGAATATATTTAGAAGTGCTGTTCCTTTGAGGTGTGGTTTTCAAGGGTATGTAGGACCCAGACTTTGGAGCAAGGAGTTGCTGCATCTTCTAAAGTAGTTTTATCCTCTCTAAGGCTGCTGACACCCAGAGATGGCGAGTTAAAAGGGTTGCTGATGAAAACAGGACTGGGGACAGCATCAGGCCAAAAAAAGCTCTTTCTGAGAGGTCTATTTCTAGCAGCGAGAGATGCTGAAAGGCAAAGCTGGTGCGTCACGGCTCCTGCTGGTCAGGAGTTGTGAGTGTGAGGTGGGGAGAGGCTGCAGAGAGCAGGACTTGCAGCCCAAGGCCTGGAGATGGCAGATCTGAGACTTAGCTGGGTAATTCCTTTCTTTTTAGAGCTGGCATAAGGATTTTCCTGTGTTGGAAACAGCAGAGTTCAATCCAACACTGAGATGCTGCTGTCTAGAAATTATCAGCTCGGCTCCTGCTTGGGAATAATTTCATTCTAGGGGAAATTGAGGTGCATTGACTTTAAAACAGCAGGAACAGTAGTTCTGTCCTTTGTGAAGCAAAGTGTGTTTGGTGTGTCCCCAGAAGTTCTTGCAGCAGAAAGCTGGGATCATGCAAGGTAAGGGAGGCTGCCTGCAGCACTGGGGACTGGAGAGAGTGAGTTTTTCCAGGCAAGCCTTTCTGCTGAAAAGCTGTGAAAAAAAAAAAAAAATCAAAGAAAACATTGGGAGAAACAAAATAGTGCAGCCTCCTTCCCCCAGCAAGCAAGTTTTCTTTGGCTTGTTCAAATTGAGATATTTGCATTTGAAACACACCTACATATATATATATATTTATAGAGAGAGCCCTAGAAGGTGAAACTTGTAGTTTCAGCAAAAAGACTAAAATAGCCTCATGTTTTTGCCTTTATTTTTCCATTCTGGTTAGTAAAGAGTCTGTGATTGGCATAAGGCTACTTGGAAAATGCCAGGCTGGATCAGCATCATCATTCTGGCAGCCAGCTTGGGTCGATGGAAAATAAATACAGCTCCCTCTGTGATCACCCTCTTTTCTTCATCGTGGCATTGCTGGAGAGCAATGGGATGGGGGTCCTTTAAAGGGGGATTTTGGGAGCTCTTTGTGACTATCCAGCAGCAGGGAAAGGAACTCTCCATGGGATGCAGAGACTCTTCATGGGATGCTTTCATGGGACCCTTTCTACAATGCAGAAACTCTTTGTGCCATGAGTTTTTCTGGCCAAAACCCCTCCCTGGGAGATCTCCTGTGCCTCCCAACATCTGTGGGATGAGGCAGGACCTCCCTGGAGCACCAGGCACCAGCACCAGGGATATGGCAGTGACTGATGAAGGTTTCACTGCCGGAGGGCCCAAGGGCAGGAGCCAAATTGGGGCTGGATATTGACATTGAAAGTTGGCTTTTTGAAAGGCACAACAGCCTTTGCTTGCTGCAGAGCTAATTATTATGCAAATTCATGCTAATAAACTCTGCCTTGCATGTTGTGGAGAAGCTGCCTTTCCCGGTTAACATACCAGTAATGAGAGGTAGATTTGTAATTCAGATGCCGGTGGTAATATCCTAAATTACTCCGCTCTGTAATGGACTTTATTTCTTTCTCCCCTCGGCTCTCCCCCCAGTCCAAATGTCAATGCAAATCGGTTACAACTTTGCATATTTATTGCAGATGTATTTATTGTTGATACAGGGGTGAGACCCTCAGCTAAACAGCTCCTGCTGGCACTGCCATGCTGCCAGGGGGCTCAAGGTGTGGTGTTACCTGTCATGGTGCTTGGAGGAGCTCCTTCCATCTCCTTTTTTTTTTTTCTCTTCCAAGGAACAGCCTCTGAGTGAGCAAAACATATGTTTATTTTTTTATTCATTAATTCCTTAGCATCTTTCTGTGTATGGTTTTGCATGACTGCTTATTCTCCGAGTTGGTGGAGATAACCAGGGAAGCACAGATCATTTGCAGACTAAGCTAGGATTTAGGCCTAAAGCTACTGAACCAAGGCTTAGATTAGATGGCATCAGGCCTCTGTAATCAGTCTCTGTAAGATTTTGGCCCAACTTTGTCATCTTAATCAATGGAAAATCATGCAAGTCAGCTGTGCTTGACATTTCAGCTGCTGTTGAGCCACTGCTGAGCCAGAAATGCCCTTCTGTTACTCGGTGTCCCATGGCACACAAATATAAAGCAGTTTTCTTTCTGCAGTTGTGAACCCATGCTCAGAAAATCCTGACTTGAGACCATCCGACAGGAAAGGAAAAGCAGAACCATTCCCACCTTGCCCCTGGGCTGCCAGAGGAGCAGCCCAAGGAGTGTTTCAGGTTAATGCTGGCTGGGCAGAGGGAATGGGAAAGGACAGAGTTATGTCCTGGTGGGTTTAAGCCTGGTGTGGGCTTTGATCTTACTGGTCTTGTCTTTCTGCTGGCTCTGAGGCATTTTTTCATTTTCTTTAACTTCCTATGGGAGAGAGAGCCCCAAAGCTTGGGAGTAGCTGTGGCTCTCCAAATCCTTTGCATCAGTATGGACAAACTGATGGATTAAAAATTGGCTTTTGGGGGAATATTGTCTGCTCCTGGCTCTGGGGGTGCTGATTTGGGGAAGGCTCAGTGATCTGAGCTTGAGCTCACTGAGCCATTGCAGACAAGCTGTGTGTGCACAAGGCAGTGCCTCCCTCGAGGATTTGCTTCCCTGCAGTCAGAGCAGGTGCCCATGTTCAAACAGCACAAGGCACTGGGCAGGCTGCTCTGCCTGAGGCCTGGAGCAAGTGTGTGAGTGGAGAGAGAAGCAGGAGCACCTCTGGGCCTGCCCAAATCTAACACAGAGGTCTTTGAAGCCTTTGAACATTTTTGCTTTGCTTCCATTTGCATTTGGGCTTCTGCACAGAGAGAAACCACCTGGGTTGAGAGGAGAGACTTTGAAAGGGACTGGGAATGCTCTGCAGCCCTGCTTCTCCTCATCTCCATGGGCCCCCTGCATGGACCAGGCACTGCACACCCGGAGTTTGCTCTGAATCACTGTTTGCCAGTTATTCCAAGGGCAGGCTAAAAATTGTCAGAACCATCTCTTCCAGCCTCAAAATATCGATGAGTCACCGAGGAGCAAAGGGCTGCAGAGCCAGAGCACAGCGTGTGTGACCGTGTTCACAGGGGTCTTGGGATGAGGGAAGAGACGAGGCTCTGACTCCATGTTTCAGAAGGCTTGATTTATTATTTTATGATATATATTACATTAAAACTATACTAAAAGAATAGAAGAAAGGATTTCATCAGAAGGCTGGCTAAGAATAGAAAAAGAAGGAATGATAACGAAGGTTTGTGGCTCAGACTCTCTGTCCGAGCCAGCTGGGCTGTGATTGGCCATTAATTAGAAACAACCAACATGAGACCAATCCCAGATCCACCTGTTGCATTCCACAGCAGCAGATAACCATTGTTTGCATTTTGTTCCTGAGGCCTCTCAGCTTCTCAGGAGGAAACATCCTAAGGAAAGGATTTTTCATAAAAGAAGTCTGTGACAAGTGTGCAGCCTGTGGTGGGTAATTTTAGACCGAGAGTAGCCTTGAGGGCTGTTCAGCATTGCCAGCCTCTCTCTCCTGTGTGCCCCCCTCTGATGCTCCCTGGCATCTCTCCTGCACCTTACAGGCAGCCGTGCATCCTCGTGGGTCCTGGGGCATCCTCCCTGCCCGCTGGCATGTGGGAGGCATCCCGAGGGATGCCAAGCCTCATGCTGCACATGGCAGGGGTACCGTATTGGAATTAGATCCCAATAATGCTGGATGGGACGTGCCTGGGCTCATCCTGGCCCTTGCTGCTTGACCAAAAAGGTGGCAACTGTGGTGGTTTCACCTCAGAGACACCTTTGGCCAGCTGGATGCTGCGGCTGGGTGCTTGGGACAAGTCCAGGCAAGCAGGAGCTCAGGTTTCCCTCTGTGGAGAAGCTTTAAGGTGCTGGTGAAGGAAAGGAGCCGGTTCTGATGGGGGGTTTGGATCCAGAGCTTTATTCTGGCCCACAGGCCTCTGAATGCAGCAACTCCTCCAACAGAACTCCCTGAGCCCGCGGCTGCTGCTCCTTTAACCCCGGGGAGAGGGGCAGGGAAGGGGCAGGGAGCCACCAGCCAGGGACAGGAGGGGAGGGACAAGGGACAAAGGACACCTGGATGGCCCAATGCCCCCCAGGGCTGAGAGGCATCTTTTGAACTTTGCCAGTCGCAGGATGCTCTTTCTGGAATGCCAAGATTGACGGCGCAAGCACTCAGCAAGGGGCAAGGGAGGGGAAGGGAGAGGTGATTGGCACACCTGGGGAGGAACCGGGATGAACAGGCTATTGCCATCACACCGCAACAGTCCCCCAGCCCCAGGGAGGTGCGGGTGTTGAGATCCGTGCGGGTCCGGAGTGGCGAGCAGCTGCGAGCAGTGCTGCAGCTCTTCCACACGGTGCTGACAAAACTCCACACAAGACACAGAAGGCTCTGGATCCTCGCTCCATCGGCCACCTTGTCCCACCAGCCTCCGTAGTGCTCGTAGCTTTCCCCATCCCACAAGGGGTGAAAGGCTGGAGGGTCCCTCTCGCTGCCATCTCAGGATGGTTGGAAAAGCAAAGGGAGGAATTAATCAGCTGTTGGCCAGTTTGCTGTTTCTTTCTGGGCTGCGGTCAGCTCGGGATGTCTTGACCCCATGCTGGGAGAGATGTGCTGGGAGATGAGGGTGTGCAGAGGGAAGGAACCTGTGGTGATGTGGGCAGAGGGTGTTCAGGTCATCAGGTCTGTGAGGCCTGGAGCAGAATGAGCTCGACTCCAGGGATGCAGAGAAGAGAAGGAGATGCTCAGCTGGATGTTTAGGATGTATCTCTCAGCTCCCAGATTGTGGCAGGACTTGGAGACCCTGGATGATGCCCTGCTGCTCTTGCTCCAGCTGCTCTCCAGCTGTTGGGCAAGGTGTGCAAGGTTCCCCATTTTCAGGCCAGCAGGTGAGACTGAAAGGGCTCATCCATGCTTGGAGGAGCAGGACAAAGCCTGAGCACTCCTTATGTGCTGCAGGCGTTGGGTGGGCTCAGACACAGTCAGTTCCTGGTTTGTGGGGTGGCAGAAGCAGGGCTGCAATCTCTCTCATTACTGTGTATGCTGCGCTGCACTCAGGAGCAGCCAACCTCCCACCGAGTGTCTGCAGCAGTTTCTTAATTGCTTTCTTAACTTCGTTACTCCTCTTCTGTTGGCAGTGCCCTGAAGCAAGGAGTCCCCCAGGTGCACTTGCTCTTGCATGCCAAAATTAGCTTCTTTTATTTAATTTTAAATAAACGCAGAGTCCTTTGAGTGCTCCCAGCATCTGCCGTGAAGGGGCAGAGGGAGCGGGCGGTTAATTTTGCATGTGCTGCTCCTCAAAGACCTGCCTGTTACTCGGCCTTTAGAAAGTTTTTCATGTTTCTTGCAGCTGTCCTTGGTGACCCTGAGTGAGTCAGGCTCTGTGGCTACAAAACGAGGAGATGAATTCTTCATCTCTCCGACATGTGTCTGTCTGCCCTGCTTAGAGCCAACACTTCTCAGCGTGGCCATGGGGGCTCTGCTGGATGCCACTGTCACACAGAGCTCTCAGCAGGGTTTAGAGGTGTTAGGCTGAGCCTTAGGCCAGGTTTTACCTGGGCAGAAGTGCAAATTAGGACACCAAGGTGCCTGGAGAGCCCTTCTCTGCCGCACTGTCCCCATATGACCTTGGGTTTGTCAGCTGTCTCTCAGCTTCTCCGTGTTTGGGATCATGATAGGATGAGATCAGGGTGGTAACTGGAGTAGTCCAGCATGGAGAGGGCAAGGAAGGCTCTCAGAAGAGTGTGGACCAGGAGGGAGAAGGGCTGGAGGTCTCCTCACAAAGTTTGCTGGGATGAGGGCGGCATGCACGTGCATGTTTTACATAGGGTGCTGAAATAATTTATGGAGAGCTTCTCCCTTTCAGCAGAGGAGGTGGTCAAGACGAGCGAATAAATCTTTAAAAGAATAATGTTTTCAAAATCAGGCTCCTTGTCCTCGAACCCTTTGATGTATGAGAGCAATAGTAGGTAGGACACATAGTGAAATAAACATGAGATCTCCGTGGAAGAGAATAGCGGAGTGGAGAAAATATTAGTGTTTACATCAAAACTCAATTGGAGCACTCGTTTCAAGATGATAGTTTATTATATTGAATCCAATTTAGTCCCACAAGAATGTTTCTTCTGCGGGTGACACTCAGGCTCACTGTGTGTCTCCTCCTCCTCACTGTACCTGGGCACTGCTGTCCCCACTGGGTGATTCATCCTCTCCCTCTCGCTGCCATCTCAGGATGGTTGGAAAAGCAAAGGGAGGAATTAATCAGCTGTTGGCCAGTTTGCTGTTTCTTTCTGGGCTGCTGTCAGCTCGGGGTGTCTTGACCCCATACTGGGAGAGATGTGCTGGGAGATGAGGGTGTGCAGAGGGGAGGAACCTGTGGTGATGTGGACAGAGGGTGTTCAGGTCATCAGTCCCTCCTCCCTGTCGTGAAGTGTTCAAAATCAAGCCACGATTAATGCATGGGAGAGGTTTGTTCCTGCTCCCAGCACTTTTAGGAGCTTCACACCTCTTTGCTGAGCCTGGAGCAGGTCACCAATGGATTGTGTTTGCCAGTCTCCAGGTACCTTGATATTGCACCATGTGAGGGTTGGGAGAAGAGAGATGTGAAGGGCTTGGCATCCTTCCAGAGCCCTGATGTGATGGGGATGGGGAGCTGACCCAGGAGACCTGCCCCTTCTGCTCCAGCTGCAGCAGATGTGAAAGCCTGCAGTCCTTCCAGGTGTATTTAGTGTGAATTTATTAGCACTGGGTGCATAATGGGACTCTTAATGGCTCTATGACCTGTACCCAGTGAAGGGTATCTTTGGGCAGATGATCCCAAAGGGCTTACCTGGATATTTCCTCCACACCAGGCAGCTGAGGTGACATGGGACACCCTGGCTGTGTGGGATGCCTCACATCACCCCACAGCTGTATGGGAAGCCCTGAGCATCCAGAGCAGCACAGCTGGGCCAGGAGTCCCTGTCCAGCTTATTCAGAATAATGAATGGAGAATATTTTAGTACCCTCAGGGCAAGTGGTGCAGAGAAGTTTATCAGTTTGATTACTCTTCTTTTTCTTGGTGCATTTTCCTCCTGGTTATGAAGAGCTGTGTCACAGCTCCCTCCTGCCAAGTACATTTTTTACCGGTCTATTCACTGGCCAGGCAGTGTTTGGGATCTCATTTACTCTTGAATAATATTGGCTGTAATCCGTGCACATTGCCTGGCTTCGGTTGATGTGATTCCCCAGGGCTGGGGCTGTGGGGGCTTGCAGGTGTGATTTGCTTTGCAGGCAGAGGATGGATGCCCTTAGCAGAGTTACTGGCCCTGTGGATGCTGAGCAGGAGGGGCTGTCCCTGGGATAGGTGCCCATCCAACCTGGATGCACTTGGATTGCCGGAGATCTGAGCCCTCATCTCTCCTCCCCTCCTTTGTTTCCTAATGTGCAATTAGTTATATGTATGTAAATTACAGAGCGAGCAGAATCAAAGGGAGATGAGTGAAGAGAGAGGGAAAAAAAAAGCCCAACCCAATAATTTATTCTGGTGCAAATGTTGTTTTTTGTGCCCCTGGATCTCTTGGCAGTGCTGAGGTAGAAGGAAGGAGGCGGCCTGTGTAGGCGCTGGGCAGCAAACAGGGAGTGAGGATGAGATTTGCAAAGTCACTTGGGAGATGGGGATGCTCAGTTCCCATTAATTTTAATAAGAAGAGGACATCTGTCTCATAGCTGACTTTGAAAATATCAGCCCAAACTTTGTCTAACCCTTAGTTATTTCTCCACCTGTTGCTCTCTTGTAACAATGCTTTGATGGCATTTAGCAGCAAAAGCAGCTCTTAAACATGTAGGCGCTTTCTAACCAGCTGCTAGGATGGATTTATAGAGACCTTGTTAGAGGCAGGACTCAGCTTTTTCATGGTTCAGACCTGCTGAAGGCAGCAGAGAGAAAACCTCTTGTCTGTTGTGATGATCAAGAGATCAGCCAGCATCTCGTTAATAAACGGTCAAGAATATTTCAGGCAGGTCTTTAATTCACTTCCAAGATTTCCAAGTGGATAACTCACATTCTCCCTATTCAACTCATTCCTGCTAGGGATGTGGTTTTCCCTGGGAGCTGGTATCCCAAACTGTGCCCTGCTGCTCCTCTCAGCCCTGCTCATGTTTACCTGGTTATGGAGTGTCTGTTTGCACACCCTGAGCCACAGCACCGCCATCTGCCTGGCCTTTGATTTCTTCATCCTCCCTGTATTACTCTGCAGTTGTCTTTATTGAATTTCATCTCACTGATTTTTTTTCCCCCTGTTTGTCTAATTTATCACCAATATTTTGAATTCTGATCCCCATTTTTGGAGCATTCTAGGCTTCTCTGTGCAAGATCTCAGGGTCTTTCTTCTTTATTATCCCCAGCACCTCTGAAATATAAAACAAAGAGATTCTGGCCCATGGCAGAGGAGGAGAAGCCATTCCTCAGTGATGGGAAGTGCTTGGCAGCTGCTCCCTGTGTCAGCTCAGCCGATGACATTTCCACCCCTGGTGCTGCCTGAGCTTTCTTCCCATCTTCCCTCGTAGGGGATGTCACGAGGGACGATGTCAAGCACTTTAATGAAGTCAAGGTATATCACATCTGCTGCCTCCTCCCCTCCGATCCAGGAGACCAATTACACCGTCAAAAAAGGAAATTAAGTTGGTTTGACATGATTTGCTATTGACAAATCCGCAGTGGCTGTTCCTTATCACTCCATTATCTCCTCAGTGCTCCCAAAATTGATTGCTGTGTAATTGGGCCACGCGTCTCACGGAGTATAGGGCAAAATGTGCTCAACCCCTCGGGCACCCAGGAAAGTGGAAGCAGAAAGCACTTTTCCTCCTTGGCTTTCATGTTCCCCGATCCATGTGTGCTGCCTTGGATGCTCTGCCAGTGCTGGGGAGGGTGTGGGAGCACCAGGATGGCTCCTGCCCTCATTCTTTGGGCACCTTTGGTAGGCACCTCACTCATTCCCTTTTTGGTGGTGTCCAAAAAGGGCTGTGCACTTGGTTATTTAGGGATTTATGGGTTCTCAGGGGAAGCTCAGCATTGATCCAATTTATCCCATGGACTCCCAAATCCCTGGAGCCCTTAAGCAGATATGGAGGCAGCTGCTCCTGCAGCTCTGCCCTCACTGCGGTCTCCCTCCACCAACTCCTGTGTTTACTCTTCTTATGAGCACCACAATTTAGTTTTATGACCCAGCGATCAATTCTCCATCAGGAGCTCTGGAAAAGCTACTGATGTGTTTCCAATAAATGGCATGTCAAGGAAAATATATATGATCCTGTCCTGTCCCTGTCTTGTTTCCTTCTTCTTCGCATGCAGCCTTTACAAACATTTCCAGGAGGCAGAAGAAGGGGGCTTGTTGTTTGTTTGAGGCATTAGGAATGAGGGGATATCGATTCCCTGGGGACAGGGGGATTGGTGGACAGGGAAATTCACACAGCAGTCCCTGGTGAGGCTCAGACAGGGAGTGTGTGCCGTGGGTCTGCAAAGAGCAATTGCTCCGGAGGCAGAAATGAAACAAGTGTCAGGGAGAATAACTGGAGGCTGATGTTAATAATTAAGCTTTCTAATGAGAGCATTTGTTTTTCTCCAGTAGATGGATTCAGCCTTTCCCATCCTGGTGTTGTTGTGTACAAGCCCAGCTCATTTTTTCACCTGCTCAGGACAAAACGCAGCACAGGCAGAGATTGCTCCTCGTGCCTTCTGGGATGGACAGGCCAGATGAGGATGGGGACTGAGGGAGGTTTCATGGCCATCGGCAGCTTCCTCTTGATGGGGAGCAGAGGGACAGCACCGATCTCTCCTCTCTGGTGACCCGTGACAGGAGGGAATGGCTGGACCTGTGCCAGGGGAGGATTAGCTTGGATTTTAGGAGAAGGTTCTTGGCCAAGCTCCCCAGGGAATGGGCACAGCCCCAGGGCTGCCAGAACTCCAGGAGCATTTGGAAAACACAGCACAAATGGGATTGTTGGGGGTCTGTGCAGGGACCAGGAGCTGGAATTAAATGATCCTTGTGGGACCCTTCAAGATCAGTGTATGTTATGGTTCTATGATATTTAATGTACTCCTGCTCTGTGGGAGCTCAGTCCCATCTCTGCAACCTTCCAGTTTCCTCATCTGGAAAAAGAACTTTAGGAATCCTGGAGCTGGGTGAATTTTAATGAAAAAAAATTTCTATAAAGAAACTTAGTTTTGCTGAGATCCACATCTGTGGTGATAGGAATGGGCTGGAAACAGGAGCATCTATTATGCCCACAGGTTTTTATATTTCCTGGAGAAAATCCAAAGACATTTTTTGTTTGAAACTGGTACATCAAAACATTGCAAATTCAGTTTGGTACAACGCCCCGGTTTGATGAAACAAAGAAAAAAAGTCCCCATTTCTGAATTTCAGCGTTGTGGAACTGATGATTCCAGAAAAACCTTTCAACTTCTAACCCTATCTCAAGATGAAAACAAATGTTGAACTACAGAGATTTCCCAGAGGAAGGAAATTCTGCTTTCCTAACACCTCTAACACTTACTTTTTGTTGTAAATCATTTTGAGCTCTACAGATGAAAAGCTCTTGGTAGATGCAAAATATTGCTGCTTTTTATTTTATTTATTATTCATCATGATAGTTCATGCCCAAAGAGGAATTAATATTCTTTCTTTCTTAGCTGCTGGGTCCCGTGAAAATTGCCCAGCTACGGAGCCTGGCTGCCTGCACTTGTGGAAGACATGGGGAATTCATTAAAATTTCATCATTTCTGGCTTAAGTTGTTCACTTTTTTGACCAGCTCTGCTGGGTCTGGCCCTGCAAGACCTGGTGGGCTTTGCTTGGCCAGGATGGGCCACCGTGGTCGTGCTCTTGGCACGTTGCAGGAGGGAGCGTGGGAAAAGGGGGGATCCTGTGGGAGCTGGGCTGGGAAAGCAGGAGGCAACTGATGAGCTTTGCTAATTGCCAAGGCTTGCAGATGGCCAGAGCAGGTCTCTCCCCACGCTGTGCCTGCTGGATTTGCTCTGGCACCAGGCAAACACAGCACCTGCTCCCCACCAGCCCCGGGGGCACAGGTAGCCAGGAAGGGGGATATTAAAAGGACATCTGGCAAAGAGCCCGTGTGGCACAGGAGGGGAGGGAGCCTTCAATGAAGTTTCCCCAAATACGCAATTAATTTTCACTTAATAAGACATTTATTGTATAATAAACAACAACTGATTCTATGAAAAAATATTTATTGAGGATTTACGGCTGAGTAATGAATTTGTAGCTCAGTTTGCCTCGACGAGATTTATTTACATAGCAGTTAAACCCCAATCAATAATATGCTTTTAATAATCACTGTATTTAAGTAGTATTTCAACAATACACTGTAATTAGGCCATGAATTCTTCTGTAATTCCTTAGATTTAGTATACTTTGGGGTTCCGAATCTCTCCTGGATCGTGATGTGAGTGCTCCATTAATGTTAATTAAGTGTGTGCCAATCAAGCAGAGCATAAACCTCGCTGTGTGTGAGTGAATAGCAATGGAGCAGTGGGAGGGAAGCAGTTCAGGCTTCCCGGGATAGAGAGACGTGGTTTCACTTCAGCATCCTTCACTTTGGATCAGCCATCACCAGGATCAGCTCCTGGGAGAAGAAGGAGGGCAGAGAACAGCACTACTGAACATTCCCATCCCTTGTGCCACACTGTCCTCTGATCTGTGCCAAAGAGCTCCCAAACAAGGCTGTTTGAGATTAAATTGCTGGCTTATAGATACCTATCTGTGGGTCTGTGGAGCTCCTGGAGTCCCCAGGAGCTGTGTTTGCTGGGCATATTTGCTCTGTCCCTGGGAAAACAGCTCCTGGGCTGGGTGGCACAGAGGGTGAAGGATGGGGATGCTCATCCTGGTGCTGGTGGGTTCTATTGCTGGATGCAGGGAATGGATCCTGCTTTTGTGAGCTGCTGGTGAAAGGTGAGTGGCCACAAGGAGGTCTGGCACTTTGCTTCCCTCTACCCATGGGAATTTTAACTTGGATTTTTGGCAGTTTAATATTCCTCTGAAAAACGTGAGCGTGGAGTGGGTGCACTTCAGAGCATGATGCTGCAAAGTTTTACTCTACTCACAAGGCACTTGGAAGTCTTTCTAGATCAATCACACTTTAAATGCACATTTTTCTCTGCTCTTGCTCTGTCTAATCTCTCTTTGTCTCAGCAATTGTACCTCCTGTCTCTGTCTGCAGCCGATGGTATCGCTCCTGAGAAAGATATGGGTGTGTATATTTAGAAAATGTCTCCTGCATTGTCCTCCCACAAGGGATACTTGAAATGGCTTTGGGGAAAAAAAAAGAAAAGGCCAAAATATAGTCCTTCACTGCCTTGCTTCTTTCTGCCTTGTTAGAACAGGGCCTGAGGCAGGAGAGGTGCCACAGAGCCACACGTGGAGCAGGGCTGGCAGCACAGGAGGGGATGCACTGAGGAATATTTACGGCGCCAGAGAAAAGATTTGGTGCTAAAGACTTCTTTTCTTTTTTATTTGGTAAATCATCCTGTGCTGTAGTTGGAGTGTGGCTGGCAGAGGGGTGAGGGAGGCAGGGAGGGAAGTGAGGGGCGGCAGCTGCAGAGGAGATGGGGGAAAAACCTCCACGTGAGCTTTCCCAGGAAAGGCACCGAGTTGTGAAATTAAGCAAGACAGCAGGCAGGGAAGAAGGATGCGCCGTGTTATGGTAATCACTCTTCTTAATTGCTTTGACTCCGATGACCACTCATTTCTTATCCTAACAAAGACATGAGAGCCATCCTCTCCGGACTGCAAAGCACATCCTGAGCAAAACTCCTCTTGTGGTCTGCCAGGGACCCAAATTTTTCTTTGTCTCTGCCAGCCCCAAGGTGCAGCTGTGTTGGGACATTGTGGTGGTTGTGGTCCCACAGGAGGCTGAGCCCAACAAGCCCAGAGGGATTTTTTGGAGGAAGGGGTCATGCCAGGCATGGATCCAGCACCTCCACACCTGCCCAGCTGAGGTACAGAAAACCAGGCAGAGCTGCTGCCATCAGTGTTTTACCAGCCCTCTTTGAGATTAATAGAATCCTGTTGCTCAGCTGTGCAATTTGCACTGATTCCTCTGTAAATTCATGGTCTGAACTCACGAGGAGCAGGCAGAAAGGTGCCTGCTGCTTTTCGCCTGGGCTTGATCCAGCGCACAATAATTGCGTTGACTGTTTCATTCCGTGCTTGGCAGTTCAGGGCTTAGAAATCCCCCACAAAAGAGCCCAGCACACAGAAACTTGACTTGGAGTCTAAAGCAAAGCTGCAACTGGCAGAGGTGCAGATCTTCAGGCTCAATCAGATGCATAAAGACAGGCAGGCCAAGCTGAGATGGGAATATGTTGCTTCAGCTGTGCGCTGAAAGCTGCTGAAATTTTCCATATCAGAGGCTTGCTTTACAAAAAGGGATGGTCTGGCCTGGGGTTTGCAGGGAGGAAAACAGCAGTGGTGACGACAGCAGCAATAAAAAGCTCTCCCTGCTTTCCACACTGCTGGGAATTGCTTGTCTGTGCTCTTCCAGTGACTTTCCAAACCAGTTTTCTCTGTGTACGAATCAAAAGCATCTGCCTGTTTGCCCTTGGTGTGTCCCCGGCTCCAGCAGCCCTCCACCAGTGTCACTGGTCACAGTGTCTGTGGTTGCTGGTGTCAGAGCTGGGCTGGGCTGTGTCTGGGCTCAGAAAGGCTGGGGAGCAGCTGTGTTGTGGAGAGGGGTTGGTGGAAGCAGTTGTGGGTATTCTGTTTTTTTTTTTTTTTTTTTTTTTTTTTTTAATGTGGAATGTTTTTTTTTTTTGCATTTTAGTAGAATCCCAGACTGGTTTGGGTTGGAGGGGACCTTAAAGCTCATCTCATTCCAGCCCCTGCCATGGGCTTTTCACTATCCCAGGTTGCTCCAAGCTCTATCCACCCTGGCCTTGAACACTTCCAGGGCGGCACTTCTGGGGAATCTGTTCCAGGGCCTCCCCACCCTCACAAGGAAGAATTTTTCCTCATTCCCTTCAAAGTGCCTCTTGGTGATTAAACAAGCAGCTCAGCTACAGGGGAGAAATATTGCCCATGCTCTGAGTTGTTCTGGAGTTCTTCAAAATGAGTCTGAGGAGGAGAGAAATGCCCACTGGTGCTCTGCAGGAGATTTTAAACCAGTCTGAGATACTCAGTCTGAGTGAGAGCGGTCATGTTTTTGGGAGGGGAAACTTTGCTGATTCCAGCAACATCTTTTCCTCTGGTAAGGAAGAACTGCTCTGGCTTGGGAGTGCAGTCAGGCAGCCCAGCTGGCCCAGGGATGGCCACGAGAGGACTTTGGCCTCCCTGCTGCATTTCAATTCCCCCAGCACTGCGGCAGCGATGGACACTCGGACACCGGTTGCATTAAACATAGGGTCAGTCATTTCCCTGCCTTCATCCTTTGTCTGTAATTCTGCATCTAATGGCAGCAATTAGTCACTGTCCAAGAAGGGATGAGCAAGCTCCTGGCTCGTCCCTGCTCTCTGACGGATCTGCTCCTCCAGAGGGATGGAAAGGTCATTAGCAGAGGGTTAGTTATTGATCGGCTTAGGGGAGAGAGAGGGTCCAGAGGTGAAGCTCAGCACCAGGCTTAAACGATGGGCCAGAGAAAGGAAAGAAAAATAGGCTGGCAGCAGCCCCAGGGAGCCCCCAGCCACCGTGCCACAGATGCAAAGGACAAATTCTTATTGATTGGAGAGGTGTTTTTGGAGGTAGGTTATTTCTTTTCCCTCCCTAAAGCGGGGACCAATTATGGCTCTTGACTGGCAGAGACAAATGCCACAAGTACCAAGCCTGGATTTCCTAGGGCCATCCTGCTTCTCCTTATGGTGGGGTTGTAAAATCCCAATGTGCTAAAAAGAGCACCCTTGAACTGGTTGGGAGAGAGAACTGTGTCCCAAAAAGGGGAATGGGGCTGGTTTTTACACACGCTCCTCTGCCAGGTGGGCAGGAACAGCTTTGCAAGATGACACAGAAGGAAACAAGTAAGGAATTGGTGGCTCTTGTGTAGGAAATGCTGAGTGCAGGCTGAAGACGTAATGGGGTGCTTTGGGCAGTGGCTGAAATGGGGGAGGACAGAAGGATCTGGGGCACATTCAATGATTTCTCAGCTCGTTTTGGGCACTGGCTATAATTAAGTTGTTCAGCAGATAAATTAAGGCCATTGCCAAGCTCTAGGAGGGAAGGACCTTTATGGTGGATGAGGGCAAGGCTCTCCTCAGGGCGGGCAGGTTCCTCCTGACCATCAGTCACACCTCAGGGCCTGTTGAACACCCTCCAACCTCCTCTTCCATCACAGCTGTGTCAAAAAGAGGGATGAGGTTATTGACCGTGTCAAGAGGGCTGATAAATCACAGCCTCCAAGCTGGCAGTGCAGGATACCCTTGGTCTGCTTGGCTTGGGCTTCATCCTCTGCCCAGCTGGGAGTGTCCCTCCATGCATGTGGGGATGGTGTTTCTAAAGGGACATCAGAGGTGATGCTTCCTGCTGTCAGAGCTCTTCCCTAGGGTCTCAGAAGTGTGTGCTTTAATGCCTAACTCATCCTTTCCTCTTCCCTGACTAGCTGTGTTTCCCAGGTGGAAACTGGCTCTATTCCCTGAGTTGTCTCACTCCTGGAGGCTCCTTTCTCTGGAAAAGAGGCATGAAACCATTTCTGCTCCTCCAGGCCAAGACAGGGGTGCAGTGAAAAGTTGATAAGCCCACCCAGCCCTTGCTTCCCGGTCCTTCCCCAGGTGCCAATCACCCCTCCTTTCCCCCACCTGAACCCCTGCTGAGCCCTGTCTGTCAGTCCTGGCATTCCAGAAGGGCCTCGAGTGATTGGCAGATTCACAGGATGCCCTCTACCCCTGGGGGGCATTGGGCCATCCAGGTGTCCTTTGTCCCCTGAGACTTCCCCCCTTTACCTGCTTGTTGAGATCCCTACCCCTTCCCTGCCCCTCTCCCCGGGTTAAAGGAACAGCATCCATGCAGTTCGGGAGTTCTGTTGGAGCTGTTGCTGGATTCAGAGGCCTGTGGGTCAGGAATAAAATGCTGGATCTAAACCCTCCAGCAGAACCCAACTCCTTTTCCTTCACCATCGCCTTAAAGCTTCTCCACCAGAGGTAAACCTGAGCTCCTGCAGGCCTGGACTTGTCCCAAGCACCCAGCTGCAACAACCAGCTGGCCAAAGGTGTCTCTGAGGTGAAACCACCACAGTTGCCACCTTTGGTCAAGCAGCAAGGGCCAGACGAGCCAGGCACGACCCATCCGGTTATATTGGTAATAATTCCAAGACGGGTGGGAAGAAGGGAGAGCAGCAAGGCGGGATACCTGCACCCTTCCCATGCTCATCCTGTCTCCACCCTGCCAGTGATGGAGTGTATCCCTCTCCTCTGTAGTGATTATCCTGTTCTTGGAGGCTTCTTTGACCTTCAGCAGCAGATGGATGATGCTGTGGGCAGGCGGGAGGAAGGCTCGGGAGCGCTGCCTTCAATACGGCTTCGCCCTCCTGATTTATACAGGGGAGCGAGCGGTGCTGATGCTCGCTGCTGCTCATAGATTATCTTCATTCCAGCAGCACTCAGGCAGACAGCAGAGGTAACAGAGAGCCATCCACCACCCTATCTGTCACCTTCCCTCCGGCACTGGCGGTGGCTGCCGCAGCGCCGCCGCTTCCAGGGGAAACCTTCCCTCTCCATCAAACACCGCAGCAAAAAGTCATATTCTGCAAACAGGTCCATGTATCTCTGGGGAGCTTGTCATGGCTGTGTCTCTCCCAAGCCTCTCTGGAGGACAGGGAAGCAGGGATGGAATAATGCTGGAGGGGAGCTGATGGGCTCAGGGAAGCAGGAGGGTTGAGGTCTCTGTTCAGCCCAGGGTGGTGCCAGGATTCATGGCTGTGTTTCAAGGTCTGGGCATCTCAGTTCAACCAGTGGAAGGTAAATCGAAGGTGCTGGGGACCCACTGTGATTTTTTGAATTGATTTTATTTTATTTTATTTTATTTTATTTTATATTCTATTTATATTTTATTTTATATTTTATTTTTATTTTATTTTATTTTTATTTTTTATTTTATATATTTTTATTTTATATTTTTATTTTATTTTATATTTTATTTTATATTTTATTTTATATTTTATTTTATTTTATATTTTATTTTTATTTTATTTTATATTTTATTTTTTATTTTATTTATTTTAATTTTATTTTTTATATTTTATTTTTTTTATTTTTTTTATTTTATTTTATATTTTATTTTTTATTTTATTTTATATTTTATTTTATTTTATTTTATTTTATTTTGTTTTATTTTATTTTAACTTTCCCTCTCCTCACCTCTCAGGCCTTCATTTCCTGAACCGGGATTAATCTTAATCTTACTTACCCTCCTCCTAGGGGAGCGGGGAGGCTTGTTCTGTTCATGTCTGGAAAATGCTCTGAAATCCTCTGATGAAAGGTGCTGACAGAGCACTGAGGACTTCCAGGATTCACGGGTTTAGCTTAACGGGGAGGTGGAAAGCACAAGGGGCTGAGGAGATGGTTCTGTCAGCGTGGCGGGGCTCGGAGTGCTGGGGGGAGCTGGCAGTGGGATCCCTGGGAGATGCCCCCTACAAAGGACACTGAGAATCACATTTTTTGAGCTGAAAGTAGAAAGTCTTGGCAGCTGAAACCAGCCAGGAGTATCTCGGGAGGAGGGGTGGGAAGCCTAAAGGCAAGTTATACCTTTCTTCTCTCGCTGCCTCTGAGAACACATGAATTATCCAGCCTTCCTTGGCTGCCTGGAGACCAGGATCAAACCCAGGTATGCAGAGTGCTGGTGTTTGTGCTGAGGCTGGGCAGACGGGGGGTGCAGCAGGCAAGGTGTGGGGCCTGCAGTGCTCCCTCGTGGAGAGCATAGTGTATTTTGGCTCTGAGCTGAATTTTAATTCCTCCTTTTCTTATATATTTTTTTTAATATTGTAAAATAGTCAGGGTTTAGATCTCTGCATTTCTCTTTTTTTATTATCAGCTGTATGTAAAATGTGCCCAGTAGCCCAAACATAATGAGTGTACTCAGCGTGGAGCCCGAGGAGTGTTATGTGCAGGGAGCTCTGCAGGTTCCCAGTGCTGCACCTCCTCCTTGGGTAGCTCCAAACAAAATCCTACCACTGAAACCACCACAGGCTTCAGGACAGGTGGGAGACTGCACATCCCAATCCTCTTTTTGCTTGGGAGAGCCCTGTTTCTAACACCAATTTGATCAGCATCCCGTGGCTGAGCAACCTGGGCTCGGTGCATTCAAAATTGCCCTGCGGCATAAGATGAACAAAATCTGAATGCCTGGTGAGCAGCAGTCCATCGTGCAGGAGGATATATTGCTCCAAATGGAAATAATTTCTATTGCTAGGGAAGAGAGTGGCCTGTTCTGAGCTATTGCACTGGGCTGCTCAGTAATTTGTGCAGTGCAGATGGGAGTGCAGAGTCTTTACTGCTGGAGAAAGCTCGAGTCAAGTTGTTAAGGAAGAAATATAATCAGAAAGAGCCAGGAAACATAAAGATCAAAGTTGAGAATAATTTACATTTCATCAAGAACTTGTGGAAAAAGGACAAGGAAAAAAAATCAAGCCCTGTCGGTTATGTGAGGTTTTCAGCAGAAGGAATAGGATTCAAGAGCAAAACACACAGAAACTGACTTTTCCCTGTATTTTCAAAGTGAGAATTGACTGCCGAGCCACAAGTGTTACTTGAAGTGACATTTGTGGGCGCGCTGTGAAAATCCTCAGACAGCACAAAGCCTTGTTCAGCAGCAGCCATGTGTCACTTTGAACCCTGTGATGCTCTCGCGGGCGCTCTGACAGCGGGGACATGGGATCCAGGAGCTTGGAATAGATGGCATTGGGGTTATCCATGAAGTTTGTGGTTTTCTCTCAGCCTTTTGCCTCCCTTTTTTGGTGAGGATCATCATGCAGAGAGAGAAGTGGACACATTGATGGGATGAAATTTGTCCTCTTGCCCAACTCCTTGGAATGTTCATGTATCATTCCTCTATCTGTAGCATTTTAATGCCTTTATAAAACGTTTCCTAACGACAGAAAGATAATTTGGCTAATGCAGCTCTGCACAATTAGGTTCCTCAGTTAACATCATGTTCCTGCATCAGATGCCCTTTCCCTCGTAGCCTATTTTTCATACCCTGGGTAAATATGTTTAATAATCAATTGGCATGTTATTAACGCACAATAACGATCTCACTAAATCGAAGCTCAGGCTTTATTTGAGACACTTGCAGTAAATATTGACTGTTCTGCAGAATTATGGCAGAGCCCTGAGCAGTCTGTTCCAATGGGAACAGGATCCATTTTTTAATACCAGTTATTGATTTTCGGCAAGCAAAGTGCCTGGAGACGTCTGTGGTTTTCCTCCTCCTCTCTGTGAGCTGTTGGGATGGACACGCACCAGGGAGATGATTTCTTTGCTCCATCAGTAGTGCCATGGCTGGGGATGGGCAGAGCTGATGGGCACTTCTCCTTCTCCCTTTGGAGGTTTTCCCATTGCCAAGGTCACTCCCATCCAGCAGTGCTGGCTGGGGACAGGTCCCTGCCACCCGCCAGGGTGACAACTGCTTGCTGCGAATGTTCTGGCTTAATCTTCTACCCTTAATTGCTGCTAAGGAAAAAAAAAAAATGGCTTGTTTGGACGTTTGATGAAGCTTCCTGCCAGCTCCCATTTTCCTGCTGTCCTGTGACCTGTCCACTCACAGGCTGATGAGAATTGACACTCGCTGCTCCTGGAGCATCTCTGGGTGATGTGCCCCTGGCACCTCCACACGGATGAGCCAGCTGATGTGGGGGTGACATGTTTACAGCCCTGCTAAGATCCACTCTCTCTTCCTCTGTGCTCCTTGTGTCTCATCATTGAATCCTTTTAATCAGAGCCCCCCATAAGGAGGACTTTTATCTAATTCCTGTTCCTCTGGAGTGAACTTGGTCATCCTGCTCATGCTGGTATTCGACGATGGTCCCACCATCATGTGTTAGGCTGCTTTTCCCAGAGGAATGGGGATGGCTTCCCTAACCCCATGTGTTAGGCTGCTTTTCCCAGAGGAATGGGGCTGGTTTCCCCCCAGTGCTTACAGAAGCCTTGGGAATAGCAGATATTTCCGTCAGATATCTCCATTTTTCACTCATGTGGGAGAGGAGGGAGATGGAAATGAGTCACATCCCATGCAAGGTCTGTTAGTGAATGCCTTGCCTCGGAGGGAGCAGGTAGGGTGGCTTCTCCCTCCTATTATCTTGTTGGAACCCTGTTTTCTTCCATGGAGAAGGGTTTGAAGGGCAGAGTGACTCTCAGGGCTGAGAGTTACAGTGTGTGATGTACAACACATGGAATTCCTCAGGAATGACTTTGCAGATCATTCTCCTGGTGGGCAAATTCATTTGTTGGAGGTAGAGAGAGACAAGGAGCACGTCTGTGCTAGGTGTGTGTACAGGGATGCAGGGACAGCTGTGCACACTCTGAGGCCAGAGGAGCCTCCAGATGTGCACAAGCTCCTGTAAATGGCTGTGATGCCTTGTTAAGGCAGGAGCTGCTTCCCGAGCCAGGAGCTGGGGAAAGGGCTGTGCCTTGGCCATAGCTCATGAAGATTTGAAGTCCATTGGCGTGGCTGACTGTCTGTGTATATTTATGTAGAAGACTTTGCGTCCCTGGAAGGTGCTGCTGCTTGTTATTTTGACTGATTACAGGAGAGTGACTGTACTACAATAGCAGGAGCCACTCATTAGCTTTGGCGTAGCACAGAGAAATCGGCAACTTGTTCCAGCCACATCTGCCCCTGGAGGTGAATATTAAACAGGAATTGATCCCGGGTAATGAGAACACAGCCCGGGCTGCTGTGATTAGCACTGGTTGAATTTTAAATAGTTAATTATTTCAACAGGCAAAAGGAGCTGCTTGGGGGTGGAAGGATGTGTTGTGTTTGGGGTGGTGGCTGTGTGTGAAGGGGTGAGTGTTGGTGTGGTGGCAGGGAGTGTTTCCGGGGTGTAGGTGGCTCAGATTTGGAAGGTTTGAGTGCATACGGTGTGAGTGTGAGCAGGGTACACCTGGAATGCTGCCTGGGGAGTGCTGGGGCGGGGGGGGGCTTCTGTCCAGGTGAGAAGGTAGATGGGTAGCCCCATGACACCTGGAAGCGCATATCTTGGAGCAAGCAACTTTTGGGCAGAGTTCAAAGAGCTGTGGAGATGAGGGTCTGAGGGCATATGTGTGTGTGTGCTGCCCCAGCTGAGTGTGCAGGGCCCATTCCCAGTCTCTACAGCCTCAGGACAAGAAAAACCAGGGGAAACAGGTCTGGGAAGTTGTGATGGGAATGCATTGAATCCTGTTTTTCTTGCATTCCCTCACCTCTGCTCCCTTCTTCTGGAGCGCTGCAGAAACAAAGGGAAGGCGAGAGAAGTTGGCGGGTGCCAGGGGAAGGCGTGCTGTCTGCCTGGAGACAGGGGAATTATCCAGCTTCAATAAATACCTTTCAAAAAGAGAGGAAAGAAAGAGAATTTTGCCCTTCTCCTCACCCCACGCCTCCCAAAATACCAAATCACCATGATTAAAAATTGACTCAAATGGACAAGCAGGCCCGGTAATTGATTGTGGCCTTTCATTCTTGCAGCCACACTTAATTAACCTTTAGACTCAAATACCAAGCACTGGTTAGACAGAAAGGTGCAGGCAGGAAGGAAGACGACAGTGCCTGTTGGGAGGATCCCAGGCTCTGAGAAGTCCTTTGGGGTGAAGATGCCTGGATGATGCTCTGAGGAAGAGCAGGCTGTGCAATAACACAAGGCTTGGATTTGGAGGTTTGGTTCCCTTTTCCCAGACTGCAGAAGGAAGAATAACCCCTTCCCAGATTATTTTCCCCCAGTGTATTCCAGCTCAGCTCCCTTTCCTGTGCTGTTGCTGATATTTATTGCTTAGAACCATTGACAGGAGCTGACACCAAATTGTGCTCAGCTGTAGGAAAACACCAGGCTGAAAACAGCACAGATGGGTTTGTCTTTGTGTGTTGAGTGCTACCTTGTAGTGGTGAGGGGAAAAAATGCAAAATGTGTGGCAAGGAATGCTGTAAATGGACTCTCAGGTAGTAAAAGCTCTTAGTTGAAGGATGGGGTTTTTTTCCTCAATGTTTTCTTGTTAAATCAATCTCCAGAACTAAAACAAAAACGTGGCAAGCCGGGATTCCTGTGTCCTTTCCTTTAGGGAAGGGTTCAAAGTCCACTGTTTGGTATGAGGATCTGAGACAGTCAAGGATAAATGTCCTGTCCCAGGGACTGGTCCTCCCACAGTATTATCTCCTTGTTGGACCTCCCCAGGCTGTTCCCTGAGGATCCCTGAGGTGGAAGACCACGTTTGGGTGCAAAATAGGTATTTGTGTCTGTTTCAAGAGCTGCCTGTCTCCCACACACCCCTGTTTTCTTTCAGCCATGGATCCTGTGGTTTTATGCTCAGGAGCATTAATGCAGAGCTCCTGTGGCCTCCTTACAGCAGGATTTGTCTCTGCTCTGTGCAGTGCAAACGTGCTCTGACCTGGAAAGCCGCTGCCAGCAGCAGATGGAGCAGACCTGCAGGCCCAGCTGCTCCGTGCCCTGCCAGGTGCTGGGGATGCTTTGGTTTTTAAATGCTTTGGTTGAAAGACACTTCAAGTCTGCTCTCAAATTGGGGAAGTATCAGAGGAAACTTGGGGTGAGGCATCAAAATGGGTACTCTAAATGAGGTGACTCATTTCAGAGGAGACGAGGATGAGCGAAGAGGAGGCTCTGAGTGGTGGATCTAACAAAGGTGACACGGCTTTGATGGTGTAGTATCAGTTCTGCTTTTTGCATCAAGCCCAGGTTCAGCATAAAAACAGGAGGGCTGATTTGGAGAGCACAGCTGAAAGCCAGAAGCATGAATACAAAATACACGGCATGATAAACAGGGAGGGCTCCTATAGGAAAAATAGCAGCTCGTGAATGTCCATGGGAAATCGTTTGCTTCCAGATATGTAAATGTCTGAGCTTGTCCAGGAAGCCTGGTCCCAAATTTTTGGATAGGGCAGCAATGGCTGAGCTTGGCTCGTACTCTGGGCTCTGTGGCAGGACTTGGGCTGGGTCCTACCCACAGCTCTTTCTGTATTCATCTCCCTTCAACCAGGGGCCTTGGGAGGCTTGGAGACAAATTGCATTTGTGCCTATCAGATGGAGACTTTGGGGGTTTGAGCAGGAATTCTCTGCCTTTTGTCTTTTATCATTAGGAGTCAGGGATGGAGGTGACAACAGAGTCATGTATGAATGCAGAGTAAACAAAGCTGCGTGTGGGTGTGATGACATGTTTCTTTTGTCCTTAATATATTCATCCTCTGAGTGCTCCAGGGTTATGCATTTAATTTGTTGTGCAATTGGCAGAGCTTTAGAAGTACTTAAGCATCCAGCTATCCTTGCCCAAAAATAACTGGAAAGCAACTGGGGTTGCGTTTTTTGTTCAGGAGGAGGTGGGCCAAGGAGATAAATGTGTTCTGCAAGGCAGGAATGCAGCCCAATCCTGACAGGCCCACCGTGGTTTTCTGGTTATTTGGGTCTTTTCTTCATCCCTTCCCCAGTTCGAAGCAGGTCTGGCTACAAGGAGTTCTGAGGGAGGAAGTGTAGGCTGGTGGTTACAGCACCAGCTCAGGATTTAGGTGATTTAGGCTGAACCTCTCATTTTGCTGCTGTCTTTCTGTGTCATCTAAGTCTCTCTACAGTTGTAATATCACCATTTCTGCAGAGAGGGGTTGCAAGAGTAAATATATTAAAGACTGGGAGGCATTAAGGTGCTGTGGGAAGGCTCCTGCAGAGAAAGAGAGCGTGCACTTGCAAATCTCAGTGGCTCAGAGGGTCGACAAAAGCAGCCTCAAATATATTATTTTTAATATCTCATTATTTCTGAGTCCCCTGGAAGATTTTGAACTGTCCTTGGCAGGAAGGAGACCTTCCTTGTCAGGTCATAGAATCATAGAATTTAGGTTGGAAAAGACCTCCAAGATCATCGAGTCCAACCTGTGACTGTGACCACCTTGTCAACCAGACCAGAGCACTGAGTGCCATGTCCAGTCATTTCTTGAACACCTCCAGGGGTTGTGACTCCACCACCTCCTTGGGCAGCCCATTCCAATGCCTGACAATCCTTTCAGTGAGGAAATTCTTCCTGATGTCCATCCACCCTGAAGTCCAGAGCAGTGGCTTTGATTTACCTCCCTTTATACTGTTGGGTGCTGACATTGTCTTTCATAAAAACAGGCCCAAGGTGGACCCTGCGTGCAGTGCAGGCTCTCTGTGGCACTCCTGACTGGGAAATTGAGGATTTTGGGTTAATCTGGGTGCTTGGCACTCCTCAAAGTTGGGCTCAAGGTGCTGATGCCCAACATCATCTCCAGGTTGGTTCATCTCAGCGATGGGTTGGGTTCTGCTGTGGAAGGGACTCAGCAGCAGGCCAGGCCTTGGTCCTTGCTGTCAGAGCTGCTCCTGCTCCATACTGAACAGCAGCACTGCTCAGGAGCAATTTCTGAACCCTCACGGATGTGTTTGGCAGCTGATAACGGGGCTGAACTTTCTGTTTCAGATCCTACAGAAGTTTGGAGCTGAAAAACCTTGTGAGCCCAGGGCCTGAACCCCTAGGAAGATTAAAATTCCCTACCCCTACTTCGAAAGGCGCTGAGAGTCTGTCTGGCAAGACAGGTTCATTAACAAATTAATAGAATAATCAGCGGGGCTTTGTGTGCGTTTTGCAGATAAAAAACTGGTAACAGCGTTCTTTGGCTCTTTAATGGCTGATAAGAGCCAACTATCTGCTCCATGGCTGGGCTAATCACAGAGATAACAGAGGTTAAATCAACTGCGGGGCGCTGGCGAGGGGCCGCACAGAGGCGGGGATGGATGGAGGTGGGAGCTCAGGGGTTTTAAACACGATGAAAGGGAATAGCAGCAAAGTGAGGGGAGGGAGAAAACCGGCAGCAAGCTCCGTGGGTGTTTTTAAGAGCATTGTGAAAAGACCACGAGGGCTGAGATGCTGGGAGGCTGATGCAGTGGGGAAGTGGCTGGGTGGGGTGCAGCGAGCTCTGTCTGCTCTCAGGTCTTTCCATGGGGGTTTGGACAAAGAACAGGTTGCCCAGAGAAGCTGTGGCTGTCCCATCCTTGGAAGTGTCCAAGGCCAGGTTGGGCAGGGCTTGGAGCAACTGCTCTCTTGGAAGGTGTCCCTGCCCATGGCAGGGGGTTGAATGAGGTGATCTTTAATATCCCTTGCAACCCAAACCATTCCATGACTCCACAATTCTATGAGACTGGTTGCCAGAACCTTCTCTGTAAGATGAGAAGCTAGGGACAGTGGGGGATGTGGTTTTTAGGAGTCCAGTAGGAAAAAGGCGGAATGTGCTGTGTGCAGGTTCCCAGGCTGGTGCAGAAAAGCCAAGGTCCTTCATGGCCAAGGGTCCCACAACCAAAAGTCCATGCAGAGCCACGTGTGAGCTTCTCTAGGTGAATTTCAAGCTCCATCTTAACACCAAAACACCCCCAGTCATGCTTAGCAGCTCTCCTGCCTGGCATCCCAGCCCAGCATCCTCCTCTCTGCGCCCTGGGAGCCAAACACAGCAGGAATGAGTGGCAGGTGGAGGAGGCTGGGTTGGATAGTGCTTCCAATGCCTTTCAAATCCAGGAATCTCCTGGTTTTTCTGAACAAAGCCCACAGCCTATCTCCTCTCTGCAGGCCTTCTGCACCTGCGAGTTGCAAGGAGTGGGAGCAGCCCTCGGGTTTGCAGAGCTGTGAACACGCAATGCTTTTGCAGAAGTGTCACTTTACCTTCATAAATTACAAACGTGTGCACTGAAATATTGATGGGGATACGAGAGGGACCCTTGGGCTTGCCTCAGGAATGCAGCAGTCAAGAGTAATCAGGATTCAGGGTGTGTTTTGCTTTCTGCAGCCTCCTCCATGGAGGTTTTGAGGTGTACCTGGCATCCAGGGACCTCTTCTCGTGTGTCCTCGTGTCACCTCCCCAAGAGCAGGCTGTGGAAAGTGGCCGTCAGGCCTGCCCTGGGAAGTGCTTGGCTCTGTCTTTCCCTGAAGGACTATTAATTTATACAATATTTGCTTTGCTAAAGGAAGGACGTTGTCAGGCGGCTTTCAAGTGATGTGTGAAAGTGACTCTAATAAGATGTTCTGGGGAAGCCTGCAGGCAGCCCCGCCTCTCCGCCAAACTTCTCCAGGCCTTCTTTCAAAGGAGCAGCAGCAACCTTGATCTTCCTCTCCTCCTCCTCCTCCTCCTTCCCCACTAGCAGAGGCAGTTGCTGCAGACTCCTCCAGTGTGGGGGGACGGGGCTGGAGGCGCTGGGATGAGTGGGAGGGCCGGGGACTGCCGGGGAAGAGAAGCGAGGAGGAGATGGCACAGAGGGGTGGGAGTTTTCTTTGGAGAAGCAGCTGCAGCTCTGGGCTGGTGCTTGGCTAATCAGTGCAGTGTGGGAACGACTGTAAATGAGATCTGGATCTTCCTCTCCGAAGCCTTGCGGGCATCCTTCAAAAGGGATGTGCTCTCAGCACCCTTAGGATGGAAAAGGAGCCCCAGTACACCGTCACCAGCAGCGTGTCCTACTCAGGCTCTGGCAATCATTGAGGGATTTGGGTCTTCCTGGGGTCTCCCTGCTGTCTGTGGTGCAGTGGGCAGTTAAACAGAGGTAACTACTGCTGTACCTCGCCTTTCTCCATGGGACAGCACTCTGTGTGTAGCTCTCCCCTTCCATATCCACAGCACTACCTGCCTCATGTTCTCCATCTTCTCCAACACCAGGATGAAGTGTTGGGGTTATATAAGGTGCTTCTTGCTGGGCCATCCTCTTTTGTTATGGGAGAAAGCCAAAAAAATGCCCCCAAATGAAAAGCAGCTTCTGGGCAATGAAGTGTCAGGACCAGCGTGGGCAACCCTGGGGTGTAAAGCTTCCTGGGTAAATTGTGTTTTCAGGGTTTTTTTATTGTTTTGCAAATTTTGAAGGAATTAGGTATTGATTAACCCATTAATGCTGTGTGCTGCTATCCCACCTGTCATCCCAGAAGCTCCAATCCCATTATAGGTGTTAATGAAGCGTGATCACAGGGGGATTTGTGTGGTGAAGGGGTAAACTGAGGCACAGGTCCAAGCTCAGCTGAGCCAGGCTCACAGAGCTCTTTCTCTTCTTTCTCTTCTTTCTCTTCTTTCTCTTCTTTCTCTTCTTTCTCTTCTTTCTCTTCTTTCTCTTCTTTCTCTTCTTCCTCTTCTTTCTCCTCTTTCTCCTCGTCCAGGCCCCAACTGCCTGGAGCAGAGCGGGGCTGTTGATAAAGCATCCAAACCATTAGAACATAAGGAGAGAACAGAAACGGGAGATAAAAGGTGATCCCTTGCCTCACCTCCTTCCATCTCCAGAGGGATCCCTGCACCCCTGGGGGGGGTCTCAACTTGTGGAAAGGACTTTTAGGTAGTTCTGGCAAATGGGAGGAAAAAAAGAAAAAGAAATAACTACAACTAAAAGGCACAAGAAGGTGAGAGAGAATCCCAGTTCCTGCACAGGGCAGTGGTGTGAAGGAGCCATCTGGGAGACCAGAGTAATCTCTTAATTTGGGGTAAGGAGCCTTGACACAAACTCTGGCACTGACAAAATGCCCTTTTCCCGTTTTATTTTTTTTCCCATTTATAAGGATTCTGGAGCTGTTGGGAGGCTTAATTAATTAGTTAAGATGTTTTCCACTGTTATTGTGCCTCCCCTCAAAGGCTTCTGACAGTAAATTCTCATCAAGTGGAAGATCTAATAAGTGCCAATTATTGAAGTTTGCTAATTGCCAGCTAATAATAATGCTGATTAATAATGCTTTTAACACCACTGTTAATTTCAAATGTGGGTACATGTGCTGCAGCACCATTAATTTAAATTGTCATTTCTTCTACTTTGTGGCTAATTGGGGTAAAAATCAGGTCGGTGGCATTTTTTTTGTCCAAAAAGCACATTGTTCTAACCCTGGAAAAACCAGCAAAGTTTTTAAGAGAGATATTTAAAAATAAAGGAATAAGCTCGGGAGGATAATGCATCGCGGAGAAGCGGTTCGTTCATTTCCTTGACAAGTGTAATTTAATTTTAATTATTTATGATTCTTCATAGCCCGCTAGAAAATGTTCTGTAGGATATTTTGTAAAACTAATGAAGTCTTAGTAATAGGAGACCTAACTCGAGCCCTGCGCGGAGCCGCAGGAAGATGCAGCTTGTCTCCCTCCTTCTGATTAATCCGTATCATAGCAGGGATGTTTTGCATGATTATCCTTTAGGAATCCCACCCAGGCAGGGATGCTGCTGCTCCAGTTGCGTGGGAAGTGCATCCCAAAGCTTTATTTTGGTTTCGCTGGAAAACTTTTTCCTTTTGGAGCGGTAGTGATGGGACAGTCCAGCGAGAGGGGAGTCTTGCCCTCATTAAAACATCCCACATCATGCCAATAGGGTTTGTGATCCCACTGGACTGATTATAAAGTGGGGTTATCCTCTTAATTATTTCTATTTTGATTTCTGCCCGAAATGCCCCAGGAGGTGAGGAATCAGGGAGCAAGGAGGGGAAGTGACTTGCTTTGAAATTCCCCAAAGGAGAGCAGTGTGTGTTCCTGTTGTGGCATTGCTCAGGGTTTGGGATGGACAGGGATGCCAGAATTCCTGGCCCCTGTGGATGGATCAGGGTTTGGGATGGACAGGGATGCCGGAATTCCCAGCCCCTGCAGATGGATCAGAGTTTTGGATGAACAGAGATTCTGTAATTCCCAACCCCTGTGGATGGATCAGGGTTCAGGATGGGCAGGGATCCCATAATTCCCAGCCCCTGTGGATGGACCAGTGTTTGGGATGCACAGGGATCCCAGAATTCCCAGCCCCTGCAGACGGATCAGGGCTCGGGATCGCAGGGATCCTGGAATTCCTGGCCCCTGTGGGTGGATCTGCTGGGCAAGAGTGCCCACAACAGCGCGGGGCCTTGAGCGGAAACCTAAATTTAAATGTTAAAAAGCTTTTGTTCATTACTGGTGGCATTTCCTCCCCCTCCCATTTGTCACTTGGAGCGGAGCTGTGACTCTTTTAATATCAAACAAATAATAAGCTCCCTCTAAAGTGATTTTTCTGACAAGGAGCTCAATATATTAAACTTTATCTATATTTTAATAGCCAATTTCACACCAAACTGCCTTCTTAATAATGTATTTACCACCTGGGGATATTATTCCAACCCATCTGGAAAGAATTGGAAATTAACTGTCCCTAAACTGAGTCTGTGTGTGCTTTAGATGCAGTGGAGATAACAGCGGTGTCATTCCTAGGGGAAGTGGGGGAGGAAGCTCCTCGTGCACCGAGCAAAATGTCAGCATCAAAGGCAATAGCTGGGAGGGAAACGAGTGCTCTCCTTCCTGCACCCAGAGCCCAGCCCCAGCCCACCTCTGAAAATTCAGCCTCTCCCAGGAACAGCTGAGAGCACCTCAAGAGCATCTTCTGTGTTGTTGGAGAGGAGGGGTTTGGTTTCCAAGGATGCAGCATGGATGCAGGGCTCCGGGGAATGGCAGCATCGTGCCCAAGCTGACGCTGGTCACCTGCCACTGTGGTGTCTGTGGACATTCAAAGGAAGAGGAAAAGTTGTGTTTTCTAAGCTGGTGCTTCTCATGGCAATTTTTCTGGTCAGGCAGTGTGTTTAACTTGCTCTGTTTTGGTGTAGTTCTCTCTGGATTACTCTGATCCCATCTGAATCAACACTGAAGCCTGGGCAGATTGCAGCCTCCTCCTCCCCGTGTGTAGGTGTGAGTTTGGAAAATATCCCTTTGTTTAGTCTCAGAGGCATTTATAATTACTGTTACTATTTGCTTCCTTCCCACTGTTTCAAGGGGTTGGACAATTCAGCTCCCCTGGCACTGGGTTCTGTGTGAAAAAAACACCAATTTTGTGTAGTGGTTTTGGTTTGTTAATTTGAGATTTTGTTTATTTTTGATTTCTTGGATTATGGGATTATCCAAGCCCCAGCAACCTGTCCTTGAACAGGGATGGGGCAGCCACAGCTTCTCTGGGCACCCTGTGCCAGGACCTCACCACCCTCACAGGGAAGAATTCTTTCCCAACATCCCAATACAAACCTGCTTTCTGTCAGTTTGATCTATTCTCCTTGTCCTGGTACTACAGTTCTTAATAGAGACCCTCTTCAACTTCCTTGGATACTCCCTCCAGATACAGGAAGGAATTTTGACTGTATTTCTTATCAAATTAGGGCCTGGTGAGGTCTGTCTAGGTGATGTTACTCATTGCTGGCTGTACAGAGCATCCCTTGCAGTGAGGGGACACCAGGGATGGCATTGCTGGGACATCCCTCAAGCCAGAACTGAGCTTTCCTTTTTACCCTCAGCAAAAATTCCTTCCTGAGCTTCCTGGGAGTGTTTGCTGGGAAAGACTGGCTGTGAGGTCAGGGCTGTTGGTTTTTATGCCACACCTGCTGTTACATCACTTGGTGATGGCTGATAAAAGGCTCACAGAGCACAGGTATTGCTTCCAGCATCTCCACAGATGCACAGACCCCCACACACCGCTCTCCTCAGCAGAAAAATCCCGAGGAATTCCATTGTTTTAAAGTTTTTCTTGAATTTGGCTGTGTTAGGAGGGTTTATTTTATTATTCATACATTTCTATGAGACATCACCCTCACCAAAGCAGATTAATTCTTGCAGTGTTTCCTTTTCTTTTCAAAATAATTAAGGGCAGCTGCTACTTAAAGTCAGCAAAAACATCCCAGTTTTAGATAAAAGTGCCTTGTGTTTGTTGTTGTAATGAAGTAGTTTGACACGGAGATGAAAGTCTCTGCTGTTTGTGTTGTAAAAACTGGTTTTGACGCCATTTTTGAACAATGTCAAACTGTTTCCTTACATTTTGAACAAGACGTGCTTTGATCTAGGAAAAAAAACCCACAACCCCAAGATGTTTCAATCAGAATGGAAAAGCAGCAGCCCTTAATGATTTTAAAATAGGATCAAATGTTTCAATCATTATGTTATGTCACATAATGACACCCTCGTAGCTGTGCTGTGTGATGCTCAGTGTTGCATTTAGCATTGGGAAATGTTGTAGAAATAATTCAAAATAACCTAAAATGCTGAAATGAAATGGTGAAATTGCAAAGTGGCTCCTTAAAGCGTCAAAGGAAAATTCTGGTTTCTGGCAGTTTTGGAGTTGCTGAGCTCATCGGAAGAAAGTGTGCGGCCGCTTTTGGGTTTTTTCATTCCAAATCCGAGCGAAAACAAAGCGTGGAGGAGTTGAAAGCACCTTATGAAATGGAAATTCTGCAAATCGACCCATTTTAGCTGTGATCCCCTATCTGTGGCACGAGGGGAAGAACTGGGGGGGAGGAGGAGGAAAAGGAGTGGGACTCTCCAGTCTGTAGCAGTGCCCAGCCCTGTGGATCAGGGCTGGAGAGGGTTGGGAAGGGTTGGGAAGCACAGAGGTGTTTGTGCATCCCTGTGCTAAACCAGCTGGGTTTGGGCCCCTTTTGGGGCTTTTTGCCACTTTAGGATTTCCCAGGAGAGGTGCCAGGAGTGAGGGATGAGATGGAAGCAACAGGGTGCAGGTTCCTTTCTGAGTGGTCCGAAGGGCTCAATCCTATGGCACCTGGATCTTTGGATGTTGGGAGCAGGGGGGTGACAGCCACCTCTGTGACCCCCAAACCATGCCCTGAGCATGGGACAGCTGGGTCAAGGAGGAGAGGGGCACAAAGGCTGCTGAGATCCTGCCAGGGGAGGAGATGAGTACTGACAGTTACCTGGGGACCCCGAGCTACCAGAATCCCTAACTTAATCAGACAGATAACAGGAGCAGCTAGAGATGAGGCAGCAGCAGGAACTGCTGAACAATAGGAGCCAGCCTCCCCGGGCCCTCGTGCTGCGACTGAGATAATAAACTATATAAAAATCTGTCACTATGCGATAAGTGATGAATTAGAATCAATTATATGTTTAAAATAATAGACCTCCCCACGGTGTTAGCTCTCCAGAATGGTTATGGCTCCTGCCTGGGCTTGGCAGTGCTGGTGGCACTTGCTGGCACTGTCACCACCAGGCCTGGGACACCTCGTGCAGGCGGCTTTGCAGCACCAGGGAGCTCGGCGTGGTGGCAGCCGAAATCAGAAGTGACAGCTGAGATTTTGGTGTTTAATTTTGCATCTCCTCCTGGTCCCAGCAGAGCCAGGCGTGGTGTGTTGTCTTGGTTTGGAAAGTCAGGAGTCTGCTAGGGAAGGCAGGAGCCTCCCCTGAAATGGAGAATGTAAACCCTCCCCATGCCTCCAAATTGCTATAAATTTTAAATTAAGGGGCTCTCAGGCAAAAATATGGGAGCAGGAAATAACAGTTCTTTAATGGGGAAAGGAAAAAAAAAGAAAAGGATAAAATAAATAATGCAGTGAACTAAAACAACACTGGCAGAGTCAGAACCCAACCTGACACCCTGTGGGTCAGGGTGCTGGCAGCAGTGCCATTGGAATTGTGGCACGGGCTGTGGCTCAGCCCTCCTGCAGTGTCAGGGGTGGTTCTGCTGGAGCAGGGATCCTGTAGACAAGGATGTGTTCTTCCTCTGAAGAACCAGTGGAAGGAGAGGCAGCTGCTGTTCCTCTGGGGAATCCTGTGGAGAAGCCGTGCTGGTGTCTCGAAAACCTCTGGATTATATCCAGGCAGGAATGCTTGGCTCCTCCCTCTGGGCTCACATCTACCAATGGGATGTTATGTTTCCTATCAGCCATGCAGGGACATTCAATAGCTGTTATCAGCAGATGTCCCCTCCTGAGGGAGGAGTGAATGTGGTCACTCAAAGAGAGAGATAAAGCAAACTGCCCACTTGACAAAGGCAATCTGCCATAGAGATGGTAATGGAAAACATCTTGCGTTGCAATCTTCAACATGTGTGGATGCAGCCAGCGGATGCCATGCCTGGTGCAGAGATTTCCATCATGCTGCTCATTATTTGGACTTTTGTGCTGCTCGTTATTTGGGGTTTTTAGAGATTTACCGTTTTTCCTGCATTATCGACTGCTCCACGTGCATGGCCTCGCTGCTGCTCCCTGCCTGGAGCAGCGATTCCCCAGCAGCTGAGTGCTGTTGTGCTACATAACACTGCCTGAGTGCGGTTCTCCTCTCCCTCAAATGCCAGGAGGAGAGACAAAGGTGTGAAAATGCGAGATTAACCCTGTGAATCAGCCATCAAGTGATGCATGTGTTTGTGAGGCAGGGAGGCAGAGCATCCCGGCTGGGTTGCCCTGTTAATGCATGGTGAATGTGAAGGTTGGCAAATATTCCCAGCAAAGCTCTTGTGGGATGGTGGGATGGCTGTGCCTGTCCAGCTCAGTGCTAAATTTGGGCTGAAAGCAGAGCCATTGTGCAGAGAAGATGTGGCTGCCCCATCCCTGAAAGTGTTCCAGGCCAGGTTGGATGGGGCTTGGAATAACCTGGGACAGTGGAAGGTGTCCCTGCCCGTGGCAGGGGGTGGGATGAGCTTCAAGGTCACTTCCACCCAAACCATTCTGGAATTAAGTGATATTTGGTTTTCTGACTGTGCTGCTTCCAAAGGGGCTCAGGAGGAGGACTGGGACTGGGAGGAACATCCCACCTGGAGGTGGTGGGTGTGTCTGTGAGCTGGTCTGGTTGGGAGATGAACTAGATGACCGTGAAATATCCCTTCCAACTTAAGGTCAGACTTGATGATCTTGGATGTCTTTTCCAACCTAATGATTCTGTGACTTTAAACCATAATTCTGTGGTCATTTTGGTGAGGATCAGAGCTGAGTCCTCGCTTTTCCTGCAGGAATTGCAGTGCTGTTGTGTCACAGACGTGCTGCAAAGGGTGTTAAGACACTGGGCTCAGTCTGGGTCCCTTCCTTCTTCAGCACATTTCCAAACCCAGTCTTTCCAAACAAACCCAGAACCCTGCTCAGGTGTTCTCAGGAGTTTGCTAAGTTCTATATTGCTCTAATTAATTTGAGGTTTTCCCCACTGATGGCAAAAGCTTTTTGCTGCCCTCCACATCCTGTTCCTTCTGAGGCTGGGGAGTTTCCCAGCTCCCTGCGCTGACAGGAGGGAAAATTTTCTTTGTCCATCAGAAGTTGGATTGGAAACCTGTGCCTGGGCTGGTTTGCTTTATTATTTTGTTAAATAGCACAACTTGCAGCCATAAAGCCCTGGAAGGCTGTGCTAAGCAGGGGCGCTGGGACCAGTGCTAATGGATTGAAGCGAGCGGCTCACCAGCCACAGGGGTGCCCTGGGATTTCCCTTTTGAATCTTATTTACATTCGGACTAACTATAGCTCCCAAGCCTGGCTATAAATAATTTCTGGGAAAGAGTTGTCTAATTAAACGTACAGCAGCAAAGAAAGTACTTTTAACCACAACACTGGTGTCCTAATGAACGTAATCACTGGATGGGGACAGCTTAGGAAACAGAACTTGACATCTCCCCGTGGAGGCAGAGAGATGGAGGGGGAAACCTACTTGGGGAGAATTCCCAATCAATATTTAATTGTGTAGCATGTAATCTGCCTTAGTATTTTTTAAAAATAAAATTAAAGCCCCACAGAAACTGGAGAACCTTTAAAACAGATTTGAGGAGGGGGAGTCTTTCCATTTTTTACGGCTGTCTGGGGAGGGAGCAGAATCTAACAGCCCCCACAGGCATGCAAATTGTTCTGTGCTTGGCAAAATGGCCTGGATTCAGGCTTTGGCTAAGAATTTACAGCCTTGCCCCATCCATCACAGTCTTCCTCCCTTCCCAGGGCCTCAGTTTTGTTGTCTGTAAATGAGGAATACAGGAATTCCCCCAAACCTCACAGGTGTCCAGCTGTAGCTTGCATCTGGAATGCATTTTGAGAATGAGAAGTCATCAAATTATCCATAGTAATGAGTATCCATAAAATTCACAAGGGCATGGAATGACAGGGCAAGGAGGAATGGCTTTGAGGTGACAGAGGTCAGTTTTAGATTGGGAAAAAGATCTTTATAATGTGGGTGGTGAGGCTCTGTCACAGGCTGCCCAGAGAAGCTGTGGCTGCTCCTGGAAGCGTCCAAGGCCAGGTTGGATGGGGCTTGGAACAGCCTGGGATAGGGAAGGTGTTCCTGCCCATAGCAGGGGGTTGGACTGGATGATTTATGTCCTTTCCAGCCCAAACCATTCCAGGACTGTGTCTCAGCCCTCTGTCATGGTGCTGTGGAGGTAAAACTCAGCAAGAGCTGGCGGGTGTGTGATGGGCAGAGCTGTGTGCTGTGGGCAGATAGAGAGGTAAATCCAGGCAGAACCTGAGGCAGCAGAGAGGCTCCTGGGCATGGCCTCGTGCTCAGCTGGGAGGGTTTGGCTCCATGTGGGAGCAGGAAAGGTGTAAATGCCTGGGGAAAGGCAGGATGGATCTGTGTGTAGCAAGATGTGTCCCCACCTCTGTGGATTGTTACAGCAGGTGCTGGTGAGCCACTGGGAGAAATGCAGTGTTAATGGTTGGACTTGGCTGTCTTAGAGGGCTTTTCCAACATGAATGATTCTGGGAAAAATGATTCTGTGAAGTAAAGGAAGGCAGGTCTGGCTTGCACCCCACAGTGTTTGTGTGACTGTGTTCACAGGGGTCTTATGTTGAAGGAAGAGACGAGGATCTGACTCCATGTTTCAGAAGGCTTGATTTATTATTTTATGATATATATAACATCAAAACTATACTAAAAGAATAGAAGAAAGATCTCATCAGAAGGCTGGCTAAGAATAGAATAGAAAGGAAAGAATGATAACAAAGGCAGCTGTCTCAGACTCTCTGTCCGAGCCAGATGGACTGTGATTTGCCATCAATTAAAAACATCCAACATGGGCCAATCACAGATGCACCTGTTGCATTCCACAGCAGCAGATAATCATTGTTTATATTTTATTCTTGAAATGTCAGTGACATGTTTGTGCTTCTCACAAGACTGGGACACAGAATTAGGGGGCCACCAGCGCATATCCACACACCTCCAGCTGGAGCGGAGATGCTGATTTGTGCTGCTGGACCCACAACCCCCTCCAATGCGGAGGAAAGTTTGGGAATAACAGCCTGGAATGCCTCTACCGCTGGTGTGAGTGGTGGTGGGCCCTGGCAAGGGTGTGCAGCAGGGGGATGCCGCTGTTCTCTGCCTGTTGCAGCTCCATCCCCCGGGAATTCACTCAGGCTTGGCTGCGATTAATCTCATCGGCCACTGGATGTCAATGTTGCCTCATCCAATTACAAGTGGGAAAATCGCGGATCTTCAGAAAGGGGGAGAAAATGCTGCTGTCAGAATATCGCAGGTTGGATGTTGTTTTCTTCAGCGAAGTTGGTTATTAAACACTGTAGAGCCGTGTAGGAAGGGGAGGAATCCATCACTGCTCTTGTTTGGCTCAGCCAGGGTGGGATTTGACCCCATCTGCATAAAGACTGAACCTTGATTTGGGATGAAAAGCCTTGGCAGAATGGAAAGCTGGATTTAAAAAAAATGTACCCCCTTCCTTAAGGCACAGCTGAGGTGTTGGTGGTTGGCACTGCAGCCTTCAGCAGGACAGGGATGTGTTCCTTGGGTGCAAGGGAGCTTGGAGAATGTGAACTCAGAAAATCCAGTTCTGGAAAGGGGAGGATTCTCAGGAAGCAGATCTGGATTTAAACACTGCAGCTTGGCCTCCTCCCCGTTATCCATCTTCCAGCCAGTCGTGGGGAAGCAGCTGTATCCTGCCAAGATTCATGAACAAGAACGCCTCTCCCCACCTCCTTCCTGCTTTCCACAAATATTTTAAAGCCAAGGCCTGGGCAGGGAAGCAGGTGCCTGTCTGTGCACCCAGCTGGGATGAGATTCCGTGGGAAGTGGGAGCCCTGAGCTGGAATGGAGGTCTCTAGGTATGGTCTGGTGGGTTGAGATGTGCCTCAATCCTCTCCTATGCTGTGAAACCACTCAATATGGACCTTCCCATGAAGAGAATGGGGGATGCAGAAGCTCGGGGTGTGTCCTTTGCTTGGATAGAACATCCTGGCAGCAGGATCTGCTCCCTGCCCTCCCTCACACCTCTGCAGCAATTAAAGTCAGGACATTGCTCCCCAGAGCTGCCAGCCCTGCTGCCTTTCTTTCCCAGCTGCAAAATAGAAGGAAAATGGATTTGTGTTTTCCATCCCTTTGGAATTATCACCCCCCCCACTTTCACGTTGAGTTCATTTGAGCACGTTAATATCTCAAGTTTAATGATAAGTCTAACGGAATTCATTTATAAGATAAATAAGATGTTATTAGTACATTAGTAGCAAAAAATGTGCAAGGACATTGCTAATCTAAGGTGAAAATGCCTTCCTGCGTGAAATTTAATTAGCAGATTGTGTTCTATTAGTGACTTTTATGGGGATTTCATGAAAATGAATACAAATACGATCCGGGCAGCCTCTCTTGTGAAATGAAAGCCTCCCTAACCTACCCAGAAAAACACAGATGTGTGTCCTATTCCTTTTCCAAAGGGAACTCTGTGGAGGTGGAAAGGCAGCCTGTGGCCACCTTGCAGTGTGGGGACATGGTTGAAGGGTGTCACAGAAGCCGAGTGTGCTGACAGTGAGCGGAACAGGCTGGGGGACTCAGAACTATCCCAGCTTTTCCCTCTGCCTGATCAAGCAGCTGGTCAGAGCTGCTTTTCCATGAAAAAAGGCAGCCATGGTTATGGAGCTCTCCTTCGTGCTCGGAATTTTCTCGCTAGCCAGATGTCCTGCAGCAGGCAGCAGTGGTGGCAGAGGGTGCCAGGTCCTGCCCAGGGTCCCTGGTGGGGATGCAGTGTCACAGATGCAGTGTCACAGTGCCATGTGCTGTGTCCCTGAGCATCCTGCAGGCCTGCTGGCGTGGGGGAGCTGCAGGGAATGGAGCCCATCCAAGAGCATCATACATATTTTAAAGACTTATGGTCCCCCAGCAAGCCCGAGGGGGTTGTGCAGCTGTCACTGCCAGGCTGGGCTGGAGTCGCAAGGCACAGAGATGTGCTGGTGTCCTTTTTCTTGCAGCTCGTCTTGCAAAGCCAGCACAGCAGGGACTCTGGAGGAGCCATGGAGGTGACACTGATGCATCTTCCTTGGTTTCATGCTGAACACCAGCATTTGGGGTGTTTCTGGAGCTGGGAAACATTCCCATGCTGTGGTTTCAGGAGCTTATAGATGACTTGGAAAGGAAAAGCATCTTGGCATCAGCAACAAGAAAAGAAATAAATGGAAGGCTTTTCTGTTCTCAGTCTTTCCTGGGAAGACTGTCGTGCATACCCTGCTTTGGGAAGAATTGTCACTGGCATCACCTCATCCACCTGATCTGGGACCTCCTGGTTCCAGTCCCTGTGTGTGACCAAGGGAGGTACAATGGAATTCCAGGATGGTTTGGGTTGGAAGGGACCTTAAAGTTGATAAGGTGGTGTTGGGTCATAGGATGAACTTGATGATCTCAAAGGTCTTTTCCAACCTATCTAGGTCTGTGATTCAGTGTTTCTGTAAAAAAACATCTCCTGCCGTGGGGGATGGCAACAACACCTTCCATTAGACCAGGTTGCTCCAAACCTGTCCAGCCTGGTCGTGAACACTTCCAGGGATGGGGCAGTTACAGCTATTCCTCAGTGGTGCTGTGCTGGCTCCTTGCTCTTGGCACCAAAACCCAGGCTGAGGTTCTGCCTCATCCAGAATCGTGGCAAAACTGCTGTTGGCTCTGGAGTGGCCAGGAGGGTCAGACAAACAGCCGTGGGCTGTCCCTGTGATCTTTGTTTGAAAGGACTTGGGAAGGTGTTGTGTGACAGTGTTCCCAGGGGCTCTTGGATGAGGCAAGAGACGAGGCTCTGACTCCATGCTTCAGAAGGCTTGATTTAGTATTTTATGATATATATTACATTAAAACTATACTAAAAGAATAGAAGAAAGGATTTCATCAGAAGGCTAGCTAAGAATGGAAAAGGAAAGAACGATAACAAAGGTTTGTGGCTCGGACAGAGAGCCTGAGCCAGCTGGGCTGTGATTGGCCATTAATTAGAAACAACCAACACAGACCAATCCCAGATGCACCTGTTGCATCCCACAGCAGCAGATAACCATTGTTTGCATTTTGTTCCTGAGGCCTCTCAGCTTCTCAGGAGGAAAATCCTAAAGAAAGGACTTTCCATAAAAGATGTCTGTGACAGTGTTGGAGCTCCAGAGGAGCAGAGAGAGCCCTTGTGCCCTGAACAGCACGGGAGGGTCACCACCCCTTAGCAGACCTGTCCCACCCCTCGTGTTCATGCAGGATGACTCTGGTGGCCCAGCCAGGATTTTGAAGCTGGGGAGGTGTCGTGAATTACTGGAGGAGGCATCTGGTGGTGGTTCCAAAGCTCCTTCCCTGCCATCTGTGGGTGCAGGATCCAGCTCTTGCTGATTCCTTTGCTGAACAGTGAAGCAAATGCGCGGGGAATCATTATTCATGCAGATGATCCTCACAATTCAATAGAGGTAATTAGGAGAATGATGGAGGAAATTAGCACTTTCTGCGGGTTTATTAATATTAATAAAATGATTCCACGGTTAAAAATAATAATAATAATATTCATAAAATAAATACATAACTGCAGAAGAGCTCTGCCCAGCTACTAAACACCAGGCTGCTCCAGGCAGGAATCAACAAGCAGCTGGAATCAGTCTGCTGGCTTTTTGCCCCCTCTAAAGATAGAATCATAGAAGTCAGAATCAATTGAGGCATATTTGGGGTAATTTCTCATTTCTCACATTTATCTTCCACGCTAGGGAGAGGAGATGAAGCTCACCAAATCCTTAAGGCTTTGAGAAGCTGAGGGACTTGACTTTAGTGTTCCAATGGTGTTGAAAATAGGATGTTTTCTGAGAACTGCTGATGGGACAAGGGTGAGGTCTTCAACCTAAAAAAAGGGCAGGGATAGATGGAATATTGGGAAGGAATTCTTCCCTGTGAGGGTGGTGAGGCCCTGGTACAGGTTTCCCTGTGGCTGCTCCATCCCTGGAGGTTTCCAGGGCCAGGTTGCATGGGGTTTAGACAATCTGGGACCGTGGAAGGTGTTCCTGCCCATGGCAAGGGTTGGAACAAGATGGGCTTTGAGGCCCCTACCAACCCAAACCATCCTGTGATGATCCTGTGATTCTGTGACTGGGACATATTTGGGGTCATCTCTTGTTTCCCACTTTTATCTTCCACATTAGGAAGAAGAGCTGCAGCTCAGAAGATCTTCAAGGCTTTGGGAAAATTGAGTGGCTTGTCTTTAACGTGCCAATACTCTTAAAAACAGGATGTTTTCTGAGAGCTGCCTCTGATTCCTGTTGTCCTCTTGCTTCTTCGTCTGCTGTGTCCTGCTCCTAGCAGGAAAAGCATCCTCACATCTCCCCTTGCCATGGAGTTGGTGTAACGTGGCTGTGGGCACCCATTTCCAGATTGCTCCCTCTGTTGTGTTTCCCATTGCCATTCATGGTGATCCCAGCAGAGGACCGTGGATCTCTGCCCCCCCATGTGCTGTGTACCCTCAGGAATGCTTTTCAGCTCCTGTGCTGCTGGTGTGCTAGATGCGCCTCAGCATTTGGAGGAGGTTATTTGCACAGGGCGAGGAGATTATCAAATTAAAGACAGCACGGAATGCTATTAATGAAAATACACGACAAATGTATTTAAACATGTAAAAATTTAATTAGAATTTTTATTGTTAAAGTCTTGCTACAAGTGCTTTCTGAAACCCTCTTCTTTCTGTGGAGATCAAGGCTGCTTCATTTTCTTGCATGCTAAAGGAAGATTTGGGGTAAAGGAGGGAATAATTGTACCAAATGGCTTCTGAAGAAGGTAACAGGACTTTTCCTTTGGATGCTGGTATGGGATGAGACCTGGCTGGACCCATGGGAATTCCTGTCTAGGCTTGACTCTTTTAGAAAGGCATTAGTGGGGTTTTGCAGGATCAAAATGCCTCATGGGCCGGGAGGGACACCTGGGGAGCTTCAGTGTCAGACTGAGGATGCTGCTGAACTCTGAGGGTGGCACCAGGCTGTCAGGAAGGGCAGGAAAAATCCCAGATGGGCTGATGGACTTGTAGCTCCTCCATCCATGGGGGATGTGCAAACCCAAAAAACTTACAGGGAGAGCAAAGAGAAGGAGCTCAGAGCCCCATGGAGCTCCCGGGCTGTTTGCTCCCTGCCCTTTCCTCCTCAGAACACCTCTGATCCCCCTGCTCTCTGGGGAGCAGCTCTGCTTGTTTTGGCTCTGCAGGGAGCTGGGAATTGGCCAGGAACAGCTCTCCTGGCTGACCCGCTCCCGAGCTGGAGATGCCAGTCTGGTGGGTGGTGCCAATTCCCAGAGCCTTCTCCCGCTGTCTTTATTAAATGGGAAAAGATCAGAGCGGTTGAACTCTTTCCTTTAATGAGAGATTGCATTATATTAAACGGTAATTGCAAAAAAATCAGTTTCTATAATTAAAAGGAGACCTCACAGCCAGTAATGGAGGTTTTCTGCAGCTCCAAAGATCTCCATCTTCAGCATCTTAGAGCTGGGGATCCTCATGTTCTCTGAGTTTCTGGGTTGCTTATGGTCAGCAAGAGCCAGGATGGGGACTGGGATGGGATTCCCTGTCCCATCCACTCGGGAGCCATGCCCAGGGCTGTATATCCTGCACTCCAATGGCAGAGCTGGTGAGGGGAGGCGAATATTTCCATTCCAGAGGAATTTGCAGGGCTGGCACTTTTAAGGAGGCAGGGGGGGAAAGCAACCCTATCTCCCAACTTGTAAATTAAGCAGATCTGGTTGGGAGCTGTCACCGCAGGAGAAGAAATATGAAACCTCTGGGGTCATGTATGCAGAGTAATTTTTCTGACTGTAACTCTACTTAAAAGTAAGGATATGATGGAAATGCTTAGAGCATTTTAAATGGACCCAACAGAGATCTGCTTCAGCTCCAGTGAAGTCTGTACAGACTTTATTGGGCGTTGGCTTACTCTAAACTTGCTAACACCAGAGTTTAGTGCGTGACTGAGAAACAAATTGGTTCCTTCTCCTTATTAACTGAAAACACTCTCAGATGAAGGAGAAAGAACAGCCTTGTTTGAATATTTTGGTGGGATTTAAGGCATGAGAGCAAGGAGGTTGGTAATGTTGAGGAGAGGCACTGGGGTGCTTGCTCCCCACCTTGGGTCAGGGTTCTCCACACAGGACTCAGGATGGATCAGGTCTACAAGTGATGGAAACCTCCCAGGGGTGAAGCCGACCTTGAAAAGCACCAAGGATGTCTGTGTGTCTGTCAGGCTCACTGGCTGCGTGAGGGAACACACAACAAGGCTCCTTTTAGGTAGTAGAAGAAAAAACCCTCCACAGAAGCTCAAAATGTGAGCCCACGTGAGCCTCCCTAGGGAGTCAGTGAAGGCACTTCCAGTCCCAATTCTGCTCCCAAGGTTTTCCCTCTCTCTCTAAAGGGGCTGAGCAAAGCCAGCCTGGTGAACCCTGTCAGAGAAGCCCTTTGAAAGGAGCTGTGACCCTGAAGCTGTGCGTGGCTGGTGTGTTGGATTCTGGGACATGCTGCATTCAGGGAGTTCATTTAGGGGGAAGAGCAGGAGAGATGCACCATGACCTCTCCCTGGCATGCAAGCCTTGGGAATGGCAGGGTTTGCCTCCCAGTTCTGAATCTGAATTCCCAATTCTAAAGACCCCATTTGGCTCTGCTCTGCTCCAGCCCCATCAGTGAGACATTTGAAGGCTGGCGTGTGTTGGTTTCTGACAGGTGGAAAAATGAGCGTGCCAAGGCAGAGGCAGGAGGATCCCAGGGGATGGTGAGCAGAGTGATGGCTGCTTTGCTCCTTGGTGCACCCTTTGTGAAGTTTATGGAGCCATTTGGGACACAGGAGTGTCCCAAAGTGTGCTGTTGCAAGGTGCAGACAAAGGGAGGAGGGAGGATTTGGGGCTCCCCTCAGAGCAATGAGCTCCCTCTGGGTGGGGGTGCTCCCACCTGCCTTGGCCATTCCCTGGGGAGCAGGGTGGCTGAACCAGACACACCATCCCCAGCAGCAAACGCCATTCCCTTGGCTTTGATTGGAAGGGTGCTCTCGGAAGGTTGCAGTTTACTGCAGCTCCGGGACACGTGAACAGTCTCTGTTTCAGCCCGCACGTTCGAAGAATGAGTCAGAGCTCTTCAGTTCTTGGTCTCAGAGTTGTTTATTGTATCTTATCTATGAAAATTTTTCTCCTGCCCTGCCGAGGTCCATTCAGCAGGACAGTTCCAGGCACCCTGACTGCCCCCGAGGCAGTATTGTCGCTTTATACTACAAACTACCTATACCATATTTACAATTGCTTTCCAATACCTATCACCTGTGTTAGACAGTGAGCTTCTACTCTAAACCAATCCCAAAGTGCCAACATCACAGCAGAAGATGGAGGTAGAGAAGAAGAAGAAGAAAGGCTGGACACACCCAAGTCCCTCCATCTTGTCCCCAAAAACTCTTATTCAAAAAACCCCAAAATCTACTTTTTCACCTGATGATAATTTTATTATTACACTACGTAAACTTCTGTGGCTTTAAGGTCTTCATACAAAGTTGAGAACTTGCTGCAGGGGTCATAATCAAACCCACAGGTGTCCTGGGCTCTGTGCCAGGGTCCTGAGCCCCCTGGCAGGGGTCCCAGCAACTCTGGACACCCAGAGGGATGCACTGAGTCCCCACAGGGTGCAGCCGGGGCAGGGTGTGCTCCATTGTGAATTGGCTCAGTGCAGAGCCAGGCTGGCCTGGGGACAGCTCCTCCTGCTCTAGGGTCAGGCATCCCCTTCCAGGGAAGGTTTTTAAGCACCCAGACTGCAGCAGGCAGATACAGGGAATCTGCTGCTTTTCTGCTTACTTAAGAGCATAAGGAATGCTCCGAATTATCACCCCAGAAGGAATTAATAAAGCTGGGTTTGCTGGCTGATTGAAGACTGGGCAGCTGTGAGTGCATTCCTGTAGGTATCCATGAAATGTGGCCTCTAGATGCTCAGGATTGAGGGGTGATAGGAGGAAATCTGGATGGAGAGGAGAGTAACAGCCAGCCCAGCTTTTCCTTCTCCTCCTCCCTCTCCCTTCTTGCCTCCCCTGGATTTCTGTGGTGTGAGATTTTTCACCCCCGTGCACTGGAAACAATATCTTGGAGCAGCTTTGGAGCCATTTGTTTTCCCTTTAATTGGCTAGTGGGGAGAAAATAACGAAGGGAAGTCATGCAGGGGAAGTTCTCATCGGTGCCATTTTTGGCAACAGAGTCACAACATCCTAAATTTATTTATTTAATTGCATTATTAAAAGTATAAATAAAAATAAATCCAGGAGAGCAGCCGGATCTATACTTTGCATCTCTAAAATAGAACCATAAATGCCACGGAGCACGGGGGGAATGATTTATTAGCCTGTTATCGTGAGTGACTGGGACGCTTTCGATGGAGTCCTTGCTAATTTCTAACAGCTGCATTAAATCACAGATGCTATCAGCTATTATAAAATAATCACCCAGCGCTCTGTGAACCAGCACGAGCCCAGGGTCAGTGCTGGAGCCCTGGATTTGTTTCACATCTCAGCCCCTCCGTTTCCTGCGAGGGTGGGAAATAAATAGGGTTTGTAGCGGCCTCATTTTATCATCCAGGAGTTGACAATAAATAAAAACCTCTATAAAACTTTTTTTCTAAAAGGAGTTTCGACCAGAATTTGCAATGAGAGGAAACCTGATTTTGTGCTGTGTGATGTCAGGACTCCTGGGTCCTGTTTCTAGTTCAGAAAGGGAGCTGAGTTTGCTGATTTATGGGGCAGAGGGAGGATTTCAAGGGTTTGGCTGCAGACAGGGCTGCAAGGAAGGGAGCAGGTCCTGGCAGTAAGAAACGTCTGTCAGCTCCTCCGCCTTTGCTCCTCGCTGCTCTTTCAGACAAGTCACTTAAATTCCCCTGCAGCTTGACTGCCTTCCTCTCGTTTGACAAATAACGTGTGTGTTTATGTGCCTGGGCTCCGGAGGGGGTTAATACTTGGCCTGGAAATCTCTTTAGAAGTGCCAATTTGTAGCGACAGAGAAACAACAATGAATAGAAGAGCCTGCGAGGACCAGAAGGAGCGAGCGAGCGGCTGCTTATCAGGATGGTGGCTCGCAGAGCCAGCTGCAATAGCAGGGGCAGTTGTAAAGGGTGAAGGAGATGGGAAGGAAAAAAAAAAAAAACCCAAACCCACAAATAAATAAAAATAAAGCAGTTAGGAAGAAAATGCCTCCCATCTGCAACACTCGTATTTTTCTTGACAGTTTTGCTTTATGTTAGAGCAGCTGCTTAACATGACAAACGCCAGCTTTAATAACGAGGAGCCAGAGGAGATGCAGGGATGGAGCTCTCTGGCTCATCCTGCTCTCCCGTGCTCTTCCTTGCGTGTGAACAGCCCAGGGCAGGCTCACCCTGGTGTCCTGCACCTCCTTGTCCTGTAGCCATGATATTTTCTGAAAAATCCTTTCCTTAGGATTTTTCCTCCTGAGAAGCTGAGAGGCCTCAGGAACAAAATGCAAACAATGGTTATCTGCTGCTGTGGGATGCAACAGGTGGATCTGGGATTGGTCTCATGTGGTTGTTTCTAATTAATGGCCAATCACAGTCAGCTGTCTGGACTGTCTTGGTCAGTCACAAACCTTTGTTATCATTCCTTTTCTATTCTTAGCCAGCCTTCTGATGAAATCCTTTCTTCTATTCTTTTTGTATAGTTTTAATAGAATATATATCATAAAATAATAAATCAAGCCTTCTGAAACATGGAGTCGACATTCTCATCTCTTCCCTCATCCTGGGATCCCTGCGAACACCACCACATTGTCCAGCTTGGGAAGATCAGTTTGGACCCAGTGCCTGCTGTTTTGGGAACAGCTGTGGTTTTGAAGCACTGTGTCCTTGTTTGAATTTGTGGTGTTAAAGGGGGTTTAAAGAAGAAGGAGCCTCAGGGGTTTGTTTGTGGAGCAGCAGCTCCTGGTGACAACCTAGGCTGCTCCAAGCCATTTGTCCATGGGGAACAATGCTTTGGAGGGGCTTCCAGGATAGCTGTGGGCAGCTCTCTTATTTCCCCAGAGGTATTTGGCTTCCTTTGTCTTTTCCTACCTTGTCATTCTCTCTGCAGAATGGGACGGTGGCTTTGCAGCTCGCAGGTTGTTTCCTTGCTGCGGTATCGGGGTTGTCGGGTTGTCAGCAGCCTGGAGATAGCAGGGATTGCTGACAGCAGGCAGAACTCAGTCAGAGCTGTGCACAGAAACCTTGCTCAGCCTTTGAAACCGCAGTCAAACCCTTCCCCAAGGTTGTTCTTCCTCATAAAACACTCTTAGTTTTGTTTGCTGCAAACCTAGATTTTAATCCCAGCACCCAGGCAGAGCTGGACTTTGAAGAGAATTGGGTTGGAGTCAGAAGTGAATGGCTGAGGCCAGGCTGACTGAAACAGATGAATTAAAGCTGACCTAGGAAGATGGAGATGTTCCCATCCACACCCCGGCTGTGCCACTTGCATATTTATCTCATTGTGCCCGATACCACTGGGAATAAATCAGCAGTGAGACATGCAGGGAGCAGCTCTGCTGCCTCTGAGAGCAGAGCCCTGCACCAGCATTTACCCACAGCTCCCATCAAACTCCCAGGGAAGTCTTCCAAAGCCTGCAGGAGCCAAGAGCCTTCCCTCACCTAATGGTTTTCTCCCCCTCAGTTCAGCCCTTGGAAGCAGGAATTTCAAAGTGGAAAAAACATCACCTGCACTGGCCACAGAGGGGAAGACTGCAAACACGGAGAATTTTTATTTCTCCTGGGACCTGCAGCATGAGCAGCCCGGGTAGTTCAGACAGGCTCAGAACAAGTGTTCAGACCTTAACCTGCATAGCACGACTGCCAAACCTGCCCAGCAGCACCTGGAGACAAGGGGGTGAGCAGTGGGAGCAGGGAAATTTCCTCCCCAGCTCTGCAGAGATCCCACCCAGCTCCCCGCAGCTCCCAGCCCTCCTCTGCCCCTTCCAGCAGCAGCACAGGCAGGATCTGAGAGCTCCCAGGAGCTGTGAGATGTTCTGGAGCCTGGTTTGTGTTGTTGGGTGGGAGAGCGGGTGGGTGTAGGTGTGAAAATCCCAGAGTGGTTTGGGTTGGAAGGGGTCTCACCCTCTGCCATGGGCAGGGACACCTTCCACTGTCCCAGGGTGCTCCAAACCTGTCCAAGCTGGCCTGGAGCACCTCAGGAATGGGGCAGCCACAGCTTCTCTGGGCAGCATTAAATATGAGAGGCAGGGCAGGGCTGTCCTGGGTGGTGGTGAGAGCCCCGGTGACATTTGGGATTGTCCTGCCCAAGCTGAGAGGACATGTTGGAGGGGATGAAGGTACATAGTGGGCACAAGAACATCCCAAACGTCCCCAGCAGTGAGGTGTTCTGGAGGCTGGTTTGTGTTGTTGGGTGGGAGAGCGGGTGTGTGTGTAGGTGTGAAAATCCCAGAGTGGTTTGGGTTGGAAGGGGTCTCAAGGTAATACAGTGCCACCCTCTGCCATGGGCAGGGACACCTCCCACTGTCCCAGGGTGCTCCAAGCCCTGTCCAAGCTGGCCTGGAGCACCTCAGGAACGGGGCAGCCACAGCTTCTCTGGGCAGCATTGAGTGGCAGGGCAAGGCTGTCCTGGGTGGTGGTGAGAGCCCCGGTGACATTTGGGATTGTCCTGCCCAAGCTGAGAGGACATGTTGGAGGGGATGAAGGTACATAGTGGGCACAAGAACATCCCAAATGTCCCCAGCAGTGAGGTGTTCTGGAGGCTGGTTTGTGTTGTTGGGTGGGAGAGCGGGTGGGTGTGTAGGTGTGAAAATCCCAGAGTGGTTTGGGTTGGAAGGGGTCTCAAGGTAATACAGTGCCACACTCTGCCATGGGCAGGGACACCTCCCACTGTCCCAGGGTGCTCCAAACTTGTCCAAGCTGGCCTGGAGCACCTCAGGAATGGGGCAGCCACAGCTTCTCTGGGCAGCATTGAATATGAGAGGCAGGGCAGGGCTGTCCTGGGTGGTGGTGAGAGCCCCGGGGACATTTGGGATTGTCCTGCCCAAGCTGAGAGGACATGTTGAGGTCCTCTCAGAGGGTACATGGTGGGCAGATGAGGATGAGGGTACGTGGTGGGCAGAGGAACGCAAGTTCTGCCCTTCAGGGCTGCAGGGCACAAGCCATTCCTTCTGGGGAACCCAAGTTTTCAAGGCCCAGTTTACCTCTATGGAATCAGCCAGGCGTGTTTTTCTCTTTGTCTTGAAATCTTGCTGGTTTGACTGCTCTGCTGATATAAAAGGTTTGGTTTGGGCAGGCAAACCCTGAGTCTGAGCAGGGCTCTAGGGTGTGCAGTCCCTCACCTGTGCATTACACGAGGATGGATTTGCTGGGGGGGACTAATGATGGAAAAACCTGTTAAACATGGACTGCTCCAAGATGCTGTGGCTGCTTGCAGGATGTTTCCTTCCAGGTGTTCAAGGCCAGGTTGGACGGGGCTTGAGGCACCCTAGGATAGGTGAAGATGTCCCTGCCCATGGCTGGGGTAGGCTGGATATCCTGAGAAGATCTGGTGCCATCCAAGTGTGAAAAAGAGCAGCACACACCGAAGAGGATGTTAAGACAGGATTTTCCTTTCTCTCACCTGTGCTGGGGACGCCGTTTGGAGCCTCCCAGGACAGCCCAGAGCGTGGTGTTTCCCCCTTCCAGCTCGGAGTGTAGGTGGCACAGCTGCTCTCTGATCATTCCTGCATCTCTGTATTCTGTAAATAAACCCCGAGGCTACGCGATGGCTTCGTGTTTAGAAACAGGATAAACAGGGCGATGTGATATCTATTTATTTGTTCTTTTATTAGTTCAGCACAGAGCTCACAGAGCACTTTGTGAGTGTCTATGAAATGAGCCTTGTAATGTTCCCAGGAGAGGGGAGAAGCATTCCTGCTCCAGTTAGCACGTGGGGGAAGCTGGGGGTTCCCTGTGTGTCCATGGCCAGGGTGAGACTGTGGTAGATGCAGGGGTGGATCCCAGGTCCTGATTTCCATTTCCAGTCTGTAATGGCTTCAAATTCAGGGTTCAAATGAATATTTCATGCCCAGGCTCAGCATCTTTTTCTGGTGTTTCTCCTACTCCTGGACTAATCTGGGAATGTGATTGTGCCTCCACACCTTGTCCCATGCAGGGGTCATTAGGTACTAATGATGGAAAAACGTGTAAAACACAGACTGCCCCAAGAAAAACCTGTTAGACACAGACTGTCCCAAGAAGCTGTGGCTGCCCCAGTGAAGTCTATGCAGACTTTATTGGGTGTTGGCTTACTCTAAACTTGCCAACACCAGAGAGTTTAGTGCGTGACTGAGAAATAAATTTGTTCTTTCTCCTTAATAACTGAAAATACTCTCAGATGAAGGAGAAAGAACAGCTTTATTTGAATATTTTGGTGGGATTTAAGGCATGAGAGCAAGGAGGTTGGTAATGTTGAGGAGAGGCACTGGGGTGCACGTGGGACACCTGGAGGTGTCCAAGGCCAAGCTGGACAGGGCTTGAGGCACCCTGGGATAGGGGAAGGTGTCCCTGCCCATGGCAAGGGTGGGACTGGACATATCCTGTGAGGTCCCTTATGGGGCACCCACATCTTCTCTGGAAATGACCAGTGCCTCTCACCCTCACATCCTGATATCCAATTTATCTCACCCTTCCTAATATCCAATTTAAAGCTGCCCTCTGTCAGGTCAAAGCCATTCCCCCTTGTCCTGTCACTGTCTGCTTCCCAGGGATGTGGGAAATTTGGGATAGGGCTCCTGGAAGCATCTCTTTGGCAGAGACTGTGGTGGGTTTTTTGTTGTGCTGTTTGATTTGGTTTTGTTTTTTTTTCCAAGACAATGTCCTTGGTAGGGCAGCTTGAACTTTGGCTGCTTTGATATGGAAATGTTTTGGCAATGAAGCAAAATGTCACATGTCTGTAATGCCCCCCCACCATCCCTTCCCTCTAAAGTTGGATTTTCAGGGAAAGAGACTGCACAGGAGTTGAAAATTTGCCCAAGTGCACTAAATACCATCAGAAATGGCAACAAAAAAAATCTTGGCATCGCAGAGAAAATCTTAACATTTTGCTTTGCTTAGAAAAAAAAAATTAAAAAAACTCTAAACCATGCTGGATGGTTGTCAGAAATGCTCCAGGAAAATTAAATCCGTGTTTTTCAAGCTTTTAGGGTGATGTTGTGATGGTTCTGCTTCCCCTGGGTGTCCCAGCCCCTCCGAGCTTTGCTTGAGCAGCACTGGGTGTTCTCAGAGCTGGTGTTTTTTATTCCTTTAATATTTGGTGTAAGGAGGAGGCTGCTTTAACTGCTCCAGGTGGGTGTCTGTGGAGCTGCCTCCGTTTTGGATTTCATTTGTCAGGTTTACACACTCTTTAAACGTGCCATATGCCGGGGTTCAGCCGGGGATTGCAGCTGAGCATTAAGTGTGGAGTAATCCCATTAAAATGCCCAGGGATTGCTGTGGGTCCTGCTCAACCACGACCTGCCTTCCCACGCTGTAATCCTGGCTCCAGGCTGGGTTTGTGTGGCCCTGGGGGGATTTTGTGGGAGAGGGAAGGATTTGTGTGTGAATTTAGGGCACGAGGATGGGGTTGGAGGGTCTACCTGGGCACTGACTGCTAAACCAGCCCTGAGCCAGTTGTAAATGAGGAGCCTGAGCCTCCAGTCTGGATTTTCTGCCCTTGGAGCTCAAGCACCACGATCAATGTGAAAAACAAGTCGCGTTTTTTTCCCACAATTACCTCAGCAGGTTGTTTAATTATTTTTTTTTCTCTTTTGCTGAATCCGTGCGATAAAACGCATTAAATGTAACAGCACGGAAAATAAAAGTTCCGTTTGCAGCGAGAGCCTGATTTAGTCTGAAGGTAAAACAAGATAAAACAACTGGAAAAATTAAGTGGGATAAATAAATTCTGCTGGGAAGAGGCTGAGGTGAGAGAGGGGGAGGTGTGTGTGTGGCAGTGGCCTGGCAGTGGTCAGTGCAGCTATGAATCCCATTCCCAAGGCTTTCCCCCTGGAAAAGGGTGATGCTTTGCTTTGTGCCCCTTCCAAAGACTGGTGGGTGCTCAGTTTTGTCCCAGGACAGTGAGATGTGATTCTCCCTGCATGGGGAGGGGTTGGGGAAGATGAAACAGGAAAGCCTTATCAATATGATTGCCTGGCAAAAGATTTTGAGAATATGGAAACTATAAGCGAGATTGAAATGAAAGCAAGCTTTGAGATCCCTCAGTTACTGAACAACTGGAAAACAATGGTGTGGCTGGCTGAAGGTAATCCCCTTTTGATGGAACAACACCCTCTGTTTGCAGACAGCTCCAAGGGTCAGAGCAGACCCTACAGCTTGGCAGAAGGGGCCCAAAGAGGAGTTTTTAGGGTTTAAAATGTAACACAGGATGGTAATGTAGTGATTCTTATAAGCTGTATAGAAATGCTGTAGGATTTGTATCTTGTACTAGATTGGTTCGTGAGAATCAGAATATTCAACACAGAAGAAGATTTATTGTATTGTAATGAGAACTTCTCACTCTTACCTCTTGTCTCTTAGCTCTTGCCTTTTACTCTCTTACCCCTTTTACTCTCTCCCCCTCTCTTCTCTCAGTCCTGCTCTGAGCTGTGCCTGGCAGCTCCCAGCAGGGCCCTGCACCCAGGCCCTTTGCAATAAACCCCAAGTTCCAGCCCTGCCTGCAGAGATCTCTCATCTCCATCCATCCCGACCATCCTACCCCCGACACTCCTAGGGAGGGTGTGTGTTCCTCCTGCCTGTGCTCGTGCCGCCTCTTTTGGGTGAAGAAATGAGAATATTCGGCAGCAAATGGGAAAAAGCACAAAGCGGGGCCGTGGGGTGTGGGGGAAGAGGTGTCGGGATGGATTGCCAAATATGCTGGGGAGAAATTAGCAGCTGCAAGTGTGCAAGAGAAAGGTGGAGAAGAAAAGGGGTAGAGACAGATGGAGAGAAGGAGGGAGAGAAAGAGGAGGTGGGAGGAGAGGGAGGAGGGGATAATAGTGTGGAAAGAAATTAGTTAAAAATCTTATAGCCCCGAGCCCAGACACCATCTGGAGGGTGCAGGGTACCGAGACACAGCTCCACATGCACCATGGAGGTGTCACATATGTCTTGGCCAGGTAGGGTGGCCGAGATGCTCAGGATTAGAAATACCCTATGCCCCAGGAAAGAGATGCCTTAAAAGAGCCCAATTTTGTGAAAAAAGTGCCCATGGCTGTCTGCCAGCTGGGGACCAGAGAGGAGCTGTTGTTGTTGAAAATCTTCTCTGGGGTTTCCAGAGGGAGATCTGGAGAACTTCCACTTCCACCAGTGCTGGAGGGTGAATCCCTGGGAGCAGAGATTGCTCTTTGATTAAACAAGCACAGGGACTCCAAGGGCTGCTCTTCCCTACAGCAGAAACTCTGCCGGGTTTTTGCTTTCCTGGGTGCAGCATTAACCCCCTCTGTTTTGAACAAGGCTGAATGGCTGAGAGACAGCAAAGTTCATCTCAGAGAAAGGGAAAAAATAGAAAAAAAAGTTCTTTCCCATTACCTTTGCTTTAATTTTCTTTGCCTGCTGAGGACTGTGACAAGAGCATGGTTTGTTGTGCCCACTGAGGAGGGAAAAGCTGCTGTCCCAGGGTGAAGCACACCTCTGTGGTACAGCTGTGTCCATGTTTCCCAGCATTCCCCTACCCAGGCAGGTTTAAAAGGAGTGAGAAATGGTCCTTGGGTCTCTTTTGGAAGAGGCAGTGTCCCAAAGGAAGAGGTGGCACTTGCTGGCTGAGTGTGCAGTGTCCCAGTGGCGCTGCAGTCACTCCCTCCCTCACTGCACTGATCCCAAGGGAGCTGGCCTCACTCCCTGCTGCACAGGGAGCATTTCAGTGTGCCCCTGAGCTGCGTGGAGAAAAGGGAAATCATCTGGGAGCAGGAATGAGGCTGGGGAATGGAACCCAGCATGGCCATCCACAGGTCCCGGTGGCTGCAGGCTGATTCCCAGTATGACACTGGAGCAGCGCTGTGCCTGAGCTCCCTCACAGCCCCCAGGCTCTGGTCCCCCGCTAATTACTTCCAGGCCTGTACTCCTGACATTTGCAAGCTCCTGATTAGAGCAACGAGGGAGAAATCTCGGAGGGACAGGGAGGCTGAACCGCACCACTAATAACAGCTGAGACTGACAGTGGGCTGGGAGCCGGGGAGGTGCAGGGACTCGTCCTTGCCGGCTCAGTTTCTTCCTGAGCCTCTGGGATGATGAGAGAAGGTCAGGGCTTGTTAACGTCACCGTGAGGAGCAGGATCCACCACTGCCATATGCCTGGTGCCCCCAGGGCCTGGGCCAGCCGTGAGTCCCTCTCAGCCAGGTGATATTTTTAGCCACGGACCTGAACTGAAGCCACCCTGTGCAACCTCAGGGCTGCAACTGTCTCGGTGCAAAAGTGCCTCTGCCTCTGTGTCTGCTGACTTCGTGCTTCACGCAGGTTTTGCAGCCTCCTGGATATCAAGTTTTTTCCCCCCTTGCCTTTTTCTCTCCCACATCCCATCTCACTCCCTCCATTTGATGGCAGTGCAGTCACTGGGGAGGTATTGTTAACCCCAGCAGTGGGACTGGCACGTATCTGTGATGCCAAGAATCAGAATGCCAAGCCAGGAGAGGCTGCTCTGGCTCCCTGGGTGCCCACAGTGGCCTCTGGGATGAGCGTGGTTGAGCCATGTCCCCTGCAGTCTCCTGCACAGCCATTCCCGGCTGTTGGGTCGCTGCCCAGTTACATAAATATGGATCCCATTCATTTCCCAGCCCTCTCTCTCCCCTCCCTGATGCCCCATATCCCCTTACCTGTCTGTAGCAGCCAGTTTAGTTCTCTGTCTGTCCATTTATTCCCTGCCTTTGCATCCATTCATGGATCCATGGCTCTCCAGCCTCCTCAGAGTGTCTTTGTGAAGCAGACAGGCTTTTTCCCCCTATAAATCTTCCCTCTCCTGGATTGCTCTGGTTCTGGCAGGCTTTGTGCTACACACAGTCTACAGCTCCTATCCCAAGGGATAAACATGATTTTACCCAGCAGAGCTTGTGGTCCCTGCAGCGTCCTTGTCCCCTGGAGCTAATCCTGCTGCTGGGCGAGGCTCAGCAGTGCCCATGGTCTCACTGCTGGGGCTGCCATGGGTTTGTGCTGGCTCCTGCTGCTCCCTCCCTTCCAGCAGGCACGGCTGCTCCGTGCCAGAGCGGAGCAGCTCAGGAAGGAGTGGAGCATCCCTTCCTCTCCCGTCCTCCCCGCAAAGAATCCCTGGCATGGCAGCAGCCAACCTGCACATTCAGGGTTAAGGCAACTTTTCAGCAGCTGAAGAGCTCTCTGATGCAAAACTCAGCCCTGCTTTTCTCCCCGCTTCCCTGGGCTCCCAGGCTGCCCTATTTATCCAGGCTGCAGCGAGCATCCCTCCGGTGCTGGAGCTGCTGCTGGGTGCCAACACACATCTCTGCAGTGCCAGCCCGTGCCTGGTGGCTGTTTAGGGTCACTGAGTCCCACTGCCACGTACAAAGAACCCGCTCTGCTGAAAATTGAGCTTGGGATCACTGAAAACCCCTTGCAAAACCCCTTTATGAGTTCTAACAGCTGTGTTTGGATCTCTGGATGAGGTCGGGGTCCTGAATTAGCCAAAACTCCCTTGTTGGTGGTTATTTCCCTCCTCCAGTCCCTGGAAAGGACAGGTTCCCTGGGATACATCAGCAGAGGAGGCAGATGTCCTTTGGAGGAAGGCACCCAGCCAAAATCCAGCCTGGTTTGGGCTGAGGAACTGCATGAGGAACCCTGGCAGCACGGGGTCAGTTTTCTTCTGTGGGCACACACAGGTGTGTCTGGATGGTCACCAAGGTCTTGGTGCCTTCAGCTGCTCTTTGAGGAGATAAATGGTGGTCTGTGAGTGTCTCCAAAGGAGGAAATTTGTTGAAATTTATTGTTGAGGAGGAAATTTGTTGGAATTTATTGTCGATGCTCTGTTGTGAGTGGCAGGGTGGGAAGCTCTTGGGCTTCCTAATTCAAGGATCTCAGTGTCAGGAAGCAGGGACAGGGCAGGAGATGCTCTGGAGCTGTCTTACACCATCCCATGGGCAAGGACGTGGGGACAGAACCCTGTTTCTCACAGGGAGAGAGAACTGGAGCCAGTCCCCCACAGGGACATGCATCAACAGGTGGAGGCAGGGAAAGATGCTGCGGTGGGTGGGCGAGGGTTTGGGCAAGCTGCTGCTCTTGAGGGCAAGCTGGGGGGTGCGTGGGGCGAGAAAAGCCCCCTGTGCAGCGGGGCTGAAGCGGGTGAAGGGTTGGGGGTCCCTCGGCTGTGGCGGCATCCCCGGCGCCCCCGCAGAGCGCGGCGCGGCGGGGGTTAACGCGCGTGTCCTCCTGCGCATCCCGCCCCGCCGCCGCCCGCCCTGCCGCCCGTGTGCGGGGCTCGGGCCGTGCGGGAGCCGAGGCGCCGGGCAGCGCTGGAGCCGCTGCCATGACAACCCCGGGGATGCTGCCGGCCGGGGCCGGGGTGCTGCTGCCGCCGCCGCCCCCCCGCATCCCCCCCGCCCCGCTGCGCGCCTGAGCCGCAGCCCGAGCAGCCGCCGGCCCCGCGGGGGCTCCGAGACCCTCCGCACACAGCCCAGGAGCAGCGCGGACATCGCCTGCAGCTCCGCGGGGAAGTTTCGATCTTGCGACACAACCGGGATTTTGGGGAGCTTTATTGGGTTTTTAAATTTTTTTTTTGTATTTTTTATTTTTTCAATTCTCCTTTCTCTCCGTGATTTAAACAAAAGCTCAAGAGCCGGAGAACAGCCCAGCCCCGGCCCGCTGTGTCCCCCTCGGTGCCGATGCCGCCCTCCCCTTCCTTTCACAGACACTCACGTTTCCTCCGTGGGTTATAAACTTTTGATGCCAGATCTCCGCAGCGCCTGCCCAGCTGCAGCTGAAAGTAGCGTCTCCAGCAGCCACACATCTGTGACCTTCATCTCGTGCTCCGCACCTTCTCTCCTCCTCTTCCTCCTCCTCCCCCCGGCCCTCCCGTCCTCCTCCCTCGCCCGAGGACAGCGGGACTCCCTCCGATGCCGCTCGGCAGGCTCAGCGCTCGCAGCCAGCCTTGCCGGGGGCTCTCCTGATCTCCGTGGAGCTCCGCAGCGCTCGCCCCGGTGGTTTTGCTCCCCCCCATCCCTCCTCTCCACCCACCCCTTCCCCCTTTTCGCCTTGTCGGGTGTGTTTTTTGCCTGTTGGAAAAGTCCCCGCTGCCCAGGATGGGGGTCGGTGGGTGCTTGGCCCTGCCCTGGAGGTGCCTGGTCGTCCTCTGTCTCAGGCTGCTCTTCCTTGTGCCCGCAGGAGTGCCCGTGCGCAGCGGAGATGCCACCTTCCCCAAAGCCATGGACAACGTGACAGTGCGGCAAGGGGAGAGCGCCACGCTCAGGTAGGAGCAGCCGCACGGGGGCTTGGGGGGGTCGGGGGTGCTGCTTGCGCCTTTTGGGGGATGCTCCGTGCCCGCCGGGGCTGCCGGAGGGTCCTGGGACCAGCTGGAGACTTTGCGCGTGTCCCAGGGGCTTGTCCCCGTGGTGGTGGCAGGGGACGCTCCGGGTGGCAGCTTGTCCCCGTGGTGGTGGCAGGGGACGCTCCGGGTGGCAGCTTGCCCCCGCCGTGGTGGGGTCACCCCGTGCGGGCGGCTTTGGAGGGACGGCTGCGTTCGGTGCTTTTCGGGCTGCAGCTCCCGGGGGGGCTGCAGGTGCCAGACGAGGAGAGCGCACAGGGGTTTGGGTGGCAGACAGTGAGGCAGTGCTGCCTGAAAACCCCAAAGTTGTGCCTGCGTGGGAGGGGAGGGGGGTCCGTGCTGCTGGCACCGGTGCCAGCCCGCACTGCCAGCGGCTTTCCAGGGCTGCGCTGCCTCCGAGGTGTCGGTGTTTTCCTCGATCGCTTTATAGTCTCTGCACGAATCCGTTAATATCAAATCAATCTTTTACTCCAGGGGTGCATCTTATGAATTCTGATGGATGCTTTCCCTTACGTTGTTTGCTGTAGGAGAAACACAGGCGGCTGATATGCAGATGGGTCACTCGTGTGCCGCACAGCTCAGCCGAGCATCCCTTCCATTCCCTGAATGAGTTACAGGTGTACGCGGGGCCGTGCCCAGGTAGCACAGCAGCTCTCCACAGGCACCGCGGCCAGAGGAGCAGCCCAGCCTTTCTTTGGAGGGCAGTGAGGCTTTGGGTCGTGCTGTGCGTGCTTCAGGCAGCCCCGGGAGGACCCGAGCTGGTTAATCCGGGAGCTGTGGGACTGGGGGAAGGAGCTCGGGGGTGGTGGGACGTGAGTGTGGAGCGAGAGAGCCCGGAGGAGTTTGTCTGCTTTGCCTGCACCAGCGAGCAGCGTGTGCCCCTCGGCCGAGGCTCGCTCAGACACGGAGGAACAGGGTGTCTGCAGCACAGAGCAGCTGCTCTCCCAGAGCCAGGCACGGGGATGGCACAAGCAGAGCCAGGCACGGGGATGGCACAAGCAGAGCCTGTCACGCTCCCCGTGAGCAGCCGAGCCGGCGCAGGGCTGAGGAGCTGCTGCTGCTTTGGGCAGAGGGAGCTGTGCTCACCTGGGCAGGGTTCCGTGCCCGACGTGGGCTCTGTAGGGGAAGTGTTTGGTGGTTTTGGGAATCAGGCTCTGGCTGAGGCTCTGTGGGTTCCGTGCTGCGGAGGGAGGTGTTGGTTGCCTGTCTGCCCTCTTCCCCCCACGCTCAGTGCCAGACTTTGGGATGCTGTCCCTTTTCCTGCCCGCTGGGACACGCTTGCCCTCACCCCGTGTTCCTGGGGGCTGAGGCACAGCTGGGGAGCAGAGGGCTGTCTCCTTGTGCTCTTCCTAATTGAACTGCAATGATGACTAACCTGAGCTGTGTGAGCAAAGCAGTTTAAAGAAGGACAGTCCCCCAGAGAGGTGCCTTTGGCCCTGGTGCTCTTTTCCTCGCTGTTGGAACTTGTCTCTGCAGGGAAGTGTGGCTCTGGGGCTCTTGGAGGCGATGCTGGTGCTGCCCAGAGCAGGATGGGTGCCTGTGCCCTGGGGAGCCCCTGCATGTCCAGCCGAGCCTGCTGCCAGCAGAGGGCTGACTTGGATCTCCTTTTTTTCTTTTTTTTTTTTTTTCCTTTTTTTCTTTAATTTCTAGTCTTCTGTCCCCTTTTCCGTGCTGCTTGCAGGAAGGGATGTTTGTGAATCAGCCCTGGAGTGGTGGGAGGTTTTAGCCTTCCCATAAGAAACTCTGCATTTCCCAAGTGCTGACAATAAAGGGAAGCCTCTGCCCCAAAAGCACCTGGTTTTATCCATTTCCCCCCTTGGCACCTGCTCCTAACCAGGCTCTCCAGTGCATCTTTTCCATGCTCTTACCCCCTCCCTTCTCCTCCTCAAGTCCAGCTTTCCCCTGCTGCAGGCACATTTCTCCCTCCAGCTCCCATTTGCTCCCAGTCTGCTCCATCTTTTCTTGCACTGCTGTTTCCCAGTGGTCCTTCCCTTCCCTCCTCTCCCTGTTTTCCTGCTGCTGCCCCTCTGCAGCCTCTGGGTGCCAAGCAGTTTTCCATCTTCCATTGGAATCTGGAGGTGATGGGCAGGGAATTGCACACAGCAAGCCAAAGAGGCGGCATCAGTGGGGGGGTTGAAGGCAGGAGGACAAAGGTGGAGCATCTTGAGGACGGAGCGGATGTTTATTTGCAGGCTGTGATTTCCTGTGAAGAGCCAGGTGGGGAAAAGTGCAGTGGGAAGTCTTTCTCAGTGAGTGGTGTTATTGCTGAGTGGTGTTTTCTCCTGTGCACCCACAGGAGGAGGTGGTGGTGTCCTCTGCTGTCCTCCCTGGGGCTCAGACCAAGGAGTTGGGCTTGGAAAAAGTGAGAGCCGTAATCTTGCAAAATTAGCCCCAGGTCTGCATGGCCAGGTCCTCTCCCTCATCCTGGTGGTGAGATGGGCAGAGCCTGCAGATCTCCCTGGCTCCTGCAGGGTTGGTGGAAGCTCTTTGCTTTCCAAGATCAGCCCTTTAACCACCCCTTGAATTGCAGAAAGGAGCTTGGAGAGTGAGCAGATCTGCGTGAAAGTGGTGGAGGAAACCTGGAGGCTTTTCAGGCTGCTTGTGGGTTTCCTGTATTGGATTTTGGGTGCTTCCATTTCCAGCTCTCCACCCTTTTTCCGAGGGAGGCTCAGCATAATCCTTGCAGAAACTCAGGCTCCATCTACAGGCAACTTGCAGGTCATCTTAGATCAGCAACAAATAATTTCCATTTTAAGCAGAGATTGTTGGTAATTCACTCCCTTTTATTGTAAGAACAAACAATTCCCATAATAGTCAGGCACCTTTCCTCTTCTGAGAACTAAAGGCAGTATGGAAATTCTCTGTGTACTGTTAAAAATCAAACCAAACTGCCTCTTCCCTGACTCAGGAGCACAAAACTTGTGTGTTGAGATAGAAGGAGTAACTGATGTTACCCAGCAATGTGGGACATGAAACAGAGCAAGGAGCACACTGGGAACCACCAGGGATGGTGGAGATGGTCACTTTTTAATCTCCCAGCTGGGATTTGATGTGGAAACAAGGATTAAGTTCCTTCTTTTGGGAAGAATGCCATTGAATCTTGGCTTTCTCCACATGCTGCTTGTTAGATTCATGTCTTAGGGTTGCTGTGGGGGTACTGCTGGCAGGTCACGGTTGGCCAGTCCCCATGGGTTGATCCTGCCTGGTGACTTTGGCTGGGTTTTATCCCTGCTGGAGATGGTCACTTTTTAATCTCCCAGCTGGGATTTGATGTGGAAACAAGGATTAAGTTCCTTCTTTTGGGAAGAATGCCATTGAGTCTTGGCATTCTCCCTGTGCAGCACATCCTAGTGTTGCTGTTGGGGCATTGCTGACGGGTCATGGTTGGCCAATCCCCATGGGTTGATCCTGCCTGGAGACTTTGGTTGGGTTCTATCCCAGCTGCATCAGTGGTGGAAGCATCTCCATGAGCCAGAGGGGAAACTGTGGCAAATGTTCCCACGGTGTTAAAATGGGGATGGAAATGGGATCATCCCGCTGTGCCGCCAGCAAACCGACCTTTACAGCAGCCATCAGTACAGTTCATAAAGACATCAACCACCAGCTGCTCAAAATTTCAAGGCTTTATAGTTTTATCTCTATTTAAGAAATATTGTTGGGTTTTTTAACGGAGAGAGTGTGTTTTAGAGGTTGGAGGGATTAGCTGGGAGATGGGGTGTGCTGAGTTTTCTCCGTGGCTGTCACTGCAGGAACACCAGGACTTAAGGAGTCCCCTCTGCTGCTCTCAGCCTCAGTTTCCCCATGTGTAAAATGGCCCAAGAGCAGTGGTTTATCAGTGATGATTAGAGGAATGGGTACTCATAGGTGATGCTAAGGCAGGTACAACTAGGCTTTTTTCCAAACTAAATAACACAGCGCTGCTTTATCTCTGTACACAAGGGCAAATTTTCAAGTCAAATCCCCTGGGCATGTCTGCTTCTGGTGAACCCATGGCCTCTCCTACTGCCTGTCCATGGAGGAGACCAAGAAGTCAGGCTAGCTTTGCTCATTGGCATCCCAGACTCCGTGCCTGGCTGTATTCTGTCAATTAGCTAGTGTGAGAACAATTCCAATTAAAAATAAAAAGCCCGAATAAAACATCATGAGGTGCTGTTCTTCCATTTATTTTTGCAATTATGGTTTTAATTATTTCTGACAATGCTGCTTTGATTCTTCTTTTTTTTCTTTTGGTGTAATAACCTACCGCAGTCTATTTTCCAGCATGCAACAAGACCTCAGTAAAATACAACCAGCAGGAACAGGAGGCAGGACCACAGTCTCCAGGCATAGGTCTAGGAAGTCAGGAAATCACATTTTTTTGCCTCTTTTTCAGTCAAACTGCTGATATTCGTGTACCTACCTGTTAATGGGGGTTGTGACACTCACCTGTCGCCCTGCAACAGCAGCCACGGACCTGGCAGAGAAAAGAAGCCTTAATGCATCCACATCTCTGCTGTTAAATCCTTGCTGGGGAGCAGGAAGAGAGTCACTGCTCTTTGTGTGCAAATGCTAAAAGCGTGGGGATTAGCGCAGAGCAGATTAGTGAGGACTTGCTCCATCGCTGCCCCTTCCTTCCCCCCCCCTCTCCTACCCAAAAACTTTTCTGGAGCAGCTAAATATATACCTGCCGTTTCCAAGGTAGAGCTCGCTGCGTGGCGGAGCTGTAATTGGCGACTCAGGGAAATTACAGCCATGGATTCTGGCATTTGGATCCTCCTGGCTGGCATAATAATTTCTCCCTAGGTAGCTGGTATTTAACTTGTCTTATCTGCTCCTGATAGTTGTAATTACAGTGCCCGCTAATTTCACTGTAATATTGCAGCCACTGGAAGGGTGGTTGGAGAAAGGTCAGGGGGTTGCAGGAGGGCTCCTTCCTCCCCTGCCTGCTGCAGCAGTGATGCTGCCAAAATGCAGCCCGTGGAGCTGGTACCCTGGATGTGCCCTTCTCACCTTGGTGGGGCTGGAGCAGCCTCACAGCCCCTGCCATGCTGCTGTCCTTGTTGGCATCAGTGAAGGACGTGCTGGAGGGAGCTTTGAGTCCTGGTGTCTTTTGCTGTGGGGTGAATGTTGGTCTCCAGCTCATGTCAGGGCCGGTTTGTGTGAGGTCACTTCTTAGGTTGTGCAGTGAGAGGCTGGTTGTCACTGGTGTTGGTGGGTCCTGGGCTGGTTGTCCCTGGGGGAGGTTGGTGTTCCTTGTGGTTCATTGTCCTTAAGGTTGGTTGTTCCTGAGACTGGTGTTCCCTGCAGTTTGTTGTCCCTGTGGCTGATTGTCCCTGAGATTGGTTGTTCTGGGGTAATTGTCCCTGAGGTTGGTGTTCCTTGTGGTTCATTGTCTCTGCTGTTGGTTGTCCCTGATGCTGGCTGTCCCTGTGGCTCATTGTCCCTGTGTTGGTTGTCCCTGGTGTTGGTTGTCCCTGATGCTGGTTGTCCCTGTGGTTCATTGTCCATGATGCTGGTTGTCCCTGAGGCTGGTGTTCCCTGTTGTTCATTGTCCCTGATGTTGGTTGTCCCTGCAGTTGGTTGTCCCTGGTGCTGGTGTTCTCTGCAGCTGGTTATCCCTCATGCTGGTGTTCCCTGTGGTTCATTGTCCCTGCAGTTGGTTGTCCCTGATGCTGGTTGTCCCTGAGGCTGGTGTTCCCTGTGGTTCATTGTCCCTGATGCTGGTTGTCCCTGATATTGGTGTTCCCTGTGGTTCATTGTCCCTGATGTTGGTGTTCCCTGTGGTTCCTTGTCCCTGATGCTGGTTGTCCCTGATGTTGGTGTTCCCTGTGGTTCATTGTCCCCGAGGCTGGTGTTCCCTGCAGCTCGTTGTCCCCAGCACTGGCTCTCCCTGCTCCAAGAGCACAGTCCTGCTCTGCAATGGGAAGATTCAAGTCTGGCTTTGGGGAGATCCAGGGCTGGCTTTGGGGGAGTTCACCTGCAGGCTCGGGCTGCTGCCTGTGCCAGCCCTGGTCCTGCTGAGCCAGCACCAGGCAGGTTTTACGTGGGTGTAGGGCTGGGCTCAGTGTCAGGGAGCTGGGGAGTCCTGCTGACACAGGCTGGAACCACAACACTGGAGGTGTGCTGCAGAAAATGCTGGTTTTGAGAGCACAGCGAGCTGGTGGGGCTCTGCAGAGGGAGGAGGGAACCCTCATTGTCACATCTCCCAGGGCCAGAATTCAAACCCTGGGAAGATCCTCTTGTCTAGCTAAAAAACCCACCCCCCACGCTAAGTTTTTAAGCTCCACTAGGCAGAAATATTTCCAAGTGGTGATATTTACCTCCCGGGGATGAGACTGAACTGTTGGTAATCCTGCACCATAGGGTACAGAGATCTTTTTGCAAGGATAATAAACTCCCTGGTAATAGCTGTCCTTCCCCTGGATCACGCACACTCCTGCAGGAGCTCAGGGCTTTGTTTTTGGAACAGGATTAGGTGTTAACGCTGCAGAACCAAACGGGGGCACAGTGGCTGTCTTTCACATTCCTGCTTTCCAAAGAGTTTCTCTGTTCCCCTGACTGTTCTCACAGTTTGCCTCCTCCTTGCATTCCTCAGCCCTGAACCACGGATGCTTTTTACAACAGCTGGACATATTGTTTTAAGTGATAATCTTTAGATACTGCAGCCTAGCAGACAGTTCATAAGAAATATCTGATTCAGTGACTATCACTTCTTCCTCTGTCCTTGTGAGCAGCCTTTGAGGGTTAGGATGTGCTGGGTTTTCTTCTTCTTTTTTTTTTTTGTTAATGAGAAAAATAATTTCCCCACAGCCCCTGTCAACAATTTTTAGCTTGTAATAGGTTGTTTACTGCAGGTTGGGTTTGATATGTAGGTCTTGTCTTTCCTGACAGAACCCTTCAAGGTCGGCTCTTCAGTGCAAAAACACTCACATTTTATATTTCTGTTTTCCTATGAATATTTCCCAAGATTTGCTTAAAATGAGTTGTTTCCATGACTATGCTCACTTGACGGACTTGTTCCTTGGGATACAAATGGGTCTCCAAGTCTGTTTCTCTGTGGAGGGGGAGGATAATGAGAACAACATCTGTTGTGGTGTAAGCTGTAAATTTAAGATTTTTTTTCTCATCCTGTAAAAGATCAGCAAATTGTGATGATGCTGATGAGGTACTTTGTGCCATCTCCAGTGCTGATGGGTTCAGAGTGGGGACACTTGAGGACATGTCACACATCTTGCTTTTCCTTCTCTTGGTGTGCCAAGGCTTGTGTGTGGTGTAACTTCCAGGCTGGAGCTGGAGAGACGAGGAATGGGACTCCAGAAGGGAGAAAGTGGAAAAAGAGAAAGAAAAGTTGGGAAGGGGGAAAGAAAAATGTCAGGTGGAAGAAGGAGTGGGTACAGGTAAAACCAGGGCACTTGCAAAGGGTGCACCAAAGAAAAATCCACGACTGGTAACTCTCAGTGTGTGAAGTTCAGCTTTGAGGGATGAGCTCCTAAATTAAAGCCCAGCAGGCAGCACAGAAGTGTGGGGGGTTTGGCTTGAGCCAGTTGGTACCCAAGTTCCAATGGGATAGTGTATCCCTTCACTGGGTTTTAGATATCTTCTCCCCGTGTGTGCATGTGTGCATGTGTGTATATATATATTTATATAAAAATCTAACAAATTTCTAACCCATATAAATCCAATTACCCATGTTTTGCCTGCAGGGAGCGAGGGAGATTAATGTTTGGTATTTTGGCAGGAATGTAAAAAGAAATAGGTGGTAATAACAATGAAGGCTCATAAAAAGGAACCGATAGTCGTGTCTGTGCCCGGAACTCAGCTGTAATTCTCCTGGGGATTTGTCAGCAGAGTGCCCCGCTCCCATGGAGGGGCAGGAAAGAGCCAGGAGTGCTTCCTGGGCACTTGAGCATCCATCCTGCCAGTGAAGGTTCCATTAATGCGATAATAATAGAGGCTGATAAAGAGAAATGGTTTATGCTCCCAGGGCACCTTCTTGTGACAGATCCTGCTCTGTGTTGGGGCTCGTAGGAGCCACAGGAGTGTGCTCCTCTTTATCCCTGTTTCCCTGAGAGGCAAGTCCCAGGAATGGAGGATGAACATGGAAGGAGAGGAGGGAGCTGGGCTCTTCTCCACCCTGTGTGATAAGTCTGTAGTGGTGCTGGTCCCCACAGGTCTGGCTTGGAGTGACATGGCCTGGCGAGTTTCAGGCAGGAATTGGGAGTTGTGCTCTCATCTCCACTCAGAGTCCTTTCCTGCAGTGTCTCTTCCCTTCCCTCTCATAAACCCAGGCACCTGAGATGCCTTTTCCTGCAGCTCTCACTCATGGGACAGTAGCTTTGTTGGAGGATGAGGAGTCACAGCAAGCCTGTTCCCATCTCATCATGTCACTGCTTGGCCTTGCCCCCTTGTGCCTGTCCCATGTGGTGCCCGCAGTCAAAGAGCTGTTGTGGCAGAATGCTACTGAGTCACAGCTTTCTCTGCATTTTGCTCATTGGGTTTGCTGTGGGGGCATTGCTGGCAGGTCACGGTTGGCCATCCCAATGGGTTGATCCTGCCTGGAATCTTTGGCTGGGTTTTATCCAGCTGCATCACAGGGGTGGAAGCATCTCCACCAATGGGCTGTAGGTGCTTGAGGAGAAGGTGCCAACCAGGCACCTCCACTCCCTCAGCCTCAACACCTGGGAGCCGGTCACTCATCATCCTCCCCTGACACCCTTGGTGTCTGGGTGACTTCCCTCTGCTGTTCTTGTCCCCTGTGTCATGGGTGGCACCTGCGCTGCTCTGAGCTGTCACCCGTGGTCACGCATTAATCACGGTTCAGATATTGTGTCCCTACAGCAGGTTCTGCCTTCTCTGCAGGCTTTGCATCAGGCTCCTTGCTCTCCGTTTATTACCACCACCGGTTTTATAACCCACTTTATCAGATGACTTTTTTTTCCTTTCTTAAAGAGCATAACCCATGAGCAACTCATCATTTCCGAGAGAGGGAGAGTGCCGTTAGCGGCAGAGCAAGGGCTCCTTGCTCGCACCTGGAATGAGGAGCCTGCTTTACCGTGGTGTTGCATTTAATTCAATCAAGGCAGTTAAAGCCAAGATTTAAAGTCCTTTGTGTGATCACAGGAGTTGCTCTGATGCGGCAGCAGGTAGAAGGAAAGATTGAGCCCATTTCTGAGGAGACTGGGAGTGAGTGTTGGCAGCAGCCAGGCCTGGGGCTGACTGCGGCAGCGGCCACGGTGGGAAGCTCTTTGCATTCACAGCGTGTCCCATCTCTGTCGCCGTCACCCTCCCTGCTCCTTCCCCTCATCCCCATATATTCCTTTAAGTAGAATTGATTCGTTTGCCTTTTTTTTTTTTTAACTGGGGGGAGGGCTGTTTTAATTAATATTCTTAACTGTATGATAATTGCACTGACTGGTCCCATCGCTGTCTGAGTCACCCTCTCCTCCCTTGTTCTTGCGGGAAGGCTCTTTGGACTTAATTAAAGTTAGGGATCCAGGGCTAGTGGGAACAGCAGGAGTCTTGCAGGGTTTTTGATGAAATGATTGCTGTGGGGGAAGTGGCTATTTCCTACCCAGAGCCGTAGATTGTGATGCTGAGACAGAGTTATGACCGTCTGGTTTGGCCACCTGCTTTTACACGGGCTGCTGCATTCTCATCCTGCATTTCCCACCCTGTGCCCACAAATCCCTTCTGGACACCCCAGCCCTTGTTTTGGGGTGAGAGGAGCCCAATTTCACAGTGTTGTCCCTGCTTAGTGATGTCCCCTCCTTGTGGGAGTGTGTCTTGGAGCAACCCTGTCTGAGCTCCCCATGCCTGACACTGGTGTTGCAGGTCATGGTGGGGAATTTTGGAGGGATAATGGAAAAGCTGCATGGACTTAGCAGACCTTTTTCATCTCTGGTTTCAGCGCTGGTGCTTGCAGACAGCTCTGCCACCAGAGCTCAAATGCAGCCCAAGCAAGAGCTTAACAAGCTCCGAGAGCTGTCCAGAAAGTTATCCTGACACCAAGTGACAGACTCTCAATTGATATCCTCTGGAGACTTTAAACTCACTTCTGCGAGGTTTCCAAAGCTGGTTTTGTCTCATACCTGAAGAATCCTTTATCTGCTACGACGCCTCCCCTGCCTTGTCTCATTGCTCTTGACGTTTCTTTGTTGCCTGCTGCAGCTCAGGTAAACTCCACTGCAAAACTATTTAAGAGAGGTTTCTCTCAGCCTTTGCTCAGCTCTCTTGCTGGAGTTCTGGTATAAATCACCTGGGCTGATGCTGTTGCTGCTTGGGTCTGCAGGGAAGTGGCTGGAGTGATGTCAGGACTGCTGCTGCTCATCCCAAAGGGCAGGGAAGGTTCCAGACCCTGGGGAAGGGCAAATTTAGTGGTCGGTGTAGAAAAGTGAGAGAAACTATTGTAGGAGATTGCTCATCTTCCATCCTGGCAATGCTCTGGAGCAAACAAGCAAAATTATTTGTCATCAGCTAGAATGGACAAGAAACTGCGCCACAGCCAGCAGAGGTTTGTCAAGGAGAAATTGCGTCAGACAAATGGAATCTGATCTGTACCATGGAGTAAGGAGCCTGGTGGGCAGGGGGGAAGCAGGAGGTGCCTCAGATGGTGACCCAGGCAAGGCTGGAGCTGCTGCCTGTGAGCCAGTGGGAAGCCTGGGGTGGGAATCACTGTCTGGGATGGCTGTAAGGAAGCAGGCTGGGAGTTCTCAGGTGCTTCTCTGCTTCTGGGACCCAGCCCAGTCTAAAATCCATTCCCAATTGGTAGGTAAAGCCACCTCTGCAGTAGTTTCAGGCCTCAGCTGGCTGGTAACGTCCTGCTGGATGGCACAGAGAGCTTGGGGAGCTGGCTATATGCCCTGAATCTGCCTGTGCAGGAGTGTGCCTGTTCATAGCATCATTGTGCTGCAGGACTGGCATTTTGGGATGCCACCAAGCACTCTGGAAATTTCTGAAGTAAAGATGTGCAGTTACTGATGTCTTGCTCTAGATCCCATCCTGTGGTGCCCCGAGTGGGAAGGTCCATGATGGAATGTATTCATTTTCCTTCCATGCAAGGGGGTTTTCCAGCCCTCTGCAGGATGGGTGCTGGCCTCATCCTGCTGCCTCCTGCTGCCTTTTTCTGTGCTGTTCTCAAGCAGCAGCACTTTTCCTCTTCTCCTTGCTGTGGGTGTCATGCTCCAGCACCCATCACAGAGCCAGCCATCTCTGGACCCCTTCCCCAGTCATGTCAGACCCACTGTGTACAAGACAAGCTTTTAAAAGGCAGCTGGGGCCTGCCTGTTCTCTATAACTGAGGCTGGACACTCTCAGGGGTGCAGTTGAGGCATTTTCCTTGATTTTGCTTTTATTGCCTGGTAAATCAGAGACGGGGCCAGCCTGTCTGCAGGAAGCAGCTCTGTGTGCTGAAAGGTGTTCTCCCTGCTACATCTCTCTCCTAGCCCACCTCCCCAAGCTGGGAGCCATCCAGGGTGCCCAAAACCAGACAGTCCTGGGCCTTGGCTCCCTCTGGGAAGAAGCCCTGACAGAATCCTGTGCTTTGTCCTGCGACTGCTGAGCTTGCAGCGGTTTTCAAGACTGATGCTGCACTTAGCAGGGTGCTGCCAAACCCATGGAGTCCAGCAGGTTATTTTCCTTCAGAAGCCATTTATCTTTTCCCTTTTAGATCCTGGGCTTCTGTCTCTCATCTCTGGTTTTATCTCTCACGTGGGAAGGAGCTCAGTCTTCCCAGCCCTCCCAAATCACTGGTGCTGGGCATGGGGCCATCCTGGGGAGCAGAGGCAGCTCGGGGGCAGGTACCAGGGAGAGGGGGTGCCAGGGCTCTATTGATTTCTTTCCCATTATTATTTAGGGAAGTTTGCTCCAAACTTCAGCTTCTTGTGCATGTCTTTCAGTTGGATGAGGCTGCCCTGTGGGCTGGTGGGATTCCAGAAGGTTCTGGGCTGGGGTTTGAAACAGAAAGTTTTATTCCAGCAGGGAACTGACAACTTGTTTTTTTTTTGTGTGTGTGGGGGTTGCATGGATTGAGGGGAAAGCTGAGATGCAAAATGTCAGATAGGAGGTTTAGGAGTGCCTTGGGCTCTACCACCACCTCTTGCTTGACCTCACTGCACCTGAGGCTCCAAATTTCCTGACTTCTTGCTCCTTTGAGAGAGTGTAAACCTTGCATGCTGCCAAACATTTTGGACACTCCCATCCAAAAGTTTCCTACAGTAACAACACCCTTTCTCATTAAATACTAACTTAATAGAACAGGAGAATGCTGTGTGATGGATATTAAACTTTAACAACTGTGTATATCTATTACCTTGCTGCTAAATCTTTATATGCCTTAAATAATCAATTGATATTTAATTAGCATACAGTACTATTACTGCCTTCCTAAATCTATAATGATAAACCAAGTTACAAGTTATTGGACGTTAATTACTATCTGATGATTAGAAACAGCAAGACATTTCCCAGTCTCATCCCGGATATAATCCAGCGTGTCCATGCTCACTGCTGAGCCAAGCCACGCTCCCTGTCTCTTAATAATCAATGGCTGTTCAACATGCAATATTTGTCTAATTAGCACTAAATTAAATCCTCATTGACAACACTTCAGGGTAAGAGATCTGCATCGAATATGATGGATTAGACACGGAAGGGCTGTTATTGTAAGCAGGAGATGTGTGTGTCACTTGCTTTGCTTGTCATGGCTGGCACATGGCTCCCTGTGACTGTCAGCCCGCTCCTGGGGGGACAGTGATGGAGCGGTGCCTGGGTGCTGGATTGACAGTCCTGGAGACCCTGGGTCTGTCTTGAATCGAGCTGTAGACATGAGCAGCTCTTCCCAGCACCCTCCTCTGCTTCCAGCCTGCTCTCAGCCGTGGATGTTCAAGTGCGTCCACCAGCAGGGTGGCTTTGTGTGGGAACAGGGCTTTTTGTGCCAGGGCTTTCTCTGCTGACAGAGGTCTGATGTTTTTTTTCTGCATTTTGTGCTTTGTGAAAACTTTGTGGGGAGTCCTTGTAGCCTCTGTTTGGGCAATGAGGATCAGGGAGATCAGAGAGTTCCAGAATGGTTTGGGTTGGAAGGGACTTTAAAGCTCATTTCATGTCCCATGGGCAGGGACACCTTCCGCTATTCCAGCCTGGCCTTGGACACTTCCAGGGATGGGACATCCCCAACACAAGATGTTTGCAGCCACGAGTCTGAGCTCACAGCAGGGACACTGGGGGGATTTGGAGGGGTGTGGGGGTGAGAGCAATCCTGAATCCTGGCGTTGCACAGAGGAGTTCCCCCAGGAGCTGCTGTCTCGCAGCCCCGCGCCGCGGTTTGTCAGCATCCATGGGAGCTGTTTTGCGAGAGCAGCGGGAAGGATTGCACAGCCGCCGGCTCCTTGCGAGACTCAGCCTGTCCTTCACACTCAGCGTGGATGTAATTAACTGTGCTGATGGGATGTTATGCCAACAGCAAAGCAGAAAACACCAGAAAATGAGTCAGGAGCGATAGCGGGGCTGCTCGGCGCGGAGAGGCGGGAAGCGGCAGCCAGGCGTGCGCTGGGCTCCTGTCCTGCCACACAGCAGGAGTGGGACCATCCTCCTGCAGGAGGGCAGGGGCTGCCTCTGGAGAGGAGCAGTGGGGCACAGAGAGCCTTCCTCAGCATCTGCCATGGCTTTGCTGTGGGGAGATGCAGTCCCTGGGAGGTGTTTCTCTCTCTGGATGTGTGATGGATGTGTAACTTCAGCTCTCAGTTCCCTCCTTTCAATCCTTTGCAAGGAATCACTCTCCTTGCTGTGTCAGGGATGCTTCTCAGCACTGGTTTTCCTGTCTTGTTGGGGAAGATGAAACAGGAAAGCCTTATCAATATGATTGCCTGGCTAAAGATTTTGAGAATATAGAAACTATAAGCGAGATTGAAATGAAAGCAAGCTTTGGGATCCCTCAGTTAGTGAACAACTGGAAAACAATGGTGTGGCTGGCTGAAGGTGATCCCCTTTTGATGGAACAACACCCTCTGCTTGCAGACAGCTCCAAGGGTCAGAGCAGACCCTACAGCTTGGCAGAAGGGGCCCAAAGAGGAGTTTTTAGGGTTTAAAATGGAACACAGGATGGTAATGTAATGATTCTTATAGGCTGTATGTAAATGCTGTAGGATTTGTATCTTGTATTGGATTGGTTAGTGAGAATTAGAATATTCATCACAGAAGATTTATTGTATTGTAACGGGAACCTCACTCTCTTGCCCTTCTACGTTCTTACGCTTTTACTCTCTCACCCTCTCATCCTCTCTCCCCTCTCTTCTCTCAGTCCTGCTCTGAGCTGTGGCTGGCAGCTCCCAGCAGGGCCCTGCACCCAGGCCCTTTGCAATAAACCCCAAGTTCCAGCCCTGGCTGCAGAGATCTCTCGTCTCTGTCCATCCCGACTGTCCTACCCCCGACACTCCTACACTCTCTTTTCAGGGTGTTACAGGTGGTAAAACCTCTGGAAGCCTGAGCAGCTCCTTGGCTCCTCACAGGTCTCTCTCTGCCCTCCCAAAAGTGCAGAACCTCACTGGCTGGGAGGTCTCCTGCACTTGGCAGGAGGAGGGATGAGAAAGAGGAAAAATTAAAAAAAAAAAAAAAAAAAGACTGTCGATTAGCAATTGAAATTGTTCTTAAAAGAATTTGCCTATTCTGCAAGGAATGTTTAGTAATTGATAGCAATTTCTGGCAATTAAATACAAATTAATTCGTGCTACCGAGAAGCAGTTTATTTATGGCTCTGTATTTATGGGCACTCCTTCTCCTTAAAACTATCATCGTTGCTTTTGATAAGTAATTAGAGTTTACTGAATAATTTCCCAATGTAGGTATGAATTTTAAATAATTTTTAATACCGTGCAAGTGTTTCATTGTATTGCTGAGTGAGGGATTATCATTATTTATATTGTAGTAGGGCCTGGAGGCTGGGACAGGCACTGTGTGAGTGTATAGCACAGAGATAGTCTCTGCTCAGAACAGCTTGCAGGGAGTTTCATGTCAGCAGCAGGATCCTGAACGTGCTTTTCCAAGAAATAAAAGTTATTTGGAGTCATTTGCACCTGTGTAGCACAGGCTGCAAATGTGTTTCTCCTTCCTCTTGAGTAGGGGGAAATAGTACTCCCTGCTAGTGATAGTAATGGTTAATCACTCTGAAGAGGAGGGGCAAAATCCAGGCCATGAGGGGGTGAACAGAACCCATGTATTTTGATTGGTTAAATTACTGATTATTTGAGCAACTCGGGGTAGTGGAAGGTACCCTGCCCATGGCAGAGCTTAGGACAAGATGAGTTTTAAATCCCTTCACAACCCACCTTATTCTGGGATTCTATGTTTTGAAGTGCCTTTTATTTGCTTTGTGGCTTTTCTAAGATGATCTCAGATCATGGTTGCAAAACTTTAACCGTGTTCCTACAGCTCCACACGTGCACTGTGGCTCTGTACAAGGTGAAATCTTCATGCAGGGCCATTTCCAGGACTGGCAGGTTTGAGCAGAGAGGGAAAAGCAACGAGTGGTGGGGGTTGACAGTGTGACACCAGACACGGAGAGCTGGGTTTAGGAAAGCTGTGTGTCCCAAGCGCTTCCATCAGGTGTGTGACACCCCTCACAGCATCTGGTGGATGCTCAGCAGGGCAGAACTCATGTCAGGGATGGTGTGGGAGGGAGAGATGTCTTCTGATGCCTGATTTACAGATGGGGAAGTCATCTTACAAATGCTGGAAGCAGGAGTTGGCCAGGCTGGAGGGAAGTGCTAATTAAAGCACATGGTGACAGCATCCATGCGAGGAGGATCCTGGAGAGAGGGAGAAAGCCAAGCCTGGAGAGCAGGCACCATGCTCAGAAGTGAGCCTGGGAGCTGGCAGCAGCATCTGGCCTTGCAGTGCCAGGCAGGAGTACACTCCAAAGCACAGACTTTGTGCCCTAAATACCTTTTAGGGGTCCTGAGGCGAGTGTTGCTTTTATGGAGGGTTAAACTCGAGCCTGGGAACCTTGGAGGATTAAATATCCCACAGTGTTAATGTGTAGGAACAGATTTGGGACTTACCACATGCACTTGCACTATAGCTGGCGTGCCCATGGGCTGTTTGAAACTTTGAGGATGCTTGGATCCTTTGGAACATCACACCCGACCCCAGTGCTGCTCCTGTCCCCTTTGTCACCTGAGGGCAGCTGGGTCAGCCCCCACCTCTGATTCAAAGTCTGTGCTGATCCTGCCTGTGGCAGCACAGCCTGTTCTGGCTCATTTCTGCCTTCATTACTGAGCTTGATTAAACGGTACTTGTACAGCTGAGGGTTGGGAAAACACACAAAGGGACTTTTCTACTCATCTGAGGCACTTGGGTACCGTGGAGACAGATGCTGAAGGGAGAAGGAGACGTGGAGAGACATTGAGGTCGCGGTAATGAGATGTAACCCATTAGGGCAGTGTCCTTCTGGGATCCAGGTGCCTCCAAGGGAGGGAGAGGGTTCAGACAGAGCCCCAGGACCTGGAAAAGGCTCCCTCTGAAGAAAGAAAGAATGAACTGAGGAGTTGTCCTGTCTGAGGGACAGGATTCTCTGCCTTTTGCAGAGGGTGGGGTTGGGAGAAAACGATGGTGAGACTGTTTTGGCCTCAGGTTCTCACGTCCGTATCTTGTTTTATAGAGGCTGTGTGTGCAGCCAGCAATATTATTGGCACTGCTGAACACACAGAGCTGCATTTAACCAGCACCTCCTGGGCTGTGCAGTGGCTGTAGGATCATGAGCGGAGCATGGGGTGATGCTGAGAAAGGAGATGACTCCTGTCACCTCTCTGTGATCCCCACAGCAAGATGTGGTCTCCCGGATCAGATCAAGCTTGTCTTTGGGGGCTGGGAAAAGCTGCAGCAGAAGGTGGCAATTCTTATTACAGGGTGAGTTTGGCCAGGTCTGGGACAGTCCATAGGGTCCACCCTGAGTGCTGATGGCTCAGCAAAGACTGCCCTGGGAGTGACTTCTGAAGATGAGGCACAACTTCAAATCAGCAGGCTCATGGTCTTGAACTCTCCTGCTCTGGGCAGTCTTCCCTTAGATATTTCAGCCCAATTATTTTTGTGCTGTCCTTCCCATGCTGGAGGAGTGCAGAGCTTTCCTCCCTGCCCGTCTGCAAACCTCATCTTGTGCTTCATTTGAACATTTTCCTTTTACCCGTTCCCTGCTGCTGCCAGGGTCTGGGGCACGATGGTGGCTTTCATCCCTCCTTCCCTGTGATGATTCAGAGCTGGTGGCTTTTGCCCTCTGCACTACGGGTCCCTGGTTTGTTATAAGCTGTTGTGAGGTGGTTCATGGTGCAGAGGAGAGATGCTGGGGACTCTTCTGAGTTAATGAACTGCCAGATTGCAAGGGATGGCACTCAGTGACACCCCGGGTCTCTTCGGGAGGTGTGTGTCACCCCCTGCTCTCTCCCTGTGATCTGAGGACGCTGGCACTGGGCTCATGTGTGGACTCAGGGATCTTAGGAGATGGTCGAGGCTTTTAACTGTGGGCCCTCCCTCTCCCTTCAGTCCTGATCTGACCTGCCAGGGCTTCGCTGGCCCTGTGAGTGTCACTGGGGTCATGCTGTCAGAGGGACTCAGGGATCTTGGGAGGATGGTCGAAAAAAAAAAAAAAAAAAAAGGGAGGGTAAAAAACTCAAACAAACAAAAAATAAACAAAAAACCCCCAAAAAACCCCAGAAAAAAAACAAACAAAAATCAACAGTAATTTTATTATAATAGACATTTACACATCTATTTCTCTATGTTCCCCTTCATGTCACCACCACACAGGATGCTGAGTTAGCTCCTGTAATTAACTGCACATCCCCAAAATCACTGCCTCCCTGAAACTTCAGGACCTGCCAGGGCTTCTGACTGCTCCAGTGCCCTGTGAGTGTCCAGACAGGGGTCAGCAAGGCAGCTGCTGTCAGAGGAGCTCAGAGTCTCCAGGTTGGAGAGGCAGGAGCATTCCCACCCTTGGATTGAGGACTGAAGCACCCATGGACTCTGAGGGGTGTAAACAGGATTTGGGCTCTCAGCAGCCACCAGGTACTGAATGCTTATGCTCAGCTCAGCAGGGCAGGGCTGTGGTGGGTGCCAAATCATTGCGTGATGAGAGGAATGGCAGTGATGGCTTTACTGAGGATGTGGTGAGGACAGTGCCCTTGTGGGAGGTGGGAGCAGGGAAGGGGCTGAGCCATCCTAATCCCTTCTGGCATGGTCAGAGTTAAACTCCCGCAGCAGGATTGCTCATCAGTGATTCATCAGCCTGAGCATTAGGGCGGTTCTCCCTTGCTGTCTGCAGAAATAACTCTGGGGAGCAGGGGAGGGGGATGTGCCACCCCCCCAGGGAGATTTGGGTGGCTCTGAAGTGTCACCACACGGAGAACTGACCAAAGCTGGGGCGTTGAGAGCAGGACATTTGCAGGCTGGAGGCAGGGGTGCTGCTGGCAGGGTGGATCTCTGCGTCACGCTGACCATGTGTGGACAAGGGATGCTCCAGCCAGGAGTGGACACTCAGGTTTGGGGTGCCGAGGTGCCTGCCTGTGGCTAAATTTCACATTTTACAGCAGAGAGCTTGGATCTTCTCCCGTTGCTCGACCACAAGCAGCACCTGAACCATACAAAGCCCAGACAGAGTGAGTTTGGCGGGTCAAAACCTCCCTGCCTTTATTGCCTCTTCCTGACAGCAGCCCGACCCTTCACCAAATAAAAATTCCACACACGGAGTCGGTTAAAAACATCAATTAGCTCTAAAACAATTATTATTTTTTTTGAAATGCCATTTTATATATGCAATAACACAACACAATAATCCTGGGTTATTTAACAGAGCATTTACCATGAAAACAGTCATTACTCTTTAAACGCTGCTGACTGTACAAGCCTCTTAACATTAAACGGCAAGTGAGGCAGAAGTCTTGCCATCAGAAATGCCACATTCTCCTGAATATATTAAAAACACTGGCACTGGGAGGCTTGCTGCCTGACTCAGTGGCTTTTCCCATGCTGGGAAAGCTCTTGAAATTCTGGCGCAGCTCATGGATCATAAGAGTAATGTCCAAATTTTGATTTTGTTTAGGTGTAGGCATTTGTTGGAGGGGATTAGATGGGTTCAACCCAACTTCACCATAGTCCCAAGCCTTCCCCGTGCCCCCGATTCCTTTCTTTTTCAGCCTCAATTGCGCCAAAAGAGGTTCAGATTGGACATCAGAAGGATTTTTTTTCACAGAAATGGTTGTCAGACGTTGGAATGGGCTGCTCAGGGAGGTGGTGGAGTCGCCATCCCTGGAGGTGTCCAGGGAAGGGCTGGAAGTGGCTCTCAGTGCTCTTGGCTGGGTAACAAGGTGGGGTTCAGCCACAGGCTGGACTCAGTCTGAGAGGTCTTTTCCAGCCTAAGTGGTTCTGTGGTCCTGCACCATCCTGATCTCCTGGGGTAGCAGTGAGGTTTGTTATCCAGCCTAAACCCAGTGGATTTAGCAGGTTTAATAGTCTCCATAGGGCCTATCATAATGCACTGAAAAAGATGTTTTTTGCAGCTAAGTCAATAACGAATTTAGCAGTAAATTCTGCATTTTCCCCCTTTTGAGGTTCAAGGGAATTGTGCTGGATGTATATTATTTGCTTATTTATTAGACCTTTTCTAGTACCTGGCACGAGCCCGAGGGAGCAGATGGAAATACCATTCTCAGACTACCAAAAGCCTTTGGTTTAAGCAAAATAGTTGTGTTTAAAGATTAATTTAAGATGCTTTAAAAATTGAGCAGGCCATTCATTTTTAATATTGATTGATATTATTATAAAAGATTCAGCTGCAACTCTTCTCACCAGGACCTCTCTTGGCGCGCAGACAGCGCGTTTGTCTGCGAGGGACGTGGCTTAGTTATTTTTAATCCTTGGTACTTGTTCTTGTGAAATTTATGGGAAGCATCATCTCGTATCTGGCACATCAGAGCATCCCAGGCAGGAGCTGGGAGGGCCTGGGGAGGAGGTGAATTTGGATGAATGGCTGGTGGGGGTTGGAGCCTGTGTCTCTGCTGGATGAAGGGAAGAGCTTGGTACGTCTTATTCCAGCAGCATCGTAGCACCGGGAGCAAATCTTCCATTAAACTGGAAGGAGCTCTGGTACAGTAAATGCTGGAGACCTGATTAGGCAGAAAGAAAATCTGCCCAAACAGCCAGGATGTTCAATTGTGCTTCTTGCAAACCTCCTATAGTAGCTGGTTTTTTTATTAAACATTTTTTAAAGTGGAAGTGGAAATGAAATACTGGCAGAGCGCCCAAGCCTGGGCACCTCCTTTGCATTGGCATCCTTTGATAGTGTTTTGTTGGCAAACTGGTGATACAAGGCAGGCACCCCAGCCCTGGAGAAGCTGAGTTTGATGCTGAGGAATAATTCTCCAAGTTGCATTTATTTCACAGGCGTGAAAGGTCACAAAGTGAAGGGAAACAAGAACTGTATTCAATTAGACAATTCGATCAAAATAAATCTGTCAAGATGGCATTCCTGCTGAGGAATCAATTGACTTGGAAAATGAAGGCAGCTGCTGCTGTTGCTGCTGCCATTATTGTTGTTATTATTATTATTATTTTAAATTAGCTCCAGTACCTGCCACGAGTACCTGAGCTGGAGTGCCCGAGTGGCTCAGATCATCTATCACTCTTATTAGATATTAATACATCCTCCTCTGCCTTGCATTTAGTGCCCTGTTAATGGTCAAGTGGCCCCAGAGAGCTTCCTGGGAGGCTGATGGGAATGATTAGTAATGAGAAGGGATGGTGAGGTGCTTTTTTTAATTTTTTTTTTTTTTTAGCCAGAAGGTTTAGGGAATGAAAAACCTGGTGAGATAGAGAAAAAGCAAGGACACACACAGCTGGTGTGCTTGGTCATGCACCGTTCTTGGTGGCTCTGAATTAACCTCAGTAATATCCCTGCATGTTCCTTTTTGTTCCAGCAGAGAAACATCCAAATAATTGAATTTATGGCTGGGGATTGGTAGGAAAGGGGTTTTTCTCCCTGTGCTGGTGCAGGTCCTGCATCTCTGGGTGTGCTGGCTCTGACTGGCTTGGTAGCACTGGGGTTGTGCCCATGCCTTGATGGGCAAAGGAGTTTGGCAAGAGACACTACAGGAGCATGGGGTAGAGAGACATGATCCATCAGGCTGGAAGCTGAGGAAAGGCTGAAGTGGGCAAAAACTAGCATGAGATATTCCCTTAGGGAATAAGTTATTTTGCAGAGGAAGAAATCCTCCCATTGGAGAGAACTTGAAGCCTCCACAGTCCTCTCCATCACCTGAGCTGTTTAAAACTTGACTTGATAGAGCACTGGAGAATTACAGCAAAGCAACAGGCCTGCCCCAGCTGGATGAGAGCCTGGAGGACTCTGACAGATCCTTCCCAGCCTTGGCACTTCCCTTTCTGCTGCCGTCAGCTCTTGGCGGCTGATCCGGCGTCGCCTCGCGGGGATGTCCCGTCTTTGAACGAGCACAGGGAAATCAGATGTGAAGGCTCCCAGGGCTGCCAGGTACCAGAAGTGTCTGGGCTGCCTGTGATGGGAAAGGTGATGAGAGAAGTTTCCTTCATCTTTTACCAGCTGGGGTGTTTTCCTTTGCATCAGGCAGCATTAAAAATCCCTCAGAAAAGAAAGAAAAGGCACCAAGCTCCTTTAAGGACAGATTTTATCACAGCGATGGATTGCTCTGCTTGCCAACTGCCTTCAGCTTGGTGCAGCTCATCAAAGAGCCTCTTCCTGTGCCTTGGGCAGCTCTGCCTGGATACAGCTTGTGGCCAGGAGGCTTTGCCCCAAAGGGGTCACCTGAGTTGGCAGCAGATCCTCCTCCTCTTTCTCTCTCTCTGTCCCTCTCTGTCTTTCTCTGGCTCAGAACGTGGCTGAAGTGTTAGCAGTAGGTGGCAGATAGAAACAGGGTCCTGGACATCTCATAGGTACCAGCACTTGGGTTTGGTGCTGACACCATTCCCCTGATGGGTTTTGTAGATGTGACTCCGTCCTCCTCCCTTAAATAACAGAATTATTTCTGTTGGAAAAGCCTTCTAAAATCAAGTTCAGCCATTCCCCTGCACTGCCAAACCCGCCACTAACCCATGTCCCCAAGGGCCACATCTGCACATCTTTTAAATCCCACCACTGCCCTGGGCAGCCTGTGGCAGTGCTTGAAAACCCTTTCCATGGATGACTCATTCCTAATATCCAACCTACCCCTCCCCTGCTGGGACGTGTGGCCATTTCCTGTTGTTCTGGTCCTGCTGCCCTGGTCCTGCCTGGCCATCAGACCCTGAATGGGTGTAACTGTGCCCACCTTGAGACTTTGGGGCAGGGGATGTGCATTGGGAGCCAGGCTGAGGATGGACTTGCCTTTGCCCACCTGTGTGTGCAGGTGGTCCAGCCGGGATCACCTGAGGGCAGAGTGGCAGGAGAGGGACCTCAGCTATCGCCTCCTCCTCCCATGGCTTGAATTTTTATTGACTGGTGATGACAAACTGGTTTATGGACAGATCTTTTATACCCGCTAGGACTCGGCAGTTATTTTTGAGATGATGCTTTGCCTCAGAATCTTCCTTCCTTCATCCTTCATAAATCTTGAGCGAGGCTGCTGCATTCAGACCAAGCTTAATATTCCTCTTGCAGATCTCTGCACCAAAATGGCTGTATCCAAGCAGGGAGGGGTTGGTGGATTCCCTTCCACCCCTTTGCTCTGCTCTAAGGCCACCTCAGTGTTAGGGTCTGTAAAAGGGAGTGTGGGGTCCTTGGAGGGGGCAGGACTGTGCTGCCTTGGGGGCGTTTGTGTGAGGGTCCAGGGCATGGATATGAACCTCTTCGCTCCCATCGGGATGTAGCCTGTGAGGAGTATGGAGGTAGTTGGAGTATGGAGGTGGCGGTACCACCTAGGGAAGAGCAGTGAGGGCAGCAATGGGAAAAAAGAATAAAGAAGGGATAGAAAGAGAGACTTATTTTGCAGCTGTGTTGCTGTTGTTGGCTTTTTTCGAGTGAAAAGCAGAGGAGAAGGAGTCCAGCCCCCTCATTTCACCTCTCATTCACTAATGCCTTCAGTTGCAAAGGACAGATCCCATTCGCTTGGCCTTTCTCCTCTCCTCATTAACTCCCATGACCTTGAGGCTGTGGCAAGAGCAAAGCGTTTATCCCAACAAAAGGATTATCAAAATAAATAACCAGAGTTTTCAGAAAGGTCATGTCCCTGGCAAGCCCAGGCTGAGGCAAAACCTCTGTGCTCAGCTCAGTTTGGACTGGCTTTTCTTCCCCGTGTGTCGGGTGATAAATCCCGCTTGTGTCCCTCACCCCTGAGCACCGTCCTTCTCACAGCAGAGCTGGAGGATATTTTCTTGGGAGCTGCAGCAGTGGGGAGCGGAGCAATGCTCTGTCCCCCAGGGATGTCTGAAAAGCCCCATGGTGCCCTGGTGTTGTCATTGTTGCTGCTCTTCCCAGACCATTCTGGGGATCTCCCAGTGGGATGTGACCAGCAGGATGAGCCCCCAGGCTCCCTGTTAGCAGATCACTGGAGGAATCCTCCTCTAGACAGGCTCCTTTGGATGAAATGGATCCCGAGGAGTTCAAAATCAAGGCAGAAGATGCTGATTATTAAGAAAGTGCTGGATAGAGAGAAATTAAGGACAGTGCGATGTGGAAATAAAGGTGCAGGTGTCTCGGAAAGTGGTTCCTACAAATAACACACACACACCTGTGTGTAGGTGTATGCATGCATAGGTGGTTCCCAGATAAGCCCTAAAAGTTGTTACTCCTAATCTTGGTGTTAAAAATAATAATATTCCCTCTAATTTTCACATCCTTTGGGATTTCCCCGTGTACTGCACTGCTCTGGTTTAGTTCAGGCGGGGCTCAAGGATCAGGGCTTGCCCTCAGCTTATCAGACAGCATCTTCTCTGGCAGGGGTGAGCTTTTCTCCATGTTTCCTACAGCAAACTTGTCTCTGACCATCTTCCGCTTCCAGTTTCTCTGCAAAAAAGTTAAATTCATGTTTGGTGATGCAAATGAATGCAGTTCCTTGCAGGGAACCCTTGGGAGGCTGTCAGGAGCAGGCTGGCATTGTGCACCCCAGTCTGCAAGCCCACGAGCTGAGCTGCTGGGAGTGCAATACCTGTGTGGAGGAAGAACAGAGCTGCCTCGCTGCAGGAGGTTCTCACATCCAGGGTGAGATCCTGCCTGGGATCTGAGCTGGCTCGGCTGCTCCGCGCTTTCCTTCTGCTCCTCTTGGTTCATGCAGCTGGGGAATAAAAAGCACCTGCCTTTGCTGCCGCTGCCTGAGTGAAGTGTTATCAGGTTTTATTCTCCCTCCTGTCTCCCTTTTTCACACCTGTGTATCACAAAAACGTCTCCTATCATCACATGCCCCGCGAAACTCTCCTGGAGCGTTTATCTGTTCGAGAGCAATAGCGGAGGATGTGATTTTGAGGCTGGCGTCCTCCCTCTGCCTTTCATCCCTTCTCTTTGACATGATAGAGCATCTCCGAAGTTGTAAAGAGCATCTCTCTTTGTGTGGGTGCACCTGCTCCGTGTGCGCCGTGGGCGGGGGTGCTGTTAGCAGGGGGAAATCGGTGAATAATTTACCACGCAACCAAAAGGACCAGTAAAGCTTTAAATTATTAACACCGAGTTCATTTCAGAGGAGAGATGTTGGAGCTGTTTGCTTTGGCTGCGGGCTCTGCCTCTGAGTTGGGGTGGCGGGAGTAGGAGTGGCTCTGGAAGGATTCTGATGCTGTGGTCATGTTCAGGCTGGAAGAGTATGAGCCAAGGAAATAAATAATTAAAAAGATCCAGATAGGTGTAAGGACAATCCCAACAGCTTTAATTATGTAAGCTGGTGATGCCCTTCCCTGGGAAAGAGATGAAAAAATAATGACCTTTTGTTGCATTGCCAGAGAAATGGTATTTTATTTCATTGCCTCCTTTAATTCTTTAGGAGGCAGAGGAGCAGGTGATTCCTCTCTCCTTCCAGCAAGCTGGCGTGGGACAGCTCCTTCCCAACCCAACCCAGAGACGTTCCCACACACATTTAACCTGCTGATTCCTTACCTGCATCTTTGCACTGCTGTGTGATTCCTCCTGAATTAGGTACCAAAGCTCAGCCAGCAGCTGCACCTGGAGCCCAGGTGCTCACCCAAACCACCAGAGTTCCAGCTGTTTTTGGCAGGAGAAGGTGCTGCCCAGCAGGTCAGATGCTGTTTCCCATCCAGGCAGTGTTAGGTGGGATAAGAACAGAGTGTGAACCGGTGCTGAACCCGAATCAAGAGCTGCCATTGAAGCATTTGCCTGTTTCTCTCCTTTTTTTATTTTTTTTTTTTAAGCACACCAAGAGCTGGGAGTTAATTCTGGAATTGTCACTTGCACAAGGATGTTTCTGGCAGGCTCGGGGTTGCTAAGTGTAGTTAAGTGCCTCGAGCATCCCCAACTATTCAGCTCCTTGGTTTTTTTTTTTTCCTCCATGAAGAGAAACTTTCTGAAGAGGGAAGCGAGTGCAATCAGCCGTGCTAAATAATCCTGTAGGGTGCTGCAGGAGGTGCCATCAGCACTGCTGTGTGGGCTGCCTGGGCTGGCTCCTTCCCCAATTTCACCCCCTCCATCTCTCATCTCCTCTGGATCCTTTTGCTGGCGTCTCTGAGAGCAGGGAAGAGCTTGGAGCTCATGTTGGCACACCCTCGGGAAGGCAGCAAGGAAGGTGCACTCGGTGCCTCTGAGATGCTTCTGGACTCAGAATCCTCTTGCTCCTGATCACACCAGTGCATGGATGGGCTGGACTGGGATGTGCCAGGATGCTCCAGAGGTCTGTGGCACCAAACAAACTTAAACCCATTCATGCTCTGTGATTCCCTCTGGGACACTGGGAGAGCGTCGAGGCAGCAGCGCAGGGGACTCTGCCCTGTTCCTTCCCTGGAATGAGGTGGTTGGTACCACTGAGGGCTCTGGAGGAAAGAGCTCATTTTTGGAGTGATGTGATTTGCCTCTGGTGTTTTCAGGAACGATTTTTGTAACTGTTTAAACCTGGTAAATTGCTAATTACTTAACAGCATGTTTCTGAGAGGAGCATAAAGAGAAGGCTCCAAAGCTTCTAAGTGGTTTTTAACAAATACAAATTTCATTTTCTATTAGGATCTTGGAATTGGTTTCTGAGGTGGTTAATGCTGCTTTTTGTAGCTGTTTTGGGTACTGTTTCTGCAAGTGTAGGCACCAGCCCTGCATTATGCAGGTTGAACCCCAGAGATTATTCACTTTGGTGGCTGCTCTAAATCCTGGCTTCTGGTGTGGTCCAGGGGGCCCCAGTTAGACTGAGCTGGGCTGAAAAGCCTTGCTGATGAAGGATCATCCCTATCCTAAACCTGCACTCATTTTCAACTAATTCAGCACAGCAAATTCATTCCCTCTTTCCTCTCTTTTCTCACCCTCTAGTCCTGTTTCCAGTGGTGTAAGAGGGAGTGAAAGACCCATAGCTTTTTCTCCTTGCCTGCCTCTCATGCTGCAAAAATTAATAACAAGCTTCAGCTCCCCAGCCCGTGTTCCCAGAAGCTTATTTATACCTGTGCTTAGTGTTGATTCAGCTGCCTCACATGCATCACTCAAATTCACAAGAGCTCTCATAGAAAGGAGAGATGAAAACCACCCTATCCTGCTTCTGCCTCTCATTCTTTTCTATTTTCTCTCTCCTTCACGCTCACAACACTTGCCTCCAAAGTTTTAAGCACGAGGAAAAAGAAGTTGTCCCTGAACGTGTTTCAGAGCCCCTGTGTGAGCTCCCTCTCCTGCTTAGGCCTGGCCTTGCAGAGCAAGGAGCTGGGCTTAGCAGACCCCTCGGAGAGCCCGCTGCCCACATCAGAGGAGAGCAGGAAAGGCCTGACAGGTGCCTCCTCGGCCCTTCCAAATCTCCCACCGTCGGCACATTTGTGTTAGATATTGATTTCTGTTTAATAGAATAAGCCAGGAGAAATCGCACTCTTTGTTGGCGTTCAAAGGATAAACCATAAAAGCCATTAAGAAGTACTGTAAGCGGCGGGATGATTAATGAGACTTTAGGTGCATTCCACTGACTGCTCCCAGATAATGTCTTTGAAAGATCCCGTTGCTTCTGGCTGCAATTCAGAGCTATTTATTTGCAAGGTGAAGCTCTGAGGAGCAGCGCTTCCAGCCTCGCCTGATACTGTTATGGAGACAAACTGGTTGCCCCCGATTTCCCATCTCCAGAGGGATCTTTTTGCATTGTGGCTTTGCTCGTCAGCCTTGTTGAGATACTGGGGAGGACAAGTGAAAGATGCAGTGTCTGTCCTCAAATCGCTGCTCTGTGCCTGTGGTGAGAGGCTGCCTTAGGGAGAGAGAGCCATGGGCTTGGAGATCATAGGAAGGAAGCCCTTTTTGGGACATACTGATCCTGTTTGGATTGTTTTTTTGGTCTGTTTTTCGGTTGTTTTCCCTGTTTTTCCTGTCTTCCTGTGGATCCATGTCTCTGTCCAGGGGAGCTCTCTGGCTCTTGGGCTGTCTCCAATCCTGGCAGTGCTTGTACCCCATAAATACTTCTTTGGTTTCAGTCTGGGCAGAGCTCACAGCAGTGTGCTCCTGCCTCCAGGGCTGAAATCCCCCAAAACCTCTGTGCTGGGTCAGCATCCCACTGTGAGGCCCAAAGCATGTGCATCAGCATCCCATGTCACCCCAAATCTGTGCAGGTCAGCACCGTGCTGTGAGCCCAGCAGACCTGGGAATGAATATTTCTTTCAGTTCCCTTTCATGACATCTCCATAGACTTTTGCTTCCCGGGGTTCCTAAACTGGGGTTTTTCAGGACCTCCATTTTTCAGCAGATGGACTCTTCAGGACAAGCTGAGGAATGGTTTCTCTTACTGGATAAAACCAAAGGGCCAAAGGAGTCTCAGACCCAAGGTCTAAACCATTCTTTCTGCTTTGTTTTTTCCAGATGCACAACTTGCAGACTTCAGGGTGTGATGTGCAGAGTATGGGGTGGCTGGAGGTACAGAGCTGCTCTCCAGACTGGGGCTGTGCAGCCCCACATCCCAAATTCCCAGCAGCTCTGCCAGGTTTCTCTTTTCCCTGGGGAGGTGGAAGTTATTGGTGTCACAGCCCATGCTGTTTCTAAACCAAGCCCATCTGCAGTGAAATAACAAACAGAACACAAGGAAAGAGATAAGCTGAGTTAAAAAAAAATAATAAAAAAAACCAACAACAACAAAACTGCACTTGAAATTTATTCTTCTTAATCCCTGGGGAAAAAAAACCAAACAAACCCTTCCCTGTGGCAGGGCAGGATATGGGAGGCAGGAATTTTCTGTCAAGGGAGCCAGAGCTGCCAGAGTTCGTCATCAGGAGTAATAACAACCAAATTATGATTGGCAAACTGTCGTTGAGGGGGTAATGAGGATTTAATCCGGCGCAGCAGAGGAGCAGGGAGGGGGAGCAGGCAGTATCCCATCGTTAGTGAACAGCAGCGCTGCTGGTAGGAGGGGAAGGACCCAATTCTGCTCTTCCCTTCCTCAGTGGTCCTGCTGCAGCGAGAGCCAGAGACAGAACCCACCTTCCTTGCAGAGGATTGGTTTCTCCCGTTAAACTTGAAGATAAAAGTCGGCTGCTAAATTGCTGTCACTGTTTTAATTCTCTCTGTCTCGCCACCTCCCCTCTTCCCCCGCTACCTCCTCCTCCTGCTTTTCTCCTTTATTTTTGTCTCCTTCTTTCTCCTTTCTGTGCCTCTCCTCCATCTTTGTTTTGCTCTGTCAATCTCTTCCTTTATTCTAAAGCTCCTTTCCCTTCCTCCTCTCTCCCATCTCCTTTATTCCCTTTAAATTCATCGCTGCTCCTCTCTCCCAAGCCCTCCTCCTCTCTCAGCATCCTCTCCATCGCCGCCAGGCTTTGCAGCCTCTCCTGGGGCCCCTCCGCTCCTCCGTCTCTTCCCACAACTGATTTATTGGCTCGCTTGGAGAAAATTTGGGCTGGTATTTGTGCCTCCAAGATGCTGCCAGCAGCTGGGAGAGCACTAAAAGGGCACTGGGTTTGTTTTCAGGATCACAGTCAAGTGCTGTGGTTTGGGCTGGGCGAGCTCCCCTGTGGGTTGTGTTTTTGGAGAGGTTTGAGGGTCTTTTGGCTTTCAGCATCCTTTCCCCTTCATACCTGCCCTCCAGACATGAGCTCTTGAGCAAGGTGCTCCCCAGGCTTTGCTTCTTGCATACACTCAGCACTTAATAAGCAAAACTTGGTAGTAAAAACAGCGAGTGGAGGATGTGGGGGGGTGGGAGCCCTGGGGTGGGGGATTTATAATGTTTATGAGCTCCGGGTTTGCCTCTGCCACTGACTGCTGCCGGAGATTTAGCAAATCCTTTAATCTCCCTCCTTCCTCAGTTTCTCCAGTCGGTTAAGTGAGGATAATGAGCCATAACTAACTTGCAAGCTGTCGTGGGAACGATTTAATTAGTGGCTGATCTTGCTAGGTGCTGTGGGGCTTTGGTTCCATGGTACAGGAGTGTGGATTCAGGCATGAGAAGGCTCCAAGGGGCTCAGGACCTACAAGATATTTGCCTGACTAAATACTTTGGGTGATCCAAGCCCCAGCTCATATGGCAGCTCCTACAGAGTTGTCTCCTGGAGAGGTGATGTCCCCGGTCCCCTGTCCAGCTGTGCCCCACAGCAGCGAGCAGGGGATGCAGGGACATCAGCTGTGCTGTCCTTTGCCGTGTGTTTTGCAGGCAGCCCCTCTCCATCCCTTCCTGCTTGCACAGGGGTTAATTGCCTCGTGCGTCTGCCAGCCGCAGGGCTTCCCAGCCAGCACCGCTCTTCCAGGAATAGAGGCTCTTGGTCTGCAGCTCTCTGTCATAAATCCAAAAAAAAAAGGAGAGAGAAAGAAGGGAGGAAATCTATTCCTTCCAGCTGTCTCTGGTTTACGTGGCCGATAAGATGTGCTGGTTTCATTTGGAGTGGGCGGGAGGAGAAGCAGAGGTGGTGGAGGAAGAGAGGTAAATACTGGTACAGAAACACTCCTGGGTTCCAGGGATCAGCTGTGGATCCTCACATGAGCATCTTCCACTCTTTCTGCTCATTACCCAGTGAAAAATTCCCGTTTCTCTTATCGTGACGCTCGTTGCTTCCTTTGGATGCTCTCTGGAGCTTGGCTGCCTTTCTATCCCAGGGTGCAGAACACACTGCACTTGTGAGATCCAATCTGCCTTGCTTAGGGAGTGTGTGTGTGTTCTATTATGCCCAGTGGTTTTTGGTTGTAACCACATGCCAAAGAGGCATGACAGGGGTTTGTTCCTGCCTCCTTCTCCATGCTGGGGCTGCACATGCTCCATTCCAGAGGATTAGCTGGCACTGAAGCAAAGCACATCCACTATCTTCCTTCTGTCTGTCTGCTTTAGTCCCTTAACAAATGCAATTATATTTGTCTTGCATCATCTTTTTTCTCAAGATGAGCCCATGCTGATCAGTGTTTACAATCCCATCTCTCTTCCCTGGCCAGAAAAGCAGGGAAATGGTGTTCACATAAAAACCTTTGAGAAGAAAAGAAGCTCATGAAATCTCACCCTGGAGTGACCTTTCTTCTTCTTCCCTTGAGCAGGCAAAGGGCATCATGTAACCCATCCACTGAATCCCATAAATCATTTTTACAGACATGTAAAATATTGGTGAAAAATACTTCATCCCTTTAAAGAGAAAAACAAACAGCTTCTCTCATCATTATACAGTTTCTAGGAAGAAAAACACAGTTGGTATTGACAAAGCTTAAAAAGGCTGGGGGGAGATGGGAGAAAAAAGAAACCCCAAATTCAGGATGCTGAACTTCTCACAAAACAACCTGCCTTTGATATTTACAGACGTGTAATTTGCTCCTTGTTGGATTTGGTGTGAACTTGTCAGCAGTGCTGCGTGTGGGCACGAGGAGGCAAAGTTTTCCTGTTTGCTGGCTGAAATTGCAGTGGGAGCTGTTGGACATCTTGGTGGTCATTGTGTCTGTCAAGAGAGCAGTTCACTGCACCCTAACAAAGCTGCTTGAAGGGTGTTCATTTTCAGAATCACAGAATTTAGGTTGGAAAAGACCTCCAAGATCATTGAGTTCAATCTGTGACTGATTCCCACCTTGTCACACAGACCAGGCCTTCCTTGGACACCTCCAGGAATGGTGACTCCACCACCTCCCTGTGAAGCCCCTTCCAATATTTAAAAACCCTTTCAGTGCAAAAAATGCCTCCAGATGTCCAACCTGACCCTTCCCTGGTGCAACTTGAGGCCATGTCCTCTTAAGGGTGCTTTAAATGTCCTCCCAGCCCAAACCTGTGGGGGTTAATGATGAGACTTGATGAGCTTAGCTTCTTTTCCAACCTCCACAGTTCTCTGATTGGGGTTGGCCGCCATTCTTTGAACAGCTTTGAAGGTGAGCCTGCACAAGTTGTGAGACTTCCTGACTGCTGTATTGAGCTGAGCTCAGTGCTACCCTGAGTGCTCAATGCGAGGTGCTCACCTGGAGTTTGCACCACCAGTGGTCTTTTATTGCTCCAAAATTCCCTTTCCATCAGCTGGGGTTGATTTCAAGGTGTGAACTTGGCTTCTCTCATGACCTGCAGTTGGCTGTGTGCTCTGTTACGTTTCAAAGTACTCTGAGAGCTGTAGAAATGCGATGCCTTGCCTTTTGCCATTGAAATATTTTTATTCTTTCCCCTTCCTGGGTTTATTGCCTTTGAGTTACGCAGGTGCCTTTGAAGTAGGGATGAATTTTAGCCATGGAGTTTCATCTCGAGGTGTAGATCCCTGCTCAAAGGAGGGAAGCGTTCACTACATTTTCTTTTCCCATTCAGCCTATTACAGAATTGGAACCAAGCTGTGAAATTCAGATGTAAATTCCTCCTAAGCCACCACCAGACATGGTTTGATTGCCCAGCTTTTTAAGCTGGTGAGCTCCGATAGTCAGGATGGAAATTTGGGAATGGCTTCCTTGGAGATAGCAGTGATCACTTGACTGTCATCCTTCTGCATCCAGAATGCAAGCTGGGAGTGGGGTTGGTGGGAAGCCACATTTTCTCCATGTTCAGCTTCTGAAAGCTGGGCTGTTGCTATGTTTGCCTCCAAAATGCGTCCGTGATGGAAAAGAAATGAAAGTTAGAAAATTATGGGACCCAGCTGGGATTCTGGTGGGGGGGGGAAAAAATCCACGTGATGCCCCACTACCACCCTGAAAGCATCTGAGGTGCTTTGGGTCCATGGCACCCCTTTGTTGTCTTTGGGTGAGTGGGATTTCCTCGTGGCCTTGCCGGCAGAGCCGCCCTCGGTGTCTAATTGGCCGTAGTCACAGCTCCCGGCTCACTCCATTTATATCCACAAACGGGGATTACTGGGAGCCAACCAACTCCAATGCCAGCTGCAGAGGGATGGAGAGGGAGAGGGGAGAGCAGGAAATGAGCCGTGCAGATGCTGGAGAGTGAATTAGCCTTTCAGAGCGTTTTCCATGGCGAGGCAGCCGAGGTAAGAGGGAGCAGGATGCTGACAGCATCCCTCCAGCAATCCCTCATATTTACTGAGGGATTGAGATGAGTTTGTTCTCTTCTAGCAGATTGAAGGCTGTGGAGACCTCAGAGCATCCTAAGGGTGCATGGCAGGGCTTAATAATAAAGAATGAGTCAGGTCTTCAATATTTTACATGAAGATACTGGGCTTAAATAATAAATGAAGCAAAATTAATCAAGGTGTATCCAAAGGGGGAGGAATGGATGTTCCAATGCAGGGAGCTCGGAAGCAGCTCGGCAACTGTCAACACAGAACAGAAATGAAGTTGTACCTAAGAAACAGCCAGAGAGGAATCTCTAGATGATCTTCCTCTTCGTTTAAACTGTGCAAATTGTTCTGGGATTTTGTGCTGAAGGATTCACTGCTGCCCAGAAAGAGTTGTCCACAACCAAGAAAGGGACTTCTCATGGAAAAGTTGTGGTGTTTCAGTTACAATTTTGTCTGGTGGGTGGAAAAGGTGAGGAAAGGCAGGTATAAAAATGTAATGGAGTTGAACATCTCTAGTGATGCTGGGTGGATGCAAATTCAAGCTGGGCTCTGGGAAAGGGCAGCTGTCTGAGGCACAGACAGAGCTCTACTTCCTTTCTGTGCTCCCCTTTTTCATCCCTTTCCTTCCCATCAATGCTGGAGTTCCTCCTGCTGATCCCTGCCAGCCTTGCATCATGTGGAGGGCAGGACAGACCCCATCACATCTCCCTCTGCCTTTGGTACTTCTCTGGAGCAGACAAGCCCAGGCATGAAAGGACCTGGACTTATTTCCATTTAGATGGTTCAGAACAGCCTTGTGGGCTTAGATGTTCATCGTCCTTTGACTTTCAGTGGGCTTTGGCTCTCAGATTCCTTTGCAGATCTCGCCTTTAAGCCTTGCGGCTTTCCTCTCCGATGGGGCTCCGTTTAACCTTTCCTCTTGTCTGAGGGAAGCACATCACATTAGCCCATGAACACACATGGAAAACTGAAGAGGACCTTTGCCCTTTCCCTTCTTCAAATGTAACAACTCAGGGATCCCCCATAAAGGCTGGATTTCCCTTATGAAGCTGTTGTTGGCAAAAGACCTACGAGGTCATTGGAAAAGTAGCCAGGTTTGAGATTAAAGTTGTTCCATCAGCTGAGACATTCGTCAGAAGCTTCCCCTCTGGCTGATTTACATAATGCTCCAAACCATTTCAGGAGGAGTGTTGGGAATCCCATAATGCAAATAACCCCTGAGCCTCTATAATCAAACGCCTTCACCTGATCCAAGATGAGCCCAGAAAGAAATTTGCCACATGTTTTACCCAGCTCAGCAATGTCTCCTCTGCAGACGGAATTGTTAACAATATTCCGACCTGTTGGAGCACAACATTGAAACGTATAGAAACAAGACCTGCAGCCACGTTCTGCAATTCAATCTTGTCTTTATTGCGGTGGTGGAGGTGTGCTGCATATTAGTGAGGAGTTTTTTCCCCTGACTAACCTTGGCCAGGTTTCATTACGCACTCCTGGCTCTGCTGGGCTGCCCACCTGTGTGGGTCCATGTCCCATCAATAGGAAGGTGACTGCCTTTCCATCCTGCTGGAAGGAGGTGGTGACCAACATCAGCCTCCATGTGCTTTGTCCTGCTAATTTATAGAATCATTTAGATTGGAAAAAAACTCTAAATAATCATCGAGTTTGAAAGGTTGAGAGTATTTGCCTTGTTCATCTTGGAAAAGGAGAGACTTCAGAGTGACCCAGTTGTGTCCTTCTGTACCTGAGGGGAGCTGATAAGAAAAATGAAGAGATACCCATACAAGGGTCTGGAGCGACAGGATGAGGGGCAGTGGTTTCACACTGAGAGTAGGTTTAGACTGGATATTGGGAATAAATTGGCTGTGAGGGTGGTGAGTTTTTTCCCCTGACTAACCTTGGCCAGGTTTCATTACCCACTCATGGCTCTTCTGGGCTGCCTGTCTGTGTGGGTCTGTGTCCTGTTGAAGGGAAGGTGACTGTCTTCCCATCCTGCTGGGATGGGGTGGTGACCAACATCTGCCTCCATATGCTTTGTCCTGCTAATTTACAGAATTGTTTAAGTTGGAAAAAAACCCTGTAAATAATCATCAAGTTTGAAAAGCTGAGAATATTGGCCTTGTTCATCCTGGAAAATGAAAGGCTTCACGGTGACCTAATTGTGGTTATCTGCACCTGAGGGCAGCTGATAAAAAAGATGGAGAGATACCCTTTACAGGGTCTGGAGTGACAGGATGAGGGGCAGTGGCTTCACACAGAGAGTAGGTTTAGACTGGATATTGGGAAGAAATTCTTGGCTTTGGGGGTGGAGAGGCCCTGGCACAGGTTGCCCAGAGAAGCCATGCCCTGGTCCAAGGCCAGGTTGGATGGAGCTCTGAGCACCCTGGTTTAGTGGAAGGTGTCCCTGCCCATGGCAGGGGGTTGGAACTATATTGTCTTCAATGTCCTTCCAACCCAAACCATTCCACTATTCTATGATTCATTAAGCAAAATGCCCAGCTTGAATTCCCACCAGTGGCCAGATGGAATCAGGGATGATGGGATAGGATGTGCTCTTAACTTCTCCGGATTATGGTGATGCTCAATCAACTTCTGTATCTCCACACAGAATTCCCCCTGCTGAAGATCTGTGCTCTAATCCTCTCTTCTTTTTTTCCCCACTTTTATCTTCTGGAGAAGAACATTATATCTCTTACCCGCTTGGTAGTTTCTGTTCCTCGATTGAATTATACAGAGGGTGCACTCGAGTGGTTTTTAAATCTAAATGAAAATGTAAAGAACCCTTTGCCGGAGTGCCGAATCCTGCAATAAGGCAAATTGTTTGACTTCTTCACACCCCCATCTGGCCCTAATTGATTCTTGTAACCCAACTGTGATTTCTAACATGTTCTAGGCAGAGAAATCTACCGGCACTAATTCAACACGGTGAGCACTGGTTCGGTGTTTAATGCGACGATGAGATCAACGTCCCTCCTGAGGGAGCCTCACCCGCCCAGCCACGGCCAAGCAGCAGCTCCAGAGCAGGCTTTGCCCAAAACTTTGTTTGCAAAGATGGGAATATAATTTTTTTTTTCATCCCTCTCTTACTTTTTCCTCCCCCTTGGACACCTGCAGCTCTTTCTTTTCCCATAGAAATCCCATGGGAGGAGGCTGCTCTTTTGGGAGCAAAGATTAAAAGCATTTTAGATGAGCCTGTGTTCGCCGTACCCCTGCTTGTGAACCCCAGGATGTTTTGGCATTTGGATTCAGCCTGTGGCTTGGGCAGAGGTTGAATCCTGTTTCTTGGCAGCAGCTTTCCTGAGCCTCATCCCTGCTGTGCACAGCAGGGATCCAGGGGCTGTCGTCCAAGGATGCCTTCACTCAGAATTACAACTTGGATCCTCCGGAGTCATGCTATGAATAGAAGGGTGCTTTTGCTTTTATTATTATTTTTTTTAAAACTATGCTAAAAATATTGGCTTTCAGGATATCCTTGGCTCCTTAATAAATGAGCTGAGAGCATGGACCTCTGGGCCTCATCCAGTTCTTATGTTGATCTCTGCTGGGAATAGCAGGAGGCCCCAGAAGGAGTTCAGCCAGGTCTTTGGAGCCACAGAGGAGCCAGCCATAATTTCTCTATCTCTACAGCTTTCTGGAAGTGTTAACGTTTATCTCTTTGCTCTGGGCTTTCAATGTCAGGGAACTGGAAGCCGTTTACCCTGATCATCATATTTTAAATGAGGAGTAAGGGCTGTGTTGGTGGGAATATATAGCCACAAGGCTTTTCCACTGGAGTAGGGTGAGTCATAGGAGAAACCCTCGTGTGGAAGCGGGTTTTCATGGAGAGGAGGTGGATGTCCCTGCTGCCTCCTACAAGTGTGTAAGAAATGCTTTGTGGTGTGGTGATGGATGTGGCACAACACTCCCCCACCTTGGGCTCGGCATCGTGCAATCATTGCAGTCGTGTGCAATCGTGCAGTCATTGTCTTGGTGCCTCATTGCTCCATTTTCCCCCTTCCCACCTCCTCCCTGAGCCATTTCGGGCTGCCAGCACTCAGTTAGAACAATGTGGCATTTTAGGGCTGAATGTGATGAGACTGGCAGGCGACAGGCAGCTCGATGGCAGTGAGTGACGGGAGCTGGGCTCCCACTTGGAGATGACAGGTCCAGCTGACACTTTGCCATGCGTGTGGGCTGCTCCTCAGCCCTGCTGGGGGGAACAAACTGCTTTTTACTCGTCCAGCAGTTGTTGTCTCTTCTGTGTTGCTACACTCGCATCTCCAGATGCCATAGGATTAATCTTTGCTGGCAAGGTGATGGTTGGAAGCTCCTTCCATTTCGGATGAGTTGACACCAGGAAGGCAGTGTGGACCATAGCACATCATGTTGGCCACAGACAGCACTTGGCTTGTCCATGCAAAACCCGGGCTCACCTTCCCAAAAATTGGGCTCGCAGGGATTTATTTGTGTGCTGGTAGCTGTGTGTGGTGATGGGTATGGCATGGATGAGGAACAAGCTCATCCTCTCCCAGAGCAGAGCTTGTAGCTCCAGCTATGGAGTTGTTTGCTGTAGTTTTCTCTTTTGTAGCTATGCTGAGATTTAAAAAAATAGGAAAAAAACAGATGTTGGAATCAGTGAGATGAGATTTACATATATAGAAGGGCTAAAAAGCTTCATTTTTGTTTGGTTTTGTTCCTCTTTGTTTGCTTTCTTACTTTTCGGAGTGTTTTCACATTAAAAATTCAAGATATGTCTGTCTTCTATTTTCTGGGAGGCTCGGAGGACATCTGGAGAACTTGTTAGGATTTTGTTGTTTGAGACACGATTTCTTTGGAGGCTGAGGGGTAGCTCTGGCTGTTTGAAACCCCACTTTGGATGGTGGATTGTGTTGTCACCTCCTTTTGGAATGCTTATTTTGGAGAAAAGCTCGTGAGAGAGATGTCCTTGTTAAACCTTGCACCATGAAATAATGGCTCAGAAAAGCTCCAGTTTGGGGGAACCTCTAATGAGCCACCCCAGGAGGCACAGCTCTGTATTCTTGTTTTGTCTGAGGTAATGGGAAAAAAGAAGAGGCAAGTCAAGTAGTGAAAACATTTTTAAAGTTCAAAAAATAAGAGAATGGGCAACCTCAGACCCCGCCTGTCTGTATGCACTGCTTGTAAGTCGGGGGAAAAAAAAGGCAGCACCCTGCTTTTTTCCATTAAGCTTCTTCTATAATGTATTAATAGAGAATTATATCCTCGCTATAGGATTATTAAAAAAGAAGGGAGATAAAAATGATAGAAATGAATCCGTGTGCTATTATGTGGATGACAATAGATACACTTAAGCCTTCCAGCCCTGACCTTGGCACATGTTTCATCTCAACTCGCAGAGAGGCTGAAATTGATACGCTGACACTTATCATTAATATGAAGAACCATCATCTTCCCCCAAGAGCATGAGGGAATGGGAAGCATTTTGCCAGTGTTCTGAGGGGTAGAGAAGGGCCTCAGTGCAAATCCTTATGTCCCATTCCCTGATTTTTCTTTATCTTTTTAAATTCAACCTGCTACCCAAGTTTCTGTGTGTGGTGTCCAGCCATGTGCCATCCTCCTCCCTTCCTGCCCTGTGCTCCCTATTTGATCATGGATTGGTTTGACAAGGAAAAACCCATTCAAACCTGTCCCAAATGCCACCTTAGCGATGTGAGGGGACCTTCACTCCAGATTCCTTCAGTTTGGGGCACATGGATTGGTGCTAGAAAAAAGACTGTGGGAATAAATGAGACCAAAACTAAGTTGATTTTTTCTTCCCCAGATGTTTAGCAATTTGAGTTTCCCCACATCTGGAGACAGCTGTGAGCTTTCCCCCCAGTGTTGTGCATCCCTTGCAGAAGCACAGCTGTGTCCACAGCCCCCATCCTCTCCTGTTGCATCTCCTTCCCATGAGTACTGGGGGAGCTTGGATAGGGAAATTTGTTTTCCAGGAGCTTCCTCTGTCTCTGAAGTTGGAAGGAGGGCAGGTTGCTGCTGTGGGTTTGTGTCCACCAGGAGCAAGAGTGGGTCCTCCATCCTGGCTGGTGCCCCTGCCTCCCAAATATCCCAACCTGGGATGTCTTCCTCAAGCTCTTGCTGCCAGACATTGCTGCCATTTCCCACAGCCCACTCTATGATTTGGAGACAAAGGATTTCCACTCTCCCTTCCTTCCTCAAATTAAGTCTGTTTAGCCCTCAAGCTCCTGTGAATATTGAGAGGGAGAAAGAGCTGTGTAATGTAGTGACAGTTGTGCTGTGTTCCTGCTAATGCAGATATCATTTGATCAGCGTGATCCTCCGCAACCTCTTCTCAGGATTAATAATGAAGCATGTTTCACTGGAATGAAACCTGAGGAGCAGCAGATTTGGTTATCCGAGCACTCCAGGTGGGAGCCAGCTGCGAGCAGAACTTCCAGGGAGAGGGACTTGTGGTGGGTGTCTCAGAGGGAGCTGTGCTCATGAGATGCTGCTGAGCAGGGGGAGGACGCAGGGACACAATGAAGGGACACCACTTCCCCATTAAACCACATATCCCTACATTATCCTAATCATTTGTCATCAACACACATTCAATTAACCTTCCTCTATATTTCCTAGTATCAAAACCAATAATCAACTGTCATCATCACTCCATAACCACCCCCAAACAAACATAGAATTAACCCCAGAACTAACCCCCCCCAAAAAAACCCAAACAAAAATACAAACCATGATGATAAATCATCAACCAACCACCCACCAAATTTTACATTCTTGCAGCTTATAAAAAGCATGACACTGAAGCTGTTGAGATGGCTGCCACACACACCCAAGGGCAAAAGACTTAGTCCTAACCTTACTGTTAGTTTTTGCTAGGTACATACATGCAAGTATCCGTGCTCCAGTGTAGATGCCCTGGACACCTCCCACCGCAATGAAGTGGGAGGGAGGGCAAGGCTGCCAGCTTTCCTTCCACTTGGGCACAGAGCCTCCCCATCACCTCAAAAGCGGGGGACTGGCCATGGCACCTCCCCATCCCTGCACTTTCAGCATCACCATGGGACGCTCGTGTGCTGCTGGTCGTGGCCACGGTGCCGAGTGACCAGCTGGGGGTACAGCATCCAATCTGGTCACAAAGGGATAAAGCAGGACAGCTGGGAGGGCACGCAGGAGGAATTGTCTCCAAAGCCCTCGGCGTGGCAGCTCTGCTGCCTCAAAACACTGCGTGTGCCTCTTCCTTTCTTCCTTTGTCTCGTTTTATTTATAACTCTGGTTGGATTTTTTTAATTATTACTATGATTGCTCCTGCTGAGCTGTAAAGGCGGTGAGGAAAAAAGGGAAAAAAAATACTAGGGCAGCCGTATCAGGCAAATTGAACTGGTTTGTTATAATCAACTGCTGCTGCTGTATCCTTGGCTTTCCGTGGCTCTCTCCCCATAGTCCCCATGTACATATAGATGCTCTCCCTCCTCTCAATTTCAGTGTCAAGATCTTTATTGGCATGACAAGATATAGTGTGTTTCTGGAGTTAATACAGTCTCAAGTGTGTATGTCTGAGAGAGGTTTTCACAGTAGTAATTGGGTTTTATACAGTGTGTCCAGTTCTATATTCAGTGGCTGAGGTGCAGCTATATCAGGAAGCCATTTCTGCCACCTCTGCTTGAATTATGCAGAGGATTTTTTCCCTCACTTTTAAGGGTGAAATAGAGGTGGATGTGCAGCCAGTCTGCTCCTTGCCTCCCCTGCTGTGTGGCTGGAGGGGATCCCTCAGCTCAGCCTTGTCGGGTGAGGCTGTTTTGGCATTGCTGTCATGCTTGTTTCTGCTCCATCCTCCCCATGGAATCAAATCAAGGGCATCCAGAGGGGCTGTGCCTCCAGAGTGGACTGAGGGTGTATTTATCCTCTGTGCTCAGAGGTGGCTTGGTCGAGGTGCTGGCTGGGTGCTGCTCTGGGAGAAGAGATTCTCATTGATCATGGAATTCCAGAGTGGTTTGGCTTGGAAAGGGCCTTAAAATTCATCTTGTTCCAACCCCCCTGCTGTGAGCAGGGACACCAGGTTGCTCCAAGTCCCATCCAGCCTGGCCTTGGACATCCACACGGCCAGAGCTTGCTCTCTTCTTCCCTGGCTGTGTCCTCTCTTCCCGCTCCCCTGCCTTCTCCATACCTCCCCTTGCCATCCTCTTCTTTTCCCTTGCTTTGCTCCCTATTTATTTCAAGATTTCCCTTGTCCCCCCATGTCCCTACTTTGCCCCATGGGGATGTATGCTGGCCCCACATCTGGAAACACCCCAGAGAGAGCAGGGTGGTGGCACATGGGCTGTGTGCAGAGCTAAGGGTCAAACGGCACCGAGAGCAGCCAGTCCGTGTGACAAGGAACCTTTGCTCCAAGAGGCGATGAAAGGCAGCAGAATTGGAAATTATTTTATTTCAATTAGATTTTAATTAGCTGCTGTCTCCCAGCCGCTGGATCAGTCAGCAAATAATTGAAAAGCAACAATATTTGCATGTGGTGCCTGGAAGAAAAGCTGCCTCTGATCTGTGGCAGGGAGGCTTTGGGGAGATAATTCCCAAGGTCAGCTGCTCCTCAGTGGTAGTTCAGCGTGGACAAGTTTCTTGAAAATAACCCACTGTAGCCTCACACTAATTTTACAGTAAATTAATGCCAAGCCGGCATTTGTATGGATTTAATTAGCAGGCAACACAAACTTTTATAAACCTTTTGCAGTGGCAATTTAAACCTGATTGCAAAGTTATTAAAGGCAGCCATGGCAGGCTGCTTCCAGAAGTCTGCAGGGACCTAAGGCAGGGGGGCTGCATGCAGTGTTGGTGCTGCTGGAGCTTTTCATGCCATGGTAAAACAGAAGAAACCCTGCTGACTCGCTGGGGAGCTGCAAGGCTCAACCAGGTGAGTGCCAGTGTGCACCACCTACCTGGAGTCAGAGCAGAGCCTTGCTGGTCGTTCCCCTGCACTCCCCAGCAGGTTGCATCCTTCTAGGAGACCTGTTGGTTCCCAAATCTCCCCCAAGCTGCTTTTCTGCCCTTCGCCAGGTGGTTGCTGCATGGTTTTTACAGCAGCTACAAATAAAAAAGCCACCACTGTCCCCTCAGCACAGGCAGAGCTGTTTATGAGCAGGGCCGTGGCAGTAACGCGTGGCGTGGTCCCTGAAGAGAGCTGCTGGAAATCACAAGATCATGAGTTTCACAACACATATCTAGAGCTGGTGCCACAGATAATTAAAATAAGAGGGTTAGGAGCCTCGCTTGGGCGCGTGGATTACAGCTCCCGTATTTCAGGGTGGGCATGGGTGGCTTGAAGCATGGAAGAAATAGCCCTGCAGCAGTTGGACAGGCTGGATGGCCGTGCTAAGGATATTAAAAAATATTTATGCAGTCTGGAATGATGGGAGTTCTTTTGAAATGCCTGCAGAACGAGGTCATTTCTTATTTTGCAAATAACCGCATTTAAAATTTACCCCTATCTCTATATGTATGTGTGTGTATATATAAGGGAAGACACAATTCTTGGCAGAGCAGGTTTAATTGCCAGCCTGCCTTAATAAGAAATGGGCAATAGCAGCTTTTAATTACAACTGCGGCTGGAGCAGGCCACCTCAGCAATCAGGCCGATCCTGTCCTCCATGCTTCCCTCCTCGCATGTTGGAGGACAATGGCAAGTCATTAACGAGCCATAATGGGAAAAGCCGTATCTAATGATTACATTCTCTTAGCGAGGCCGGGCGGGTGAATAACCACCGGGGTACTTTTTCTTCCCTTTTCTCCTCGCTAATAGCCTTGCTAGAGCTGCTGAAGCCTGGCCCAGCTGCCGGGCCACTGACTGCTCTGCTTGGCTCCCGGTGCCAGTGATTGAGTGCCCAGCCCTGTTCTGCTGTCTGTTGCACTGTGTAGATCTGGAGTCGCTCCACGGGCTTGCATTTGTCTGACATAAATGGGAGCAGAGCCTGGCCTGCTTCAGCTCCCTTCCCCCGGTAGCTGGAGGAGAGCTCTGATTAATGATTGATTGCTGGTATTAATTTGCTGCGTGTAAGAGGTGTCCAAGGACAAGGCTGAAATGGCTCTGCGTATCCAAGGGGAGTCGGGAAGAGCTGGCGGCTTCAAGGGGAGCTGTGTGCTGGCAGACACCCTCCCTAGAGTGGCTGAGGAACGGGAACCCCTTTGGGAAGGTTTTGAAGTGGCTGGTTAGTTGCTGTGAAGTTATTCTCTCCTTAGCTGCTCTGTGCCTGTACCCACCACAGGTCTCTGGAGACACAGCCTGGTTTCCAGAGGTGCTGTGCTGGTATTTTTCCATATGGGTAGAAACTGCTGGGTGTCCAGCATCTTTAATGTGGAAATGAGATGTTCAAGGGAAGTTCTGAAACTCCAGGAATGCTGGCACACAGCCTGTGGGTCGTGCATATGATGAAGATGGAATAGAGAAGTAGTTTTTGAGGTCTTGTTCAGAAAGGGCCCAGCTTTTAGGCCCTCTGGTCTTTAGGAAAGTGGCTGCAGAGATCCAGACCTTCCCGCTCCAGATTCCCTGGTCCCTGCAACAAACTTGGATCAGGGCAAAGTGGGAAAGGGAAGAGTGGATTGCTAAAAAAGTCATGAACGCAAAAGTAGATGATCTGAGAGATATTTCTAGATGGACGTGGGTAGGAAAATGAGAGGGGAATGTTATTTGCATCTTGCAATTAAAATAAATCCAAACAGGAGAAGGGATGGCAGTGCTGGGTCTGTTGATGTGTCTGATGAAGCAGAGCTGATTCACCTGGAAGCTGACACAGCTGTGTTAATGCGCTGGCACACAGCAGCCCCTGCCTGCCTGTGAGTCAGCCTCGGTGGGGCCTGGCCTCACCTGGCAGTTGGGAAAGCTGCTGCCTCCCCTTTGGCTGGAGAGGGTTCCTTGCTGGGCTCCCACGCACGCACCAGGCTCTGGCTGCAAAGGAGAACGCCCACCGGGAGAGACTGGGCTCCACTAACTGCGTAAGCATTTCATTGCCACTCATTACTTTGTTTTGTGGGTCTGGGGCAGGTGTGCAGAGAAGAGGGAGAAAGGAAGGACAGGGATGTGGATTTTGAGTGTAATTGCAGCGATTTACCCATTTGCAGTTGGGAGCACAAGTGAGTTGGCAGGCAGGGGTCGAATGCTGGGGAGCAGCAGCAGCAGTTCTGCCATTTGGGATCAAAAGGGGGAATGAAAACCCTCAGCACTGGGAGCAGAGAATTCTCCTGCACCCCCAGCATGCTCTAAAAATACCCACTGGCAATCAAGCTCCCGCCGCTCGCCTTTGTGTCTCCCTTGTTGCTGGTGCTCATCAGGCCTTCAGGTATAAATAGCAGAGCTTTTGACGAAGCCACTCTCTGTTGTTTTGATGTCCCAAATGCTGTGGCGGTGCTCAGTGTGGTCCCACAGACCATGGGATGGCTCACAGCCAGGGAACCAGCTCTGCCACAGACCCTCCTGGGAGGGTGGTGCTTGGGCACCCACCCACAGGGCAGTCCATGGGAGAAATGCAGGGCTGGAAGGAGATGCAGCTGTGTGTGCATGCAGGGAGACAGGCTCAATGCTGGCTTTTTTTTGAGATTTTTTATTGCCCAAGCTAGAAATGACTGCTTGGTCTGTTGGATATTACAGAAGTACAGAATGGTTGGTGTTGGATGGGACTCTGTGGATAATTTCCTTCCACCTCCTGCCATGGGCAGGGACGCCTTCCACTATCCCAGGCTGCTCCAAGCTCCTTCTAACCTGGCTTTGAATGGTTCCAGGGACAGGGTAACCTGTGCCAGGGCCTCACCACCTTCACAGGGAGAAACTTCTTCTTAGTAACTAATCTAAACCTTCCCCCTTTCAGTTTAAAGCCATTTTTCCCCACCCGGTATCCTTCAGGCTTGAGCCCCTTGTGTAACTCTCAGAGTAGCAGGGGAGGGAAGGGGCAGATCTGCAGATCAGCCCCTCTCCCTGTGCAGCAGGGCTGGGTGTTTGTGGAGCCCAGCAGAGCTCCTGGAAAACCTCTGAGTGTTGTGGGACCCGAAGGAAGAGAGGGAGATGCAATCTCGTTTCTTCCAATATGTCAGAAGTCGTTATAGAAAAGAGACCGATCGATTGCTTTCCGTGTCCACTGCTAGACAGAACAGGAAGGAATCAGATTAATTTGCAGTAGGGAAGATCAAGGTTAGATATTTGGGAGCAGCAGTCTGGTGCAAGTGCTGGAAAGAGCTGGGAGGGGATGGGGAGATCGGTGCGTCTCGTGACTGGCGGCTCTGTGAGCAAACTGGTGCTGGGGATGGGATGGGGACAGCTGGTGCTGCTCTGTGGAGGGCTCTGGGACAATCTGTAAGTGGTGGCTTCCCGGTATGATGTTGTCCCTCCCTGCCAGATGTGGGCACAGTGATGGAGGCTGCAGGGATACAGTGCTTATTAAGCAATTACTGGGGGAAGCAGAGAGGTGTCTCCAAACTGGCTGCTCTGCAGCTTTCCTGTGCAAACTGTCTCGCTGAAATCCAAATGTCATCCGTCATCAGCAGCTGAACAGCCTCTCCGAAACCTCTGAGTGGGACGTATGCACTGGTTCATTACAGCTGTCATCCTGCTGGTGCTTGGGTTTATTTGTGGTGGTGGTGGTGGTGTTGTTCACAGAGAGCCTCTGCTGTGCTTTTTGGACATGAACGCTAGCTCCGGGGGCTGGGAGCTGCAAGAACTCCCATCTGCTTGCTCCGAAGGCAAAGGCTGTGTCAGCACCCACCACGGCTTCCTGAAACCATGCAGGGAAGCAGTCAGAGAATTGATTTAGGATGGAAATAACCTTTTAAGGCTATTGAGTCCAACTGTTAGCCCAGGACTGCTAAGCCCATCACTAACCCATGTCCCTAAATGCTACATCTCTGCATCTTTTAAGTCCTTATGGGGATGGGGACTCCACAGCTGCCCTGGGCAGCCTGTGCCAGGGCTTGGCATCCCTTTTGGGGAAGAAATATTTTGTTATATCTAAATTAACCCCCCTGGTGTTGCCTTGGCCCTTCTCTGTAAGCAAAAGCAGCAGCCTTCATTACATCCTCCCTGTTCACTTTTTTGCAAGGACTTGGAGAAATGGGACCTTGGCAGAAGGATTTGAAGGGGCTGGGATGAGGAGGAACAGGGTGGGTTTCTAAAGCTGATGTCCTTACGGGAGACGTGGCTTGACTTTCTCCTATGCCCGGTGGTGGTTTAGAACACATTGGCACCCCAGCTGTGTCCCCTGGGGTAGGTGTCCGGTTTGCAGCTTCCTCCACTGAGCCAAAAGCTCTTTTGCTTCCACTAAGGAATTTCCTGAGGCCCTCCTGGGAATCATAGAGCTCAGCATCCCCCTGTTGCAAGAAACTTGCCCCAAATCTTCCCCTACAGTCTGTTGCAGGGTTAAAACACATTCCCCAGTGCAGTCAGAGAGGGGACCAGTTGTGGAGCCAGGAAGGAGGAAGCCTAATGGGTAGGTAATTAAAGGACATGCCAGGATAGATGGATGAATGGAGTGGAGGGAGGATACAGAGGGGCTATAGAAACACATTAATACATGTATGAGGAAGGGAGAGATGGATGACAAGATTAATTTACGGTCATTCCTGTCTATTATTATTCTGAGTCAGACACTCAGATCACATTTGGAAAGTCTCCAAACCTGCCCTGGTGCCATAAGGTTAATACAAGGCCAATGGCTCAGTGAGATCCCCTGGGCTCAGAGCCGGATTAGACAAACTCCAGCTGAAACCTAAGGTGGGCAGATAGGGGAGCAAGAGATAAGAGGGTGAGCAGAGGGGTTAGAGGGCTTCGTGGCTGGGATTAGTGAGTGATGATACAGGCTGGCACTGTCTTGGGGTCACCAGAGGAGCGTTATCATCTGGGATATTGGCAGTGAAGAAGCCCACACTTATTTTAGGAGGGAGGAAGTAGTGCCTTGTTGTTTGTAGGATGGGATGAGGTGGGCTTGTACTTGGTTGTGCTCCCTGCTTCTTGGGCTGGTTGGTTTTGGCCATTGCACCTCAAATCCCTCCCTATCCCAGAGATGCTTCAGCACCTGGTGGCAAGTAGGGGTTTTGGAGATCTTTGCCGCCCAGGGGCTGCTGGCCTCCTGCTTGGGATTTTTACAGGTCTTGGATAATTCTCAGGAGGTGCGGAGCAGTGAAGGACTTTGTAGGGTGTGGATCCTGAGTTCAGACCCCCAGGAGATGTTGTTTTGCTGTTTGCTGTAGCTCAGGGGCAGAAGCTGCAGCGATGCAGCACATTCCCTGTGCGCAGGTTCTGTGCCATGGAATGGCCCCTTCTCCTTGGCAGGGTTAAACATGTGGCTCACTGGCAGCTTCATGCCTAGCCCATGTGGCTCAGAGGGGTTCTGCAGCCCTGTGATCCACGGCGGGAGTTCAGCAGCTCAGGAAAGAGAAGCAGCACTTCACAACAAGGGGTGAGCCGGGAGACTTGTTGGAAACTGCAATCATTAGATGTGCTCCTCCTTGGAAACCTTCTGAGCGTTTTCCTTCCCCTCACTCCTCGTCTGAAGTACAGCTCTTTGCTCCAGTTCCACAGGCTGGGTGGGCTGAGATGGATTTCCCTTTCAAATCATACAGACGGGGCAAAGACACCCCCAGCCAGCTGGAGCGAGGGTGTGCAGGCAGGGAAGGGAGCTGGGAGGGACCAGGGTGCATCGCCTTTTGTTTATCCCTTGCTTTAATAATCGGCTGATTAAGTTGCGTTTTTATTTGGTTTCAGTGGCAATCAGATTGAGAGCTGTAATATCCACTCGCACCTCATAATTACCATTAATTTCTCCCTCCTCTTGCGAGGCAGGGCTGGGGTTGGCACAGGCAGCAGGAGCGGGGTGAGGGGGATCCCAGCACTTTGGTGCATTGAGGAGCCAAGGTAGTGCCCTCTCCTTGGCCGGAGGAATTGGGGAGGAGGGAGAAGGGGTGGGGAATGGGGGAAAATCCACCTTAAATCCCAGACAAAGGCAAACCCGGCAAAGTGTCGGAGTCAGCACAACAGGCTGTGTGAGTCTAATTACCATAACGATGTGAAAGAGCCCAATCAGCAATCTGGGGCTAATCTTTCATGTATTACAGGTCTCTCTTTTTGGAGCGCTTCACAGCTAAATGCATTTTTAATGAAGATATTCCTAGACTTGCAGATAATTTCCCACTCTTTACAAGGAGGGTATCAGAGCTCATTAAGTGGGTTGTTCTTTTATATATATATATATATCTGTATGTATGTATCTGAGTGTGTGTACATGTATATATATCCCAGTTGTTCAGAAGGCCAACGACAGTATAACAGGAAAGGGAAGACATTCCCTGTCTCGGGGAGGAAGGGATGTGGTGGGAGGACTGGCTCTCACCAGGAAAGTTTGCTTTCTGCATCCCTCATGGGTTTGCATGCTTCCCCCTCTCTCTCGTGCAGCCAGATAATCAAATATAATAAAATAATAGTGGGAGTGGGGAATTTGGGTGCTTGGAGCAGGATGGATTGAGGTGGGGCCAAAGCCTCTGCAGTTATTGCAGCCCTAGCTACGGCTGTAGAGGGACTGTAATCATATTATTGCTCCGATGGTGATTTCTCCTATCGCATCCTAAAGTTCTGTCAGATGAAATCTGGCTGGAAATTAAGGGAGAGGCTGCGGCTGGCCTGCAGAGGATGAGATATTTGGGGAGGGAGAGGGGCTGTCTCCTCCTGCTCCCCAGGATCTCAGCAGCCGCTTTCCTGGGGAGCAGGGAAAGGAAAACAGGGAGATTGCCTTTAAAGCCTCAGACAGCTGGCTCCTGACAGGAGGAGAACGCAGAGGGTGTGTTTCCAATTATCTCTGTAGATGGGGCCAAATCCCTAGAGGGGACGAGGAACTCTGAGTCAAAATGAGATCGAGGAATTGCCGGAGAGAAACCGGAGCGATGATGGGGCTCGTCCAGGAGCGGCCGTGTGGGGAACGTCACAGTGCTCAATTATAACCTGCCTGAAGGGAAAAGGCTTTGAACTCGAGGGAAGAAGCACTTGCTGTGAGCCTGCGAGCAGGAGGGTGTCTGAAATGTCTCTGATGCCATTGGATTGTTGGGTTTTCTCCTGGGCTGTGCCTTGCCAAGTCTTTATTTGAGCCTCGGCAGTAATGCTGGGGGCTCCTTGCCGCTTGGGATTTAGCTTGTAAACCTGAAAACCAAAAGGCCTCCGGGGTGTAGAAGTCTTTGAATGCTCTCTGGAGCTGGGCTGGAGCAGTGATGTGTTAGGTCTGATCCCTTGCTTTTGGGTATGAACCTTGCTGGAGCTCACTTTGTGTCTGGATGCTTGCTTTTGGTGGCCAAATTTCCTGCTCCTGTTGCGCCTCCTTCCAGCTTGCAGGGAAATTTGATTTCTGCTTGGACTTTCTTCTGGCCTTGTTCCTTCTTGCTAGCGGGATTACAACCATGTTGAGGAGGCTGGGGAGATGAGGGATGAAAGGTTTCATTTAAAGGCAGGGCCAAAGATTTCTGGAGAAAATGCTGTGCTGAGGGTTCTGGAGCATCTGCTTGTATATCCTGATGGAATTGCTTCCTTCCTCAGCACGTGCCAAGGGCATCCAGCAGGAGACTGTGGGTGGCAAAGGGTTAAAGAGGCAGAGGAGTGCGAGGAGGAGGAGAGCAGAACTTTGCAGGGATGATAAACACCACCGAGGATGATTTTCTCTCCACAGAACAGGCCACTGATCTGTGCTTGGAGGAGCTGAAGCTTTTATAGTCCATCAGGTAGGAAATCACATCATTGTGGGTTCAGAGGTCAGAGAAATTGGGGAGAGAGTGAGGAGAGACAAGAGCTGACAGAGCCTCTTGAGGGGCTTGGAAAGGCAAGGAGGATGTGTGGATGCAAAGCTTTGAGGGTCCTCAAAACACCCGAGGGTCTTCAGCTTGGTTTGGCTGCCCAGGTTGAGCCAAGTGAGAGTTTTGTGACTTGGGCACTCAGTGTTGGTCTGGTGTTTTTTGTGCTGTGGGCAGCTTGGGGTGGCCAGATCAGGTCTGAAGTCACAGCTGTGACCTCAGGATGGTTTCTCCCGTTGGTCCTAGAGAGGCTGCTGGACTGGATGTTAAAAACCACGAAAGGCTGAGGTTTGTCCCAGGAACAGCCAAATGAAAACATCACTCACCCCAGTCCTTTTGCTGATGGGGCTGTTCTCTCTGGCACCAGAAACACCTGCTTCAAGCAATCCTTCTGAGTTCATTCCTCCACTTGGAGATGCTCCTCGAGCTGGAGTCCTTCAAGACTGAAATTTCACTGGGGCTGGGCTAAAAATAGCTTGTGGAGCTGGTGCTCGTATTGCTGCACTTGGATACTGCGCTGTGGAGTGAATAGATTGTGTGTGCCTTGGTGCCTGCTGTAAATAACTGGCTGCTGGAGCCAGGTGGGTATTATGGATTAATTCAGTAATTGGTCCATATGGAGCATCTACTTATAATATCAATTTTTCCATGTACCTCTTAATATCTTGAAAGGAGCTTTAGGAAGATGCACACTCGTAACAAGGAAAGGAAAAGTAGGAAGAGCTCGTTTAGCAAGAGGATGGAGGGGAAGGTCAGGAGATGAGCTGTCAAGTAGGCTGGTAAAGGGTTACTCTCAAGCAGATCGATCACGTGTAATTTGGCCTTGCTCAGAGAGAAAAAGGAATAACAAAGGTAGGGCAGATTAAATAGAAGACAAAGGGAGAGCGTGTGATTACAGCCTCTCCTGTCCTGCTTTTCCCCAGCCCTGTGACGGCAGCTGTACCACTCATTTTCCGCCTGTTATTTTGCCTCTGGCCTAAGCCCCATGGCTTCTCAGCGGGGTGTTTTAAAAATATGATATGATTCCTTTGCCTTCTGTGTTTGGAGACCCATAGCAGGCACTGACCTTTCAAGTCTCTTTGTGATTAAAGCTCTTATTAATTTCCTGTGGGGCTGCAGACACTCTGAGGCAGTAAAGTGTTGGGAGTTCATTAACATGTGGGGCTTTAATTAGTTGGCAAGAAATCCCTCTCTGTCCCGATTTGACCAAGGAAAAAAGAGGAAGGATGGCTTTTAAAAGGAAAAAAGTAGCGAGAGAAAACGATGTTGAAGTAAAAATAGTTGCAGCAAACATCTTCACAGTAGGAACAGATTTCAAGGCTCACAATCTATTTATCAGGCACTTTAGACCTGTGTGCATGCTCCCCATACAAACCATCAGCCATGGCTCTTTACAGACAGACGTGGGGACAATCGTCCCACTGGCACCCAGAGCAGTAAATAATAGTGGCAGGAAGGGAATGAGCAGAAGGGTTTGAAAAACAAGCCAAGTGAGCCTGTGCAGCAGCTTCTGCACAGCCTGATGCTGCCACGGGCAGTGCTGCCTGTTCCACTCTACCAGATTTCACTGGATGAGAATGAGGATTGCTGGAAAGCAAGATGCAATGAGTTTTGGTGTGATGGGGCTTGATTCTTCTACCTTTTGCCTTTTCAGCAGTGCGGGCAGCACCCCTGTTAGAGGAGATACAGGAGGAGCAGAGCCCAGTGTCAGGCACAGCAGCAGCCCAGAGGTGCTCCAGCTGTGGGAATGCACCATCAACACGTGGTCCTGGTACTTATTTAAACCTTGGGTGGAATGATGTATGTTTGATTGCCCGGTTGATCTATTTGTGACAAGTGTTAAAACACATGTGCATTGATTTTCTTTGAGGAGCGTATTTCTAAGGGTAATTTAATAGTGGTGTTGAGCATAGCTCTTACTGGCCAGGGAAGAGGCGGAGGGAGGGAAGGGGGATTAGATGAAGAAGAGAGAGACACTAATGGCGTTTTCACAATGCAATTGCTTAGGTCAGTGAAAAGCTGTCACAGTTTAATGCACTCGCTTGTTGGGGATGTTATCATATACAGGATTAAGCCATTCCAAAACATGAAAACAAGAGCAGCTTGTTAGCGAGGGAAGCTGTTAAAGAGCTGCTGTTGCAAAGTTATGATCTCTGTGTGGAGGGAGTTACGCTGTGCCTCTCCTGCTGCCAAGACTGAGGGGATGCTCCTGTCTTCTGGGACCAGCTGGTCTCCATCTCCCCTTCTCCTGGAGGAGCTGCTCCTTGGCATTTGATCCTGAGGGGTCATTAGGGGATAGGCACAGGAAGGCTGGAGCCTCAGTGAGGGTAAATCCCTGTGCATCTCTTGGCTCTGGGCTGAGCTGTTTGGACATGCCATGGTGTCGTGACCAACAGCAGCAATTCAGTCTGGGGCTCTCTGGGCGTGTTCCCCATCTGCCAAGGACATTGAGTCCAATATCCACGAGCCATCTTCTCAGAGCCTTACAAGATTTGCTTCTTGACACCTAATGAGGAGTAAAAGATTTTCTACTGGCTCAGACTGGGATCTAAAAGTCAACCTGGGCTTTTCCAGGTGAAATGCTGCCCTTGTTCATATTCATGCAGCCTCCTTGTCTCTTGTGGGGTTGCAGAACCAGTACTTGGATGGCAATGACTCTGCTCATCACACGGCAGTCGGGGGAGGCTCAGCTCCCTCCTTCTGGGCTCACTCCACATGTCTGCCAGGATCAGAAAGCATTACAAGCTTGTGTATGTCACCCAAAATCAGCAGCTCCAGCTCTGGATATGTGTGGGGAGCTGCTTTGTGGAATGGGATGGATAGGCTGTGCCATCTCCCATTGCACTTTTCACAGCAGGTTATATTTTAGTCTCTCCCCATGCTAGCGTGTGAGCTCCTCTCCATCATATCTAATATTTAGTTTTCCATTCAGTCTACTTTAAATTGTTAAAAACAATGGAGCATCTTCTCCTTCCTCTTGGGAGATGGTTGCATTGCCCTGTAGATCTTGGCATCAAGAACTTCTTTCATATATGTACTTGACCTAAATTCTCTCTCTCTTGCAAATAGCCACAGTTTTTGCCCTCTGGCCATATCCCCTCTCCCAATATCCCCTCTTCTTTAGAGTGTTCACACTTGAAATACTTATAGTTGCAATAATACAGGTGCCTTTATATGTGTTTTAACCAGGCTATAAATCCTGCTTGTTGACAAGGTTATTGTTATCTGGCTTCTGCCATGACCCACTGTTAAAATACATGACATAAATTACACAGAACATATCATACAAGCCATTTTTCGTGGTATGAAGTCTGATAAATATTAATGGCCCATTGCTGTAGCTTTGTACTGTGGTAGGATTGGAGTCAATGAGGTTGATCCGAGGCATGATAATTGCTGGTGGACACGGACCCCAGGCAGCTCTGAATTAGCTGTCTCTCCAAGCACTGTGCACTTCTGGAGCTCTGACTGTGTCTCCAGGGGGTTAATTTTGGCCTCTGTTTTCTCAGATTTTGTGTAATGGAGGGAAGACTCAGGTTGGATGGGACAACTCTACCCAGAACTCTTCCTGTGCTGATTTGTCCTCACTTGGGCTATCTATAATATTAAATACTTGCATCCATTCATCTTTGCCACAGATGGCAAGGCAGCAGTGCGGGTGTCACCTCTGTCCCCAGGCACACGTCACTGCTCATCCCTCATGCCCTTGGGACCCATTGCCCATACCTTCCCTTATCTCCCCAATCTGAATTTTCAGCGCCTGCCAACTGTAAATGGCATTTCATCCGCTGGAAACGTGAATCCGGTCAGTGGCGTCGGCTCTGTCACGCTTATCAGAAATGCATTATCAGGTGGGGATTAGACAGAACCTCGTGCTCCTGTTGCTATCCATGCCAGGCGAATAATGAATAATGAAAATTCCCAGGACCAGAGACAAACACACTTGACAGGCAGGGAAGCGCCTGCTCTGCCTTTCACTCACTTTAATGTGACAAACGTGGCTCCTTCAGAAATCTTTCCACTCCATTCACCATGGCTTTTTTTTCCCCCCCTCCTCCTGCTGCCTCCCCACTCTCCCAGCCCCTTATCCCCCGTGCCATGGAGGAGGATTCAGGAGGTCACTCCCACCCTGACTTCCACCCAGCCTCACAGAGACTGCCCTGTGCTCACACACAGGATGCTGTGTGGTTTGGGTCCTCACCTGCTCTGAACTTTGCTGTTGCAGTGTCTCTCCCCTGTTGTCAGTGAAGCTTTCACAGGGGGGCAGAGCGTGGCAGAGACATTGCTCTGCTACACAGCCCTCACTTCCATGGCAGCAGTGACTTTGGTGGGGATGAGAGCGAAGGGACTGTGTCTCCCAGGATATCATCCTGCCTCCTTCAGTGCTGACCTTCCCCAACCCTTATGGTTTTGCTCCCCGCTCCTCTCCCAGGCACTCCAGACCTGTCTGAGCCTCGTCCTGCACCACAGATACTCCAGTTTACTCGAGTCCTTGCCCTTTTCTCAGGGTCAGCGGATGCTTGGTTTTATTCTGTCTTGTACCTGCCTTTCCTGAGCTGTGGAAAGAGCATGTACTTCCCTGGGGCTGACCAGCCACTCTTGGATTTTGAAGTGTGTAATTCAGGAGGACTGAGCTCCTTGTCACAGTCAGTGTGAGAATGAGAGCAGCAGGTCCTACAGCACCATTCCTGGGCTCAGAGAGAGCTTTCCTGCCATGGCTGTCCTCCCTGTGCCTTCTGTCTGCCTGTTCTGTATGTTTCCCACGCAGGGACAGGAGGATGTGGGTTCCATAGCGATGCACACACTGGTGCAGGTGGCTGGGAGTGAGCTCCAATTCTCCCAGGTCCCTGGATGCGCTGGAACTTTCTCCAGGATGCTGTGGCTGACCTGTGGAGTGGGCACTGCTCAGAGAGAATGGGGCCAAGGAGAAGGTGTTTGTTGCTGACCAGGTATGGGATTTCTCCCAGGACTCAGGTCTGGCCTGCCTCTCGTCTCACGTAAATCAGCCGTGGCGATGCCATCTGTAAAGGCTGTCTACACGAGACACAACTACAGCATGGGTTGTTTTTTTTTTTCCCTGCAGTTGTCATCTAGAAGCAGGCAATAAATTTTATGGACCAGGGTTTATTGAGCACAGAGGATGAGGAATTGAGCTGCCTGGCTTGAATCTGAAGCTGATGTTCTGGAGGGAACAAGCACTTTCAGACAAATGCTTCAATCACTCACTGCCCACTTTCCAGAGGAAGTCAAATGTCCGTGTCCCATGTCGGCATTTCCGGGGGAGCAGAGCCCCGGTGCCAGCCCTCCCCTGCCTTTGCCTGTCTATCAGGGGTGACATCTGTCTCCTTCCCAGCCCGCCTCTTTAAAAAGCATCCAGGCTGCTGCTGGGAGGATGTCTTGCTTGGCACTGGTGGTGACAGTCCCTCTTGACGCATTCTTCTTGGCCGCGTTACACCAGCTCCGTGACTCCGGCTCTTCCTCCCATCCACCCGGCAGGGAGGGAAGGAGCTGTGAGCCCGCATCACATCTGCTGCACAGTGAGAGCCTTTGCCAGCGAGACTCCTGCTCATTAATGTCAAACTTATTTTAGCAAATAATGCACAATTCCTCGTCCTGGGGAAGGGGCTGGTGCCAGCAGCGATCGCGGCAGCTCCGGAGGAGATGCAGCTCCAAAGCGCTGGGATTTGGGCATGGGGTGGGAATGTGCTGGGGAGTGTGGGCGTGGGGTTTGCTCCATGCATGAAAATGATCCTGGAGTGTCACGGCTGGGACAAACAGGGAGTCATAAAATCATAGAATAGCCTGGATTGGAAATTATACTAAAGATCAAGTTCTAACCCCCTGCAATGGGGAGGGACATATTCCTGCATCCCAGGTTGCTGCAAGCTGTGCCCAACCTGGCCTGGCCTTGAATGCTTCCAGGGATGGCACATCCATAACTTCTCTGGGCAACATGTGCCAGGGCCTCACCACCCTCCCAGGGAAGAATTCTTTTCCCTATATCTAATCTAAAACTACTCCCTGTCAGTGTGAAGTTGTTTCCGTTTGTCACTCCATGTTCTTGTAAAAGTCCCTCTCCATCTTTCTTGTAGAATCCCTTCAGTCCTGGCTGTATTTCTACACTTGTGAAGCCAGTTTGTGCCACTGGCTCAAGCAAGAACAGATGGGAGTTTTGAAGGCCCTACATACACACAGGTTGTACTTCTTTGGCCTTTTTCTGCAGCAAGAAGTATATTTGCTTTTCTCTTCAAGCACATGGTTCTCTTCAGGTAGAGGGAAGCTGGAGGAAGAGTCAGAGTGAGCCCCAGTCCTGTCCTCTCTCTGCCAGTGCTGCAGTATTCAGTAGCTGATGCTTGAATGGGAATTTGCCAAAGCACACCTTGCTGACCGCTACCCCGATTCCCTGACTATCCCAGAGCAGAGATGAGCTGGTGATTTATGGTTCACGCTAGGAAAAGAGAACTCCATCTCTGGTGATGCTCACAGGGTCGCTTCTGTAAGCCGAGACAGCTCATCTGTTTTAGCAGAGCCAGTATTTCAAAGGTTGCCACTGTTAGCTGGCCATTATCATCCCCATTTTTCATACAAATCAATTCAGGCACAGTCAGAATGTAAGAACAGTAGATAACAAGGAGCCAAAAAATAGCCAGAGGTCCTGGCACCAAGCCCTGGGATTGAACTGTTTTGACTGTGATGCCTCTGAAGGCATCTGAGGGGACCTGCTTTCTCTTTGTCCCGTGTCAAGGCCATTGATGCTGCTTTGTGCCTTCACTGAAGTCTAGATGTGGTTTTATCCATCTGGTTTTAGGTGAGTGAGTTCCTCCTATAGTGCTACCACCACATTATGGAATCAGAATGGTTTGGGTTGGAAGGGACTTCAAAGCACATCTCATTCCACCCCCTTCCATGGGCAGGAACACCTTCCACTATCCCAGGTTGCTCCCAGCCCCATCCAGCCTGGCCTTGGACATTTCAAGGATGGGGCAGACACAGCTTCTCTGGGTACTCTGTGCCAGGGCCTCACCCCCCTCACTGTAAATAATTTTTTCCATCTATCAAACCTAAATTTCTAAAAAATCTTTAATTAAATACCTTTAATTCTGGACTCCTTTTCCCTCATGGGACAGTTGCAGTTGACATTAATGGAAGTTATTTATTCCCATTAATGGCAGTTTCTGTTATTGTGCTATTTGTGTATAAACTGCTCTGAAGGTCATGAGCAAGGTTGGGTGCTGCTCCAGGCAGTCCAGTGTGCTGGGATAACCCAGAGGACCTGCTCAGTCTTGAGCTCTGTCTGGAGCCACAGGAAGAGCCCTTGGAAATCTGAAAAAATCTGGGAGTAGAGCTTGGAGGAAAATTTCCTTTCGAGTATCTTTTTCCCACCAGAAAAAGACTGCCTTTGTCAAGAGAGACACTGACGTGGGAAACATCTGTTCTGTGCTAAAAAAAGGGGGAAAGGCGGATAGAGGGAAAAACTCGAGAATGTGATTTCCCCCTCCCCTCTGCTTGTTAAGCAGCAAAATGGAAACAAGAATAATTGTGAGCATATGGGGTGAAAAATAATAAACAGGCGAATAAAGTAAAATGATGTTCTGGCTGGGCAGCTGATTTTTTTCAGTTTTGTTTCATTTGTGGATGTTGGAATTGGTATTGTGGGGGGATGTGTTGTCAGTAAAACAGGCAAACAGAGATCAGTCAGATGAAATTAATTGTGAGGCTGAACACACAGGAGGCTGAACAAGGAAATAACATTGCGTTCATGGGAGCTCTGAGCCCAGGCTGAAAGAGGGGTGGCACCCGTGACCTGCTGGCTTGGAGGTTGTCCACGCAACCCAAAATCATCCCATTTATGCTAATGGAGCCTCTCCTAACCCGCTTCGGGGGGAGGAGGGGACTGGGGAGCAGCCTGCGCTTGGAGGCTCGCGTGAGAGATGAGCACTAGACTGGAGTACTCTCAGCAGATGCCAGTGCTGAACTTTCTGCCTCACTTGAAGCGAGCGGTGTTATTTCTCCTCAGCCGAAGAGGAGGGGGCTGAGCGGAGGCAGGAGCGGAGCTGCGATCCCGAGTAAGCGATAGCGCGTCAGGCAGAGAGGAAATAAATGCTGCTTCCACTTCTCCCAGGCTGACACCTGAGCTGTGCCTGGGGATCCTCTCCCCCTCGCCTTGCTGAGCTTGTCTTTCCTCAGGGTTGATGAGCGTGTACCCAGCCAGGGACAAGAGTGGTTGTGGCAGTGAGGACAAAGTGTGGTGTTTGATCTGGGGTTTGGTGGGAGCGCTTTCTGCACCTGTTTGTCACTGTCCCTTCTCCCCCTGAATCTGTCTTCACAGCTGGAGAGGACAGAGGGAAAGGGAAACAGCTCAATCCTGCAGGAAGCAGGTATAGCACGACAGGCCTCCTGAATTCCAGCGTGACAGTGACAGCCATTAACAAGATGGCCTTTGCCAGCCGGGAGCTGAAGCTCTGTCCCCTCTAACCCACGTGCCAATCCTGACACCCATCTGTCCTGTCACAGGGTGTGCCTATGCCTGATGCTGGCCAGTCCTCAGGTCTCCTTGGAGGAGCAGGAGGCATTAGAAGGCCCAGGGCACTGTGCCTGTGTGAAGGATGGTCATGGCCATGTTGCCCTGTGTGCACTGAGGGCACACAGGCACTGAAGTGGCCAGGGCCAGGTGACCTGCAGGGTACAGGTGTAGCTGCTCTATGGAGCCCATGAAGGTGGGGCACAGGGCACTACCCAGCCCCCTTGTTCTTTGGTCCAGCTCTCCAAAAACCAAGGAACAGCACCAGTTTCCCCTCACGCCTTGCCATCCCACAGGTGAGCTCTCCTTCCCAGAACCTCCACACTCAAATTCCCAGCTCCAATCCCAGCTTTGCAAAGCTTCCTGTTGGGATCATGGGTTAGGATTCTCTCCCTTCCTGAGGGCTGGAAACTTGCCTCTGGCCACCTGGTGCGCTTGCCTTTGAATTTGCAGCTTCTCCTGCTCATTAGCTCATAAATAATATGGACCAGCAGCATTCAGTGCTAATTAATTTTGTGAACTGAACCAGGGTGAATGGGGTAATTGCCCGTGGCGTGTGCAGGCCGCCAGGTGAGCCCTCCTGCTTTTGCCCTCCTTGTTTACCAGCTCCTCTCTGTTTATTTTAAGAAGCATTTGGTCCCTTCTCCGTGTGCAGAAGAAAAGCCATGTGATCCAGCCCAGAGAGAGCGCAGCAGGCGCTGAATATTAAATTAAAACACATCCTCGCTTATACACGAAAAAACCCCAAGCTGGAAAGGTTAAGAGCTAACAGAGATCCTCAGAACAGTCTCTGTCTGTTTGGAATGAATTAATCAGACCATTAAACAAATCTTTTAATCTAAAGTATCCCTTTCATTTCAGTACTCTGTAAAACAAAGTGACTGGAGTATTGAGGGAAGAGTTTGCCATCACTGTGCTTTATTTGTACTAGGGAGGCGGGTGGTGTGATGTTTTTTTTTCCCTCCCTGTCTTCCTCCTTTGGAAACAAAAGCAGGGTTAGAAAGAGCACATGAGCTGGGACTCAATGGGCTTGGAAAAGGCTGAATTCCCATGGTTCACGAGGTGTTGCATCATGAGCAGAGATGTTTTTTTTATCTTGGGAGGCAGAGCAAGCACAAGGGGAGGCAACATCTGAAGTGGAGATGAGCAATATGTGGAAATTATGGGGTGTTGTTGTCTTGGGATAGCGAGGCTGGAGCAGGGAAGGCAGAGAGCATTACTGAGGTCTTGGAGCCCCGAACAAACAGGGAAGTTGTTTCTGCAAAGGCTCTTAGTGGAGTTTGTCAGAGACAGGTCTGGGGAGTCACCGAGGTGCTGGTGGGTGCTCAGAGATGTCAGCTGCAAACTGCCACAGGCTTTCCTCAGCCTGAGCATCCTCTGTCAAGGGAAGGGTCTGGGAGGACTGTACAAGTGGCAAAGCGCTCAGAAACTCTGCGTGCTACCTTGGACAACTCCTATCTGCAAGGCACTGCACACATCCGCAAGCACTGCACTTTCTGCAGTGCTGAACAGTGCTGGGGCCTATTGAGTTGTGTTTTTAAAGGCAGTCGTGAAGTTGGTGGTGCTTTAAGTTTCCCATTCCTGTGGGTTCAACTGGGAACCAGTGCCTTAGCATCCAGCTCTTTAGGGTGGCTCTAAAAGCAATTCAGAACTCTGTGAGGATGCACTCTTCCCCTATTCTTTACCCTTTAAGCAGTGCTTGATAGCATTTTTAAAGCCATTCCTGGTTCTTTTTCCCAGCTGAATGTGTGCAGGAAGACCTAACCTAGTGACCTGGGCACAGTGTGTGTGTTCCCCTTGCCACCCCATTTTGGCACTTGCACCCAAATATTTGAGGAAATGCTGCTATCATCCACACATGGGCAGAAAGGGGAGAGGCAGAGAGAAAGATAAACCCAGGTAAAATCAGTCAATCCTGTTGCAAAATCAAATGTATCCTTTTTTTTTTTTCCCCCTTATTATTTTTTTTCTCTCCTTTTTAATACACTCTTCAAAGCTTGCTAAGATTAAGTGCGCGATTTATCTTCGCCAAGTTTGAATTTTAAAAGGAACAGCCAACTGTGTGATCGTATTATTAATATTTATACCTCGTCACAGAATGTTGACAGATTAATTATGCAATATGGTATAAAAATCAGCAGGCAGCGTGGGAGGGCGGTGGCAAAGTTCATGTATTAATAACACAGCGGGGTGGCTCGCACGCTCCCTGTGTGGCTCCCTGTTATCAGCACCTCGTCCCGCGCCCAGCGGAGGCACCTTCATCCTGCTGAAGGGATGAGGATGCTGACAGCGAGAGGGGAAAGACAAATGGAAAAGGCTGAGGGATCCCAGCTCTTTTCGTGCTGCTTCAGGAGTCTTTGTTGGGTCTGGGAGCAGGTGTGAGGAGCCTCACAAGCATTCTTGGCCTGAAGAACACCAGGAGGTGGTTGTGTCAGTGGAGATGTGTGACGGTGTTCACAGGGGTCCGAGGATGAGGGAAGAGATGAGGATCTGATTCCATGTTTCAGAAGGCTTGATTTATTATTTTATGATATATATTACATTAAAACTATACTAAAAGAATAGAAGAAAGGATTTCATCAGAAGGCTGGCTAAGAATAGAAAAAGAAAGAATGATAACAAAGGTTTGTGGCTCAGACTCTCTGTCCGAGCCAGCTGACTGTGATTGGCCATTAATTAGAAACAACCACATGAGACCAATCCCAGATGCACCTGTTGCATCCCACAGCAGCAGATAACCATTGTTTGCATTTTGTTCCTGAGGCCTCTCAGCTTCTCAGGAGGAAAAATCCTAAGGAAAGGATTTTTCATAAAAGATGTCTGCGATAGAGATGCTGGATCAGGAGGTGGGGGTTTGCTCCAGAGTTGTCTCTCTCATCCTGGCTCATCCCTCCACCCACCAATTAGCCCTTAACGAATGGTGTCAGCCTGTCTTGCCAAAATTGCTTCTCTCTCACCTGACCATGGTGGCTGGTGCTGTGCCTCTTCTGAGGTCCAGACCAGCACCAGGCACGTTGGAGAAAGGTTTAAATCATCTTTAATGGACAAATATGAGATGGATGGTTGTACAGGGAGAGGCTTTTCCTTCCCCAAGATGTCAGCTTGGGTCGTTGGGCACAGCATCTGGGAGATTTATATAGGAAGAAATAGGAAATGAAAATTGTGTGAGCCCCAGGGGTGGGAGCAAAGTCATCTGAGAGCACCCTGGTGGTGTTTGCTGCCCAGCCCTGACTGGAGAATTGAAGTTTGTAGATGTTGTGAGAAGCATCTGTGGAGTGTTCCCTCTCAGGATCTTCTCTGCTGGGTTTCTCCTAGAGATGTGCATCCTGTGAGCCTGATCCTGCCCTGGGGCCTCCATCCATTGGCATCCGCTTGGCTGAGATGGATGGACGGATGCTAAATTAAGGTCGGCTGTGTGGATGATTCATGCCAGCCAGCCTGGCTGGACAGCAGAAGTCTGTGGCTGGGAATAAATCCTTCAGCGTGGAGCTGATAACGTTTGCCATGGGCAGAGCTGCCCGTGCAGCCGGCACAGCTCAGCTGTCCCCTCCAGTCACCCTTGGTGTGAAGCAAAGCTTGCCCTCCTGAAGCCCTTTGGGGTTGCTATTTCCATCCCAGCCTCTCTCTGCCTAAGTGCTGCTCGTTTGGATTTTTTTATTAATGAATCTTTTTCCTCAGTGTGTCCCAGGGGGATGTTTGATATGAAACGATTTGCCTGATGCTTCTCAAATAATCTCAAGCGGCGTCTGGGTCGGGCTGTGGGGATGTTCTCTGGCTGTTAGAGGGTTCTTTGTCAGAGAAGCCCTGGATCTTAGAAAGGCAGCAGAGTACATCTCTCTCCCTCTCTCCTCTTGCGTCTTGCTCCTGTTTGGCCCTGGCACAAGCTCTTTCCTAAAAAAACCCATCCATGTGCAGCCAGGCTATGGAGAGCAGCCTTTGGGGAGATGTGCAGAGGCATTTCAAGACAGATATCCCAGTTCCAATGAAGTGTTTAACCTGCCAGACAACAAAGAAAGTCATTTAAGGTGGCTTTTGAAAGCCTTTCCAAGGATTTGGCTTCTCAATTTCCATTCAAATGAACTTTCCCTGTTCCCTTTCGTGCAGCTTCCCAATGCCTCTTTTTACAGCCTTGGCCTTTCAATCTTAATTAAAAAAATGGGAAGAACAAAGGCACAATTGAGTGAAGCTCTTCAACAAATGGTTGAAGTAACAGATTTTCCTGGCTTTCAGTGCAGGCTTAGAGGTGTTTTGGGACTTTGCTCCATGAAATTGGGGTCCTAAGGCTACTGGTGCAAATCCCTCCAGCTTTTTCCACCCCAGAAGCAAGTCCACATTGATGAGAAATGTTATGATCTACCTGGAGCACATTCTCATCACACCAACTTGAGTTAAAAAGGATTTTTGCCTCCCATTTTTGTGGGTTTCTTTTCTAATTGAGATGGAAACAAAGGCAGAAGCCTCTGAGTTGTTTAGAAAATGTTTTTTTTTTCTGCTAATGGCAAAGTTGATCTCCTTCCGGATGGCCAGGCCAGATTTGTCAGCATTATCTGTCAGTGGCCCTTAAGTAGATGTGAATCTGGAAATGCAAAGGATTGGCTGTTAGTGAAAGGAGATTGGGAGCTCAGGGTGAGGGGAATGGCAAGGAAAGTCCAAAATGCCAGCGGACAGAGCCGTCCCCTGCAGCTTCCCAATCAGAGCCGGAGCTTCCTCCCAGTCTCCTCCTGCCTTTCCAGATGATAAACGTTGGATAATTGATTTATTCCGGCCGTGCCCCACCTGGCTGTCGGCTGTCCTGCTTCCCCCGAGTGCCTGCAGCCACTTTCCTGCCCCACTCCAATGCTCTCCCACCACACGAGGACACGGAGCCTTGGCAGGGAGCAGATGGACAGCCCATCTTGTGGGCATCAAGAGCAGGAGGCTCAGTGCTGGGCTCTTTGGAGGCTGACGGCTCCCAGGACCCCGGAATGTTGGGAGGAGCAGCCGAGAGGCGGCTGTTAGTCGGTGGGAAGGCAACTTTTGCTGGCTGAAGGTCCTTTTCTAAATAGCCCTCAAGGTTAAAGTTGGATGCTCCTTCCAGATGGTCTCCATCTGATGCATCTCATTATGGGCTTTAGCTGCCTCGCATTCCTGGCCTCCCAGTGCCAAGAATAACAAGGAATGGAAGCCAGCAACAGCGATGGCTGCTGTTAGAAGGGTATAAGATGATTTAAGGGTCAAGACAAGACCATATGGCCCATCAAGGTCCCGTCGTAACAACCCGGAGGAATATAAAACACCTTGTGTTAGTTCACCCTTCCTGCTTCCTCTCAAGGCTGTTTGCTGTCACCTGTGTGAGAGCAGTTCCCCAGCTCCACCCTGCTCTGATTTATGCCCTGAGCTGCTTTCCAGAGCCCTGTGGGTCCCCTCATGGCATGTCCTCCCTGGTGGGCAGGCAGGAGGAGCAGAGGCTTCCTGGGATCTGAGGCTCCAGGCTCAGACCTCTGTCACCCTGCCTGGTTTAGGGAAGGCTGGGAGACCCTGTGTGTGCAGCTGTGAAATTTTGGCACCCGAGGGTGTGCTGGAGCATTTACTGCTCCTGCCAGCATTTCTCATCCCTGGATTGATGTGAAGTGGCCTCTTGGTGTCATTGGTGGCTCACATCTCCACTGACTTCAGCCTCCTCAGCCAGCCCAACTGCTGAGCTGGATAAGCCACATCTGGTTGGTTTTTCCTTGAGATTCAGATGCATCTGGAGTGTGCTCAGCTTGTTGTCCTCTCAAATAGTCTGGGGCTTTTCCTTGGTTCCCGTGTGGACTCACAGCCTTCCTTTACCAAATTCTGCTAAAATAACACTCATGGATTCCATGGAGGGAGCAGAGCAGGAGGGACCCCTGCCCTCACTTGGGAAGTGGGTCTGTCTGCGTCCCATCACTTTAATTCCAAGGTGAAGCACAGCTTCCTGGCACAACCAGTCCCAGTGCTGTGGCTGCACAGATAAATCTGCATTTCTGAGAGGGAGCCGATGCCTCCTTGGAGTGCCAGCACAGGGCCTGGCCTGCAGCAGGCTGGAGGCAGCGATGCTCCCGTTCCCGAGGCTGTTCCCAAAACAGCAGCGTGGTGCGGGTGTCTGGGATCGTGTGGGCAGCCACACCTCGGGGCTGCGGCTCCTCGCCCTGGTGCTGTGTCCCTGCCCCGCTTTGGTGACAGGACAGCCACGCTCCCTGCTCAGCTCTGGTCCCGCAGTCCATTTCCCGAGGGAACACTTACAGCGCTGACCTTAAAGAGCAATTTCGGGCGAGCACGGAGCAGCTCAATTGTTCATAAACCTGACATTTATGTCTCAGAAATTCTTCCTCTGCAGAATGCACTGCTCTTTATGATTTTATCAAATAAAATGCCCCTTCGCCCCCAACCAAGCTCTTTCTCCTTCCCTGAGGTTTTTGTAGGGCAATCATTGTCAATGGAGAGCTTGAAGGCATCTGCTTGTCCTTAATGTCGTGGCACGGCGAGGGTTAGGGAGCTGCTTGTGCAGGAATTAGCGAGCACGGATGGGTAGGACTGAGCTCTGGTCCTCTAATGTTGGTAATTACTGAGCAGGGATTAGGGACTTGCACTGCGCGCACATAGAGAAACTGAGTATTAAATGCAAACAGATCAAACCACCTGACCGACCTGCAAAGTTTATTCCTGGGATTTTCACTGCTCTGCTGCAATGCTTCCTGGGCTTTCAGATCATTTCCCTGCTCGTCACGGGGGTGGCATGGAGGGTTTGGAAGCAGCAGTGTGGTGTTGTCCCAAAATAACTGGGGGTAGGATAACTAGCCAGGATGCAGGAGTGCATCTTCAGCTTCAGACTTCCCATAAAAAGCTGGAGCAAAACACCAGCTGTGGCCGGATGTACCTGTGTGAGAGCAGCCTTTGGTCTGTCCCAGCTCCACGGGGACAGCAGTGACCTGAGACAGGGCTCTCTGCTGCTCTGTGTCACCAAGTTCCCCAGGGATGTTGTGGATGTCCCATTCCCAGGACTGTTCAAAGCTGGGTTGCACTGAGCTCTGAGCAACCTGGTCTAGTGAAAGGTGTCCCTGCCCACAGCAGGGAGGTTGGAATGAGATGAGCTTTAAGGTCATTTCCATCCCGAACCATTCTGTGATTCTGTGATTTCTGTGTTTTTTGTGATTTTGTGATCTCCCCTTCCTTAGTGCTGGTGCTGTCTCCCAGCTCCTTCCCAGTCCCCACACAAGGAAACCCCCTGGATGAACAAACACTGCTTACTCTGACCAGGGCATCCTCTATCCAGTCTATTAATACCAGCTCCACATGGAGGGCTTGCTACTCTGGAAGTGTTAATTAGCTTCCCCCCTCCTCCCTCCCATTATTTTCCTGCCTCGCTCTTTAGAAGGTCTCTGAACCAGGAGATCAATGTCTCCAGCTAATCCGCTCTTCAGCAGCTTAGAGAAGCACCACAGAATACTCCCTTTAATTCTCCTCTAACACCTTTGCTAATCATCCCTCCCAGCCCCAGAGCCCCAGGCAGGTGGGGAGGGAAGCACAGCAGGTGCTCGTTTACACGGAGACACGGCAGGACCTGCACACCAGAGGGAAAGAGAGGGGTGCAGGGGGGAAAACCAGTGGGAGGGACAGGAGGGGAAGACCCCTTAGGATGGGAAGCATGGCATCAGCGTGCAAACTGTTTGAGCGCTCTTGGAGTCACAGAATCATTTAGGCAGGAAAAGGCCTCCCAGTGGTGTTGCTTCCCGTCTTGTCTGTTCCCTCCGTGCTGTAGGTACAGGTTGTGCTGCGAACCTCTGCAGTTAATGAGGATAACTGCTCCTCTTGGCCTCTCCACACAGTGCCCTGCAGTCTGTAAGGGCTTGTCAGGGTGGGTCAAAGCCGTGGAGGCTGGGATCTGGACTGAGCTGTCCCTCTGAGCAGTGTTCCCTGCTGGCAGGGGCATGCTGGAGGTACCAGGAGTGAGCAGTCACATCCCACATGCTGCCATGGTCCTCTGCAGCAGGACTCATGGAATCATTATGGTTGGAAAAGACCTCTCAGATCAGGTCCAACCACCCTCAGGCTTTTTGGCTGACTTGAGCTGGGGGCTGTGGGCATGGGAACGCTCTAGCTGCTCAACTCCCTGTGCTTGCCCATCCTCCCCTCTGTGGGAGAAGGACTTCTCTGGGGTCACTTTGGCTTTCACAGCAGAGCTGCATAAATAGCCTGGGGTCACTCTGAGAGTCAGACAGAGTCACCCATGGGTGACACTTGTCGTGCTTTGACTCCTTGGCTCTTGCTGCGCAAGTTTACCAGAGGCTGTGTGTCCTCTGTGGGGAAGACAGTGACCTGGATTTAACTGTGAGGACCTTGCTAAGCTTTTCCACCTCCAACTGCTGTGATCCAGCTAAACAGCTGGGAGCAAAAACCCACGTGGAAGTGCGAGTGCATGCTAATGAGTTGTGTTGCCAAAACCAGAAGGAACCAACTCTACAGGGATTTGGTACTTTTATTTTTTTTTCCCTGCTACCCAAGTTCAATAGCAGTGAATTGCATATTTCTCTGAGGCTTCTCAACAAACAATTTACAGTGTAAATATATTTGTTGGCATGCAAATCACTCTGCATTATGAGTCTTGATTAATATTATAATGTGTTGATGAAAGCCTCTAAGTGGTTCTTGGAACTAAGGTTCCTGACAAAGATCAGCTGTTTGGGTGCCCAGTGTTTGCAAAACATTAGATTAGGGTGATTTTTTCCTTTGTTTTGGTTTCTTTCCCCCATGTGTGTTGTTTAATGGGCTGTTTCTTTTCCCCCTCCCTCTGTTTAAGATGCTGAGTGCAAAGTGGCAGTGGCTCTTCAAACCAGGCAATTAATTAACACAATCAAGCTCTTCCCCACGCTGCTGCCACCCCTTTCTGCTCCTTGGCCCCCATGTAAGAAGGATGCTGCCGTGGGGGTGGTCCTCAGCCCCTGCTCCTGGAGATGCTGGGGAGGGACAGGATAAAGGGAACAGAGCTATCAGCAATCCCTGTGTGTGCCAGTAGCCAGGCTGGGACGTGGAGCAGCAAATCCACGTGTGGATGGAGCTGTTCACTGAGCAGCAGGGTAATGAGGCTTGATTGCCTCTGGAGCCATCCCAGGGGCTTTGTTCCCCTGGAACCTCTCTGGTCTGGAGGAAAATTCATGGTCAGTCCTGCAAATGTAGCATCATGAGGCTCCTTCCCTAGAGATTCCACTTTCCAGGATGGAGCAGCTTTGATGTTGTACCTTCCCTGACAGAACAGTGCTGTGAAGAACCACAGGGCTCATCAGAGGGTGCTGAGTGACCCCCATCCCACCTTCCCTGCTCTTTCCCTGCCTGCATTCCCAGCTCCATCCTTTGTGACTGCTCCTGAAGCACCTGGAAAGCCTTTGCTCCCTCTTCCACCCCATTCTCCTCCCAGAGCAGGCTGCTCTGGGTGCTGGGTTGTCCCTGGGGAAGGGGATCTGTGTTTCCAGCCCCTCTCTGGCATTTGCTTGTGGAGACAGGAGACGTGGCAGTGACAGTGAGCACCATTCTCCCCATCCAGCTTTTGTGAGGGCTGCTCTCATTGCTATTTTCCTTCCACCCTTCGGAGCTGAGTTCCCAAAGGTGTCAGGACAAATGCCACACTCATCAGTGTGGCTCTGCCCAGGCAGGCAGGAGCAGGGAGAAAAGGCAAGGAAGGAAAAATAACCCTGTTTAGCAGGCAGCAGAGCAGGGTTTAGTGACAGCCTCAAGTCTTGATCTTTGTTAAACTGCTGTTTTGCTCAGAGACTGACAGGGAGCACCATGAAATACGGAGTGTTCAGCTTGTACCACTCCGGAGAGCTGTGCAGGTTGTGTGGCTCTGCTGTGAGGTGCCTGGCAGGGAGAACACCAGGGGGGCACTCTGAGCTCCCCTGCCCCAGGAACAGGCTGGTTTGGGAGAGCGTCTCCCCTTTCTGCTGCTTCCCAAGCGGAGCCCACTCGTGGGCTGGCTCCCCTCCGGTTCTCAGCAGTCCCAAGTGGTTTTCTGCAGTGGCTCGTGGCTCATTTGGCCATCCCCAGGGAGAGCAGGATGGCAGAGCCATCCCCACCCTGCTCGTTGCCCTCTGAGCGTGGCAGCTCGTGCTGAGGTCTTGGAGTTGGAGCCGAGCTGGGCAGGGAAAACACAGACACTTAAAGGAGAGACAGAGAGAGAGGGGGGGAAAGAGTGATGAGCACACGTGCTTTAAAAGAACACACTGCCTTTTTTTTCCTCTTCCTTTTCTTTTTTTCTGAAAGCAGCTGTGCCTTTTTCCAGCACTTTTAACTGGTTGCCAGGGAAACAGAGCAAGGGAGAGTGGAAAGGTTAGATGGATATTGGACGAGGCTAATGCACTTGTTTCAACCAAGAATTGACAGGTGCTTAGGACACCGAAGGTCCTGATAACTCCTCATTTGTACAGCTCCTTTGCAGAGCCTCGAGTACCTCCCTACCACCATTAATTGTGTTTTAATCATTTGCAAATTATAATCCATCTCCATCAGGGGATCTCTAATGGTGGCTTTATGGAGCGTGTCCGCATGTTCCTCAGCCCTTCTGGGATACTGGGCGTGAAATATTGGGTACCTGGAGCCGCGTTGGTATGGGTGGGCTGACTTGAAGGGGCTTTGACTCCAGCAGAGGTCCTGATGGCAAAGGTGGGAATGTCAGCTGGGTGATCCAAACATGCTGGGAAAAGCACTGGGGGGAAGCCGGGTGTTTGTGGCTGTCTGGTTTCCCCAGAAAAGGGGCTGGCATGGGAGAGGTGGTGATGCACAAGTCCAGTGAGTCCACAGGGTCATCCCCAACCCTGGTCCTGGTGTTGGCAGAGTCCTTGGCATCTCCCTGCTCACCAGCAGCTCCCATCCAGCCCCACAGGGCTGCTGGGGCACATGGTCCTGGCATGTTTGCAGCTCTACTTGGCTTTTTCACCTTCCTCCGGGTTAAAACCAAAGACAAATGCCTCACTGTGGATTTTTGTCCCCATTGTGATGCTCAGAGGGCTTTTTCCCTCTGCTTCTGCTTTAGGTTTTGTTTTTGTTTTGCGTCTGTCTTGTCTAAAATAGCAGCTCCATCTAAGGAATAACCAAGGGGCCTGAAATTTGGCTGTTCAGGATGAGCGTCACATCTGGTCTGTGCAAAACACAAAGAGTGAGAAATGGCTACAGAGTCGTAAAGCTCAGGCTCTGGAGAGGCAGGGGTGGCTGCTGAGGCTCTTAGTGCATTTGGGGTTTGTTTTCCTGGGGAGGGCAGAAGGGCAGGTTTTAAAAAACCCAAGCTAAACCCCACTTGTGTCTGTGGGGTGGAAGGAGTGAATGGGTGATGCTGAGGGCTGGGGGACCCCAGCTCTGCTCTGGTACCCTGAGCCTCATCCTTTATCAAGCACTGATGGATAACAGGGCTCCCTCCTCCCTGGGGTGACCTCAGGGGACTCTGCCTCATCCTGCCCACCCCTCCAAAATGCCTGGCTGAGTTCTCCCAGGCCAGCTCATAACCAAGCCATGGAAGATGGCAATCCACCTTATTCTGAGCCGGGGAAGGAACAGAGTGTAGTCCTTGCCCAGGGCTGCAAACAGAGCTGCTCACTGCTCCTTCTTGTCAGCAGCTCCCCGAGCCTGCTGCCTCTCCATCATTCCTGAGTGATGGGTACCAGGCCAGCACTGAGATGCACAGCACTCATATCCCTATTATGACATTTTCAGTGTCACAGCTGAGTGTGAGGGACTTGGAAAATGTCACTTCAGGTATTAGAAAATGACTGTGCTTTTGCCATACTGTGGTTCCTGGTCCGAAGTGCTTTTCCTCCCATCAGTTCCAGCTGGAGGGGCCTCTGCCTTTGACTGAGGTATCTCTGCTCTGGGGTTTTTAGTGAAAAGTGTGATTTTAGTCATGGTGCAAGGAGCCAGGCTGACAGCCCTGGGCCATGCAGCCACTCCAGCTAAAGCACAAATGCTGAATGAGTTCCACATCTCCTGTATGCGGGGGTTTCCTCTCCCCAGCTTTCCTTTTCTCCCTCTTCTCCACCCCACTGGTGGCACGCTGCCCTGCCAGGTCCTTCACCAGCATCTCCCCTGCTTTGGAGGGGACCTGTGCTAGTGCCAAGAGGGGAGCTCAGTCCTAATCACCAGCTTCATCAGGGGTGATGTTTAAACATCTGACACATAAATGCAATGTGAGCTGCTTTTCCCATCCCTTCCCAGCAGTACATGGAATTGTGACCACCACGGGCTGCTGTGGGGCTGCCTTGCGCCCAGGTGAGCTCCAGAACTGATTCCTGGTGTGTAGAGACCTGAGCAGCTCGAGTGGCTCCAGTCTGTCCCAGTCTCGTGGCCTCATCCCCCTGGCAGCAGGAATGGCTCTGGTCGATCTCAGCAGCGCCCAGGGTGCCAGGGCAATGGGGCTCCCCAGCAAGCTGGCATTATCCTGCCTGAAAGAGAGATCAGGAATAGGAAAGGGAGTGGAAGAAGAGGAATGATTTATGAGGCTTCGCTTGGCCAAGCAGGGCATTCTCAGCATATTCCAAAATAATTTAGCATCATCTATTGTGCCTGCAGCGGGAGCTTGTTGCAGAAAACGAAAGGGAGCAAAAAAAAAAAAACAAAAAAAACCCCGCCACATAAAGAAGGCAGAAAGCCCCTTGATGGGATGGTTAGAGCTTGAAGTTTCTTTTTTCCTGAGGGCTGCTGTCTCCTCTCCCCAGTTCTCTCTGTAAATCAAACTGCCAGTGTCGGATCGGCGGCTCCGTCTTTCCTGCAGCCGCTTCCCCGAGGCCTCCGCGTGCACCGAGGGGACGTAATCACCACCTAGAACAGCTTGAAGGACACGGGCGCAGGAGCCGAGAGGACGATTTGTAGTGAATAATTTAGTGGATGAATTTAAAGCTTTTGTTCTCGTCGCAAATTACCTGCGAACTGTACGGCAAGGTTTTGATCATACAAATTCATTTTACATCGCCTCTCTCTGCCAACAGACCCACCTACCCGCTTCGTTCGGGCTTGAACCAATGCATTTTTCCCTGCACTTTGATGCGTTTTGGGGGTGGGTTGGACCTTTAATTAACCCATCATTTTGGTGCCTGTGGTTTTAATTACCAGCATAGGATTGCCTGTCTGAGTTGTGTTGAAGATTGAGGAGTGATGTTTGTAAATAGGAATAATTAGTGAAGTTTGTTTGTGTACCGTGGGGTGTTTGCACAGCCTTCAAAGTGTTTTGCTTTTAGGTGGAAGGAGATGAGATGGGCACAGGGCTGGGATGCCCAGGCAGGGATGAGTGCCAGTGTCAGCATCCTGGGATGCACTGCCTGGACATTGTGCAGTCGGGGAGGGACCCCTTGTTGGAGAGGGGCTTTTTATAAGGGTGTTGTAGAGACAGGACAAGGGTGGATGGCTTGAAGATGACAGGATTAGATGGGATACTGGGGAGGAATTCCTCCTGGGAGATGAGGAGGGCCTGGCACAGGGTGCCCAGAGAAGCTGTGGCTGCCTCTGGATCTCTGGAAGTGTCCAAGGCCAGGTTGGATCAGGCTTGGAGCAATCTGGGATAGTGGAAGGTGTCCCTGCCTGTGGCATGGGGTTGGAATGAGAAAATCTTTAAATCCCTTCCAACACAAACTGTTCTGTGATTCCCTCTCCCCACCCTGGCATCTCTTTCACACCCCTGAGAGGCTTTTCCCTTTGTGTTTGGTGTGGATGGCTGGATCCAAAGCTCTCTACTCCCCTCCGCTCACTGCCGAGTTTGTTTGGGACTAGGGAATTCAGCAAAGTGCATGTGAAGGAGGCTGCAGCCTGCTCAGAGACAGCCACGTGAAATGAAGTCGTATCACTCTCTGAGATCAAATTATCCTTCTCAGCTTTCGGGGAGAGGACTCGGGCAGCCCCACGCGAGAGCTCACTGCCTCCTCCTCAGCTCAGTTTATATCCTGGTCCCCCGGCAGACTGCAAATGCTCCCTCATCAGGCCCTGCTCTCTGTGCTAATGGCCCTCCATAAATAAGCCCCAGGAACAGCGATAGAGAACAATCATAAAAGGCAGGCGCATAAATTAAAGGCGATGTTATAATAAACTAGACAAGCCCTTCATCGAGGGTTTTATGTTTCTCCTTGAGTCGGCAGCTTTGCCAGCAGAAAATTATTTCCGTGTGCCTTGGCCCAATCCTCTGTCTCTCTGCTCTGTAGGTGCACACAAATGGGTGGCAGAAATACCTGGAATCACCATGTCCCTTTTTTGGCATTCCGGGTATTAAAGCTGCAGGGATTTCTCGGAACAGCTCTCAGCATGTCCTTAGGGTGGCAACAAGACTGTGGATTTACTGATGGTGGCTCTGGGCACTCTTTGTGGCCATAAATGAAATGCATTGGCTCTGGGTGGCTGGAATTCCTGAGAGCTCAAACCTGTTGCTGGCCGGGGGTACATGTACAAATCACAAATGGGATGGGGCTGCTGTGGAACGGGCCTTGAGCTGTTTTATTTTCCAGCATCAGTCTCATTCCATGGTTATGACAATGGGAAGATGCCAGCAGCTCACATCCCAGGCAGCAGACCAAGAACTTCATGTTACAACTCACTTTATAAGTTTTTTGACCAATCACACAAAGCAAAAGCCCATTGACAGTAGTTCCATCCAACCACTATAAGCACAGGTACCTTTGGTTAAAACAATGCTTGCTGATTTCGAATACAATACCTGCATGTAAGCCTTAAAACACAATGCACAGAGCTCCATTATTAAGCTTAGAACTTCCTAATATCTTGCTAGACAAACTTTTCTGTAGCTTAGAGAGTTATTCTAAACAAGCCTAAATACACAGACCATTGTTCTATTTGTCCTTGCTTTTCTACTTTTTAAATAATTTTTGTGCTGACCTATCTCATGGCTGCTGCTTAGCTCTAATCCCAGTTCTGCTGTCTCTGAGGCCTGCCTTTTGCAGCTTTCCCAAAACCCTCGAATTTGTAGATTCCCACACCTACACCTTCAGAGAAAGGTGAAGTTTTTGCACTCGCCCTGGTGAGCTGCAGTCAAACCTCCTGCAGGGAGATGCTGGTGCATAAAACAGCAGCATCTTGGAATGCGTGGTACCTCTGAAAGGCTGCTCCTTCCCCTTTGCCCCGGAGCATCTCCCTGGTTGGAAAAGCACGCACCAGTGGCTGGCACGCAGGCTCCGTGCCGCGGCTCCGGAGCGCCTCGGGAGTGCTGGATACACTGCTGAAACTCCTGCCTCTCCTGCCGAGCTCAGAGCTGTCTCTCCAAATCATCCTGGATGACTGAAACTTGGCAGGGCGAGTGGGAGAGGCAGGCAGAGCTGCGTGCTCGCAAAGTACAACTTCCCTGTGCTGGAGTCATTTGAGAGATGCAGCAAGTTGTGCCCTGTGCATGGAGTGGGTCAGGAAGGAGTCCATCTCCAGTTCTCTGACACACTGTGATGCAAGTTCATGTCTTGGTCACCATCTCAGCTTGCTCCCAAGTCCTTTTTGGACACTTTCAATCTAAGACAATGACCCTGAAAGTAAAGTGCAAAGTGCTGCTCCAGGCTCTGATCTTGCTTTCATCCTGTCCACCCATCCTTTATGGTCTGTGCAGTGAAATCCAGAGGCAGACAGATGTGTGTTGACAGGGAGGTGTCACCCTGTGCCTCTTGCAGGTGCCTGTGTGGACAAGGAGGAGAATTTCAGACATCCATCTCCTCATTTGAGGTTCAGAACAATTTGCAGGCACATTTTCAGCTCTGATTTGGATACTTGCCCAGCTACACGTCCAGCTCCATGCAAGGGGTTTCCCCCTTGCTGTGCAGAGTTGCATCCAAATGGGGCAGCTCAGACACATCCCCTGGGTGCTCAACCAGCTTCTTCCTCTGTAGTTTGATGGAGCTGCAGCACATCTCGTGCTGGTGTGGGAAGGTGATGGCCAGGCAGATTATGTACATGGTTGGGTGGGACAGATAAATGGAGAAGGAGGAGAGGATGCAGAAAAGGGGGGGATGGAGAGAGAGGGTGAGCTGTAGGCTCTGCTTTCTGCTCTGTGCTCCCCTGTACACTCTGGCCTGAGCTCCCCCTCGTGTTCAGCCGCACATATTTCTCCATTGCTCTCCTGACTCTCCTCTCCCAGTTATTGCAGGGATGTCCCATCTTCCTGGCCATGTTTGCATTGGAGAAGCTGGAGCCCCACTGGGCAGTCCACTGGCTGTCAGCCTAATTTCCCCACAACCGAGGCATCCCTCTTCTCCCCAGTGTGATTGCAGCACCTCCAGCCTTTCTGAATATTCAGCCCAGAGCCAGATGCTCAGACAAGCTACATCAAGAGCCGGAGAGCCATAGTTTTGATTGTGCAAGGAGAGGTACATGCCACAGACATGCCCTGGAGTGTCTCGCCGGGTTCCCTCGAGGGAGAGAGGAGCCGTGCTGTGCCAGTGCAGCATCAGGTCCCTCCAGAGGCTGGCAGGCACTCCCTGCCACTGCTGCCGCTCATCAGCCCCTCGCTGGTCTCGCACAGGGTCGTTTTCTGCTCCATTTCCTCCCTCAGCCTCCGGACTCCCCCTCCAAGCTCTGTGTTTTCTTCCTCATCATCCCGGCTAGGATAGAATACGACTGCAGCCACAAAGAGCTGAGATTGCAGCTGCCCTCGGGGCTTGTTTGCCCACATCACCTGTCGGATCAGGAAGCCTGTCCTTGGAAAAATATGTATTTCAGGCTGCCGGGGTGCTAATTTGCAAGGCCCATTACTCAAACGAAACATTAAAATGGCCGTCCATAAAGCAGAGCCTTTATCCGTGCCTCCCCCTCGGTCTGTACTCCCCGCGCCAGGTATAGGCTTCCTGTCAAGCCCAAGAGCCAAAAGCAAAGATTTATAGGAAGGTTCCTTAACTCCGACCTGCATTTTAATTATGTTGCCGCCAGCCTGTGCGGAGAATAAACTCAGTGGCTATTGTGTTACCCTCGCTTCTCATCTCCGGATGAATGCTCCGCGTTTGTGGTGTCCCCAGTGGGAACCCTCTTGTATTCACACCTGCTTTCCTCCCTGCTTGCCTGCACGGATCAGCAGAGTGGCTGCTGGTGCTCAAACCCTGATCCACACGTGAGGATGGGAGGGAAGGATGCAGGAAATGAGTCCTGTGCATCACCGTGCCTCAGTTTCCCTTCACGTGGGAGCTCTGTCCAGCTCCCCCCAACCCACTCTGTGTGCAGGGAATGTGAGACCTGGTCCTGCCACAGCCACCTCGGTGCTGCCGGGGCAGGAGGCACCGAGCAGGGCTTGGAGCAGCGCCGGAGCCCAAATTGCTTTTTGGAGAGCTCGATTTCACGCCGGGAGCGGAGCCGTGGCACGCGGGGAATTGAGGAGCCACGCTTGTCAGGGAGGAGATGCGCTGAACTTCAGAGCCGGCTTGTTTATTTTGCCTGTGTATTTATGAGCGGGGGTGTGTATAAATATTGCTCGCCTGTGCCAGACGATGCTGGTGTCGTGCTTCGTGCGGGTGCAAAGCTTGACCTGGCACTTCCCGTTGGGAATGATGCATATTTATTAGCGAGGCGATGGGTGGGAACGGCTCCCTCGCTCGCTGGCGTGGCAGACACTGGCTCAGCAGATCAGGGGTTATTATTATTAAAATAAATTAAAGCAAAAGCAGCTCGGCCACCACCGCGTCTCCCGTGCCGACTTCATGAAGGAGCCAACTTCTGCTAGGGTGGGAGAGGGGTTCATGAGAGGATGTTCTTGGGAAGTTCCTGACTGCATAGTGATTGACTCTGTAAACTCCGGGTGGCAGAGCACATCCTCTGCCTCAGTTTCCCCATTGATAGCAGTGACATATTGAAGTGATGTAAGTCTCAGCCTGGCAGGGGAGTGTGAAATGCTCCCTTCATTAATAAGCACAAAGTGCTTTGATATTTTTAGATGGAAGTGCCACGTATTGATATAATATTACTGTACCTCGTTTGACTTCTTTTTCGATTGCAAGCCCCCTCTTGATCCCGTTACCTGCAGTAACAGTTATCTGGCTATATTTTATCATCTGAATATTTCAATTAAATTACTTTAAGGGGAAAAAAAAAGCTGCAGCCTAGGCTGAAGTTGGAAATGATCACTGTATCACTCCAACTTCCCTCCATTCCCAGAAGGTTAATTGAAAGGCAGCCATCTTGGTGACGTTTAGACAAATGAGGATAATTATGTGTTCTCCAGCTCTTTGAGAGGTTAATTGCTTAGATGTACGAAGACTTGAAGAACAAAGAAGGAATAAATCAGAAGCAGGACTATGATCTGATAATGTAATTTGGGATATTCACGTGCAACTCAAACAAATAAACCCCCTAATTGCATGCAGTTGTTCGGCCCCTGGGGTTACCGAGATGAGACTCCTGGTTTGCTGGGATGCTGGGGGAGAGGGAGCCAGCAGGAGAGGTCTTCATCTGGCTGGTGCCCAGGAGTGTCTGTTGTCACCTCACAATGATGACGACTGCTTTATCTGGCACTGGAGATGACTTCTTCATCTTCACGGAGCTGTCACCTGGCTCCTTAGTGCCTGAAGCATCAACCCTCATCCCGGCAGAGCAGTGGTGGGTAGAAATCAGATGGGTCAGGGAGGCGTGGGAGCAGCGAGCAAAGGATTTCCTCTGGTGGGTTATTTTATTTTGCCTAATTGCTGGTGAAATTCCTGCAAATTGGCAATTATATTCCTCAGCTGATGGCTCACCCAGGTCGTTTACAGATCTCGTGTTTGGCAGGAGCGCTTTATGGTGTTCGCCATGAAATACAGCTTCGCTCTCCAGCGGCAGAATTTCCCTCTTTTTAGAGGTTATTAATTCCATCTGCAAGGATTTTGCACCTAAATCTTGTGGCAGCACAATCGTGAAGGTACCTGATTTTCTCCTTTTAATTCATGCTGCTGGACCAGTCTGGGAGTCAGTTTGTCCATCTGTCAGCCCCTTCATCCTCTTGGGGTGGGATACTCCCTGGGAGTGACTTCCAGGTGTGAGGGGTGTGGATGGAGTGAGCTGATTTGCCCCTCAGCTTTCCCTGCCCGCTGTCACCGCAGTGAATGGTGCAGCGTGGAGCCAAGACCTTGTAATGTTGGAGCTTTTATGGAAGTCTCAGGGTTGTGTGGAGCATCAAGCTGTCCAGCCTGGATCAAACACTGCTTCATTTTCCAACCATGAGGGTCAGGAAAACAGTGCATTTTTTCTTTGCTGAAAGCTTGAGGGTAAAACATCTTCATCGAGCATCTCTTTCTCCCTCGGTTCTGTCTCTGGGGAAGTTGGAATTGATTTCAAATGAGCAAATGCCTCCCCACCCCTCACGTGTGAGAAGCCCTAAGCCTCCACCTCTGAAACACCGGCGAGAGGTTTTTCCGTCGATCTGTCTGGAATTGCAGTTTAATTCCCTGCGTTTGCTCCCGTATTGTGCATTAAGATACAGTGAGTTTATCCAGCAGTCCAGCTGTTTTGAAGATAATTACTACAGAACTCAACCTGATGTAAAATAATCCTCCCGGGCAAGCAGCCAAGAGCTTGAGACTTATCCTCCAAAGACTGAAACCTCTCCATTACCCTTAAGAGCCACAGAGATAGCAGTGGGCATCTCATGACAAATATATTTTTGGTGGTAATCAACAACAGGATGTGAGAAGAGGTTTGCTTTCTGCCTGGCTCTTGGGGAGGGTGGTGTGGCCAGATAGACCGACCGAGAGCATGAGGCCCACATGTGATGGAGACATGGATGGCTTTCCTATTAAAGGGCTCTATATGCTTTTGTTTCCCCCAGGAACCCCTTTTGGGGTGACAACACCACCCCCTTGTTGCATTGCCACCATGTCCTGCACTGGGGCGGCTTCAGACCAATTTCCCCTCCTTGCAATGCAGGGACAAGTGTCTGATGGTTTTGCTCCGGCTCCTTCTCTCATGGATGTGCCCTGATCCAGATTTTAATCAGCCTACCATCATCCTTTCTTCTTTTGCAACTGTGGGATGCTGCCAGTGCCACGGTCACATCCTCCTGGGTTGAAAGTGTCCCCCTCATCCAGCTGAGATGGAGACGGTCACCAGTCCCATCAGGATGGCTGAATCAGAGCGGTCAGAGCCTCGTGTTGCCACACGCTAATTACCGCCACTTAACTGCGTGTCCAGCTGTGACAGCCAAAGTTATTCCTCTCTCTCCCTGCATGGGCAGATGAATGAAAAAACCCATCAAAAAAAGCAATAGCAAGGAAAATTCCAACCCTACAACCCCAGCGCAGGCGTGGAGGACTCGAGGTTCTCAACTGCTCAGCTCTGCTAGCGATGAACTCAGTGTTTTCTTTGCTGCTTTTGATTGAAGAACACTGGAAATCAGGCGGTTGCAGGTGCTGTATTGTGTGAGATTAGCACTGATTTAGGCAATGTGCAGGTGCTGATTGAGCAGGGGGCTCTGCTACGCTGGCAGAGAGCAGGGGAATCTCCAGATTGCACCCTTCAAGGGTGCTGAGAGCATTGGTGGGTTTTTCCCTGCAGGGATGTAGGGCAGGGCTTGGTGTAGGGATAGGGGAATTTGCTTTTCCTGGTGAGAAAACAGCTCCCTGCTCATGTTTCTTAGGATAGGTAGTAATGCCTTGATGGTAAACGCTGCTGGATGGTGACTGTCTTTTTGGAGAGGAGCTGGGAAGATGTCCCAGCCTTCTTCAAACCACAGCACGGCCAAGTGACCATGGAGAAGTGTGAAATAAATGCCTGGCTGTGTTAGGGAGAAAGTGCAATCATTTTGGGCAAGGAAAGATGCTTTTCTGTACTTCTTCCAATTTCTGTGGTTTTGCTGGCCTGGCTGCCCCTGCTTGGTGCCTTCATTTTCATCTCTGTCTTTGTGAGATGAGGTGTGGCCGCCAGCATCGACTGCCTCTGATGGAAGCATTTACGTGCCACCTGCTCTATAAACATTCCCATTGATTTGTTCCATCCAAAGGCCTTCCACTTTATTTCTTTTGCTGCCACCTCATACTTCCTTATGAAGATTTCTCCTGAGCTAATAACAGCTGTTGGCTGTTGGGGCTTAGGCTAATGCCTTCTGACCTTCCCTACCACACAGGGGGAGCATCCTGGCATGTGGACACAGGCATTGATGCAGTGCTGTGTCAGAAACAAGGGAAAATAAGGTTTGGAGGAGTACTGGGAGGAGTGCCTGACTTTGCCCAGCCCCCTTTCCCTTGCCAATGATGTTGTCAGGGTGAGGTGTGTCCCTGCAAGCTGAAGCAGAAGCAATGAGGAGTGAAAGAAGGGCTTTACGAACTGGAGGCAAAGCCTGGCTCGCTTTAACAGAGCTGACTGTTTCTGGATTTGCTCGATGTGGAGCATTAATTCAGAAAATCCTGTGAATGGCTTTGGGGAGAAGATGTGATCTGTCAGTGGGGGCACCGTGCAGCATCTCACCTCACTGGGCATCCCTTCCCTCTTCAAGCTAGGATTGCTTTTAAAGCCCTCTGCAGCACAGCTATGCCTGCATCAGATTTAGCATCACTGTGCCACCTGCAGTGGTACCCAAGTCCACTCCTGACTCCAGGGGGCTCAGACCCCCTCCCTGAATTAATGTCAGCTCAAGCTTGGCAGCGACCCCTTGGCAGCCTTTGCATGTTCTGGGTTGTCACAGAGGCCACCCAAAGCCCTGTGGATGCTGGGTACAGAGCAGCCAGTGCTTTGTGTGACACGGACCCCTCAGGGACTGTGTAGTGAGCATTGTCTTGACTTCTGATGCCTCGCGCAGACGGCTCCCGCCCTCCTCATCATCTTGTTATCATTCTAATGTCTGGGAGCTGCAGTCATGGACCAAAACACCATTAAACTATCTGAAATGGAGCAACTCGACAGCCTCTGCCCTCACAGGCTTATTATCTTTGCAGATGGATATTTTATATTTAGCAGTCGCTAATGTATCAATTTGGGCTTTGATTTTTCACAGGGAGCAGCTCCTATTCTGGTGCCTGCTGGTGGGCAAACGGCCACTGCAGGGGAACCGCCAGGGACTAATCCTTCCTGTGAAGCCCTGAGCCTCTGGAGAGGGCAGAAGGGTCCCATAGCCCTTGGAGGGCTTTGGGCAGGGGGTTGTTGGGAGGGAACAGGTTTTCCAGAGGCCTGGAGTGTGTTTGAACAGCACTGGGAGCTCCTGGGGAATTGGAGCGGTAGCAGTGGGGGCAGGCAATTAATTAAACTCGCAGAGTGAGAGGCAGTTGTGTGTGGCTTTGCAGGAGGCAGCGGCTGAGTGGTGTACAGTGGGGAAGGAGGAATGTTACAGAGAAAAGGAGAACTCCTTGGGCTGGCCAAGCTCTGGCACACCTGTGCTCCTTGTTTTCCCTGAGGGGGTATGGGTGCGGTGACGGATCGGGACATGCTGAGTGGTTGGTGAAGGCTGGATGGGCGGTGGTAGTGCTGGGTGATGCCATAGACTGCATCCCAAGTGCCTTCTGTCCTTGGGGTGCTGGGGTGGCATGGGGATGGCGTGGAGCTGTGCTTTCTGTCCTCAGGGTGCTGGGGTGGCATGGGGATGGCGTGGAGCTGTGCTTTCTGTTCTCAGGGTGCTGGGGTGGCATGGGGTCAACATGGAGCTGTGCCTTCTGTTCTCAGGGTGCTGGGGTGGTGTAGGGATGGCATGGAGCTGTGCTTTCTGTTCTCAGGGTGCTGGGGTGGCATGGGGTCAACATGGAGCTGTGCCTTCTGTTCTCAGGGTGCTGGGGTCTTGTGGCGATAGCATGGAGCTGTGCCCTCTGTCCTTGGGGTGCTGGGGTGGCATGGGGATGGCATGGAGCTGTGCTTTCTGTTCTCAGGGTGCTGGGATGGCATGGAGCTGTGTTTTCTGTTCGCAGGGTGCTGGGATGGCATGGAGCTGTACCCTCTGTTCTCAGGGTGCTGGGATGGCATGGAGCTGTGCTTTCTGTTCGCTGGCATGGAACTGTACCCTCTGTTCTCAGGGTGCTGGGATGGTGTGGAGCTGTGCTTTCTGTTCTCAGGGTGCTGGGATGGCATGGAGCTGTACCCTCTGTTCTCAGGGTGCTGGGGTGGCATGGAGCTGTGCTTTCTGTTCCTCAGGGTGCTGGGATGGTGTGGGGATGGCGTGGAGCTGTGCTTTCTGTTCTCAGGGTGCTGGGATGGTTGTGCCCTCTGTCCTTGGGGTGCTGGGGTGGTGTGGGGATGGCGTGGAGCTGTGCCCTCGGTTCTCTGGGTGCTGGGATGCTGTGGAGCTGTGCACTCCGCACCCAGCCACTGAGAAGGATGGGAGAGAGGGGAGAAGGGACACTGCGGGTCCCTTGGAGATAGAGTGGACATGAGCATGATGGAAGAAAAAGTGCCTTGTGCCCTCCACCGCCCGAATAAACAGCATGGATGGCAGTGAGGGAAGCTCAGGTGGCACAGTCCTGCCCTCGGGAGCTGCCATGTGAGACCTGCTGTCACACGGCACAGATGCCATTGTCCCTGCAGATAATGTGGCGGGTTGCATTGTTGGGAGAGGATTAGAGGAGCTGCAATGTTTTGATGGCCTGCTTCTCATTTGCATCTTGAACGAAGTGGGAGCCCAGCCAGGTTCTGTTCTTTTGTGTTTACTTCTGAGGAAATGTGTTTATTTCCGATGATTACAAATAAATCTCCTCTGCCTTTGCTCCAGCCGCCCAGAATAAAAAACATCCGGTGCCCCTTAACTGTGTAGCCAGGGCGAATATTGGAAGTGCGGGAGAAATCACATTAGGAGTCCCTGGAAAATGTAATTAACAATTTCTTCTCCAAAACAAGGGTGTTTGTTCTGCCCCTGTGACAGGTATTTTTGGTTGGAGGTTTCCCAGGGTGAAGCATCACCTGGTCGCTGTCGAGGGGCTTCACTCCCGATCTGGGTGAGCTATTTTAGCTGCTGAAAACTGGGTCAGCCAGCAAGTTTGCAACTGGTTTTGGCATCTCCATTTGTCATCCTGACGAGACATGTTACCTACAGGAGAGAGAAGCAGTTTGGGGTTGAAGGGCCATAGAGGAGTTTAAAAGTAGAGCACTGTTGGTTTGAACAAGGAAACAGAGAGGTTTGAATCCTAGAATCATCAAATATCCTCGGCTGGGAGGGACACACAAGGATCATTAAGTCCATGTCCTGGCTCTGCACTGGACAACCCCAAAAATCCCACCATGTGTCCAAACAAATGGAAACATAAGAACCTATAGAAGTATCTTTTATGGCTTCTTTACCAGTTTGTTTCTTAATTGGTGTCTGTTAGCATCCTCAGATCTAGGGCTGTTAGGTTTGATGGATTTGCAGCAAATTTGGGTCTTGTTTCCAGAGTCCATTGAAATGTCTTAACTGGGCTTTGTCCAGGTTTTAACACAGGGCAGAATAATGTCTGAAATTTGTCTTTAGCCTGCAAAGAAGAACACCAGAAGGAAAGGAAAAAAAAAGATTTTGCTCTCTGGAGAGCAAATCAGGTATTATTCTCTTTAGCAGATAAAGTAATTTATTTCATTTTGAATCACTGACAGTCTAGGTTGCAAATTTGGGTTGATCCATCCCCCAGCCTCTTGGCATGGACAGGGACCACTGGTGTTGGTTCTTCAGGTATAAACATGCCCCCTGGGTTTCTTAGGATGTCCATCAACGTCTTGGGGTCCCGTGGATCCCATTCCTCAGCATATTTTGCACTCATGGAGAGGGTTTTGCAAGACTCCCTGTATGGCTCAAACTCTTTTTTTTTTGCTGCTTATCCCTCCAAATTACTGCCAGAAAACTTGTGCTGACCCTGGACACAGTATTTCCCTCACCATGGGGGAGACATTGAGGGCAGCCCCAGGCTTCTCCCTCGTGTTCAGCCGAGTCAGCAGTGCAGGAAAGGTCTGTGACATGGCCAGAGAAGGCAGGGGGTGGAGATGGAGGGTGTTATGGCTCAACCCACACATAGGTGAGGTGCTGTCAGTGCTCATTGATGGGGCTGGGAAGGAGCCTGCTGTGGAAGCTATGAGGGGTCTCTCCTAATAGGTGCAGGAGGAGGGAGACGGGCACTGTGCGCCACCACACACAAAGAGCACGTCAGCAGAGCTATCTGTATTGTTGGCACTAAGTGAAATAATCCCACGGCAAACTTCAAAATTAGCATTTAAGAATGAGGAATAGGGGCAATTAGAGGGGAAGCAGCGCAGCGCCGGTGCCCCCAGCTCCCACCCTCATGCATCTTCTCACGCTGCTGCGTTCAGGTTCATCACCCTCATCTCTGGTGGAGCACTGGGATCCCTGCAGCAGCTCTCATCCTCCTGCAGAGTGAGGGGATCAATATGGGTCTCAGGAGATGAAGCCTTAGAGAGCCCACATGTATCATTGTGAACGCTGTGGGGAGCTCCAGCAAAGCCTGGCATCCAGAGCTCCCCAGCCACTCTGGAGGAGAGCAGCAGTGGCTGGAGGCAGCTCAAGGGTTACAGATGGTGAAAAGTCTCTGCTCAGAGGCAATGAGGGTGTAAGTGGGATGCAGAGATGGAGGAGCTGATGGCACTGGTCACACTGTGCAAAGAAGGGATGTGTGGGGATCTGGGATGTAGTGTATACTGGGGGCTGACAATATCATTCCCGAGATATTCCCCCTGCCTTGCTGATGGGCTTTCTCCAGGTGAACTACAGAGCCAGGATAAGTTTATTTCCCTCCCATGTGACAGGCACTTTATTGTCTTTTGTCCCTCCTGGACTGCTAAGGCAGTTTCTAGAGATGGATACGGAATGGATGGATGCCTTCAGGAAACTGTTAATGGGGGTTTGTCTTTGGTTTTAATTAGATCCCTTCAAGGGAAAACCTCTTGGCCTGCTTTATTATCCAGCTTTGTCAGAGCTTGTCTGCTTTATCTAAACACTTTGCAGAAGTCTCTTTACCTGTTTGCTTACTGGAGACATTATCATAATCCTGGTCAATTGGAAATGGGGAGCAAAGACGGCTCAGCAGACAAGTGAGTGCCGAGTGCCGTCAGTTTAGCAGCTAATGGAGATCACTTTCCCAGACAGGTAAAGAAGCTGATGAGGTGATCCTTGTGCCAGGGTATCCATCAGTATTCTCTTTGTAGTGCCAATTGCCAGGACACGGGAAAACTGGCGTTGGGAAAGTGAGATTAGCTGAGAAGGTGCCTCCAGGAATGCCATGTGCTCTGTGCCTGCTGATGGATGGGGCTTTTCTGCTGGTGGTGGTTCTGACACACTCCCAGGAGGCACAGGAGGTCTGGTTTTTTGTCTGGCTGTCTGTAGCTGCAGGGCTTACAGTCTGGCCTCCAGAGGAGAGGAACATGATGCTGCACAAAGCCGAAGGGACTTGGTCCTAAATTTGCTATTGAGTGGCAGTGACTGAAGAGTGGGCTGGAGGGATGGGAAGGAGGAGCCTTTGCCTCCTTGTTCTTGGCATGGGTTTGTTAGAGAGGTCTCCAAGTTGCTGCTTCCTGCTCGTTCCACGTGGTTTTAAGGGCAGTACCAGTCACCAGCACCATGGACAAGGCAGGGTGATGCTGTCCTTGCCCTCCCTCTTGTGAAAGCATCCACCTGGGGCATCCCTGAGTGCTCATGCACACAGCTCTGAGGTGTAAGTGTGAGATGTAAGTGCAGAATGAACCACCCCAGTTTTCAGGTGTCCTGGACCACCCCAGATCTCTTCAGGAAGCGCATCCCATATGCAGCACAGTGGAACATCCTCAGCGCCGGCACGAGCGTCTCATCCCTGTCACTTCAAACCCGAGTCCTTGTGCTTCACCCCTAATGAGGGGACCCGAGAGTACCTCGCAGGGCTGTAGTCTGGATATTTATATGAGCGCAGACATGCAAGTTGTCTGTTTTACATATTGCTGCCCTGATTTTTCAGTGCACGCAATGAATAATTTACAGAAGCCGTGTGTAAGTATCTCTTTATTATTCATTATAATGAAGTGAGACAGCAGTAATAGTCCACTAGACTGGAATCCCCCAGGGCCGAACTTTACTCGGCTGTGCTTAGCTCTCCCCCAGTTAATTTGAAGGAAGAGAGGGCTCGGTTTCCTGACAAGGACAATGCTGTCTGCTGGCACAAGGCCGCCCTGGTCTGGCAAAGCCGAGCTGGCACCAGGGCACGTGTGACACCAGGCAGGCTCCCCTCGTGCCGGCGGTGCCGCGGCAGGCGTGGAGCACCATCCGTCTTTCCCGGCGTCCATACGTGATGTGGCTGGCAGAGACGTACAGCTCCTGCAAGGGGAAAATTACTTGTTTGCAGGAGAATATATGGCTCATTCCTCTGAACTGAGAACCCGGGGGGACCCTCAAACATGCCAAGTATCGCCCCTTCCCTGCGCCCGATTAATAATCTCGATCGAGGTGATGCTCTGCAATCTCAGCAAGGGAGGCATATAACACCCCCAGAGCCTGAGCAGGAGAGGCACTGCAATGGGGATGAGGACAGGAACAGCCTCCCAGCTGCTCTCTGAATTTACAGGCATGTGGAGAGGGACTCGCACGAGTTCCTTGATTGACTGTAGGTGCCTTTTCCTACGATCTTGGCTGCACAAAGCCGCGGCAGGTCTGCCACTGCTGGCACTAGCTCACGTCTAGCTTGATTTCCCTTTTTTGTTTTTTCATGCCAAGAGAAGGCTTCCCTAGCCTGGTCCTCAGGTGACAAAGGTGAAGCTCCCAAGGGATGCTGGGCTCTTAATTTAACCAAATGCTCACACCTTTTGCTGCAGATACCATGGCAGCAGCAGAGTAGGCCACAAGTAGATAGATGGAGAAGAATCTATCAAAAAAGCATGAAAAAGCCATGTTTTCCAGGAACAGTTTAATTCCCTTCCCCCCCATCCCATTCCTTGCCAAGTGTAACTCAGCGCCGTGGACCGGAGCTGCCGAGCTCCTGCACGTCTCAGAGCTGGGAGGGTGGGAGCCAGGCAGGAAATAAATAATGGAAACGACCGCGTTGTGTTTTCAAGGCACTTGTAGGATTTACAGCTGCTTATCCAAATGTTCCCTTCCCTTCCCCATGTGCTGGCTTGGCCATCTCCGGCTGTTTCTCTTCTTCCCCTCTCCCTGCGCGTGTGCTGTGGCCCCTGTCCCCAGCAGTGGGGGTGTTTATCACCCCGGGGATGGCTTGAGGGCTGTGCCGACAAGCTGAACTGTCAGCACATTTTACAGCTTCATCTGGAATTCTCAGTGCACAGCAAAGGCAAGGGGGGCTGTGGAGGTGGGTGAGAAGAGATGGTCTGCCTGGCTTGCAGAGGTCAAACAATGGGAATTTTGTCTGTGGCTCCCCAGTTGTGTGTAAAAGAAAAAGGGAGGTTTTGTTTCTGGCGAACCGACTGTTTATGTGAAATCTCACGTGATGGGGGATGTGGAAACAGGGAGCACGGCCACAGCATGCAGCATCTCCATGCTGGCAGAGCTGGGGAGCCACCCTCCCATCCTGCTCCCATCCCTTTCTAGGACCTGGGATGCTGTGTGTGTGTCCCGTTCCAGGTGTGTGACCCTCTGTGTGTCCCCTCCAGGTGTACTGTGGATGACCGGGTCACGCGGGTAGCGTGGCTGAACCGCAGCACCATCCTGTATGCCGGCAATGACAAGTGGTCTATAGACAACCGTGTGGTCATCCTGTCCAACACCAAGACCCAGTACAGCATCAAGATACACAACGTGGACATTTATGATGAGGGGCCCTACACCTGCTCTGTGCAGACAGACAATCACCCCAAGACTTCACGCGTCCACCTCATCGTGCAAGGTAGGTCTGAATGTGCCTCATGCTGTTGCTGCGTGGTTTGGTCTGGAAGGCTGCCTGGACTTGGAGGGTTTGGAGGCCCTCTTGATAGTTGAGTTGGAGCTGCTTCAGAGATTGCATGGCGTGGCAACAGTAGTGTGGACAAGTGCCCACCATGCCAGGGAGGAGATGAGCGTGCATTGTCTCAGCCTTGCTGTGTTGTACAGTTGTCACATGGGGCAGAGGACACCTGAGAACTGGTGGTGGAGCTGCTGAGCTCTTCTTTATTCCCTCTTTGCCTGTCCATGTTGTGAATTTGACTTGTCTCCACTGCTTGGAACTGTGTTGCTCAGCTCCCTCCATCAGGGATTTGTTAGTAAGGTGCTCAAGCAGGTGTTTGAAGATGCTTCAGGAGAGCCAAAAGCAACGTGCTGCCAGGCACAGAGGAGAAGCAGATCCCAGCAGCACAAAGCTCTGTGCTTTTGGGAGAGAGGTCAAAATCTCTGTGGGGCCATGAGGGGCTCTTGGCACAGGGCCTCACAGGCAAGTGTATTAATATAGCAGATGCTGTTGGGCTGCAAAGCAGTGTCCTGAGGCTGCTCTGATGGGGGGATCCAGGTGCTGGCAGATCAGAGGAACCAGTAGGTCTCTGATGGATGCTGCCTCTGGATTCTTGCGGCTTTGCACCAGCTACTGGCTTTTGTCCGGTCTCTAGATTAATTTTTCAGAGTTAGTGTTAGTTCAGGTTAGATAAAGATAATGAAAGTTTCCTAATCCTCTTAAAGAAGATTTATTTGGCTGAGTAGAAAGCTCTCGGAATACAATAAAGCGTGTATAAAACCAGGACCTAATCTTTCCTTTAATTTCAAACAGCTGATGGGTATTGATTTTGCAATGAGCAAATCTGAAAACTTTCTCAGCCTCGACACATCCCTGAAAAGCCCCCAACAGAGTTATGTATGTATTTATGTACCCTCCTCATTGGCTAGAGGCAGGGGTTGATTGTGGTCACCCGTCCAACAGGTTTTCCTGCCTGGTGGTTGTGGGAATGTGTTGGGAAACCCCAGATTGTGTGCACCAGGCTGTGGTGAAGAAGGGGAGTGCTCACCTCGGGAAGAGGGGAGAGGAGATCCACTGGAAACATCCCTCCATCTCCGTGTTCAGAGCTGTCCCTCTCCACTTTTTCGAGCTGTGTGCGAGCTGTCCATCTGTGAGGTTTAATCTGTTTGTCCTGTCTGCTCTCTAATCGTGCTAATCCATCCAGTCAACAGTGGTGAAGTATCCGAGTGCTTTGCACCTCATGAAATCAGGTGAACTGGCTGCGGTGCTCAGCACCCGCTGCCCTCACCCCTTTCTCAGGGTGATGCAGGCACCTGCCAGGCACAACCAGGTGAAGGCGAGAGAGAGTTTGTGTCCAGAGTGCTGGTCTGGTGGGGAGGCATTCCTAACTGTGCTGGGGAAAGTTTTTTTTTTCCTGGTGTGAGCAAGTCCTGCTGAATTGCTCCCACCGCAGCGATGACTGTGGTTCTCAGCAGTGTCACTTCTGCTCAGCTGGAGGGAAGCATGAGAGGAGCTGGGGGTGCAGGCACAGGTCAAGTGGTCCATGCTGAGCAGTGTCTGTACTTCCCTTTCAATGTGTTAAGCTCAAACCACACGGTTTGCCCAGCTGAGAAAATCCATCTTTAGGCGCCTTTGATGGTGGTGATGAGAGAGGCAAATCCTCCTGTGCTCTGTTCTTGGTTCAGCCTGAGGAAGAAAAAGCTTGTGTGGTGATGCCACAGCAGCCTTCCAGTATCTGGAGGAGCCTACAAAGAAGTCAAGAGGGGCTCTTCATCGAGAATTGTAGTTAAAAGGAATAATGGGTACAAGCTGAAAGAGAGGAAAATTAGGCTTGATGTAAAGAAGAAATTCCTTCCTGTGAGGGTGGTGAGGCCCTGGCACAGGTTTTCCAGAGAAGCTGTGGCTGCCCCATCCCTGGAAGTGTTCAAGGTCAGGTTGGAGCAACCTGGTCTAGTGGAAGGTGCCCCTGCCCATGGCAGGGGATGGGAACAAGATGATTTTTAAGGTCACTTCTGACCCAAGCCATTCTATCATTCAGCTCCATTGCAGCTCCTTGGTGGCTAAATTGTGATTTTTGTGAGGGTGAACAATGCAGTCCTTTGCTCAGTGTTGAGAGGAAAGGAATGATTTTCCAAGGATGGATTTAGTCCTGGCTGTTTCTGTAAGCAGAGCACACACTTTACAGGGATGGGAACAAAGCCCTGTTTCTGGCCTCAAAATTGAGGTTTAGGTCTGTCCTCTGTTTTTTGCCCTCACCGTGCCAGCAGGATGCCAGACAAGCAGTAATGACCAGTTAGCAGCTATATTCAGGTCAATTAATTTCTATTTGTATTTTGCAAAACTATAAGTTGGCCGGAGAGAGTATTGATTCTTTGTGCCCGTGTTCAATTGGGTTTTAATTGTGCTACTGAGGGGCCCGGCCTTCCCTCCCAGCAACCCAGCAATAAATCTGCCAGGGAATCGCCGTCAACAGTAAATGTGTCTCTTAGTAGCACTATTAATATGTCTCTTGCATTGGTTCATTGCAACAGCCGTTAACAGCGTAGATGGCAGGAAGCCAGAGGGGTTTTTTTTGTCTCCCTTTTCCTCTTTTTGTCAGGAGCTGCCTCGTGATGAAGGGATGGATGCTTTCAGAGATAGATGTGATGTTTATGGCACGCTGGTGTGTTCTGGGGAGAGTTTGGGATGGAGAGAGAACAGGCATTTAAACTCATATAAGCAGGAGATGAGCCACCCCATCCTCCTCTTGTCATAAAGGCTGGAATGGAGCTGAAGTGGGGTGGGCCTTGGTGAGGCCTCCTGCCTCTGGGATGGGCAGTGTGAAGGCCACCTCTCAAAAAGAGGGAGAGGGAGAGCTCCTGGGAGGTGCAGGCTTGCAAGGAGGAGCTGGGAGACCTTAATGGCATCATGCTGCAGGATGGTTTTTGGAGCGAGGAGTGTGGTAGACCATAGGCAGGCACAGCCCCACCTTCATGGCTTGGGCTGCTTCAGGTTGTACTTCAGTCTGAAACGTGGAGCTCAGGGTCAGTGTCAGTGTTTTGGTGCAGGCTGTGAGCTTGGGATCCCTTCTGATGGAGATTTTGGTGGTGGATGTTGGTACTGGCCATCCCTACCTAACAGTGGTCTTTGGTATTTCTCAGATGTCCTCTGTTCTTGATTCATTTAAAGAACCCTTCCCTGTACTGCCTTGATCCTACTAAGCATACTGAAGCCTCTCCCAGCTGTTGGCCTTGTTTCTCTTGTTTCTCGTTGGCACAATCCATTTTCTGTCTCGGTGTTTGCTGCTTTCCTCGCCCTGGGAACCAGGACAGGTTTTGAAGGGCCATGGCCTTCATTTACAGGGTGTATGATCCAAAAGCACCTAGGGATGCTTTCCTGGAGCTGGTCCTGTGTCTCACTCATCACCTCTCAAAGCAGCACCAGTGCAGATGTAGCTTCTCCTTGAGTGTTTCAAAACCAAACTGAGACTTTTATTTTTCCCTTGTGATAACAACTGGCTCCTTAGGGCTCTCAAAGGTCCACCCCCCCACACACACCAAGCCAGCCCCATGGAGATCTTTTTCTCCAAAGAGAAAAGCTTGGATGAAAAGTTGCAGCCAGAACCCTATCTCAACCTTCCTTCCTCCCCAAAGAGGCAGAGGATGGGCAAGAGAGTGAAAACGGCCAAATGAAGGTGATGCAGGAGCAATGTGATAGTGAATTCAAAGACAAAGCAGCCCAAAGAAAATCTGGAAGGAATAGCAAAGTTTGAAGAAGGAAGCAACTAGAGGGGGGAAAAAAACAAAAGAAAAAAAGGATGAGAAGAAAAGCCCAGAGTCCCTAGAACAAAGGAAAGAGAGAAGGAAATGTGCACACACAGAAAAGCACCAGAGCATCAAAAGGGCAGGAGGCAGCAAAGGGGAGAAATGAAAGAGCAATGAAAGAGAGAGGGCAGGGAGAGGGGGAAGGTCTGGAAGGAAGAAGAGTCAGACTGGCAGGGCAGAAAACAGCACACATTGGCCAGATGGGAACGGCCACTGCCCCTAAAGTGCCTGCCATGACGTGCCAACCCAAAATCCAGATGGGAGAACGGGAAAGGGGCAGGATGGGGTCCACCTGACAGCATCCTTGGGCTCCCAGCCTCAAAGCTGCCTGAAACTGGTGAAAAGGAGCCATCGGGATGTGCCACAGGGACCAGCAGCAACAGATGATTAATTACTGCAAAAAACCAAAACTGGTGAAGAGGAGGGAGAACTGGTGAAGTTGTTTCCCCATTATATTTCCGAACAGAAAGAACGTTTTAGCTCGTGCACAAATAGCTCCCTGGGAAGCACTCTCACTTCCTAATTGTTCATAAATTTACTGACAGGTGGTTACACAGTAGGTATAACACTGTGAGTTTCGGTTTTATTGCTTTCCCTGTCTCAACATGAAAACTTGGAGAAAAAGGATGCACTGTGAGCAGTCAGGTGGCTCCACCTGGAAAAGGGTGCTCAGTGCCTGTATTTAATTTTTGCCGTGTTCCTTCCTGTAAATCCAACAGAGATCCCACAGAGGGTGTTTTACTGGGGGAATGCTGTGAAAAGAGGGTGTTCAAGACCTCAAGCAAAGGGAAAAGGACAATATTACCAAAATGGAGTGCCTGTAGAAAATGTGAGGCCATGACACACAGCTCGCTTGGCAGGGAAATTTGACAAAAGTAATTTTGTTGACCAAACTGTAGCTTTTAGAAGTGCTTAATCCATTATCTCAATAAAATCAGCTCTGATGAGCCTCTCAGACAGGGCTGTCACCAGAATGGTTCGATCAGAGATGATCATCATCGCTGCTGAGTAGCAACATGTTGTTAAAACTCTTGATGTCACCTCCTTGCCCCAGTCAGCTCCCCCGTGGGAGCACTGAGGTGCATTTTCACAGGGTTACCCTGTGTGTCCTTGCAGGTATCTCCTGCACCCCGAAAGCAATGAGCTGGAGAGAGGGAAAACATCAATTTCCATCTGCCAGCCAGGAGCTGGCTCTCAGGGGCCCCATTTAAGGCCATGAGCCCCAGACAGGAGCTGTTCTAGGGAAGGTCTCGTATTGCTGGTGCCTTCAGCAGACACACAGGGACTGGAGGAGGCCCCGGTGCCACCCTGCTGTGCTTCTCATCAGTGAGGGAGATGGAAGGCACAGGCAAAATGTGAGTTTTCAGCATATTTGCCTCCTTTGTGCTGACTTTCTGTACGCTAATGAGACCTTGCACAGTGACACCTCTGACAGCCCCATCCTGCCTGTGCCGGGGAGGCTTGTGCAGAGCTGGAGATGCCTGGGGCTATAGGCAGCTGGGGTGCTGGGAAGGCAGGCAGTGTCATCTCCTGCAGGCATCCGACCCCTGCAAGGGTGACAGTCCCTCTCCCTGCTGGTGGCAGCATCACCTGTCACAGGACACAGCTGGACACTGCAGCTGCAGAGGTGAGGGAGCTGCGTGAACACTGCATCTCCCCAAAATAGGAGATGTGTGAGAGGGGATGGAAAGGGAGGTGCCAGGGCAGAAACACAATGTGCTGTAGGTGTGACAGTGTCCATGGAGGCTTCAGGGCTCCGAAGAAGAGATGTCCCTCTCTGCTGTCCCTATGGGGACCTGTCCCCCAAGTAGGGGTGGACAAGTGGCTGTTGCCTGGCAGTCTGAAGAACCCAGAGTTATCCATCATCTCCCCCTTATCAGCAGCGTAGGAAGACATCTCTTTTAATGGATTAGGAGCTAATGATGTGGAGGAGGGACATCAGCTGCATGTGTCAGCCACTGTGCTCATGCAGGCTCTCCGCTCCGAGGCGTGCAGCAGTAATGATCTGGCAGCTAAAAATAATCCAGGGCCACGGCGGCGAGTGGCTGGGGTAGGGACGGGCACTCCGGGGATGAGTCAGCCTGCACACGGTCCTGTGCGTCACCGTCATGTGCAGCCCCCGAGCGCGCAGCCGTTCCCGAGGTGCTGTTTGCTCCCCGCATGGTTTTGCAGGGAAGAGTCCTCTCTGAGGGCAGGGACTGTCCCTCCTCACCCTTGCGTGTCTGGTTGTCGGGGTCTCTCGCTGGTCAGAGTGACCCCAAGAAAAGTTCAAAAGTCTTTTCCCAGCCCGGTGCTTGAAGAAGGAGTCAGAGCTCTTCATTTCTCGGTCTCAAGGTTGTTTATTTTATCTTATCTATAAAAAATTTTCTCCTGCCCTGCCGAGGTCAGTTCAGCAAGACAGTCCGAGGCACTCTGCCTGCCCCAGGGTGGTGTTATGTCTTTATACTAAAAACTACGCATACAATATTTACAATTACTTTCCAATAACTATCACCTATGTTAGACAGTGAGCTTCTACTCTAAACCAATCCCAAAGTGCCACCATCACTGCAGAAAATGGAGAACAAGAAGAAGAAGAAGAAAGGCTGGACATGCCCAGATCCCTCCATCTTGTCCCCAAAACCCCCATTCCAAAAATCCTAAAATCTACATTTCCACCCTGTGATAATTTTATTATTATACTATTTGAACTTCTGTGACTTTCAGGTCCTCATACAAAGCTGGTAACTTGCTCCAGGGGTCATAATCAAATCTCTAGGTGTTCTGGGCTGTGTGCCAGGGTCTCCGAGCCCCCCGGCAGGAGTCCCGGAAACTCTGGACACCCAGGGGGATGTACTGAATTCTGATATCTGGTAGTGACTCCCCAGGTCTGAGCTTTCTCGTTGCTTTGGTCCCCAGATGGGACAATGAGTGCAAAGCCACCACTGGTGCCTGGAGCAGATGGCGGGATGGAACATATTGGGGAGAGTCCCACAGATATCCCAAGTATTGCACAGGACATGGCGGTGTCACCAAGGTGTGATCCCAATGCCAGCCCCATAGGGCCCAGTCTGTGAGGTGAGGGGAGGGGTGGCACCTCACAGTCCCCACAGATGGTGGCAGACACTGGCACATGCCTAGGTCCCACAGAGAGCATGGATTGGCGCATCAGGCAGTGCAGGTCTCAAGTGGTAAAGGATGGAGATAAATCACAGGCTTATTGTTATTGAATTTAGTGGCATCGCTTTCACATTCAATTTCTCTCGCCGGCTTTCCGAACAAACAAGAAATTACAGTGCAAATGTATTTTTTGGCTTACCAAACCTTATGCATTAACTTCCCTGTGATTAATATTACGCAGGGCTGACGAAACCCTCTGCGCGCCGCTCGTCGCTCCGGTGAGACCATGCTGCTCGTCGCTTCCTCAGGATTTATTCTGTATTCAATTTGCTTATAGTTGTAGACTTCTGCGAGTGAGGACTGTGGATAAAAGGGGATAGAGATAGTGTTCTGCCCTGTTTTTCTCACTGCAGCTGTATAGAGCAGAGGGAGGGAAATGTAGAGAACCAAAGGTAATTCAGGGAAAGGATGCTGTCAACAGGTAAAGGACTAGGAACAGCACCCACAGTCATGCTGGAGGGCTGCAAGGCATTAGCAGGGCTGCCTGACATGTGAGGGGACCAAGAGAAATCTATGGGGCATGGGAGAGCCTTTGGACTCCACACCCAGCACCAATCCCAGGCTGCCACCACCTTGAGACAAGGCAGCTTTGGTGGGATGTGCTTGTCAGGGCAGCCATGCCTTGGCCATCCCTATCTCATGGTATGGGCAGGGTGTGGCTGAGGGCTGGTTTTATCCACATGCCATATTTGCCATTAAATTCATCCTGCCTGCATCCCTAAGTGGCCCTAGTTTCCACCCGCTCCTCCCATGGCAAACCAGCGTGTCCTTGAGACACCATCCTCGACAGCCCAGTCAGTGGGATCTATAAAAATTTAATCAAGGTCTTCTGATGTCCTTCTCCAAGTCCTGGTAATGTCATAGGCAACGATCGCAGTCACAGTATTGAGCTGCCCTGTGGGGTCCCCGTGCTGTCCATGGGTGTCCCTCCACTGAGTGTCCCTGCTGGCTCCCAGGGACATTCCTGATTGGATTAGGGCAGGCTGTGCTTCCCTTGCCTCTGGATGTTCAGGAAATGCAATTCCCCACTGTGTGACCTGATGGCATGTCTGTGTCAGCATCCTTTGCTAAGGGAATGGCTTTCAGGCTGATACGTGGGTTTGTATGGCTTGGGGTTTTCTGAATGGGAGCACTGGGATTGTGGTGGTTATGGGTAGTGGTAATTTTTTCCACAGGAGTGAAAGTGTTGCTGTGCCCAGGAGGGGGACAGGCTCACGTATGTGCCCAGAGCACCAGTTTCTGCATCTCATTTTGTACTTGTGGTTTGGGACTCGGGGAACAGGAAAGGGATGTCAGCCTTGAACTGGAGGTGTCTGGGAGGGCAAGGATAGAACAATGACTGATTTTGCTGATGCCCTGCATCACACATCATCGCTCTAGTCCAGCATCTGCAGGCAAAATCACACAAGGAAGAAACAGGCTGCCATCTGGAGCAGGGGTGGCATCCCAAGGTCTCAGCATCCACTAATGATAGTGATGTCATCTCGGACCAAAACTGCTCCTGAGGAGGGCTGGTTTGAAGGGCTCCGGAGCAGATGAAAAATGCCCCAGTTGTGGGAACCTTTGTCCTGGATGTTCTTGTAGTTTTCAGATGTTCCTGGTACCAGTTTGAGGAGCTGTTACTGGAGGGGAGAGGTGCAAGGATGCTGGTAATATGGATTAGTGTTATCTTGTCTGAGTGAGGAAGGGCCATTTACAGCCTGCAGCTGTATAGAGCAGAGGGAGGGAAATGTAGAGAACCAAAGGTAATTCAGGGAAAGGATGCTGTCAACAGGTAAAGGACTAGGAACAGCACCCACAGTCATGCTGGAGGGCTGCAAGGCATTAGCAGGGCTGCCTGACATGTGAGGGGACCAAGAGAAATCTATGGGGCATGGGAGAGCCTTTGGACTCCACACCCAGCACCAATCCCAGGCTGCCACCACCTTGAGACAAGGCAGCTTTGGTGGGATGTGCTTGTCAGGGCAGCCATGCCTTGGCCATCCCTATCTCATGGTATGGACAGGGTGTGGCTGAGGGCTGGTTTTATCCACATGCCATATTTGCCATCAAATTCGCCCTGCCTGCATCCCTAAGTGGCCCTAGTTTCCACCCGCTCCTCCCATGGCAAACCAGCGTGTCCTTGAGACACCATCCTCGACAGCCCAGTCAGTGGGATCTATAAAAATGTAATCAAGGTGCTCTGATGTCCTTCTCCAAGTCCTGGTAATGTCGTAGGCAACGATTGCAGTCACAGTATTGAGCTGCCCTGTGGGGTCCCCGTGCTGTCCATGGGTGTCCCTCCACTGAGTGTCCCTGCTGGCTCCCAGGGACATTCCTGATTGGATTAGGGCAGGCTGTGCTTCCCTTGCCTCTGGATGTTCAGGAAATGCAATTCCCCACTGTGAGACCTGATGGCATGTCTGTGTCAGCATCCTTTGCTAAGGGAATGGCTTTCAGGCTGATACGTGGGTTTGTATGGCTTGGGGTTTTCCGAATGGGAGCACTGGGATTGTGGTGGTTATGGATAGTGGTAATTTTTTCCAGAGGAGTGAAAGTGTTGCTGTGCCCAGGAGGGGGACAGGCTCACGTATGTGCCCAGAGCACCAGTTTCTGCATCTCATTTTGTACTTGTGGTTTGGGACTCAGGGAACAGGAAAGGGATGTCAGCCTTGAACTGGAGGTGTCTGGGAGGGCAAGGATAGAACAATGACTGATTTTGCTGATGCCCTGCATCACACATCATCGCTCTAGTCCAGCATCTGCAGGCAAAATCACACAAGGAAGAAACAGGCTGCCATCTGGAGCAGGGGTGGCATCCCAAGGTCTCAGCATCCACTAATGATAGTGATGTCATCTCAGACCAAAACTGCTCATGAGGAGGGCTGGTTTGAAAGGCTCCGGAGCAGATGAAAAATGCCCCAGTTGTGGGAACCTTTGTCCTGGATGTTCTTGTAGTTTTCAGATGTTCCTGGTACCAGTTTGAGCAGCTGTTACTGGAGGGGAGAGGTGCAAGGATGCTGGTAATATGGATTAGTGTTATCTTGTCTGAGTGAGGAAGGGCCATTTACAGCCTTCCTGCAGCTCATCGTGGCTGCACTGTCGGAGTTGGCCGGTTCTGCTCCGAGCGTTAACTACGTTTTCCAGCAGTTGCCGGCACACACTTTTCATTTTTGGATTGCTGCTTTCCCCTGAAGGACTCAGACAATCTCCCTCTGCTATAACAGACTGTACTTCTATATTAATGTGTCAAGTTGCTGGGAAATTTACTGCTTTGCAGAACCCATAGGGCTGCAGAGACTGTGCCGCATCTTTGCCATGGCTCATCCTGCTGTGCCGCCTCTCCCACGCCAGGAGAGAGGAGAATCTCCCTGGGAGTGTGAGGAGAGCTTCCCTGGGGGTGCAAGAAGAGCCAGACAGCCCCACTTTCCCTTGCAAGCAGTGCTGGTGCTGGCCACAGTGGTTTTCAGGTGATTATCCTGGAATCCCAGCACTGCAGGAGGGCCCTTGGGTGCAAGGGCTGGGCATCAGATGCCACTTGACCTGGGCTTTGAGTATGTTGTGTGCTTGGGGAGGGGACACAGGGCATCCTTTCTGGCATTGTAGGTATGGTGTTTCATTTGGGGAGGGTTGTTAAATATGGCCTCATTTACTCCCTGGGGTGCAGACCCTTTAGGGGGTTGTGTCCGACAGCCCAGAGTGCCAGGAAGCAGCATCGGCAAGTGAGCTTTAATTGCTTTTTGCCATGGCCAGGGATATTTATGGGTACGGAGATTGCCAAGTTATTTATTAGATGGAGTATCTGGGGACAGAGTAATATAAATCACCCTGGCCGGTATTGAAGGAGCAGACGCTCAGTAATTTAAACAGCTTTAATAAATATGCTAAAATATGAGCCTTGTCTCAGGCCATAACGAGAGCTGGTTATCGGGGTCTCAGCCATGGAGTGGGGGGGGCTGGCACAGTGAGTGGACCCCTCCACACCCCAAATCCAGGCTTGGCTCCCGTCCAAGATACTTGTTTGGAGACATGGAATTGCTGACTGGACAGGGCAGCAGAGGGGACACAGCATCACACGATGGGACAGGTCTCATGGCTGGGGCCTCCCACATGTGCCTGGCAAGCTGGTGTGCTGATGGTGCCTTTGGTGGCCTTTATGTCTTGCAGTGCCCCCCCAGATTGTCAACATCTCGTCGGACATCACCGTGAACGAGGGCAGCAGCGTGACCCTCATGTGCCTGGCCTTTGGGAGACCGGAGCCCACCGTCACGTGGCGGCACCTCTCTGGGAAAGGTGAGCCCTTGCTTGGTGGAAGAACTGCCTGGGTCTGAGGAGGCGCCATCCTGGCCTGTATGGGATGCGTGGTTGTCCCTGTAGAGGTGGTCAGGGTGGCATTAGGGTGACTAACAGTCAGAGGTGCTGACCTGGGATGTCAGGTTGCTGAGGGTGCTTGTCCAGTGCTTCCTGGGTGAAGGGGATGCCAGATGCCCAGGCAGGGGGTGTTGGGGCAGGGGCACAGGGAATTTCCTGGTGCTGTGTCCATGGGTGACGGTGCCACACGTTCAGCACATCCCCCAGGGCAGACCTTTGTGAGTGAGGACGAGTACCTGGAGATCACGGGCATCACACGGGAGCAGTCCGGGGAGTACGAATGCAGCGCCGTCAACGACGTGGCCGTCCCCGACGTGCGGAAAGTCAAAGTTACCGTCAACTGTGAGTGCAGGGCACAGGGGAATGAATGGTGGCGGGTGGGTGCACGTGGGCCAGTGTGACACAGCAAGATGTCTCTGCAGACCCACCGTACATCTCCAATGCCAAGAACACGGGCGCCTCGGTGGGCCAGAAGGGCATCCTGCAGTGCGAGGCTTCGGCCGTCCCCGTGGCGGAGTTTCAGTGGTTCAAGGAGGACACCAGGTGAGGGGCTGCAGAGGGTAGCCACAGCCTTGAGGTGATGTTGCACATCCCAGCTAGATGGTGATACAGGTGGGGTGACAATCCCCCTCTTTCGGGGCTCGGCAAAATCCCAGCTACCAGTGGAGGTGCAGTGCGGAACCAAAAGGCACAGCACGGGCCTGGGGTGGCACTGGGTTACTTTATTTGATGTTACACTCCCCGAGTCTCGGGGTCCCAGGCAATGAGCTGGAGGCAAACAACAGCTTATACAGGGAGGCAGGTCTCAAGGGAGGATACAATCCTAATCAGCTAATCAGGAGAACTGGGTGTGGAACATAAGGGCAAGGGATACAAGGGAGAAAAACTGCTTGGGACAGGAGGGGTTAACAACTGGATGTGGGAGGAAGGGGTTTGAAGCTTGGCAGAAAAGTAGCTAAGTAGCAAAGAGATAAACCAACACCTGGCTCAACTGAATAGCAAAGACAAGTCTGTGTCACTCTAAAAGCAGGGGGAAAAAAGCCCAAAAAACTACCAAACAACAAATCAAACAATAACCTGCAAAATAAAAACACGCTGCAACAGGGTGACAAGGTGAGGAGGTGGAGGGGGGTGACAGTGTTTGAGGCCGTTATGCAGAAAAATATAGTATTTGCAGGGATCCCCAGAGAAGGAGGAATGATGAGGAGGACTTCATCTTATCAGAAGGCTAATTAATTACTTTATTATACTATATTGTTCTATATTACATTATTCTATATTACATTATTACATTTTTATACTGTATTACACTGTATTGCATTATATCTAAACTGAATCTGCCAAGCACTCAACCCTGCACACAACTGCACTCATCTTGTGACTGTCAGCCAACAGTCCTGACACACACACACACACTTGGCCCTGATAGGCCAAGGAAACAAAACACCATCACTCTGGGTAAACAATCTCCATATTGCATGTAGATCTACTTTGGCACAACACAGGCACAGCAAATGAGATAAGAATGGTGCTTTCTTTCTCTGAGGTTCAGAGAATGTGAAACCTAGAAATATTCTTGGGAAGAATTGTGCCTTGCTTTTCTCTGCAAAGAGAAATGTGGCGACGCAAAAAGGCTGGGATCAACTCGTTTTGGTGGGTGCACAGCTAAGGCACTCTGAGGCACACTAAGGGTGCTCAGCAAAGGGCTGAAGAAACCCCAGAGTTGTTTCTCCCAGGGATGGTGGCTGTGGGACACAGGGGTCAGGCTGGGTTATGGAATGGAGAGTGGAATGGAGAGTTTGTCTTCAGAACTGGGATGCACAAGTCCAGTGTGGGAACATGTGGGTGTAGAGTGGTGTTGGCTGGTGGGAAGCAGAGTGCCCAGGAAGGGGTCAAGATCCACCCCAGCCCTGCTCTCCCAGCACTGCTATGGTGTTTCTCTGCAGGTTAGCAAACGGGCTGGAGGGAGTGCGGATCGAGAGCAAGGGCCGCCTGTCCACGCTGACCTTCTTCAACGTCTCGGAGAAGGATTATGGCAACTACACGTGCGTGGCCACGAACCAGCTGGGCAACACCAACGCCAGCATCATCCTCTATGGTAGGTGCCGGTTTTCTGCAGTGAGGTGAGGTGACAAGGAGGAATAAAAGAAGGAGAGCGAAGAGGAGGCATTTGGAGAGGAGGAGGATGAAGAAGAGGAAGAGGAGGAGGAGGATGAAGAGGAGTTTGAAGAGCATGATGAGGAGGATGAAGGGAGTTTGAAGAGCATGATGAGGAGGATGAAGAGGAGTTTGAAGAGCATGATGAGGAGGATGAAGAGGAGTTTGAAGAGCATGATGAGGAGGATGAAGAGAAGGAGGCTGGCAGATGACCAGTGGCAGAGTGATGGAGCAGAGCTGGCTGTATTTGGTGTTCCTGGTCCATTGAGGTGCCAAGCAGCACAAACCCCGAGCAGTGAGGTCCTGCCAGAGGATGCTCAGAGGATGAGACCTGTATCAGCCCAACACTGGGTGCACAACACAGTTGGCCACAGTTGGCTGAGCCCTGGTGTTGCTGGAGCACAGGGGTGAGGAGGGAGCCTGGGACAGGTGAGAACACGCTCTGGGTGCATGGTGTGGGGGTTTCCCTTGTTTGCCAGCAGTGATCACACTGTACTGGCGATAGCAGGATGGGTGACATCAGCCTGGGTGATTCAGGTGGCCAGGGCAGGAAGATGGTTGAGGAGTGGTGTCAGCAAGGGCAGCTGTCACTGAGGAAGGTTGTGTGTACCTTGTGGCATGTCCCTTTGGCATTCTGACAAGCTGAAAGGGTGGACAGCAGGAGCCTGCCTTCCCCCAGCAGGAGGGAGAGGATGGAAGTCATGTAAACAGCCTCAAGGAGATGTTGAAAGGGAGAAGAGTTTCCACACCAGCTTGGAGTTTGGATGGGTGAACACTGTGGAGGGGGCCTGGGGGTGCTTGGTGTTTTGGGGTGGTGGGAAGGGCACATCTTTGGCTTTGGTTGTGGGGCTGGCTGGCCCGTTCAGGTGTTTTCTGCTCCACTCTGTTCTGTTGTGTTCTGTGGGGTTGTGTTTGGGTAGGGGCTGGCCCAGGCCTTTCTATTGTAACCAGTTCTCCTCTGCCCTGGCCCGATTTCTTCTCTTTGGGTTAAAGCCCTGGGTTCTGTTCCCTCTCCACTGCTCTGTTCTCTTCTCTTCTGTTTTACCTTTTTGGTGAAGAATATTTCCCAATATCCAGTATAGTGCAGTATACTATAATAGACTATATATAATACAATATGATACAAATACAATGTAGTACATATTATTAATAATAACAATATATCAGTAATAAATATATATCTATATGAAAACCACTGTTATTCATATATTTAATAATAGTGTATTGTTGACATACATTCTTACATATAAGCATATTATTCTTTATTATATATTATGTATTATACTCACAGTATATAAATTATAGAATATCTAGTATACATTATTAGTTTTTGCATAGTACAATATATAACTTACAATGTACATGAGGTATTTTATATATATATATATGTTTTAAGGATGTAGGAGTTACAGTGGCAGTGCTGAATTGATGGTTGGATTGGATGCTCTTAAAGATCTCTTCTAACCTTGATGATTCTATGACTGTATATAGTAAATATTGTATTTATGATATTTATCACATAAATAAGCACATTAAGTTTCCAATCCAGTTTTCCCAATATCCTTTTTTTTTTTTTTTTTTTTTTTTTTTTTTTTTTCTGTTTCCCTGTCCTGCTGGCACTCTTACACTTGCTCTTTCTCTGATGTGAGACAAAATGACATCACCTAAGTCTCTTTTTTTCATGACTTGAAACCGGACTAAAGAAAAAGTTGCAGTGGAGGTAATTCCCTGTACTCAGAAATCAGGGACTGGATTAGGGATTTTTGGTTTTGTTCCAAGCTATTATGTGGTTATCTTTTATTTGACAACATCTGTTTTCAGGCATTTTTCCTTCTCTCAGCAGATAGTGTTGCTCTTTACACACTCCTCCTGTGACAGCACAGCAATCCTCTCACAACGGTTATTAATTGATGCCAACATGCAGAGAAAACAAAATTTCACCTTGTTTTAATAAATTAATCCCACAAACACGTCCAGCAGGCTGAAGTGAAGTACATTAGAGGTGATTGCATAGATGACAAAACAGGGATATTAAAAATCATCCATAAAAAGTGAAATGTAGGAGCCAAATCATGTGGCTCTCCCTGCCTTGTAGCAACTCCTGTTAGTAATGGTCTGTTCAATGGAATACTAATATTCCTCTAATCCTTGTTTTATAAAAGGAAGATTAGGAAAATATTTACTAGGGAGACAACAAGAAAAAGTATTAGGAAGGAAAAGTTAAAACTTAAAATGTTCCATTTGTTTTCATGTGCATATTTAGCTGCACCAACACTGAACCCTAAATTTGTCTTTGAAAGGATATTGGCACATCCTTTGGATATCGCTGTGTGAACACTCAGGATATCTAAAGCTATTTTAATTTCATAACTTTTAATGGAGAAAAAGGCAAACATTCATATTCTATGTCCCCCCCCTTCTTTCAAGAGTGTATTGAGTGAAGCACACTGGAGCAGTGAGGAGCAAGCAGGCCATGCAGTGAGCTCAAAAAGGAATTTAAGCAGGTGGGATTCCATTCCTCCTCAAGGATTGCGCTTTTTTCATTTCGTGAACATGTTGTGAAATTCAACAGCTTGTCTGTCAAAACTGCAGCTTCTTGGAAACACAGGGGAGAGTGGAAAAGATGGGCTCTGTGGAGAGCTTCTATTTGGGTACGTGCGTGGTGTTTCTTGGACAGTCTCTACCAGCCTGTGCCAAAGGGGAGAGGAGCACAAGTGGTTGGAAATCTGCTATTTCTTTTATTTAAAGATTTCATGTCTGGGTTCACTTTTTGATGAGCACGTTGCATTTGGTACTTGCTATTTATATATGGAGATAGGGGGAAAAAAGATCACCCAAACCTGGATCTTTACATCTCTTTTAACTGCAGCATGTCCCTCAGTCACCAAAGGATATTCCCCCAAGCCCCCATTCCAAACTGGGAGCTCTGGGACCTTTTATTGTTCCTTTCCATTGAAGAGCTATTGGAATAAAGAGAGATGTAGTTGTTTTATAAAAGATGCCATCTGCATTTTTCCAATGTTCAGGGTCTCATTTCTAGTATGTAATCTTTTTGATTGATGATTGGGGGAGTTAACTGAAAATAAGTTAAAATACCAAGTGTTAGATGTGATTTAAACCAATTATTCTATGGAGAGATAAAATCTTTTCATGCTTTATTGTGCACTCTCTTAAGAATCAGCAGCTTCAGACTAAATACATAAAAGCAAGGGAAAGCAATTATGTCTTTAAGAATAAGAGCCCTGATTCAATATTTAAAGACTGCTTGACTTAAAACACTTAAAACACAAGTCATAGAATCACAGAATGGTTTGGGCTGGAAGGGGCCTTGAAGCTCATCCAGTTTCATCCCCTGCCATGGACAGGGACACTTGGTACCACCCCAGGCTGCTCCAAGCCCCATCCAGCCTGGCCTTGGACACTTCCAGGGATCCAGAGGCAGCCACAGCTGCTCTGGGCACCCTGTGCCAATCCTCACTGCAAATATTTGAATTTTGCAAAAGGAGAATCAATGCAAAACATATGCAAAAAAAAAAAAAAAGTAAGAAATAGCATCTTTTCCCTGTTTTCCTATTGCTGTGGAGTGTCTGTGATTGCAGTGATTTTCTGTGTTTATTTGTGCACACAAACCAGTAATCTGACAAAACTAAGAGATATTAGGAGTGGAAATTAGTAAGGAGAGGAGAAAGAGGCAGTGCTGTATTCAGGGAGTATAAATATCTGAACCAGGTCTTTTGTACAGGAGAGAAAGTAATTACCCCACATCTACTGTTGTGCATTACAGGAACTTGGAAGGGCAGGTGAATCTGTCCAACTGCTCTTTTGTGCCTGCCACCAGCAATGCTTTTCAGGTCACGGGAGTAGCTCACACCTCATTTCATCATTCTTCAAGTTGCCACCTGCCATCATTAATAGCCCACAAAAAGGCTGAGATGTGTAAGCTCCGTAGTTGCTGCCAAAGAGTCTGGGAATTGCAATCCCCAGCTTTATTTTGCTTCAGGAGTGTGCTGCTGGTCACTTCAGGGATTGGTGGTGACACACTGCTGTGCCATGGTGCCACAGCCAGCCCGGCTGGGAGCAGTGGAGGGACAGAACACTGTTGGGTGGGGAGTTACAAATGCTTCAATTCTCTCTGGTCAACAATGAAATGATTTTTTTTTTTTAATTGAGTGGATTATGCCGTGTGGATGTTCTGGGTGGGATCAGGGCAGATGTCCATCAGGTGCCTGGTGCTGGGCCTGGCTGTGCTGAGGACTCTGGGCTGAGCCATCCATCCCCTCAGCATCTTCTGCTCCAAACACCCCTCAGGAAATGGCAACTCTTCTCTGGAGCCAGGCTGGGAGAGCTGGGAGTGTTCACCTGGAGGAGAGAAGGCTCTGGGGAGACTTGAGTCCCTCCCAGTCCCTAAAGGAGCTCCAGGAGAGCTGGAAAGGGCTAACTCATGGGGTTAATTTGGGTTATTTTTGGTCAACTAAATCGGATTTGGGGTTACCTGGGACACACTCACTTTCTGTAGAGGACTTTATGGTTATTTTAGATCATTGGGTTACTTTGGCTCAATCAACAAACATTTGGGGTTACTGTAGATCATTGAGGATAATTGAGGGTCAAACCTGTTCTGGGCAGAGCACTTTGAAGTTACTTGAGGTCAACCAGTTAATAGTTGAGGTTACTGTAGTTGATTGGGGTTATTAGAGGTCATTTGGGTTACTAGAGGTCAAATTTGTTCTATGTGGAGCACTTTGAGGTTACTCGAGGTCATTAGTTGAGGTCAACCAGTTAATATTTGGGGTTACTAGAGATCATTGGGGGGTTTCTAGAAGTCAACTAGTTCATATTTGGGCTTACCAGAGGTCAAACTTGCTCTGTCCAGAGCAATTTGAGGTTACTTGAGGTCATTGAGGGGTTACTATAGGTCATTGTAGGGTTACTTAAGGTCAACCAGGTAATATTCGGGGTTACTTGAGGTCATTTGGGTTACTAGAGGTCAAACTTGTTCTGTGCTGAGAACGTTAAGGTTACTTGAGGTCATTGTGGGGGTTACTTGAGGTCATTGTGGGGGCTACTTGAGGTCATTGGGGTTACTTGAGGTCAACCAGTTACTGTTTGGGGTTCCTATAGGTCATTGGGGTTACTTGAGGTCAAATTCACTCTCAACAGAGCACTTTGGGGCTACTTTAGGTCATTGGGGTTACCTGAGGTCAGCCAATTAACATGGGATTATTTGAAGTCGCATTTCATCTCTGAGGACCATGCTGGGCTTTGCTGAGTTGTGCCATTTTTCCTGTTCCAGTGTTTGAGGTCACCAGCCCCAGCAGTGACAGCAGAGCTTGGACCCGAGTTTGTGTCGCTGTCATGACTCCTCCTGCTCCATTTCACACCAAGGAGCCCCCGTGTGCTGTTGCTGTGTCACGCCTGCCCGCCGTGGTGCCAGTGTTGTGTCAGTGCCACCCTCACCCCAGCTTGCCTGGTGACTCTGAGCTCCCTTGGCACCATGAGTTGCTCATGCCAGGCTCCCTGGCCCTTCCCTCTGTCCCCTGGCCCCAGCTGTGCCTCCAAATTCCATCCCACCCATGTCCTGTGAGCACCTGGCCCTCTTGGCCTGTCTGCACATGAGCTCCTCCTGCATTCAGTTTTTTCTGGGAGAAGATGTAGATCCTGAGGGTCTGGAGCAGAGTGAAGCTCTCCAGCTCCATCTCTTCTGGCTGGTACCCCTGGGTCTCTGTGTCCCTCTGTCCATACCAACCTTTACCTTGTGCAGCTGCAGATCTGGTGAGATGTTTCAAAGACACCAACACAGCTTGAAACCTTAAACCAGGCTTTATTACACAGTCATTAACATGGCACGTCACCCAGGGTCAAGCTTTAATCATCACCAACACACAGGTAAATAATTAGTGTTTAATAAACGTGGCCTAAATTAGCTGCGAGTCTCAAATAGGAGCAGTTTCATAGGGGGGCAGAGGTTGTGCCATGGCCCTGTGGTTTGGGCAGCTTGGGAGGTGAGGGGAAAAGCTTCCTTCAGGTGTTGGTGAATTAAGCCAGAGCTGAAGTGGGATATCTTCTTTTCCCTCAGTATTTATCAGCGTTCTCTTCTTCTCCATCTTCCTGTGAAGGGGTGAGGGACAGCTCTCTCCTCTTCACTGAGTTGTGTTTTGTAGGGTTTTTCCCAGCACATTCCCTGTTAGCCTGTGGGGTTACTTTGCCTTCACCTATTATCTTCTCTACCTACCACACATGTATTTTTTTTTCTCTTTCACACTTTTATTTCCACTTGGTCCCTGTATTTCACATGAGCAGTTGTCTTCCTGTGTTTGGTACTTACTCTGTGTTTTCTCTTAACTATTTCATGCAATGCCAATTGCCAACTTATTTCATGAAATGCCAAATGCCAGCTTTGCCATTAGATGCTGTATATAATCTATATATTACACCATGCTATAAAATGCTTATCTACAGTCACTGCTCACATTACCATAGTGTCCCAGGGTCTGTGTTTGTGGCAAGCCTTAGATCTTGTTTAACTTGTGTCTCCTTTCTGTGTGCAAGAAGCCACCACTTTTTGTTCCTCGCTCTGTGTTGGGTGGCTGTTCAGTCACAGGGGTGAACATCCCTGTTGGAGCCTTCATAGAATCATAATTTGAGTTGGAAGGGACCTTTTAAAGGCCATTTAGTCCAACCCCCTTTCAATGAGCAGGGACAGGCCTTGAAGGACCATGAAGTTACCTGAGGGAAAATACCAGGAAACATCTCATCCTGGGGAGGTTGCCAAGACTTACTCTAGGTGCCTCTGCTCTCAGACATGAGTTACTGGCCAGGCTTCCCCCAGACTTCCTTCAGTTATTCCTGTCCTCAGACAAGAATTGGACAGGCTTTCCCCCATTAGCTGCTGTTGCACACCATGAGAAGCAGAGAGGAGCTCTTGTCTTTTCCTGAGCCCTCTAGCAGCACCCTGAGCTTGGGCACATTCCCTTCCCATTTCTCCTGAGTCCTGAAAATGAAAAGCAGCAAGAGACACATTCTAAATTCCTCTCCATGTGTCTGTATCTTACCTGGAGAAGGGTGAATGTTGCAAAAAATTAGGAGGAGTGAAGTGGAACTTCTGTCCTGCGCAGAAAGAAAGCAGGAAAAGAAAGGGAAAGCTTTTTTTTGGTGCATCACTCTGTAACCATTTGTGCTATTCCCATGGCCCACACTGGAGTTGAGAGTACCTCCAACACAGGCTAAGAAAATCCATTCACCACAGACCCACTGATTCCTTCTGACCTTTGTATTCAAGATCTTAGGAGAGAAACAAAATCCCAACCCTGCCATCTGTACTCAAATCAAGGTCTCAAAAAAATCTAAGGTTGCCTCAAGGAGAAGGAAAGAAATAGCAAGGAAAGGAAGAAAATAGCCAGAAAGGTGGGCACAAAATAAATCAAGAGAAAGAAAACTAAGAGCAAGCAATAATAAATAACTGCAATAATAAATAATCTGGGTAGGGGCAGCCAGAGTCCAGGTGCACTCGCACCTCAATGCCCAGGCACTGGGTTTTGGGCAAACAGAGCCAAAATATTTGCTGGGGTGGCAGGGCTAGGGAGCCTCAGCTGAGTTCTCTGCCTGTCCTGGTGGGAGTTGTCCCTTTCCCACAGAGAGTGACAGTTCAGAGAACACAGGAGTCACAGGCAGCCTGTGATGAAATGTGCCATCTGCCCTGGTTTTGTGATTGTATCTAATTACTACTTTATTTTGTCTCTGTATCTCTATTCTTGTCTCTTCTGTAGAGTATCTTTACAATCTTTACAAGGCCAAGCTGTCTGATACCAGAATACATTCTTCCACAGTAAAGAGTAAAGAATAAATTGAAGAGAAAATGTTTGTTTTCTTTTTTTTTTTTCTAGTAATGACCCAGCATTTTTAGTTTTATTTCCTCCCTGTATTAGGTGACTTATCTACTTGGGAGCTCTCCAACTCAACCACAATGCAATTGCTTTAGGATAGATTATGAAATTTCTAAAAGTGTCATTAAATCAAAGCCAATAACCAGTGCAGAACTGTGAACTAGAAAATAGTGATAAGAATTAGTCACACATTAAAATCCACATCTATAGAGATACTAGAGAAAGGCACCAATTTAGCAGTGTTTGGGCAGGTGTAAATACATAAAAGTTTAAGGCTAATCAGCACTTAGTATTAAATCTGCAGAAATTTTCACTATTTTTTATGTTTTTGGATGATGTGCTGAGCTGCTGCCATTGGTTTGAGGGGTGAAAACCAAAGGAGAGGGAGCAGTGACAGGTCTGAGGAAAACTAAGCTAAGAAGCCCTTTCTTATTCTACCTGCAAAGGGTCTACCTGCCCCTAACAAATGTGGGTTTCCACTTGTCATATCACAAGGCCTATTCAGCAAGGAAATGTCTGATTATGGCATAGTTCTAACCCTCTTGGATGATCGTGTGCTCTTATAATCAATTTTGTTTGAGCATGGGCATGACACAGCTTCTTGCTCATCACTCAATCTTCCCATCATTTCCTTCACCTTCTGGCAGTGCTTGGATTTAACATCTCAGACTCTCCTTTGCCTCTTCCTGAATTAAGATAAATGCTCACAAAAAATCAGTAGATAAAAAGACAAGGAATAACACACCATCCCGAGGAAATTATTGTAACTGGATATGATTTCATAGAATCACAGAATGATTTGGGTTGGAAGGGGCTACAGGAGAGCTGGGAAAGCACTTTTGATAAGGGCATGGACAAGGGGGAATGGATTTAAGCTGAAAGAGGATGAGTTTAGATTAGATACTGGGAAAAAAAGTGTTCACTTTGAGAGTGGTGAGGCCCTGGCACAGGTTGCCCAGAGAAGCTGGGGCTGCTCAATCCCTGGAAGTGTCCAAGACCAGGTTGGACAGGGCTTGAAGCAACCTGAGATAATGGAACATGTCCCTGCCCATGGCAGGGGGTGGGACGTTTTTTAAGATCCCTTCTGACCCAAACCATTCTGGGATTCTAAGATGAACCCATTCCAGGTGACTGCAGGCCTGAGGGCATATTTACAAGTGCATAAGAATCCCATTGACTTCCCACTTCATCCATGCCCTGAGTTTTGATGCTAAGACAGCTGAGCACTTATTTTTCTATTTCTTCCCTTTCAGAATGCCAGTACTGGAACTCAGACCTGTGGCTTCCCCAGATGCCTCTCCATGGCCGTGGGGAGTGTGGACAGACCCATGGCCCTGTGGCAGAGTGTGTGGTGGCTGCCCCTGCTTCCCTCACTCTGCCCAGCTGTGGCATCCCATGCTTACTGGCCCCCATGTGTCCCTGCAGCCCAAATAAAAGCCCTAACAAAAAAAAACCCCAACCAATCTGCACACCAGCGATGTTATCAGATGACCAACTTGGTCCCTGCCTGATCTGCCTGCCAAGAACCCCGCAGCGACCCCAAAATTCTCCTGCATACCTGAGAATCCACATCTGGACAAAGCCAACAATCCTTTGTTACCAGTCACGAGTTGTGCCACTGCAGAGCACCAAGGCCTCTGGTTCTGGTGGCTCTCACACGATTGTCTGCACCAGGACTCCCCAAGGAGGGCAACTTCAAACATGGCAGGGTTGGACTGACACCTCTCCAGTGCATCCTACTCCTCCTCCTCCTCATACAAGGACTGTGCCTGCCTTCAATGCTCCTTAGGCTCCTTGCAAACCTCCTCATCTCCTCCTCAGCACTGACAATGCTCTCCAAATGATGGACAAATCCACCACCCCTCCAAGGGGGAACACAACACCCTGGTCAGCTTAGGGGTGGGAACTGCAGGGAAAATGGGGAGGTGGGTTACCCTGCATCCCCTAAATGCAACTCAGGTGCTTTGATTAAGCTAGGACATTCCAATTGACTAGACAGATGGGCTTTGATCCCATGATACTATAGTTGACAGCTGTATGCCCTAACCAACAGGCCTCTGCCTAAGGCTCCAGTACATAACTAAAGTACATCAATGAGCTTGCAACTCACTATGAATTCACTACAGAGCTAATAAGGAGAGGAGTTGAAGCTCTGTAAAAAGGACTACAGCCTAGCGCTTATACACTCAGCGCTGTCCCTAACGCTCTCCTTTGTCTTTCTCCTCTCTCCTCCGCACAGGGCCCGGAGCAGTGCACGATGGCGGCAACGCGGCGTCCCGGGTGGCTGCCGGCCTCTGCCTCTGGGCCACCCTCCTCGCTCGCCTCCTTCTCGACTTTTGATAAGGGAGCGGAGGGTCCCGGGAGGCCTCGCCGCACCTCTCCCCCGCCGCGGGCTCGGCCGCCGCGCCGCCCGGGGACTCCTCTCCACCGGACGGGCGATGGATGCGCCGGAGGACGGGCGGCGGTGCCGAGCGTCCGAGGATGGCCCCGTCTCCCACGTGCCGGGATCGTCCTCGCCGCCGGTCACGCTGTACAGACCCCACCACGTGCCACCAGACTGTCACCCGCCACCGTCGCCCCGGGGATGTGGCCCGGCACGGACGGTGCCCCTGTGGCTGCCTTGTCCCCAACGCCGGGGGCACGGAGCCGTCGGGGCGGGTGCCGCCCAGAGCCTTCACCGGGATGTCCGTCTCGTCGTCTCACGAAGCCGCCTATGCCCAAAAAGACCCCAAGGTTGAAGCCTCCTGGCTCTGCCTTCAGCCCTCTCGGTCCTGAATGTCAGTTCTCGTCGCCAAAGCTCCTCCCTAAGCACCCCGATTTCGCCAGCCCCCCATCACCTGCCTCTGCTCCTGACAGGATGCTCTCTGGCCCTTTGGGAGAGGGTCACCCGACACAACCAGTTGTCCTTCAAGGGTCACACACTTCTCACTACTCTTTATTCCAGCTGACATCATACCCCTGTGCTTCCCACTAAAACCCCCTCACCTTCCTGAGGACACGAGGCTGCTCTCCCAGGAATGTGAGCCCTGGGGACTGCCACCAGCCCTCCTAGAGACTAGAGCCTTCTTGCTGCATCGGACAGCCAGACCCTCACTCCTTGCTCCAGATCCCTGCCCACTCTGCTGCTGCCCCCCTGATGGCAGGGGCTGCCCCATGGCTCTCACCTTGATGCTCTGCCAGCACTTTTTGGGGAGGTTTCTCTGGGCTTGTTTTCCAAGCACTTTCCAACCTGCGCATCAAAAGCACAGCATCACCAGCATGGGGCAGAGGCTCTGAACAACAGATCCAAACACCAGCTGACAAGGCCCTTTTGCTACAGCTCTGATGTTCATGACCGTCTGTATCTCTGCCCCTTGTGGGGCCCTGAGCTGCAATGTCCTCACTCTGCCTTGTCTCATGCCCATCATGTGTCCCTGCCTGAGGAAAGTCTGATGTGTCCGACCCTGTGGAGGAGGTCTGGGCTCTGTCAATTTGCTGTGCTGGCACAGCAGGGACAAGGATGGCTCCCAATGCTCCCTGCTGCAACTTGCCTGTGACACCAAAATAGACACACCCAGACTCTGCCCTCTCTGCTTCTTCTAGCCACCCTGGGGGCTGCCACCCGTGGTGGCGGTGGCCATGTCATCTTCCCACATATGGAATTGTGCTCCTGATAGCCTCGTGCACCATGGATCCCCTTGCCTGGTACATTGTGGCAGCCCTGAGCCTTCTTGTCACTCCGTGGCCACCCAGGAATGCTTTGGTGCCACAGTGTGGGGATGGACACTCCCATCCTGCTCCTGAAAATTCACGCCTGGCACTGAACCCTATTGCTCCGACAGGGAGACTTGACCACAACAAGGCACTGAGCAAGCACACACGGTGTCCCCTGTCCTGACCCAGCACCTCCCCGTGCCTTGTCCTTTCCTTCTCCCTCCATAATTGAGATGACTTAAGAACAACAGCCACGCACATGCTGTCTTCCCCCTGCAAACTCTGCTGCTGCCCAAACCTGCTTTCTGTGGCTGCAAGGAAGCTGGGGTGCCAGCCCTCAGCACATAAGATGGAAAAACCACCCTGAGCCAGAGGCCATGATGGGCCACCACCGTGTCCTCTATGCAGCTGTGCCCATCCTCATCCCTGTTCTCAATGGGCTGCCCAGGACCTGCTACAAAATCTCAGTGGATGCTCCTGCCCGCCCATCCTGGATGTTCAACATGTACCATGGCTGATTGACAAAAAAACAGGGCAGGGGCTGCCCCAGTGCTGGCCTGAGGCTCTGGCTTACCTGGTGGACGGGGATCTGGTGTTGACTGGGTGAGTCCGCGTCCTGCGGTCCCTGCGGTGCTGCTCTGCTTCTCCGCTGGCATCCAAGAAAGGTGGCACTGTCAGAGATCTGGGTCCTGTCCCACAGCCCCGGGCATGTTTGTCACGTGGGGATGGCACTGTCTTCAGCCAGCACGGCAACACGCACATTCTTCCCCACATGCCCAGTACAAAATACCGTGCGTGCAGGAGACACCTTGCCCTGATGCCTTTACTGGTCCGCACTGCCCCACAACCGCCCCCCGCTGCCACCCCGTGCCCTTTCCTTGGTCAGCCCCAAATTTCTCTGTCCCCACAGCAGAAATGCTGCAGAGTCACAGGGCAAGAGGCCACGGCGAATCGGAGAGCGGCGGCGACGAGATGCCACGACGCACACTGAGGCTGGCGGGCCTGGTGCCAGGGCTGCCCCCATCCCATCCTTGTCCCTGGGTCGGGTGGGCTCCCCTGTACCCTGCCGGGACGGCATTCGACTTTCTCGTGCCATGTAACGTGCCATTGTGAGGAACGTGTTGGCTGTCTGAGGCCGGCCCCGCCGCGGCTCTGCCGGGTGCCAGACCCATTTGTGACCACTGCTCTCCGTGTTTGGATGCCCAGGGGGTGGCTGGGTGCCCAGGGAGGGCAGTGTGGATCTTGGGTCTCTCCTGCTGATGGCCGTGATGGCCGGTCTTGAGTTTCTGTCGATCATTGTATTCCAAGGGTGGCTATACTACCTGAGATTTGTGCATGTTACATTGTAGTTGTAACCTTTTCTAATTCGGCAAGAATAAGAGATGGTTGTGATTGTGCAGTGTATCAATAAAGTTTGACAAACTTTGTACCTTCGGGGCTTTGCTTCACGGGTCCCACGCACCCCAGGGAAGGGATGCAGTGCTGGGCACCTGCTGAGCTGAGCTGGGAGGGCTCCTGAGTGCCTGGGACCTCTGAGGGTCCCACCCGGCACTTGGCTGGACCCTCTTTTGATCATCCCCTGTGACAGTGATGCTTGAAGCCCCACAGCTGGGGGCCTGCTGCTGTTTGGGCCACCCTTCACCCCATCCATGCATCTCCCCTGGGAATCCACCAGTGAGTCCCGGCTCCTGCCCGCCTCTGTCTGCTGATGAGCACACACCTGGTGACAGAGGCCCTGAAGGGTAAGGACTGTCTGAGTTCTCATCTCTCACCCATGTTCCATGGAAGCAGCATGACTCTTTTCCACGACGGAGACATTCTCGGCATCTCCTCCATCATCTTGCAACAACGCACGCTCTGACAACTAAACCTGCCCCCATGAAGGGATGCCTCTGCAGACTATGCACTCCCAAGGTTTGCTCCTGTCATGATCTGGCAGTGTGTGACAGAGACCGTCTTTGTCAAAGGACAAAAACCATGAGGACCAGGAGCAGAAGACTCGTGACCCTCAGCATCTCCCTGACAATCTCACAGCAGGCTGTGCCCATCACTCCCAGGGGATGCTTCACCTTTCCACACCATCAACCAGGAGAAAACATTCAACAAACTCTTCTAGTGTGAGACCTGCTGCCAGGAGACTGGGGGTAGTGGGACTGTGACAGGCCCATCAGAGTCTTGCTCACTTTGAGATCTCCCTTCGTCTTCCCCAACATGAAAAGCCCAGTCCCAAGAGTTTTTCCCTGAGCACCACAACAAGCAAACAGCTCCATCCCAGCACTGCTATGAGCTGCTGTGACCTTGCACATCAGGAACACCTCTGCTGTCCCCCGCAAATGACCCCAGCAGACAGGTAAGTGCTTCCCAAAACTCAACAACCTCCTGAGGGAAGGGATCTGGGAGGGATGTGTCACCTTGCCCACTTTCCTCAATGTCACCTGCAGTGAATCAAACATTGGTGACCTCCATGGGAGACCCTCTGCTTTGAGCCTCTTCCAAAAACCCCACCCCATCAGGGAGGCAGGGCTGATTTGATGTAACTACAGGTGTCACAAAGCAACACTCACCCATTGCATGATCACCCCTGGGTTTCACACCACAATCTGAGCTTCCCTAATGCTTCCCATCTTCCCATGCCAGTTCTGCCTGATGCCCAGTGCTGGACCTGCCTCCACTGGAGTGAACACCTACAGATGCCCACACGCTCCTGCTCATGGCACATCCTGATGCCTCGTCTGCATTGTCCCCAGCACAGAGCACGGGGAGGTGATGCAGCCCCTCTGTGCCCATGTGATATCCTCCATCTCCCTTTCCTGGCTTGAGAGGGATGTTTCTCCATGGCCCTCAGCAATGCCCAACCTGTGCCTAAGGACATGAACCTCAGCTGCTATATCCAGGGGGAGGGAGGGCATATTTCAGACCATGACCTCCATCCCTTCCCAGCACCAAGAGACACCCTTACCTATGTCAATAAATTATTACATAAATGCATCCATCGAGCCGCCTCTCTCTCTCTCTTTAACTTCCTCTTTGTCTGCTACTTTGGCACTGGACACTCCTTGATCTCTCACCTAGAACACCAAAAAAGTCACAATTACAGAGAGGAGGTAAGGGAGAGAGTCCTGTTACCTCCATACCTATCCCTGGATCCCTCCCCATTACCCCCAAGCATCTGGGCCTTGTCCCCCCTACCAGGTTTGATCTACTGAGGCTGGCTGGTCCAACCTGGGAGTTGCATAAAGACCCAACACCATCATCTCTGCCATCCAGACCCTGCTACCTGTGCCCAGCTCTCCTGTCCCCACACCCTCAGTACCCTGTCCCTTACTTGGGAAATGCCACAAAGCCTGAGCATGGTTCTTCCCTTACCCAGTATCACCTGGACACTGCATGTCACACCTCAAAGCAACACCTTCCCATCCTTCTTCTCCATGCTCATCTCTTGGGTTACATCATAGGGTCAAGAAGTAAAAAAAGCTCACACAAAACTGTCCCACCATCAACAGCAACCAACTTCTGATCCTGCAAACGTGTCAGGTGACCTGAAGAAACCAGCACCCTGGAGGCTACAGTTGAGGATGAGGACCAAACTCACTAAGCAACCTTCCAGCATCACCAAAAACCAAGACACTGACCAAGACAAGGCTCCAAGGACAGCAAAATGCACCTACACCCAAACAATCCTGCTGTGCTTTGGCTGAATGGAGCACTGCATGAGAGATCCTGTTCCCTGCACCCACCTCACATCACTCTGTCCCTCCTTCCCACGCAGGATTCGCTTCAGCTGCTCCACAAGCATCCCCAGCAATGCTTTGCAGCTGGGCTAGAGAGCCACATCTGAGCTTAGGGGCACTGAGTGGGGTCCTGAGCAGGGAACTTGGGCACAGCTGTGCCCCACACTGTCTCCATCTACTCACCCAAGCCTTACCTGTGACAGCATTCCTGCTGGGCTCATCAGTGAGGTCCAGGGCCTATCTTTCCAACGCTCTCCTGGCCCATTGTGATGACTTGGTGCTCCCATCTGCCACCCCCCGCTCCAGCATCCCTCCCCACATCCCTCCCCATTCCTGGTGGCGCAGGGGGAGAACGCAGAGTGGCCCTGTCCCCCGCGGCAATGAGCACCACAAGCAGACGGAGCGGCCACATGGAACAATCGTTTTAATGGATAGGCAGAGAGAGCCCCCTTGCCGCCTGCCTGCCCGCGCCCGGGCCCCCCGCGTGCCCCCCGCCGCCGGCCGCAGGGAAGGAAAGGAAATTGAAGGAGGAAAACCAATTGCAGGAGAAATCCCCGCTGAAATGGACGGTGAGGCAACAGGTCCTGCGCCTTGGCAGGCGCCGGTTGCTTTGTCTTCTTTTTCTCATTTCTTTTGTGTTTTTTTTTTTTTTTTTATATATATATATATATATATATATATACACACACACGCACGCGCACACACACACATATACATACACATATATATATATATATATATAAAAATATATAAAACTGAGCTATATAGATCTCCCTCTGTCCCTCAGCTCGCTTTATTCCACCGCGAAAAGGCCAGGGCCGCGCGGCAAAAAGCGACAGAGAGGGGCCCCGGTCCCCTGTGACCCTTTGTCCCCGGTGACCCGAGGGTGGAAAGGCGAGGGGGTTCAGGGATGTGTGACTGAGACGCTTGTCTCGTTGAGAACCGATACACACCTAACTCCATATACAGCATGCAGTAATGGCAGCGGAAGGACCCTGCTGGGAACTGTGGCTAGAACTCTAACAAAAAAGAAAATTATATATATATATATATGTATATTTATATATACTGTATATATATATCCCATAAAAAGATTCAGTATCTCCCTCCACCTCAACGCACGGCGAGTGTCGTCTGTGCCCTGGGCAGGAACTGTCCAGACGACCGCTTTTGGGCCGGTTTTGGGGGTGTTTCAGCACAGGACTCCTCCTCATCCTCCTCGCCGGGCTCACAAACCTCCTTGGCTGGTCGCCTCCACGGCAAACAAACTTCTCTCCGCTTGCTCCCCCTCACCTGGATTGGTTTTTTTTCCTTTTTTTTTCTTTTTTTCCCCTCTTTTTTTTGCATTTCTGTTTTTTAGGAACTAAGAGTTCTAGGCTCGTATCAGAAAATACAATTAATAAAATTAACCATGACTCAGAATCCCTTATCATTCACGATGTCCGCGGATGGTACGATGAAAGCGTGGCTCGACGCCGGTCTCCTTCCTCCCTTTCCTTTCGTGGTGGTGTGGTAACTGTTGAAGATCTATATATCTATACATACATATATGTATACATGGAGATATATATATATATATATATATATATTTCTGAAACACAAATGGCGGCACAGTCCATGAGAAGACGGGGAAATCTTGGCAAAGGAGAAAACCCGTGTGTCTGGATGGAGGGTCCCACGGGAGAGAGCAGGCGGGTGGCGGCAGTGAAGAGGACAGGGCAGGGGACAAGTGCCACACTCCGATGGCCCCGTCCATCCTCCACACTGGCCCGTGGCAGAGAACAACGAAAACAGGGGGAAAAAGTGTTAGGGGACAAAAAAAAGAAAATAGGGTGAAAAGAAAAAGACTCAGTCGCATTGCATCTTCAGCAGGAAGCCTTGGATTATTAATTTTTTCCCTTTTCTCTCCATTCCAAATTCCCGTTGTGGTGTTTTGTTTTTTTTTTTTTTTTTGCATGTTTTTCCTCTCTCCCCCTCCCCCAGGTGGCCTGGCCGGATACTCTCTCAATTCTTATGATTATTTTCGGAAACGGTGAACACTCTTCTTCTTCTTCTTCTTCTTCTTCTTCTTTTCTTCCTCTCCTTTCTGCTTGCGCTCGCTGGCCGTGGTCGTCGCTGCCGCTACTCCGCGGGCCGGCTCTCGGGTCAAAACTGGCGGGCGAGGTGGGCGAGCGGGAGGAGCAGCAGCCACGCGCAGCCGCTTCGCCGCCACGCGCCGTTGTTCCCGTCGTGCACTGCTCCAGGGCCTGTGGGAAGGGACAGGAATGCCCGTGTGGTTGGTCACGAAGTCAACAAACAGCAGAAACGATGAAATAAAGATTAAAATTAAAAAAAAAAAAAAAAATCAGGCTGTTAGGGGTCCCTGGTGGTGTTGCACGTGGTGGGGTCTCTCTGAGAGGTCTCTGGGTGTCCCCCTCCATCTGTGCTGTCTCAGGAACATGGGAACGGCCATCCCTGTCCCCACAAATGCGGATGTGCATCACCACCATCTGACCTCCCTCAGCCCCCTTCACCCTCCTCCAAACTGGTCCCAGTTTTCCAACCACACTTGTAGGGGAGATGACAATTACTGCCCAGCACATTCTGCCCACCACAGGGTGACCACCCTGTTGCCCTCCAGTGTCCCTTGGGAGGGACAGTAACCACCTGCCCACCCTGCAGAGACCCTGACAGCAGCACTGCATTGAGGACTTGGTGTTTCGCACCTCTTCAGTGTCTCTGTGGGGCTCAGTATGGGCCCACACCATCTCAAGGCGATGGGATGAGGAGGGTCAAGAAGAGCCAAGCCCACCCATCTATGGGGACCACAAGAAGTGAGGAGGCCAAAGCTCGCTGTGGGAAAGGATGTGGAGGGTGTCTTAGCCAATGGCTTTCACCAAAACACCCATTTTTTCACCAAATAGTTGGCCCAGGAGAAGACTAAGGTGGAAAAAGACCTCAGGAAAGCATCCATGCTCGTGTCCTGTGGAAGCAGGGCTGACCACAAGGTCTGATTCTGAAACCCTAGGACATGTTCCCTCACTTCAAAACCTGACTGGGGCACTGAGCATCAGTAACCATCTGACTTCCCACCAGTAACACTCTCCAGCACACTCAGACAAGCCCACAAGCCCAGGTCTCACACACTGCCTCCACAGACATCTACAAGTCATCCCCAGGACTGACCCCTCGATTCATCACACATGAAGCCACCCCAAAATCAAGATGACATCAAGCCAGTTGACCAGACAGTAAGATTGCACAGCAGAGAGCTAGATGTCCTGGCCAGGAGTAACACCAGGAAGGGGACCAAATGCCTGTCCACCCCTCTCTCATCCCATTAAAAAGGCACTAGAGGCATCCCAGAGGAGGAAGGACCTGCCACAAGGCCACTTACACAGTAGCACTGGGAAAGCAGCCCAAAGACATCCCTGCTGTGCCCTGGCAATGGGGAGGGAGCGGGACACCATGGGATGGGGACAGGCATGCAGAGGGCACAGACCACCACCAGACAGGCACAGTAGGCTGGCAGGGAGGGGGCAGGATGGGAGGGTGGCTAAGAAAGCCCTGATTCATCCCTACACCAGTGAAAGCAGTGGGGTCGTGGGGCAGGAGATCCCCCTGGTGGGTGCTGCGGCTCCCACTGAGATCAGTTGTGGTGGGAGCCAAAGGGGCCCAAGGGGAACAGCAGGGGAAGCACTGGCATTGTAGGGAACCCCCAAATTACTGACCTTTCCAGGGTGTCAGAGCGGTAGTTGTCTCTTCTAAAAATTAAAGAACAAGGGAAAGTTAAGGCAAAAGGGCAATGGAAAGCGCAGGCTCGAGACACCTCCCTCAGCCTGCCCTCGACCTGGGGTGGGAAAAGCAGTGGATGGGGTAGAAATGGGGTCTGGTTGCCCAAATCACACCCCACTGCTGTGGGGCCACGGTCCCCTCGTCTCTGGGACGAGATGAATATGGGACCTCAGAGCTGGCAAAGCCTGTAGCTGCACCCTGTGCAAAAGGCAAAGCACAGGGGCTGGGATATGGGGATGCAGGGGGTTCAGCTCTCCCCTGTGACTTCAGGGCCCATCCCTCTTGTTAATCCTGCAACATCCCAAAAAGATTTATGGCCTGACAGCTGCCTCTGGGACCAACATAGGCTGTGTGATGGGTGAGAAGCAGAGGGTTGGTTTTTTTCCCCAACTCCACAGAATGATGTGGTTTCTCTGAGCACTCTATCACATCCCAGACAGCACCAAATGAGCCGCTGAATGAGGCGGCAGGTCTGGAATAACGAGTGCTACATGTTAAATAAAGCACTAGTTGACCTCCATGAAAAATTAGATTAAAAAAAGGATTAAAAGATGAACGCTACATTAGCCTCTCTCACAACCCCAAAAAGGCTCATGTCACGCTACCTGCACAGATGAAACCTCCCTTTGTGGGGGAAAAACTCCAAAACACTCAGCTTCAGGGAAAAAGGGGCTGCTCACAAAACTGTCCCCCAAAACCTCAGAGGAGAGACATTTCTCATGCACCGCATCCACTTCCCTCTTATCTTGCATTAAATAAATAAATATGTCAACAAATGAAGACACATTAATCCCCAGATTGAAGACACCAGTTGCTTAGGGATGGGTCAGCTTGGCCCTATGATGCTTGGGGCCTCCACATTCCTGGTAATTAGGGAGGGATTGTTCCTGGGGGTGCTGGGGAGCCCTGTACCAGGAGATGGGGGACCCCAACATGTCACAGTCTCCTCAGGGAACTGTCACCCCCACCAAGGGCACTCAATTATCAAAGACTGAACAGATCATTCAATCAATGCAGCCTTTATGGAAATTATGGGTGGTCAAAGGACTCTGATTTCGCTCCCTGATGGGATTCCCAGTCAAACCACAAAGCTAAGGGGAGATCATAAAATAAGCTTAGACTTTTGTGGGATGCTTCTCTACCTCCCACCTGAGACCGCCACCACAGCACGAGTCCCACAGATGGGTTAGAACCCAAGGAACCAAGAGGTTAGTATCCAAGGAACCATGAGCTCTTCAGCAGGGAGATGCCATCTTTACTTTTAGGCTGTTCATCCAGCCTGGATCTGCAGATGCCAAGCTGAAGGCTCCCACTAATCAAGATTTGAACCTCATAAACACATTGGAAGGCTGCAATATCACAGCTAAGAATGTGGCTCAGGCTATGTTGAGCACTTGGCACAGCCTCCCTGTGTCTGCAAAACAGGTGGAGCCAGGCCTGGGTGGCTTTGCAGTGCCAGAGGTGTTGGCATCCCTAAAACATGGGGTTATTGGATTATCAGGAAGGCTGCTGGGGCAGAGAACTGAGATAGTTCCTAAGCAATGGCAATGATGGCTTAGCACAGGTGAACATTCATCGCACACAGCTTGGACTTTACTGGGGGACAAATGGGTCTGAGCATCCAAGATGGGATGAACTCCTCTGTAACAGCTCAGGGGAACCTGGCCCAGCTGCCAGTACCAGTGGCAGGGGAGGATAAGCCTGTCCTCTGATGCCATCCTGACCTCACAGCTGTGTGGCCCCTGGCAAAGCCCGACATCCCCTACCGTCCTTAAACTGCACCCTTGGAATCCATCCAGCCCCTCCCCAGACATGGACAGCACTTCCCAGGGTCTCCGGATGCCTCTCACTGCCGTGGCACACTCCAGAACCCAGAACATACCATGGGACTGCTCCCTACCCCAAGACACTTTGTATGGCCAGGGCACAGACAGCCCTGAGCCATCCCTGAGGGGCCTGGGGATGAGGAAGGTTAATTTGTCACTCTGCTCTGCTCCCCCTGGCCATACAATAACAAGAGACAAGGAGATGACCAGGCACAACAACCAGGTGACAAGGAGGAGGACAATGCTGGGGAGGGTTTGGAGGTCCCCAGTCCCCACTCGTCCGGCATGGTTCATCTGCAAGAGCCACACACCCCATACCCCAGCAGGGAAATGTCCCCAGGCAGTGGCCAGGGATGAGAGCTGTCATCCATTCCTGACTCCCGGAGGGCACAGCCCCTGCTCTGGTTTTGCTGCCACCTGAAGAGGTTTGACAAATATGTCAATCAATCACAGCCCTTCCCATCCATGAGCAGTGTCAGCATTGCTCTCATCCCAGCTCCAGCACACAGGGAAAACAGTCCTGGGACAAGGGTACAAACTTTCTCCTCCTTCCTGCCCTCCACACCTTCCCATCTCCCTTGGCACCTACAATAAGGATATATCTGCTTGTCAGGAGCAGAAAACATGGCCTGGAAGGTGATGGAGCAGGGAGCCTGTTTGTTCTCACATGGGAATGGGGCAGCAATGACACTGAGCAGCATCTCTCCTCCCACCCATCGACACAGGGGGATACCTTCATGCTGAGGATCTCCCAGGTACTCATCAGAGCAAGAAGATGGAAACCTGCAGCCAGCTCCTAACTTTGCATTCATGGCATGTCCCAAACACAGTGCCAAACACCTCTGAATGGTGGGAGACACTGAACCTGGATCAGGAGGCGGCTCTGGAGGTTCTCCCCTTCCCAAGCACTCACCACAACCTCCAGCCCATGTGCCAAGGGCAGAAAGGACCAGCAGCAAATACACATCTCCCCCAAAGGACATGGAAGGCACTTCCCATGTCTCTGCCATCGGTGGTGTCACTGTGAAGCCATTCCCCCTTCCTGGCTGATTCCCTCAGCCCCACTCACCGTAGAGGATCATGCTGGCGTTGGTGTTCCCTAGCTGGTTGGAGGCTACGCAGGTGTAGTTGCCATAGTCCTGCTCAGAGACGTTGAAGAAGGTCAGTCTGGAGAAGAAGGCTTTGTTCTCCACTTTCAGCCCTTTCTGTCCTTCAGCCAGTCTGGGGGAAAAGAGGAATGGGAGGTCATGGGGGTGACATCAGGGAGGGAAGTGCTCACTATTTTCCATGCACAGTTATCCTCTGGTTGTGGCTGTGAGTGGGGGACATGGAGCCTGGGAGAAGAGGGAGAGGGGAAGGTATTGGGAAAGATAAGGGAGATGGATGCTGCTCTGCTGGGTCTCCAGCTGCCAGCCCATGCCACCCCCGTGCTGACCAGAGGCATCCTCACTGCTGCAGGGTCATGGGATGGTGCTGGGACTTGCCAAATGCTGTGCAGAGAAAGGGATGCTCCCGTGCCAGGAGGGAATCTGGGGAAGGCTCATTCCCACCCTGCAGAAGAGCCTGGTTTCCCTCGTGACCTCTCTGTTCTGCAGAATGCCTTCTGTGACCTTCCTCTCCTCTCATCCCCGCATGTCCCCAGTGAGTCCTGCAATAGGCACCCACCACAGCAGGGAGGCTTCTCAGCCAGCACAAATGCTGAAGCATTAACCAAGTGCTTGGGCTTCCCTGAACTGGTGTCCCCATCCTGCTTAGCTCCTGCAGCTCTAGTTTGCTAATTCCTCAGGGGAAGTGCTGGATTCCCATTTTGAGCCACGCTGGGTGCTGATCGGGCGGGCTGAGCCCGCTCCTGCCGCTGCTCCGCAGGCCCCCGTGATCTGACCTAGTTCTGAGCAGAGCCTTTCATCTGCCACACAAACATCCGCAGCTTTGTACACTCTGCTGCTCCTTTCCTCTCCAACCGGCTGAGGCAGGCAGAGCCAGACTTCCCTCCAGCTTCTGGAGCATTTATTTTGGTCAAAACATCCCTCCTTATCAGTGACTGGTGTGGCTTGTCCTGGGTTTGGCCACACCATGGCCCCACTGGGCTAATCAACACAAAAATTGGTTAAAACCACTTTGCCTGGGGTCAGAGAGAGGCAATTTCTCCAGAGTGGGACCTACCCTAGGCTGTGCTGCACCACTCCTCATTCCCCAGCCATGCCCCTGTGCTTTGGTAGGAGACAGAAGTTGCAGGTTGATCTGAAAGGTCCATTTTCACCCCAAAGCAAGGCAGGCTGTCTCTGAGGTATAGCAAGCCCTGTTTCTTGACTGACACCACATTCCTTTTGCTTTTCCGAGAGCTGCCTTCTGGCCAAAGCATTTAAAGAGATGACAGAGATTTCATCCACTCTTAAGTGCCTGGATTTGTGCTGCCAATATCCATTTTGGACATTATTCTTCACACAGGCAGGGATTTACCACAACACCTTCACACAGAGGTACAGGCAGCAACAATCCTCCCCCAGTGAGGGCTGAAAGAGGTTCCTGGGAAAATCCCTTTCCACAAATTTGATGAGTTAAATAAAAAGCCTTTAATAATCCTGGGTGGTGGCAGTTCAGCTGTGGATGCTGGCTACCTGGGTTTGCCCCAGACAAGCACAACCTGCTGCTATGAAGGGAACCTGCCTCAGTATCCAAACCAGACTTCTGCCAAGGGTTATGAGCCAAAGTGTCGCAGACATCTTTCTAAGAAAAATCTTTTCCTTAGGATTTTTTCTCCTGAGAAGCTGAGAGGCCTCAGGAACAAAATGTTAACAATGGTTATCTGCTGCTGTGGAATGCAACAGGTGCATCTGTGATTGGTCTCATAGACTTGTTTGTAATTAATGGCCAATCACAGCCAGCTGGCTCGGGCTCTCTGTCTGAGCCACACACCTTTGTTATCATTCTTTTCTATTCTTAGCTTAGCTAGCCTTCTGATGAAACCTTTTCTTCTATTCTTTTAGTATAGTTTTAATGTAATATATATCATAAAATAATAAATCAAGCCTTCTGAAACATGGAGTGAGATCCTTGTCTCTTCCCTCATCGAAAAACCCCTGTGAACACGGTCACACCAAAGCTGCTGGCACTGGGCGCAGCCCACATGGGGTGGGTGTATTCCCCCTTGTCGTGCCCACCAGGCTCTTACCTCTTGTCATCTTTGTACCACTGGAAGTCGGCGGAGGGGACAGCGGAGGCCTCGCACAGCAGGATGCCCTTCTGCCCCACCGGCACTCCGGTGCTCTTGGCATCCGAGATGTACGGAGGGTCTGCGGGGAGAGGGGAAACCTGGGGTCAACACCCTGCAGCCTTTGGGACTCCTGTCTGTTTTGGTTTGCAAGACAGGTGTCTGCTAGGGAAGCCAGAAAAAGCTTCTCTTGGAATGGAGGATGTAAACCCCCTCCCTCCCTCCCTCCCTGCCTCTCAATTATTAGAATCATGAAATCAAGGGGCTCTCAGGCAAAGATATGGGAATAGGAATAGCAGTTCTTTACTGGTATGTATAATAAAGCAAACAAACAACAACTACAGCACCATCCCTGCCCCTTGCTCCTCAAGATTTCCTTTCTCTCCCTGCACGTGAGCAGGAGCCGAAATAATCTCTCAGCCCATCTCAGCTCCTGGCACTCTGGTGCTGCTGTACAGAGGTGTTCAGGTTCATGGGGGTTCTCTTCCAAAAACAACAGACCCCCAACTCATGGTTGTTATGTGTCCAGCTAATGGAGTGACCAGAGAGGGCTTAGCAGGGTCTTTGTCTATATCTACACATGAAATATGCTGTTTTCTTCCTCCCTCTCATTTTTTCTAACAGGAAAAAAAAATTCTATTTACTGCTCACTTCTCTCCTCTCCTCAGAGGTTATCAGCACAGCATCTCTCCATGGGCAGAAAACCCAGGTTGATGGAGACAGCTGAGGAGGAGGTGGTGGGAAAAAACGGAGCTTGAAAAGAAGGGGAAAATAGGGCAAAACACCACCTGCTCAGAAAAACTGCTGCTGCCTGTCTCGCTCTGGGGCCTTTGTGTGCCTCACTTCCTTGAGGGGATGCGCCACTCCCTTGTGGGGCAGCACAGTGACCCTCTGCAGCCTCACCCCTGTCCCCTGAGGGCCCCAGGGACTCACAGTTGACGGTGACTTTGACTCGCTGGACCACGGGCGCTGAGACATCATTGGAGGCGCTGCACTCGTACTCTCCTGACTGCTCCCGCGTGATGCCCGTGATCTCCAGGTACTCATCCTCGCTGATGAAGCCCACGGCTGCAGAGGCAGAGACAGAGAGCCCTGAGTGATGGGGAGGCACAACAAACCTGTGCCCGCTGGCTGCTCACCATCTGCGAGCATGTCACTCTGCGCTAGGACACCCAGCCTGCAGGTCGCAGCCCAGAATGCCCTTGTGCCTGTGCCCCTCCATTCCAAGAAAATCATTGCCAGAAAGGTTTCTGCAAACACTGGGCTGCTCCAGCATCACTTGCTGGAGATATTGTCCTTGATGTGCTCAGGGTGGGCAACGTGGGCAAACCTGCACCCTGCAAAATGACCTGAGCTCACCTCTGCACATCCCTCCTGCTGGGAGATACCTCCGGGCTAACTCAGCTCACATAAACACCCTTCTCTAATTTTTCAGTTTCAATTAATTCACAGCAAGTCTATTCCCATTAGTGGAGGTGCCAACACTTCCCTTTAGCTGAACTACCTCATCCCTGTGCCACCCAAGGCTCATTTTTGGCGGGGGGGGGGGCTGCACTTGTCCCCCTCTTCTCCATCTAGGCTGCCATGCAGCTTCTAGTTTCACTCAAAGCCAGAAAGATGCAATAAGTGGCATTTTCTTCACTCTGGCATCTTTCAGTCCCCCATTCCTTGCAGGAGCTCTCTTTATTTTGACACACTCCTGGAAAAACATACAGTGTTTGGCTGGCTGGGAGCAGGTTGGGGCACGAGACTCCCCAGGTTCCTCCCCCAAACAAGCAGCAAAAATTACTTTTTGCAGTCCCAAACCAGGGACAACTTCTCCCTTTCCTGTTGTTTACATCTCCCCACTGGATCTCCTGCAGCCAGGATGCTGTAATTACTGCACGGAACATCTCCAAGCCCTGTGTCACACTTAATATTCCTATAAATTTTAAACGGTAGTCCTTGGTACATATGTGTGGCAATTGGTGTCATATTTTAATTAGGCTTGCCCTACACCATCTGAAATTAATAATAGCTCGAATTACCAGTGTAATTTATAAATTAACATTGCTGCAGCATTAGGAAATAAATTAGCTCCGGACAGCTGTTTCTGGGAGTGAGTGCCAATGGCAGAGAGGCCAAGCACAGGTCCCTGGTCCCCAGGGGGATGCCGTGAGCTCGGCCAGCCCTGGCTTCCCACCCGGACACTGCTGTCTGTGCTGGCGTGACCCGATGGGCCACAGCTCGCCGTGCTTGGCCGGTCAACCGTGTGCATCCTGCTCCTAACAAATGCATGCAGCATCCACACGTGGGAGGCTCCCAGCAGGGCACACACCGCTGCATCCCACCGGCTGACGCTTTCGTGGCATCTCCTCCCACACTGCAGGGGTAGTGTGGTCAGACTCCACCACCCACCATGGAAAGACCTGAGCCAGCACCGATGGTGTTTCTGTAATGCCCTGGAACAGCTCAACACTGAGCACCCCAGGCATCTGCCAGGATCTGCTGCGGCAGTCCCAGGTGCCACTATTGTCAACTCAAACTAGTGCAAATACGCTCAGCCGCGATGAAATCCCACCTTGGCTCTCTCTCCCTTCACCAGCACTCACAGCTGCCACCTCCACACAGCATCCCTGGTATTCTGCATGACCACTGCTCCCTGAACTGAGGGCTCTGTGCATGCACACATACATCCCACCTTTCCAGGCCGACCTAACTGGGAAGGCAGCCCTGTGAGCTTTGCAAAGGAGTGAAGTGAGTTTTCCTGTTGATGAATTGCTGACACGCACCAGTGTCCTCAGCCCTGTGCTGAAATTCCCACCCGAGTGGCTGGTGGTGCAAACCGCTGAGCTCATCAGTACTTAGTGCAACTGAAGGGTGAGATATGAAGGCGTTACCCCAAAATCAATATCCTTTAGAGACACAAAAATTACAGCTTTGCATCCAGCGGCCCTGCGGCACTGCAAAAAAAAAAAAGGAGAGAGGGGGGGAAAAAATTCCTTTTTGTGGCTGACCTAGAATCAGCTTCTCTGTAGCACAGCGCTGCCTGCTGATAAAGTAAGGACACAGCCGGTAGCCTTCAGATGCTCCGTGCACAAATCTGACTCTGGGTTGTGCAAAGGCTCAGATAACACTGCTTCCCAACTCAAAGGCCCTTTCCCAAGTTCCAGAGTCGGCTCACACACAGCAAGAATTAGCTCTTGCCATAGTCAAGCCATAATTTGTGTGCCTGGTTTGATCAGGGAGCAAAGCAGCTCAAGTGCATTTTGCTCCCCAGCAAAAGACTTTATTAAAGTAACTGTGAGGGTCAGATTTCCACCTGCAAAAGCTCAGGAAATTGGGGGGATGAAGGATTCCCCTGTGCCTGCGTTGCACTGAAGTCTGAGATATGTGCACAGTAATCAGCTGATGGAGAGGCAGAGCTCAAAGTTCAGGGGCTCAGGGTCTGGCATCCTGAGAATTTGGCTGCAGCCAAACAGAGCCTGCCCCTGACTGAGACAGGATGCTCTGAGCTGGAGATGACTCCAGTTTCTGTCCTGTGCACAACCTGATGTACGTCACGCTCAGATGACAATAGCACTGGGGATACCACCCCTGCAAGAGGCTCTGGCCCAGGGATGCCTCCTTAGTGCCAGCTACAGCATCTCAAATATTTAGGTGACATAAAGAATCCCTGCCAGCTCGTAAAGCAGGTGACACCAGGTGACCAAGACAACATTCCTCCACTCTCTCCTATACAAGTGGCTTTGAAGGAAAACCAGATCTGTAAAGCTGCTTCACTCTGTGTGACCACATCCTGGAAGAGCCTGGAACTTGGGAATGCTCAGGGCAAGGCTTGACCAGAGCCCTGCAGCTCCAGGAGCTCTGCCAGAAGTACCAATCCTTCTCTGCCTGAACTGATGGTGGGAACTTTCAAGGCTGTCTCTGCTTGAGCACAATTAGGAGCTGAAATATTGCAGGAATTAATGGAGAGCTCTCTCATCTCCTCAGGAGCTAGAAAACTAGCACAGCCAGCACCCATCATTATTATTATTAATACTAATAATATAATACAGGCTAGAAATGGAATGGCCATGGACGACGCTCAAGTGTAATCCTTGCTCATCAGCCAAGGATGATGAACTAACCCACTGTGAGCAGGGGAGATGGAAAGGCAGAGCCTGAATCCTTGTGCTGGAGTGAGCAAGAGGCTGCACACTGGGACCTGCTCTGCAGATCTCTGTTAGAAGCCTCAGGGAAGGGGAAGTTTGACCACCGTGGCAGTGGAGGAGCCACAGAGGCGAGGTCCTGGTGTGGCACAGAGCACCAAGGCAAACCCAACAGACGGACAAGCTGTGCTTGGGGTCCCACACAGCATGGATGCAATGAGGTGTGGGCAGATGCCTCCTGCATCCATATTCCTCCCTCCATGCCTTTCTCCTTCCCTCTCTTCTCCTCGCTTTCCCATCCCGATTCAGCTCCCTTCTGACTCCTCCTCCCCATTTGCTTCCATTGAGCCTCTGACAAGATAATAACTCACCAGAAAGTGAACACATGTTCCCAAATTAATTACATGCCACTGTCCCCTGGCTCACTGTTGCAGCCATGTTCCGGTCTCTAGGACACTGCTCACAGCTTTCCCTGGCTGAAGACTGCCTGTGATGCCATTGAAAAACCTTCCTTGGAGCTCTTCCCCGTGTCCATACCAACTCCCTGCACCTCAGATCAAGCTGAGCCAGCCCAGCTACCCAGGCCTTCAAGATTATGGCCTCTAAAGCCCAAAGGCAGAACCTCAACAGTGGTCCCACAATAGGTTTGGTCTCCGGGTGCTCAAAGTCCCACCAGTGATCCTGAAGCACTGCCCTGCCCTCTACACCGTGCTGCTGCATTTTCCAGGCACTGATCCCAGTGGCCAGGACGAGCCAAAGAAAGAGAATATTTTATGGAGATAATTTTATTAAAATGTTTACAACAATGCAGATATTGACATCTCGCTTCAATCAATAGCACAATTTATTGTCCTTCAAGGTGAACATTAAGCCAAGCTGCCCATTAGTCAATATTTACCTCCAAGGTCTATAAATCTTTATACGGGCTTCAGCGGATGTTGACAGCAGCTGATTCCAGATAAGTAAAAGTAAGAGTGTGAAACATTGCTCCTTTTGGAGGTGAAATAGTAACTAGTTAATTACAGTCCCTACAGCAATTCTCAACTATCAATTTATGGCTACTTCTGGCAATAAAAATTAACATCGTGCAGACTCCAGGCTCCAAGTGACGCACTAAACCCGAGAGCCATATATTTCAAACGTCACCCCGATGCGGTGCTGATGGCCATCCTATAACAGTTTATGGTAAATAAATAAAGCACACAAAGGTAATAAGAGAATTGTTGGCACCCGAGACCTGCTTCACCTCTCCTTCATGCAGCAGTGAGAGGAAAAGTGCAGCTGGGATGGGAGCAGGATGGGAGATTAGTAGAATCAGAGAAGATGGGGAAATAATTGGAGACAAGAACCACCCCAAATCACCCTAAATCTGCCTCAAAGGAGGAAGGACACAGCCTCAGGTGGGTGGGTAAACAAGAGCTAAGGCTGCCACCAGTACATGCCCCAGCCAAACTGGGGGATGCACCTGCTTCACCTCTTTTTAACCACTATTACCCTCTCCTGATGGCTCATTAACACATAAGGAACAAAGTTCAGCCATTTCTGAAATTCCCTTCCCCATTTTTGTTTGATCAGGTGAATGACCCCAGCTAGGGCAGCTTCTCTTCCATGCACCCCCTCTTTTCAGCCCCTCTGTGCCAGCTTGAAGCTGCCATGCTCCAGTGGACAAAGATTAGGGATAATTAACCTGCTGGAAACCATCCAGCGCAATCATTCAAAAAATGATTTTTTTTAAGATTACCCTATCGACCCAGACAAACTCCTCTCCTCCTCTTGTGAATATTGCATCCCTGAACTGCAGCCTCAAGCCCATTTCTATCTGTGACCCCCCCTCAGCTGAGCAATCCATTTAGGAAGCACACCTACATGAGGTACAGGGTACACACCTCCTGTTCTCCATGTTCACAAGCCTTCAGAAGCGGGACCGTCTCCCCAGAAACGGGCACACAGCATATCAGAGTCTCTGTCGTGCTTACGTGGGGCCAAGCCACTGTTTTTGAAGTTTCCCGATGACAAGGAAGGAAATCTCTCCTCTGACATGCTTTTCCATGTTAATTAGCATGTTTCCATGGCCTGATGTTGTGCAAAGCCCCAGGGGATGCTGCACTCGCTGCCTGGCACTGCGTGGTGCTCAGGGATGTGGGAGCTTGGCAGGAGCTCACTCCACTGCTGCAGTCTGAGCTCCCTCCTCATCCTCACGCCCCAGGAGGACTTGTTGTGTCTGGTGCCACCAAACAGAGAGAAAACATCATGTTTTCCTTACTCAGACCCTTTATTACCTTGGATTTGGGGAAGTCTCACAGCCAATTTTCCTCCTTGTGCGCGGCAGCACAGGCTTTGAAGGAGAAGGGTGGCCATAAAATCCTCGACATAAAGTCCTTCTCCTCCACTGGTATCAGTGTCCCCTCTGTCCTAGGGCTGTGGGAGCCTCTCCTTGCCTGTGGCTATGTAGTGCTGTGGCGTTTCTTCCCCTTCCAAATTTGTGGGGCATACGTGAGCTGAGGGTGCCTTGAATTTTGCTCCAAAATACAGTGGAGGGCCTGCCCAGGACATGAGCACAGGTGACTATTTTGGAAGGTCCCACCTCTGGCTGCCTGTGACCACAGGGTCAGGACATGGGGATTTTGACAGGCACATTTCAACACAGACCCATCATGAAGGCGGGAATGACACATTCTTCAACTTCTTGCTCAATGCAGAGCTAGAGCTAAGACAGGACCCACATTTGTGGCCCCATTTGCCCAGTGCATCCCTGAGATCACCCCTGGGGCTCGTATCTCATACAACAACCCTGATATTTGCTATTAGGTGGGTACATGCCACACATCTCACTAGTCACAGGGACAGGTGACCTTCCAGATGCCACCACATCTCCTGGTCACTCAGCCTGCGGTCACACATAGTCAATACATGTGTGACCGCACAGTGTTTCCAGCAACAGTGAAAGCAAGGCACTGGGGCCCTAAGCAACCTGGTCTAGTGGAGGGTGACCCTGTCCATGTCAGGGTGTAGGAATGAGATGGTCTTCAAGGTCCCTTCCAACCCAAACCAATCTCTGACTCCCTGCCGTGCCCTTCCCTGCAGCGTTCTGGGGACCCCTGCCCACTCTGCTCACCCCACCGATGCTATGCAGAGCTGCCAAGTCGCCTGAGCCATCCATTATAGCACCATTGTGAAGAGTTTTTAGCTTAAAAGTCCTTGAAAGTTTCCCACTGTGACTCGTTAAACAAGATCTTTTTCACTTTCCCTCTATTCTCCGCTAACAATATTTATACTCATTTCTTTTATTGAAATCTATCTGCCGCCTGTTCTATTAAAGCCACCTGAGTGGCAGCTCCTATTCTCCGGGAGCCTGCAGCCCATCTATTCTCCAGACAATGAGGTACAAGCAGTCTATCTTCTATTGTGCTTCCTGGCCTTCGGCTCTCAAATCTTCCATCTCAAAAAGGCATGTCAGAGACGCCTCCATGCAAAAGATTGGAATCCCGGGTTGTGGGGGCTTCCCAATGTTGGCTGGGCTTGCTGCCCTCCCTCTCTGGGCGAGCACCTCCAGGGAGATGCTGCTGTGGCATCCGTGATCCCTCAGGGATGCATCTCTCCATCCTCAGTGTGGATGGTGGCATCAGCCAGCGCGCGGCTCGCTGCTGCCGAGGTTTTTGCACGTCTCAGACAACTTATTTGTTACCAGGAATAAAAGAGGAGCATTAAACCTTTTGTTTGCAAGAAGTAGTTCCTTGGGAAATAAATGGATTATGGAAATTAATATTTAAAGAAACAAAACAAAACAACTCAGGGACCAACCACCCTTGAACGAGGCTCTAACTCAGGAGTAAATGAGTCGAATAAAGAATGAGCTCTTTTATTTCAGTGAGAGGGAGAGCTCAGAGGCAGCTCAAGGCTCGGCAAAGTGGCAGCGACTGTCTTCAGCCTCTCCCAGCCTCTGCCTCCTCCTGGGGTGCTGGTAAGGACACTGGACCCCAGGAAAAGGTCCAGAGGGCACATGTCACCCTGTTAGAGCAAATTAGCAATGGCTACAGTTCACAAAGAGCTCAAATAGCATCAGATCTGCAGCAAAGATGGATGCAGGGCTCGTTAGAGGGCAGCTGTTAATGGCACCCACCCATTGTCACCAGCATGAGCTGGATCCCTTTCTCCTTGGCCCTGGAAAGCCAAGGGTGACCCTTGTGGTGACACTGGGAGGGATTGTTGCCTGGCAGAAGCTGTGACTGGCATGGAGCCGCTTCCCACGGAGCTTTTCTGCCTCCTTGCAAAAACAAATGCAAAAGGTACATGAAAATCAATGTCGAGGCTCCCACAGAGCCAAGCCTTCTCCAGAGAGTTCCTGAGGAGACAGCATCTCCCAGCAGCTCCTGCCCGAGCCCCAACACTGCTCCTGGCACCACTCTTCCTCCCATGGTCTCTTCCACAGCCCCAGAGCATCCAATCAGGTGCCCAACACAAAGTCCTCTCTCCTTCCTTTCCTTACCCCTCCTTCCTCCCTGTGGTTTTTCCCCATAGCTGCTTCCAAGGTGAGAGAGGACAGCGTTGCTGGAATGAAAGATTCTCCTGCATGCCCTCTCCCAGCAGCGGCCCTAATTCATTTTTCATGGCCCCTTGCAGTGACAAAAGCCGCTGCTTCTCTCTTGTAAGCGTGCGCCATGCAATAAGTCAAAGCTGATGTGCATTTTCCCCCTGGGTGCCGAAGCTGTGCTTTTGATTTAATTTGTCCTGTTGTTTGGCGCTCAGCCTTCTCCGGTGAGTTCCTCTGGAAAGGTGGGAAGTAGGGCCCCATCCATGTGGAGGGGCTGCCTGGCAGATGGGGTACAGTGGGTAGTGGTTAAATAATTTGTTGCAATGCTACCGAGATGTTGGAGAGCGACAGATGCTGCTGGAGAAAATCGCTCAAACACGCATCCTGTTTGTGGGAATGCTGCTCCTCCATTAAATCCTGTCGCAACTTGGCTCCTCTGGAGCTCATCCCATTTCTGGCAGCTTCCTCGCTGTCTCTGGGAGCTGTGGCGCACAGGGCTTGGCGAGGAGAGCAGGAACCAAGGTTGCTCCTGCCTGTTTATCTGCAGGTGCTTTGCAAAGAACCCGAAAAAATTCCATGGGAGATCCACCACATCCCTTCCCAACAACTCCATGTGACCACATTGCTGTGCAGGAGAAAACATTCCCAACCCCTGCCAAACTCGAGGCACCCTGCTTTCCTCTGGATTTGTGTGAAAAAGAGCTGCTGGCAGCCAGGACCGAAGGGTCCCTCCGGCTGGAAATTTAAACCCCAAGGCTTTCTCCACAGGACAAGCTCTTAAGAAGCAATTGCAATGCAAAGCGTTAAATGGCTGTAACCTCGGCTAAGCCGTATTTCAGCCGCATTAGGGAAATATCCCTCAGATGGGAAGCAAGTGGCATAATGGCATTAGAGTAACAAAATAAGCATCAAGTGCCGGCTAAATCCATCCCCAGTGCTGGCAAGAAGTCATGGGGATCTGGGAAACTTTCCCTTCTCCACGCATATCCCAGCAGGCAGCTCATGGCAAGCCCGGACTCTGTGGCTGCCACAACTTTCTGCAAATGGGGGATATTTTCCATCCCTCTTTTTCCCATGGGACCCCCTGACCACTCTTCACCCCCCAGAGTCATCTGAATCGTGGCAGGGTGAGACTCGCTGTCGCCTCTCCATCATCTTTATCCCGTCTTTATTTTTTCAGACACGCTATTTTCCAGCCCAGTGGCCTTGCGCTGTACCTTGTGTTTTATGGCACTGATGTCTCCATTTCTGCAGGATCACTCGCAATATTGTGGCTTATTGAGAGAAGCCAGGGAAATGCAGGGGTGATGAGTTGGATGGGTTTGGGGCTCTGGGGGGCTGGTGAGGATGCCCTGGTCTGGGGAAGGGGGATGAGGTGGTTGTGACAGGAATTGCAGGGATATGTGATGCTGGGTGGCTGAGACTGGGGGACTGGAGGCTGGGCTGAGCCCCTGCCTTGGAGCCCATCATCTCCCCCTCAGGCCTCTGTGTAGGTATTGGCCCTGCCAGAGGAGCTGGGAGGGCAGTGAGAGGCATTGCTCTGCAAGGGAAATGCCATTTTAAATAACAGCAGTGTGTCACAGGAAGGGGAAAAACCCATGGGCTACAGCATTGCTCTGGCTTTAAATTATACCACAGGAGAATAAAAATAAAAGAGAGGAAGACAGAGAGAGAGGCCAGGAGGAAAAAGAATTGCCATTGTTTTACCAAGCAGATGGGAAAGTTCAGGGGATCAGAAAAAGACTATTATTATCTTGACTCGACCGAGAGAAGATGGGAAAGGAAGAGGCATTTTTTTTCCCTGCAGTGAGGAATGCTGTGGCTGAAGTAATTTCAGAAGAGTCGGAAGGAAACGATGCCATCAGCTCGGGGTAGCACCCAAGTTTCCCCCACAGCCTGGGCATGCCACCACAATTTGCCTTTTTGTCCCCTTTCCCAGCAGTGACAGCACATCCTGTGCTTCTATTGCAAGGCCAGGGAGGGGTAACCAGGGCACACATTTCTCACCACCTCCAGCTGCAGCAACGTGCCAGATGTGCTGCCAGATGTGCCCACTGCCAGTGGCGCTGCAGCTGTGGGCACCCCTCCATGGCACTGCTGGTCCCACCACCTTCCCAGCCTCGGGGCATGACCACCTGCCACAGCTACCCAAATTTCTGCTTCCTTGTCCCAGAAACCCATTGCTTGGCTACAAGCCATTAAATATCCTAAATACACAACAAATTTTCCTGCTGGCTGTTTAACATGAGCAGAACATGATTTATTTTTTTCCCCAAATTCATGTGAAAAGCCCTTTTTCTGTGCCTGCAGTGGTACTACAGCTCCGTGGCTGTAGCTTCACTGCCGTTCTCCAGCTTGGTACGGGGCAGCTGAGCCACCCTGGCTCTCCAACACGTGGCAGCTCCTTGCCCTTACAAGCACAGCAGCATTTCTCAGCCTCACCAGAGACAAGGAGACTCTTTTTCTACCCATATTGAGGCCAGGGGAAGGGCACAGCCCCGAGGCCCATGGCAGTGACCGAGCACAGACATCAACAACTGATTTACAAACTGCGGCAAACACTGGTGCAACATCTTCCCTGACAAGTGCCAAGGTGATGGGACAGGGAAAGGTGGAGGTGAGTGTAGGTCAGTCCTGTCAGAGCATCCTTCACCCACCACATCCCTCCTTAAAGCCTCTTTGCCACTCAGTGTCCTCCCTTTCCCTCTATCCTCACTTTCTCTCCTCCTCTTATGGTCTTTCCCTCAGTGCCCCCACTTTGCCTTGTCACCTTTCCTTCTCTACACCCATTCTCTCCTGCACCCCTGGGACACAGAGAGGGGCTGGCAACCTGCCCTGCTTAATCCCAGGGCCACTGACTCCTTGGGCACTTAATATTCACGACAGAGAGAAACATTTCATGGCGAATTGGACGCACATTCAACTGGAAATGGAAATTTTATGACTCTTCTCACTCCGCGCAGCAGATTACACCAGCTGAGAAAACATGGAAGCAAATGAACAACCTGTGAACTGTAAAGTATATTAATAATGAAATCACAGCCCGGGAAATGAAGGCTTTATTCTGTTTATATTCTGCTCCATTAATGGAGAGTGCTCGCAGTAGCTCCACCCCATTAGCTGGCAATCTGCGCCCCAGGAAGAGTGCAAGGATGGTGGGGGAACGGTGGCACTGGGCAAAATCCTCCTTCCCACTGGGAAATTTGGCTCAAAGCATTTCCTTGTGCTGCCTCCATCCATGAACAGTGGGAGTGGGTGAACATGGGGCTTATATTTGGTGCCCTGCCCCGTGCAAGTTATGAGGCAAGGAATTCAGCAAATGGTGATGCCAGGAAAAAAAAGAACATATTTGGGTGGAAATGAGTTCCAACACCACAAGGGGCCACCCAGAAAGGAACTGGCACTGGGAAAGCCATCCATAGAGAGCTGCATGTGCTTTCTCCTTGGGCTGCTCATTCCCATCTCCTGCCTGCATCCTTCCTACCCCTCATCACCAGATCCCATTTCTCCAGGGATGGAAGCACTTGTGCACCCACAGCCCCAAAGCCACGTTGATGGCCACAAACCGAGCCAGGCCAGCAGGGCTTGTGCAAATAAATATTTCAATGCTATTACCCAGCCTTGTCCTTGGCTCAGCAGACCTGGGCCACGTGTGACACAGCCCAGCCAGGCTCTCTCCTTCCTGAAAACAACAGCAGCAGCTTATGCAAAGCACATCACGGGAGCTAAAAGGAGCCAGAGCAGAGTTTTCTATAGCTGGAGCGACCTGGTGTTGACAGAATGGGGACGCATTTCCACAGCTCAGATTTTTATAATAATACCTCAAGGGAGTCGCTGGCAAAGTTTGGCCCAAATATAATTAGTTTGCACAGCTATTAGGGGCTGATAAAAGGTTTTAATTTGCGTGGAGATCTCTTGAATCTCAGGCACTCCTGTCCCTTGCTCTTCCCCAGGCCAGCTGAATGAAAGGAGAGTCCCAGGCAGGGAGCGACACAAAGCCACGCATTTATCAGGGAAACAGGGAGTTGTGTTCAGCAAGAAAGAGGAGATGGAAAATCCAACAAAGAGCTGACATTGCTGGTGTGTTGGGCTTTGTCCTCTTTGTCCCACCACGCCATTAACACATCCCATTCTTCCTGCAGGGAGATGCCATGCAGAGCACAGATCAGGGCATTTGTAACTCCTCAGTGGGTCTCACTTTTGTGGGAAAGGTGGTCAGGGACCAAGGGGATAAGACACAGGACAAAATTTGGGGGTGCAGGCAGGGCTTCCTGTTTTTTGCCCCCTGTTAGGGCAGCAGGCAGCTGCTTCCCCAAACTGTGGTGAGGAGCAGATCCCTCTCTGCCTCTGGCAAACTGGGAAAATGTGACATTGCAAAGCTGCATTTAGGGAATGTCTGAAACCAAGAGGGTTTTTCCCCCCCTTTTTTAAGGGAAAGACATTGCCTCATTTGTAGCTGGAAGGGGTCTTGTTATTTTTGTACCAAGATGCATATTTTAGAGGTATCTATGCCAAATATGCAAAATCAGTTCCAAGAGTTCATTTCCACCATGCAGGGAGCCAAAAATATTACTTTTATACACATAAAAGTACATAATCTCCCATTGCTTTGAAAAAGCAGGAGGAACTAGGGTGCATCAGGAAGGGAAATGCTAAAAGAAGCTCCCCACATGTCACGCTAACCAAGTTTTAGTCATTCCTTGGCGAAAGAACAACCTGGAGCTCATGAAATGATTCCACCAGATTCTGTCTCTTATTGGGCCAGGTCCCTCTCCCATGGGAGCTGATGTGGAAGCTTCTGGCACTCAACAGGCTGAATATTGCCCCTGATCCCTGTCAGGATCTTGCTGGTGGTCATATGGGTCCACACTCCTCTCAAGCAACCCAATGCCAGTTGCCGCCATCACCACAACCACACAAAAACCTGTGTCCATCCCAAAGTCCTGCTTCTCCATGGCCACTTCACCCTATTTATTTCTCCTGTTTGTATACCTTACATGATGCAAGCAGAGCTGGACCACTGCTGACCCTTTGCCCAGCTGCTCTGTCGGGCACACATTGATTAAAGGAGTATCAAAAGTGGTGGCAGATTTACAGGTTAGCAATGATTTAGTGGAGAGCGCCGGAGCCAAATTAATGCTGGCTATAATGTAGTTTACCTCATTAAACAATGCACACCAAGATCCTGTCTGTTGTAAAACAATTGGTCTCTGAAGCCTAGTGTTCATCTTCCAGGGTTGCTGGGAGATAATAAATGGGTAATATTCCGGCGATAATGGTAATGGAGTCACGGCTCAGAGCTAATATTATGGCAAAGCAGTAATTATTTCAACAGTAAACAAGGGGATGGTTGAGCTGCCGACAGGATTGGAGCCAGTTGAAATGCTCCAGTTAATACAGTGGAGCCCAGGCCTGCAACTGCCTCTAGGAAGGAGGACAAGGGGCTCGGTCATCAAGTGTGTCAGTTGAACCTTTGTTGAGTCACCCAGACACCAAAAGACAGGAGGGACACATGCAGTAACGTGAGGTGGGACAGCATGTACAACACGTTGGCCATCCCATCCTACCCCATTCTATTCCATCCCATCCCATCCCATCCCATCCCATCCCATCCCATCCCATCCCATCCCATCCCATCCCATCCCATCCCATCCCATCCCATCCCATCCCATCCCATCCCATCCCATCCCATCCCATCCCATCCCATCCCATCCCATCCTGAGCCAGCAGCTCAGGCTGGGCTCTGAGCTCCATCACACAGCAGGAGCACTCGCTTCCCTCCTTTGACACACCACTCATGTTGGCTCAAAGCAAATCTCCGAAGCAGAAAAGAGGCAGAGCAGAGACACAAGACCCGGGATGAACACAGAAGGAGCCTTACACGAACCATCTGCTCCCTCTGAGAGGTATTTCCCTGCTAAAAGGGCCAGCAGAGGACATGGCTCTCTGGTCCTCCATTAATGAGGTGACATGAGGACAGGCTAATCTCACAGCATGTGCAGCTGATCAGGGGAGGAACAAGGCAGCACAAAAGCAGGCAGAGATTTTCCCACCCAAGAGGATCCCCCTTCTCCCTGTGCTTCCCAGCTGGGCTCCAGATCTGATGTCCAACCTGTAAATATCCTCTGCGTCCTCTCCAGGGAGGATGAAGATGGCAGGCAATGTGCTTAATGGACAAACCTCTGAGACAGGAGGATGTCTCCCTTTCCCAGGTACAAGCACCTCTTCAAGCTGGATAATTTTTGCAGATGTTTGTCCTCTTGTTTTAAGCCTTGCCAAGAGCCAGGGAGAATCAATATACCCAAATACACCAGACTTCTCCCAGAGTCCCTTTGCTGGTTTGCTGCTGATGTATAGACAGATGATCTCATGAGACCTCTGCCACATCAGGCCACCGTGTCTCATCTATCTTAAGTGCGTATACGAGCTGTGATTACTGCTGCCTCTGAGTGCCTCACGTCTGGAATGTGTTTATCCTCCTGCAGCTCTGTGAGACAAGGGACTGCGATTGTTCCTCTTCCAGGGAGGCCGCGGAGGTTAAACGGGCTGATCATGGGGGATATCCTGGATGTGGCCACATCAGGATCCTCCAGGCATCTCCCCAGTGTCTGCCTTGTAGCACTGAGGCACCACCTGCCCCACAAATGACAGCTCTGCACGGGATCCAGCTTTCAGCACCCAGCTTAATCCTGAGATTAATGAGGGATTCCCACCACACAGACCTCTTGATCAGACCTCTTACAAGTAAATACACCATCAGCCAAACCATAATGTTTTCCTACCCTGGCAGACACTGTCTTAAGCCTCACACCAGAATCCATCATACTACAGCAATAATCAAAAAGCAATTAGATAAAACCATGGCAGAAAAGTCCATCAAGGGTCATTAAGGATGACGACTTGGATGCAGCCTCTGGCTCGGGATGTCTGTGTGTGGCAGAGCAGTGCTGGATGAGCCAGTGGAGGAATCTGCATGCACACACCCTTTCCTTGTGCCTCTGGCCCTGCCATGGCATGATAACCCCACTTGTCTGGCCACACAGCCCTCCTCACCATTACTGCTAAACTGTGCCTGCTCCTCCTGGGACAGAGGCTGCTGAGCCTTCATTCCTCCTGGAAGATCCCTCACTTCAATTCCTTGGCACATTTCCCAAGCTTAATGGGAGGCATGACTAGTTTTGTGTCTGCAGCACAGATAAATATCCCCTGGATAGCTCAACGTGGTGCCACTCTCTCTGCCAGTGCCTTGGCGTCACCCTGAGCCCGGTGGCCCGGCGTGCTGTGCTTTATCCCAGCCAAGAAACCTCAGCCCTCATCCACCGAGAGATGAAAACTGGCCTGACAATACGACAATCGCCATGACAACATCAGTTACCCCCCAAAAATAAATAAAAAGCCCAGTAACTATGGAAACACCTGAGTGACCAAAACCAGGCTATTAACTAGAAGACCTCGCTGCAGTTTACAGACAGCGTCAGCGCCGTGAGGCTGGGGACTGTAATCCAGCCAAAGACTCAGAAACACAAGAAACACAACGTGCCCTGCACCTAAGGGTGCAAAATGGATGTTTATGGGCACACACAGTGCTGCCTTTCAGACCCCTGAGTCCAAGTCTGTGCAACTTCTACCTCCTCTGGGCACACGCTGCTGCCTTCATGCCAGGTGTTACACCCAGACCACTGTTCTGTACATAATTCTCTCCCTCTTTGCCTCTTTTGCTCCCTCCCTTCACCCTCAAGATGCCTCTCTTGATTGCCATCCCAAGGGCCTGGGCCCCACAGGGTTACCAAGAAGGGATGGAGCTGCCCCATCCCATGCCAGATCTTAGCACCTCACAGCAGTTTCACAGAGCTGAGTTTTGGAGCCCCAGTGCCTGGCAGCTCTGCTGGTACTTGTGATGCCAGCTGGAGCATCCAAGCCCAGGACAGAGCCTCTAAGCTGTTAAGCCTCCTCTGCTGTGACTCCAGCAGCTTCACTTCTTTTTCCACCTCAATCTGTTCAGCTGCATTAACGGGAGTTGCTGTGAGTTGATACAGCATAACTGGGAGGAGAAATAAAATAAGATAGAGAGACCTAAGGCAGGGGGACAGAAGACAGGCTGTATCACATCTTATTTGGACTGGCCACAGGCTCACAAAACACTTCTCCAGAGCCAGCAGCCTGCTTTTGTCCATGCAGGAGGATGAGGATGGGCACAGGTAGGACCAAGGTCTGAGAACTGATGGAGGCACCAACAGGGCCAGCACGCCTGCATTTCTCAAAATCAGAAGCAGAAAACTCTCTTGCTCAGGTCCACTGAGCTCTTGAGTTATACCATGAACTTGGTCTCCCCATGCCAGCTGCAGGAACTCCTCCAGCCCCCAAACCAAAGAGAGCTTCCAAAATGGGTTTCACAACTCCTAGAACATGGCAACAGCTGCAGGCAGGCAAATTCAGCAGAGGTTACCAGCCCAAGCCACTGAATGCAAATTCATTGGAGCAGACAGAAGAGCCAAGCAGTCAGAGGAGCCTGGAGTGGCTGGCACAGCATCTCAAGTGAGATCAGTCACCAGGGAGCTGAGCTGCTCTTGGTGTATATCCTCTGAAAGGCCTGCCCATGCACTCCCTGGTGAGCAAACCCTCTTATTTGCTCCATTTCCCACCAACAGGTGCACTGTGTGCTCGCAGGTGCCAAGGAAATCATAAAACCTGTGAAGTGCCTTTGCACAGAGCAGCACTCACCAGAGTCAGCTCGGGGACAGCTCCTGGTGGGGCCGTGCCTGGCACACACAGGGCTGGCACAGCCTGTGCCAAGCAGCACTGCTGAGAGCCACCCGCTGTGTGAGCCCTTAAATTATGCACCAGCATGCTCTCAAACAATTCTCCCTCATCCCTTTTCTCCACCACTTCAAGAGAGATGGAGGAAGATGGTGAGAAGGAACAGGAGGCAGCTCGCTCGAGGCTTCCCATGGGATGAGGAGAAGAACAACAACCAAGAGGGGCCAGCAGCAAGCTTTGGGCTTTGCTTGGCCCTGGCACTCTGAATTAGAATGTATCCTACATCCCAGATCTGCTATAGCACCTCTATGCATTTTCTCTGGCTCTCATTTCAGTCCTCACACTCCCGATCTTCATCTTTGCTGTGTGTGGTGAATGCAAAATGGAGAAGTAGAGGTTCCCCTTGGTGGCTTGGCAGACCTAGAAACAGAGGAGCTGCCCGCGGAGATGGGCAGCCATGGAAGCTGTCCTGGGCCACCTCTGGGCTCATCACCCTCCATCAGCAGGAGACCAGGCTCTGGTAAATCTCTGTGATCATTTGTTCCCTTTGAGTTTTGAAAGCAGAATGCCTAATCATGGCCAAAATCAGGAAAGAGCTGCTGCTGCAAATTACACAGCGCCACAGGTAATTTCTGATTAGCTCACTCTTCCTCTCCTGGTGCATCCTCAGTTTCCATAGCAGCTAAGTCCTAAGTAAAATGGAAACATCTGGTTCAAGCACATGTAAAGATTCCCTGGGGAAAAAAACCTGCTGGATGGCAGCAAACACAGAAAATAGCCCTTGTGAAAGACAGAGGCATCAGGAGCTGGGAGCCTGGTTAGGACAGGATGGATGGCATGTGGGAGAAGGCAGCAAGGGGCACATGAGTGGGAGACACGGGTTCTGGGGAGCAGGAGGGGATGTAGGAAGGAGAGAGGGGCTGTGGGAAAACAAGATGCTTGTGAAAAACAGGTACTGAGGAGGCTGAGCAAAACAAAAATATGTTGTCAGGGTAGACAAGGGGAAGAGTAGGAAGAAGAGGCTTCAAGGTGGGAACACATGGAGACTGCCTCGACCATAAATGTGACGGCAACTTTGGTTCCATAGAGAGAAGCTCAGGGATGGGGAGGAGCACATGGATTCATGCACAGACCCTGACCAAAGCCACCAGCTCAGAGGGAAGACCACCTACAGTGGATAAGCCAAGATGTGCTCTGGGGGAATGGTTTGCAGGCGCCCCTGGGGGAATGGTTTGTAGACACTCCTGACAAGGGAAGGGGCTGAGATGCCGCCAGCTCATCTCGCTCAGCCTGGGCTTTGCAGAGCGATGGATCTGGCCCAGCCATTCGCTCCAGCACAGACAAATAGCAAAAAATCAATGGAGCTGCACATGGATCCATGCAAAGACCCTGACCAAAGCCACCAGCTCAGAAGCACAGACCATGACCAAAGCCACCAACTCAGAAGCAAGACCACCTACAGTGGATAAGCCAAGATGTGCTCTGGGGGAATGGTTTGCAGAGGCTCCTGACAAGGGAAGGGGCTGAGATGCAGCCAGCTCATCTCGCTCAGCCTGGGCTTTGCAGAGTGATGGATCTGGCCCAGCCATTCGCTCCAGCACAGACAAATAGCAAAAAATCAATGGAGCTGCACATGGATCCATGCAAAGACTGTGACCAAAGCCATCAACTCAGAAGCAAGACCACCTACAGTGGATAAGCCAAGATGTGCTCTGAGGGAATGGTTTGCAGAGGCTCCAGACAAGGGAAGGGGCTGAGATGCCGCCAGCTCAGCTTGCTCAGCCTGGGCTTTGCAGAGTGATGGATCTGGCCCAGCCATTCGCTCCAGCACAGACAAATAGCAAAAAATCAATGGAGCTGCAGCGAGACACCGCAGCCCTCGTCAGGAGCTGGGCAGGGAGAGCAGCCACGGCGCCATCCGCCACTGCCGCCCCTGTGCTGGCTCCTTCGGCTGCCGGACAGCCTGGCTGGGTGTCCCCGAGGAGAGCTTGAGGCAGTTGTCTGGAACAACAGCCCACGTTGGTAAAACCCCGGGGGAAACAGGACTCTGAGGCGGAACTGAAGCGCTTAGACAGGATCAGAGGATCAGAGCAGGCGTTGCCGCTTGGCCGCACGGCTCATCCCAGCTGGAGCCTCCGGATCTCACCCCCGGCTCACCCACGAGAGCCTCGCAACCGCCTGGGAATAACAGGGCAGCAAAACGCAAAACAAGTGCCAAAAAGCAGCTAGGAAAGGGGGTTGAAATTATACGGTCCTGCACGCCTGGGAATTTGCTTCCCAGCAGTCACACCCACACAGTTCTGCTGAGGGTTTGCTTACCAATTAACAAGGCCACCAATTAATGCTTCATGTGTTTTCCTGCTCATTTGCACTATTTACAATCCTCCTTTGAAGCAACCTGTAAGAATTGCCTGAAAAAAATTTCAAAACATGGCCAGACAAGCACGTTCAATGTGCAATGGAAGTGCCCCATGCAGGAGCTCCATGTGTGTCCCTTCCAACAGAGAGTATTCCCTGATTCTATAAATCTCTAAGCATGACAACCTACAGCCAGTCCTCCACAGGACCAAAACCATCAGCTCCTCTTCTAGACCACCAGGATGGATGTTCCTCCACCAAAGTCACCAAGTCCTGTGTTGAGTCACATTTTTTTGGTGCATTCCACCTTCTCCTGCCAACAGAACAAGTCACCAACCCCTCCCCAGCCACACACAAAGAGTGCTGTGCCCTTCCCAAAATATTTCTGGTAAGGTTTGGTTCTTACCTTTGGGTGAGATGTGTCTCCAGGTGATTGTTGGGTCTGGCCTGCCCGTGGCTATGCAGGTGAGGCTGACGTTGCCGCCCTCGTTGATGGAGATGTCAGAAGAGATCTCGGTGATTTTTGGAGACACTGCAATGATGCAAAGAGGAGAAGGAAAATGAAACTGGTTCTGCTTCAACTCAAATCTTAGACTGTGGGTGAAGGAGGCTGAATTTCCATCCTCCCTCTGCTTTGACAATTTTTGCAGTAGTCCATCAGTCTCATCTGACTTGGCAGGAACAAACAGGGAAAAGAGGGGGCAGAGAAGACACAGCTGAAGTGGGAAGAAACTGTAGCCAGAGGGGATTCAGTCATTTTAGGGAGGCTCGAGAAACTCCTCCGTGGTGTGAGACAGTATTTCTTCCTACCCCACTTCCAGCATTCCTTGTGTTCTCCTAGCCATGACAAACCCTTCCCAGCAGAGCTGCATCATCCTGAGGAAACACAAGTCACCCCCTTCAAACACCTGCAGCTTTTCCTCTCTGCCAGGCCCTTGTAAGCACAGGAGCACCAAGAGGAGCTGGGCATGAAGAGAGAATCTGCTGAGGAGCCTCTAAGGTCGACCACCCTGCAAAGGGAGGGAAATTCTGTGGGGATGAAAACCATCCCCCTGCATTGGCACTGCCACCCAGAGCATGCAGGAGTCAGATCCAGGGGATCCAGGCCCCAGGAGGGGACACAGGTACAGGATGGAGGTGATGAGGAGGGGGCTGGGAAGGGATGGGGAGCAAGCAGGGGGCACTCAGCTCCTGCTGCTGCATGAGCAGAGTACACGATGTGGCTGTTGGGGAGGGCTGGGAGGTCTTCTGGTGGGGAGGTATGAGGGAAAAGCATCAGCTGCTGTTATCAGCCTGCACCTGCAGAATATAATAAAGACTGTCACCTTCTCGGGTTTATTTCCAGACTTTCTCCAGAGCCTAGCAGGCACTGGCACCCTGCTGCAGCGCTTTGCAGGAGAGCCACAAATCACCGACACCCTTCCACCCCTGCTGGGGAGCCAGATTCATCACCCCACTTGGGGCTGAAATCCTGGCTTGGACCCCACTCCTGGGGCTCAAATCCCAAATGCCGACATGGACCCCACTCCTGGGGCTCAAATCCCAAATGCCGACATGGACCCCACTCCTGGGGCTCAAATCCCAAATCCCGGCTTGGACCCCACTCCTGGGACTCAAATCCCAAATCCCGACATGGACCCCACTCCTGGGGCTCAAATCCCAAATCCTGGCTTGGACCCCACTCCTGGGGCTCAAATCCCAAATCCCGGCTTGGACCCCACTCCTGGGGCTCAAATCCCAAATCCCGGCTTGGACCCCACTCCTGGGGCTCAAATCCCAAATCCTGACTCGGACCCCACTCCTGGGGGTCAAATCCCAAATCCTGACTCGGACCCCACTCCTGGGGCTCAAATCCCAAATCCTGACATGGACCCCACTCCTGGGGCTCAAATCCCAAATCCTGATTCGGACCCCACTCCTGGGGCTCAAATCCCAAATCCTGACATGGACCCCACTCCTGGGGCTCAAATCCCAAATCCCAACATGGACCCCACTCCTGGGGCTCAAATCCCAAATCCCGACATGGACCCCACTCCTGGGGCTCAAATCCCAAATCCTGGCTTGGACCCCACTCCTGGGGCTCAAATCCCAAATGCCGACATGGACCCCACTCCTGGGGCTCAAATCCCAAATGCCGACATGGACCCCACTCCTGGGGCTCAAATCCCAAATCCTGATTCGGACCCCACTCCTGGGGCTCAAATCCCAAATCCTGACTCAGACCCCACTCCTGGGGCTCCCTCCCCTGCCTCTCCCCACCTCCCACACCTTCCTGGGCTGCGCCAAGCCGGAATGACTGCAATGGCCTTGCACGCAATGCCTCTGCTGTGCAGGTAAGTAATTTATTGATCCGTAAAGCACTCCAAGACGCTCTGGAAGGGATTATGTCATGCCAGTGCCGTGCAATAAAATAAAAAATGATGGATTTTTTGTGAACATGATGGTGATTTAGGGTTTGTAGTTGGAAGTGTAGTTAAAGTACATTTTAAGTGGAAATCAAGGTGGGTAATGAATTATTCTCTGTTTTGAAGGGCTTCTGGGAGTTCATTTTTTTGCTGCTCTGGGCATGATGGCTAATCTGCTAATCATGCACTGGAGAACAGCCCTGGATCAGCTGCTCCCAAACAGGGGGGGCTCTGAGGCAGGACATTGGAGGGCACAAAGACAACACCTAAAAAATATTAATATGCTTCAGTGTCACTAAGGGGACAGCACATTCCTCATGGGACCACTCAGAGCTGGGAATGCTCTGCCCGTGGCCAGGTCCATTGAGGAGATGCAATTAATTACAGCATCGTTATGACTGCCCCACTGTGTTCCTGGTGAGGCTGGGACTGCCAGCCAGGAAATCCAAGTGGGCTCTAAAAACACAGAGTGTGTGATCTCCACAACAAAATCAGGCCAAAGGGGTATTACCATGGTCATTTTAGAGAGGTGGGAAGAGCCAAGTGAAGGCGCAGTGATCGCCCACCTTTGCCTGGGAAGCAGCAAGAGCTTCCAGCTATAAGTCCCAAAAAAAACAAAAGCAATATCCATCATCTTTAATGTGCTGTTTGCTGCATCACAGAGGAACCTTTCTGATGTTTTTAACTGCTGAATCCACATCGACCCAATTCAGCTTGTTTTGCAGATGCTTTAAAAAAAGCAAGTCAGGCTTTACACTGCCGCTCTGGGACTGCACAGACCCACTTGCATCCACCCAGGTGAGAGACAAAAATCAACTGACCGGGTTACAAAACATAATTAAAACAATTTAAACTTGGTTTTGATTGATAGGACAAAGGGGAATGCCTTTAACCTGAGGAGGGTTGATTTAGAACAGGTATAAGTTTTTTACAGTGAGTGTGGTGAGACCCTGGCCAAGGTTGCCCAGAGCAGCTGGGGCTGCCCCATCCCTGGAACTGTTCAAGGCCAGGCTGGACAGGGCTTGGAGCAGCCTGGGAGAGTGAAAGGTGTCCCTGCCCACAGCAGGGGATGGAACTAGAGGGTCTTTAAGGTCCCTTCAAACTCTAACCTTTCCATAATTCAATAAAAAGCAGCTCAAGCTGCTCATGCAACAAGGCAAAAGTTCACCATACTCTGGCAAGCCCAGGACACTTTGAGGGAGATGCAATTTACTGTGGCCCATCTGGAATGAGAGGAGGCAAGAACATCTGGGGAGCAAACCAGAGAAACATCACTGAAGCTGTTAACTAAGTCTGGAATTGTCTATGCAGTGGTAGGATTTAACACGGTGGTTATTGTATGCTAATTAAATATTTGAATATTTTACTGCACAAACTATTCCAAATGCCTTTCTAGAGACACAACAGGTGTTTTGTAAGGCTTTTACCAGACTAGGGAGGGAAATCTTAATAAATAAATGATCCAAGTATATATTCAATATTATTTAACAGTCACTGGCGCTTCCATTCCCTCTGCATTAAAGGACCTTTCACCAGCACTTGGCATTTCTGCAGCAGTGGGGCAGAGGAGACATTTCCTGTGCCGAGAGCAGGACGCAGATGGAGCTGTGCCCCTTTGGGAATGAATAAATAAATAAAGCTAAGTAAATGCAGGCTTCCCAGGCGGGAACCCTCTCCTTGCGGGCAGTCCTTTTGTGTTCAGCATCTCTCTTGCTCGGAAGTGATTAAACATGGCAGTGTTGGCCAGGCTGCTCCGGTGACACTGCACAGATTTCCCCACAGGCAGGCTGGTGCTTTATTGATCCATCTCTTTCTTTTTTCCCCCTGCATCTTTGCCATGGTTCTGGGGAAGGTCTCTGGGTGCTCTCAGCCCCCTGCAGGTGCCCTGGGCATGCCCCCAGCTGGCCCCAATGTGGTGCACACAAGGAGTCCCCAGGACAGAAAGCAGCTTGCTTAAATATTTAACCAAAGCATATGGTGAGCTGCACGTTCGAGGGTGCTCAGGCAGGTGATAGATGTCTTTCTGGATCCAAGCATATGTGCCTGCCGACACACATCTATTCCCTGGTGCACAGACACCCTCCTGCCACTGGCACAGACCATATCCCTGCTCTGCTTTCACCTCCAAACACCCGCTCCTGCCAGCACAGGTGTGCAGCTCACAGATCCCACGCCTGCGTCCCATGCCTGTATCGCACACATCCCATGCCTGTATCCCACAGCAGTGCTGCACACAGATCTTCACATCCTGGGAATGTGGTGGGGCTCCCCGGGCATTTCTGCCACCTTCTCTGCTGCCTCTCCCACAGCACCCACTGCAGCACTGATTATTCTTCCAGCTGCCTTTTATAGCTCATCCCAAACTGTATCAACATCACCAGCTTTGCCTCCTTGCTTGGGCCCTGCCGCCTCCATTTCCATCATCATCAGCTCCCCACCCACCCCCTGGCATGTACTGACTGTGCTGCTTGTCTGGGCTGTCCTCCCCCTGCCCCCCTGTCCCCACCGCTGTCTCCTGACACCCCAGCACCCCAAATTTCAGCCCCACATCAGGCTGAGTGGAGGGTGCATCTGGAACAACCTCTCCACCTCAGACTGGCAAGGGGACTTCAAATGAGCCTCACCAAGTTGCCTATTCCTTCTTCAAGGAGCAATTGCATTTTTTTTTACCTTAAGCACCCCCTTTCCACCCAGTTTTGGGAGCCAAGAAAGTGGTGCAGAAATACAGCTGTGACCCTTCCAGACCAGCAAACTCCTTCTGGTGTGGGAGTGAGGCAGAGCAGGTGCTTGCCCCAGCCAAGGGGTCTCAGCCCCTGGGATAGCCTGGGAGAGTGGCTGTCCTGGTAAGCCCAGCCCTGCTTCCCTTTCATAAAACATGCAAACCTCCATCTTCCAGCACGAGCAACATCTGCTCCAGATCAAAGGAAACAACAAAGAACAACTATAAAAGTGTCTGGAAGAAAGAAAAAGAGGGAGAGTCAGACTTGTGTTCTGCAGGCGATCTGTGATGTGCACTGGCAGCTTCCTGAGCATCAGCCTGACGCTGCTCCTGCTTCTCATAACAGCTCCTTACTGCTGTCACACTCAGACTTCCCTGTGTTTTACAGAGTTTGCTGCCACGGGTCCTGCCACTGGGATTCAGTGAGGAGGAGTCCTGGGTGTCCTATCCCTGCTCACAGCAATGCTGAGTAACACTGAGCCCATCCTCAGGCAATTGAGGGTCTGCCAACGGCAGGGACCCAATGTCCAGCTCCAGGACTCCTCCAGGGTGTAACCAGAGCACTTTGCAGCTGCCAGCTCAGGAGAAGGCGCAGTGCTGGCTGCCAGAGTGCCAGGCACCTCCATGGTGCCTCCTCCCTCCTTCGTGTTCCAAAGATTTCTGCCTTCAGGGAGCAAATTGAGAGCCCTGTGCCTTCAATTACAGGTGTATTATAATGGGCTTTTAAATCAGTTTGTGCTGCTCTAACACAATTATAGTTAAGAGAAAAGCAGAGAGGGCTTTGTCTTTCTGTCATATCATACTTCCATCATTTCATCCTTCCTTCATATCATCCTTCCATCATATCAGGAGCTGTTTTGAGCCTTTCCAAAGGTGTGAGGAAGGGCAGACACAGCCTCAGAGCCTGCTCAGTCACAAAGGTTTGTACACAAACCCCTTGTGGGTGCCCATCCTGCTTCCCAGGGCTGCCTGGACCCTGGGTTGGCACCATCACCCCCTTCCCGTGTTCAGCACAGCTTCACCAAGGGACTGATCCCCCTCTTCACAGACCCGGCAGCAGCCCAAGCCATGAAGAAAGAAGGCTGAAAACAAAGAGGACATGCATAACGACCTTAATAAGCAATTAATAAATAACTAATGACAATTGCTCGTTCTAAAGCGAGGCGTAATGAGATGTGTCATACGGCACCGAAATGTGTCTAAATGATTTCCCAGCCAGGTAACAGCTCCGGTTGCAGGGGAGCTTGGAGGACACGAGATTTTTTACGCCCGTCTCTGCAGCAGGTTATACAGCACAGCATCATAATAACTCAGAGGAGGAGGGGGAAACAAAGACGTTCCCAATCATTCATTAGTAAAGTATTTGTGAACGCGGGTATAATTCACCGCATAAACAGCAGGGTTTCTGCAGACAAACTTTATAGCTAAGTGCCAAAAGGGAGCCCAATCTGATTCCACTTACGACAGCATAAATCAGCACTACTACTGCAGTCAACAAGGGATACACCACAATAAACATGGCACAATAGGAGAGTCGGGGCTCGAGCACAAGGATTTTTCCCTGATTTCTGGATGGGTCCAGGTCACAAGCCTGGATCAAGAGCAGCTCCCTAAGGAGTCAGGGTGCTGCCTCCCTAGATTCACTCCCCTGTTTACAAGACTTTGAAGGGATCTGCATCATTTTTTCTAGTGAAAAAAAATGAAGAAAACACCTAACACCAAGCCCCACACGTGTGGGGAATCAAACCAGAGTTTCTTTGTATGGCTATTAATGAGCAGCTTTAAGAGGAGGCAGAATCCCTCCCTCAGGTTTGGGAGAGTTCTGTTACAATGCCTGAAGGAAGATGTGGCACAGCTCTGGACTTCATCGCCTCCTTTAAAATGAGTCTAATGATGCTGAGTGAAAAGAAAACAAGAAGAAAGATATGAAAGCAAAGTTTTTCCATTATTATCCATGAAGAAATGCAACCAAACAAGGAGTGTTTGGCAGTTCAGCTCCCTGTCTAGACAGATCTCATTTTCAACTCCACACACGCTGCACGGATCTAGTTTCCAGTTTTTGCACCCCGAGCCACCTGGGATTCCCCCTGTAAGCCAAGCAACGCCTCATGAAAGGCAGAAAATTGAAGGATCTCGAATCCTTAAGACACCTGCATCATTTTTCCAGCATTATTGACACCTCTGCTCAAGGCACGACAGCCTCTCTCACAACAGCCTCCACGGTGACCATCAAAGTGACAGTGACTCTGTCACACCCTGCTCAGGGGATGCAGGGTCCCCAGCTCCTCTCATTCCACTGGGTACCGGTGAAATCTCCACCAGACCCTTGGGAAAAGCCCTGTGTGGGGACGAGCCAGAGCGTGCTGACAGCACCCCAGAAAGTTTGAACACGACTTGTGGTTAATACAAAGCTTGTCAAACCCATCACCTCGAAATGCTGAATGTCTTTATTAGATTCCTTTATCTCCCCCCAAGATCGGAGGGACACGACGAGATGATTCTCGGCGGAGATGTCATCATCCAGAAACTAATTAAAGGCTGCGCGGGAAGCTGGGCCACGCACACTCTGGAGAACAAAACGCATTAGCAACCCGAGCCGGGGAAAATATTACAAGTGAACTTCAGATCAGAAAGGGCGAGCGAGGGATTTCACAGCAGCTCTCCTCTCCCCATCTCTCCTCACACTCATCCCTACACTGCCTCCTCCTCCATAGGTGACCCCAGCTTGGAGATTATTAGGACCAGCCTGGGAGCTGGGGGATGCAGGCCAACAGGGGATCCCTTCCTCCACCCTGGGAGAAAAGCATGATTTGTGGAATTTCCTTTACTTTTAATCATAGAAAAGCATCCTTGCTGTGGGTCAATAAGTGCAGAGAAGGATGGATGGATGCTGGCTCTGCCAGAGCGCTCCTGGCAAAACCCTTGGTCTCGTTTGGTCTCATCTCTCCATCAATGTAATGACAAGAATTTCTCATCCTTGCAGGCCCATGAAAAAGACAACAACATAAGAAATGATAAGATACCCAGAACCTATGGCCACAGGAGCTGGATGTGGGGGCATTTCTCCACGGGGACAGATGCACAGATCTAGTTTAGGACATGTCTCAAGTGGATGTACCTGCAAACAGCCCCTTCCAGCCAACCTGGAGTCTCCAATGGACAGCAAATATCCATGATATTTCTCATCTGATCCATCAACACACACAGTCCTGGTAAATCCTGCACAAACCCCCAGCTCCCCTCCCCACAACCAGCCAGAGTGGCCGTGCCCCACCCTCCTGCTCCCCACTCTGCTGCTGGAGAGCAGGGGGGGCTCTCCCTGTCTCCTCTGTCCATGCAGAGTGGGCATCACGCCAAGGGCTGAGCTCACCAAACTGCCCTGTGCCACTCCACTCCTCAAAAAGGACCTGACAGGAACAAAGGAGTTCAAACATCCTTTCCAAAGATAAATCAGATGCTCTAATGCAGCCTGCATCTCCAATGAATATAGGGCAGGTGTCTCTGAAGTGAAGTATTAGTTAAAATGATGCTCTTTAAATTACATTTCGGCTATTTCAGGCAGACAGGTTGTGTGTGGGTTGGGCTGGGTTTTTTTATGATCTATCTAGAGGCTTAAAAAGACACAGAGAGAAATAAATCTCCCTTCCATTAAAAACACACTATGCTCTTGCATATTTGTTCTTATCTCGGCGCTCTCGCTCTCGTGCTCCCTCTCCCAGGGCTGGAGCACAAAGTGTTTGTGATTACACTTCCACCCTGACACTCAGCTAATTCGAGGAGCTGCCAGCCCGTGCCCAGGCGGAGCACACAGCTCTGCCACCCCCGCAGGAGGATCAGCTGTGCTTCCCCAAATGCCTCGCTGGACCCGGTGCCTTTACTTCAAAAACCACAGAGATCCGTGGTGTCAATGTGGAACCATGCGAAAGTCCCAAGTTTTGATTGAGTTTATTTGGATCTTCTGAGTCTACCCATGCCCTTTTTGCCTCATTTATCTATTTACATCCCTCCACTGCCAGCACTGCCTGTCCCCAGACAGCTCCTTTCCTCCCATCCTTCCTGAGCTCCAGCTCTTCCAGGTGCCCCTCATGCTCTCTTGCTCCAGACAGGGCTTTTGCTTCTGCTTAGGCTTCTTCCCATCTTTGCCTTTGACTCCAGTTAAAAGTTAATGGATCAGGCAGGGAGCACAGCCCTGTTATTGTCTGATTAGGTGGTCTGGAGGCTGCTGCTTATGCCCAGACTGTTTGTCTGGGAGAACAGAGTGGGAGAACAAAGCTTGTGAAGTGGGAGAGACAAAGCTCATGAAGTGGGAGGTCAGCAAGGTCCAGCAGTTCAAAATGAACCACAGGTGAGGTCAGGTGATCCATGCCTCCCTGTGCTGCCACTCCTCCCATCCCCATGGGAACACATCTTTTGTGACTCATCCATCACTCCAACAGAGGCAGGCCTACCTTCCCAAAGATGCCCTGATCCATTCCTCACTCCTCTTAGTCATTTCTTTACATCCCTGCTTTTTCAGTCTCTCCTTCTTGGGCTCCAAGAGCCCCCAGCCTTCCTCATCCCTCCCATGGAATATTTCTGGTCCCTCATCCTATCCCAAGGCACATTTCTAGGCCAGCTTCCCCAAGCCCAGGGGACCAACCCAAAGCTTGGCCAAAGGTGCCAGGAACAAGCAGCAGTGCAAATACCAATGAACCAGAGTCTGTGGGATGATGCTCACTGTCCTTCCCAAACCTTCAAATGTGGTTTATCCCTATCGTCCAAACTCTGGGAGATAAGGGAGCGTTATTATTCCCACTTCACGGATGGAGAAGCGGGACCCAAAGATCAAATGGTCCAGAAGTGCCTGTTCAGATCAACGCTCTGCAGCACCTGCCTCTCAGGCTCTGTGGAGCTTGGAAAACCACGCTAAAAAGGCACAGGGAGGGTGAGGGTGGCTGCCAGGGCAGGTATTTCCATTGGGCTGCATGGAATGAGAGCTCCACAGTTAAGAATCAGTCATCAGGCCGCTGAGACACAGCTGTGTATCCCTGTACATAAAGGGGCAATTAAAATTCCAATCGCCAATTTCAACCCAACCAAGCAACATTTGAGAGAGCTAAAAGCAGAGGAAAAGCAGGGAGCGATGGTCCCACAAGGGAAGGATATTGATGTGCCTGGAGAACGCGGGGGCTGCTCTCCTTTCCCATTAGGACTGCTCCTTCATTTCCTGTTCCTCCTAAACAAAGCCCTCGAGCCTTCTTCTCGGCCACACTCGTGCCTCCGAGAATGCCAGAAAAGCCACAGGGAATTATCCCCGCCAGAGCATCCTTAATTTCCCCATTTGTCTTCCTAATGCCCAGCCTCATCACCAGCACCATCTATTCCCCATGTGCTCCTACTTTACATGGATGGACTATTTTTACCCCATTCTTCCTATGCCTCTTTTTCCTCCCATTTAATCATTTTGGAGGCTTTTTATCCACACTTTCCTTTCCTTTCTTTCCTCTTTCCCTTTCATTTTTAATACCTGTGGTTCTCCGATTCGAAATCATTACTGTTTTTAACTTGACTCGAGCCTCTTAATTAAGTTACTTTCCATTATTTTTTATCTAGTCCATTTGTCTACATCCCCCGCACCCTCCCTAATTCTCCCTTTCCTCCCCAAGGCAGGCTGGGTATGAAATCTTACATTTCCATTTGGCTAACAATCACTTTGAATTTTTAAATGCTATTAAATTGGATCACACCAGTCACTGGACTGGAGTTGTCGAGCTGTGATATTTACTCGCGCCAGTCAAAGGGAAATGAAATTGTGGCGGCGCAGGGGGGAGGCGATGGGGGAGCCCAGATTTATTCTGCCCGCGGTCCCTCGCAACCAGGCACAATCCCCTCGGATTTCTGAGCCAGTTCAAAGGAAACTCTCACGCTCAACCATGAATGTATTGTAATGTCTTTAATAAATCAATTACTTGTTGGCAGGGAAGTGTCACTGCATCTCCAATCCTTTTAATCACCTCAGCCTTGCTGTGTTTTAAGCGCGGAAAACCCACGGAGGTAGACGGGGAGCCAGGAGCGTTGTCGGCGTAGGGCAAAGCACAGAAAGCACCACTTGGTCTTGCCAGGAAGGGCCAAAACGTGCAGAAAGGATTTGCATCATGTAAAAGCACACACACACACAGTGACCCCCAGCTCCAGGATGAGGACACCACGGTGCTGGAGGGACTGTGTGGGGCTCATCCTTCCCAGGGCAGCTCTTGGGGTGCAGAAGCTTGGAAGGAATGACCACAGCAGCTTCCTGGGAAATGCCTATCCCAGGAAATCAGCCTGTGGTGATGGGAGCAGCCCCTGCTCCTTCCTGCACAGTGCTGAGCTGGGGTATATTGCAAAGCTAGCCCAAGAGCCAGAGAACCTTTTGCTGCACTGATTCAGACCCTGAGTTTTGTGTTTCTGCTTCAGGAGGGTACCATATTTCAATTTTACTAAAAGAGACCTTTTCCACTCAAAAATTTGCTAAAGGGAGAGAGATTTGATTACAAAGCAACCCTGGCCAAATCCAACCCCTCCTCCTCTGTCTGTGCCGACAACATCCTCCCCTCCACAACAACAATCATCTGAGCACAAACAGACAACAGAGCTTTTCAGAAAGTAATGAACTCTGGTCGGAGCCAAGGCAGGAAGGGTTTAATGTTCAGTGCAGAAAGCTTGGCGAGGCCATCAATTATATAGCCCTGCTGCTGAAGGAGCAAAAAAAAAAGAGTATTTCAGACAGACTCGGCCAAAAAAGAAAAGATAGGGAAGGAAATCACTGTGAGAGAGATTTAATTTCACAAGCAGAGAGAAGTGTTTGCAAAAGAGGAAGAGGATCAAAGGCTGAAGCTCTCGGGCTGGCTGCGGGAGGAGGGATTACAAGGACAGCAAACCATGGAGGAGACATCTCTGTTGATGCCTTGTGTCAATGCTGGGCCAGGCAAGCAGAGCCTGGGGCACAAACTGGGAGTCTGTTGGCTGGGGGGGCCCAGCGGGCAGGAGACTTGGGTGGATTGAGACCTGTTCATCTTATCCACACAGGACAGCAAAGCAGCACGGGGTCTGTGGCCTCTCCTGCCTTGTCCCAAATCCTACACAGGAAATTGTACAAGATGCTACCAAAAAGGAGAGCTGAAATATTTTGGGCATCTCTACTACTGGGACCGATAACCCAGAAATTTAAAATCACAGAATCCCAGAATGGTTTGGGTTGAAAGGGACCTTAAAGATCATCTCATTAGCAACCCCTGCCATGGGCAGGGACACCTTCCACTGTCCCAGGCTGCTCCAAACCCTGTCCAGCCTGGCCTTGGACACTTGCAGGGATCCAGGAGCAGCCGCAGCTTCCCTGGGCACCCTGTGCCAGGGCCTCAGCACCCTCACAGGGAACAATTCCTTCTGTATGCGGGTATGGATCCACCTAAAACAAGAAGGCCTCCCCACCCTGCACACAGTGAGGCCATGCTGATCCCTTCCAGGGATCCCGTCACAGACTAAGGAACAAATTCACCTCCTTTCTGGAGGACAAAGGGGTTCCACTGCTGTCTCACAGCAGGCATGGAAAACCCATCAAGACCAAAACAAATCAAGGCCACATTTCAATATCTTATTTGAACAACCACGTTTCCACATCTTTTACAAAGATGCCTTTTTGTTTTCCACTTCCTGCTTCTCCTTGTCTTTCTAAATCTCTTTCTTCTCTGTTGTATGACCAGAACAGAAAGAAAACAAAATCACATCTCTCCCCATGTTTCAATGCAGCTCCTTCTTCCCATTTTCCCCCTCTCCTTCAAAACCCAAGAAAGAACAGTGTGAAAAAAACCCACATTTTCCACCCAGTTTCCCCCTTAATTGTCCCAGTGACCTCTCCCAAGCCTGTCCTCAAGCCTGGAGATATTTGCTGGAGGTTCTCTAGCTCTTGGAGGTGGCAGGGCCCGGCAGCTTTTTGGCAGCTGTTGCCTTGGCCTCTCCTTTATCTCCAGCATTGTGTTCACATCTGCTTCCCCCTCTGCCTCTTTCCCTGCTGCTGGGAGCCTGCTTTTAAATCACTGCTCAGCACAGCAGCTGCCAGGCACAGGTTCCATGCCCCGTTTGGATGGGGGATCCAAAAGCCGTTTGCAAACCTCCCTCTGCCTTTTTTCTTCTCTCATTTTCTTAATTTTTTTTTTTTTTTTAATCCTCCTGAACCTGCCGGTGCTGCCACACCGCTTTCCCCTCCTCCCTTTTGGCTGAGGAGCTCTCTTGGCTCTGGAAGTATGTTCAGACACCTGGTTGCTGGCAGCATGGGGTTTGGCAGCAGCTGGCAGCGTGCAGCTCTCTGATAGGGAATGGGAGGAGAGCAGGGATCTCACTGGGGGTCAGAGCTACCCACCGTGGCCATCAGGGATGTGCTGGTGGCCACTTGCACTGCTCCTGCCTGCTTGGTGGCTTTCTACCACGCACATTCATCTGGCTTTGCCTGCAGCTTTGGCCAAGGACATTTATTGTTTTTTTGCTGAGGATTTGTAGGGTAAAATAACACAGATTTGTGCAGCACCACTCAGGAGCTGGGAACGCATTTAGGACAAGGCATTGCCATCTGTGGCTCCTGTCCTCAGCACAGTCCTGCTCCCAAGCAGGGCAATTTTGGCAGAGCAAGGCAGCAAACCCTAGGGAGCAGAGCCAGGCACGTGGAAGGCTGGATGCCTCGCTGCCACCCTGCCCACGCAGTGGCTGCAGGCTAAATTCCCATTCCAGATTGCAATTTCTCTGTGCTACCAAAAAAAGAGAGGGCTACATCCTTCCGGCAGCCAGTAATGTACAAAATTCCCTGGAAAAACTTGGCTGATTCCTCCCCAACCTCCTTTCACTCAAGGTCTGTGCAGGATTGCAGGCCAGGATCCCCATGGATGCCACCTTCATGGCAAAGACTACACCAAGCAGACAAAAATCCCTTGGGAAGAGCCCTTTGCTTCATCCTCTGACTCCCCAAGCCTCTGCAACAGGTTTTTGCTTCTGGACTCGCCTCCAGAGAGACTGGCCAGAAAAATCAGTTTTAAAGGCCAAAAAGAAGAGCCAGATTAAAGTATCAACTCTGAATTTATGCTCAGGACTTAAGGTTTAATAATGCAACAGAAAATCAATATTTAATAAAGCAAATGATGGAGAAAAACAGTGAATGGGAGATGAGCTGCTGCTCATGTTTTCAAACGCGTAACCCCCAGAGGAGCAGGGTTGGCAGGATGGATGTGGAACCAGATTGCCACAAAGAGCTGGCACACAGGACCCAGCGATTCCAGCTCCGGTGTCAAGGGGAGCTCACGGGTCTTTTATTAAAGGACAAACAAGGAATTACTGCGGTGGTCAGAATCCAAACACTCATGGAGAGAGATCAAATGCTGAGGCACGAGGGGAGCAGAGCAGCTGCTGCACTGAGCAGGCCCAGACTGGGCTGGGCTGGAGGAACACGGGCAGGCAGCAACACCCCCAGGTTCAGGTGCCAAAGAGCTGTCTGGGGATGGAGACTGGAGAAGCTGGGAGGGAGCACAAGGGCTAAAAGCAGAGGGAAACTGCTGCCTGCTGAGCAGGAGAGGAGGTGGATAATTCAGGTGGGAAGTGGGCAATTGGGGCACTAAGCATGGCTGGCAGGCAGGGTGGCACAGCAAATGTGCAGCTCTGAGCATGGCAAGCACTGGTCCTGGGCATGGCAGGAGTGCATCCCTGGGAATGGCAAACTGCATCCCTGGGCATAAACCATACCATCCCTGGGAATGGCAAACTGCATCCCTGGGCATAAACCATACCATCCCTGGAATGGCAAACCTGCATCTCTGGGCATAAACCATACCATCCCTGGGAATGGCAAACTGCATCCCTGGGCATAAACCATACCATCCCTGGGAATGGCAAACTGCATCCCTGGGAATGGCAAACCTGCATCTCTGGGCACAAACAACACATCCCTGGGATCCCTGAGCACAAACCATCCCTGGCAAACTGCATCCCTGGGAATGGCAAACCTGCATCTCTGGGCACAAACCACACATCCCTGGGAATGGCCAACCTGCATCCCTAGGAATGGCAAACCTGCATCTCTGGGCACAAACCACACATCCCTAGGAATGGCAAACCTGCATCCCTGAGCACAAACCACACATCCCTGGGCACAAACTAAACCACACATCCCTGGGCAAAGCAAACCTGCATCCCTGGGCACAAACCACACATCCCTAGGAATGGCAAACCTGCATCCCTGAGCACAAACCACACATCCCTGGGCACAAACCACACATCCCTGCACAAAGCAAACCTGCATCCCTGGGCATGGCAGGAGTGCATCTCTGGGCATGACAACTGCGTATCCCTGGGCACAGCAAGCAGACATCTCTGGGGACAGCAAGAGGGCATCTCTGACCATGGCAAACCTGCATCTCTGGGCACAACAAACCTCTATCTCTTGACACAAAGTGCACATCTCTGGACACAGCAAGAGTTAATACCGGGGCAAAACAATCACAAATCACTGGACATAGAAAATGTGCATCCCTGGGCATAACAAGCATAAATCCCTGGGCACATCCCTCAGCCAAAGGCACACAGCCCTTGGCCAGTGCATCCCCAGGAGCGCTGAGTCTGGGCAGGATGAGGGGAGCTCTGCGATGCTCGGGACAGATCAGCAGCTCTGCCTCCCTCCCCTGGAGGCTGGAGAAAACTGCAGCGAGCCCCTGCACGGCACAGAGATGTCACCTGCACCTTGTCCCCCCATTGCCTTTCCAGCCCTGATACAATGCTGCCAGCTAGGAAAGGAGGAATTTTGCCCATACCCATGCCAGTGATGGCAGGTGCTTCTTGGGGTACATGGCTTAGGGTGCGCAAAGATCTGTGCCCCACCTCAGAAAGTCTGGGGACTCTGGATAAATCCTCTGGGCAAAGGAGACTCTCACTTGCACAGGAATCAGTGCCCTTGGATGAAACCCCTCCTCTGGCACACTGTGTGTGCCGGGTTGTCTGCCTGCCCTGCAGCACGGCAGTAATTTGTAGCTTGTGCTAGGATCCTTCACATTGAAAGATGACATATAAATATAAAACGTTATCACTCCATAACAGCCACATGCTATAAAACGCCAGGCAGAAGGATCTGGAACTAGATGGAGGCAGTGCTTTAAATCCTTCCCTGCAGAGTTACTGCCGCTAAAACAACAGACCCGCTCCAAAGATTTCCAGCAACGGAGGGAGAAGAGGACAGACCCCGATAAAAACACCACAATTGAGGAATTAGATGAATAAATGATGGGATTACAGCGTGACCTCCCCATGTTGACAGCCCCAGGGTAGCAGTAGCACCGGCGCACCGGTGACGTCTCCTCCCATTCATCCCCTGCTGTGATTTTCCGTGGATGCTCCTGCTCAGCGCTCCTGTAGTAACAACAAAGCGCCGGCACCAGCGTTGCACTACAGCGGGCTGACTCCGCTCCCGCGGCTACGATAACAATGCTGTTACTGTAGTAACATTACAGAGCCGGGGTCTCACTGTTCTACCCTTAATTTTATTGTCGTAAGATTAAATTGCAATAATGTTATTGAGCTGCCATTAGTGTCGCCATGGCAACAATAACATTAAGGTAGCGATATCGCATTACAGTGGTCCAACCGTTCCACCACAAATATTTTAATGTAGTAAAACAAAAGAGATTACTGCAGTAACATTAAACTGCAGTGACCTCATTAAACCCCCACCGGCTTTATCACAGCGCTTCTCTGGAAACCTCACGCGGTAGTGGGAGTACCCCACGCACATCCTGGGTGCTGCTGTACCACCCTTTGGCTGGTAAATCCATGGGAAGGAAGGGGATGTGCTGCACATCTGGACAGCCACATACAGCTGCAGTCTGTAGGAGCGTCTGGGGGTAGGACCGTCAGGATGGATGGAGATGGGAGATCTCTGCAGCCAGGGCTGGGAACTTGGGGTTTATTGCAAAGGGCCTGGGTGCAGGGCCCTGCTGGGAGCTGCCAGGCACAGCTCAGAGCAGGCCCGAGAGAAGAGAGGGGGAGAGAGGATGACAGGGTGAGAGAGCAAAAGGGCAAGAGAGCAAGAGCATAAGCGAGCGAGGTTCCCGTTACAATACAAAAAATCTTCTGTGTTGAATATTCTGATTCTCACTAACCAATCTAATACAATATACAAATCCTACAGCATTTACCTACAGCCTATAAGAATCATTACATTACCATCCTGTGTTACATTTTAAACCCTAAAAACTCCTCTTTGGGCCCCTTCTGCCAAGCTGTAGGCTCTGCTCTGACCCTTGGAGCTGTCTGCAAGCAGAGGGTGTTGTTCCATCAAAAGGGGATCACCTTCAGCCAGCCACACCATTGTTTTCCAGTTGTTCAGTAATTAAAGGATCTCAAAGCTTGCTTTCATTTCAATCTCACTTATAATTTCTATATTCTCAAAATCTTTTGCCAGACAATCATATTGATAAGGCTTTCCTGTTTCATCTTCCCCAACAGCAGTCCTCCCTTCCTGGAGAGCTGCCGGCGCCGCTGGCCTCCTGGATTCACCCGCTCCGCAGAAGGGATTAGCAGAGTCACTCTTGAATGCCTCTGGGTGAAGCGGGCGACCTCTTCCTGAAAGCCTTTGGAGAGCTTGGGTGAACGGGGCTGCTGGGAGCTCGCGTGCTCAGAAAGGCTCAAAGAGGAGCAGACTCTTGTTTTCTAGAAGAGGGGTGATGCGAGGGTGACCTCCGCAGCTCTGAGGGAGTAGCAGAGAGAGTTCCACTGAGCTCTCCTCGCTGCCACAGCAGCGCACACAGCTGAGCCAGGGAGAACGGAAATAGTGGAGCCACGGGGATGTCAGAGGTGGGAATGCCCCCAGCACTGAGGCATGGGACATCTGGAGGGGACCACAAAGAATTCTGTCAGGAACCCAGTGACAAACAGGACGACAGCATCAGCACTTCACTGGGGACACAAACAGGAATTAGCCACAGCCTGGGTGTACGCAAGAAAGAAAAACAGGAAGGAAATTAAAGTGGTCTGTGTGTCCTGTGAATCACTGCATCTTCCTTCTCCTCTGCTCCAGTCTCCTGCCAATAATTTCTCCTTGGGAACAGGATACATCCTCCCATGACTCTGGCAGTGCCTGGCCCCACTTCATTGCTGGGGTGCCAGGCAAGCCTGGAGGGGAATGGTTTGAAATTGAAAAAGTTTGATTTAGAGGAGATATAAGGAAGATGATTTTTAAAACGAGGGTGGGGTCCTGGCCAAGGTTGCCCAGAGCAGCTGTGGCTGCCTCATCCCTGGAAGTGTCCAAGCCCAGATTGGAGAGGGCTTGGAGCAGCCTGGGATAGTGGAAGGTGTCCCTGCCCATGGCAGGGGATGGAACTTGGGGGTCCTTAAAGTCCTTTCCTACCCAAACCACTCTGGAATTCTATGACTTCCCTTAATCCCAAACTCCCTATTACCAAGCTGCCCTCCTTCTAACAATGTGAACTCAAGACTGTTCAGCCCTCCATCCCTCCCTCTCTTTACACCAGCAGGCTCATCCCCAGGCTCCCGGAAGGAGCAGCATGGTGGGACACTCCCCCAGTGGGATGCAGCGTGCCTGGCTCCCTCCAGCAGCGGCAGGGACATGAAACTGGGGCAGCCTGAAGCTGCAGCAAGGGCAGAATGTGAGCCCAGAGCAAACTCTTCCACAGCACAGACTCTGGAGTCTCTGTTCCCTCCCTGCTCCCACCCCACGATATAATTGCTAATTAATAATAACGTTTAGCTCTCAGATAGCGCGTTCCATCTTCAAAGACCTCTGTCGACATTAATGAATTAATCCTCATCAACCCCCCCTGTGAAGTAGGTGACAATTATTATCTCTGCCTCACAGATGTTAAACTGATTTGCAAAGAGGTCAAGTGACTTTGGGGAGGCTGGAGGGAGCCTGGCCTGGTCCGAGGCCACTCCACAGGGCAACATGGACAAGCACACCCCAGAGAAGCAAGGGCTGGGATCCGAGGGTGTGAGGGAGATGGAGAGATCCAGGGGCAGTAATGGATGCGGGACCTGCAGAGATGCTCCCCGAGGGCAGAGCAAAACGAGGATAAAGAGCCAAAAACTAGGCCAGTGCGTGAGAGCGTGTGGGAGACCTTCAGTCCTCCCCAAGAGCCCCGATACAAAAGGCAAGGTTGCTTTGACAGAGGGACGGTGATTAGCAACAAAAGAGAGCCGGGGAAGGAGCACATCAGTCAAAGGAGCCGAGAGCACAGGCGAAGCGAGGGAGGATTTCCATTTCCTGCCGCTGGTTTCCTCCCCTCCACTGCTCTGGGGGGCTCTCCCAGCTCCCCCATGCCTTTTAGGAGTTATTATCTAAACCTGCTTTTGCTTCTAGAAGGAATAGCTGCTCCCACGGGGGGAAGTGTGTGGACACACCAGTAAATCCATGGCAGAAGCAGGGGGAGCATCTTGCCCAGTGTGGAACTCCAGCCCAATCTCTGCACATCCTCCGCCGCTGGTGGGCAAATCCCTTTTCCCTCCTTGCTCCCAAACCAGGGATGCGCAATGCAGGCATTGGTGACACAGGCTCAGCCTCACAGGTAAGGTGATGATGACTGCAGGGACTGAGCCTTCCTCCCAGCAAAGGCATTTCCCAGGCACCCAGGCAGCAAAGCAGCAACAAAAAGTTCTCCTTGATGTCCCACGAGTGAAAGGGGCTTGTGGCATCAAAGAAAAATTAATTGGGCAGGGTTTGATGGTTGAAACAAAGCCGGCTCGGGCGCTGCAGCCCCACTGGAGGCTTTATCTCGCCGGCACAGACCTTGGCAGTGCTGCTCCCTGCATGGGGACAGGTGCCACCAGCGCTGCCACCTCTGCCCCCTGCCACCCCCTGCCACCTGTGTCCACAGCCCCCCGACTCTGCCGAGCAGGTAATTAACTCCCAGACAAAGGCAGGGATTTGAAGATTAACCTGGGCTCCGGAAGGAGTGGGGAAAACTCATTTACACCAAACAAAAGGGGAGGGGTGATTAGTTTCTCCAGTGACAACAGCAAAAGCCAGATAGGGCCAGGGAAAGTGATAAAGAAGCAGGGAAAGTGCTAATATCCCCCCAGTTGCCTGCTTTTGCCTTTTTTTTTTCTTCTTCTTTCTTTCTTTTTAAGCACTAAAATTCCACCATTTTCTATCATGCAAATTCGTGTGCCTAAGTGAGATTAAACTCTGGCAGGCTCCGTGCCTCCTTCCCCAAGTCCATTTCCCGCACTGAGATAAGGCCAACTTCCCTTAATGCATCTTACAAGGCAGTGGGAGTGTTTTGCAGGCACGCATTGGAGACGGCTTATTATCAATACAAATAACAGCTTTCCAGATAGCTCCTTCTCCTCCTACCTCGCCTCTCTCCTTTAAACCCAGGAACCCAGAGAACGGCTTAAATAGCTGAAATGTCCTGCAGGGAGAAAGGGGAGGCTGTGCCTGAGATGCTGCTGCAAGTAGGACTTGCTGAGGAAAGCAGAGTGGGATACAGGAGAGGAGAGGAAGGAAAAGCATCGCTCCTCTGAGGTCAGTGGGACCTAAATACGGTTTCTCACTCTAGGTTTCTGCCCCACTCTAAGTTCACAGCTTGCCTATTGCAAGTGAGGCTTCCTTGGATTTTGTTTCTTTGGGATTTACTCCCAAAAATATCTCACTGTCCCCAAGGTCCAAGGCAGACTCCTGCAAACACAGGCAGTGCTGCTTTTTACTGCTTTGTTCTTGGGAGTTTGCCGATTATTGCAGCTCCGAGACATGTGAAAAGTCTCTGTTGTGGCCCATGCATTCAAAGAATGAGTTGGAGTTCTTCAGTTTTCGGTCTCAGAGTTGTTTATTATATCTTATCTATAAAATTTTTCTCCTGTCCAGCCGAGGTCCACTCAGCAGGACAGCCAGCGGCACTCTGACCGCCCTCGGGGCAGTGCTGTCTCTTTATACTACAAACTATGTATACAACATTTATAATTACTTTCCAATACCCATCACCTATGTTAGACAGTGAGCTTCTACTCTAAACCAATCCCAAAGTGCCACCATCACAGCAGAAGATGGAGGTAGAGAAGAAGAAGGAGGAAAGGCTGGACATGCCCAAGTCCCTCCATCTTGTCCCCAAAACCCCTATTCTAAAAACCCCAAAATCTACATTTCCACCCTGTGATAATTTTATTATTACACTACTTAAACTTCTGTGCCTTTCAGGTCTTCATACAAAGCTGGTCATTTGCTCCATGGGTCATAATCAAACCCACAGGTGTTCTGGGCTGTGTGCCAGGGTCTCTGAGCCCCCTGGCAGGGGTCCCAGCAACTCTGGACACCCAGAGGGATGTGCTGAGTCCTGACACTCTGTCTGGTCTTATGGCAACTCCTCCTAAGAAGGAATGAGTACTGAAAGAGTGGGAGCACCTTCCAGACCCAGCAGACGACAGGGATGCTCCCTGGGCCACTCATTTTAGCTCTGTCTGTAATCTGGGTGCATTTGCCCAGGAGAGATCCAGGTGCTAAGAACCTCCTTGTGCCTTTGGCAGCTCCGCTGTTGGCTGACATCAGCTTGGCACCACCAGCCTGACCCCATTTAGAGCAGTCCCCAAAATAGCAGGTCTGAACTTTGGCGCATTCAGTGCCAAGGGTCTGCTGTCTCACTCCTGAGCTCATTTGTCCCACATTAGCACAGAGGCACCGACCTGCTATTCCTGGATCAGCAGCAATCACCTTTTCCCTTTTGTACCAGGATTTCAAGACTGACAAGTGTTTCTGAAAGCCTGGCCAATGAGGAAAAGCGGGAAAAACAGAGCTTGGATGGTTTCGGAAAGAAGGCAGCTAAGGGGCACCAGGATAACAACCTTCCCAAAAGCAAAAGTTTATTACAGAGGACACTGATCAATTGTTCCCCACATCCACTGGGAATAGGCTGAGAAAAACTCCACTTCATTTGCAACAAAGAAGGTTTAAGTTAGATATTAGCTATACATTTTCTAATTAAAAAGGTAGCAAAGCAGTAGAATAGATTGTCTGGGGAGACTGAAGAACCTGCTTTGTTAAAGATTTTCAAGAATAGCTTTCACATGTGCTTGGCAGCGAGGTCTCTGCCTGGTTGCAGGGGGACGGGATAAATTAGCTCTTGAGGTGCCTTTTCCCCACCTATTTTGGGATCTTGGCCATCCAATAGAGCCAACCTAGAAATAAATGCGCAGCTCACCCCTCACTGCAGTGTGGGCATCCTCAGTTCTGGGTGTTTCTACCTCATTTTCTCCTTGGGGATCGTTCCTGACCCTCGCACCCTGAAGGAATCTCCTCCTCCCACCCCTACCCATCTGCTGTGTTTTGCTCTCCCCCCTCCCACAGCTCTGCTTCCCTCCATCGGCCCTTGGCCAAAACCACAGATGTCCTCCATCCATGGCTGTTTCCCAGAGATTTCCCCTAAGCCTGGGGAGGAGGAGGGATGCAGGCATGGGCTCAGAGTGTCGGGGCATGGCTGATATGCACCCATCCCGCGGGAGCAGCAGGCTGAGCAATCCTGGCTGGAAGGGGGAGAGCTCCTTGCCCCCCCTTGGCAGTCAGTCCCTTTGGAGAGCACAGCCTGCCCCGGGCCACGAGTTAATTGCATCCTGAGAGGCTGGAGTGCTCCTGCCCCCAGGCCCTTTCCTGGTGCAGCAAGGGGGGAAACTCAGGAACTCAGGACCTGCTTAGAGCAACCTGCACACCTTCCTCTTCCTGGCTAAACCTGTTAAAAAGGAGAGACCCCCTTTCCCACCTCCTTGAATCACCCTCCTTTCCTTATCAAGCTGCAGAAAGGGGCAAAATGTCCCAGGGCTGTGTGCTCATCCTTGGCACATCCCTGAAATCTGGTGCTGAGCGACCCTGCTTTCCTAGGAGGGGGAATAAGCACCACTTCCCACAAGCTGAATGTTGTTTTGGACAGGATTATTCCAGAATGCATATTTATGGGGCCCATTTTCCAAGGCAGGAGAGTTAATCCTGGCACCACAGCCCAATTTTCATCGAGGTCATTAAGGCAGGTTTCCCTTTAATTGGACATGATAATTCACTTTCATGTCCTGCTCTGAGAAAGGGCTGGGTGAGCCAAAGAACAGCTTTTCAAATTAGGGGGCTCGCTCTCCAGAGCTGGAATTTCTGAGGATCTTCAGCACATTACAGGACTGAGCCCATCACTGAATCATCCCATACTTAACTGCTGCAAGGAGTTAAGCTCTGACCTTTTCCTGCAGTACCCAAATATCTCTTCCTAATGATACAGCAAGACACGGGAGGGATGGGTCTGGATGTCTGGTGATACAGGAAATTTAGGTCAGGAAACAGGAATCAGAAGAGAACAGATAGAAATTGTCCTGCAGCACCCCAGCATCTGATAGCGACTTCAGAACTTGCTGGTGATCGACTTTGGCTTAAGAAATTCAGGCAGGTAATAAGAGATTGCAAGATAAACAGCCAGAACCGGGGCTGGCAATGCATCCTCTTCCCCTCTGCGCTTAATGGAGATGGAGAAAGTCCGGCTCTGGTTAGTCAGCTTGATTGCTTGAAGAGGAAAAGGAAAATGAAAAGGGAGGGAAGAAGAAAAATAAAGGCCCTGAGTCTGGGCTTTTTCCCCACTTCTATTCATTTGGCTGTCAATAGTGCTCAGGCCTGGAATATCGACGGTGGATTAGCTCAACCCGACTCTGTGTACAAGACCAATGCCTTTTTAACCCAGCTTGTTTCCAAATCAATACACCCATCAGCATTCGAAAATTAGCCCGAGACGAGATTCCAATACTCAAGCTGGTGTGTCATGTTAAGAGGGCTCCCGGCCAAATCACAGAAGAAGCAGCATGAAAAAAAATGGTTGCTAGCAAGGGATTAGGAATTTTCCATTAATCTTCCCGCAGGCTAAGAGCTCATCAGGCTCCTGTGTGTCCCTCCACGAGGCTCCCCCTTGTCCAGCTCTTGCCCTGCCACATGGGCACAGGATCAATCTTCCATGAATGCCCATCTGCTTGACCATCCCATGTGGCCACACCTGTCTGTCCCCTCTCAAGAAGTTATGTGTGTTCACACACTCGCTGAAGAGCACATTTAGGCATCCACTGAGCCACCAAAAGTGCTCCCGCACCCTGTGCTGGTCTTTCTCCTCCTCTTCCTCCTCCAAAAGTATGGAATTTCAACACACAAACACATATTGTTGCTAGGCATACACACACTCCCACAAAGCACACAAATCTGTCAGCTCTCTCTTTTCCCCCAACACAAGTTTTACTTCAAGCACTGCCTCCAGCTTGGAAAACAAAAAAACATCAAAAAACAACAACAACAACAAACAGCACTGCGGGTTTGCCAGTGACTGTGTTGGGAGGCAGAGCTGCCTGTAGCAGAGCCCTGGGATTATGTCAGCAAAGATGGATAAAACCAAGCCTGACAGAGTTCAAGAAGCATTTGGAGAACACCCTCAGAGACGTGGTGTGACTCTCGGGGATAGTGCTGTGCAGGGCCAGGAGCTGGACTCCACGATCCTTGGGGGTCCCTTCCAACTCAGCAAGTTCTCTGATTCTGTGCAAGTCATTACCCAGCCTGGGATTATCCAAGTTTGGGATCAGCCTCTACTTCTGCACCAAGCTGTGTCAAATGCTTAACATAGGAGCTCTGTTAAATGCTCAACATAGGAGTAAGGGACTTAATGGGCTCCACGTGCCAGACTGCACTGACAGGAGAGCTAATGGCAAGGATGGATATATCTGTAGCCTGTAGCAGAGACCTGGGATTATGTCAGCAAAGATGGATAAAACCAAGCCTGACAGAGTTCAAGAAGCATTTGGAGAACACCCTCAGAGACATGGTGTGACTCTTGGGATAGTGCTGTGCAGGGCCAGGAGTTGGACTCCACAATCCTTGTGGATCCTTGGGGTCCCTTCCAACTCTGATTCTGTGGAAAGTTCTCTTGGGATTCCAAGCTGTGGATCAGCCTCTACTTCTGCACCAAACAGGGATAATCCAACCCTTGTGGGGGTAGAATCACATTCCTCCCCTTCTGCATCCAATCCCTTGTCATCCTGATCCTTTTGGGAACATTCCGGGATCAAACATTCCCGTCCCTTTAGGAACATCCCAACCCCTGTGGGACCATCCTGAGATCAAACATCCCCATTCCTTTTGGGAACATCCTAATCCCTTTGGGATCATTCTCATCCCTTTGGGACCATCCTGATCCCTTTGGGATCACTCCGGGGCCATCCTGCCTATGTTGAGCATTGCTCCTATGCTCAACATAAGAGCAATGGGACAAGAAGACACCAAGGCAAAAGGAACACAAAGCAAAGTCCCAAGCCCTCCACAAACTCCCTTTTCTTACCTTGCACGATGAGATGGACACGCGATGTCTTGGGGTGATTGTCTGTCTGCACAGAGCAGGTGTAGGGGCCCTCATCGTACACGTCCACATCCTGGATCTGGATGCTGTACTGGGTTTTGGTGTTGGCCAGGAGCACCACCCGAGGGTCCAAGCACCACTTGTCATTGCCGGCATAGAGGATGCTGCTGCGGTTCAGCCAGGCCACCCGGGTCACCCGGTTGTCCACGGAGCACCTGGGGAGAGGCACAGAGGTGACCCATCAGTGCGCTGCTCCTGGGCGCTCTCCCTCCCTCCCCTCCAGCCCTCCTGGTCCTCCTGGCACTATTTTTAGCTTTGCTGTCAGCAGCGCTTTCAGAGACCAAGAGCTTTCAGTGTCCAAAGAGGACAAGGTCAGTGCTTTCCCTGCAGTGCTCAGGGCACCAATATCCATCTAAACCAGCAGCTCCAGAGATCTGACCAACAGCTTCACAGAGTTTTCAGACGCAGGGAAGTCAGAGCCACCCAGTACCAGCCTTTCCCTCCTCCATTCCAATTTATTCTTTCACAAACTCCCAGACAAACAGAGCTGAGCCCAAACTTCCATCCCAAGTCCACACTTTTTTGGAGGGGTGCAGGTTGTTACTTCCTGCCCAAATCCATCACTTGTTATTCTCTCTGCAGACCTTCACACCCCTACAGCCACACAAAGAGATGCAAAGTGATGCTAGGAAAGATTGGGCTGTGTCACAAAAGAGCAAGGAAAATTTATCTTTGGAGAAAGCCAGCTCTGACACACACATCTGAAGAGAAACCTTGAACATCTGACCATTTGTCCCCTCTGTCAACTTTTCCTTCTGTACCCATCACCTGCTCCACTGCACCTCCCTCACTTGTGAGCTGAGCATTTCACTTATCCAGGGATGTTTTGAAGGTAGAAATCCTCTATATTCAGCCTCAATAAGCACCTGAATTCCCCCTGGAGACAACACAGTGCAAACCTAGAAATTATTTTGATCCTGAAGGAGATTACTTTCCTGTCAACATTAGCTGGAATCAGTCTTGCTCCTCCCAAAGGTTTCTGCCAGCCCTGTAACCCCCCATCCCCATGTCCCCAAGCCAGGTTTGAATCCACCTTTTGCCACAAGACAAGCATCAAGAAGGTCTCTAAACAGCAGAAACATGCAGTCCCCACAGCCAGCTAAACCCCTGCTTCTGTCTGAGAAATGTTGGGATTACGGAGCCATCAGGATTTAGCCTTGCTTTGCTGGATGCTGACTCCAGAGCATAATGTCCCTGCATAAAACCACTCAGCCTAAGATCCACTGTTCATATTCTCCCCCAAACTACTTCATTACTTGTGCAGTGGCTGGGATGCAAATTAACTTCAGAGGCACCCAGAGGGAGCCCAGCAGCCTCTGGGATGTCTCACTCGGGGTGACTTCAAGGAATGTAAGGGACTTAATGGGCTCCACGTGCCAGACTGCACTGACAGGGGAGCTAATGGCAAGGATGGGTGTATCTGTGGCACGTGGACTTGTCCTGGACACTTTAGGGAATCTGTCCTTTCTCTGGGTGAGCTGTCTCCTTGCTGGGAGTCCCTATATCCCCCTTTGGATGGGGATGAACATTTTCTGCCTGGTAACAAGCGATAGGACAAGACGAAACAGCCTCAAGTTGCACCAGGCAAGGTTTAGATTTAATATTAGGGAATATTTCTCCACTGAAACTGTGGTCAAGCCCAGGGCAGTGCTGGAATCACTGGAGGGATCTAAAAGCCCCATAGATGTGGCACCTGGGGACATGGCTTAGTGGAGGACCAGGCAGTACAGGGGAATGGTTGGACTGATCCTAGGGGCTTTTCCAACCTTGATGACCCTGTGATGGAAAGCTTCTCTTCCTGTGTCCATTACTGATGCCATTACTTCTCTTCCTGTGTCCATGTACTGAAGACACAGGTACCCACCTGGGGACACGTCTTCTCATCTCATTCAGCCTCTTTTTGGAACCTCTTTGGCCCCAGCAATTACAGGAGAAGCTAAAATAACCCACCCAGCCTCAACACACAGATTTTGGGGGTTGGGGGTGACAGAGGAGATGTGTTGTCTGCAGCACAGGACACCCCTGATTTGCTAGTACCAAACTCCTGCTCCATCCTCCCTCCCTGGTGTGAAAAACAGCCAATAAATTAAACCATTTTACAACTGTTCCATAATGATATTACGATAATAATAAATTAAATGTGAGCAGATTTTTATGATCTACATTAAAAAAAGCAATAGATTCAGTCTGGGCTGAACACCAAGAACTTGGCTCTTGCTCTCAGCTGCATTACAACTCGAGTAAAAGGCCTGAGAGTTTAGTTGCACAAGTTGAATTAAACTGGAGATTTCTTCCCAGAGGATGGGTTTAGTCTATTGAGCTCCAAATCTCAGCTCTGCTGGTAGCTCAGACCTATGGGGCACGAATAAAATGAAGTGGTTATTTGGTGTTTGGCTCTGGTACCATGAAATAGGCTCCTGTGGTGGTGGTTCTGCACAAACACAGGGGTGTCCAGGGCTGGGTGATGAGAAACCAGACATGACTTGAATTGCTCACCCAATCCCCTCTGCAGACGTTACCTTGAGAAACTGTAAGCAGGCAGAACTAAAAATATATATTTCCCCTCTCCTCCTCCACGCCAGTATTCTTTATGAAATGCATCAGCTTGGAGATCCTTGGATAATAATGGAGCCAGACAGTGTGCAATCCAAGCATTCCCTCTATCATATGGGCATTTAAGTGCTTTTGAAAAGCAACGGGGCTCAGGTAACGCATGAGGCAACAGTGAAATAAGTGCTTTCGCCCTTCACAGCACCCGGGCACAATCTCTCCTTATCATCCAGACACGCTTCCCTGTCCCTGGGATCGGCAAGCTTCAAGCTGGTACTTTGTATTCTTCCCTGCCTCTTAAAGCTCCTGAGCCTACATATATATATATATAAATATATATATAATAAAGCACAGCACGGCTCCTGGGAAAGAGGTGCTTTGACCTCTGGATGCACTGGGCTATTTAGGGATTGGCAGTTGTGCTCCTTCCTGAGCTGCTTCCAAGCACTCTGCTCCTCCTGCTTCTCCTTCCCCTCCTGCTCCTCCAGCTCCTCCAGCCCCTCCTGCCCCTCCAGCCCCTCCAGCTCCTCCAGCCTCTCCTGCCCCTCCAGCTCCTCCAGCCTCTCCTGCCCCTCCAGCCCCTCCTGTTCCTCCTGCCCCTCCTGCCCCTCCAACCCCTCCATCCCTTCCTGCCCTCCTGCTCCTCCTGTTCCTCCTCCCTCCTGCCCCTCCAGCCCCTCCTGCCCCCCCAGCCCCTCCTGTTCCCTCCATCCCTTCCTCCAGCCCCTCCTGCTCCTCCTGCCCCTCCTGCCCCTCCTGTTCCTCCTTCCCCTCCTGTTCCTCCAACCCCTCCTGCCCCTCCTGCCCCTCCATCCCCTCCTGCCCCTCCTGCTCCTCCTCCTCCTCCTCGCACAAGCGCAAGTCGGGGTCCCCGCGGCCCAGGCTCATCACAGTGACCCGATGCTCTTCCAGCCCCTCCATCTGCTGCTCCTTCCCTCCTCCAGCAGCTCCTCTCTCCAGCAGCCCGGTGCAGGGATGGGAAGCCTCCTCTCCCACACGTGGGCAGCCGAGCAGAAAGCCTTTGGCTTTGGGCAGGCAGCCACGCTCCAGGCACAGGTGGAGAGCAGAGCCACCGCCGTGCCCACAGCCTCCCCTCTTCCCACCCTGCTCCTGGCAAAGTGCAAAGCCCTGGGATGCCTCCTCCACCTCGCTGGAAGCTCTCACTTTCCCTCTCACCCCAGGATGTGCCAGGGAAGGAGGGGAGGGAGAGGTCCTTGGGGTGCCGGAAAGCAGCGCTTGCCTCCAAAAAGATGATCTAAAAACAATTAAGCACAGATGAGGTAATTTTCTCTCTCAAGATCCTTAATCCTTGTTCCACTCCTGCTCAGACAGCAAGGACTTCTCCTCCAGGAAGATGAAAAACTGCTGCATGCCAGCACAAGGTGGAGATGACGCTGCCCTGGACACTGCTGCCTCTCTGCTGTTTCTTTCCCAATAAACCCAGAGTCCCAAGCCTCAGGTTTCTCCTCTGGGAGAGGGGAGCATTGCCTAACCCACCACTGTTACATCACCCTGGGGCAGGCAGGGATGGTTTGTAGGGAAATGAAGCTCCTCATGCTGCACCAGCCCCTCTGCTCCCTGAGGCCTCTGAGGGCACCTCAAAATGACCACAAATTGGGGCATTTTAGACAGTTACACACACTGAGCAAAGCTGAGAGCTTTGAATCTCCATCCTCCCCACCTGTTCCAACCCACCTGCTCATCCCTTGCCCTGCACTCCCCAATTAATGATGTGTGGTGGGTGCAAAGGATACAGAGTGGAACTGCCCCTTCCGGATCTGTCAACATCTCCCACAGCCAAAATATCCAGGCTTTGTTATCCACCCTGTTCTATCAAATTGGTCCATTAGGGACTGGCCACTCTCCCCCAAACTGGTATTCCCAAACATTTCCACAGCCTGAGGGTTGAGCTCGTGCATCCACAGGTGCAGCCAACAGCCCACCTGGCTGTGGGGACAGCACTCAAAAACAAACTGGAAGAGGGAAATCAACAGCACAAGGATTCTGCCAGCGAGCACAAAGATGAGCCGGGCTGAAAATGCCAACAAAGCCATCAGTGGGGACAAAACAGCCCCATAAACAAGTACCAGGAATAAACAAGCAGCAGGGTGCTGAGGCTGAGCTCCCTGAGCACTGATCCCACCCGTGCTGCGTCCAGCCCCCAGCACCTCCCCGCGACTCCGGAGCAGACACAGATGGCACGCACCAGCAGTGACGTGCCCTCCTGAATTTCTCTCTTTGCTTTCCCGAGTTTGCACACAAAAAAATGACATGAGAGGAGGTGGGCAGGCGGTGGGGGGAAGGAGGTTTTTAATTACTGAAGTGTAGTAATTGGCACACAACACTTTTTTGTTGCCTCTTATGCAGATTGCTGGTGTTCCAGAGGGCTGGGCTGGAGAGCACAGATTGTCTCAACCCAGCAGGACACACAAGAAATGAATAATGTTAATTAGAACTGAAAAGAGCTCAGCAAAATTACCAACCTGATTGCTGCTTTCATTGCAATTATCAAGGTACAGGCTCCATCATGGGGAGGCAGAATGGGGCTAAGCCTGGCTCACCCCATCAAATGTGGAGGCCCAGCCTGGGCTGTGACCGAACTGACCCTCCCCAGGCTCAATATTCCTTCCACCACCCCTTAATTTTCATGGCATGCCCACCCTAGAGAAACCACCTTCCTAAATCCTGGCCACTTGATGGGATTTCACAATGGCATTGACCCAAATTCTTTAGGTTGGAAAGAACCTTTAACACCACTGAGTCCAAGCATTAACCCAGCACCGCCAAGCCCACCCCTAAACCGTGCCACACCCACCATCAAGCATCCCCAGATGTCTTTTCATTTTCTTCCCAGTCTAACTCAGCCATTCCCACACACTTCCAGATTTTTAATCAATCCAACACCAGCAATGTTTTGTCTGCTATGAGCTAAACCAAGCAGGAGATCAGGAATAAATTTGGGGTTTATCTTAAATTTGGGTGCAAATCCTCCCACTGAGGCTGGGTAAGATGACAGGATGCTCTAGGCCTGCCTTGTCCCTAGTTTCTCATATCCCAGACATCACCTTCCAGCCTCTGCACCATCAGCCAAGCTATAAATGATCAACTAAACCAGCCCGCCGCCCGAGGCAGAGCTCCACATCTTCAGATTTATTTCTGTGATTATCACATTTTATTGTTATTTATTAGGATTAATTAAAGGCCAGGCTGTGAACAGCTCAATCCCAGTCAGGCACAGTCTCACAGACTTTCCTATGATGTTTAGGAGAGAATTTTGGCCATCAATTTCTGGGCAAAGGGAAAGATGGGGCCAGATTGTGCCATGCTCCCTGGGACAGGCACTGCCCACAATCCTGTAAGGCTGGCATGCCCATGCCATGGACAGCCTGAGGTGGGGATATCACATAGAACATGATCTGGAAGCTTTTTAACTAATAAATATCGAGCCAAATCTCTCATTGTTACAACCCAGTCTGGTTTCGCTCTCTGTGCTGCATTGGGCTAAGTCACGCACCAGCAGTTTCCCCCAGTCCAGCCCTTCTCCAGCAGGATTTACAGCATCTGCTCCCTTTCTGAGCACACCCAGCCTGTGTTTGCTCACACACCCTCCCTGCAGCACTGTCTGCTCACATCCACAGGGCTGGCCAGTGCTGCCCTGCGCACCAACCCCACACAGCACACACTGAGAGCACCCACACACGGGGGGAACAGCGTGTGCTCCTCCAGCAATAATCCCATTCTGCTGGAACAGGGACACCCAGCTCAGGCCAGGGAGCTCGGATGACAAGGTTGGATGTGCTGGTCACAGGCAAGGAGCAGGAGACATTCACAGTGGAGGTTGGACTGTTGGATGAAAATATCTGTAGGTTTGGTATAGTGCTCAGTCAGGGACTCTGATGGGGGCTGGAGGCTCAGCTCTGCTGGGGTGAGTGGCTGTGATCAGGTTCTTGGCATTCCTGTCCTCACCTGCTCCCCAGGACCAGCCCAGTCATCCTCGCCCTCACTGTGAGTTTGGCTGGAGGGCATCCCCGGAGCTCCCACTGATGCAACACCACCAAAGACACAGCCCGAGGAGGATTTCACAGCACAGAGTGGCTCACAGTGCTCCTCCCTGCATGGGCAGCCTGGTTCCCGTCAGGCAGGAGCCGACCCAGTGATTAACTCCGCAGTGGGGTCTGCCAGGAAAGGGGGGTCCCTGCTGGGGCTGGCGCCTTCCTCCCGTCCCCCCTGCAGCAGCCAGAGCCTCTCCAAAGGCTGCAGGGTGAGGAGGCACCCTTGGATCAGCTGCCACCCCAGTGCCTCTTCAAAATAACACCGAGCTGGTCAAACGGAATGCTCAGAAGTGGAAAATAAAACCCCTTTGTGCTTCCCCTCTCTTCCCTGCCCAGACAGCTCCATGTTGGTTGCTGGAGAGGGAGTCAGGGCCCTGGACTGTGAGGTCCTGCATTTCCCACTGGCCCATGCAAGTTCCTGCCCTTCATTCCTGCCCTCTGCAAGGCTTTAAAGATATCTGGCACCTCCTTGCCAGGGAGTGTGAGTTAACTCATGTTTATAAAGTACCTGATCTCCTCAATTGAAAGTTTATACATGCAAATGATTCACACTAATTACATTAATAATAATACTGGGCTCAAAAAGATCCGCCTTGGTTCACTGCCCGGGATTTGTAGAGCTGCAAACAACTCCCAGTGTGCTGCCTTAGACACGGCTATTGGCACATGCCAAGGAAACAGGAGGAAACCGGGCTGGGAAGGGAAGAAGAGCTGCAAAAGGAGCTGGAGCTCCTGCTGACTGAGCATCAGGCAGGGTGGGGAGCAGGCACGGATTGTGTGAACACCTCTGAGTGCATCCTGCAGTCCCGGGATTCTGTGAACACCTCTGTGTGCATCCTGCAGTCCTGGGATTGTGTGAACACCTCTGAGTGCATCCTGCAGTCCTGGGATTCTGTGAACACCTCTGTGAGCATCCTGCAGTCCTGGGATTCTGTGAACACCTCTGCATGCATCCTGCAGTCCCGGGATTCTGTGAACACCTCTGTGAGCATCCTGCAGTCCCGGGATTGTGTGAACACCTCTGTGAGCATCCTGCAGTCCCGGGATTGTGTGAACACCTCTGTGAGCATCCTGCAGTCCTGGGATTGTGTGAACACCTCTGAGTGCATCCTGCAGCCCTGGGATTCAGTGAACACCTCTGTGAGCATCCTGCAGTCCCAGGATTGTGTGAACACCTCTGTGAGCATCCTGCAGTCCCGGGATTGTGTGAACACCTCTGAGTGCATCCTGCAGTCCTGGGATTGTGTGAACACCTCTGTGAGCATCCTGCAGTCCTGGGATTCTGTGAACACCTCTGTGTGCATCCTGCAGTCCTGGGATTCTGTGAACACCTCTGAGTGCATCCTGCAGTCCTGGGATTCTGTGAACACCTCTGTGTGCATCCTGCACTCCTGGGATTGTGTGAACACCTCTGTGTGCATCCTGCAGTCCTGGGATTGTGTGAACACCTCTGTAAGCATCCTGCAGTCCCGGGATTGTGTGAACACCTCTGTGAGCATCCTGCAGTCCTGGGATTCTGTGAACACCTCTGAGTGCATCCTGCAGTCCTGGGATTCTGTGAACGCCTCTGAGTGCATCCTGCACTCCCGGGATTCTGTGAACACCTCTGAGTGCATCCTGCAGTCCTGGGATTCAGTGAACACCTCTGTGAGCATCCTGCAGTCCTGGGATTCTGTGAACGCCTCTGAGTGCATCCTGCAGTCCTGGGATTCTGTGAACACCTCTGTGAGCATCCTGCAGTCCCGGGATTCTGTGAACACCTCTGTGTGCATCCTGCACTCCTGGGATTGTGTGAACACCTCTGTGAGCATCCTGCAGTCCTGGGAGAGCCCTGTGCTGCCCCCAGGGCTGCTGCAGAGTGGGCAGATCGCGATGCAGCCGGCAGGGATGGCTCGTCTGGAAAAGTCTTTATCTCTCTGCAATGCAGCAGTGCACCAGCACCTTTCCAAGTCCCGTGCTCGGCTCATCCAGCCTTTCTATTTATCCTCCTATTGTCTCTGCTAACAACAGGGCTCTGCACATCTATAGCACCTTCCATCTCAGCATCTCAGAGCGTGCCACAAAACATCAATGAGGGCAGCAGGCATGGCAGGAAGTCCCTAACCCCAGCTGGGGCTGGCTCCCTGGGGCACCACTGGGTGCCCTCCAGATGGCACCAGGCACAGGGTGACAGCGGCACCAAAATGCCTGTGGGCAGCTGTGTGGGGACACAAATGACATGGGTAGTGTCAGGACCCAGCACATTCCTCTGGCTGTCCAGAATGGCCAGGACCCCAGCCAGGGGGCTCACAGACCCTGGCACAGAGCCCAGAACACCTGTGGGTTTGATTATGACCCGTGGAGTAAATTACCAACCTTGTATGAAGATCAGCAAGCCACAACAGTTTAGGTAGAATAATAGGGAAGTTATCACGGGGTGGAAAAGTAGATTTTGGGGTTTTTGGTATAGCAAGATGGAGGTAACTGGGCGTGTCCAGCCTTTCTCCTTCTTCTTCTTCTTGGCCTCCATCTTCTGCTGTGATGGTGGCACTTTTAGATTGGTTTAGAGTAGAAGCTCACTGTCTAACATAGGTGATGGGTATTGGAGAGTAATTGTAAACATTGTACATGTAGTTTTTAGTATAAAGACATAACGACGCCCTGGGGGCAGGCAGAGTGCCTGGAACTGTCCTGCTGGACGGACCTCAGCAGGGCAGGAGAAAGAATTTTATAGATAAGATACAATAAACAACCTTGAGACTGAGAAATGAAGAGCCCTGACTGCTTCTTCAAGCACCGGGCTGGGAAAAGAGAATTTCTAACTCTTCTCTGGGTCACTCTGACCAGCTAGAGACCCCTACAGGGTACCACCAGGGAAACCATAGGAGGGATCCTGTGCTGAGCTGTGGGACAGCTATTCCTCAGGGTTTTCTCCTTTTTCTGCATTCCCAAAGCCCAAGTAATGAACAGGAGGCTCCTGGATGCCAGCAGGCAAAGCCACCCCTCTGCTGGCAGCCTTCCAGGGTTGCCTACAGAAGGATCCTCACTCCATCAGCCCAGTCCAGGACCAGGCTCTGGCAGCTTCAAAAAGAGGTGTGGAAAATGCCACAAGAAGAAAATAACTCCCTGATGATCTCATCCTCTCCCCTCAAACATTACAGAGCAGTGTAAACCCTTGCAAACAAGGTCTCCTCATCTGATGAGGCGCAGAGAAGTTGTTTTCTCTCTCTCTGCCTCCAAAAGAACAGGGATGTCTTTCCTTGCTCTGCGCTTCTCTCTAGAAAAAAATGCTCTTTACTACCTACTAGTCCTGGGCTTGTTATAAGTAAAAAAAATCTGCCAATTTTTTGGGGAAAAGTGTTGCAGAACCAGTTAAACCAACTGCTGCCAAGGTGAAGTTCTACCTGTTTGTTATTGTAATCATTGGTTTTTCTCATTAAGTGCTCCTTTTGTATCGGTATGGCCCTGCCTGGGGCTAAGTTGTCCTTCACCCCGGACAGTGCGAGGAGGGGAAATGGGCGGGGAGGGCATCAGGGTGAATGCAAAATAACCTCGGGACCAGCATGCCATGAGACACTACTCCACCAAACTTACCGAAAAGACCCCCAAAAAAATGAGCCAATACAGAATTAAGAGATCAGAGTGATGTCTGGAGGTGAGGAACAGAGTACCGAGCCTGCAGAGATGCTGGAAAACCTTCTGTTGCCCCTCGCCCTAACCAAAGACCTAGCTGGAACCAAGACCAGGACCCTGGAAAACACAAAACTTGTAACATGGGGTACAGCCCTGCTGGTCTTGTGAGGATAGGACCCTTAGCTTTGCCTTTCAGTGGCCCAAGCTGCGCGTTTATCCTCCTCTAAGTCGCTCTGAGAGTAGTAATTTTGGACTGCGGACCCGTCGAGTTTCCCACCCTGGAGCTTGTAGTTTATGGTAGAGATAATTAATGCTATAGGAATGTGTCTCTGGGGAAACGCTGTCTCTCCATCAGCCGGAACCTTAGGTCCCCCAGCGCTGTTCCCGGGACTTACGCTGTCTTGGCTGTGGTGGTTTTTCCTTTTTTTTCCGAAATTTCTACTTTTGCTATTGATCTAATAAATCTTTGTTAATATTTTTTTTATGAAATCGGCTACCGATTTGATCATTTATAACAAGCTGATCACTTTTTAATAGAGGCATTAAAAAGGAGAAAAAGTCTCCTGTCCTGTTTATTTCCGGGCTGAGCCCCTCAAGTCGTCCCAGCTCCCCATCCTTCAGCCCCTCCGGCAGCTCCTGCTCTCCCGCAGGCTCCCCTGAGCGGCGCTGAACTCGCCCAATTACGAGCTGTGCCCCGGAATAAATCCCGGTTCTGCTTTGCCAAGTGACACTAATGGCCCTGGGATAAAGCGACGCCATCCACCCCAACGGGCTGCGAAGGAGCGCGTTTAACTGCGCACGCAGGCAAGGCACTGCTGAGCTTAACTGCACTGAAAATGCATTCCAAAGGAAGCGATGCACTTAACTTATCACAAGTGGGAAATTATCACTGAAGTGGCTTTTCCTTAGAAGTTGAGGCACAAAACAGGAGCGGTGAGGGGTGAACGCTTTCTGCCAGGACCGCAGACAGGGATGGAGGAGGGAATTGGAGGCTGCTGAAGGATGCTGCGAGTGCGGGGGCTCTGCGAGGAGGAGCAGGTGCTGCAAACAGGGGGCTGCAGGGCCCTGCTGGGGACAACACAGGGAAACCTGCCCGAGATCAGGAATCAGGTTTCCAAGGCACTGGCAGAGTGCTATGGGGAGCTGGGGGAGCTTGCGCTGTCACTGCCTTCTGCTGACCAGCTGGGTCTAGGTAGGATCGTGGAATGGTTTGGGTTGGAGAGAACCTTAAAGATGATCCTGTTCTATCCCCTGCCATGGGCTGGGACACCTTCCACTCGAGCAGGCTGCTCCAAGCCCTATCCAGCCTGGCCTTGGACACTTCCAGGGATGGGGCAGCCACGACTTCATGCAGCAAAAATATGCTGCTATTGTACATATATGTACCATATCTATATTTATCCATTTACCTATTCTCTATCTATGTATTCTCTGTCTATATATGCTATATCTATATATACCATGCCATCTCTATAATTCTGGCCTTGGACACTTCCAGGGATGGGGCAGCCATGACTTCATGTAGCAAAAATATGCTGCTGTTGTACATATAAATACCATATCTATATTTATCCATTTATCTATATATTCATATTATCTATATATACTATGTATTCTCTGTCTATATATGCTGTTGTCTATATATATATATCCATCCATCTATTCTCTATCTATATATTCTATCTCTATATATACCATCCATCTCTATAATTCCGGCCTTGGACACTTCCCATGGATGTAGGGCAGTTGTACATATACTTCATGATAGATCCAAAAATATACTGCTGTTGTACATATAAATACCATATCTATAGATAGATCCATCTATCTATTCTCTATCTATATATTCTCTATCTATACATATTATATCTATATATACCATGCCATCTCTATAATTCTGGCCTTGGACACTTCCAGGGATGGGGTAGCCACGACTTCATGGAGCAAAAATATGCTGCTATTGTACATATTTATATCATATCTATATATATATCCATCTATCCATTCTCTATCTACTCTCTTTCTATATATATTATATCTATATATACCATGCCATCTCTATAATTCTAGCCTGGGAATAATTGCAGGTTACCACACCACCTTCCTACACCAGCTCTCCCTCACGCTCCTAATTGCATCTTCACCACGAGCTCGTCATGCTTCTGCTGCCAGGTGTGGAGAGATGGGGAGAGACAGAACAAGGACAAGCAGCAAATCCTTAAAATTAAAATAGAGAGGTGGTCCCAGCAACTCAAGGCTGAGTAGGAGGAGTGGGGCATCCCAGGCCTTTGGAGATGAATCTGAAGCCTTGCAGTGCTGTGCTGCATCACAGGGTGATTCTTCTTTGGCAGAAGAGCACAAACAGCTGAGAGAAAAAGCTAAACTGTGCCTCTTGCTCTGGCATCCCTCCTCAGAGAACACAGCTCCCTAACAAGAACCGGCACAGCTTCTCACAGACACATGAACCCCACCTCAGAGCCAGATCTTCTTCCACTGCCGAACCAGAAGGTGCTTTGCTACGCAAACAAAGTTCAAGTGCTCCTCTCATGACTCCCGTGTGTCTCATCACAATGGGGTGGGGACTTGTGCCTGACAGAAGGGGCTGGAGAGGCATTGACATGGCAAGGCAAGTGGGGAACCAGAGGAAGGCAGGGGCAGGAGGGATGTCAAGGAAGGAAGCATGATGGAGCCAAAGCAGTGGGACCTTCTCCAGCCATGCCATGGCACCAAAGCCCTCTCCTCATTTATAAAATAGCACTAATGAGACCAGAAACAAAAGAGGGAGGGAGGAAAAGGACCCTTCCCAGTAAAGACACCCCCCCATCCTTCCCTCTCCCCTTGAGGACATCATCCTTAAAATATATTTCATTTCACAGCTGCATTATGGTACCACAAAATCCTGAGAATCCAATTTAAGAACAGATTACCTCCTCACTTACTTCATTTGAAGCAATTACATGTTAATTTTCATTGAGACCAGCCTAATGCATACCAATCTGATGCTGCAATCTCATTTGAATACTTGAGGGAAAGCTAGTTGGGCTCTGGGCTCTGGAGGCTCATATTTAAAGGGCCACTTCACATTTCCTTTCCCTTTTCCCCTGGTTATTTACGTTCTCATCACACTTGTGGTGCTCCCTCCCTCCCTTCAGGGCGTTCCCAGCAGCTGCTGCCACTCCTGAGATAAAATAAAAATGCCCAATAAGTGTTGCAGTAATGCTGCAGTGTCCACCAGCAGTGCAACCCCCAAGGCAGCACCTTCCCCAGGCCAAGACTGAACATCAGCCACGTTCTTCTCCATCGGTGAGTATCAACTATGGTCTTCTCCATCGGTGAGTAACATCCCAGCATCAAAGTCACGGGGAAACACGTGCTGGGATCAGCAAAGAGACCTCCACCTCCACCTCCTCCTCCTCCTCCTCCCCTCCCAGGCCAGGAGCAGGCTCCACCACGTTTCTGGCTGATGGTTATCTCCAGCTCCCTCACACTCACTCGGTCTCTCCTATCTCTGCAGAGCTGCAGTATCGATCGTGTCTCGGACACCGAGCTTTGAGTAATTAATAATGCCAGGAGAGTGTGGATCCTGCTCGGGGGTGAGGCGGGGAGGCAGCTGCCCCCGGCTGGCTGCACGCATCCCGGTGATAAGCATTCATGTTGGAGGCTGCACCTTAATTAGATTTTTCAGATTGCAGAAGCCCTGAGACACTTGTGCAGACACCATATAAATGTATATTGCATTGTACTGTAATTAATCCAAGGTGATGGAGCAGGAGCCAGGGATTCACAGTGAGACAATCAGCCTCAAAACTTCAGCACATCATCGGGCTCGAGCCCACCCTGTGGCCCAAACCAGTTGCAAACCAAGAAATCTCCCTCTTCACTCACCAGAGACGCATTGGACAACAGGAACACCCCAGAAGCCAAAGGTTTCCTGGTGCCTCCTACCCAGACAAGGTTTTCACCATTATATGTACATCTTCCCTTCCACACAAGCAGTTTAACAGGCAGAAAGACAACAAGAAGCACTAAAGACAAGCAGAGATTAATTGCAGCTCCTCCTCCCCAAAAGAAATAATCGATTGCATCAGGCAGGTGTCTGTGCTGTCCCTGAAAGCACGTGGATGTCACAGCCAAGGGCCCCAGACATTTGTATTCCACATCAGACAGCCAGGATGCTCCGTGAGCACTGAGGGAAGTGATGGGGTGAGAGAGTTTTGTTGGAGAAAACCTTTGGAAAAGGAGCTTGTGCTGAGGATAACCCAGGGAAGGTGCAGGAGGAGATGATGTGACAGATGAAAAATTGCTGTCTGAAACATCACTCAGCCTCCTAAAGCCTCCTGTGCCTGTGCAAGAGCCCTGCCTAGAGCAGGGGGAGCTTTTGCTTGCTGGGAGCTGTGGGACATTTTCCTGGCTGCTGTGAGCTTCCCTGGAAAGCAGAGATGCACAATCCAGGCTTGGATAGCTCAGGGCTGGTCCCTGTTCCCACAGGCATCTGCCTGCAGCAGAGATGCTCTGCTGACCTTGGATACACCCAAACCTGGAGCTGAGCTGGGTTTGCACCAAACCACCTCACCCAACCCTGCTCCCTCCATCCTGGGGCAGCCAAGGGGTTCCACACGCATTGGGAACCTCCTGTAATTTCTATTAATGCAATCAAACTGCTGCCGATTGAGTCCAACAGCCTTTGCCTGCAGGAAACAGCCACCAGCACACTGGGCCCTTTATGCAGAGCCCCTGGGCTGGATGGGACCCCTGGGGAACGTCCTGGATGCTCCAAGCCCCACGGTGGCTCATTCAGAGGGTCCCAGGACACGATGGCTCAGCCTCCACTGTGGCCACAGGGTGGAAAGCCCTTTGGGGAGGGAAGGAGCTGAGCTGGGAGCTGCTCTGCCAGGGCACCCGGGGGTTTGGGAAGGATGGAATGAGTCGCAGGGCCCCACGGAGAGTGGTGAGAAACCGAATAATCAGGATTCAGGGGAGGAAAGGCAGTTACCTGGGCAACAGAGAGCTGCTAATCCATCTGCCGCCCTGCAGGACTGCCCAGCTGCTCCTCCACTGCCGGGGGAGCCCCCAGCCCACACTGCAGCTCCACGGCCTCGTGGGGGCTATCCCAACCCAATTCCAGGCTGGGTGGGAACCCAGAGGTGACCCCACGCTCAGCCCTGCCCTGATGCAGCCCCTCCCCAGCCAGGGCAGCTCTCAGCAGAGCCAGCAGCCCTCACTGCCCATCCCCACAGCCCAAATGATGGTGGCCATCCCCAGATGAGAAGGAGCTGATGTCCCACAGCTCTGTCCTGCCCTGGGTACCATCCCTTCCCAAGGGACTGGCCGTGCTTTTCCCTGCTCCATCTCCCATCGCACCCAAAAGCTCCTCTGCAGTGAGCAAGGAAGGAGATGCCTCTGCTGGCAGATGTGGATGCAGGTGCCAAGGTGACACAAGGACACAGGGGACGCAGGGGATGCCAGCGCCCCAGCACGGTGCCACTCTCCTGTCCCACGCACACCCCCACCCCTCTGTGGTGGCATGGGGCCCGCAGCAGCCTCTGCTCCCCACGCAGCTGCTTTGGCAGGTGGAGAAACACCAGCACTGCAGCTAAAACAACAGTTTTGGTGGCTGGGGGATAGGATTTCAAAGCACCCAGAGAGACTTTGCCTGTTTCCTACTGATCCAACTCAGTCCCTGTACATGCCTTTGAAAGCATGTCCTTTATAGTTTTCCATTTTGATGTCACATCTGTAAGAATATATGGTGGGGCTTTTTTTCCTTCTTCTTCCCCTCTTCTTCTTAAGAGGAGATATCACACTTTGAACTCTAATTTTTATTTATTTTCGTTTCCCTAGAAAAGGACTGATTCCCCACTGAGCAGATATGGAGGAAGAGAAAAGGGGGTGGGGAGGAAGCCTTCAAAAAGTGCCCAGATTTAATTTTTTATCAGAGGAACAGAAAGAGAAATTTGTTGATGATCAAACAGATTCAAGTACTTTAAAAGAAAGCGACCGCCGGTAAATGGAAACTAGTTAAGGAATTACATGAAAGACACGGGAGACACTCGAGAGGCAGAAGAAATGCTGCAACCAAGTGGAAAACCAAACCCATCTGTCCCAAACTGCTGGAGCAGCGATGAGCAGGAGTGAAGAGTTTGCTGTGCAGCAGCAGCAGCACAGATGATGGCAGAGCTGGGGGTTTGCAGAGCTCTGGGCCGGCCCCAGCGCCAGGAACCAGCACCCAGCCAGGGTTTTACCTGCCTGCCTCCCTGCACAGCTAAAACAAGTGGAGGCAGGCAAATAAAGGGCTGCATCACTTTGAAAAACAGCACCCCGGGGGCTCTGTGTTTTGCTTTTCCTCCTCGGCGCATTCCAGCTCGAGTGCGCTCGGTTTATAAATTCGAAGGGAGTGGGATTGTTTGGGTTGGGCTTTTTCCTCCCTTTGCTTTGGTTTCAATCCAACGGCAGCACTTGAACGCTCAGGCTGGGAGCTGAAAAGCCGGCAGAGCCGGGCAATGGGATGTGGACAGAGGGATTTAGGGAAGGGAGGGGCAAGCAGAAGAGGAGGAGGGGGTGAGACCATGGCAGCACCAAGCTGGCCTGCAGGAGTCAGAGGCAGACAGGGCTTGAGAGAAGGAGCTGGATCCATCCTGTGAAAAATGCCTATTTTACGATTGGCTTTTCGCAAATATTCAAATGAATATTATATGTGTTGTGTTAGAAAGTGATGCTGTATTCATTTTCTTAAGTAGTGTGTTAAATATAGTTTTAGCTTATAACAAAATGTTAAAGTAGGAACTATGCTATGTAAGATACTTTTTTTTTTTTAAAGAAAGGACTCGCAGTGAGACAGCAGCCACAGGACACCTAAATCTTTCAGAGAAAGAGAATTTATTGCTCCATTATCAGGAGAAATGAACTTCTTCCTGCCTTGCTCAGCTCTGAAGATGCCGTCAGGATTCAGAGGAAGAAGCAGACACTGACCAGACAGAATCCTGCGTTTGAATGGAATTTATGTATCATGTATGAGGTGTATGAATATGCAACAGGCTGTTGTTTTTAAGGGTCAATCCTCTGTTAACATGTGCCCTTTTTCAGGCTTATGCTGCCCAAAAAGAGGGAGGTACCCATACTCTCTGTAACTCTTTGCTTTTATTGTCTCATATTGTCCTAATCCAAATTGTCCAAATTATTATTACTCTAATTATATTCCTATTTTTATTATCATTAAACTTTTAACATTTTAAAAACAAGCGATTGGCGCTTTTCACCCATCCCAACCCTAACAAGCCTTGTCGAAGCCCTGAAGAGGCCAGATCCTATTGCTTCCTGAACTGTGACCCGCCTGGCTTAGCTTGGAAATCTTTTAAATAGGAAAACAGAGCCGGCATTTGCTTTCATGCAGAGTCAGTGGTGAGCAAAGCCCAAGGGTTGCATTAGATTAGCAGCCGGCTCCTCCGAAGGCATGGAAACTTTGATCATTTAATATGTATGCACCGTGTCGGAGCACACAGGTCTCCAAACCCCAGTAAATGTTTTATTAGGGCAGCTCTGGCTTTTATGCCCAAGCCTTGCTCCTTTTGGACTCTGGGGATCTTGTTGTGATTGGAAAGACACTGTTCATCATCTCCCTCTCTCCCAGGAAGGGATGTGCAGCTCCTGCCTTGCTTTTCCCTCGGATCTCACTCAAAGTGCATTGGAGCCCAGGAGCCTGGATGGTGGCAGGAATACCCCAAAATGACCCCATTCCCTCCTCGAAGATTCTTCTTGCATCTTGCAGAAACCCCAAGATGTGAACTCTGATGTCAGTGCTGCTCACAGTGGGAGCAAAGGCTCTGCTCCTCCTCCTCCATCACCACCTTATGGACTCAGGGACATGGTTTAGTGGTGGATCTGGCAGTGCTGGCTTAATCCTTGCACACAATGACCTTAGAGGTCTTTTCCAACCTTTCTGATTCTTTGGAAGTGTCCACCAGGCCTGCCCAGAGCTCCCAGTCCCACCAGGACATGGCAGAGCCACTCACCCTCACTGGGAAGCCACCAGGCAGGAGCCTCTCTGGGGAGGAGATTTCTGACTGAAACACTGCAGAGCCAGCCCCAAGCTCCCCTGAGTGCAAAACATATCAGTGTTATCAGAAACACTCTTTGATTATATTCTTTTAATTTCCAAATTACTTGTAGTTGCCAAAATTTGGAAGTGATTCATTGCTGAAGTGATTGTTTGTTGTTGAAAATGTCATTTTGGTTGGAAATTTAGAAGAAAACCCCCACTAAACAGCATAGTTTGCCCTCCATGCTGCCACACTCAACTCCAAATGGATATAACCCTGCTCAGTGCTGGATTTCCAGCTTCCCAAGAGCTGGGATTCAGATTAAGAACCAGTGCATGAAGAGAGAATGGGGCAGATACAATCTGCATCAACAAGGATTGTGCTTCAAAGGACACTGAGCCAGGACCATAAATCTGAGTGCACAGTCCTCCAAGAGACATTCTAGGGGAAAATTAAACCACTTGTAGAATTAAAGCAGCCCCCTTTTTTTTTTCTCCCCGATCGTAAAAAATATTTACATCCAAAATAGACAAGAAAAGCGTAGTGCCAAGAAAATAGGGGATTTTTATAGATCCTGTTTCTGCAAGAAATTACCAAGACAACAAGTCACTAAGTTCTGAGAAAGGATTTGACATTTTCCTGAATAAAAATAGCACCTGAAGTGGCATCATTTAGGATTACACCTTATGGGCAAGTGCTGCCGAAGCAGCCGGAGTATAAAACCCTCCCATGGGTGGAAAAATTCACCTGTGGGATCCCACCAAGGATGCTTCATTGTTTCCCCTTTTCTATAGGATTTCACACTAATTTCCACAGAATCCTCTTGGTTTTGTCACTATTAAGTTCGATTAGACTTTTTCTTTTTTTTTTTTTTTGCTATAAAGGAATTAAAAGGAGCAGGAATTGTCATGTTTCAAGGCATGGACACATCATCAGCTTGGAATGAGAATGACCCCACGGTGCCATCCGGTGTTTTAGGGGATTTCTGGATTAAGCAGAAAGCCAGGTGCAGCCACTTGTGCTGTGAGATTTGTCGACAAAAGCACACTCCAAAATTCCAACCCACTGGGCTATGGCTGCAAAACAAAGAGCAAGAGGGGTGGGTGTGGGCAGGTACCTGGTGGGAAGGGAGCACCTGGTCCAGGCAAGGATGCATCTCCAAAAACACACACTCCGGCTGTTCTACCTTCCACATTTTCTCTTAAGAGCACAAAAAAGCACCCACGTGCACACAGCAGCACACCATGACAAAAGGAGACCGGACGCCAAGAAATACAGGGGAAAGCCTGGACATGGAATGACTGAATGAGGACACTGGGATTTTGGAGAAGCATTATGACCGTGACAGCTTTCTGCATTTTCTACCTCCAGCAACAGAAAGCCCTGAGGTGCCTGGAGAAGGGCAGATGATGAGGTGTTGCCGCAATCACCGCAGCCCTTACGGCTGCATCCCGTTAGATGGGATCCGAGCCCTGCCAGGAACACACATCCATCTCCCAGAGCTGGCAGTGGGACACAGCCCAGCTACACCTCTCCTCTCTGGGACAGATCCCATCTCGGCCTTGTCCCGGTTCCCTGCTGGGCAGGTTTGTCCCCAAGCAGGCAGCATGGGCCGGATGGCTCAGTGCTTTGGGGACAGGCTGTCCGAGTACCCAGGCCATTCTTAGCCACAGGCAACCTTAGCAAGCTTAAGGGATATCAGCTCCTTTAGTGAATATCAGCTCTTTTATAATTTCAGCTCTTTGCTTGCTAAAGCACCCAGGCTGGCCGGGAGGCAGCCGCGGAGAGGAGGAAACTTGTCCTGGGGTTCCACAGTGATGGTTTTACTGGGGGTCTGTGAAGGGTTCCAGTGATGGCTCTTCTCCCAAAATGGACTAAACCAGCCCATTATATAGGGTATAGGCAGATCCAAAATTGTCCAATAGCATGGGTTAAGGAGAAGTGACCTATGGGGTTACAGGGAGATAAGCTGGGGTCCAAAAGGCAGAAGAGAGGGGCTTGCCATGACTTGGCATTTCCTATCTTTAGGCCTCTCCACGGGGCCCTAGGAAGCCCATGACCTCCTACAAGGCCTGTCCTCCCCAGAACTGCTAATTAACCCCCGACCTGTGGGTGACCAATGCCAAGTGCCAGGCACTGGCCCAGCGCCGCCTCCACGCCTTGGGATGCTCCTTGTGGAGCACCAGGCAGGCAGATGGACAGCGAGGAGCAGGAGAAGCAGCACAATGCTGATGGATTGGACAGCCAGGGAAGGGAAGGGAAGGGTTGAGCCTTCTGCTGGAGGCACTGAGTGTTGCTCTGTGCTCTCCACAGCTCCTCTGGCGAGGCCAAGCTGTCCCTCTGCCCCCGCTGCCTCATCCCTGCCAATGCTGAGTTTGACCCTCTTTATCCAGATGGCCCAAATCTTCCAAGCACTGAAGCTCCTGCAGTTTTCCAGGAAAATGCCCAGCGGTCTCATTATATCCAAATTTTCCTCCTCCACTGAGCCCAGCTAATTCACTCCTTCCTCACTGCCTGTGTGGAAATCAGAAAAAGGAGGGACCAGTAGGGAAAGGTGGGGGATTTCATCTATCCTGGGGCTTGATTTCTTCAAGTTTTGAAACCTAGAATATGAATGTGTTTATTTTTAAATCGAAATTCAAACTAATTATTAGCAGGAGGCTTTCAAGTCAAATGTAGGTCATGCAATGTGATGGGGGATAATAGCAATTGTTTCAGCTTCAGGAAGCACAGAAGAAATGGATACTCAGGAGTTGTCCAGTTTGGTTAAGCACTTTTAACACAAAATTGGTCACCTTTTTTACTTCAGCCTGGCCACCCTCTTCTCTGGAATGCTGGACTGGAGCCATGGGGTGCCCACTCCATCATCCAGCAAGGATTTGCAGAGGCCTCAGTGCAGAGGGGTGAAACACAGCCTACAGCACACCCAGCTCACCTCAAAGGATGAGCTGGACCTGATAACTGCAATATTTAATTATAAGAATTAAAATTATTTAAATGGGAATATCAAACCCAGGAGTTTGGGATGTACATTTTGTGCTACTCCTTCAAACAGAGGTGGGGGCATAGGGAGACCTGTCCCATTCTGCATCTCAGCCATCAGAACTGACTTAACCCACTGCACAAATGAACCAATCTTTTCACCCATTTCTGCTTTAAGAAAAGCCTCGAAAATAAAAAAAATCTTGGGATGTGAAGAGCTGTGAATCCTCAGCAGCTTTTCCCCAGCACCAGGTGCTTGTGGGCAGCAAATATCAAAGGCAAAGCCTGGGAATGCAAAACGTGGCGTTTACACATAAGAAAATGTTTGGCAGCAAGAAAATCTTTGTGCTACACCCGGTTGGAGGGAGCAGGATCAGGAGGAAACTTCTCCACGCCAGCCCAAGGTGCCTGAGACAGCTCAGAGCAAACGTAACCTACTTGCAGTCAGCCACGATCAAGGCGAAACAGAAAAGCTGCCAATTAAAAACACAGAATGATTTCAAACAACAAAGAAATCCGTGGACATTGTTTGATCACACATATTCTGCACGAGAAGAAAGAAACACCAAAAAAATAGAGGCTAAAAATAGGCTGGGTGCTGCGAGCCAGCTCCCCAGCCCAGCAAAGGCACCGGCTCCGGGGAGTTATGCAGCTTTACCCGTGCAGCCGTCATTGTTGTTAAGTTCTGAGCTCTATTCAAACTTGCAAAACGTTTTCTTTTCCTGCAAAAATACAAGAATCTCCCCCCGCCCTCCCCATCTTGGAGCTCATCTCTCCTAAAGCAGCTCACATGATGATGATCAAAAATAAGCCCTCCAAGCCTAAGCTCACTAACATTCATTTCTCTCCTGCTAATGCTGGACTTCTTACTGTTAATCCTTAAATATATCCTTAAATAAGAATGACAGTACCTGAAGCACCTAACAACCCTGTATCATAAACAGAGACAGCCTCTGCATTCCTAATTTAGCTTGCCACAGAAGAGCTGACACTAATCCCAGATCCTGAGTCCCGGATATCTCACACGTAAATGCCATCGCCTTGCTCACCTTGACATTACCGAGCAGCCTGAACTTTCCTTGTTCTGCTCAACTTTCAGCTGCTTGTTTGTTTTTTCTCCCTTGTTTTGCACAAAAGCTGACCCGTGTCAAGCTCAGCCTCTGGGGCTGGGGATTAAGGGGAGTGTCACCTTCAGCCCGTGTGGCTCATTGCTGCAGGGACACGAGCCACAAGTGACACCGGGAGTGGGAGACTGCAGATGGAATCTGCACCAGGCACCAACCTGCAGTGAAAGGGCCCAAATCTCCTATTGAGAGCTCTCAGTAGCAGAAAATAGAGCAGTGGGTAAAGGGCAGGGGAATGGAGATGACCACGCTGGCACAGCTCAGCCGCTGCACCAAAAATCACCAGTTTTTGCAATTTCTGTGTCTAAGGCTCCAGTTTTCAAAGTGCTCCAGACCAGCACAGAGGATCTGGCATGGAATCACAGAAACCCAAAATGATTTGGGTTGGAAGGGACCTGAAAACTCATCTCATTTCAACCCCTCAAGACCTTCCACTAGCCTGGCTTGCTCCAAGCCCTGTCCAGCCTGGCCTTGAGCAGTTCCAGGGTTGGCACAGCCACAGCTCCTCTGGCCAGCCTCTGCCAGTGCCTCCTACACAGCCTGTGAGTAAATGGGATTGTTCCCAAAATACCAGGAACCTGGGTAAATGTGTGCACTTAGGAGGCAGGAAAAGAGCATTTGACATTTTGCAGGGACTCCAGAAAGAAAGGAGAGCGAAGCTTTACAAAGCAGAGCTCGCCCATCATTCCTCAGTGGATTTTCGTATCTCTCCAAAAAGGCAATCTGAAAACAAAAGGCTGTGAGGGACTGCAGCTGGCTCCCACAGAGCAGGCACCAAACCCAGCCACTCCATGTGATCTTTAACAGGGAAAGCACAGAGGAGGGAGGGTTTTAGCAAATTGCAGCAAGGAATTAACTCCACATCAATTTGGGGGCTTGTAGAGTAATTTCTCCCCTCAGCATGAGGGCGAGCACACTGCAGCTGCAAGCCAGCCACGAGCCAGGGACAAGAAATATCACCAGAGCAGCGAGGAGAAGCATCAAGTGCCAACAATAAGCCAGGCACAAGCCCTAAAGTTTATTGCAAGCCTCCGTGGACCCAGGAGGGCACCGTGGGCCAGCTCCAAGCTGGTGATGGGAAGGTGCCAAAGCCCATCATCCTGTCAGAGCTGTCAGCTGGCAGGGCTGCAGTGGCACGCCGGGGTTGGTGGCCCCATGCCACGGCCAGGGGACAGGCAGTGTCCCTCTGCAAAGCATCTGCTGTGGTCAGAATAATGAGTCAGAGCAAGGGCTTTGCTGCTGCTTTCTGCAGATTTGCATTGCATGAGCTCTGGGCATCCCAGAGCCGGGCGGAGGGACGGGGCTTTGCAGCCCAAATTGGCTCTGCTGTGCTTCAGTGCACTGGCCACACTGTGCTGGGGGCTGGTGTCTGCCAGGGGCTGGGCAGTCTGACACCCAGAGGGTGGCTGGACACTGAACAGGCTCCCCAGGGACGTGGGCACAGCCCCAAGCCTGACAGAGCTCAGGAGGAGTTTGGACAACACTCTGAGGCACAGGGTGTGACTCTTGGGGATGGTCCTGAGCAGGGACAGGAGCTGCACCCAGTGATCCTCACCCTTCCAGGGGCAGATGGTCCCTGCATGCTCTTGGGGATGGTCCTGAGGGACAGGGCTGCAGCCCCATGGGCCCCCTCCCAGCTGAGCAGATTCTAAGATTCTGTGATCCTGCATGCTGGGGGATGGTCCCCTGCATTCCAGATCCTCATGGGCCCCTTCCAGCTGAGCAGATTCTATGATTCTGTGATCCTGCATGCTCTTGGGGATGGTCCTGAGCAGGAACAGGAGCTGCATTCAGTGATCCCCATGGGCCCCTCCCAGCTGAGCAGATTCTATGATTCTGTGATCCTGCATGCTCTTGGGGATGGTCCTGAGCAGGGACAGGAGCTGCATTCAGTGATCCTCATGGGCTCCTCCCAGCTGAGCAGATTCTAAGATTCTGTGATCCTGCATGCTCTTGGGGATGGTCCTGAGCAGGGGTAGGGGCTGCATTCAGTGATCCTCATGGGCCCCCTCCAGCTGAGCAGATTCTCAGATTCTGTGATCCTGCATTCTCACTGCTGAGTGCTGGGGAGCATCCTGGACCCATCCTGGACCCAAAGGTCTCCCCACCAGCTCCTCACATAATGGGGATAACACCAGCACGTCTTGAATGGCAAAACAGGGCTTGTCACTGCTTTGCCTCCAAGCCTTGCTTTGATTTTCATGCCATGGCAAAGCAGAAAGGATAACACCTGCCTGGCTCCCAGGTGACTGGAGGGACTGGGGGTTACACAGTGCTCGCTGCAGATGAAGTCTTCCAGCCCAGAAAAGCTCAGATTTAGAGACAGACGGATGCTCCCGAGGCTTACACACCTCTGTGGGACAGGACAATCTCCAAAGGGCAGGTGCAGCCACAGAGCAGAGCCCCAGGTTCCCAGGTTTGATTCCTATCACTGCGATAAGCAGCAGCTGCAGGCTGGGAGCAGATTCAGCTTTCAGGCTTTTGCTCAGAACTGGGATTTTGCTTTGGGCCCATCCTCAGCCAAGAGTGAAGCGGAACAAAATCACTACAAGAAAGCATTTGGTGTCTCTGTTTCTCTGGACAAGGTCTGGTTCCCCCCCTCGCACACTCCGGTGCCTTTGGAAAACAAAATCCTGCTCCTTCTGTGTGCCAGATCCCACATGAAAATGGGAACTGGCAAACAGCTCCAGCTCTCACCAGCAATTTCTGCTGGAGGAAGGGGACCCAGATCTAAGTGTGTCTGGGCTGCAGACAATTCACATCCCACTTAAAGGCTCTGAGGAGGGAGCTGGGGGACTGGGCTGTGTTTGGCTTCCGCTGGACCTGCTTTCGTCCTTGGATGGAGCCTGAGGAGCTTTGTTCTATGCAGTAACACATGGGGATATTTCCTGGTGCTGACAAACTTTACAATATGACCAAGTATTCCATAACCTCTCTTATTTTCCTTTTAAGCCCCAGCTCTCCCTCATATATCGTTATATAAGAAGCCCTTAGCCCTCCTCACTCTTCCCATTCAAAAATATATAAATCCACAGGAAAAAAAAAACCCAAATCAAACAAAAACGACCCAACAAAGCAACAATGAAATGCTTCAAAAACCACCCCCAGTCACCAGGCACACAGTTTGAAAAGCAAGACTCCGGATTTGGAATCCTTAAGCTCTGCCATGCTTACTCTGCACTGCACAGGAGCCCCTAAGAACAACTCTCTGGCTCCTTCCTGTCTTTAATCTGCCTCAGCAGGCACAATAAACAACTACAAATGGAATAACAATATCGGAAAAGGGGGCTGGGTGCACAGGAGAGGAGATGCTGTAATGTAGAGAAGGCCTGAGAATACCAGCAAAGGCTTTTAAGAGCCATACATGCTAATTATGGTGTTAAAAATCTGTCAGTCGAAGGTCTGGATATTAAATGGAATTGGCTTGAGATGACAGGGCTGAACTGGATTTTAAAAAATTATTTATTAAAATGCTCTGGATACAAATTAATGTTCTTAGTTCAAAATGTATTATTGTCTCTCTGGCTTTGATCTGCAGAGCACTTTGAGCGATGAATGGGAGAGGTTGTCAAATTTCCCTCTGCACCACTCTCCAAGTGACTCCACAGCCCTCACTGAGAGGCTGCTTTACAATTTCCTCCAGCAATATCTTTCCTTACATGCTCAGGAAGATCTGCACAGCAAGGCCATGCCCCTTGTTCTGGGCTGAACTGCTTGGGAGAAAGCACCAGCACCTGGATGGGCCAGTGCGTGGGATGGATGGAAAGCTTGCTGAAGTCAGGGGTGAGGCTGCTGACAAACTTGGGATCTAAGAGCCAGGAATGAGGTTAGCCCAGAGGAAAGTATCTTTGGGAGGGACTCAGCTCTCCCCTCCCTTCTTCTACAAGTGGCTGCCTGGTCTATGCACTCCAGTGTGGTGGAAAATAACTGCCCTATTCGGTCATTTGGGATCTATTTGTCCTTGTCAACAGGGCAAGGGGGAAATGGCTTAAAATGGAAAGAAAATAGGTTTAGATTGGACATTACAAAGAAATTCTTCCCTGTGAGTTTAGTGAAGCTCCAGCACAGGGTGCCCAGAGAAGCTGTGGCTGCCCCATCCCTGTAAGTGTCCAAGGCCAGGTTGGACAGGGCTTGGAGCAGCCTGGGATAGTGGAAGGTGTCCTTATCCATGGCAGGGGGTGGAAATAGATGATCTTTAGGATCCCCCCCAACTCAAACCATTCTGTGATTCTGTGATTAGGAAATCAGAGGCTGAGGGGTGGAGAGACCAGGGGCAGCAGCACTGCACTGACCCTTCCAGCAGCCTGGGGAGGTGGAACCCCACGCTGATGTGCAGGGTGCCCGGGAGGCTCCAGCTCCAGCCGTGCACAGTGATCCCTTCCTAATGACAAACCCCACCAGTGCAAACCCAGCTATGCAGTTTTGGCCAGGTCCATCCCACACCTTGCCTGAGAATCACATTCCTTGTGGCCAGGGAATCGCTCTCCCCTCTCCAGCTCATCCACCACATGCAAATTCACCCATTGCCTCCAGCAGCTCCAGCTCTTTGGCTCCCTACACAGCTCACTCCACTCGCCTCCCAGGTCACCTCCTTCCTTCCCACTTTATCTCCTCTTAGTTTTTATTTTCTAATATTATTTTTTTTTAACAATGTCTGTACAATTTCGCTCTCGATAACACGCGAGTTAATTAAGCCGTGATCTCCTGGAGACAGGTTGCTACAAGGAGATAAGCAGCGGCTTCTGTTCCCCATAAACAGCTGTGCTCCTCTCCAGCTTCTGGGGATTTGCTGCTTTTGTACAGGAGACAAAACAATCATTGCCAATTAAACCTGGACATCGTATTTTCCCCATCTCTTGACGTCACCTTTCCCCGTGATCCTCGCAGAGGAGTGAGGGTGCAGTGTTATAAAGTGAGACTTAGGGGAAATTAATACCTGAGGTTGTAATAGGCCAGATAACGGCGTGAATTCAACACAGGGCACGGCTTGAAGGACAAAAGCCACTGCAGTTCCAGCAGAGTTGTGCTAATGTGGCCCTGGTGGGTGGGTGACACCGAGCTGATGGCTTTGCAAGGGGTGTGGAGGCATGGGTCTGGAATTTAGAAGCTCTCAACACACTTTAAGATATGGTCTCATGTGAAAAACAGGAAATTCAGTGAATAGGAAAGGAAAAGTCTAAGCAAATGAAAGCAAGACCAAACAATTTTGCTCTGCTCAGAGTGGGAGATTTTTGCTCAGCTCTTTACCTGCCACTCCTCGCCCACTACAGAACAGAAGTGATTTTTACCACTTTACACTGATTTTGGCAGTAGGACGACACCAGAATGCCAGTATGGACCCAGAACCATAAAATGGGAACAATCACCTTGAGATCCCTATGCACCCAAGGCTGGAGGACACTGAGGTGCAGCAGTAAGGAGGGACCTGGAGATGCACAGAGCTGGACTCCTGGCTGCCACTGCCGAGGCAGGGCTGGATGCCAGACCAGAAAAATCATCAAAATGGCACAACCTGAGCCTTTTTTACTTCTGGAGGCTCAGTGACCTCCTCTAGGTCTGCTTGTTGTCAACACGGATGCGCTGCCTGGGATTTATCTTGGGGTCTGGTTTCATTCCTTTACCCCTTCAAATCTGATTTAAAGCTTTGCTGACTCCTGCACAGAGATCCTTTGAGGCAGGGGTACCCCATTGTGGAGACCAAAAATCCCCAATTTCTGCCCATGACAGCAGGCTCAGAGCCAGGTATTGATGTGCTGGCTCTTTCCATTTCTTCCCTCAGCGTTCCCTATGACTGGAAGAACACAGGAGAGCTCTGCTGGTGCTCTTGATTCCTTAACCAGTCATCCCAAGGCCACAAAGTCTCTCTTGATTGCCCTTGGACTTCTTGCTGCAACTTCATTGCTGCCTATTACGAGTGACATGCCAGGAGTTGCTCATTAAACACAGTCACTCAGTCTTGGGGGGGAAAGGAGGTGGGGGGGGTTCCTTTTTATTCCCCTTGAATGTGGCTTTAATGATTTTAAATCCCTTCAACCCAATTACAGCTCTGTATCCTGATTAGGAACTGAGCTATTGTGCACTGGAGCCATTATCTGGCGGCCCATAGAAAAATTAGTACCTGGAGAGGCTGCACTGGGAAATAAATCTTTTCCTGACATTTTAGGACCAATTCTTGGCCAATTAGAGCACACTTTGCCATGCAGGTAATGTGTATCCAAACTGCTCTCCCTGCTGAAAAGGGCAAGCAGAGAACAAGTGTAATCCATGCAAAAGAGGAGGAAAAAATCACCCGCTGCCAAGGAACTCTCCAGTGCTTCCCGACAAGTTGTGTGCCCTCTGCAGAGCCCCATCTGACCCCAAAGCCATGGGGCATGGAGCAAAAAAAGCTTCTTTGTGCCAACAGCCCCATCCCATTCCTCTCCTGCTGCCTCTCCCATCTCAGCCCTGGGCTTGAACTGCAGACCCTGAGCTCTGGGCAGGTACAGAAGGATGGATGCAAAGCCAAAGAAGGGGACCTGGCTTGGGATGGACATGTCCCAGCGTGGCCTGAGGCATTTCACCCTGCAATGGTCAAGGTTTTGACCATCTTGACAATGAGGACACAACCAATGGAGCTGAGAGTCTTTTCACAAAATGTGCAGAAACTGATGATGGCTCCAGGACACCCCAGAGGGGACAGGAAAGACCTCAGGTGGATCTGAGGAGGTTTATGTCCAGCCTGGGGTGGCACGGACCAAAAAACTGCTCTACCAGCCCCAGCTCTGCAGCAAGAAATGCAGCCCTCCTTGCCCACAGGAGTTGGACAAGGTGTGCAGACAAGACATTGAGGTAAATACAATTTCCCAGGAGGAAGCTCCTCTTGAGCCATTTCTCCTTTGCTAGCACTTGTTCAGTTGGTTTTTCATCTCTCTGTCCCTTCCTCCTCCACCCCTCAGCTGGAGCTGTCCTAACAGGAATTCCCTTATTGCTAAAAGTCACAAAGAACCGCTCACCCAGGTGTCCACAACTCTCCCAATTGTCCCCATGGCACAGCATAAGATGCTCCCATTGCCCCTTGTGCACTCTCTTCTCCCATCCCTCTCCTCTGCAGTGTTTCCAGGCAACAGGGAAACCAAGGATTTAAACAAAACTGAACCCAAAAATGTAGAAGATGCCAAACCTACTCCCTCCCAGCCGAACAGAGGGATGTGCTCAGTCCAAACACCTGCCAAGGGAGCTCAGACCAGTGCCAGAGGGCAGGTGAGCACCAGGCACAGTAATGCAGGATGCTTTGAGAATGGATCTTTGCTTCTGGAGTCAGAAATCCCAACCACTGGTGCCTCCTGGCTCTGGGAAGGTCTCATGCTACAAAATTCCCAAAGCAGGTAACTGGGAACCTCTCAGCCATGGGTTGGGTGCACTCTCTGATCCTTGGTGTCTTGGCAGGGTGGGAAAAGGCTGGCTCTGCCTCATGGATGAATTTGGAAATAACCATTATTCCTGACCCCCCTCCAGAAGAAAAGAACAGAACAAAGAGCTGGGAGCACAGCAGGAATCTGGTGCCACCACACTGGGACTGTTCCCACCTCCCCCATGCCAGAAACTGAGCTCAGCAAAGACCCAAACCCCCAAAGCTCTGACCTCAAGACAGAAGCTCGAGCTACAAAAGGCAGCTGAGCATTTATGATGTATTTGCTCTTGGTTCTACAGCGAGATCTCAGCGGGCAGCCCTGGCTGCCACCAGCACAGCAGTCCAGCTGTGCAGGCACTAATGGCACAGCTGGACTGAGCCAGTCACTTGGCAAATTAAACTGGTGCCTCTTGTTGCCTTTTAACACCTTCCCCACTCTCCCTCCCGGGGAGGCAGCAGGAGAAGGGATGGAGGGATCATGGAGCACCCAGGGAATGTGAACATCCAGGATGGATCACACCCTCCCCGCCCTGGGGTCGAGTTAATGGTGCGTGGGCCTCTCCATGCAACTTTTTGCCTATAAAAATACTAATGGCGAGCAGTTAAATTCATCCCTGGTGAGAAGATGATCATAGTTAATGGAATTAATGCAAGGTTTTAATTTGCCTCTCGCTGCTCGGTCCTAGCAACTCCCCAGCCTCCAGCACAAGCGCCAAGAAGATGATGTTTGATCTTCCCTCCCCTGGTACTCGTGTACTTCTCATCCTATTCACCATCTGGAGGTGGGAAAACCCATCAGGCCTCCCTGCTCTGCTGCAGGACTGATAATCAGGAGGCCTGGTGCTGCAATCCCCAGCTCAGCCTCACCTCTGGAGGTGCAGCAGCAGAGGCTCAGTTTGTGGACCCCAACATGTGGTCCAGCAGCTTCTGGGAAAGGACTGGTGTCACAGACATCTTTTATGAAAATCCTTTTCTTGGAATTTTTTCATCCTGAGAAGCTGGGAGGCCTCAGGAACAAAATGTAAACAATGGTTATCTGCTGCTGTGGAATGCAACAGGTGCATCTGGGATTGGTCTCATGTGGTTGTTTCTAATTAATGGCCAATCACAGTCAGCTGGCTCGGACACAGTCTGAGGCAATGATAATGCTATCATTATTTTCTATTCTATTCTTAGCTTAGCCAGCCTTCTGAGATGAAACTTTTCCTTCTGTTCCTTTTAGTATAGTTTTAATGTAATGTCTATCGTAAAATAATAAATCAAGCCTTCTGGACATGGAGTCAACATTCTCGTCTCTTCCCTCACCTGAAAACCCCTGTGAACACGGTCACAGACTGGGGTAAGGAGAGGTCGGCATGGAGGGACCCCATGACCACAGCAGTCACCAGCACCTCCTCTTTGTGTCTTTGGTGCTTGTTATGGTTTATTTAGGGGGGATATTGGTAGTGTTTGTTTATTCAGTGTCGTTGCCGGCGGATCCTTCCCCAGAGGCCTGGGCCAACTGGGGTGTTGCTGGTTATGCTGTTGGTTATCTATTTCTCCTTGTGGAAAAATAGATCAACACAGTCCAAATTTTGGGGTGCAAACTCAAACCCAGAAGAGTTTGGGGCTGCTGGGATGGCCGAGATGCCAGGGAGAATGCACAGCATGGCAAAAGAAATCATGGAAAAGCTGCAAAACAAGTAAAGAACCAGCCAGGAACAGTCTGATCCAAATAGACTGGAACAGCAGAGATGGGGGGAAAGGAAAACAGTATTAAAAAAAGCAGCGGTGTGTTGCTGAAATGAGATTAGAACAATAACAGGTTCCCTCCCGTGCCAGCTAAATCCCCATTAAATCAGATTAATGCAGATGGTCTTTATGTAACTGACCAAGACGATAGATCAATATTGTTGTTTCAGTCAGGGAAGGAAAAAATTTGTCCTGTCTGACAAAAACACATCATTACCTGCCTGCAGCAACCTGCACCTTGCTCAGGACTGCCCAAACCAGGCTGGCTGGGTCCATCTGGGGAGGACAAACCATCACTGATGGCTCATCCCAGTACCTACTACCACCCTGGGGGGAAAAACCCTAAGTGAGATTTTTCCTCTCTTGGAAAAATAAGATTTGGGGTTCTCCCCTTGCCAGGGCTGTGAAGTTCCATGTCCCACAGCAGGACCTTGCTGGGAAGTCTCCCAGCAGCCACAATTGCAATCCAGCCAGAAATTTTCCTGTGTCAGCAACACTGAAGAGCTGCATTCCACCCAAGTGCCATCTGCAGTGACATTTTCTATTATTCCCCATTCCTACTAAACCTGCTCCCACTTTTGCTGGGGACAGAATTCCCTCTCCCTGCAGGGCAGGTGGGGGACAATGCAAGAACTCACCCCTCCCAGCCCTCAAGAGAATAAAAAGGGAAAAAAAGAGGCTGGACAGCCGGGGAGCCTGGGATGATTTTCTCCTGGAGCCATTATCCAGGGGCCTGTACACAATTAGCACCTGGAGAGGCTGCACAGAGATATAAATCTCTGTGACATTTCAGGACCGATTCCTCGCCAATTAGAGCACCCTGGCTCTCCCCGTCAGCAGCCTCACCAGCACAAAGGCCAAGCCCAGAGGATGGAAAAATCCATCTGGAGAGAGGACAGAGCAGTGCAGGGGGGCTGGAGCTGGGCCTCCCCCTGCCAGCCTGGTCCATGGACCCATGGTTCTGCTCCTCTATCACACCAGGTGTGGGAATCATTCCCCCTGCTTGCCCAGAGCTCAAAAACCCATCCAAAATCCCAGCCCAAGCCCTTCCCACAGTTTGGAGGAGCACCCAGGAGCTCTGGCTCCCTCCCTCCATCTCATCATTAGGGATGGATGAGATGCTCTGTGGAAAGTGCTATTTTTGTCACTCAGTCCAGGTTTGCAAAGGGAGAAGCACCATGGAATTGCCAATTCACTCACTTTTTGTTCTGGATTTTAACTCCAAACTCTTGTGTTTAAAACAGTCTTTCCCTGCAACCTTTCCTTTACGTTTGCTTTATATCAGCCACAAATCTGAAAGCTCAAAAGCAAACACCAGACTTCTTGGGTTTTGCTGAGGCAAAAGACTGAAATCCAGTCAGAATATTTTCCCCGATTTTAAATCCACTGACATTTTGAAACGTTTCGTTTGTGAGCTGAGCCTGAATGATTTTTTTTATGCCATCAATCCAAGCACCACTTCCAACCTCAACTGCCTTTTCCAAGCTACTTGCTGTGCCCTCTACAAGAGCAATGTTCCTCCATCTCTCCTCCTGCTCTCAATTGCTGCCTCCAAGTGCTCTCTTGGGGAGACTTCTTTTGGATCACGGCTGCTTAGCCTTGAGTCCCAGAGTATTTGGAGTTGAAAGGGACCTTAAAATTCATCTCACTCTGTCCTCTGCCATGGGCAGGGACACTTTCCACTAGACCAGGTGGCTCCAAGCTGTGTCCAGCCTGGCCTTGGACACTTCCAGGGATGGGGCAGCCACAATTTCTCTGTGCCAGTGCATGAGGAGCTCGAGTTGTAAGGATTCCCTAATTTTACAGCCGTAATCCTGCTTTCTCAGCTTTGACATCCTCCCACCAAAGCCACAGCAGCGGGGATGGGATGGGATGGGATGGGATGGGATGGGATGGGATGGGATGGGATGGGATGGGATGGGATGGGATGGGATGGGATGGGATGGGATGGGATGGGAAGGGATGAGATGGGATGGGATGGGAGGATGGGATGGGATGGGATGGGATGGGATGGGATGGGATGGGATGGGATGGGATGGGATGGGATGGGTGGGATGAGATGGGATGGGAATGGATGGGATGGGATGGGATGGGATGGGATGGGATGGGATGGGATGGGATGGGATGGATGGGATGGGATGGGATGGATGGGATGGATGGGAAGGGATGGGATGGGATGGGATGGATGGGATGGGATGGGATGGATGGGATGGGATGGGATGGGATGGGATGGATGGGATGGATGGGAAGGGATGGGATGGGATGGGATGGATGGGATGGGATGGATGGGATGGGATGGGATGGGATGGGATGGGATGGGATGGGATGGGATGGGATGGGATGGGATGGGATGGGATGGGATGGGATGGGATGGGATGGGATGGGATGGGAGAGGTTCAGGCATGCAGAGCTCAGCCTTGCTGCGGAATCCCCTTCGGTGCTCACAAAGCTAAAAATAATCATCAATTTCTTCCCCAGGTAGTGTTCTCCCATCCCTGGGGGAAATCAATCACAGCATCAAAGGGAAGGCAGCTCTAAAGGGCTCCAGCAGAGCTGCACGCACTCAGGGAGAGGCACCAGGAGGTGGATAACAGCAGCAAACCCTGTAGTCAGCAAACCCTCCCCACCTGGTTGTTTTTCTCTTTTTTTTGGTTTAACTTTTAATTATTTTTAAAGGTTGTTTGTTGTTTTTCAGACTTGCTCAGGATTGAGTGGCAGAAATCTCAAATTTAATTTAATTAGCACCTCCTCCCTGCCTGGAAATGGCTTTTCTTCAAGTCTGACAGTTCCACCCTTTGACTGCCATCGCCTCCTACCCTCTGTGTTTCCAAGGGACCTGGAAAAATCTTGTTCCCGGTTTTCTTTGTGCTCCAGCTCCAGCCAAGACATGCTGAAAGCATCTGGGATGGAGATGGGCTGCAGCAAGCCCAGCAAGACTGGAAAGAAGCAGCACACACGTTGCTTTTTCCTTCTCTCTATCCTAAGGAGATGCTGATTTAATTGTGTTTATTCCTTGGCAATCGGTGGCAGACGTGGAAGTGACAGCGACATTAGATGGAAGGCAGATAATAAATACCAGCATTAAAAACAAACCCATGTGTGGGTGCAGGCACTGTCAATTGGCATTTGTGCTGGACAAGAGCTGCATCGAACATCATCCCATGGCAAAGCTCTCCAGGTACAGTGTTAATAGAGCAGGAAAGGCACATAAAATCCAAAGATTCCCACTGCTTTTACAAGCCCTGTGTGTTGAGGGCACAGGTAAAGCTCCCAGAGCAGCAGTTCAGTGTGCAAATCCACTTGAAGGAGCACAAAAGGAATAACCTCCCGGCTCAGGTGTCCTTTTTCCCAGGAAAAGGCATCCATGCAACCCCCTCCTTCCAACAAGGGGCAGAATTGGCCCTGAATACATCCCTCCTGCAAGCCAGGAATTTGTTAGTCTAAATATTCAGTAATTACACATCACTGGAGAGAGCAAGAAGACCCTGCACGGCCGCATGAATGCGCCTTGATTGGCATGGCAGGCTCGGCTGCACTGTGTCCTAACAAGTGTGCTGTGTTTGCTGATGGGGACCTGGGCTGGCTTTGGGGGGGCTCCCTGGGGGCACCAGGCTCGGGATTAAAGGGCCTTGAGGCTCCCTGGGAAATCAGCACGGACCTCATCTGCAATCAGGGACAACGAGGTTACGCTGGTGATTAGCTCAGGAAAAACATCAGTGCAGGGAGGGGAGCACTTGCAGCTGCCTGTGTGCCTGGTCTTCATGCAGAGGGGTTTTGGGAGCAAGACTTGGTTTCTGGCTGAGAAATTGATCACTCTTCAATCCTTCTGCCCCAGTTCTGAACCGGTTTGGGGAGCTGGATGTCGTGCTGGGGAGGTGGGATTGCAGTATCTGGTGATAAACCCACATTTGCAGTATCTGATGATAAACCCCATTTGCAGTAGCTGATGATAAACCCACATTTCTAAGGGGAAATTGGGTATTTAAAATTGCCTGCTTTCAGAGAGAAAGGGAAAAGAAAAGTCAATCCCACTGGACCGTGCCCTTGGCCTCAGCAGGTGCTGTTTAACCCCTTTGCCACCCAGAGTGTTTTGCTCTGGGGTAACAGAGCCCCTTAATAAGTGTTATGGTCACTAATAAGAGTTATAATCACATATCACAGTAACCTTCATGCTGGTAACCACTAATCTGGGACTGGATCTGTGCTGGGAAGCAGGACAATACCCAGATCAGGGACTGACCCCTCACCACAGCATGAAGAGAGGAGGGAAGGGACAGCAAGAGGGGATGGAGTCTGCATCTCTTCATTTCCAGGCAATCTCCTCCACCAGACACTCTGTGCCTCCCCAGCCAGCACTGGAAATTAAGAGAGGGACAGGTGATACCTTCATGGCCACAACAAGGGGCGACAGACCTGTAATATGGGAAAGAACTTCCTTACTCTGCAGGTGACCACACCCTGGAACAGGCTGCCCAGAGAGGAGTGGGGACCCCATCACTGAGATATCCCAGAACCATCCCCAGTGCTGTGCCACGTGTGCTGAGATGACCCTAGGAGGCTGGAGCAACTGATTCCTCCCAACCTGAGCAGCTCTGGGACATCCAGAAGCAGAAAATCCCCGACATCCACAGCAGGAGCAAAGGGGACACAACCACATGTCTTCTCTTCCTCGAGCAACCTGGAAACGTGGTACTCTCACTTGCCTCCTTCTCCTACTGCTCTCCAGAACCCCACCAAGTCCTGACCCTGCTCTTCTCCGGGTGCTGACCCTCCCGTCTCCTGTTGTTGGAGCACACACAGAGCATTGTCCTTTTTAAACAGTATCTACTACCCTGCAATTACCGAGCGTGGAGAGGAGGACGGGAGCTGTATTGACTTACAAAGCCCACACGGTTGGAATGCAGCCCAAACAAATCAATGGCATATTTAGCCAAATAAACTGCTCTAGCAAGCTGATGACTCCAGACCTCCACTGGTCTGGAGGATATTTTACTGGAATGCCTGGTGGCTTGCAGCTGGAGTGGTTTTAAAAGCATGAAGCCAACAAATGTAGTGACAGACAAGGGGAAATGATGTGATGCTCTAAGAGAGCAGGTTTAGATTAGTTATAGGGAAAAAATTCTTCCCTGTGAGGGTGCTGAGGCCCTGGCACAGTGTGCCCAGTGCAGCTGGGGCTGCCCCATCCTTGGAAGTGTCCAAGGCCAGGTTAGATGGGTTTGGGAGCAACCTGGGATAGTGGAAGGTGTCCCTGCCCAGGCTGGAGTGAGATGAGCTTTAAGGTCCCTTCCATCCCAAACAAGTCTGGAATTCTGCGATAGATAACATCTGTGATGGCGTTCACAGGGGCCTCAGGTTGAGGGAAGAGACAAAGATCTGCCTCCATGTTTCAGAAGGCCTGATTTATTATTTTAGGATATATATTACATTAAAACTATACTAAAAGAATAGAAGAAAATATTTCATCAGAAGGCTAGCTAAGAATAGAATAGCAAAGAATGATAACAAAGGTTTGTGGCTTGGGCTCTCTATCTGAGCCAGCTGGGCTGTGATTGGCCATTAATTAGAAACATCCAACATGGGCCAATCCCAGATGCACCTGTTGCATCCCACAGCAGCAGATAACCATTGTTTACATTTTGTTCCTGAGGCCTCTCAGCTTCTCAAGAGAAAAAATCCTAAGGAAAGGATTTTTCATAAAAGATATCTGTGACAAACATCAGTGCTATGAACGTGATTTCCACATCAGCAGAAGGTTCAACCAGGCGATGTCCTAGAAGTTTCATCAGACTTAAATTATTACATGAATCTGTCCATGTTGGCAACCACCCACAGTTATTTCCTCTTTTCTGTGAAATTCTGATCATGAGAAAGGATTGGTGACACTGATCTGGGGTCGCAGCTCTTGGATAAGCACAGATGGGAAACCAAGAGTGTTGAAGAAGAGAAGCTACCAGAGAAGAGAGCTATGAAAGGGGAAATGGAAACACAAGTAGGTGTAGCTCTGTTCTTCCAGAAAAGCCAACTCCCTTTGAAATAGCAAACCCAGTCACTTTTACACCCCATGGCTCCCAAATTCAATCTTTAACAGCCAGAGAAGATGCTGGGCTGTTTGCACCACCCTTCCCCAGAAAAGTCAATCCCACCACACAGACTTGTACACATGAATGAGGCCAGGTTGCAATAATCACTGTACAAGCACCAAACAGGTCCTTGAGCTGACTGGATCTGCTCTTCCCATAGCTTTGTGTCCAGGGAGTGAAAATATTTCCCACACAGAAGCCACAAATCAAATAACCAGAGTACTTGAGGTCATCTTCGCCAAACCTTAGAAAAATGTATATACTATTAACCAGACACATGTCAACAGGGAACATAATTTGGACAGAAAGACCTGAAATGTTTGTTTTGCAAAGTGCTTTTGGAAATGGACGTTTTCCAGGTTTTTTAATTTTTCCTTTTCTTTCACTCTTGGCTGAAACTCTTCACCACGTTTGGCAGGGCTTCACAGATGGCGCTGGCCGACCCACAACTGAATTTTTCAGAGAATAAGCTATTTGTCCAAAAGAAGACAACATGCCCAGATTTTCTGGGTTCCAACCCTCTCCCACGCTGCTCTTGCTGCCGCTGCAGCCATCAGCGCTCCCACCCTGCAGCAGAGGCTCCTTGGGGAGGCGAGGAGTGGCTCCCTCCTCAGCAGAGGGATGCAGGAGCATCCCTGGCCAGGAGCATCCCCTGCAAGGCGCATTCCTTGCACCGAGCATCTTCTACCATGAGCAGTGGATGACACAACAGCACCCAAAGCCTCCCTGTGCTTTCCTTCTCCCTGTGGGGACAAGGAGGGATATTTGCACCCACTGGAGCTTTTTCCTTGCTGAGCAAGTTCTCGTGGTCTCTGCTGCCCACAAACAGCATGCAAAGCTTGGCCTGGGTGCACGGGAACGGTCGTGATTTGCAAGTAAACAAATGTGCTGGGTGAGATTTGCTCTCTCGCCGGGCAAATCCTCTTTGGGTCTGAGCCTCTGGAAGCGGAGCCGGTGGAGGAAATTAATCCTGAGAGCCCCAGTTCAGCAAGCTCAGCACTGAGTCAGCCTGAGGGGGATGCCCAGGAGATGTGGGTGCTCATCCACTGGGATACACCCCGAGCACCTCCAGGAGGGCATGGGAGAGGCTTTTTAAGGACACTTAAAAACCTTTTTACAGCCCACAGCAGGAAAAGGGAGACAAAGCTGTCGCTACAGAACACGAAAAAAAACACAAGCGCACATGACTGTTCTCAAGGTGAAGGAAAAGGGAATTTTATTTTCTGACTCCAACATTTATAGTTTTCCAAGAGTGACAGTGGATTGGAGGGTGACAGTGCCACCTCTCCAATGACTCTGGACAAACCAACAGCCCATCAACTTTCTCCTCCTCCTTAAAAGAATGCAAAACAATGAGTTATTTACAGAAAGTGTGTGAGAAAGTTCACTACAAGAATGTCAACATCAGAAGGCTTGGAAAATCTTAAAAAAACCAGGGTGACACAAAGCCCTGCCACTCAGCCCAGGAAGGACCAACATCCCATGTTTCTGCAAGGGACTCCAGCTCCCTTTTCCTGCTGCAAGCCCAAAGGCAGCCCAGATCCCTCCTCACCCTGCAACACCCCAAAACTGTGATGCTACAGCCTCAAAAGGATGGTGGGGATGGCTGGCACAGGGGGGCAGAGGGACAGCGCCCTGCCCTCCACCTCTCCTCATCTCCAAGACTCTCTGCTGATCAAAACAGCCCCCAAACCTAATCCCAGTCTCCTTGCTGAGATAACACTCAGCCCTGATCACCAGCTAAGGAACAAGGAGTGTTTATCCATGCTGCTGATGGGAAATCTGGGTCCTACACACACAATGAAATCCCTGCTCTACCTAAACTCCCTGTGGCTTTTGGGGGCAAGACCAAGAAAGGAGACAGAGATTTAAGGCCCTGGAAAAGCAGGCAGGCACCCAGTGGGATTTTCAAAAATATGGGAGTCAGAGGAGAGGGGGAAATCTTTCTGGAGCTGACCCTCAGCTCCACCAGCACCCCACAAACCCAGCCCTGCCCCATCCATAACAGCATCATCGGGAGTAACACCTTCCTATAGCTGATAACAGAGAGGAGCAGGGATTTGCAGAGCTGGGGGGAAGCTGCCACATGGCCGTGTCTGCAGCAGCTGAGGAGAGAGCTGTCGGTGTTTGCTCACAAACAATATGCTCGTCAGGATCTGGCCTCGTCTCTCAACTAGAAGATTTCCTTATGGAAGTTTCTCCACAGGCAGCAACGCTGCAGAACACGCATGGCTGGATCGGTCTGGCACACAAAGCTCCCAAGGAAAAGGCCTGGCCAGTGTTCTAAACACCTCCTCTCCATCAGATCTGTCTTCCATTAACTAAATATTGCTTTAAATCATTAAAATATCAATCAATATCATTCCCTCCTTGCCTGTAGTGCTCTGGTGCTGTTACCCTGCTGGTTTTATTCTAGCGAGGACCCAAAAAAAGTTTCCTTTTTTTTCACACTTTCACTAACCAAAAAAACTTTTAAAATAAACTAAAAATCTATTTCTGGTTGTTTGTGGCTTTTCTTCCTGACAGGTTCACACCTCTGCTGTCCCTTCAGAGGATGCATCAAACACTTGTGATGCGCCAAGTGACCTGGAAGAGGCCCCAGCTGGAGCTGTGACATGATACCCAGTGCTGGAGAAGCAAATGCCACATCATTTTCCCAGGAAGCCCAACGGAGCCTCAGTCGGAGAGGAGAGCTCCCAGTGATTTTATAACTGCCATGACACAAAACCTGAGAAAGCAGAATGGTCATGGCAGGCACCAAGGAAATCAATTTATTTTTTTAAACCTAAAGGACAGCTTGGGTGTGGAGCATGAGCACAGATGGGAGCTCAGCACCCCCCATCCCACTGCTGAGCCCCCCAATTGTGACCGTGTTCCCAGGGGTTCTTGGATAAGGGAAGAGACGAGGATCTGACTCCATGTTTCAGGCGGCTTGACTTATTATTTTATGATATATATTACATTAAAACTATACTAAAAGAATAGAAGAAATGATTTCACCAGAAGGCTAGCTAAGAATAGAATAAGAAGGAATGATGACAAAGGCTTGTGTCTTGGACAGAGAGTCTGAGCCAGCTGACTGTGATTGGCCATTAATTACAAACAACCAACATGAGACCAATCCCAGATGCACCTGTTGCATCCCACAGCAGCAGATAACCATTGTTTGCATTTTGTTCCTGAGGCCTCTCAGCTTCTCAGCAGGAAAAATCCTAAGGAAAGGATTTTTCATAAAAGATGTCTGCGACACCCAACCCTACCTGCAAAGTCAGTTTAGTGCTCAGGTTTAGTTGTGGGGCAGGAAATTCCCCATCCATGGAGGCACCCATAGGGAGAAGGGCGATCAATCTGCCAGGCTGCTGCTCCCAAAGCTCCCCCAGGGCTGCTCACAGGCAGCGGGGTCAGTGCTGCCCAGGGAGCCGCACGCAGCTCCTCGAGTGCCTGATCAGCTGGGCAGAGTTTGCACAGCTTGGGAGGAAATGAGCTCCTCCAACTCATCCCTGCCATTGCCAGCGCTTCCTTTTAGCCCCCTGCCTGTGCTCCTTGGAAAACCTCTGCCCATAAAGGCACTGGAGCAGTTCTTGTCATACTCAGGGATCCCGAATGTTGTTATTTCCAGCAATGTCAATAAAAAAGGGAAAAAGATGCTCCCGTGAGTGCTGCAAAATTCTCCCCTTGGGGCTGCACATAATTCATCTGAATTTCTGAAGCTCCCAACTCTCCAATCACCTTCAATCCAGCCTGTGGCTTTCTCAGCTTCCAGTTTCAAAGAGGAATGGTGATACCCCTCCAGCAGCAACATTTCTCCTGCTGTGAACCACAACAATCCCCACAGGATGGATTTTCCTCCAAGACATGCACTGGGAAACCAAGGGGACCTGGGGAGCCTAAGGCCACGTGCTGATCCCCTGTGCTGCTGTTGTTCAGCATCCCATAATGTCATGTCCATTTGCAGATTGCACTTTATTGGTTTTTATTTGGCAGCCTCGCTTGACTCTGCCCTTTAATTTATCCATTATACATCCTGATTAATTGGCCGATAAAGCTCCGTCCAGTTTTTTAAAACAAATTCCCAGTCCATTTGCTTTTAGTGGAGCTGTGAACAAGCAGTTTAACTCATTACATTAGAGCCCTCGTGCCTGGGGTTCGCTCTGGAAGCAGAGATTCCAGGATCATACATATGGAACACGGCTCTGATCTGCATTAACAGTCCCTGCGAGGCTGGGGCTGGCTAAGGAGAGATCCCACAGCTCTCTGTGAGTGCTGCACAGGGACAGCTCCTTCCTCCTGGAGGTTCATTTCCCAGGAGAGTGGAAGCCTTTCTTTACATGCACTGATGCCAAGCTGATGATTAGCTCCCACAAAACCAACTTTTGCACTTCTTTTATTTTCAGCTTCATTGCCCAGCTGCCCTGTTTTAGAAGGAGCCATCTCCACACTCTCTTTCTTCCCATATACCCTCTTTTAGGGCTGGAAAAACATGTCCCTAACCCAAAACATCTCCAAAGCCATTGCTGGAGTCTCTTTCTATCCCTCTTCTGTCACAGACATATTTTATGGAAAATCCTTTCCTTAGGATTTTTTCCTCCTGAGAAGCTGAGAGGCCTCAGGAACAAAATGCAAACAATGGTTATCTGCTGCTGTGGGATGCAACAGGTGCATCTGTGATTGGTGTCATGTGGTTGTTCCTAATTAATGGCCAATCACAGCCCAGCTGGCTCGGACAGAGAGTCCGAGACACAAACCTTTGTTATCATTCCTTCTTTTTCTATTCTTAGCCAGCCTTCTGATGAAATCCTTTCTTCTATTCTTTTAGTATCATTTTAATGTAATATATATCATAAAATAATAAGTCAAGCCACCTGAAACATGGAGTCAGATCCTCGTCTCTTCCCTCATCCTCAGACCCCTGTGAACACGATCACATTCTTCCATGGTAGAGCCCTCTCCATCAGCAGATTCCTGGCTGCAATCCCTCATTCCCAAATCCCCAGCACAAACACCTCTGCCTGAGCAGCACTTCTGGAGGAGGATTCGCATCACCCATGGCAGATCCCTCCTTGGGCATTCCTTGCTCCCACACCGCTCCTTGTTTGGCCTGAAAACCCCCAAATCTCTCTTTTTCTCAGCACCCAAAGCCCCCAGAGGAAATCCAGCAGAGCCTATTCCAGGTGTAAATGAGGAATGACACGTGCAGAGATGGGAGCAGGCGAGAAGGAAGGGAATTAATCATGCCAGGTTGGCTCCTCAAAAGCATAAAAGGAAGAAAGAAAACTAAGGGGAGAACAAACACCATTCACTTGAATATGAAACCAGGAGTGAATAAGTGATGGGCTTCCACAGGGCACCTTAATTCCTGTCCTTCAGCCTGGCTGCCTTTTCTCCCCTCCAAATGTTATTATCTCACACTCCTGGCGTGAACAGGACTGGGTGCATCTCTCTGTCTCACCAGCTCAGCTGATAAGCTTGACAGACCTGGCCATTGGTGACAGCATTCACATTTCCAGTGGATAAAGTGCCATTTACATGAGGCAAGTGCTGGTGATTTTCCATCAGCCAGGACAGAATGAGGATGGGAACAGCTTGTAAGCTTCCCTTTTATTTTTTTTTTTTCTGGTTTGCTTTTTTTTGTTGTTGTTGTTGTTTCCTTGGTGGGTTTTTTTAAGGGCAAAATCTGGACTTTCTCCTCCACTCCCATTTATAAACATCACCACGAACAAGGCTCTGGCCCTGATTAAAATTCCCAACATGCCAGGGTTTGTAAAAATCTCCGGCCCAGAGCAAAACAAGCTCAGGGAAAAGTCTGGCAACCCTTTATATCTGGCTGTTGTCGAGGGGATTAGAGGGGAATTTGGCATGCTCCCCTTTCCCTTCCTTCGGACTCATGCCTTATATTTTTCAGGGACCCTTCTTTAGCCCACACTGCTTTCTTCTGGAAGAGCAGGAGGGTTTTTAATGTTCCCTTTTGTCTTCCCATCACTGCCCATTTTCTTTGCCTTTTACTTGACAAATCGTTGCCTTCTTTAGGCAGGAATTCCAGGGGCCAGTTCCCACAAGGAAAACTGGGGAGCTGGGAAAAAAAATGTGAGGCTGAGACAAATTCCTTTGCTATCAGTGCCCTCCTCCTGCCCCTCCTCAGTCCTTAAGGGGGAGACTGGCCCAGCTGACCTCATCTTGTCCCCTTCCATCAGGGATGAAGGGAAAAGCTCTGTCAGACACGGAGCCGTCCCCAGGGATCGCCCTGGGGGATGCAGCTGCGTGCAAGAGCTGCAAACCTCACCCCAAAATCCCTGCTGGGTGCTTTGTCCCCTCTCCAGACAAGCCACGTCCCCGCAGTCACACCACCAACAGGAGGAAAACTCCATCCCTGGCGAGATGGAAGCAATAAAGATCGCTGACAGCACTGATAACACCAAGGTCACCAGCCAAGGGCATGCTCTGCTCTGACAACCCAGGCTTTATTGACTTAATTAAAAAAATAAAATATCTCTCTCTCTTTTTTTTTTTTTTTTGATTTTGGGGTTTTTGGGGGGTTTTTTTGGTTTCTAGTTTGTCCGCAAACCTCTTGCTGTCCTCTTTCAGACCAGCACTCCCAAATCCAGCAAGGTGGGTCCCCATCCAATAGCTCTGGTAGTTAATCACTGTCGTGTTCAGAGGACACCACAGCCTTGCCGTGGATGGGGCTCCATGGAGATGACAACTGGGCTGAGCTCAACAGCACCAGCCTTGGAAGTTCATGCTCGGAAATGCTGGAGATAAGGGCAGTGCAAGGACAAAAAAAAACCCTGGCAAATGTACATTGTGACTGATGAAAATAGGGGAAATCCTCTTAGAATCTTCTCTTTGCAGGAAGACTCTACTTTTTGGAAGTTTAATTGCAGAATTCTAAATCCACCTATTGCTCTACATCTCCATCTGCCTTCCTGATTGGAAAAAATATCCAGATAAGGGGAAATTCACCCACTTTTACACTGGTCTGTTCTTCTTAACTGCCCACAAGCAGCAACCAAGCATTTACATGAAGGACAACAGGACACAGCCATGCCATAGGTGATGGATTGTGGAAATGGAACACAACCTCAGCATCAGGAGAGGGAGTAGCAACAGGGGAAGGGAAAATAGGAGAGATTTCACCTTGTTTCCGCCCCATTTTATCTGCTTGGACACCTGCCCAGTGCTGGGGACAGCATGGAAGCTCCAAGAAATTTTCCAAGGCATTCACCCCAGCTCCAGCCTTTGCCCTGACAGCATCTGCAGGGACTGCCCTGATTTTACACCTAAATCCCTGCTGGAAAGGGCAGCACCTCATTGCCAGGAATGCCAGGGGATGCTGCTGGGTTCCCAAGGACATGACAAGCCCAGGTCCCCCATCCAAGCGGAGGCTGCTCTCCCCAGGGTCGGGGGGATGCTGCCCACGGGAGCTGAGCAGCAGCCCTGGTGTCTCTTTGCCTCTCTCATTAATCACAAGCGCACAGGGAAGGATCAGAGATCCCCCAAGCAGGCAGCGAGCCAGGCATGGAGGAGGAGGAGGAGGGAAACAGGAGACCCCTCTCGCCTTCAGGGATAATCCTGGAAATGCCAGAAGCCAGGAGAAGTCTTTGACTCCATCCCAGGCTCCATCCCCTCCCTTGGACTGCCCCAACAAACCCAGGAACTGCAGCCACCAAGCCAGAAGAGGGAGAAACCTTCCTCCTTTCTTCATCCCTGCAAAGCTCCTCCCAGCCTGGCAGGAGGCTGCACGGGGAGGAGCCCATGGTGCCTTCACATCCTCCTCTCCAAAACCTTCCCGGGCCAGCCCTGCAACATCTGCCGTGCTGCTCCTCCTGCCCCTCACCTGCTGTTCACACAGACATTCCCACCCGGCTCAGGCCGCCAGCTGTGCTGGATTTTTCCAGTGCCTCCTCCTCCTCCATCCAGCCCTGCAGAGCGTCTCCATCCCCACATCCTCCTGCTGCTGGACACAGAAAGAGGCACTGCAACAACCCCAACCCTCTTATCCAGCTGGAAACTCCGGATCTGGGATTCAGGATGCTTAAGGTCCTATTTAATTCATCCTGAGATCTGCACAAAGTCCCTGCCTGGCAGAGGGATGGTGCCCTGATATCCCAGATCCTGGGAGAAAAAGCTCATTTACTACTATTTATATGAATTCATACAACCTGCTCCTCAAATCCTAACCTATGGAAAGGATACTTTGGGAATTCACAAACCTTTAGGGATCCAAACATTGCACGGAGCACGGCAGCCTCACAAAGTGTGCGCGACAGGTAAGAAAATCAACTCTCAATAGGTAAAATCAACTCTCAATAGGTAAAATCAACTCTCAGCCTCACCAGAAAAGACTCCAGAGCCCAAGCCAGCTCCAAAGCTCCAGTTTTCCTTGGATTGCACTGCGAAAAAACAGCTCCCCAGAGTCCAAATTCACAGCCATGCCCCCAACTACCTCCCCAGCCATTCCTTCACAAAGTCTTTCTTCCTGTCCTGGTGCTAAGGAGGGTTATTACTCCTTCCTCCCAGCATGCGACAGAAATGTTTGTGCAGAGAAAAAAAATCCCCCAAGTCAGTACATTAATGTCCTGCAATGAAAAATAGATCTGTCTAAATATGCTCAAGGTAATTCAGAATACATTTGAGGTGATTTCAGGCTCTAAAGTCTGCCTGTAACAGCATTTCAGGCTGTGTTTATCAGTGCTTTCCCCCTGCACTTGCATTTTTTTTTCCTCCCTAGTTATTTTTAAAACATTTGCACAACAACAGAACCTAATGATCATGGCTAAGGGTAGGAATCAGCCTCCCAGCAGCCTCTCCCAGCTCTGGAAATTTTACCTTCCCATCTCCCCGAGCCAAAGCCCTGCCTGCTGCAGGCTGGGGTTGAGCTTAGGTCAAGGCAAAGAGTCCAATCCCCATCCCACAGCTGCAAATCTGCAGTGAGAGTCCTGAATTCAGCCAGATTTCAGCCTGGGCAATGTGCAGGGATTCAGAGTGACAGCAAAGGTCGAGTGGGAACTTTGTCTGTACAGCACAAACAAGAGGGAACATCTCTCCCAACAGCTAAAGGATGCTCCCTGAGTTTCTCCAGGACCAAACCCTCCCTTGGTTTCAACCACTCAGCCTCACGCCTGCTGAAGGATGAATTTTCCCAAGCCAAAGGGTGCCCAGGGTTAGGATGATCCCTGGCATTTGCTGCCATGGGATGCTTTGGAGAGACAGCTCTGGAAACTCCTCCCAGCCTTCCCTGCTGACTCCCCACCAGGAGATGGGAGCTGGACAGGTCACCCAGGGTGAGCAGCCCTCCATCCTGACCCATCAAACCACTGCTCCCAGGAGCACATCCCACTGCAAATCCCATTCCTCCTGTTAGAGCTTTGGGAAACAGCTCCGCGATCCCCCCAGGCTGCTGAACCTCATTATTTGTGGAGAGGGGCAGAGTTTGGCTGCAGGACAAGGAAGCCCAAGCAGAACCAGGTATGGAGATGGATGAGGGGGGATTGTCCCTGCAAGACAAAGAGAAATGGGAGCCTTGGAGCCAGTTCAGATGTTTTACCTGGGGCAAACCCACCTGGTGCAGATCCTGCCCTGAGAACACTGCGGCGGAGGAGAGCGCAGTGTGCCAGGCACACTCCAACCCTGCTCTGAAGTACCAGCTTGGAAAAGAAACAAAGAGAGATGGCTTTGGGCTCAAGAGGGCCCATCTGTTTTTCAGGAGTATTTATTTATTTATCAATTAATGTATCTATTTTACCTTGTGCTTTTGCGCCATCTTGAAAACAAGGAGTCATAATATCCCTCAAGCAATTCTGCCCCTTGTCCATCTGGTAAACAGCCATTCTCTTTTATTTTCCTGGCTTTTTCTTTTAAAGCTTTTCAGTTTCTAACAGAGCTGAAATCCACAATTCCATGACAAGGACATCACCATTAATGATGATAGCAGGAATAATGACACTGCACTCGCCTCGTGCCTCCGCTGGCAGATTTCAACCCATTTCAGAGTCACCTGCGAGCACCCAGCAGAGGAGCCAAACACGGGGCTAATTTTAGGAGTAAAAACTTGTAGAGAGAAGCTGAGCTCTTCTTCCAGTCCCAAGACAAGGCTTTAGCAGGGTTATAAATAGGAGGCAGCGTTGCCAGCACCTTTTCTCCCGATAAATACGGGATGTCACATGTGTGTACACGCGGTGACATTTTCCCAAGCATCTCGCAATTAAAGCCTTTCTCTGCCTTAGCGCTGCCTCGGTGTAATCACCCAGAGCTTTTCCAGGGCCAGTCTGGCATTTGCCAGCAGAGGGAACCTTCCCATTGCTGGCTGGGAGACGGAGGGACCCTTCAGAGCTTCTCTGCAGCAGCCAACATCGCTCTGCTTCGCCCAGCTCTGGGATCCCAGCACGCACACAGGGCACTTGTGACCCTTTCAGACACCCCAACGCATTTCGAGTGCGTGCAGAGTGTGCAAATATTCCATTTTCTGGGGTGTGCACGGGTGACAAATCCACTCCCCGTGCCCAAATCTCGCCATTGTAAAAATCAATTTGCATCTCCCTGGGACACATGCCTGCAGATCCCACCTATTGCTCAGCAGGAACTGGCACCCAGACCCCCCAGAAGCCCCCAAAATCAAATTCAGCCTCTCCCCTGGCTCAGGGAGAAGCTCACACCCCATGGACAGGGGGTCTCTGCCCCTTGGGGAGAGGGAGCTGCTGCTCGACCCCAAATGGATCCAAAGCAAATCCCACATCCATTATTCACGCTGCTCACCCCGGGCTATAAAACATTCATCCTGAAAAGTTTTCAAATAAAATGGAGCCTCTAACTAAATGACACACGGGGTTAAACTAGATCTATTTCCCAGCTAAAAAATCCCATTAAATTATAACATATCTCTATTCCCCCCTGGATGAGGGAGCTGGTGCTGCAGCTGGAGGCAGGGCCTGCACTGGAGACAGGCAGGATTTATAACCACAAACCCTCCAACAGTTGTTCACAGCATCAGCTCCCTGCACATTAGAAACACTTCCCATTCCCATCTCCTGCATGGATTGTACTTTGCAGTTATGAAGTTGTTTCCACTTTCTCCTCCCCCCCCGCTCCCTCCTTCCCTACTATAATATTTAGTCTGCAGCTCTGCTTATTTACATACTTAATTTCAGTTCTGTTTGCAAACACAAATTAGTTTTGTGCAATTACTTTGTGCATGGACATGGAGTTTATCCGCTTCAGCAGTTTAACAACACGGGAAGTGACTGCACAGGACCATATGGCTCCCGATATATAATCACAATATTACCTGCAGATTAGTTACATAAGGGCTGTCAGAGCAGGGCAGGGCAAGGAGATTGGAGGGGAAAAAAGGGGGGAAAAGGGATGGGAAAGAAGGGGGAAAGAGGGGGAGGAGGGAAAAAGAGGGGGAAGGGAAAAGGGGGAGAGAAAGAGAGGAGGAAAGTGAAAGAGGAGAAGGGGGAAAAGTGAAAGAAGGAGGGAAAGAGAAAAAGGGAGGAGAAGGGAAAGGGAGAAAGGAGAAAGAAAGAGGGGTAGAAAGGGGAAGAAAGAGGGGAAGGGGAAAAAAGGGAGGAAAGGGGATGCAAAAGAAAGGGGGAAAGGGAGAAGGAGGGAAAAAGAGGGGGAAGGGAAAAAGGGGAGAGAGAAAAATAAGAGGAAAGTGAAAGAGGAGGAGAAGGGCTAGGGAAAAAGGGAAAGAAAAGGGAGGAAGGGAAAGGGATACAAAGGAGAAGAAAGGGAGAAAAGAGGAAGAAAGAGTCCTCAAAGGGGAAGAAAGAGGGAAGGAAAAGGGGAAAGTGGGCAGGGGAAGGGAGGGGGGAGGGGGGGAAGGGAGGAAAGGTGGAGGGTGGAGAAGGGAAAGTCCCTGCCCTGGAGGAGAAGGAATATACGAAAGAAAGAAGGGGAAAAGAGGCTTTAAATATACAAAGGAAAGGAGGGAAAAGGAAGAAAGAAAAAGGGAAAGGTCCCAGTTATCCTCGATGGGGAAGCAGAAAGGGGAAGAGAAAAGGGAGGGAAGCAGAGGGGTTAAGGAAAGAGGGTGGAAAGGGAAAAAGGGGGAAAGGAAAGGGGAAAGGGGAGGGCAAGAAGGAGAGAGGAGGGAAGAAAGGGGGAAAAGATCCTGAAAAGTGGAAGGGAAGAAAAGGCAAACAAAGGACAATGAAAGGAACAGAAGGAAGGGAAGGAAGGAAAATAAACATGGGAGGAATAGGGGATACAACAAAGGAAGGAGGATGAAGGGAAATACAGACACTGCCCTGCCTCTCTGGGAAGGGAAGCCAAGGGAAGGGAAGGGGATGGGGAGGAAGGACCTTGGAAGGAAGGAAGGGAAGGGAAGGGAAGGGAAGGGAAGGGAAGGGAAGGGAAGGGAAAAGAAAAAGGAGAAGGGAAAGCAGGGAGATAAGGAAGGACAGGAAAGGGAAATAAAAGGGGAAGGGAAGAAAAGAAAGAGGATAAGGAAAGAAAGGGGGGAGGGAAGAAGGGGGAAGGAAAAGAAGAGGGGAAGAGGAGGAGAAAGGGCAGGGAAGGGGAAGAATGGGAGAAGGAAAAGGAGGAAGGGGAAAGGGTGGGGAAGGGGAAGGGGGGCAAGAGAAAAGAAAAAGGGGGAAGGAAAGAGGAAAGGTGGGGAAGGGGAAAAAATCTGGGGAAAGGAAAAGAATGGGGGAAATGGAAAGAAAGGAGGGGCAAGAAAAAGGAGGCGGAAAGAAAACATCAGACAAAAAGAGAAGAGAAAAATTCAAACAACAAGGAAAAATAGAAAAGGAAAAAAAAAGAGAGAAGAAAAGCAAGAAAGAGAGGGAAAGGAGAAAATAATACAAAGAAAGGAAAAAGATTCCCTGACTCCACAATGCCGGCAGCGTGGGAGAACAGAGCTATGCAGGAAATTGATTTTATGACAAAAGTGAAAAATCAGGTGAAAAATTGTTTGAGTCAAATTAAATATTTTGTTCAACCAGAAAATAAAGGTTTTGTTTCATTGTCAGGTGTTCTCTGATTTAGGTAGCAGGTTTCTCTGACCTTCATAACCACAGCTGGTTACATTTAGCAAAAAACAAAATAAAACGCAAAACAGTAATTGAAACAAAAATCCAAATATTTTTCTGGAAAGCGAAACAAGTTTTCTAAATGTTTTTTTTTTTCCTTTCCCTGACCCAAAATTGGTGGTTTGAGCTCTGTTCAGTAATAATTCCAGGCAACCCACACCTGCCTTTTCCAGGGAAATTATGATGACCATGAAAAGCTGTGATGGGATGCAGCAGATGGAATTTTTGAAGCACAACTGTGAGACAGGCCGGGTATTGGGGAGGGGTTTCCAACTATTTCCCTTTTTTTTTTCCAGATTTTTTTCATGTTTTTCTGTTAAAGTCAAATTATGAATAGGCAGAGTTTGCTGGGGAGGATTTTAACCCCCTGTAAACATCAGCGACCCCAAATGCCTCCCAAAAGGGCTCATCAAGTGCCAGGTGGGATGGAGTTTAGAGAAACCTGGTCCAGTGGGAGGGTCCCATGGATGGAACAAGGTGGGCTTTAAATCCATTCCAACCCAAAGCACTCTGGGATTCTGATACAAAGGAGCCCACAAGGGGCAGTGGGATTTCCTCCCTCATCCTCACTCCTGGTGCCCTCAGGACACTCTGAAATGGGCAGGTTCCCCAGGGCCAGCGGGGTTCACATCCCTGATGGAGTCTGAGGGGTGCTGGCTCCTCCACAGTCCCTGCCCTGTAGGAGGCCCTGAATATTTGTATTATAAATGGAGGAGGCTTTAAATATACATATTCTATACCTGTACTTGAATATCTTTACCCTGGCTGGTCCCAGTTATCCTCGATGGGCTGCAGCTGTGATGTTCTTCATTGGGCTGCAGCTGTGGTTAGTCAAGGTAACTGGGATAAAAGGGGAGTGGGCTGGCCAGTCAGGCAGAGCCTTGGAGGAGCCCTGGCTAAGGAAGATCCTGAGCTTGTGCTGTGAAGATCTGCTGCCCACAAGACAACAATGAGAGGTACAGGACTTATGAAATATGTTAAATACAACAACATGGGACTTATCTAATATGTTAAATACAACAACATTGGACTTATGTAATATGTTAAATACAACACTGCCCTGCCCCTCTGCAGCTCAGGGGGCGAGGGGATGGGGACAAGGGACCCCTTTTTTGTCACCCAGCTGGTGACAGTCCCCTTGCAGCAGCACTTCTACCACGGCTCCATCCCCACAGCCCATCTAACCCCTGTATCATTTCCACACAGATATTTCCAATATTTCTCAAAGCTCCCCGAGTTCTTTGCATTTCCTGCTCTGTGTGAGAGCACAAATTCATTCCACCTGTGCTCAGCAGCCTGAGATCACCAGGCCCCCCGACCTCCCCAGGCAGCATCCCAGGTGAAAATTCCCACAGCCCTTTGGGGCTGGGCATCCTGAATCCCTTCCCAGATTCACCTTTTCCCATGAACATCGCAGAAACCTGGTTTTTATTTAATTCCCCTCTTCCCCTGCTGCTTGTAAGACAGTCTTTATTTATATAATACATTTCACATCCAAGACATCGCTGAGAGCTCTACACAAATATTAATTACCAAGCCCTGGGTGGTAAATTATAAATATCTGCTCTCTCCAGATTAAAAGAAAAAAAAAAACACCAAAAACCCACAACGTTTAATAATAATAATAATAATAATAGTAATAAAGACTGCACTGTGGCACATAAAGTGATGCATGAAGGAGCACTCCTTTGCTCCAGGGCTTCAATAAAACACACCAGAGCCCAGAAAAGTTAAAATAGGGGATAACTGAGGGTCAGGCCACCAAGCTGGTGGTGCACAGGCAGCTGGGCATTGGAAACACAGTGAGAGGATGCAGGGAATTCAGAGACAGAGTCGGAAGGGTGAACATCTGGCAGAGGGGGCCCACAGCCCCTGAGCATCTCCTCTCTGCCTGGCCTTTCTGGAGCAGCTGGAAAACGCCGCCCTGAGCCATCTCTGCTGATCCCATCTCCAGGCTGAGCAGGGCAGCCTCCCCTGCCTGTGTGACACGGGCGGTGCCCCGCAGGATTTCTGTGCCACGCCAGGTGTCACCGTCCTGACAGGGTGGTGATGGACTCGCCAGGTACCAGCCGGGTGTGATAAGGCAGCAGCTGCTTTTGGGTTCTGCTCTGGGGCCTCTCGTCCTTGCAGAGCACAATTTGGGTTATATTTGACACTCCTTGCTCGTGAAGAAGCAGCCACAGCTGACAGCAAGGAGCAGGCAGGGCAGAGATAAGACCCTGGCATGGTGAGGTTGTGCTTGGCCACAGAATGAACCAGTCCCTGATCCAAACACAAATCACAGAACTGGAGCTGGAAGGACCCACAGGGATCACCACATCCAACTCCTGGCCCTGCACAGACACCCCAAAAACCCCGACCCTGTCTCTGAGAGCATTGTCCAACCCCTCCTGCAGCTCTGGCAGCCCCATGCCCATTCCTGGGAGTCTGGGCAGTGCCAGCACCCTCGGTGTTGGGGAAGATGAAACAGGAAAGCCTTATCAATATGATTGCCTGGCAAGAGATTTTGAGAATATGGAAACTATAAGCGAGATTGAAATGAAAGCAAGCTTTGAGATCCCTCAGTTACTGAACAACTGGAAAACAATGGTGTGGCTGGCTGAAGGTGATCCCCTTTTGATGGAACAACACTCTCTGCTTGCAGACAGGCCCAAGGGTCAAAGCAGACCCTGCAGCTTGGCAGAAGGGGCCCAAAGAGGAGTTTGTAGGGTTTAAAATGTAACACAGGACGGTAATGTAATGATTCTTATAGGCTGTATGGAAATGCCATAGGATTTGTATCTTGTACTAGATTGGTTAGTGAGAATGAGAATATTCAACACAGAAGATGATTTATTGTATTGTAACAGGAACTTCACTCTCCTGCCTCTTAGCTCTTGCCTTTTACTCTCTTACCTCTTTTACTCTCTCACCCTCTCTCCCCCTCTCTTCTCTCAGTCCTGCTCTGAGCTGTGCCTGGCAACTCCCAGCAGGGCCCTGCACCCAGGCCCTTTGCAATAAACCCCAAATTCCAAGCCCTGGCTTCAGAAATCTCTCATCTCTGTCCATCCCAATCATCCTACCCCCGATGCTCTGACACTTGGGGGGAAGAACCTTTCCCTGATCTCCTTGGACAATGCAAAACCATAACCAAGTAAAATGCCATGCATCCAAACTCCAAACCCTTCTGGCTGCCCTGTTGTGGTGGAGCAGGACCATGGGAAGCAGCTGGATGTCTGAGATATGTACCCACCTTCCACCAGATAAGGAGGAAGAGCTAAAATTTCCTCTCTCAGTCTTTTAGCTCCTACCATAAGCACACATCACACACTGATGCTGCCAAGTCCCCATCTCTGTTCTCCCTAGCAGCTCTTGGGGCCTTTGCAAGATTCAGCAGATCTCTCCCAATAACTAAAACAAATCCTCCGGGCACAGTTCACCTCCCAAATCCCAGAACAGGAGCAGTTTGCTGCAATTCTTGCTCTTTGCATCCTTCTCGACCCTGCTCAGCTTCAGATCAAGCTCTCAAATACTTCACTGGCAGAAACAGGGCAGATCATTCAGGGCCTGGAAATATTTATTTATGAATTCTTTTTCTCTTTAATTTTGATTTTCTTCATTGCTGCCTGCTGGCCTCCCCCCCTTTTATTTTTCTGCGTGTTGTATAGATCAAAGCAATCACAGAAAAGGACAAAACCCAGCTTTCAGGGTGGGAGAGGCAGCAATCAGAGCCAGTGGAAAGGACACGCCAGGAAGTCAATGAAGATGGGAAATAACATTTACCAATGCAGGGCTCAGCAGGCCCAGGGTACTTTGCCTGGCTCTTTGAACAGTGTGTGCTCCTCTTTCCCTTTGAGTGCAGCTGCTCCCTGAGAAAGGGAACCTGAGGATAATAACCCTGGGATGATCCCTGCAGCAGCCTCACAGCGCTGTGATTTCTGCTTGCACGGCTGGCAAAGTCCAGCTTTAAACACAGGGGGTGTTTAATGACTTTCTCTGGCCACTGCCTCCCTCCACACCAAACCCCAGGGATGCTTTGAGGCTCAGGAGCAGCTCCCTGGCCCCAGCCACAGCTGGAAGCAGGGCCAAGCTCTGCAAGGAGCAGGCAGGAGGCTGGACACAGAGCTCTTCTCCTGCTGCCCTCATCTTGCACAAAATATCAAGCAGAAAGAGACAGCAGCTCAGTTTGCCACCTAATTTCAAAGGCTGGTGCCTCCAGCTGCCTCTTCAAACCACCCTCCAAGAGGAAGGCAGCTTCATTTGGCATTTGTTTAGCAAGAAAAAGCACAAGTCCTGTGAAAAGCCATGAGCGGGATGTCATAACTATTTACTGCTCACCCACACTGGAGTGCTGCTGCAGCATTATCCTCCCCAGCACACACATCCCATTCCTGAGGAACCAGTGAAGCACAGCACATCTTCAGAGGAATGAATTGGACAGACACAAAGAGAAGGACAGGGGGAAAACATCTCCAGCTTAGGAGACTGTTTGATTGTAAAAGACCTCTTATCTAGGCACACAAAGGGTAACCATTAATTCTCCAACATATTGGAGGTCAGACATGGAAAAACCTTGCTGTGCCTCAGCTCAATGCCTTGGAGGAAAGATCTTGTTCATTCTCGGTAGCACCACCGTGGTAGAGGAGCAGGAGCACACTGAGCCACCAAAGTGCCACTTTTCCCTCTACATATCCACAGTCCAGGACCTGGACAGCTCCATAAACTCCCAAGGAGTAAAGTAGGATGTCCTACAGGCTGTGGTACATCAAGACATGCAGGGAGCAGTAAGATCACCTATAGCCATAATGGTTTTCTCCCAGTCCTGATTCCCTCCTCCTCCAGCCCCAGCTGTGGTCAGTGGGTCCAATTTCACAGCTGCTCAGTTCCAAATTGGACTTGTGCTTCCCAGCTGTCCTCCCACTCCCATTTGTTTGCCATCAGCTTTCTGTAGGAGAAGTTTCACTGCCTGACACATCCAAGCCTCTGCCCAGCTCCTCCAAGGCCGCCTTCCTCACCCACCCCAACTGAGGGGGTTTGAAGGCTTGCAGCCCCTGCCTTGGGTCCATCTCCTGCTCTCTTCAGTGCTGCCAGCCAGGGATCCGTGGGGAGTGAAGGGACATCATTCCCCCCCTCAGCCATTTATTTATGAATTCTTTTCTCTCCTGCCTGCTCCTGCCGAGCCGTGATGCAGAACTGAGCTGGAGAAATCAAAGCTGATTCCAATCTTATTATCCAGAAAGGCCCCTATCAGCTGAGACAGGGACATTTATCACATTAATAGAATGATAGAAGAAAACAGGGATCCTGTCCAACAAGAGCACTTTACCAATGTAGGCACTGTCTTACCAATCCAATTATCACCAGGCGGCTGGCAAAGTCCAGCTTTAAACACAGGGGGTTTAATGACTTCTCTGGCCACTGCCTCCTCCACACCAAACCCCAGGGATGCTTTGAGGCTCAGGAGCAGCTCCTGGCCCCAGCCACAGCTGGAAGCAGGGCCAAGCTCTGCAAGGAGCAGGCAGGAGGCTGGACACAGAATGAAATCTCCCTCTCCTGCTGCCCTCATCTTGCACAAAATATCAAGCAGAAAGAGACAGCAGCTCAGTTTGCCACCTAATTTCAAAGGCTGGTGCCTCCAGCTGCCTCTTCAAACCACCCTCCAAGAGGAAGGCAGCTTCATTTGGCATTTGTTTAGCAAGAAAAAGCACAAGTCCCGTGAAAAGCCATGAGCAGGATGTCATAACTATTTACTGCTCACCCACACTGGAGTGCTGCTGCAGCATTATCCTCCCCAGCACACACATCCCATTCCTGAGGAACCAGTGAAGCACAGCACATCTTCAGAGGAATGAATTGGACAGACACAAAGAGAAGGACAGGGGGAAAACATCTCCAGCTTAGGAGACTGTTTGATTGTAAAAGACCTCTTATCTAGGCACACAAAGGGTAACCATTAATTCTCCAACATATTGGAGGTCAGACATGGAAAAACCTTGCTCTGCCTCAGCTCAATGCCTTGGAGGAAAGATCTTGTTCATTCTCGCTAGCACCACCGTGGTAGAGGAGCAGGAGCACACTGAGCCACCAAAGTGCCACTTTTCCCTCTACATATCCGCTGTCCAGGACCTGGACAGCTCCATAAACTCCCAAGGAGCAAAGTAGGATGTCCTACAGGCTGTGGTATTACATCAAGACATGCAGGGAGCAGTAAGATCGCCTAGAGCCATAATGGTTTTCTCCCAGTCCTGATTCCCTCCTCCTCCAGCCCCAGCTGTGGTCAGTGGGTCCAATTTCACAGCTGCTCAGTTCCAAATTGGACTTGTGCTTCCCAGCTGTCCTCCCACTCCCGCATTTGTTTGCCATCAGCTTTAATTAGGAGAAGTTTCACTGCCTGACACATCCAAGCCTCTGCTCCAGCTCCTCCAAGGCCGCCTTCCTCACCCACTCCGTGCTGAGGGGTTTGAAGGCTTGCAGCCCCTGCCTTGGGTCCATCTCCTTGTCTCTTGTGCTGCCAGCCAGGGATCCGTGGGAGTGAAGGGACACAAGCCCCCACCTCAGCCATGGGCACCTCGGCCAGGTCTCTCCTGCCTGCTCCTGCCGAGCCGTGATGCAGAACTGAGCTGGAGAAATCAAAGCTGATTCCAATCTTATTATCCAACACGGCCCTATCAGCTGAGACAGCGACATTTATCACATTAATAGGAATGATAGAAGAAAACTGGGATCCTGTCCAACAAGAGCACTTTATCACATGTTGCACTGTCTTACAAATCCAATTATCACCAGCCAAAGGTCTTAACGGCCCTCCAAGAGTGGCTCTGGAAATCTTAAAAGACTATAAAAGCACTTGTCCAGAGCCTTCAGCATCACCTCTGCCAGGGCTTGGGAAGAAGCATCATACCCTGTTCAGGAGACTGGAGCAGCTTCATCCCAGCAAAGGGAGACAAGTCCCACTAGGACATTGCCACCATGGCTTGGGAGAAGGAAGGAGAAATCCAGCCCAGCTACATGACTCAAGGAAGAGAATCCCGCCAGCAATGGAGCAGGGATGAAAGCAGTGCCTGCCAAACCCCATCCCAGGGGAGGGCATGCCTCAGGATGCTGCCCAAAACCTGTGGGATTTGTCCATGCAAAGCCTGAGGTGCCATCCAAAGCAGGGGCAATACGAGTTTGCCATTCTCTTCTCTCTGATTTTCCTGACCAAGAACGGCAGCAGGAGCAGACCTCTCCAGGCACAATCCCAAAGGATTCTGGCCTGTCTCACTAGGAAAAGACTTGAGCAAAGCTTTTCTCCACTCTCACTGAATGAAGGCAGTCAAACCCAGCATCAATTCCCTTATTTCCCTTCAGCCGTCAGTTACTAAGGTTGAATTCCAGCTTGATCCCAAATGATTTTTTCCCCCCATTTTCAATACTGCAAGCAAAGCAAAAGGCAATAAAATTTACTTTTTCCTCCCTCCCGTGGCTCTAATGATCGTATCTTAAATAATTTATCCATTCCTCTTCCACACTCATGCTCTTTCCTCCCCATTTCCCAGACATGCTTCAGCATTCCTCCTCCTGCCCCACCCCAGCAGGTCAGGAATGATGACCAGGGGAATTTGTCACAGCAGGACAGGCTTTTCATGTCATTCTGCTCCACTGAGCAGCCAGAAACTGCTTCTTGTTGCCACCTCCAGCCCCGTGCAGTCATTCCACAATTCCCCAGGAACGTGTGACACCTCCAAAGGCACCTGAGTTAAGCATCTGGGCACCATCCCTGAGCTCCAAAGGTTCCTTTGAGCTGCAGCAGGATGCTGGGCCCATGTGAGTGTGATGACAGGAGAGGAGAGGGACAGACGAGGTGCAGGGCAGTGGAAAATCCCAAAATCCCAGAGCTTGCTTCAGCCACATGAGGAGCAGCAGAGAGGAACAAATTCTGCTCTTGTTTGTGCTGGTGTGGGCACAACGGGAAGTGTTTGATTCCTTTTGGACTGCCTTCTGTGAGGGGTGCAGGGAGCTTGGAGAGGGTTTGGGGGTACCTGATGGAGATGGCAGCCGAACTTCCCTGGGTGAAGAGAAACAGGACACGTGTCCCCCTTGGCTGCTCGAACCTTGGAGGGGTTTTGACAGCTCCGCCAAAATCTGTCCCTCATCCCTCACTGGCAGATTTGTGAGATGAAGGCAGAAAACCAGATAAAGGCAGAGACTCTTTTGTTGGAGCAGAGGCAACACAGACTCAAGGAGACAGGGCTAAAGCATCCTTGGATCCTGCCAGAGGAGCTGGTCCAACATCAGGGCAGAAGGTGGGGACTGTGCGTGGCATTCACATTCTCCGAACAGACAGAGACATCATTCTCTCTCCCAGGATTTTTCCTGGGGAAGGCAGTGAGAAGCTCAGAGAAGAAGAGAAAACAATTCTTATCTCTGTTCGCTGCTCCTGTTGTTTGGCACATGTGGAATGTGTTATGGAGATTGTGAATTGGACTCTGGTGATGGTTGTTTGGACTGATTGACCAATTAGGTCAAAGCTGTGCCGTGACTGTCTGAAAAGTGTCACGGGTTTTTCTTTAGTATCTTTTTAGTATAGTTTTAATATAGTACTAGTGAAATGAAACCTAGTTTAATAAAGCATTTGTTCAGCCTTCTGAATCATGGAGTCAGAGCACATTATTCCCCACATCAGGGCCACCCTGCATCAATAACTATGGAAGGGACACGCTCTGTATCCCTCTATCTCTACATCTCTAGACAGATGTAGCACAGCCCCTGATCACACACCAAGTTTATGGGCACAGAGGCATTCCTGGCTGGCTGCTCACCAGCTTCCATAAGCACAGCAGGTCCCTCTAATCTGGATTATTCCTGCCTGCAGGAATCAAGCTGCCACAAAACGAGCTTTACGCTGGTGGAGCCCACGGAGGCAGAGCAGCTGCCGCCTCACATAATCTCTGCCGCGCCACGATGAACTGATGCCCCCTGATCCCCACGTGGGAACGTCTCTCCTGATTCCATTTCCAGGCATTTTTCCTGTTAAATAAAGCAACAAGCAGGCAAATTACCCCGGTTCTCTACAGGGTTCCCCCCTTTTGTGGCCCAGGCACAAGAGAGCAACGTGCTTATCCACACCTGACTGGCATTACCAGTGCCGGGAAACAAGGGTCTCCATCGTGCTGCTCGTACATATTTAAAGTGATTTAATGGTTGTCATTCATTATTAACCACGGTTATTAGAAAGATGCCTAGGAACACATGGAGAACCGGATCTTTGCCTGGCTAGACACTGCACAAACACTGAGCAGAATAAAAAGATCTCTTCTAGGAAAAGCCCTGCTCTGATAAAACAGCAGCACTTGCAGGAAATATTTGGATTTTGGGGGCAGGGTGAAAAGAAAGAGACACATATATTTCATAAAAGCTTTTCCAGTTTTTAATCCTGGTGCATTTCATGGCTGCATTGTCCCAGCAGGACTTGCTGCCCTCTACTTACTCACGCTGAGGTGGCCTGGGAGCCCCTGTGAGGGGCACAAGATTCACTGAACAGGATGAGATAAAAAAGATTCTCCCTCCCCCTGAGCATCACCCTCCAAAAGACTCCTGGCAGGGATAAATCCAGTCAATTCACAAGGCAGTGGGGAAAAAACCACACATTTGCAAAGTGCTGTCGATGTTCTGGGCATTAAAGAGACATTTTAATACGCACCATAATGGAAATTTATGTCAGGGTCCACAAAATAATACAGATGGCGGTTTATGCAGCCCTTGTATTTAAAACAAAGTAAATTATATTACCCTAAAACAATAGAAGAAATTGTAAAGCACACAAAGAAGCGGAACATATCCAGCTCCTTCTCCAGCAGGACCCAGCATCCTGCAGCCGGATGTTGCCCCTTACAAATCCCTTTGCTGCCTTCACTCACTCCTAATTAAAATAAAAAGAAGCTCCAAAGGCTTGACTAACAGAAAGGACCCTCTCCGTGTGTGTACAAGAGATGGATGACAGCAAGGAGTGGTGGATGAGTGGGGGGATGGAGGGGAGAGAAAATAGAAAGGGAGGTGGGGGGGCGGAAGGAAAGAAACTATCAAAAAATAGGATTTTGGAAAGCCCGACTTTAATCTTTTCAGAAATGATGGGGATTTGGGAAAGCTGAGATGCGCACCAGGAATCCCGGAGGCACAGCTGGAATTGAACATGAGTGCCTCGTCCTGGCACAGCATCCACGCCTGTGCCAAGAGCACGAGGGCTCCCAGATCTCCCACCCCTTTCCCTGCTCTGGAAGGGCTGGGGGAGGTGGGGATGGACTGAGGAATGAGCCCCTGTGGATGTCTTTGCACTTCTGCTACCTGATTTCCTCTTGGTAAAATATCTCCCAATATCCTTCATTTTCCACAACTGCAGAGGAAAATAGGAGGAAAATCCCAAAGCTCAGCCGCTGCTCACATTTAAGCCCCTCGAGGTTTTGCTTGGCTTTGGGAATTGCAGAAGTTGCCTGGGCTGGGTGTTCAGCGCAGTTTGTTTTCAGCCCATAGAAGCATTTACCAGGTGGATTTTCTTCCATTTCCACAGAGCCCTGCACACCGAGGCTGAGAGCTCTGCTAAGAGGAGCTGTCAGGGCACATTATCCAGAGGGGCTGATGCCTCTGGAGAGAGGAAAGTTGAAACTGTGAGTGAGAACGAGGAGAGGTGACGATGGACGAGATGTGCATTAGAAGGAAGAAGGCCACTATCAAGAAGGACACAATCAAGAATTTTAAAATCCATTTGCTGCTTAATTTTCTGTGCACTGAGAGCTCCAATGCTGCTCCTTTAGCAGGCAGGGCACTGAGCTTTTCACCTATCCTGCAGCCACCATCCAGTGGCATCCATTGCCTCCTGAATTTGTCTTTCCAATGGGAAAGACAAAAAAAAATCTCATTTTAAGGTCACCCTGTAGCATGAGTTCTAATTCTCTTGAGCATCAGGCACGGGCTGGGATAAATTCCTCTTGGAGATTCCCTCTGCTGATCCCTGATAGGGTTGAGGATCTCTGTATCCACCACTTACAGCTCCATGCTTTGGTTTAATTAATTTGAATAAATTGAAATTTGATCCAAGTGGCAAAGCAACAACATTCTTCAAAACTCCAAGCCAGGTTGGACATGCCCCGAGCAGCCTGATCAAGCAGGTGGATCCCTGCCCATGGCAGGGGGTTGAGACAAACGATCCATTCACAAGGTCCTTTCCAACCCCATTGTAGGAGTCTGTGAAAATTCCCAGTGCATCCTGCTGACTCCATCACTCCAAGCAACAAAACCAGAGCTGTTTTTTTTATACAGCACCTTGTGTGCTGTCTAAAACATGCCCAGATACCTGCCCTGATGCCACATTCCAACACCCCAAACAAGAATGTGGGGACACAAAATTGACAACCCCAAAACAGAGTGATGGTCACAGCCACTGCAACCCAGGCAGGGCACAGTCAGGAACACCAAACAACCACTTTTGGGGATGTTTGTTACAAACCTTCATGACTGAAAAACCAGCCTGTGGCTTTAAACAGATTTCAGAGTCCTTTTGCATTTGTTTTTCCAATTTCTATGAGCCTAATGTAATCACGGAGAGTCTCATTCCCTATGTTAAATGCCCAATCCCTGCAGACTGAGGGAAGGCAGGAGGCAGAGCAGCCAGGAGGGAGCATGGCAGCTTGTCAGGGAAAAATGTTAGCAGAGCACTTGGCTGGGGAAGGAGGAGGAGGAGGAGGGCAGCAGAGGTGTCTGCAGGGCTCAGCTCAATCCTGCAAGTCACCATGTCTTCCCCCCTGAGGCTCCTGCCATCCCTCAGCTCATTTTACACCGGTGCAGGGATCAGCAGCAGTGGGAAGTTTAGGCTTTTAGTGCCTGCAGCCTCAGCTTCCCCCTGGCAGAGTTCAGAACAGCTCTGAAAACCTTCTCAAAAGGCGCTGAAGGGGTCCCAAATTGCACAATGCAGAGGGAACAGGGAGAGGCTCGGGGCAGGTGTAAGAAGCTGGTTTGAGTACCAGCAGTTATGAGCATGTCAGGACCAAGCCCTGTCCTGGCTAATTAACCCCTGCAATCAGCAGGGGGATGGCAGTTTAATGAGAGCACCCCAACAAAAACGAGCAGGGCACAAATGCCAAGACTGGTCCGTGAGGAAACCAATTGTGGCTGCCCCAACCCTGGAAGTGTCCAAGGCCAGGTTGGACAGGGCTTGGGGCAACCTGGGATAGTGCCAGGTGTCTCTGCACATGACAGGAGGTGGGACTGAACCTCAAGGTCCCTCCTAACACAAGCCGTTCTGAGATTCTGTGAATTACCACCCAAAGCAGCCTTTCACCCTCTGCTTGTCCATCCACTCCTCCCTCCCTCGATCCCTCCTTGCATCCATCCATGTCACAGGAGTTCCCCAGAGGCAGCAAGAACTGGAAAATCTCTTTGACAAGAAGTGAGGAGATAATATTGGCATTACCAAGTGATCAGAACGACTGGGCCACCTTTCCTATAATCCATTTATTTTCCTACTTTTAGAGCTTTTGATCTCTTCGACCTATTGGATACATATGGATCAACCTGAGCAGCACAGACCTCGGAGGGAAACCACACACCAGGATGAATTTCTACACCCTGCTGCAAACGAGGGGGAAGACAAACACCTCTGAGGAGCTTGATTTGGGGAGATAATAAATTAGAGCTCGCAGGCAAGGCAGTATTGAAACCTCAGGGTCTAAAGACCGTCGATGGTGATGATCCAACAAAGGAGTATTCATCTCCTCCCTGCTGGAGCCGCTTGAACATCCTTCACACTAAAATCCCCCAGACCTGAGCAGCAGGGACAGCATTACCCTGACAATGTAAACACATTAAGAAAGCAAAGAGTTACAAGCTCGGATGCCAAGTGGCGCAATCACGTCCGAGCTATTTAGCAAATAACGTGGAAAGAAGACATGATGGATAAAGACGAAATTAATGACTGAACTGGTGCTCAGTGATTATCAAGAAACTAGTGATGAGGACCTGATTACATTCACAATGGATAATAAAGGCTTGCCCCAATCAGTAATATATATACTCAGGGCTTCAAAAGGACTCATTTCCAACGCGGGGGAAAATTATGGGAGAAATTGGCTGGAAGGAAAAGTGTCAACAGAGAAATGTGGGCTCGTAACACAAAACTTATTAGAGAGCCAAAAAGTCAGGACTCCACAATCCAAAAAAGACAATTTTGGCTAAAAGCCCTATTCTTATTGCTAAAGCAGCAATCAAGCATAACACAAAAATAAAAGAGGAATAGACAGCAATCAATGTACATTAGGAGTTATGAAGCACGTTGATAAGGAGAGCTAAAAACACCATGGGGGAGGCAATTGCTGCCTGCCTGAAGCACAGAGGGGATTTAACAGCACTACCCCCAGCCCAAGGCAGCTGGGCTAGAATTGGTTAGAGCATGGCGCTAATATCACTGAGGTTCTCACAACTAAAAGGCATCAGCAGGAATAAATCACCTTTGAGGCTGCTGGAGACCCTCTGCAAATCCAACCATGGCATTGTCCCCCTCTGCAGCTCCATTCCCTGCTGGGATAGAGTATAAGGACAGCTCCTGTCCCTGCTGCTGCTGTGATCTTTGTGCAAAGCCACTGGAGCACCCAGACCCTTGTCAGCGGGGATAGAGCCAGACCCCACCCCACCAACAAATTCCCAATCAGCCCCAGCAGTCTGAACACAAATGCCCCCACTCTGAGCCCTATTTTGACCAAAAACTCTTCCCCCAGTTATCAATTTAAGCCTTTTCTTGTTCAAGGACTGAATGTCACTAACCAACACCAGGGTGCAAATCATTTTGGCTGATGTCAATACCACAACACTGATACTGGGGAAAGAGCAGCTTCCCAAGGCCTTTTTGTCTTAGGAACTCCAATCCCAGCTAAGTTTTAGCCCAGGTAATTACATCTAATCTCCCCAGTTGCTCAAGCAGAGGAAAATACCCTCCTCCTACCCATCCCTGAGCGGCTGAGCTGGAAAAGCTCTGCACTGACAAACAGATGTGCCAAGCCTGGATATTATTGGAACGTCTTTCAAACAATTTGTATCCCCAGAACGGTGGTAAAGAGATATTGTATGGCAAATAAATTAAAGCATTTGGCCATAAAGCCAATAACAGAGAGAGAGAGAAAGGAGTACAGACACTGGAGGAGAGGGAGGTTTTAAATGAGATTAAAGAAAGATGGAAAGTCAACAAGAAAAGAAGGAATCCTAAAAAAGAAAAGAAAAAAAAAAAAATATTAAAGCAGCAGCAAGGATGTGCTTTCTGGGATTTGTGGATATGGCTCGGACAAAAGGTCAGCCCATTCGTGCCAGTCTCATGAAAAACTGAGATGAGAGGTTAAACCCTCACAAACACCTGAAGAAACAATAATGTCGGAAAATAGAAAACCAGGAGAGGTGAGGAGCGAGGGGAGCTGCTCTGGGCACTCTCGTGCCTGGCTGAACCACCTCACTCCCACCTCTGCCACAACACGAGGCCCAGGTAGATTGAGCACTTGCACGACCGCTGCTGCTCCAGAGTCTCTGGGATGGCTTAAAAAACCTTTTTATTAAGCCAGATGGAGAGAGGGGGAAGGGGAAGGGGAGGAGGGGAGGGCGATACATCTATGTGCCAGGTGCCAACAAGGGGGAAGGAAGAGAAAAAGAGAAATCAAGCGTGGAAAATAAGAGAAAATGTAGTCAGAGATATAAAGCCTGTCAAATTGGCTGCAAACAGTAACAAAAGCAAAGGAGAGATAGTTTTCTCTTTAACAAATGCTTTGATCAGCTGTAGTTGATATAATTACTATATAAAGCTACAGCAAGACAGAAATAAGACACATTTATCTTCACAGAGCGAAGAGAACCTTTCTGATCGCTTCCTTTCTTTCCCAAGCTGTGACAAGCAGATTCCAGGCTGGAAGGTCACACAGCTGAGATTCGGCCAGTCCCTTTCTGAGGGGCTGTGGGAGCTGAGCCTGGTCCCTTGGGCTTGGCTTTGCCAGTCTGAGCCCTGGGAGCCAGCCCAGCTCCTGCAGGTCACACCAAGCAAGGGGCTTGCACCATGGGCACAGAGCCAGGGAAAAGGGGAGGTCACAGCAATGGAGGAGGCCACTGATGGGGAGTTTTGCTCCCTGTGATGAGGACTGGCTCGGGGGAAGGCTAGAAATAGCCCAAAGGAAAAGCAGATGGCCATGGGAATGAGAGGCAGGGAAGGGCTCAGGGAGAGCAGCACAGTGCACACCCAACCACCAAAACCTGCACGAAAACCTGCAAAAACCACAGCACACCCAACCACCAAAACTTGAACAAAAACCTGCAATACAACAAAAATTACTATATAAAGCTACAGCAAGACAGAAATAAGACAATTTATCTTCACAGAGCGAAAGAACCTTTCTGATCGCTTCAAAAAGCAGATTCCAGGCTGGAAGGTCACACAGCTGAGATTCAGTCCCTTTCTGAGGGGCTGTGGGAGCTGAGCCTGGTCCCTTGGGCTTGGCTTTTGCCAAGCCCTGGGAGCCAGCCCAGCTCCTGCAGGTCACACCAAAAGGGGCTCGCACCATGGGCACAGAGCCAGGGAAAAGGGGAGGTCACAGCAATGGAGGAGGCCACTGGTGGGGAGTTTTGCTCCCTGTGGTGAGGACTGGCTCGGGGGAAGGCTAGAAATAGCCCAGGGGAAAAGCAGATGGCCATGGGAATGAGAGGCAGGGAAGGGCTCGGGGAGAGCAGCACAGTGCACACCCAACCACCAAAACCTGCACGAAAACCTGCAAAAACCACAGCACATCCAAACACCAAAACCTGCACAAAACCCTGCAAAAACCACAGCACACTCAGACACCATACCTGCACAAAACCCAAACACCTGCAAAAAAAACCACAGCACCCAACCACCAAAACCTGAACAAAACCCAAAAATCTCCAAAAACCACACCACACCCAACCACCAAAACCTGCACAAAACCCAAAAATCTCCAAAAACCACAGAACACCCAACCACCAAAACCTGCACAAAAAAACCTGCAAAAACCACAGCACACCCAACCACCAAAACCTGAACAAAAGCCAAAAATCTCCAAAAACCACAGCACATCCAAACACCAAAACCTGCACAAAAACAAAAACCTGCAAAAACCACAGAACACCCAACCACCAAAACCTGAACAAAAACCTGCAAAAATCACAGCACAACCAACCACCAAAACCTGAACAAAAACCAAAAACCTGCAAAAACCACAGCACACCCAATCACCAAAACCTGCACAAAAACCACAGCACATCCAACCACCAAAACCTGAACAAAAATCTGCAAAAACCACAGCACACCCAATCACCAAAACCTGCCCTCATCATTCCCAGCTCGGTGCAGAGAGCAGGACAACAGCCAAGGAAATTTCCATGACAAACCCAGACACTGCACTTGCTGCTGCAAGCATTCCACAACACCTGCTTTGCCTCCTTCCTCCCATGGCCCTGACCTTCACCACATCCCTCTCACCATCACAACAGCAACCCAGGTGAGACTGCCAGGACCAAGAAATATTCCCCTGCCCCAGGAAGAGAGGGAATCATCCCAAGCATTCCCATTTTCAGGTCACACCACACCCAGAGGTCTGATTCTGTAGTTTCCAAGCATCACATTTGAATCTCAACCACTCTTATTTATTTCAGTCTAGCTAGGTAATGTTAAAAATAAACACCACAACAAGCTATTTCCATGAAATATTTCCCTCTCGACAAAGTGACATTGCTCACTAGAAATACAATGCAGCCCAAAAACGCTGCCAAGCCCCTCCAGTCACAACCACTGCCATGCACAGGGGCTGTCCCTGCCTCGGTGACAGCCAGCTGAGCATCTGTTTGTGCACAAAGAGCAGGGACAGCCCTGCAGTGCCACTGGGGGTTGAGTGTGGGGCGTGAATCATTGTGGAACGATAGCATAGCTTGGGTTGGAAGGGAGGAGAAGGGTTGTGGGGCAGTGTGTGGTGTGGTTGTGCAGGGTGAGTGATGCAGCAGAACCGTGTGCCACGGGGAGGCCAGAACAGCACAGGACTCAGCAGGATGCACCACGTCCTCTAAGAGGACAGCCAAGACATGTCCATAAGGACAGCAGAGCACACAGGTCACAGGGGATGGTGCCCACAGGGGACACCAGGATCACGCAGCAAGGGGGAGCAGGGCTCCTCTCCCACATTCCACACAAACCCCTGATTTATTTAGACTGGAACAATTTGTCGTCGGCTGTAATTTTAACTACCTCCGTGCTGAGGAGCCAATCAGGGCTTGTGCTCATCGAGGCTTTTATGAGTTCCCATAAAAGCAGCAAAATGAAAACTCAGGGGCCCTTAAAATATACTCCGCGGGTTTGTGCAGTGCAATTGGAGGCTTTTATGACTCCTGTCAGGGCTTTTATGACCCTGTAAAACTGTGCAGCGGCCCAGCCTGCGATGAAAAGTGACCTCAGATGTCTTAAAAGCCTAAATGGTCCTGTACATTTACAAGATCTGCTGGCTGGATGCAGGGAAGCCCTGGGGGACGTCACCCAGGCTCAGCTCTGCTCCAGGGGAGGACACGGGCATGAGGGGCAGCGCCAGAGCCTCCTCATCACCCTTAGAAACACAAACCCCACGTTCTTCTGAAAATATAGGGGGAAAATAAGCAGGTTCCCTCCTGTCAGGACAGGGCACACCTGTGGGAGTTGTTCTGCCCTGGCTCCACGTAACGTGATTTGCAAGCAGCCGGGATGCAATCCTAGCGGAGCTCTGGAATAAGTGAGTTTGATGGCATCACACTCTCTCATTTCCCAACACAAACACCACTTGATTTAGCAGAAGCAGCAGGGTTTTGATTCCCCCCCTTAAATGAAGGCAAGACTGGAAGATTAGGGATGCGGCAGGGAAGCAGAAAGAAAACCCATCAGGCAGGCAGTGACAAAGAAGCATTAATAAACTGCACGAGGTACCAAATGCCAAGCAGGAACGGGGGAAAGAAAGGCAAAAGGATAATAGAAGATCCAGGAATGTGGCCAGAGCTTGCAGGATGCTCAGGATTGGTGCTGGGACCCAGGGCAGAATCACATTGGGTCACTAAGCCACAGAATGACAGTAAATGATGCAAATAAAACCAGTAGCACATCACTGAGGGCATTAACAAAACACATGCCTGATCCCATAAAAAAATAAGCCATCTCCCCATGCTCTCCTGAGCAGGAAAATACACCACAGTCTCTTCAAACAAGAAGAGTTGCTTCATGCATCAGAAAAATGTGAGTATATCAGCACAGGAAAACACCCAGTTTCCTCCAGGCCACATCCAAATATCTGTTTTATTGCACTGGGAACGTGAGTGAGGAATCCCATCGCTGGCTGGGTCACACATTCAGCCCTGTCCAACCTGGCCTTGGACACTGCAAGGAATGGGGCAGCCTCAGCTTCTCTGGGCAGCCTGTGCTGGGGCCTCCCCACCCTCACAGGGAAGATTTTGCTCCTAACATCTCATCTAACCCTATTCTCTGCCAGTTTGAAGCCGTTCCCCCCTTGTCCTGTCCCTCCAGGCTCTTGTAAATAATTTCACTCTGTATCAGGATCCCCTCTGGGTGATGGTGGGACAGCTGAATTAACACTTTTCCTCCCAAAACTCTCATTTTTTAATATAACTCGAGCTCAGATGGCAGAAACCCGGTCCTGATTAACATCAGCTATCCAACCAATCCACCCTTTGATGGATATTTTATGTTGTCTCCACCTCTTCCCATCCCTTACAGCTTCAGCACGGTGCAGGAAGGTGCAGTGAGGTATTAATTCCACAAAACAAGGGGCAAAATGAAAATGCCAGCGGATGGGTAACATGCCAGACTTGTCAAAATTCTGCAACCCATCTGGAAGTGTTCCTGAGCAACTTTGCACACCCAGCAAAACACAAATCCCACGGTAAAGCCGGTGTGGAGCGTGCAGGTTATTGCAATTAACACTCAGGGGCAAACACATGCAAAATCAGGGCAAAGCTAAAAAAGAGAAACTGTCTTTATTTTCCTTTCCATCTCCCCTATTCCCCCTCCCTGTTTTTGGATTTTTTTTTTTTTTTTTAGAACAGAGCATGGATGTGGAAAATAGCCTATTGAGCCCACTTCCCCGCCTCAGAGGAGCTGCAAATGTGATCCTTTGCTAGCTCAGACAAAATCTGCCATGCTACATTAGGCTTGATAGCAAATTTGCTACTTGCAAGCTTTTATCAAAACTGTATATCTTAAAAATCTTAATAACACCGAGCTTTCTGTTGGCCTCGGCGGCCGCCTCCTTCCACCCCTCCGCATCCTCTCCCCGCCGGGCGCGCGCGGCTCCGCTCGGAACCAATTCCCAATTTGGAGCTCAGCATTTTCAGCCGTGGAGAAAAAAAAAAAAAAAAAAACAAAAAACCAAAAAACAAAAAGAAACCAGCAGAAAGTGCTGGGGTGGGGGAAGAAATCAGCCAGATCTCCACGGCTGGGATTTATTCTGGTGTGGAGGCGCCCGAACGAGGACGGAACGCTGCCTCCATCCCGCTCGTGACCTATTTCGAGGACTTACAAGTTCATTTCTGAATGAACAACCATCCACAGGCAGCGGAACAAATGTAACACGGCCTTCCGGCCTCTCCAGCCACGTTCCCTGGCGGCTCTGAGGGTGCAAGGGCTGGTCAAAGGTGGTTTTTTCCCTCCCTGAAATTGCTTATATAGAAAAGTCTTTCTCCTCAGCCACTGTCTGCTGTCTAACAAAGGCTCTGCATATGCTGGAACCCCAGTCCCATGGGGCTGCTGTAATAGCTGGGCTCCTTTACCCAGCCACCTCTTTTAATGAAATTTATAGAAATTTAATATCTCTGAGACCTCTTTCCTTCTGTCAAATTGGGTAGAAATTGGCCAGGAATTGGCCAAAGGGCTCAGAAACTACAGAGGGGTAGGGAGTGGGTAAGGCAGACAGACAGGGACCGATGATTGCACAGACTCCTCTGGAAGGATCCAAACTAAAAATCAATATCTTTTGCTTTTGTCCCTATGGGTTTGTATTTCTTTTTTGGTTTTGCTGTTAGGAGGGTGGATTTTTTATGCAGCAAAATTCCACATGGAATGTTTCTACGGCAATTGCACGATGGGAAGCTTTCAGCCAGCATTGCTGGGGGCTGCAGGACACCCTTTGGAAAAGGGATGCTGTGAATTGCTCCCCTCCTCCTCAACACTCAATGCAGTTTTTGGCACTCAATGCCAAATCCCATTCCCATGATGTCCAAACCCACAAGACAGGTGATGGAAAAGCAGAAGATTTGTGCCCAAGAAAGACATTGATCCAGTTGGAGCATCAAGTCCACAAACTGGAAAAAGACACTTTAGCTCCCTAAACCTCTCCACAAAACACCAGCGTCCTCAGTGAACAAGCTCATTCAACCTTAAAATTGAGAGAAAATGAGAAAAACTTTGGTGGAGCTGTTTAACCCCCTCTTCCAGAGTCATCTCCAACTGCAGGCGCTCCATCTGGAGCGACATCGACCAGGTTTTTTGATTCTGGAGTGAATTCTATCACCCAGCAACTGCCTGAGCCAGCTGGGAGCTGAGGGGTTTCCTTGAATTATATTAGAGGGATAATCTCCTCACCCTGGCTCGGGAGGGGGCGGTCTTAACTCCATTACTAAAGTCGACAGAGCAGATGGGCGCAAAGCTTTCTAGGAAAATGGATGCTCTGCAGAATTCCACGAGCTAAACAGGACAAACATGAAGGAAGCCATCCCAGATTGCTGAAATGCAGAGAACTCTGCATAATTCCTAATGGAAGTTTGTTCAGGCTTTAGCAAAGGGCAAAGCCTTGCCCCCTGCAAGGGGGAAGATGCTTTTGCCAAGTGCAACAATATCTGGATTTTGCAGCTCGCCCAGCTCCAGTTGGCCAAATCCTCAAATAATACTTAAAGATATTCTCTGAGGCTGGTGTGGACATGGAGAGCTGCTGTTGGAGCTCTCCAACACTTCCTGTCTGAGGGGCCATGGAACTTTGGCAGGCTTGTCTGAAATTAAGCTTCCAAAGGGTGTCTAATGAGATTCCTTCCTCTCCTTTCAGCCCCTTCAGAAATGCCTGATTTAGCGGGAGACCTCATGGACTGGACGATTTTTCTGGTTCTCCCTATAATTCTAAGGAGGGAAAAGGTGTCGAGGATCTCCTTATTCTTTTACAGGGTTTATTTCAGGTATTCAAATGCCCAAATCCGCCCACCCTGATGTTCTCCTCAGCACAGACACACAGAGCTGCCAGTGTCTCCTTCCACTGCTCAGATTGATAACTGAGCATGAAGCTGTCGAGTCTCTCCCAGACAAGGCACAGAGAGGAGTATTTTTCCTGCATTAACCATCTCACTCCTCCGCTTGACTGATTAATTACTACGCAGGATCCTCTGGATTTCCATTAGGAAAGGAAAGTGATGACAGAAGCCTGTACTTGTGGTTAATTTTGCAATTTGTCACTTTTCTTATGAAGCAAACAAAGGAGCTATCTGCAAACACACTGCACCCCTCTGGGAAAGGCAGAAGTAGCTACAGCAGGCAGTTCCCAAATTCCACACGGAAAGGGAGGCACCCCAGACTCCATTTCCTGGCACCATCCCTCTTGGCTATTTCAGCACAGCTGTTGGGGTCACTCTGTGCCTCTCTGCCCTGCTCTGCCCTCCATCCCCCAGCCAAGCTCTGCATTCCCAACGAGGCTCTGAGGCTCTGGTCACAGCCACGCTCCTCCAGCTGCACCGGCTCCCTCAAGCACAGTGACCAGATAAGACCTTTATCAGTCAATTCTATTCCACAACAGGAAGAGCACGGGGTGAAATTCAAAGAGGTTGGAGTCAGACTTCATAAAAAGGGCTGATTACCCACTTCACCAACCGGAGCAGCAGCTCCCTGTGCCTCTCCGGATTCTCGGTGTTGGCTCAGACAAGGGATGCTCAGTCCCATTTCTTTCTCCCTGTTTCCCAGCCAAGTGACATCTCTATCAGAGCTGTGGAGGCTCCCCAGACCTGTTGCTGGCTGTCTGGAGATCCTCAGTGCAAGGTGTGGAGCGAGGTGAGATACAGCATCTCTGTATTCCAGCCGCTACCAGAACTCCAGCAGGGACGGAAAATCCTGGAGGAGATGAGATCCCCTCGAGTGCCTCCCGTGGGAGCTGTTTCCTTGCCTGGCTGCACTGCTGTGCACGTGTCACAGGGAGCTGAGGACGTGGTGTGGTGCAGACCTGCATGTCAGCCCCGAGTCTGGCTTAGAAATGAATGGTTTCTGCTATTTCCCCGAGGAGAGAGGAGCGAGCGCTCCCCGCACACACACAAAATCAATAAGTCGTTGGGTCTCGGGGAACAGCTCTTTTAATTACAGCTCTCCCCTGAGCTGGGCGCAGGCTTTGCAGGTTGGCAGCACGATGGAAAACCGGGAAGGACAGTCCCTGGGGGTGTCCCTGGGACAGTCCCCATTGGGGATGCTGGAGGTGAAGAGGGGGAATTAGCCATTCCTCCCAGTGCATTCCCAGTCCCGCCTTGGCACTGTCCTGATCCAGCCCAGCCTCACCTCAAACTCCAGCCAGACAGACACACGCTGCTATTTATCATACAAGGACTTAATCCAAAGAACCTTTTGCTGCTGGCTTTATCCATCGCATTTATCTGCTGATCTCTCCCATCTCATCTCGCATTCCGTGCAGCCTCCCCGGAGCTGCAGCTGGGTTGTGAGCAGCAGCACAAAGCCTGATTTAATACCTGGGAATGGGGAGCAGTGCCCTTTTCTAGGGAGCAGCAGCTGGGGCCATCCCTTTGCAAGGGGCATCGGGATGCTGCCAGTCCTGTCATGGTTCTCCAAGAAAACAGGCACTTGATCCCAAAAAGCACTGCCAGGAAAAAGGTGAGACCTTCGCCCTAAGCCTCTCCTGGATCCAGCCAGCTCCCCCATCCCTCCTCCCTCTCGCCTGCTCCTTCTTTAACTCCGTTTCCAAGTGCTGAGTTACTATCAAGGAAGGTTTAATAGGATCCTGGATTTTAAAGCCACTGGCAACACAGTCTGGGCCTTTTATGGTTAGTAATGAATAAAAGAACTCAAATCACCTTTTTTTTTTCTCTCTCTTAACAGTCTCTGCCTACAAATTAAAGTCATTGTGCTTCTCGCTCTGTCTCACTCCTTTTGTCTTCCCCCAACGCCATCTGAGCCCATGCAGGACTAGTCCAAGGTGTGCCCTGCTTCCCACCCCCTGCTTTTATTTATTTTGCAATATTTACCCCTTCCAAATCTCCCCATTACTTACTCTCACTTCCATTCCATCTTTTTGTCTTCCTATCCTTTCCTCTTTTTTTTTTTTCATTACCCCACATTATCACGGGTGCAATGACATTTTGGAACCCCACTGCAGAATGAAGCCCTTGACTCTTTCCCTAGAGCTGGCAACCAGCCCTTCACGGTAGAAAAAGCCAAAATTGCTACTATCTTGTCACCAATTCTGGTTATTTTTAGCACTCTTTCCCTTAAAGCGCCAGCTCCCCAATCATGTGATTACGACATGAATCTTATCTCTGATCTAAAAGTTTCATGCCCTCACAGCTGCCAGAGAAGTGCTGGGAAAGATGAGTCAGACTTTCAAAAACCGGCAAAAAGGCTGGGCTTAACTGCATCTTGCTGAAACCGTAACTCAGGGGGCACCTAACCCCGCTTATTAAATGTTCCTAATTTTTAATGCAATGCTGGAGAGAATTAGCCATTCAAGCCCTGCCGGGTGGCTTCAGAAGTCTCCCTGTTACCTCACTTAATTAAGACAGCACAGAAGATCCTCCTATCCTTTGGGTGAAGCGCTGGCTCTGTTGGACATTTTTTCATTAGCGTCACCATAAATAAGATTTCAAGCCTTGGCATTTACCACAGGAGCGGGATGAAGAAATCAACGTGAAGACAAAGCCTTTTGGTAACCACAAGTGGATTTCAAGGCAAACCCGACTCTCTTATCTTCGCATTTATCTTTATCCCATTGATACGGGCGCTATCGATGGCTGGCAGCTATCTGATGGCACACTAACAGCTCTATTTGCAGCTCACACAGCGATAGCCCCTCGCCCTCCCCCATCACCAGCACATTTTGTATGACAGGAACGTTACACGACCTTTCCTTCCACTTTTTCACCCAGCTTGGATTCATCCTGCATGCAGAAATGACCAGCTAGCCCAAAAGAGCGCCTGGGTAATTGGGAATTGGATCATTATAATATATAAGCCAAAAAAACCCCAAAAAATCAAGAAGAAGGAAAAGCTCCTGATCTCCACCTTATCTCCCTCCCGGTCTCATATTTACCCTTCTCACATGTGCTTACAATTTTCCCTTGTTCGGCACAGAGAGATGCACTGAATGACACAGGGTATTTAAGTAAACATTTTACCGTCCTACCGTTATTTATTATTAATAATACACTGCTAACTCTGCCCTTGTAGGCACCTCTAGGAGGGAAATAGTATTTACAAGTGTCCATAGGCAGATTCCCTATGGATTGCTGTGCTCCCTCCCCGTGCCAACAACAGGGGCACATCCCTGTTTGTCTTCTCTGGACTTCGTGACTTTCTACCTCTTTTTTTTCCATGGAGGATATAAGCTGGATAAATTATTCTCTCACCCCCACACAAAAGAAAACTCTATCTCCTCGCACAAGGCCCAAAATATATTTTCCCACCTTGTGACTGAACTTGAACCTCCTCCACTTCACACGCCTTCCAAAATAACCCCGAGTCGAGCAGTTCAAATTAAAGCAACAAGAGCTGAGTGTTTGGCCCCCCTGATTTCAAATGACACACTCGAAAATAAAGAGCCATTTTTGGCTTATTTTTCCATGCTTTCCCTTTCCCCCGGACAACTTGAGAGCTCTTGTATGAATGGGGAAATTATTTCAGATGGCTAAAAAGGCATTATTATTTCTACAGGAAAAATGCATGTGGAATTTGGTCCAGCTGCCATGGGAAAAGCAGTCCCATCTCTGACTGACTGTAAAGTCAGATCCATGTGGGATATAAACACTTCAGGGAAATCAGAGCGGCACAAGGGCTTCCTCCAAGTTCCAGGTGGCTCATGGAGACATCACCACCAAGGCCTCTGTGGCATCTCTTGGTGCAGGGGGCACTTCAGGTTCCTCTTTTGGCACCACAACTTTCCCCCACAAAGTCTCCAAGATTCTGGATCTGGGCTCCACAAATATTCCCATTCCAGCATAAGAATTTGTTGAAAGCAGAATACGGCTGTACACAAGGACGGCTGATGCCTGACATTTATCTTCATGACTGAAGATGGCAGACCACAGAACATGAGAGGCAGAGTTAGTTATCTTCTCCTTAGCCATGACTGACAGGAAATGTCAGCAAAGATTAGTTATTCTGTATCATATCCGTGTCACGCATGTTTTTAATTCTCCTACTGCTTCGGTACTGTTTCCACTTCCAGTTGTAATAAATCAAATGTACTTGCTCTGCGTGAAGAGGAGTTTCTGCAGTTGGAGAAGACCTGCTGATCACCAACTGCGCCCACTTTACATGTCCTTAGCCCAGATAGATTCCCTGCTCTGTATCCTGACCACAATGGTTTAATTTTGGTTAAAATCGTAATTAAATCCATTTGTTTGTGCATCGCCTTCCCTTGTGATGGATCCAGCAACACAAGGTAATTAATGAGTTGCTTCACTCAGCAATGAAACACAGCCACATCTGGGGTGAAAGTCTCAGAGTTTAACAACCCGATGCCACCTCAGGGGCAATTCTGTACAGGCACAAAAGTCCACTGATGAAGAATTTGGAAAGAAACAATGGTGAAGTCCGGAGGACACTAAAAGTACTGCCCTTGCCAGCAGAAATAAACCCCAGCTCTCTGCAACATGGTCAGCATTCGATACTTTAGGTTCAGCTCCTTGCAGTGGGATGAGCTGTCACGAGGACAACAAACCCGCTGTGTTCTGGGGAGAGCACACATTAATGTCCACTTTAAATCCCAGCTCTGTTACTGAGATACTGACAGCTTGGAGAGAGCCAAAGGGCAGCAGGGCTGGAAGGAAGCCTGCCTCAGACTCCCTGGGCATCAGAGTGAGCCTCTCCCTGTCACCAAGCCACCCTTAGGCCCACAGAGGGGCTGGAAGGATTCCATCCCACCTACGCATCCATACACGAGCTTCACATTCACCTTTGGACATCGAGTCCCACCTCTACTCAAGGCACAATGAACACAAGTGACACCAAATCTTGACCTTTCACACCCTGATCTCTTTGTTTCACCCCCCTTGCACAGGCTTTGCTGTTCTCCTTCTGGGCTCCACCTCAAGCATGTCCCCATTGCACCCAATCAATGATTCCAACCCAAACCCAACTCCAGCTTTATTCCAAGGTGGTTTTCATCTGTTGTTCACTTCGTCCCCTGATTCAGGGCTGGGGTTTGCAGCCAGTCCTGCAAGCTGGAGGAGAAGCCAGCAACATCTCCTGAGGGCATCAGGTCCCTTCCTAATGGCTTTCACGTCTTCCTGTACCTTTAAATAATTGAAATCTCTTTGTTGCTAAGTACATCCAAGCAAGAGGGCACTAAAAGTTTTAAACCTCTCTGGGGACGCCAGGACCAGGAAATCTACACAACTCACAAGATGTCCTGCCACCAAAGTACCTTGTCTCCTGAAATGAGACTGGCTGTGCTGCTCCTCGGAGCCACTCCCGCAGTGGTTCCTCCCTCAGGGTGCTTGTCACTGCTACGGGAAAGGCGTCCTCCTTGATTCCTAACAGCTTTCTCAAATCTGGTTTAAAAAATCATTTCAGTGTAGAGCACGATGCCTACAAAGTGCTCCTCCAGAGAGAAGTGGCAGCAGGGTGACACGAGGTTCCTGTCAGCCCTACAAAAGCACAGCACGAGCTACACAGACGTGGCTGGCCCTTGTAGCAGCTAGGTTATGTCCCTAAAGCACAAGGAGCATGGAGAGGTGAGTCAGGTCTTTCTGCCCCATGAATTCCCCAAGGGAAAGAACACCTAAAAGGGAGTTTTTCATCCCATAAAAGGAAGGCACCTCTACAACTGCAAGGGGTGAGGACCTGGCAAGCGGGAGTAAGGCACAGGTCAGCTCAGCAATGGGGCAGCTCTGAGCGATGCTGCAGCTGCTCCATCAGCCCACCCTGAGCTGCTGAGGAGGCCAGCAAGGCATTGCTCAGAAACCAGATCTACCAGCTCACCCTCAAAGTCCACGTGTCTTCAGAGATGTGCCTAATTAAATAATCTTTTCATTTCATTTGAAGACAGCAGAGCTCTCTTAAAGACCCTGACATCCTGTTCATGATCCCGAGGTGGTGGGCACACAGTCCCTGGGTTGCACAGGGAGAGCATCAACACCAGACAGGTGCCAGGGCACAGCAGGATCTGGGACAAGTGACCCCAGCCAACTGCCCTGTGCTTCAATCACCAATTGCCACTTCCCATAGCTAAGTCCCCATGCTGATATCACTCCTGATGTAAATAACCATCCATTTATAACTCCTTGTAATTACCTGCCTATTTCTGCGGCCCGCCTTCACAAGGTAGTCTCTCTGCAATTATAGTTAATTGCCTTGATTGCTACTGCATATTTGAAGAAAGTGCAGAAAAAAATGTATGAGATGGGCTAGTTTAACAATGAGCCATATGGGGACCAGAAGAGAAGGAGTTAACATTTGAAGCTCCTGATTTATTTCTCATTCCTGTCAAAATAAACCCTGAGGATGTGAAAGCCCTTCCAGAACCATTGACACAAGTCTTGACCATTTCTGTAATAACTTGTGAAACTTTCTTTGAGCACAAGTCCCAAGCTGGAGGTGGAGCAGCCCCTGCCAGCCCTGCCCAGGTGCTCCCAGCATCACAGGGATGATGCAGGTTTATGTCCCATTACCTACAGTAACTGCAAATATCCTTTAATCCATAATCATGGGACTCATCTGTGCCCAGGCTCTGAACTTCCCAGGGCTCTGAGCTCCATCAGCAAATTAGGCAAACTCCAGGGATAACGCCACCCCTCCAAATCTGAGCAATCACTCCCCATGCCAGGATGTTCCCTGCTCTGCCACGGGACCTGAGCCCAGGCTTCCACACAGAACCAAATGTCCACCAGGAGCCATCAGTGTCCCCGTTTGCCCTCAGTTCCTTCTCTGCTATCCCAAGCTTCCCGTGCCTCACAGGCCTGGCCAGTGCCCCGTGCCCAGCTCCCAGAGCTGCACAGCAGTTACAATCCTCAGCCAATGGGAAGGTCAAGCAGAGCAAAAGCTCCCACCGAGCCACAAATCCTCTGCTCACCTTCCTTCTGAAGGGACATCAATTACTCGGGGCTGTCAGGATGATAAGGCAGCCCGGCCTCCACAATAAGGAGGATATTCCAGCTAATAACTTCCCATTAAGCTCCTCAGAGCTGGATGTTTTCCATGCTTTTCTGCAGGGCTGCTGCCAGGGCTTGTTTGCTCTCCTTACCCAGCTAACTCTTGAAGGGATATGGCTTGAGGCACTGTTGTAAAAAGAGATCTCTACCACCAGTGCTGCTGGAAATCCCTGGCAGAGCTGGACAGAGAAACCACAACCTCTGAGTTTTTGCCCTGATCCCAGCTTACCCTTTCTCTTCCAAAGGAGGATGACAGCATTCAGCATAGAAGATATAAACAAACAAACAAACAAACAAAAAAAGAAATGGAAGAATCCTCTTATCCATCACTTCTGACCAGTTTATTTCCTGCAGGCACATTCCTAGCACCCTGAAGGGATGCCAGGAGAGGATGGCTGGGATGTTATATTTCACTTTTTCTCCCCCTGACGTTCACTAACTTTTAAATGTCCTTCCCCACAAACTGAGAGGTGAATGCAGAGGTGAATCTCAAGTTCAGGGTTAGTTTATGATGCTGACCTGAAGATCCACGTTTGCAACCCTTCACTTTTTCAACACGTCCTGTGCTTTCTCCTCATCCTTCCCAGCAGCTTTGTCCTTCCAGGGCCAACAACCACATCACCACACACACCAGGATGAGGATGGACCCTTCTTTCCCTTCCTAATCCCAGGTGTGCAGTACATCAGGGATGCTCTGGGAACTGCCCCAAAGCACTCCTTGTCCTGCATTTCTCAAGAGCGCAGAACTGGGCTGGTCTTGTGGGGAGTACCTTCACCTCAAGAAATTTGCTTGAGGAAAAAGAAATCTCTGTTCCATTAATGCTTCATAAAAATTTTACAAGGTTTCTGCTAAGGGAAGGAAAACAAACAGAGATGATGTCGGCACCCAAGCACTCTTGAAATCAAACATTCTTTCTCTAATGCATTTTTTTCCTATAGTACCAATCAGAAAGGCAATCAAGCATGAAGCCCAGAGCTCCCAGTGCTTCCATTTCCAGAATGTGAATTTTTTCCTGCTCAGGACTTTCACTCCCAGTGCTTCCATACAACCTCATGTCCTACCAAGTCTCTGGAGCAGCTGGTGAGATGAACACCAAAAAACCACCCAGAAAGCCAAGGACAGAACACCCTTGACAGGATCCTGATTATGATGGAATTCATTAACTTCACCAGCATCTAGGACTGGAATAGGATAGATGTGCATGGATTCTGTGAGTGTTTTCCAAGCACATGGGGATGGGGAGGGAGGAAGCTCCTGTCTTTCGCTAATAAAGGTGGAAGCTTTCCATGTACCACAGCATTAACAACTCGTTCATTAAAATCCAGAGCCTAGGCTGTTTTTCCAGCAGGGAATGGTACAGCACAGCCAGGATAGTAATGAGAGGTTTGCCATTAAATCCACAGCTGAGGTCTGGTCCAGGCAGAGACATTTGGAAACCGAGTACCTGAGTCAGCTCGAGACCTGTCTAATCAGTCTGGGAAAATGTCAAAGGTATTTCTGCAGTGTTCACTGGCCAAAAAGACCCAATAATCTCTTTTTCCCCCTTGCTCCTTTGTTTTTCCAAGACCTTCCCTTTCTCTGCAGAAATATTCTGCTGTAAACATAGACAGCTCCCAAAAATCAGGCTTCTTCATAAACTGTATATTAAAAACCATCCCCCCAAAGAAAACTCTGCAACTGAATACAAAACATAGTTATTGGAGAGCTGCACAGTGACAGTGATGAGGAACAAACCCACCCAAAGTAAGGGGGAAAAGAAGTAAATAAGGAAAATACCAAGGAAAAAAAAACTGCTGAGAACTCAGGAGAGGTTAATTGTCTAAGATCAAATATGTATGGATGAAATATATGTAAGGCTCATAAATCTATATCATACAGACAGACACAATGCTAAATATATATTAGTTACTTTGCAAAACTTGAAATTAAAAGCTCTATTTTCATCCATACATGGCTTTTGCTCTCTTCACCATCCACAGGTTCTGAGAAAGGAAAACATATTTTCTCCTGAACAACTGCACAGGGATTTGGGATAACCCGCAGGAGATGGGAAGGATGGAGATGATGAAGCCACCAGCATCCCACCTCTGCAGTGAGACCCTGGCTCTTGCTACCTCAAGCCCCTCAGCTCTCACCTCCAGCCTCTATTAAACAGATGTACATTCCAAGCAGAGCAATGAAACCCTTTAGACCCTTTGGAGGAGGAGAATCCCATTTCCCAGAGCCTGCTAGCACCCCAAGAATCCACACTGCACCCCACAATTCACAGCCTGGCTGTGCTCCATTCCCAAGGGAGCAAAAAGCATCTGAGCTGCCAAATAAAGCCAGAGGAGATGGTTTCTCCCATCCATCTCTGTGGGTGTCTAAGCTAGTTAAATACATGGGAGGCTCTCCCCAAACACACTGGGGATAAGTCAGATTAGGGGAGCTGCATTTCCACCTCGTATTTCTCCAACCCCTCTGCATCCCCCAGGCTGCAGCCAGAGCTGCTGAGCATTAGCAAGGAGCAGTAGGAGAGAAACCCACAAGCCTAAGAGAAAAAGGGGGAAAAAAATAGCAATAAAGGCTTTGCTGCCTCCACGGCTGGCTCGGGAGAGGCCGGGAGGCTGGTTAATGGATGTCAGTTCTGTTTCCATTGAAGAAAAGAAAAATCAATGAAGCCTCTTAGGCAGGCAGGGCACAGCCACGGCCCTCGCGCTGCTTCGCCTTCTCCTCACCCACAAACAGAGCTTGGATCCACATTTTCCAGCTCGGGAAGCAGAGCCAAGCAGCCCTGTGGGTTCCCACAGAGGCAGGAGAAACAGGAACATCCGTAACCTGATCCTCCACACTGCTCTTTACCTGCAGATGTTCACTCCCATGGATTTCTGCAGCAACAGCTGCAATAGGGTGGGAAGAACCTCGGCTCAAACTGCCACGTTGGCAGGGACCCCACTGCAGATGTAATTAGAAAGCTGAAATTCTCTTCCCAACTGCTTTTGGGGTTGAGTTTTTTATTGCACTCCTGTGGTTTTGCCACACTGACACGAGCAGCACTTTGCTGGCAGAAGGGACCCGCTCTGGGTGGTCTCCATAGAGCTGGAGTTGGATTTTTCCCTTTACTGCCTCTGTTTCAGCCTCTCATGCAGAAAAGATGCAGCTCAGACATTTTGTTAGCACTAAAAAGAATACTAATGAACTTGCAGGTTGCTGGGTGAGGCACCTAATGACAAGCCACATGCAGAATTGCTTAGCTGAGTCTCCTGGAAGTTTCAGGGATGAGATTTAAATGGACTCAGAATGCAACAACTCACCAAAAAAGCCATTTCTTCCCCTATTTCTGCTTAGTGCAGTACCAGGTGTTTTCCTGCTGCTCAACACCCTCATGAGGCTCTAATACACCTGATCAATGTTGGATATTTTCTATTCTGATCCTATGATTTCCTCTAAATACTGGGGTTGGAATTTATCACCTGACCAGCCAAGTTCAGCCATTTGGACCCCATTTCATAGCAAATGGAGAGAAGAGGCACTGCTAGGACACAATCCGCCTGATCTTTTCAGACACCTGCCTTAGACTGGGATGAATTGCACCCTAAAAAGGCCCATTGCTCCCCAGTGACTGCAAAGGGGGGCTGGACAAACACACTCAGACGCAGGCATCCATCATCTCAGACACCTGCAGTTACAGGAACAGGTATCCCAGGCTGCCCCTCCTTTTCTGGGCTCCTATGGAAATGCTCACAGATTTAGTTTTCGGCAGAATTTTTATCAGTTCCTTTGCTTTTCCTCTCTTCCCCCCTTAGCCCATGTCCTCCTGTAGTCGACAAGAGACAGGACTCTGGGAGATGGGCTGGTCCCTCTCTCTTCCCAAGACCTGCTTGGATCAGGTACCTAATTTCTGGATGCCAGAATTTCTGGATGGATCTAGCTGGGGGCACAGAATCACGACAACCATGACCGAATCAAAGCATCCTGGTTTAAGACATGAATTAAACAGTCTATGACAAGAGCACACTTATCTCCCAAAGTTCATGTCTCACTCAGGTCAAGAGAGCTCTCCCAGCCCTTGGTGGAGGAGCTCTTCAGCAAACAGCTGCCTGAAAATACAGCTGCAGCATCTTGGGGTAAAGATCAGAGCTCTGGAAAAGCATGGATGGAGCTCATTTTGGAGAGGAAACCATGCGTTACCAGAAATAAAAAATAAAGCGCCACATCCCACCTAAGGCAAAGTCCATCTCCACTGAGGAGCTTTCTACAGCACCAAAAAATAGACTCAAATCTAATATCTCTCATGCTGGGGAAAAGTTGGATATGGATCCCATTTTCCAAACTGCCTTGTCTCCAAATAACATACCCTCATACATTTTTAGCCTTGAGTCCTACTGGGATGAGCTTATTCAATCGTGCTTTTCACCTGCACACCTCTGTCTAGCAATCTTCCCCAATAATTCGTGAAGCCTTTGGCCAATTTTAACTAAATTTGACAGAGGAACAGATGGCTCAAAGACATTAAGTACCTGCAAGCCTAGTGCAGATAGGCAGCCAGGTACGGGAGAGGGACGCTGCGAGTGCCCCACGGAGGAAAAGGCCACAGGAAAATGAGATTCATCCTCATCTGAACCTCCGAGAATCCACTCAGCACAAAGCCTTTCCAAACGTCCTCACCACAGGCAGCAAATCATTGACTCCTACTTGGATTAAAATGAAGTAAACTTAAAAGAACCGCGGCTTTATCGGCCTCCGTGCCAGTCAGAGGATGGATTTTGCATATGAAATCAGAGCCTGTGTGACAACTCAGACAAAGGAGGGAAACCAACACGGAAGCAAAGTCAAGTTGCTGCCAGCACCAAGGAACTGCAGGAAATCTTGCACCAAACCTTCCCATGTCTATCCAGAGCCCTTGGACGCTGCAGGCGGGGTGAGGGGATGACTGATGCAGCAAATTTTAGGTGGTTCCTGCACCAAATTTTTCTTGGCTCCATCCAATACATTTCTTGCATCAAGGGAGGGCACAAAACGATCTCAGCGGCCCCGGGCTGGCCCGGCACGCCAGACGCCAGTAATAGAGCTGCTCATCTATTTCCCATCAATGTATCTTCTTAATGAGGGAAGATGGCTTTTTAATAAATAAAAGCTTCCACCAAAAATAGCTGCACGGTCATCTATAATCCCCTGAAAACTTCTAAAGGTCTAAAGTTGAGGCGCAAAGCACAGAGCAGGAGTTAGTGGGGGGTGGTGAGGAAAGAGGGCAGCCACTCCCAAACCTTTAGAGCCAGGAAGAAATGCAGCACACCTTTTCTGCACACACCTGCACATGCCTCTCCCTCCCAGCACTAGAGCAGCATCAAAAGCATTTTGCAAACTAATATTCCCAAAGTCCCAAAGCTTAGGCAAGTACTTTTGTTTCTATTTCAGTGCAGGGGGGAAAGAGGTAAAGAGCAGCAAAGTGACTTCATTGGAAAGGGCTAGCTGGTGGCAGAGTGAGGACAGAGGATGCAGCAGCACCCCTGAGCCAAAACCAGGGAGGGATCAGGCACTGAGCCTCGTGGCCACCTCCCCTTTCCTGTCTATCAACACCATCTCCCCTCTCCTCCAAGCAAAGCAGATTTGTCCACAAAATCAGCTCCGGGTGGTGCAGCCTCGCCCAGCAGGTACAGATGGACTCGCTGATCAAGATGAATCATTTGGCACGTTCCAGTGACCCGGGCGCAACCGCAGAACGGGCTCTTTGCTCAGGGCCCTCTCCAGGGCCAGGGCATCGGGGACAAAAAAATGAGAGGAGCCTCCAGAACAGGCAGGGCCCCCACATCTGGCCCCTCCAACTCATCTGCCCCCTCCCCACCAAGGTCTGGCTTGTTTGCCTCACCGAAGCCCCCACCCCGCTCTCAGACAAGGTTAATAGGGTAGAGAGAGAGCATCTGTTTATGAGAAGGTTATCAAGTGAAAGGCAGTAACGCAGCCTCCAAACCAGCTTTTCATAGCCTCTTACTTATTATTTAATTTGGCTCCAGTACGTGAAATTAGGCTAATGGCTGTTAAGTGGTTAAGGCACGCACATTGTCCATCTGCCGAGAAGGCTCCAGGCCGTTGTTCTGTTTCAAAGGCTAAGGAGGAAAAATAATATGAGAGTTGCATGCTGTTAGTTTGAGAGCTCATAAATGCATTTTTTTTCCCTTTCCCTCGCTTTTATATTTCTTTTATCTCCTGTGCTTTGCCTCTTGCAGCATTAGGAACTTCTGGAAAGCGAGTTACCAGCTTTATTATTTTTTTTTGTCAGTGCTCTTATGCCTTTTTTTGCCTTTATTTTTTTTTTCTAAGTGAAGGAAAGGGTGAGCCAGCCCGTTCCAGCAATGCCACAGCCACCAGCTGTTGCAGCCTTCCCATTCAGCCGAGCTCAGTGCAGCATCCCCCATTTGAGAGCAGGAGAATTAAGCACAAAGCCCTGAGCTTTTGTCTCTTCTCCTTGACACCAGGACTGGCAGCTTCTCTCCACCAACACAACATCAGCTCTGCAGTTTTCCTTACGCACAATCTGGAGCGCTCAACCCCTCCCCACCTGCACTCCTTGCTGCATTTAATGAGCAGTTCTACTCATTGCATGGAAGAAGAGTGTTTTTCTACACATTTTAAACCTTAAATGATGCAAGCTCAGGCTGGAGCTCCCTCTTCCCTTGAGTTTTGCACATAACCAGCACCCACGCGGATTCTCGGGTGTCTCGTACAAGAGTTGAGCTGGTTCTGTCATTACTTCAGAGGAATAATGAGGTCTCTCAAAGCTTTACTGTTTTCATGGGAGTTGTAGGAATGTAACCTCCCTGTAAAACCTGACCAAAAACCAGGCGGCTGATTCACAAAAGCTAGCAGGAATGGTGAAGGGGAAAAGGGACACCTGGACCTTTCTTCCATGCATCCACAAAGAAGGTGCGAATGACTTTAAGGCAGATGAGCTACAGACAGCAAGGCTAAACTGCATGACATGACAGCTAAACTGCATGTCAAACCCAGCCAAAAATCCTTGGAATCACGGGATCACAGAGTGGTTTGGGTTGCAAGTTTAAAGGCCATCAAGTCCCATCCCCCTGCCAGGGGCGCCTTCTACTATCCCAGGTTATTCCAAGCCCCATCCAACCTAGCCTGGAACGTTTTCAGTGACAGGGCAGCCACATCTTCTCTGGGCAACCCATGCCAGGGCCCCAGCACCCTCACAGGGATTGGGAATTTCACCCCAATGTCCCACCTAACCCTGCCCTCTCACAGTGGGACGCCATTCCCCTTTGTTCCATCAGGCCAGGGAAACTGCTTTACCTGACAGCAGCCCTGGAAAGGAGGGGGCTCTGAGGAGGGGAACAGCAGGCAGGAGAGGGAAGGGAAGGAACCCTCCAGCCACTGCAAAAAAATAGGAGCCCAGAGCCATCTCTGTCCCTTGTGCAGGAGCTGAGCTGACTCTGAGCAAGGAGGGTTATTTATGGGGACACGAGGAAGGAGAAGGCAGCTGACGAGCAGATCTCATTTTCCTCCATTACTGCAACAACCCCACTTGAAATCCAACTTTATTTCTTCCTTTCCAAGCCAGGGATAAAATAAATAACTGAATGCCACAAACAAAGTCAGCCTTCCGTCCTTGTTATCCCCTGATTTTGCCAGAGGTTAGCGGGGTGGTTTCAGGCTCGCAGCAGGGGAAACAAGCAGCAGTTGGCAGCACCAGGAGAAAAGATTGGAGCATTTACCAACAGGCTTGTCCCCTCACCTCTCCTGAAAGGAGCCCCCAGTGCTGCTTTTGCACAGAAACACTTTTCAGGGCATAGCTGTGGCATCCAGGCTTGCCATCTGCTCTATCTCCCCTGGCTTTATCCCTCAGTACTGCCTCTCTCACCAGGTGTCTGCATGAATTACTCCTCCCCACTTGCACCTTTGTTCACAGGGTATGTAAATATAAATAGATATTTATCTTTAAAAAAAATCTTTACACTTTAGCATACAAATATAGGGGTTTTTTTTTACATATTGGGGGTTGGCACTAGGTTATTTTTAAGGCCCCTTCCAGCCCGAGCATTTCTATGATCCCATGATTAACACACACAAATTTGGTCTCTGTGTGTGCCGATGGCTGACACGTGCAGAACGAATTGTGCTCAGGGGGTGCTTTGTTATACCACTCAACCCCTAAATTCCCAGCCCTATACTCATTTTGACACTGCTCTCCTGCTTCCCTGCTGAACCTGACCCAAACCACACCATCCAGACCGTGTTTTCTGAGGAAAGATATGAGGAAAACAGGAAATTAAGCTGCTGGTGCTGCCTGACGGGAGGATGAAGCGGCTGTGTGCTGGAATAACCACCAAAGCGAGATGCTCAGCCCATGTCCTGCAGCTCTGCACCTGCTTGTGCTGACAAATAACTGCCCAGCCTGCAGAGCATTCTGGGACTATGGAAGGGAGCAGGGTTTTTTCACAGAAAACTGCCCAGCTTTGGTCGACCAGTGCGGGAATCTCACGCTGGTGCCGCGGTTTCTGGGGGGGGAAGTGAGCTGGTGCAATATTTTTATTTGACACTGGCAGAAGCCCTGCTCTGACACATTTTTCCCTGTTCTGCTGCCAGCGCTGTTTAATTCCCGTGGCAGGCTGGCGGGAGCGGCGAAGCGATCCTAGCAGAAGTCTGACACCAGGAGAGCTCTGTGTGAATAGCATAGCCTGCAAATCTGCAGGATAGAGAATATCTGAAAACCAGGTTAAGGGATAAATACTGACAAGCCCTGACTGGAGAACAGAGTGTTCATTCAAACACCTGCATGAACTGGAGGATTGTTTCGGTTTTCCCTCTAAATGCTGCTGAAGCAGGTGATGGAGCCACATGGAAAACCAGAAGGGGGAGGCAATTCAGAACCTCCAACCTGCTCCTGGAGTGTGGGGGGCTTCCATCTGAAACTGGGGGAAGTTGGCAGGGCAGGGTTTGCAGGAAGCATCCTTCAAGGAGTCCTACCCCTTACCACGCTGCCAGGAAGCATATGCAAGGAAAAGAAGGATTACAGCACTTTGCTTCTGATCATCCCTGTTTTGAAGGGGTTTTTTGGCCTTAGTCGCCAGCAATTTTGGCAAGAGGTTTCCCAAGCACTGAGCTGGCAGTTGTAGGGAAGAGGGTGGCTTTATCCAAGACATAAAAATCCGGGGAGATGGCTTTGAACTAAAGCTGATGCAGGAGAAAGACAAAAAGGAAATATCCTCGTGGGCACAGCAGCTGCTTCACAGACAGCAGGGAAAATTTGTGGAGGGGAGGCTGAGCTCAGAGTAGAGTTTTTCCCAGACTGTAGGATCACAGTGTGGAAGGAGGAGACCTGAGGAGGATAGGCTCCATTTTTTTCCTCTGATTCCTTTTAGAAAGGGAAGCTTTGACCCCCTCCTCTGTCTCAGGGGAGCAGGGAAAGAGGACACGCTGCTCACAGCCTGCAGCCTCGCTGGTGGGACGGGAAATTGCTCTGCTCCTGCTGGGATCTGCAGCCCTGGCCTCTATGGGGAGTGATGGATGAAAGGGAGGGAGAGGAGGAGGAAGCTGTGTCTTAAGGCTCTGCAGCAGCAAATGGCCTCAGCTATTAGAACTGAGTGGGCAGCTGTGTATCACTCTGGATTTTCTGCCTGTTTCATCACTAGCAGTGACTCAGGAATATTCTTCATCGCCCTCAAGCGAGGATATGATCATTTTCTGCCACTTGAGATGAAGCTAATTTTACAGCAGCTTAGAGGGAGAGAGATGTCATGTGCTGATTTCTGTACTGTCTGCATCACCCAGTGCTGCAGCACGGCCAGGCCTTAGGTGCTGACAGCTGGAAGCTAAACCACCCTGCACCAGGACAGAAAATCCAGGGAAAGGGGGTTTGGAGCTGCAAGGCCCAGAAAGATGAGAGCAGAAAAGCAGCGCAGAATCAAGAATTTCCAGCAAGGAAAAATCTAACAGCATCCCTTCTCTGGGTTCATAAAATCCCAACGTAGCTTTGAATGGATGGGACCTTAAAGATCATCTTGTTCTACCTCCTGCCATGGGCAGGGACACCTTCCACTACCCCAGGTTGCTCCAAGCCCTGCTCAAGCTGGCCTTGGACATTTCCAGGGCTGCAGCAGCCGCAACTTTTCTGGACAACGTGTGCCAGTCCTGTTCATTAGTAGGAGAAACATCGTGAGTGCCTGAAGGTGTAGAATCTGCTCCTGACAGGACAAGTGTGCTGAGCAAGACCAATGGACAGAAGGCAGATCTCCAAGGGCTGATCTCACCACTCAAATCCAACCAGCCCCAGAGACTCCAAATTTACCAAAGCCAAATCCTGGTGAGGGAGTAGCCCACTTTTCACAGAACTCCAGAATGGTTTGGGTAATGGAAGCAACCTTAAATCTCATCTCCATCCAACTCCCTGCCACGGGCAGGGACACCTTCCACAAGACCAAGTTGCTCAAAGCGCAAAGCATTCACAATGCTGGTACCAAATCACGCCCTTGGCACATCAGATCCTGGGTCTGGCTGAGCTCCCCCTCTGATCCTATCAGAGCTTCCCAAGGAGCTGGGATGAGACAGCAGCAGAACCAAGTGCCACCACCAGCACTGCAGCTGGCCCGCCCGGGCTCCTGGCTGGGAACCAGCCCTATGGCCACATTCAGATGGGTTTTCTTGCTCACTGCACAGGTCATGTATTTATTTCTGAGATGCAAAAGCTGCCTTCTCACCAGGCCCTGGCAGTGCCTCGCCAGGCTCCCTGTGCAAAGCCATGGTGTCCCAGCCACTGCCCGGCATGTGATTCCTTGACAGCCCTGGATTCGGGAGCTAACTGGCAGTGGTGGCTGCCTTTGCAGGGGAAACGGAGCAGCGCTGCCAGCTTTTCGTGACAAAGGGAGTGTTTATAACAGGCACGGTGACAGCTGTCCGAATGCCACATTTATTTACAAAACGTTCGTTAAATTACTGACAGTTGGCGCCGCGCAGGGAAGCTGAGAGGAGGAAGAGCTGACACGTCCCCGGTGCGCTCATTCAGCAGCCCCACGGTGCCTCTCAGCAGCCTCCCCTGCCAGCGTGGGTGGCACAGCCCTTTGCTCAGGCTGTCACTGCACCTTCTGTGCTCCCCTTCCCACCAAACCTGCAAGGGGATCATCCTGCAACTCCCACCCACCCCAGAGGGTCAGTGTCAGGACCCAGCACATCCCTCTGGCTGTCCTGAGCAGCCCAGACCCCTGCCAGGGGGCTCAGAGACCCTGGCACAGAGCCCAAAACACCTGTGGGTTTGATTATGACCCGTGGAGCAAATGACCAACTTTGTATGAAGATCAGCAACCCACAACAGTTTAAGTAGAATATTAGCAAAGTTATCACAGGGTGGAAAAGTAGATTTTGGGGGTTTTGGTATGGAGGTTCTGAAGGCGACATGGAGGGAACTGGGTGTGTCCAGCCTTTCTCCTTCTTCTTCTTCTTGGCCTCCATTTTCTGCTGTGATGGTGGCACTTACTGGTTGGTTTAGAGTAGAAGCTCACTGTCTAACATAGGTGATAGGTATTGGAAAGTAATTGTAAATATTGTACATGTAGTTTTTAGTATAAAGACATAACACTGCCCTGGGGGCAGGCAGAGTGCCTTAGACTGTCTTGCTGAGCTGACTTCAGGAGAGCAGGAGAAAATTTTTTATAGATAAGAGACAATAAACAACCTTGAGACAAAGAAATGAAGAGCTCTGACTCCTTCTTCGAGCACTGGGCTAGGAAAAGAGACTTTCAGACTTTTCTCAAGGTCACTCTGACCAGCAGAGATCCCGACAGGTCAGAGCCACCAAGGTGGGTGAAGTTCCTCCTAACAATGCACGGCCACCAAGCCTGCAGCCTTTTCTAGAAAGATCAAGAGGATGTTGATAACCCTGTGATCCCTTCAGATTATTTCAGGCAGCGCCACTTGAATGGATGGAGGTCACCAAGAGCACCTCTGGATGGCCAAAAATGTCTGTGTTGTTTTCAGACTCACAGAGGTGGCTGAGGTGAAGGCCCCGTGTCTGCTGAGCAATCTCAACAGTCTGCAAGCTGCTGGCTCGGAACCAGCAAGGAAATTGCAGCTGCCATCCTCCAGGAGACAAGGACAACAGGAGAAATTTAGGAGCGCAGCTGACTTGCACCGGTGAAAGCATCTCCCCTGACCAACCAGCTCCATGATGAAGCAACAACAACCCGAGATGGGATTTTGACTTTCTGACCACGGAAATGTTCAGGGTGGAAAAGACCTCTAAGGCCATCAACTCCAACCATTCCCCCAGGCCACCACTCACCCTTGTCCCCAAGTGCCACATGCATGTGGCTTTTAAATCCCTCCAAGGATGAGAAGGGATTCTTCATTCCAGTGCTTGACATCCCTTTTGGTACAAAAATATCCCCTAATATCCAAACGAAACCTCCCCTGGTGCAATTTAAAGTTGTTTCTTCTTGTCCTATCACTCATTACTCGTGAGAAGAAACCAACCCCCACATCCTGTCACAGAATGCAAGAGAGGGAAGAGACTCTTTAATTCCACTGGTCAAGGCCAACAAGATACCTTTGGCTCCTCGTGTTTGTAGAGGACTAAATCACATCACTTGCACACACACACCATGAGGAACCTCCAAACTGCTCCCTCCCAACGCTGCCACGTCCTGCCCTGACTCCCACACTGTGGAGGTTTGCAGAGCAAACAGGGTCCTGACGTGCCTTGGCCAGCTGGAAATTTGGCCTTGGAAAACATCATTCAAAATCAACTTTGTCTGATTCAAACAAAGCAGCTCTTCCACATAGTAGTGAGAAATGGCAGGGATGAAGTTTGATGAAAAATCAACCCAAGATGTAAAGCAGCTTTGAGGTGAGTAGGGAAAGATTTATTCTCAGCTAAAGGGAAACTGTGCGCACCCAGAAATCCTTCCCTCCTGAGGCTGAATGAAATCAGAATCTTGTTACTTCTTATAAAACACTTTTAAACCAAATCTTGCTTTAGCTTCATCAGAGAACTTCCTGTAACATTTGAGAAGATGCTTCATTGAACTCACAAACTCAGATAGAAAGAAATACTACTTTTCCAAGCAAACCCAAACCTGCCCTCTCCCCCACAAGGCAATTCTAAGTCAAATCCTTTCCAGTCAAGGTATGCAAGAAAGAAATGGATGGTTTAATAAAAATATGTGGGTTTGAATTAAAAAAAGAAAAAGTATTTTCTTATTTAACAAATGATAAAAGTATGAAATTTTTGAATGAAATTAGACAGAGGTGCTCTCCCAGCTCCTGCTGAATAGTAATGGAAGAAAAAGGACTTGGAAAATACTTCCTTGAATTTTCACCTCAGTCACCTTTCCTTTGAGCTCATCAAGAGCTTTCTACTGGACTGTGAGAAAAGAAAAGGAATGCAAGATAATTAAATGTTATCTTCATGGTTTTTAAGGTTATTTAAGGAATAAAGCTCTACACATATAATTGACTGAATTTGGAGGACTGAAGGATAAGAACCCAAATATGCCTTCAAATATTACTGCTGTGCCTATCTGCAGGTCCAAAGCATCTTGAGATTTGGTAGTGTCTTTGAGCCTGGAGCTGCCCTGCTCTCCTTTCATACCTTTGAGAATTTGCTTTTCTCAACAGCTTCCTCTCATTCTTCTTATTAGAGATGAGTAAAAACCATGAGGCTGAAAAACACGCTGCTTTTGCTGAACTGAGGATGTGAAGCTGCGAAAATAATGATCCCACCATGACAAAAAAAGGGAAAAAGAGACTCAAAAATCCCAAGTAATGAATGTTTGGATCATGGCCGGGGCTCTGCATGTGTCTGATAAAACAGACACAGGTGTCAGAGCCATTTATGGTTGCAGGCACAGAGCCGGTCAAAATCTCCCATCTCTGGGAAAAAAATCCTGTGATATTTCACCAGCTGCTTATGTTGGAAGGTGGTTTTATCCCTTATTTACTCTGTCCTCATTGACATGCAGAGCTGGACTCGCTCCTCTCCTGTTTGACCCTTGGTGTCCTTTCCTATTCAGCACTGTCCCCAAAGGTGTTCCTGCCTTCAGACCAGGCTCAGCTCCCCAGACCCCGTCCCAATTCTCTCCCTGATTTTTCCAGGGAAGAATCCAGCTGCAAAGTCAAGTTTGCCTGTAGATTTTCCTTACCCACCCATCTGCCTCCTCACTTTGCACATAAACTGAGGATGCTTCCCAGCGTGACTGTGGCGGTGACAGCCAACACCACTCCCTGACAGCTGAAGAATCCTTATTTAAACCAGCATTTTTAATATCCTCATGATGGAGATGCTGTTGGCGGTTCAGCAGACGCTGCAGCAACCACACAGCCAAGGCTGAGCCTCAGACTTGGCTCCTTCACAGCCTTGCACCTCTGAGAACTAAACCCAAGGAGAGCAGAAGGTATTTCCCACTTGCTTTGCAAAAGGTGCCGCATGCAACAACGAGCAAACCCCGAGGAGAAGGAATTCCACATTGCTATTCCACACACAACCCGTTCACAGTCTGCATACTGGAGCAGGACTGAAATGCTGTCTTCCAACCTGATCCCCAGTCCATTACAGTTGGGATAAAGACTCGTGGTGACATTAATGAGCACTGGATCAGCCCCTTTGCTGGCATAAATCTCTCTGTCGCATCAGTGGGATTGCATTTTCCCCATTTGCCTGTTTGTTTGGCTCTGGATTCTCATTACAATTTCTATTAGCCCAGGCTCCCACTGATGTGGTCGTAGATTAGTTCCTTCCTGATTTTTTTCCTCTGAAGGAAAATAAGGGTGTCTGAGCTCAAAGTGGCAGGTTTTGGCAGGTCTGGGGGGAAGAAAACAACTCTGTCTGATCAAGAAGAGAATTTTTCCAACAGCACAGACTGCAGTTACTCCAGTGAAGCCAACAGAAGTGACAAATACTTGGGCAAGCTGAAGATGACCCACATCCCCAGCCCACCTCTGCTAACACACACGTGGAGCTGCCAGTTCAGGGCAGCAGTGCCAGCAGCAGCGTGGCCCAAAGGGCTCTGCCAGGGTGGCACTGGGACAGCACACCAGGACAGCCAAAGGCTAGAGGTGAGGCCAGGTGCCGTCCCTTGGATTGGCGCCCATAAGTGCTCGATTCCAAGGCTTACATCAGCTCATGGTTCTGGTGAGGGAGATTCAGAGCAGGCCTGGGGGCTGTGAGCAGCCCCACAGAGGCATTGCTTCCCCAGATTCCAATATCCCTAATTTTACTGCAGCTCCCACCTAACCATCCACCCTGCCAGCAGCTCTGCAGTACCCCAGCCACACACCAGGTATCCTCAATGTGACAATTCCTTGCCATGTCCAAGCAAATAAATCTCCCAGTCCCCTCTTCATACCCCAAGCTAGGGCAGGACATGGGTGGACACCTCTGGTGCCCTCCAGTAGGACACTTTTAGCATTTTCCTCGCAGAGGGATGAATCCTGCCACAAAGAGACTGCAACGCAAGCAGATGACTCATGGAGCAGAGAAAGGAAGCGTTGCAATTGCTGTGCACGAATCAAGACATTTATAGGGCCTGGGAGGGCACCTAACGTCACACCAGGAGCTCAGGGCAGGGCTGGCAACTGAAATTCCATTTCCTAAGCCTGCCTTAACCATTACAAACACCAGCCCAGCATGCCTCCACTGTGGGGCTGCTCTGGCCTCCCTTCCCCATGCCAAGGTAAAGCCCGCTTGACTTCAGCCTTTCCAGATGTGAGATGCTTAAGCCAGGGTGGAGATGCCAGCTCCACAAAAGCCCATTTGTCCCCTAGGAGACCCCAGCTCCAGTGAACCAGAGGCAGCAGCTCTACCAGGATAGCTATAAAGGGAAACCCTCCTCTGGCACAGCAATCAGGAGCTTGTCTCATCTCAGATGGAAATTGCACTCAGGAAAAAAAAAAAAAAAAAAATAATCCATGCATATGACAATTTTTTTTTCACCACTTTAAGCTGATTCCATCTCCGAGATGGGAGAGAGGTGGCAGAGATTTGCTGACATGTCACTTTAGTAATAAACTCCTCTTTCAGAAACGTGCCATCGCCAGCAGAGCAAGCGGCTCGTGAGCTACAAACCCCACACGTGGGGACCCTGCAGCCTCTCCCACGGGGCATCCCCAGCAATGTGGGGACAAAACCCTGACCAGAAAGGAGGACCCAGCAAGAGGAGAGAGGCAGGGGTGAAGTGGCACCGTGAGGGATGCAGAACATGCTCTGCTCCTTCCTCACCTCAATGCAAGAGGGGTCACCACAGCCCTGAATTGATTCCCTAAACCTCAGGATGGAAAGGAGAGAGGTTTGAAGGAGAAGGACAAAGGTGGTGGATACTGGAGAATTAGTGGAATTAACTTAGGTTAAGACATGAGTGAGCAGCTTAGCTCCATCCCTACACGGCTGCTGGAAGCTGCTCCCAGCCCATCCCAGGTGCTCAGAATTCCTTTACTGCTCAGGAACTGGGAAAAGCAAAGGTGTGACACCTTGGCCTCTGCAAGCCCCAGCTATATCTCCCCTCTTGGCCTTGGGAAGTAGTTAGGCAAGCAGTCAGGAGTCTCTGAAATAATTAACTCAGCAGGATGAAAACCACCAGGTACTGGGTGTGGAGACCATGGGAATGGGATGGCCTTTGCACAGGTCTGAGCCTGGAGAGGTAGATGAGCACTGATCTGGAAATGAGGAATGTGCAGGGAAGGGGGCAGTAGGCTGGGCAGGGCGGGAGATGGGAATACCTGACTTGGGGTGTTCTCAGCTGGTGGGGCAGGGTGGGCAGGCAGCACTCGCTCAGCGGGGTTATTGCAGCTCAGAGTGGGAGTGGGAGCCTGGAGCAAAACGGACACAGAGCTGGGCAGCCACCAGAGGAGGTTTAGCAATCATGGCTGGCCCCTTTCATCATCATCCTCTCCCCTGGCTGGCTTTTGTTACTCACACCAGGAGCCCAGCCCGGCGCTGGGCGCTGCTCTCTGAGCCCCCCTGAACCCCCCATGACTCAGCCAAGGCTTTCCCAGGCACAGACAGCCTGGAATGGGTTCCCCTGGCCTCCTCCCCCTGCAGGATTTCTGCACTCATTGACTGCAAACCACAAAGGCAGCTGCCCAAAACCTCAGCGAGAATCGCCCTCACTCAAACGCTGGCAGGAAAAGCACTGGGGGAGACTCGGAGGCTCCCCCAGGACCTGGGTGCTGGAACACACCACAAATTACCCATTGGAGATCATTCCTATTTTTCTATTGCACAATAAAAACACAGCGAGGCAAATTCCTGCGAATAAAGGGGAAAAGATGGGGCAGCAAAGAGTCACAGAAAACAGACCCATCTCTGAAAAATAGTCTTTTCTGCTTAGCAAACAAGCACTTTCTGTTTGCACCCATCAAACAAACATGCTTGATTTTGTTTTGTTTCACAGCCAAGTCATCATTTCTCCAAAATTATTTCAAGAGCACAACAGGGGCCAAATAAATTTGCAATACAGGCTTAGGTAAAGAATGACAGAGCTCAGCGGCAAAGCTCAGAGCCCTTTTCAAAGCCTGTGTGGAAACCACAAGAAACATCAGGGTTAAAAAAAAGCTTTGCCTCATGTTTAACTCAAATTTGACTTTCAGTGTTGGAATCAAAAGGGGAACAAATGAAGGCATTGCATCACCCTGCCAAGGAAACCAGAGGAGATGGACAGAGGAGCACCGTGGATTTGGGGGGACACCATGCAGGCGCCTGTGCTGCTGATGGGAATGTCAGAGCCTCGCCATGGAAAGCGCTGACTGATGCCAATTAAAGTGAAATCATAATCAAGCCATTTGTTTTGGTGCCCAGAGAGCTGCTCCAAAGGTCTCAGTAATGCCTGGACTCGGTTCAAGCGCTGCATGAAGTTCAGGATGGGTCCTCTCAGCATGAACCGCTCAGTACTGGTGAGGGCAGAGCTGTCTGGACATGGTGGGAGGGGATGAAGATCAGCCTCATCCTCAAAATCTGTGCTTGGAAACACAAGGAAGGACAGAAAACTCTGACCTTCACCTGCACACAATTCCTCAGGGTAACCCCAAGGGCAGGACCAGCACATCCATCAGTAAAAACACAGCACTGTGACACAACACCCTCAAACCCTTTCCCTATTCCTGCAGGTTTTGCTGCACCCAGGAGTAAATCCTACCCCTCCTATCCCAGGCAGCAGCCCTAACCCAACACCTAAAGCTTGATTTAAATTTAATACAGTGATCCAAAGTGCTGGTGCCCATGACATGCCTGTACCCTCCAGCAGAAACATCATGAGATGGAAGGAAATGTCTGAACACCTCCAACGTCTCTGGTCCTAAACTGATTCCCCACAGTGGATTGTACAGAGCAAAGCCTTTACAACAGAGAAGTCTCCTTGCAGCTTTTAATCCAGCTTTTTTCCCAGCACTGAATTCACTCTGCTTGGAGGGACTGAGCTGAAAAGAGCCTCTTGGCAGGGCACTGCTGCTCGGGCTCCTCAGCACCTGCCACCCCAATAAAATAACCCATTTCCAACAGCCAAAGCCTCTCCCTTGGGAAGAGGGTGGGACAGGATTTCCAAGTGCTCCAGAGAAAGAGCAACTTCTGCTGCTGCGTTTTCAGCTTGTTCTTCCCTTTTGGCATCTGTGAAACACCAAGAAGGGACCTCTAGAAACATCTCTCCTTCCAAATCCTTGGCTGCAGCTCCCTGTCCTCCCACCTTGCATGGAAATGAGTGGGATTGGATTAGACCTGATTTTTTTTTTTCCCTTTTCTGACTGCCACCCATGCAGGGCTGGGCAGGAGGTGGCCAGGAGCATCGCTGGGGTCTGCCAGAGCCTTTGTAGCAGCATTGCTATTCTGCACAAGTTAACTCCTCCACAACAGATCGATGGGCACACCGGGCTGGGAGGGGAGCAGGCAGGAAGATTCATGCTTCCTTGATTTCCTCTGGTTTTCCCATGCTCTGCTCCTCCTGGTGCAGCACAGCAGGGACTGACCAGGGGATGCAGCAATGTCCCACTGCCTGCTGGGCCAACTGCTCCCACCTCAAACCAGCAGGAAAACACCTCCAAACGCCACACCTGCACGTCCCTGTCTCCACAGCAGGGCATGGAGCTGGCAGTGGCAGCAAGCCATTCATTTCCAAGAGCAACCCCTGCTCCAGGGGCAGGACAGCAGGAATGTCATCAGTGGGAATGGAATCTGCACAGGCCGCACATCCCAAAGCCCACAGGCCCCTCTCCTGGGGCACACCTGTACTGGCAAGGCACCTATCGAGGGACACCAGAGCGGCTCCCAGCTCTACAGGGATGCACCCATGGCAGCTCTGGGATGATGGCACCCTGCTGTCCTCCCTCCCTCCCCAGAGCCCCTCCCAGGGGCAGGATTTGTCCCCCTTCCCATGAAGCCTCCCTGGCAGAAGAATCCCTCCTGCTGACTCACCCATGCTTCCCTTTGTTCTCCTCCAACACCAGCGCCCACCCAGTGCCAGGGCAGAGCACCTCAATCCTGGTGTGGATCAAGACCCCTGATCTACACCCAAAACCCTGTGCAGGCCCCCACAAGAGCCTCTCCTCACAAGTTTGCAGAGCACCCACCCCGTGTGTTTCACTGCCCAGACCCCCAGTAGCCGTCTCTCTTTGACAGCAGGATCTGTAGGAATTTTGGCACTTGGGAGAACACAGCGATTCAGGAAAGAAAAGGAGCTACTACTTTTTTAAACCAAGCTCAAATTCCAAAGCAAGACACTCCATGCTCCATCCTCTGCCACCCATTTGCAGCCTCTTTGCCCAGTTGTGCCATGACACAAGACAAACCCAGAGGAATGGCCACAACACAGCTCCCACCCTCCCTCCCAGGAGCTGGGAGGGGCTGGGGAGGAGGACACAAGATTTGGCTGCAAACAACTGAATTGCAGGAAAATTCCTGCTGAAATTCCTCCCGGAGCTTTTTTTCCTGCCCTGGCTTGGCACTTGGGAGAACACAGCGATTCAGGAAAGAAATTTTACTATTTTTTTAACCAAGCTCAAATTCCTAAGCAAGACACTCTTGTCCTCCATCCTCTGCCACCCATTCTGCAGCCTCTTTGCCCAGTTGTGCCATGACACATGACCATTCCTCTGGGTTTGCCACAACACAGCTCCCACCCTCCCTCCCAGGAGCTGGGAGCTGGGGAGGGGGACACAAGATTTGGCTGCAAACAACTGAATTGCAGGAAAATTCCTCCTGGGGCACTTGGGAGAACACAGCAATTCAGGAAAGAAAATTCCAAAGCAAGACACTCCATCCTCCATCCTCTGCCACCTTTTCCAGCCTCTTTGCCCAGTTGTGCCATGACAAGACAAATCCAGAGGAATGGCCATAACACAAATCCCACCCTCCTGGGAGCTGGGGAGGGGGACACAAGATTTGGCTGCAAACAACTGAGTTGCAGGAAAATTCCTGCTGCAATTCCTGCCGGGGCTTTTTTTCCTGCCCTGGCTTGGCCCCTCTCCACGGGCTGGCCTAAAGCAGGAGTGCAGTGTCACCGCACACGCCCAGCTGGCCCCGCAGATGTTGGTGTCACCTATGCAAAGCCCCGGAGGAACGAAGTCGCTCCCGAGCATGCCGGAGTTGCAAGCGCCGCTTCCCAGCGCTGCAATTAAAACCTGGCTTTTGATTTTTAATGTCCCTATAAACATCCTCTGGGATGACTGCGCCCATCTGCTGTGAGGACAGGGACGAGTGTCTGGGCATAAGATGTCCCAGAAATTATGCTGAGCAAAATTACGGATTCCTCGGCAGCCCCTGGACCCCTCGGATCGCTGCTGCAGGAGGCAGGACCCTGGTGCAACGCCCTGCCCCCATTTCTCCCCTTCCCAGGGAGGGAATGCTGCCGGGGAGCAGCAGCCCCCTGCCCCTGGAGCACGGGGATTTTTAAGGAACGGAGCATTAACCTGCCCCGTCCTGCGCTTCTCTATTCCAGCAGGTCTGGAGCTGAGATAAAGGCACAAAGCCACACCAGGGGGTCACCAGCTGCCCCTTTCCCCAGGCTGGGGCGGTGTGACACGGGTGCAGCCACCCCGGGCACTGCCCTCCAGGAGCAGAGCAGGGTTTACCTGCACCGAACGCGGCCGGAGTGCCCGAGCCACGGCACCCGCAGCAGCAATGGAGCCCCTGCCTCGCACTGCTGTGGGGCAGGACGCCGAAATTTTCCCCCATCCCCTCATTTTTCATCCCCCAGTAACTTTCCCCAACACAACTGGGAGGGCTGAGCCCGAGCCCGATCCCCTGGCACTCCGATCTCTCATCGCGCTGCCCGTACCATCGTACGCCGCCAACCCGCACGGCGCAACCCGCGCGGGGAAACTGAGTCACGACCCCAAAGTCACCACGCAAGCAGCACCCCCGACCCCCCCAAGCCCCCGTGCGGCTGCTCCTACCTGAGCGTGGCGCTCTCCCCTTGCCGCACTGTCACGTTGTCCATGGCTTTGGGGAAGGTGGCATCTCCGCTGCGCACGGGCACTCCTGCGGGCACAAGGAAGAGCAGCCTGAGACAGAGGACGACCAGGCACCTCCAGGGCAGGGCCAAGCACCCACCGACCCCCATCCTGGGCAGCGGGGACTTTTCCAACAGGCAAAAAACACACCCGACAAGGCGAAAAGGGGGAAGGGGTGGGTGGAGAGGAGGGATGGGGGGGAGCAAAACCACCGGGGCGAGCGCTGCGGAGCTCCACGGAGATCAGGAGAGCCCCCGGCAAGGCTGGCTGCGAGCGCTGAGCCTGCCGAGCGGCATCGGAGGGAGTCCCGCTGTCCTCGGGCGAGGGAGGAGGACGGGAGGGCCGGGGGGAGGAGGAGGAAGAGGAGGAGGAGAAGTGGCAAAGGTGCTGGGCGAGCCGGTTCTTCGGGCAGCAGTCCGAGGCTCACTTGGGCGAGGAGGCGCCGGGGGGGCCCGGCTGTACCCCACTCCCGCACGCTTGTCCCGAGGCGGGGGCAGTCCAAAAACCAGTAAAAACCCCAAAAAAAACACCCCCGAGGCGAGCTAGCAAAGGTGTCCAGGCGCGAGAAGGCACAGCGGGCAGAAGCCTTCGGGATGCCCTGCAGCTCCTCTCCTCCCGCCCCGCTGCCGGGGGACGGGTCCAGGCGGGACGCAGGCTGGGGATGGGAGGACGGCGGGATGCAGAACGCGGGGATGTCAGGCTGCCGGAGCCCCTGGCTGGCCTCAGCGGCGGGCGGGGGGGACGCGGGGGGGCGGCGGCGGCAGCAGCACCCCGGCCCCGGCCGGCAGCATCCCCGGGGTTGTCATGGCAGCGGCTCCAGCGCTGCCCGGCGCCTCGGCTCCCGCACGGCCCGAGCCCCGCACAGGGCGGCAGGGCGGGCGGCGGCGGGGCGGGATGCGCAGGAGGACACGCGCGTTAACCCCCGCCGCGCCGCGCTCTGCGGGGGCACGGCGAGACCCCCGCTCCTTTCTCCTCTCTCCCCCTGCGCTTACCTGCGTCCCGCAGCCGGCACCGCACAACTCTCCCCTCCGCCCTCCTCTACCTCCGCGCCTTCCCCATCCCAGGCGGCAAAGTCTCTGTGCAAGAGGGGAAACTGAGGCACGGGTAATATCCCCCCCCTTCCTCCCCAGGCAGGTGATGATGAGGAGAAGCAGGAGCGTGTCCTCCTGGTCCCCTGCACCTCACAGACACAGCGTGAGCTTAAGTGGCAAATTCCTCCCCAGCCGCAAGTACGGTCCCCGTGTACTTTTTATCAGCTCATAATTTAACAAATATCACATTTGCTTATGCCGAGTAATTCCTCCTTCCCTCCGCTAGTGGCTAAACACATTAATATTTCCAGGCACAGATCCATGCTGGTAAAAAGGTGCTGGGGAGCATCCTCAGAGCAGAGAGTCCTGGAGGCAGCAGTCAAATGTCAGCTCTTGGGGTGCTGCACCCCTCAAACCCCCCAGCTGTCACAGCCCAGCCTCAGGGAACACCAGATCTCCCCCCTTGCTGTGCCCAATGCCTTCCTTGCTTTGCCTTACCCAAAAATCCTCCCTCCATTCCCCCACCGTGTGCTCGGCAGCTTTTGCACGGCACCAACGTGGGGTGGTGGGGTTTTTTTGTTGTTGTTTTTGAGTTTGCTGCTGGCAACCTGAGCTGGATTCAAACTGGTGACCTAGATGTGAAAGGATCCGTAGCCCGTTACTAATCCCTGGAGTCTCCGAATCCCCTGTAAACTACTGCTTAATTCACTAACTGTGCTATTTAATCTCTAAAACATTATGAGCTGTGCCGGGCAGAGGAAACACTCCATCAAATAAAGCTTTATTATTGTTGTGCATGCTGGCTGGTCATACGAGAAGGGGATTGCTCTGCAAGTCTCTCTACTTTTTCCTTGTCTGAAGGTTCTCTGCTCCTTGAATTTAGCGCTGGTGGGACGTGCTGCCTCCAGCCCTGTGCTTTCCCAGAGGAAACCGCAGCTTTCCCCGGCTCTTGGCACAAGGACTTTAATCCCCGCAGTGAACTCGCCCGTCAGAACTGGCAAGGGAGGGGGGAACGCCGCATACAGAGGATCCTTTGGGGCCACAAATTACATGGGAGGGGTCTCTGAAACCTCACTGCGTAAGGAGAGGCCGTCACAGGCAGGGGGAAAGGCTGTCCGGGGCTGTGTCATTGCACCGGGGTGTACAAGACAGCAGAGAATAAAGCACAGCGATCCTGCTGATGGCTGCGGCATCCAGGCACCCCCGGCAGGATGGGGACCCCGCTGGGATACCTGCAGCACCATCACACGAGAGCTCGCTCTTTGTGGGGCCGCTCCTTTGAACGGGCAGAGACCAACTCCTGTGTCAGCAAAAGCAGAGGGATTCCAATAACCACAGCCAGTTAACCTTTTAACACGGAATTCAGCCCCGCATCGCCAGGAGCATCTTAAATTACGAGCGAAAAAACACCTCCCTGCACTGAAATCATGCGAGGCTGGGGCAGATGTGACCTGCAGAGCCGTTCCAGCCCTTGCCAGGGCTGAATTTGGCCCACTGTTAGGAGATCATCAGCAGCATTGTTTGAAAATCCCAAGGAATTTACATCCAATATGCTCCTGCATACTAAAGCCCGGCAGAATCCCTGGTCTCCCTCCCTCTCTTGCATACATACAATGTACATATAAATCAGCCTGTCACAGCTCGTCTCTTTTCTGACAGCTGTAATTGCTTCGGACTATAAAAATATCTATAGACAATAAACACAACGCGGGAAAACAGCAAAGAGAAAACCAAATCAAGGTTCCTTTAAATAATTCAGTTGCTCCAGCAGCAGTGGAGCCAGCAACTGAGTCCAGCTGTGAAGGTTCAGCAGCGAGAGAAAGAGAGCTTTGTAGCCTTCTCTGGGGATGAGAGAGTCTTTTTTCCTTCATTGGGTTTTGACCACAGCAGCAGCAGACTTTGCTGCACACGGGCTGAGCCCATCTGAGCACCAAACAGCCTCTCGCTTTCAGCTTCATCCCTTTCTTCCTACTTAGGTGAAAGTCTTTTTTTTTTTTCCTCCTCGTTTCGAGCAACAGGCAGGAGGCAAACAGAACGAGCCGAGCGCAGCACACTCGAGGTGTGTCTTTATCTCCGTATCCATCTCACCGCTCTCCTTCCCAGCAAGGCTAAAGGCCCCCCTCTCCTGGCAGAGACCACAAACAGGGCAGCGGGAGCAGCAAGGGCTGGACAGGGTGGGAAGTGATGCACGACAAGGATGGAGCCAGGAGAAGGATTTTCCCCGTGGGAGATGGCAGCTGGACGGGAGGATGCTGAAAGCCTGGATGGAGAAGGGGTCAGAAGGAGCAAGGCCCTGTGGGTTTGCTGCCCAAAGGAGCATCTCGGTGGATAGCTGGGGAGGAGGAGGTTCAGAGGCAGAGCAAGGAACAAATCAGTCCCAAAAATGTCCCACAGGGAAGAATGATGGCATTTGGATTGTTGGAAGGGACCCGACTCCTTCTGCAAGGATCCTTCCAACAAACACTGCCCCAGTCTCAGGCTTTTCATGCAGAACCAAGCCCTAAGCAGCTAATCTGCAGATCTGGTCCCAAAGGCCGATAATCAGATGCAAATTCGCAGTTCAAGTTCCTCTATCAAGGGAAACAACCACATTGCAGCATTTTCCCTGCTTCCTCTGAAGTATCCAGCACGACTCTATCTTCTATTTTCTTGTAGGTCCAAGTTAAAGATCCTCCCATCCTACAGACCTGTCTGCAAACCTATATCCACACAATCCTACACCTCCCCACGCCAACGGGTTTCATTCCTGGAGAACAAAAAACTACTTTCAATAAGTAGGTCATAGCAAGGCAATTCGTACAGACAGATTTTCCTTTTAATTCCTTTTTTCCCTTTTCAGGGAGTTGATAGATGGCAATCTATAGCCCCAAAGTGGAAATTTATTTTTAATCTGAAATGGCCAAATATGATCAGAAACGTAATTTATGCTCGAGACACTCTCGTTCCTTCCAAATGAAAACACGATTTTATAACGGCAGCCGTGCTATCGCATGCCACGTTATTCTCCAATAAGCTCCGAGTTGCACAAAAAGTGCTTAATTTCCTTGGCATTAGTCAGGTGAATGACACACGAGTCCGGGGGAGCTTTTCCTGAATAACTGCTGAGCTCTCCGTGTCTGCAGCCATTCACCGGAGCCACAAAGGACGCGGGCTCTAACTCCGCTCGCTGCCTCATTTATCCTCTCGTTAGCGGTGGCCCCAATTAAAGAACAATAATTGGGAGCCTTACTTGGCCGGAGCCGTTCGGAGCCCTTCTCGCCCCAAAGGCATTCCCGCTCCGAGCTGGAGGAATCGCCTGTTCAGGGCTGTTTCTAGGGCAGGTTTTGGAATGCAAGCAGCATCCTCATGGGCGCTCAATCCCTCTCAGGCAGGGACTCCCAGCACCCTCCTCATGGTGTTTAAAAACAACGCAGGAGACCCCATTAATCCCTGCTAGAGATGCTGTTAATATTTAACTGCAGTTTAGATAAACTTACAGTAACCGTCCTATTAAATTTAAATAAAATGTGCTTTTGGGAGCCTTCCCCTGAAGCCACGCTGCCCTGCTCTGCCTGCACTTTGCACCAAGTGCCTCGCAGTAAAAAAAAGAACATTTTGTTTGCCCTTTAAAAAACTGCTGGGCTCGGGTTTGTCGCTTGCTCTCATCGTGCTCAGGGACTTCGGAATTTTCAAGCACGAATTAACTCCTTCCAGGGCACCCCCGGCTGAGCTGCAAAGCCTCAGCCAAGGGGCTGGAGGAGCAGGTGACATGGAAAAGGCTGCAAATCTGTCCCAAACTGGTGCTGTAAAGCCAGCACAGGGCTGATCTCCCTGCACCATCTCACCAGGCGACCTGAGCATACCCAAGGAGAGCCAAAATGCCCCACAGAGCTCTGCCAGCCCTAATACACAGCAGCATCCTTGAGGATATTCAATGAGAAGAACAGTGGATTTGTCTTTACAAACAAGCTGTGGGTCTGCTGGTAGATAAAACCAGCACTGGGAGAGAAAAGAAACAATGGGAAAGATTCCACTGATTGATGAATGGAAAAAGATATTTGCTTTTACAAATAAACTCTACGTTTGCTGATAAATGAAATTAGACGTTGAAAGATGAAAGAAACAATGGGGAAGAAAAACCCCTAAATTCCATAAGAATTAAAAATTAAAAGGAAGGGTTATACATTAGAGGGAAATCTCTGGGATCAGGTGTTCTGGGAAGTCTGAACCTCTCAAGTATCTCAGCCAGTGGGGAAAGAGAGAAGGGAAATGCGGCCAGGAAATTGGGATAAAAAGGAGGCTGCGTCCTCCAAAACTTTGAGAGATCCCAGGGCAGTGCCCCATGGCCTCTCCCTTCATTCAAATAAAGTAAAACGACTCCTCTGTCTCCTTTTTGGACATCAACCTTCGGTGTTTGTGGATGAATTTTCTCAACACTCAATATCTCACCCCTGGCAGTGTTCAAGGCCAGGTTGGATGGAGCACCCTGGGACAGTGGAAGGTGTCCCTGCCCATGGCACGGGGTGGGACTGGATGAGCTTTAAGGTCCCTTCCAACCCAAACCATGCTGGGGTTGTTTGTACATTGCAGAGGGGCCAGGCAGTGCTGCAGCTGGGACGCCAGATCAGGAGGATGCAAAGCAGCCCTCAAGGCCTGATTTTTCCCTTTGGATTGGTCCTTTCCCCCACAGCCCTCCGTGTCTGGGCCTCTCACAGCACCCAGCCAGGCACTCACGTTTATGGAGTGACACCTCTGCAGGCCCAGGCTCCAGATCAAACATCTATGCAGAGAGTTAAAAAACTGATCAAAGAGCTACCAAGCCACACTGGCACAGTGAGAATTATGAACTGGGATTGATCCTTGGTACAAATCAATATTGATTTCACATAAATCTGTTTCTCAGAGCTTATGCTGCTGTATGAACAGCCCAAAGAACTTCTTTGATACAGACTGCATGCCCAGCAGTGTTTGATTAGCTCAGGTGCCAGGGACAGTGATGACGTGGGATAAAGCCATGTCATTATCCATCTCATGGCATTTGATAAGTGGGTGACATTAACCCAGAGCTCTACCACTCAATCCCTGCAGTCAGTGAAAAGGGGAAAAAGCTGAACGAGCTGAAAAGCAAAGCCAGATACTCCTCAGATCTCACCATGGATATTTGAGAGCTCCAGCACGGCTCCCTTAAATGTGAAAACACAAAGTTCTACCCCCTCTGAGGCTCTGCCCACAGTCTGGGGGCTCTGTGCTGGATAACTGCTTGGAAAAGCAGCTCCAAGGGTTGCTGTGCCTCCTCCTGGGATGGTCCCAAGGCAAACACAGTGAGCCAAGCCTTCCCCAGCCCATCTGGATATCACACACAGCCTCAACTGCAGGGAGCAGCAAAAAGCCTGGCTGGTTCAACCCCTCCAGCTCAGTTTCCTCCCCAAACCCCTTCTGAACAGAAAACTGCTCAGTCCCTACAAAACCAGGGGAAGGAGACAACAGAGGAGGAGCACGTACCTCAGTTTAGACCGCCACATGCAACAAAAAGCAAAAACTAAGAGCAGAGCCCCTAAAATCCCTCCTTTAGAAGCACTGAGATGTGCTCAGCTGTGCTGGGTGAAAGCCCAGCCCACTGCCAGTGTTCTGCATCCTTGGAATGAGCCTCTCCTGGTCTCCCTATTGCCTGCACCTGCCTCCACGCTGGGAGCAGCCACCTCCAAACTAAGCTGTCCTTTCTGAGTCCCCACCAGCTGCTGCCCAAAATGGGCTTTTCCCCATTTTCACCTCCAATCAGCACCCATCTTTTGCCAGCCTGCTTCCCTGAAGCTGCCAAATTGCTGGAGCACATTCCTTGGGAAAAAAGTCCAGGCTCGTCACCGTCTGCCTGTATCAATTTGAGTTTTGCCACTGGTCCTCTGACCCTCGCGGCTCTCTGCATCCAAGAATAATATTAATAATAGTCATGCCATTAAGCAAGATGCTTGGTTTGAATTTGAAGATTTTGAGAAATGATCTCATAAATTTAATTCCCGGGGTACCATCTTTGAGCGTTAACAGGCACAGTCGCCTCTGAATTCTGGGAAATGAGCATAATTACATGGAGATCGACAAGGCACAAATGCCAAGAATTCTGTTAACCTTTAATACTGCAAAAAAACTCTCCCCTTGTAATTATCTCTTTCCTTTGTCTTAAATGTTACTGATGAATATTTAGTGGGATAAGCAAATAAAAGGAGGCTGAGGGGTGCAAGGAGGTGCAGTTCCCTGTGGGGTAAGTCTGAAAACCTCACAGAACCATTGTGGGTCAGGGGAGGATGGGAGCCCAGGTGACAAAACTGCTCCGTGGGACAATCACACCCCCGTGGTGACACACAGCCACGACAGAGCCAGCAGAGGGGAATTTGAGTTACACCAAAATCCAGGTTAATTCCCATCACTGCTGCAAATGCACCTTCAGCCAGGTCAGTGAGGAGTGATCCCACAGCCCCCGGTGGGATGGGCTCAGGTGCCCTTTCTCCAAACAGAACTTTGGCTGGGAATAAAACTTCCCAGGTAAAAAACACATCACCTTTCAAACACATCCTCCCTAGGGCTGCAAATGGCACTGCCCTCTTGCTGCACATGGAGCCTGATGGAAAGAAGATTTTCTCCTGGTGTGAACTGCATTAATATCTGTCAGAGCTCTGGCATTTCTGCCTATAATGATGAAAAATATGTGCTGAGAATGCGGGGTGCTCTCAGCATCGCCTCCCTCCCCATGAAGTGAAATTAGAAGCAGCTGCTCCTGCTCCCGTCCTCTTTACAGCCCTACAACATTATCTGGGGAAGATTATTATTTGGGAGATGGTGTGGCGATAAGGGAGCCCAGTGACCTATCCGTATTCCAGCGGTGCCCTGCTGCAGACGGGGCTCAGCTCTCCCCTCCCTGCAGCTGCAGACTGGTGGAAAGGTCACTCTCCTCTCTTAATGTCGTGTCAGAGCCACCGCTGAGGGAACAAGGCAGAGGAAAAGGCACATCTCCCCCAGTGGGTGGAGAAAATCCAGCTCTGTCCTGGGAGGAGTGAGCCAGCAGGAGCTGGTTGGGCTCCACACACCTGCAATGGCAAACGCTTTCAGAGCGCTGCCCAGGAGCTCTGGAAGGGCTGGAAGGAGCTTCCTCCTGGATTTGAAGGTGCTGCTCTCAACCACGCCCCAACAGCAGCTGGACCTGCTGATTTGGATGGGCAAGGAGGCAGCGAATCCTGTGCTGTGGAGGAGAGGGATTGCAGCACAGCCCTGTGCCTGTCCCAAAATCCTGGGGGACACAGGACATCCCAGCTGTGAAAAATGCATGTATTTTATGATCGGCCTTTTGGAAATATTAAAATGAATATTATATGTGTTGTGTTAGAAAGTGATGCTGTATCAATTCTCTTAAGTAGTGTGTTAAATATAGTTTTAGGTTATAAAAATTGTTAAAATAGAAACGATGCTATGTAGGATACTTTTTTTAAAGAAAGGGCTCGCAGCAAGATAGCAGCCACAGGACACCTGAATCTTTCAGAGAAAAAGAATTTATTGCCCTCCTATCAGAAGAAACGAACTTCTTCCCACCTCAAAAGTGCTGTTAGGATTAGAAGGAAGAAGTTGACGATGACCAGACAGAATCCTGTGTTTGAATGGAATTTATGCATCCTGTATGAGGTGTATGAATATGCAACAAGCTGCTGGTTTTAAGGGTTAATCCTCTGTTAACGTGGGTCCTTTTTCGGGCTCATGGCGCCCAGAAAAAGGTACCCAGATGTTCGTAACTCTTTGTATTTGTTGTCTCATATTGTCCTAATTAAAATTGTCCAAAATATTATTAGTCTAATTGTATTACTGTTTTTATAACCATTTTATTACTATTAAACTTTTAAAATTTTAACAACAAGTGATTGGCGTTTTTCACACCAGCCATGAGTGCGCCAGTCCCAGATCCCAAATGAAGCAAGGCTTTTTGGGCCACTGAGGTTGTGAGCTGGCCCACCCCAAAACCCCAGAGAGGCTGGAGCAGTCACAGAGCAAACTTTCCCTCCAGCCTCAAGGCCAGACCTTTACACATTCCCTCCTCCCTCGTTCCAGGAGGAAGGAAGCCAAAGCAGTATTTATTCACAGAAGATTGGGGAGAAAAATGAAAGGGGTGAGTTCATTAAGGCCAGCACCTCCCTCTCCTGGGAGGGCTCTGCCCTTGGAGAGGGGAGGAACACTGTCCCAGCCCAGGACCAGGGCTATGAGCAGCAGCAGAGGGCTGCAAGCCTCCCTGAGAGAGGTGACACCGCAACCACCTCAGACCTGGGGTCTCAGTGGCTCCAGCCAGCCCCCCCAGCTACTCCTGACCTCAGAACGTGGCAGATGTCTGCTCTCCTCCTTTCCCTCTCTCTTTCCCTTCCCCTGCCTTCCACTGGAGCGAGGTTTCTGGTCTCCAAGCTGCTTTTATGCCCCTTTAAAAGGTTATAAAAGCTGTCTTTATATTCCAATAAAGGGATGTAAAAACAACCTCTTTTGCAGTTCAATAAACGTGGTTAACTTTTCCCCCTCATTAATACCTTTTTGCCTCAATGCCATGTGCATGTGTGGGCTGCTCCAGGACATGGAGGAGGACGGGGCTTTGGGCACCACATCCCGAGGCAGGAGACAGCAGAGCATCCAAAGGGACAGGGACCAAGGGGCTGTGCTGGGGGCACCCAGCACCCTGCTGGAGGCAGCTCTGATGCCAGGCAAAGACAGGCATCATAATCTGAGGTTGCTGTCCAAACAGAGATGAGGATACAGCCTCAGTGGATACTGTGCTGGTGCATTTACTCCAAAGAAAATTCCTCCTGGAATCAGGTGTGAGCTCAGGGAAGGACTGTGCGGTGGCATGAGAAAAAATCAAGGGATGAACTATAAATCAGGGGGTAAAGAGCTGCCCAGCAGGGTTTTTCCTCTTCTTGCAAAAGGCCGTGGATGTAAGGGATGATGAACTGCAGCCACCCTGTCCCCATCCCTGCACAAACCAGCAGCTGCAGCACTCAGGGCTGTGCCACCTCTCTCCTGGGTGACAAGGGACACGTCACTTCACCCTGCACTGCCAACCCCCTGCTCTTGGCAGCACCATTTGGACCTTACAGGCCGTGGGTCAGGAGTTGTCCTGTCCAGAACAACAGTGGCACAGGAAGCCTGACAGGTCCCTGCTCCCCATGCAGCCTCCAGACACAGCTCTAATTATTATTTACCGTTCGTGCAGCCATCCCGTGGCTCGCAATCCGTCTTTCTCAAAAGCGTCCTTTTCCTTGGAAGAGGATCTAAACCTGTCCTGCTGCTCGTCCAACAGCCTCTCCAGGCATTAAAACAAGGAGGTTTATTATTTTTGGTGACAGCCTGTTCTGCAAGGTGAGCACAACTGGTATGAATCAAACCGACTTGGATTTCATACATCATCCCCCAGCAGCACCAACGTGAAGGGCAGGAGGGGTTTGGCTGCCGAGTGCAGAAGCAGGGAGATTTTTGGTGCTGATCTCTCAGTGATGGGGAGCCTCTGGGGTGCTGGGACCGTGGTTGCTGGAGGGAGAACACTGGGGAGATGTGAGTCCATAAACAAGGCAAGCTGGAGGGAGCAGACACCAGGAGCTGGAGTGGGAACCTGGCAGCAAAGCAATGAGAACCTTTCCAGCTGTGCTCCCACTCTCGGACCTCGTTTCTCCCCTTCCTGCCCCTGCACAGGTACTGTGGGATGGGGACCAAACTCTGAGCAGGGCAGATGATCTTATCAGAAAATCCCAGAATGGTTTGGGTTGGAAGGAACCTCCCACCATAAACACCTTCCACTGTCCCAGGCTGCTCCAAGCCCTCTCCAACCTGGCTTTGGACACTTCCAGGGCAGGGGCAGCCACAGCTGCTCTGGGAAACCTGTGCAAAGGCCTCACCCCACCCACAGGTAGGAATTTCTTCCTAATATCCAACCTAACCCTGCCCCTGGCCGAGGGGCTCCTTGCCCCCACCACGCACCCTGTGCCAGCTCACTCCATCCCACCCAGGCTGAGCCCTCCCTGCCACCCCCAGCTAATTAACCCAGCTAATTGCCTTTGCCAGGTTCCTTTTCAAGGCAGTGGGAGAATGATGAGGGTGAAGGGAGAGGGTGAGCATCCAGGGCTCCCTGGGGAGCTCAGAAGCATTTACAGTCCCTGGCACAGGAAAATCCATACTCATCTTGGCTCTGGGAGGCAGGGCTGCCCTCCCACACTCCTATTAGCAATTCCCAATCATCTTTTATTAGGCCTGCATTGATTTGCTGCTCATTTCGGTGGGAATGAAGAACTAAGAGCCTCAGCCTGGCCTCAGCTGAGGAATCCAGGCACAGAGCAGATGGAGCCAGAGGAGATCTTGGGGGATGCTGCCCCGGGTTCAGCTGAGCCATTACACAGCAGAAGCAGAGCTGTCCTTTCAAAACAGCCTTTCACACCCCACAAAGCTGGGAAACATATGAGGAAAAGGGATCAAGGGTAAGAGGGGCTGAGGCTCCCCCCTGGTCTGTATTTAGGGTGCTCCTTTAATCGTGGGAAGGGGAGAATTGTCTTGAAGGGATTCCTGGGGGAATTCACCTGGATGCCACACTGCAACCCCCAACCCTGCAGAGCAGCTCAGGCCAGTTATTACCCCCTGGGAGAAACAGTCTCCTAACACTACTCCAGTTTCCAAGCCAACATTTCCATGTAGCTTGTGAAACACAAATTCTGTTAGGAATCATCTGAATATTTTGTTCTAATAATGCCATAACACCAGCGTACCCATTAGCACATACACAGAAAGGAGTATTTGAATATCAAAACAAAGCAAATTTACAGTCATTTTTTTCCTCTCCTGGCAAAGGCATCACTGCTAGTTATCAGTTTCCAACTGTTTGCACCACAGCTTTTCCATGCACGTCCCTGCTGTCATCAAACCTGCTGCTCCCTGCACCCCGTGTCCTGAGATAACCTGAGATGTGCAGCTATGGCTACCAAAGGGCCTCACAGCCCCTGGGGAGAGAAGGGCTGAGAATGACAGGGTGGCAGAGGAGATGGTGGGAGATGCAAATCTCCGGCTGTGGGAGCCACAGATAAATTCCTCTGCACCCGGCAGCTCCACCTCATCCCATCATAACACACCACAACAACATCTACCTCACCCCATCCTCACCACCTCAACACCCACCTCATCCCATTATTGCTCTCACCTCATCCCATCATAACACACCACAACATCTACCTCACCCCATCCTCATCACCTCAACACCCACCTCATCCCATTATTGCTCTCACCTCATCCCACCATGCACCCGCCTCATCCCATCATAACACATCACAACAGCTTTTACCTCAACCCATCCTGGCACCCACCTCATTCAATCACAGCATCCACCTCATCCCATCATGGCAACACCTCACTCCATCCCAATGCCCACCTCTTTCCACCACAGCACCCATCTCATCCCATCATAACACACCACAACAACATCTACCTCACCCCATCCTCATCACCCTCAACACCCACCTCATCCCATTACTGCTCTCACCTCATCCCACCACAACATCCACCTCATCCCATCCTAGCACCCATCTCATCCCATTATTGCTCTCACCTCATCCCATCATGCACCCACCTCATTCAATCACGGCATCCACCTCATCCCATCATGGCAACACCTCACCCCATCCCAATGTCCATCTTCTTTCCATCACAACACCCACCTCATCCCATCCTAGCACCCACCTCATCCCATTATTGCTCTCACCTCATCCCATCACAGTACCTACCTCTTCCCATCACAGCACCCATCTCATCCCATCATAACACATCACAACAGTATCTACCTCACCCCATCCTCATCCCCTCAACACCCACCTCATCCCATTATTTCTCTCACCTCATCCCATCATGCACCCACCTCATTCAACCATGGCATCCACCTCATCCCATCATGGCAACAACTCATTCCCAAACAAGGCCCATCCCCACCTCATCCCATCCTAGCACCCATCTTATCCCATTATGGCTCTCACCTCATCCCATCATGCACCCAACTCATTCAAACAAGGCATCCACCTCATCCCATCACAGCACCCACCTCATCCCATTATTGCTCTCACCTCATCCCATCACGCTCCCACCTCATTCAGTCATGGCATCCATCTCATCCCACCATAACACATCACAACAATATCTACCTCATCCCATCCTCATCAGCCTCAACACCCACCTCATCCCATTATTGCTCTCAGCTTATCCCATCATGCACCCACCTCATCCCATCCTAGCACCCTCTCTTTCCATCACAACACCCACCTCTTCCCATCCTAGCACCCATTTCATCCCATTGTTGCTCTCACCTCATCCCACCATGCACTCAACTCATTCAATCAAGGCATCCCGCCTCTTTCCATCGCAGGACCAACCCCATCCCAGCAGACTGAGGTGGGAGGACGCACTAAAAGCCATGGTTTTATTGCATTTAGAGTTAAGTATGTGTATTTTTTTTAGAATGCCCCTGCATTTAGCAAGCCAGAGCCACTCTCTAAAACACCCCAGGAAATCCGAAGCCGGGAGAGCGCATTCAGAGGAGAACAGCTCAGAGTGCCTGCGGTGAGGCGGATGAAAGCTGAGGGCTGCATCCTTGGATGTGCCTCACTTCAGACAGAGCGGGAGGAAATTCAGACACTCTTAAAATTCTGCCCCAGATCTGCCAGCACGGAAACTTTCCCTCTGCTTTGAACCAGGCATCTGAATTCTCTCCCCGGGAAGCGGCTGCCTCCGGGCAGTGTGCAGGAGGTGATGGAAGAGGATTTGGGATATGGGCAGGGTCCGGCACTGCCTGGGGGGTGGCCGAGGTGATGCTGCAGGAGTGGCTGTCACCCACCCAGGTGATGCTGGGGCTGTGGCACCCCGGATCCTGAGTAAAACAAGAATAAACCTTGCCACCAGGGAACAAGGGTTTGCTTCTATGCGTGTGTTCTGATGCCAGTTACAAGCATGTAAGGAGCAAATTGGGTCTGATCCAGAGGGTCTGAGAGCAGCAGCTCTTCAGCATTGAGTCAGACCTTGCTTTACTTAAGGATCCATTGCCCATTTTTCCCCCTTCTTGCTTTCTTTCTCTCTGTCTACCTCCAGGCAGTCAGGGAACAAGACAGGGAGATGAAATCTGGAACCCCATGAGACATGAAGTCCTGTGAGGAATGTGCTGCTGAATTCCCCTTTCCCTGCCCATCAGCGGATGCTGGTGTCACACAGCAGACAGAGGTGCAGGAATTTTGTCCCACGCTGAACTGGGGCTGTCACAGCCCTTGCTGGCACCCGCTGTGCTTTTTGCCTGGCATCAGTGCGCAGCTCACAACCAGAGCGGGCCAAATTCCTCCCTGGGGTAGCTCAATTAAAGTCAATGATGGCACACCAGGGATGAACCTGGCCCACTGGCCTGAGCTGGAGTCCACAACAAGTCCAGCTGGCAACTCAGAGGCAGCAGGAAGGATCCCTGGCACCGGGAGCAGCGCTGGGAGCTGCGGTCGGCATTTGCGAGTGGGAGACTCAATAAACCCAGGGCTAAGTAAACCAGATCTGTAATAAATAACAACCAGCGTTCCACCTCTTCCAAATGCTGCAGAGATCCGCCCAAATTGTTCTCCCAAGCCCCATGAGCGGTGGGGACATTTCATTAGCCCTGTTAACTGACAGGGAAACAGGCACTGGGAGCCTAATAATAATAAAAATCCATTATGTTACAGGGCTTGTTGTGTATCCCAAATAGCAGCTCCAAAAGGCAGGGAAATGGCTGGGCTGGTTTTACTGGAGTCAGAGGGATGGAAATGTGCAAGGAGGGTGGTAATTATCTTCAGGTCACTCATCAAGATGAAGTTTGCTGAGTGGTGCTACCAGGCCATATCCAGGCTGGGCTGAGGGGCTCAAGGCTGCAAGCAGGATGGATCAGGGGAAATGCTGAAATGCTGTTCCACAGCTGCTAACTGAAGGAGAGTCAGAGAATTCAGAGAATCCCAGAATCATCAAGGTTGGAAAAACCCTCCGAGATCATCGAGTCCAACCTGTGCCAAATCCCCACCTTGTCACGCAGCCCAGAGCACTGAGTGCCACGTCCAGGTGTTCCTTGGACACCTCTAGGGATGGGGACTCCAAACCTCCCTGGGCAGCCCCTGCCAATGCTCAACAACCCTTTCCACAAAGGAATTCCACCTGATGTGCAACCTGAACCCCTCTGGCACAGCTTGAGGCTGTGTCTTCTTGTCCTGTCCCTGTTCCCTGGGAGAAGAGGCTGACCCCCACCAGCCTGCACCCTCCTGTCAGGGAGGTGTAGACAGTGAGAAGTCCAAGCTGTCTGCACCTGGGCAGAGCAACCTGCAGCAGCTCAGATCCCTCTGCCCACTCAAACCCATGCCAACAGACCCCAGGGAGGTCCCACCAAAACTTTAATGTGGCTTTATGCTGAGCTTGTGGGGTGTGATTGCCCAGCAATTGTGGTGTGATTACACCACAGCTCTGCTTCCCACACCTGCAATTTTCACTCTACTCCTACAACTTCAAGGCTCCATGGCTGCAAATTAATTAAAGTGTAAGTGCAAAATCAGTGGTGCCGCTGAATGTTATAAATACCCTTCCATGGTGACCAGGAAGCCAAAGCCACAATTTTGGAGATGGAGGTAACGTTAAGAGCTGAAATGTAGTGAAATTCCAGTTATAGGGACAAGTGGGAGGTGGTGAGGTTATCCAAAAGCTTTACCACAGTGTAATTACACTGTATTCATCAGGTAATTACAGCCCTGCTATTATATACTACAACTCTCCGTTCCCTGCCTAATCCCATGAGGTAGATCCAGAGGGATAAAAGGCAGCAGCAACAGACACCTGACTGCTGCAAGAAGGAATGATGGACGTGGACTGACAGGGAAAGCAAAAGGAGAGGGGGTAGGAATGGAAATGCTCCAAGTACCCAGAGCAATCACTCACACCCAGAGCAGCCCCAGGTGCATTCCCACTCTCTGATGCTCCAGGGATTCACACCACAGAATGAGGAAGAGCCAGACTTGGCTGCTTGGGATCTATTGAGGAGGTAAAAGCATCCATCAAAAGCCAATCTGCTTTAGGAAAGCAGAGAAAGAGGTTACTCCGGATTAATTTTTCACTTCCAAAGCTTTATGGGGAGTTCTGAAAGTGTCAGGTCGCTTCAATATTTTCTGAACGAGAAGCTCAGCGCTGGTTCCAAACTCCTCTGTTTGGATTGTCAGGTAATTTGTACCCAAACATTTCAATTAAAAATTTCTGTTGGCTCATCTGTTTGGGTTTTTCCTCTGGGGAGAGAGATGGAGGACTTGGAGGTTTTGCTTATTTCCAAATTTCTGTCATTTTGATGCTTCATAAGCTACTTTAGGGTTGAACAGGGAGGCGGAAACTTAAGAACTCAATTCAGGGAGAGCACCCAGCCCTGGCTGAGGGGTGGATTCATCCCTACAGCCCTTTCCCTGTGGCACATCTGAGTATCCCAGGGTCCCCAGGGCATTTTTTTTCTGGCAGCAGGGCACTGGTGGAATCCCATCCCTGGAGGAAATTAAAAGCTGTGTAAAGCTGGTTAAGTGGTGGGTGTGGCAGTGCTGAGGAAATGGGTGGACTCCGTGATCTTAAAGGGCTTTTCCAACCTAAATTATTCCATTCCATTGTTTTCTACCAGTCTAGTCTAGTCTTCTCTTCTCTCTTCTAGTTCTTCTCTTCTCTCTTCTCTTCTCTTCTCTTCTCTTCTCTTCTTCTCTCTTCTTCTATTTTCTTCTCTTCTTCTCTCCTCTCCTCTCCTCTCTCTCTCCTCTCTCTCTCTCTCTCCTCTCCTCTCCTCTCCTCTCCTCTCTCCTCTCTCTCCTCTCCTCTCTCTCTCCTCTCCTCTCTCCTCTCCTCTCCTCTTCTCTCCTTTCTATTCTATTCCATTCCATTCCATTCCATTCCATTCCATTCCATTCCATTCCATTCCATTCCATTCCATTCCATTCCATTCCATTCCATTCCATTCCATTCCATGATTTCCAGGGCTTTCCTCCACCCAGACCAGCTCAAGGTTCCTGTTCCACCAGGCTGGGTAAACACTCAATGGAATAAATCCCACCCTGCTCCATGGGGTCCCATTTGGAGCTCCAGTGCTCCATGACCTTATTTAACACGACCCCATTCCCAAGGCAGCCCAGCCCAGCCCTGATGTTCCTCACAGGTCTCCTACTGCTCCCTCCTTCCCCCTGATCCTGTTTTCCTGCTGCTATTTGCATTCCTATTTCCACAGCAGATGGGCACAGGAAGGGATGTACAGAACTGTATCCATGGTGGAGTCCAGCAGGGTCTGGAATAACCCCAACCCTTCCCACTGCACAGCACAGAAAATGAAGACAATTCCCCTTTGGTGCTCCCAAAACATTTACACAGAGCAGACGTAGGGATGGAAATACAATCAGATGGGACACAAACTGTGTTTTTGCTGGGGTTTTTTTGCTGTTTGGGTTTGTTTTTTCCTTCTTTTTCTTTGTTTTAAGTCAAGCTGGACCAAATTCTTTATCATCTGCTCCTGCAGAAGCCGCGCAGGATTTGTGGAGCCACGACGACAGAGAAGGAGCAAATCCCTGTGGGATGCCAGAATGCATCCCAAGGGAGCAACTCACGGAGTGGCATCCACGTGGACTGGCTCTAATCCCTCTGGGTGCAGTTTCATCCACTGAAATCCATCCTCTGCAAGGTGCCAACACAGCTGCCATGGGAAATAAGGGCTGAGCCATTGCTGGAATGATCTTACAGGAATGATCCCCATCTCCATTAGAGGCTCAGCTAAGCCATGGAGCCCTAAAGTTGATTATGCCTTTCGTTAGGAATGACTGAATGATGTTTTAAAGCTGGAAAATGAACTCGCAGCTAAGAGGAAACACTTTCTTGGCGAGGCCGTAGAGTAGGTTCCCCACGGAATAGATGCAGCTGTGAGAGTCAAAATTAAATTGATATTAGAAAATTTCCTGAGGGGGAAAAAAGTCATCTGGTGCCTGCAGAAATGGTATCATGCAGAGAGCTGACTAGGAAATGGAAAGCTGCTGAAACTCAAATATATATGTGTGGTGTGTGTGTATATATATATATGTCTATATATGTTTAAATAAAAAAGAAAATATCCTCAAACTTCCTCATCTCAGCAGAAATTTCCAAAAAGTAAAATTTTCATGGAATAGATTATTTTTCCCCCCCTTTACCTAATGCAAGGACATTCCAGCTAACTCCCAGCCCCTGAAAGAGTAATCTGTGTCCTGTAGATGGGACAGAATATGGCAAGTTACTTTCCAGTGGGGTTTAGGGTTTGGATTTTTGGGGTTTGGTGCTTCCCACTGCTTCCTAGCAGATCTCCCTGGCCAGCAGGGACAACTCCTGTCCTAGCCATCAGACAGCTAAACCACTGACCTCCTTCGAGGCAATCACCTAGATTTAGATTTGCCCAATGGAAAATCAATTTCTCTGGATAAAAGTTAAAAGCATCCCAGGAATTTTGCAATAAAGGCGCTTTCAGTGCATAAATGTACATTGATGGAAGAGCAACAGGCTCTGACCAATATGATCTAGTTGAAGATGCCTCTGATGACTGCAGGAGATTGGATTAGGTGAGCTTTAATGTCCCTTCCAACCCAAACCATTCTGGGATTCACAGACAGAATTCCAAAGGTGCCTTTCTCCATCTCCATGTCTGCTTAGGAATGGGCAAACGGAGCAAAGCAAAAAGATGCAGATACAAAAGCAGAAGTGGAGACAGGAAAATCCCTCTGCAAACCTTGACTTTGACCTCTAAAATAAAAGCAGTCATAATTAAGATGAGCTGGGTTTATTAGCTGGCAGATTCCAGACGTATTTCCATACTTTTTTGTGCAACCCCAGCATCTCAAAGCTGCTGTTCACCCAAAGCCTGGATTCCTCTGCAATTGCACAGTGCCCATAACATTAAAGAAAACATCAACTCTGATGAGACCACTGAGACCTGCAATAAAAACAGGAGGGCTGGTTGTACCACACACATCTGCTGCCTGCATCCTCCTCCACACCTGACTCCTGCTCTCCAGGCTGGAATCCAAAGGGGTCACAACACCCTCAGAGAGCCCCACACCACCCACCTGCCTCTGACTGAACAGAACCATTGCCAAATCAGAACTCAGAGCATGGAAACTCCAAACATGTGCTCCCAGAGGCAGCTTGGGAGAATCTGCAAGGCAGCAGGGATGGAACGAGGTCAGAAAGGGAAAAATCAGTGGCAAAGAGGAGCCAGGACCTCGAGTCCAGGCTCTGAGAGGGAAGATAATAAAAAGGCATCATCCCTTTGCAGGCAGTGAATTGTTGCTTAAGCCCGAGGATCACAGACAGCCCTCTCATCTGAACGGAGCAGTCAAGTGAAGACATTTCCCAGCCATTAAGTCGAGCGATAAAGCACCCGCAGTAAAGTCAGGGAAGTGGAATTTATCATGGCACCGTACAGATTGTAGGGCCAGGAGAGAGCTGGCTCAGGTCAACAGGTTGACCTCTTGTGTTGTCTAAAGATCCTTGCCTTCATCACCTCCATTAGCATCCCATCTCCACGCTGTGGCCGGCGCCAGCGCTCCCTCCCTGGGGACTCTCCCCCTTCCCTCCTGCCTGGGGGGCACTTTCTGAATCGCCAAGCAGAAAAAATTTCCCTTCCTTAGCTCCAGGCCATTAGTCCTTGTCCTACCACCTTTGGAAACCAGGAATAATTCCTTTTCTTCATTTCCAACATTGCCCAGAAGGTCCTTAGAGATTGTGATCCTGCCCTGGGCAGGAACACTTTCCACTATCTCAGGGTGCCCCAAGCCCTGTCCAGCCTGGTCTTGGACATTCCAGGGATGAGGCAGCCACAGCTGCTCTGGGCACCCTGGGCCAGGGCCTCACCTCTCCCAGGGAACAATTCCTAATTCCCAATATCCCATCCATCCCAGGCCATTAGTCCTTGTCCCTCCACCTTTGGAGACCAGGGATAATTCCTTTTCTTCATTTCCAACATTGCCCAGAAGGTCTTTAGAGATTATGATCCAATCCCACCTCCTCAGGAGGTTTCTCCTCCTCTGCTTGACTGTATTTTTAGGGCTGGAATGGGTCAGCCCAGCCTTGTGATGTGCCTGCTCTGAGAAGTCACCTCCACCTTCCAGGGAAGGAGTTTCATCCTCCCAATGACTTTTTGCTCTTGCCCAAATCTGCACAGGGATCATCCTGTGTTCCTCCCAGCCAGCAATGCAGCTTTAAAGTCTCTGTTGCCCACAGAACCTGTGGCTGCCTCATCCCTGGAATTGTTCAAGTCCAGGCTGGATGAGGCTTGGAGCAACCTGGCCCAATGGAAGGTGTTCCTACTTCTGTCAGGGGCTGGAATTTCCCACCCAAACCATTCTGTGATTCCTTGATTCTACAAAATCCTCTTTGGTTATGGTGTTCAATAAGGAAATAAATAAATTTTGAACAATGACATGCAGCCACTAAGAGCAATTTGGGGCAGTTTAGGACGGCAAAAGTTCCTCCAAATCCCTGTGATCTGAGATCTCAGCCATTCAACTCACATCAGGAAGGTTTTTGTTTGGGATCGATGACCTTGTTTAGACCAAAACCATCCAAACCCAGCAACCTGCATCACAGAGGATGTTTTCTTGCTGTTGGTTGGCTGAAGTTATTCTCATTTATGCCTTTTTCTATTTCCTAGCAGAGATAGCAGAACAACCATCGGGAAGACAATTCCCAGGATGATTTCTGCCTTGTATCAGAGGAGCCAAAACGCGCAGATGAAAACTCCGCAAATGTTTTGCAATGGAGCAGTAGCCCTTTTGAAGATGGCTGATTTCCCAGCACAAACATTTCATCCAGCCCTCAGAGTTCTTTGCAAAACAGTTTGAGCCCCACAAAAAAACAACCAACAAGAAAACCCAAAAAACTGTCAAAACATTGTGAAGGAGACTGAATTTTTCTGTTCATTTCAAAAGGAACCATCAGCACCCAGGACCAACAGACTGGTGGGTGCATAACAGTGCATGGAATTCAGGTATTTGGCTTTTCTGCCTCCTCTGTGCAAGAGCCAAGTGGTTGCAGTGCTCCTTGTTGGAGGGACAGTACAGGATTAACTCATCATAGCTCCAAAATTAAACAACCAACCTCTCTGTACCCAAAAAGTGCAACCCAAAAAAATCCTGAACCCCAAATATCATAGAAATCCAGAATGGTTTGGCACCAGAGGGGCTTTAAAGCTCATCCACTTCCAAACATCTGCCCTGAGCAGGAACACTTTCCACTATCTCAGGGTGCCCCAAGCCCTGTGCAGCCTGGCCTTGGACATTCCCAGGGATGAGGCAGCCACAGCTGCTCTGGGCACCCTGTGCCAGGGCCTGCCCACCCTCACAGGGAACAATTCCCAATTCCCAATATCCCATCCATCCCTGCCCTCTGGCACTGGGAGCCATTCCCTGTGTCCTGTCCCTCCATCCCTTGTCCCCAGTCCCTCTCCAGCTCTCCTGGAGCCCCTTCAGGCCCTGCCAGGGGCTCTGAGCTCTCCCTGGAGCCTTCTCCTCTCCAGGTGAGCACCCCCAGCTCTCCCAGCCTGGCTCCAGAGCAGAGGGACTCCAGCCCATGGATCATCTCCATGATCTCCTCTGGACTGTGCTCAGCAGCTCCACATCCTCCTGCTGTTGGGTGTCAAAAAACCAAAAAAACAAAAAACACACAAACAAAAAAAATGCGATGCTATGCTGCTTTTCCCTCCCTGCCTTGACTACTTTCCCTCCCCTACCCTTCTTCCCTGTCCCTTCCCCAGGTCCCGTCCCACAGCTGCTGTCCCTGTCAGGCAGCACGGGAAAGGGAGGCTGTGCAGGCAGCACAGGGATGGAGGGGATGGAGGCTGCAGGCAGCACAGGGATGGAGGCTGCAGGCCACTGGGCATGCGGATGGAGCAGCACGGGGGATGGAGGCTGTGCAGGCAGCACGGGAAAGGGAGGCTGTGCAGGCAGCACGGGGATGGAGGCTGTGCAGGCAGCACGGGATGGAGGCTGTGCAGGCAGGGGGATGGAGGCTGTGCAGGCAGCTCGGGATGGAGGCTGTGCAGGCAGCACAGGGGAATGGAGGCTGTGCAGGCAGCACAGGGATGGAGGCTGTGCAGGCAGCACAGGGGATGGAGGCTGTGCAGGCAGCACAGGGATGGAGGCTGTGCAGGCAGCTCGGGGATGGAGGCTGGCAGCTCGCAGGCACAGGGATGGAGGCTGCACAGCAGGCAGGCAGCACAGGGATGGAGGCTGTGCAGGCAGCGCAGGGGATGGAGGCTGTGCAGGCAGCTCGGGGATGGAGGCTGCACAGGCAGCACAGGGGATGGAGGCAGGGGATGGAGGCTGTGCAGGCAGGGGCAGGAGGCTGTGCAGGCAGCACAGGGATGGAGGGTGCAGGCAGATGGGGATGGAGGCAGACAGCTCGGGGATGGAGGCTGTGCCGAGTCTCGCCCCGGTCCCTCCTCTCCACCTGGCTGCTCATGCAGCTCCTGCCAGGAGCAGCGGGAGGGGGGCTGTGCAGGCAGCACAGGGGGATGGAGGCTGCAGGCAGCACGGGGATGGAGGCTGCACAGGCAGCACAGGGGATGGAGGCTGAGGCAGCTGGAGGCTGGCAGGCAGCGGGAATGGAGGCTGTGCAGGCAGCACAGGGGATGGAGGCTGTGCAGGCAGCACACAGGGGATGGAGGCTGTGCAGGCAACAAGGGGATGGAGGCCCCCCCTGGGCCCGTGGAGGCTGTGCTCCCAGCTGGAGGCTTCCTGGGGGATGGACCCCATCCCCTCACCTGGGGATGGAGGCTGCTTGAGCACCAGGGTGGAGGCTGCAGGCAGCACGGGGGATGGAGGCTGTGCAGGCAGCACGGATGGATCATGCATCTGGAGGAGCAACAAAATCAAACCACCAGACCATGCTGGATGGGCAGCGGGAGGAAAGCTCCTGTGCTGCCAGCCCCTGGGTGTGCTCACAGGCCCTGGCCCCATCAGTTGACAAAAAAAAAGGCTAAAACCACCAGACCATGCTCAGCAGGCTGAGGTGGCCCCAAGCCTGCAGTCCCTCCTAGGACTAGCTCTAGACATGACCTGTCCCTGTGCTGGCATGGGTTTAACATCCAAAACAGGCTGCAGGTGCCTAAGGAAGCACAGGAACCCTTCCTGCATCCAAACCTCAGCAGACACCCATCCCAAGCTGCTGCCCATCCCTCGTTTCTCTGCACTCCAGCTCTGGTTATAGCAGCCAGCTGGGAGGGAGGGATGCAGGAGCTGCTGCTTCCCAGCCAAGCCAGAACTCAGCTCTGGTGCTTATGAGCATCCCCTCCCCGTGGGAGGATCCATGCCCTGGGTGCTGCAGGCTGGGGGATGATGGGATGCAGCAGCTAATTTGCACTAATGGTCCCAGAAAGGCAGGGAGAGCTCTCCAGAGGAGAACACACTTGAGCAATAACCTAAATAGCTCCGCGTTTCCAAGCGAAAAGTCCTTGAGGAGGGAAGAGAGGCCCTACAGTTGAATATCTCTCCCCACCTGCACCTAAACTTGGCTGGGGATGTTGGAAAAGAGCTGCCCAGGCAGGGAAAGACATCAGATCTGCAATGTGAGCAGCAGCTCTTGGAAGAAGCTGGACCATGGCTGGATGTCCAGTGCTGCTTTCCGTGCCCGCTTGGACAGACTGAGGCAGTCCTGGAAAAGCGCAGCCCGGAGCACATTTGGCTCCATTGCCAGCCCAAGGCAAAAAAGTCAGCCCATCTGTGCTGAGACAGGTTGATATAGAGGGTGAAATGCCTAAGTAAAATTCCACAACAGGGCATTAAAAAGATGTAATAAAATATACACGAGTTATTAAATATTGTCATCAAGATGAATCATAAATCAGAGGTTTTATGGTTTCTGATTATAAATTCCATTTATTCTGTAAGCGTTTAAAGAAAGAAAAATGGAGATTCAGTAAAGATTTAAGCCCAGCCATGATGCTGCTGATATTTCACTGTTGCTTGTGGGTGACACAGCTGGGGGAGCCCAATGTTGGGTGCACAGAATTGTCTGGAAGGATCCTCTCGTGCCATGAAAAATTCCAATATCATTATGGACACCACTACAGAGTTCTTGTACTGCAAACTCTCCTCCTCACCTCCCTCCTCACCCTGTTTATGGGTTGTAAGATGCAGCTGACTTTTACAATCATTTCGGGGAAGGGAAGACTAAAACCAGCGAGTGTATGTGGAAAATACCTTTTCCCCTCTTCAAATGCCAAGAGAAATATCAAAGAAATTGCTTTCTTGGAAAGACTCAAGGGTTCAAATAAATTGTCAAGTGCTGGGTGCCAGCACTTCCCTCCTCCTGCTGCAGCAGGACTGTGAGGCTTCCCCTGTAGAGATGCCACCACAAAGAAACGTCAGGAGATATAAGCCTTAAAGAGATTTCCACAGAAAACAAGCAAAGGGACAGCCCGTGCCATCCCATTCTGAGGAGGATCTCAGCCCAAGCCAGCCTGAAGCTACCAAAACCCTGCTGTGGTATTCTACAAAATCCTGAAAACCTTGATATTCTATAGGCACAACCCAGGCGTGTCAACAGCCCTCTCAGCAATGACTATTTCCTTCATTTAATGCCCATTCCCGTTTGTCAGCATCACAAAACAGTGCTAGATTGTTCCTTGTCCAACCCTAAAACAGGTTGACTCGGTCCCAAACCTGCATTTTTCAGTTAAGAGAAAACACACACCTGATGTATGGCTTTGCACAGGCTGTTTCCGTTCACTTTAATCCATTCACCATCCTATTACAGTTCATTTCCAGGGGAACCAGAGCCCACGGACACAGATCCATAACCCCAACCATTAAATCCCATCTCTCAGATAGGCTGGGTGGAAGCTGGACCACAGGGCAGATCCTGTTTAATTAGAGCTCATAAAACCAGCTCAGTGCTGCACCGGGGAGTGGGGCTGATTTGCAGCTGCCTTTAAAACGGAGCAGGGTTACTGCTTCAGCAGTTTTCCCAGCCAGTTTTATGGATGCAACAATAAAGCCCAAAAAAAAAAAAAAAAAAGTTTGCGTGCCAGGAGTTTTAGTGCTGAAGCATCTGATAACGTCACGGCAGCTTGTCATGGGATGGAGGGAAGGAGAGCACTGGGATGGGAGTGGAGATGTGGATGAGCTGCAGGAGGGAGGCAAACCCAGCCTTGCTAAGCCACAGCAGCTCCTCAGCGGGGAGATAAGACACGTTTAAAATGAGCTGTGCCGTATTTCCAAACAGCCTGTGTGAAGGTTTATGTCTGGCCAGATGAAGCAGTGATGGGCTGCCAGGATGGGGTTTATGAGGTGCAACAAGGAGGGGATGCCAGGAGCTTTGGCTGGGGGGAAACACTGGGATGTACAGAATCCCAGAATGGTTTGGGATGGGAGAGATTTTCAAACTCATCCCATTCCACCCCCTGCCATGGGCAGGGACACTTTCCACTGTCCCAGGTTGCTCCAAGCCCCAACCAACCTTGGCCTTGGACACTTCCAGGGATCCAGGGGCAGCCACAGCTGCTCTGGGCACTCCTCCCCACCCACCCAAACAGGGAAGGTTTTCTTCCCAGTATCCCATCTAAAGCTACTCTCTTTCATCAAAACAAATTAAATAAGGCTTCTTTATTTCTTTTTGTTTTCTTTTTTTAAAATTATTTTTGAGTAGAAATTCTATCCTCCCCTCACTGCCAACTCCTTCTGAGCTTCTCGGGCTGCACCTGAATTGTTGTGCTGGGGTTTTACAGCCTGGTGCATATCTCTGGACATGCTCTCCCAGCTGTTTGCACATGGAATCCACCAGACAAGGAGCAGGGATGAGCTTGTTCCTGCTGCTGAGCCTCCAGCATGCAACCTGGCCCCGCATAAGGTGAGCTGGCTGTTTGTGCGAGCCCCCATGACAGCCCCAGGCACAGGCACGACAATCCAGGTGGGCATTTGGAAAGATGAACTGAAAGATCAGAGAAAAAAAGGGGGGCAAAAAGCAGCACATGAGGCTCCTGGGATAGGAAAATAAGAGAATGAAAGCCTGCCTGAATGCCAGCCAGGGCAAATCAGCACTTCTCTTCCTGCCTCGCCGTCTGCGGCTTTGGGTAAAATGTGATGAAGCAGCTTTATGCATGAAAGAGGCCAATTTAAAAGAAAAAACCAGGGCAAGTGTAAGGAAAAAGAAGAACAGAGCGAGACTGATGGGGTCAGGGCGCTGTTAAGGATGTCAATACCCATCACTCACCAGTAACCTTTCTGTAACTCCTGACCCCGCAGTGGCTGTCGCGAAACCGCAGCAAAATTAAAACAGAAATGAAGCAGCATCAGGTCCCGGCGAGAGGAGGCAGCGCCTGACAGGCAAGGTAAGGGCCTGACGTGGAGACAAGGAGGGGGCACGGCGGCGGCCACGGCGTCCTCGGTGCTCCCGGGAAATGTGCGAGGGATGCAGGATGCGGCGGCAAGGGGAGCGGGTCGGACGCGCACTGCAGCACAGCGGGACACGGAGCGGGGGGATGAGGCTCTGCTGACAGCAGAGAGGAGGTGAGGATCACCCGAGGAGAGAGGAAGGACGAGGCTGATGTACCCCAAGATTTGAGGCTGATGTACCCCAAGAGATGAAAGTGGAGGGGGGACAGCGGACCGCTACAGCCGGTGGGATTATGTCACAGACATCTTTTATGAAAAATCCTTTCCTTAGGATTTTTTCTCCTGAGAAGATGAGAGGCCTCAGGAAAAAAATGTAAACAATGATTATCTGCTGCTGTGGAATGCAACAGGTGCATCTGGGATTGGTCTCGTGTGGTTGTTTCTAATTAATGGCCAATCACTGTCCAGCTGGCTCAGACCCTGTCCGAGCCACAAGCCTTTGTAATCATTCCCTCTTTTTCTATTCTTAGCTAGCCTTGTGATGAAATCCTTTCTTCTATTCTTTTAGTATAGTTTTAATGCAATATATATCATAAAATAATAAATCAAGCCTTCTGAAACATGGAGTCAGATCCTCATCTCTTCCCTCAACCTGAGACCCCTGTGAACACCGTCACAGGGTTACAACACCACCACTCTGTGCTTTGAGGGATTTCTGCTAAAAAGGCGATTTCCTCAGGTTGCAGGTGGGTTTTCACGCAGTCCTGCATCCCATCCATCCATAAAAGTAGTGAAATAAGCAGCAAACCTCCCTCTGAGAGGGCTGGAGCTGCAGCAGCACGACGCTCCCCTTTCCTCCTGCCCCCGGCTCTCTGTGCGAATTTAAAGCATGTTCCAGAGATGGGCTGACCTTTCCAGAACACATGAAAAGGCAAAAGGAGAGGTGGAAATGCACAGAAGGGAAAATGTACCTTGTGATGGAAAACAGACCATGCACATCCCACCTAGCAAAATGGGAAAAAATGGGGGAGGAAGGGGATCTGGCCTGGGATCAGTCCCAAATAAAGCCAGATCTTCTCAATGCTGTCCCAACCCCAAAGGGTAGGTCCCAAGGCAGGCCCTGAGCAGATCAGCCCAAAAGCACATGGGACCAGGGTTGCCCTTGCTGGGAAACATCCCTAAGGCTCACCCACAGTGATGTCCCAGCTATTTAATCCCAGATTTTGAGGGAGATAAGTTCCCCAGATCATCTTAAGGAGCAGGCAGTGGCCAGCAGACCACAGCAAAGTCTCTCCAGCACTGTTTCACCCATCTCACACATCTTGCAGAACATCCTTCTCCCTCCCCATCACACAGATATCCGCCTTTCTCTTTTGCCAGCCTCTCCCTCAGCCTGCTGTTGTGAGAAAAGGAGGACAAGCTCATCCCTGGTGCCAGCAGTTCCAGGCACAGCCCACACCTTGAACAAGCACACAGGGGGAAGGCAATCAGGAGAACCACGGGAGCTGCTGCCACACACCAGCAGCACTGAACCTGCTGGGAGCCCCTGGATGCGTGTGGAAGGCAAGGACACAGATTCTCACCCACAGTGATCTCCCAGCTATTTAACCCCAGATTTTGAGGAAGATAAGTTCCCCAGATCAGCTTAAGGAGCAGGCAGTGGCCAGCAGACCACAGCAAGGTCTCTCCAGCACCATTTCGCCCATCTCATGCATCCTTCTCCCTCCCCATCACACAGATACCTGCCTTTCTCTTTTGCCAGCCTCTCCCTCAGCCTGCTGTTGTGAGAAAAGGAGGACAAGCTCATCCCTGATGCCAACAGTTCCAGGCACAGCCCTCACCAGGAACAAGCGCACAGGGGGAAGGCAATCAGGAGAACCACGGGAGCTGCTGTCACACACCAGCAGCACTGAACCTGCTGGGAGCCCCTGGATGCGTGTGGATGGCAAGGACACAGATTCCTGGGGTCCTGCCTTCCCTGTCATGGCTCTCTCAGCGTTAAGCTGGGCCAAGGTGAGGGTTCCTGAGCTTGTGGGCACAGCCCTCCCTCCGCCTCCCAGCCCGGCACAGCGTGCAGGATCAGCTCAGGCTCCTCTCTGCAAGACGTCCAGAAGCTGAGACAGAGCTGATCCATCTTCCCCGCTGAAAGAGTGTAAACAACTCAGCTGCAGGCTTGGAGTGCAAGAGAGGACACGCAGTTGGAAATTTTAAGGGCCAATTTACTAGGTAATTTACTAAACACGCTAATAATTGACATTGCAAGCACCATCCCGCTGTCCCCAGCTCCTGCTTAATATCCGTAGCAAGAGGGAGAAAACAGCTTTCCCTGTCCTCGTGGCTCTGCAAAGCCCCCTCTGCCAGCCACATCCTGGATGCCATCTGGGCAGCTTCGCTCTGCTCAATCCCAACCAACACAACAGCAACCCTGGCAAAAGCCAGGCTCCTGATTAGTATGCATATTTCTGAGCTCTGATTCCACCTGAGGATCTGTGCAAGGGAAAGGTGTGTTGTAATTACCACCTCTTCCCTAGCTGTAATTAAAGACAAACTGAAGGGAGTTATGCCCAGGCTTTCGGTTTCCCTGAAGCTTTTCCCCGTGCCAAAAAAACAGCTCTGCAAGAAAATTCCCAGCAACTTCTTGGAGAAAGGCAGCGGCTCAGCCTGGAGTTGCAGCCTGGCTTAGATGATGGTGCTTAGACTGGGCTTTTCAGCCAGACACAAGGAGAGGGCTGCAATCCAGGTATCCCACATCCTTTAGCCACCTGCTGCAGGAGGGGATGAACTGCCCTCTGTGAGGAACACAGGTTGTAGGAATGCTGTGGGGTAGGACAGTCAGGAGGGACAGAGACGAGAGATCTCTGCAGCCGGGGCTGGGAACTCGTGGGTTATCGCAAAGGGCCTGGGTGCAGGGCCCTGCTGGGAGCCGCCAGCCACTGCTCAGAGCAGGCCTGAGAGAGGGAGGGAGAGATAAAGAGAGTGGTAAAGAGGATGGGAGAGTGAGGTTCCCATTACAATACAATAAATCCTCTTCTGGTCGTGGAATTTGGGGTTTATTGCAAAGGGCCTGGGTGCAGGGCCCTGCTGGGAGCTGCCAGCCACAGCTCAGAGCAGGCCTGAGAGAAGAGAGGGGCAGAGAGGATGAGAGAGTGAGAGCAGCAAGAGAGCAAAAGCATAAGAGAGTAAAAGGGGTAAGAGAGTAAGAGGGGCAAGAGCTAAGAGAGTAAAGTTCCCATTACAATACAATAAATCTTCTTCTGTGTTGAATATTCTAATTCTCACTAACCAATCTAGTACAAGATACAAATCCTACAGCATTTACATACAGCCTATAAGAATCATTACATTACCATCCTGTGTTACATTTTAAACCCTAAAAACTCCTCTTTGGGCCCCTTCTGCCAAGCTGTAGGGTCTGCTCTGAGCCTTGGGCCTGTCTGCAAGCAAAGGGTGTTGTTCCATCAAAAGGGGATCACCTTCAGCCAGCCACACCATTGTTTTCCAGTTGTTCAGTAACTGAGGGATCTCAGAGCTTGCTTTCATTTCAATCTCGCTTATAGTTTCCATATTCTCAAAATCTTTTGCCAGGCAATCATATTGATAAGGCTTTCCTATTTCATCTTCCCCAACAACAGGTCATGGAAGTGTTTGTGATGGAAGGGACCTTGAACACCATCTCTTCCACCATTGTCATGGGCAGGGACTCCTTCCACTGTCCCAGGCTGCTCCAAGCCCCATCCAACCTGGCCTTGAACACTTCCAGGGATCCAGGAGCAGCTGCAGCTTCTCTGGGGAACCTGTGCCAGGGCCTCTCCACCCTTACAGATAAGAATTTCTTTCCAATATCCCATCTAATCCTGTCCTCTGGCAATGGGAATACATTCTTTCTTGTCCTGTCACTCCAGACCCTTTTCCACCATCCCTCTCCAGCTCTCATGATGCCTCCTTAGGTGCTGGAAGGTCTCCCCTGGTTGGCAGATGGCCAAGATAACCCAGACCCCTACGACTTAGGTGACTAAGCCTGGGTGTGGTGAAGCCCAGCACACCCAGTGATGGCATCTCTGCACCAGTGGAAGTTACACATTCAGTCCTGTTCAACAAACCAGGCCAGGACATCAAATCCCTGCACAAATGGAGGGATTTGGGCTGTTTGTTTGGTCAGAAATGCTGTTTTGTTGAAATTTAAAACTTCCCATGGGAACACGTTGACTTTGACAAAGTCACATTTGTGCTTTTATTTCCTCGATTTGCTTCATTTTAATTCCAAGCACCTCTGCTGGTTCTTAATGGTTTATATTCCTACCTAGCAAATCTTTTGGAGAGATGCTTTGCTTCCCCCACTCCTCCCCATTGAGAAACTCCACTTGCAGAGCAGGAAATGAAATTCTACATTCCAAATGCAGCTCATATTCAACAAAACCTCTGCATAATTGAGAGGGATTCCAAATCAACCCAATCCTGGGCACTGTGGGGAGCACCCACAGCTGGGTGCCCAAAGGACCAGTGAACATCTTTGAATTTATTTCTGTCCTGCACCTGGCTGGATCTGCACGTTAGAAATGAGGATGAAAATCTGATGAGCAGTAAATAAATCTGGGCCCTCAAAGGCACAGGGGTTTCAAGAGCCCTCTCACCACTCTCTCAAGAAAAAAACAAACCAAAAAAACCTCTCATGGTCCACAAAGGCCTTTCACATCGAGCATCTTCATCCTGAAAAGCCCTTCAAAGTTGTCACTCTCAGCAAGCCAGGTCACAGTTTGCAATTAATCATTCACTTGATTAATTTTGTCTCCTTTAGCCTGTGAGTCCCTGCAGGCACAAAGCCCTGTCGGGGTGAGGAAGCCATGGGTGGGCTGTGAGTGCACTGAGACAGAGCCAGCGTGGATGTGCCTTGGGAGCACGGAGCCAAACCACCCTTCAGGAGGGGCCAGGCATGGACACAAGTTCAAAGCTCCTGCCCAAATGTCTGGGCAAGCAAATTCCTTAAAAAAATTCCTCTGGTGGGTGTAATGACCTCGCTGAGATACCACATCACACATCCCTCCTCCTCCTCTTCACCTTACACTCAGCCTTACTCTACTCTCTCCAATGGACCAGCAAAATATTCCTTTCAAATTGCTGTGAGTTTTTTTTTTTGTGTTGGTTTTCTTTCTTTTCTTTCCATTAAGGAGACATGTTCATTAGGAAAATATCAGAAACCTCTGGGGCAGCTTGTGCTTCTAACTCATTTTCCAAATGTATAATGAGCCAGGAGTAAATTTTTAGGGTGAATTTAATTGACCTTTGCAGTGGCATTAGGCAGATTGGCTTAAAGTCTATTAGAGCATAATGTAACCTGGTGAGATTTTAGGGAAGGGTATTGGAGAAACCGATGGAGTTGGGCTGCTCTCCTCCCTTCCTCCCCAAGCTTTCTTCACAGAGGAAAAGAAGGATGGCTCAAGAATAGAGAGGGCTGAACAGAAGGGGAGAGAGATGAACAGACGGGGAGAGAATTAAAAGGGAGAAGTGAGGGAAAGAGTGGGAGGCAGAGAGAGGGGAGCAGCTCCAACTGGCCCTGGGCTGCTGCAGGTTTGGCTGCTCAGGGACAGCCACCAGCCGACCAGCTGGGCCATTTGTTGGTGACACGGCACCAGCTGAGGATCAGGCCCTCGGGCCATGGAAGAGAGCCCAGCTTTGCAGGGATGGCTCCTGAGCCGCTGGTCCCGCAGGGAAAGGCGCTGACAGATGCTGGGCACTCCAGGAGCTGCTCCAGGTGCCACAGCCAGGGACCTGCACCTGCTCAGGGACACCCCTGGGGCACGGTAAGCTGTCCCTGAGGAGGCTGGGGGAGCCTGGTCAGCTCCACATCCCACCTTATATCCAGGAGGAGATGTCAGACCTCCAGCAGTGCTAATAGGGGCTCTCCAGGGGCGCTGAGAAGCAACAAAAGGTGAAAACTGCAGGATTTCACTCCAGTGCAAAGAAACAGCACAGCAAGAACGTATCAACCTATAAAGCCGTGTACTGGACACACCTGTGACTCCAGTCTTGGGCTCTCAGGGCATATTTGGGAACTAAATACACTGTGATGTCACCCCATAAGGCAGAAAACCCCATGTATACAAATATATAGGAAATTAGAGTCAGAGAATCCCAGAATGGGCTGGGTTGGAAAGGACCTTAAAGCTCATCTGATTCCACCCCCTGCAGGGACACCTCCAACTAGACCAGGTTGATCCAGCCTGGCCTGGAACACTGCCAGGATGAGGAGTCAACAACCTCTCTGGGCATAAATATATACATATATACACACACTTATATATTTATAGAAATATATATATATATATATACACCTATATATGCAGAGATACATATATACATATATGTATATATATGCATATATAGGTGTGTGTATATATATTTTTATATATATGTATGTATATATATACATATATGTGTGGGCATACAAATATTTATATATTTATATATATGCAGAGATACATCTATACATATATATATATGTATGTATATATATATATATGTGTGTGTATATATATACATATATATATGTATGTATGTATATATTCATATATGTGTGTGTGCATACGTCTATTTATATATATTTATATATTTATATATATGCAGAGATACATCTATACATATATGTATATATGTATGTATATATACATATATGTGTGTGTATATATATACACATATATATATGTATGTATGGATATATACATATATGTGTGTGTGCATACATCTATTTATATATTTATATATATATATAGAGAGAGAGAGAGATTTATATATATATAAAATATGAGGAGTTAAAAGCCAGCCAGCCCTTACACCAGTAACAAGTTTCCATCCCCAGACTGCAATTCCTGCCTACTCTTAGCAGCTGTGGAGGGATGGTTCCCGTTCAGGGTCAGCAGCACCTCTGCCCTGGGCGCTCACACACCTCTTGGAACGACAGGAATACAATTGCAGCAATCAAAGGCCTCGGGGCAAAGCTGGGTGCCAGGAAGCTGGCACGGCACTGCTGATCCCACCCTTCCCTGTTTCACAATGCCGCACACCAAGCCCAGGGTGTGTTTACAGGGAAGTCGAAATCTCCGCCCGGTGAGACCCAGGGATTGCAGGAGCCGGGTGAGACACCACGGAAAGGGCTCTGGCTCCCAGCACCGCCCTGATCTGCAGTCCCATTCCGATTATCCGAGCCCTGCCCGGCCCTCGGCACAGGGATGCCCCGGGGAGATACCCAGGAGCACTCACCTCTAACCTGTCAGCACTAAAGAACTGCTTTTCCTTCGGTGTTTTTGCACCAGCCTATAAAGGAGGGCCGGCAAACCAGCCTGGGAAAATCTCGAGGCTGTATTTTGAAACATCACTTGTTTTGCGTTCTTTCTCCCCCACCCAGCCCCGATAATCTCAGGCACTCCCTGTCCGTGCAGGGGTGGGGTATGAAATGCCAGGCTCATTCCAGCCCACACCATTCCCACCTGGCTGCTGCAATCCTCCCTGAGGTCATCCCCAGCTCTGATAAGGAAATGGGGTGCACTCCCTAGGGATGGGTGAGCAACGCGACACTGAGAGCCCAGGGCTGAACCCGGCTGCCCCCGGGCTCGGGCTGGTGCCCTGATGTTGAAACCATCCTCCGTCCTCCTCCCTTCAGCCAAAACAGCTCCGCCGGGATGCTCCGCTCTGTGCCAGAGAGGCAGCTCTCACTTGTTATCCTCCTACTGCGACATAAATGGGATTCCAGCATCCCAATTTCCAGTTACAAACCCTCCACCGTGCACTGACCGGTGCTAAACGCGCCCGTGGTGCCGGCGGGGCTCTGCTTCCGCAAAGGCTGGGATGTGGGAAGCCTCAGGATGCCCTCCCTGCACCAAACCGGCCACAAAAGGGTTACCGACCTGCTCTCCTTTCCAAACTTTGCTGCTTCATCCCCTGAGAGGCTGCAGCTAGGGAGAAGAGGGTTTCAAAAGCGAGCCGGAAAATGAGAGAGAAAAGGGGAAGGTTTCAGCTGGATGCAGTGAAATGGAAGGCTTTGTGTTTTCGGAAATTAAGGGTGCAAGGGGTCTCTTTGTGCTAAATGCTCCGGATGGGATGAAAGTAAATAGAGCTCAGCTGGGCAGGGAAGTTCGGGCGACATGGAGAAGAATTTTTAGCCCCGTTAGATATTAATTTCCCATACATCATCCCCCTGTCCTCTGCCCGTTTGAAGTGCTCAAGGTTTCAGGCTTCAAAGCGCACCACGCCGGCCACTCGCACAAAGCTCAGGATCCGTGGGGAGCCACATCAGCAGGTTCCAGCCCCGTGTCCCAGCAGGACCCCTGCCCGCACTGCCACCCCCCGCGGGCCAGCCCCGGGATGTGGCAGCCCCTGCCACCGTGCGGTGACATCCTCGGGTCTGTGCTGCGCGGGCTGGGGGGGACAAGGCAGAGCAGATGAAAGTGCTGACCCACTTTGTGGCCCAGAGTGCTCATTAAAACCCAACCACATGTCCGTGCACGCCTGGAAAAGCCGGTGGGGTCGCAAACGCCGTCCCTGCCTCGCTGTCACTGATGAAGCACCTTCCAAAATCAATGGCGCTTTGTTGGGTTGCGTCAGCTAACGAGGAAAAGGCCATTTATTGTTTCAGTGGGGAAAGGCTGACGCACCACAAAGAGGGCCCTTTGCCTGACTCAGAGCAAATATCTGCAGCTTTTCCAGGGTGATTTGCCTTCCACAAGAGGCTTCTGTCCTCCAGCAAGACGCCCAGGCTGATGGTGGTCCCGGCTGGGAGAAGCAGCGATGCTTCTCTGGATGCCCAGTGAGGGATCTGCATCCAGCATCGCTGATGTTGGGGTTTGCAAATTCTATGGATGCACAGCACAAGCACAGAGCGAGGGCAGGCAGAGCTATTCCAAATTTTCTCCTGAGCAAAGTGAGGCACAGCTGACCGAAGAGCAGGAGGCAGAGCCCAAGCTGAACCAGAGCCAGGCCAGGCAAAGCCCAACCATCTGCCTGCTGCAAAGCCAAATGAGCTGAGGTTACTTGATTGAAACAGCAAGTGCATAAATATCCAATAAAATAAACAACAGCCATAATTAATAATAAAATAAAAATAGCCTTTCCTTTCTGCTCCTGCACTTTGCAGCCGCAGAGCTCAGGGCACATCACACGCCAGAGTAACAACTAATTATAAGCACCAATTACGATGATAATGAAATAATCTACCTTCCAAACCTGCTTGCCATTAATTTTCCCTGGCTGTAAAGAAGGTTGAGAGCTCACGCTGGACAGAGGGAGTGACATGGGTGCACCCTGCTCTGTGCCACAAACCAGCCTGACAGAAGGAGGGGGGACAGGGCTGTCCTGCAGCAGTGACTTCCCAGGTCACTGCCCAGGGAAGCTGTGGTGCCACACTTCTAGAACTGTCCAAGCCAGGTTGGGGCTTGGAGCAACCTGGGGTGGTGGAAGGTGTCCCTGCCCATGGCAGCGGCTGGAATGGGATGAGCGTTAAGGTCCTTCCACCCCAAAGCATTCTATGATTCTGTGAACCACATGCACTCTTTGGGGTAAAACAGAAGCAAAGCAGCACAGCAAAGATTTATCTCCTCTCTGTAAACTGAAGGTTTTCTTTCCCAACACCATCAGCAGACAAAAATAAAGGGGCTGAAGGAGGACAATTTGGATGAGACGTGGAGCAGCGATCCAAAACTGAAAATTCCTGGGCTGCAAAGCTGGAAAAGCAAAAGCTTTACGTGTCAGAGAGGGTCAGAAGACCCACACATCCCAGCCCCAGAGGTTCTGAGCAACACAATGTGCTGTAAAGCCCAGGGCTGGCTCTGGCACCAAAGGTGAGCAGAGCCTGTAAGATTGATTTCTTTTTGTTTTCGATTGACGGCGTGTTTGCTAGAAAATGTCATTTTCAGGAACCGAAGCTATCTGTGGATTCAAGTCAGGTTTAGCGAACAGTTTTCGCAGAAAATAAATAGAACGGGGAGAGGAGGGAGCTGCAGAGAAGTCAAAACATCTCGTGGATGATGTTTCTTGTGTGTTACATTTCAATCTCTCACTTGAAATGTCATTGTCATTCCAAAAAATTGACATTTATCTAAAAGGTTAAAAAAAGGCTACGCTGAGTGAAGCATATGGGTCGGTTTCCACATTTGCATAAACTGTTTCATTAGGATTTGACAGAAACACTGGGTTGACGTCACTGTAAGAAACCCAGCTCCACACTTTTCTCCGAGGTGACCTCAAGGCAATGTAGTTTCTTTGCCCTGGCCACCAACTAAGCTGTGAAAAAGAATTTAAAAAGCCATTATTCACCCAACGTTGGCAGTTCTGGGGTTGGGGGAGTGCGTGGAGCCATTCCCACTGCAGGGAATCATCCAGAGTGGTGCAGGTGTACAAATCCCCTTGGAAAGTCATGGCAGGTTTTGGCAGCTGTGACGGAGCTAGACCAACAAGAGTCCATATTAAACTAATGAAGGATCCTAAAATCCAGGAATGTGGAGAAAACAGGACTGAAAAAGGACACAACCAGCACATGCAGGGAATATAAATTGTCCCATTCATCCTGAATTTGACCTCAGATCCCAGGAAGCCTATGGAAGTGTAACGACCAGCCACCACCAATTTAATCCACCACCAGTTTAATCTCATGATAATTATAATGCCATGGTTCCAGGCTGGAGCAAACAACCCCTCCCTGAGGCAGAAAAGGCCTTTTCATCAGCTTCTGAAAGAACTGGTCAAAGTCCTGATTTTCTGAATTCTCCCCCAGACTGATGTAATGCAGATAAAAATTGCAGGGCCTGGGGGGGAATGACTGACTGGAAAACAGAGGGAAAACATCTCTGGGAAATGGTCAGTCAATGGGGGTTTTGTGATGTAGCAGTCTGAGGTTTCCAGTGGGAGGACCACTGCAGGGGAAGAGTTCAGCACAGTTTTGGGAAGATGCTTGTTTTCCCCTGTGTCTCTCAGGACTGGGAATGTGGATATCCCCAGGGTAAGGATTGAGATGCCCAATTCCTTCCAAGCCTGGATGGATCTCAAATTCCCCCAAAAGCACAACTGAGGATCTCACCCTGCCCTCTCAGCTCCCTCCTGCCATGGCACCAGAGAGGGACTTATTTTTACAACCTAATTAAAAACAGGCTCTGCTTATAAATGAAAGGCTTTAACAACTTGAGATCTTCCCAACAGCAGCCAAAATTTGTAGAATTCCAGAATGGGTTGGAGGGAAGAGAATCATGGAATGGTCCAGGCTGGAAGGGACTTTAAAGACCATCTCATTCCACCCCTGCCATGGGCAGGGACACCATCCCTTATCCCAGGCTGCTCCAAGCCCTGTCTTACCTGGCCTTGGGCACTTCCAGTGATGGGGCAGCCACAGCTGTTCTGGGCATCCTGTGCCAGGGCCTGACCACCCTCACAGGGAACAATTTTTCCCACTATCCTGTCTAACCCTGCCCTCCGGCAGCTGGAAATAAACCCACAGCAAAGGTTTTAGCTCTCAGAGATGCTGCCAACGCTTCTGATCTGGGTGTCAACTCTGTAGCAGCTCCTTTTCTTTTCCTTTTTAATTATTTAGTTGTTTTTATTTTTAATATTCATTCCTTCCTTTTTTAAAAAAGCTCCAAGCTCCTTAGGAAAAGGCTGTGTGTTTTTCTACTCTGTGCTTGGATGACTCTCAGCCCCCTGACAGAGAATCTATAGGTGCTAACAAAATACGAACGGATAATTAATCACCATAATTGGGGATTGGGTGGCTTTTATTCACTTCCATCTCCTCTGTGGTGTTTCTTCAAAAGAAAAGAGGGGGGAAAAAATCTCGTAGAGAAGGGAAGAAAAGAAATCCTGTAAGTCTAAACAGGCTGCACAGATTTATGGAGAATTAGTTTAGTCCTTGGGACCTTGTGACACGAGAGTCCAACCAAACTCCATTCTTGGCTTTATGATGTTTTCAAGCCCCCTCAATGCAATTATTTCCTTGTCTCCCTACAGCCCATCCATTATTCTCTATAATAATATGTTTTCTGAAACTCCTTTCCATAAACAACGAGAGCAGGCAGCGAGAAACCTCATTGTTATTGATATGGTGTCACATCACCAGTAAAACGGCTCCTGCAAAATGGGCTGAGAATGGAGATGGCTTCAATTGAAAACGTCCCCACCTTTTACATCCTTCCAAGATAAATGAAGCCAAGGCACTGTGACGTCACACGGGGAAATTTAACCCCACAGTGGTTTTGGGGACAATCAAACAAGAGATTTCGAGATGATCAAACAAATTGTTGGTAAGAAACGGGTCCCTGGCAGAGTTTGTCTGCTCCTTCCACTGGATCTGGCCCCACACCATCGCTCACCAGCCATGAAACTTTTAAAAGCAAAAAGTTCCAGGCTTTTTGTCCCTTGAACCCAAAATTATGGAAGGAAATCAATAAAATATTGCTTTCACCCAGCATATGATGCTCAAATGCACAAGCACCACCAAGCTCTTGTTAAAATAGAAACAATCCTCAGCCCCCAAATCATCGTCCTGGGGGGGGTTCAAGGCCACAATTCCCATTATAACTGATAAAATCACAGCAATGAGAATTATAACTGGCAGTTTCAGTGGCAATATCACCAAGATTTGAAATAAGCTAAAATAGTTAAAAGTGATGCTTGCAGCAGGGATTATCCAATATAGGGCTGGGTTCTGGATTTGTAAGCCTGGAAGACAGAGCTCAAGACACATCAACACTGTCTTTGCACTCAGACACATGGATCACGTTAATTCAATTAATCAAAATAGTCCAGTTATGATCCTGGCAACATCAAACAAGGATTAATAAACTTTCTACATATTCCAGGTAGACCCAAATGTATGCCTGACCTGCCACATCCCCCAAAGATCATCCATGTCTCTGAAAATTTCGTGTATATCTTGAATCACCCTAAACCTTTAAAATGAATCCATGGGGTGAGGATGATGGGATCAGCCTATTAAGAAGTTCAAAACCAAAAATTTCATATTAAAATATCAAGGGGGAAAATCACTCATTGGCCACAAAGAGAAAAATAAGAGCAAGAACACAGCTGGAAGCAACCCCGTAGGGTGAGATAACTGATCCCAGGGCCCTGCATCCTTCCTCATCCTCCTGCTTACTCTGACATTTCAGCAATAGGAGCATCCAGGCAGTGCATTTTCTCAGAGACCAGATTTTTATCATCCTAATCATGGTCCGGGACCAATACATGGAAGCATTTACTGGTCCAGAAAGCATTTGTACTGTTCCAGTAACTAAGCACTTTTGAAAGACTCTTTTCCACCTGATTGTAGGAACTGATAGCTCAGGAGCTGCTAGCGAGAGATTGATGCTTCATATGTTTGAAAGCTCAAACTCCAAGCAGAGAATATTGCACTGGTTTCTGGCTCTAGTGGTTTTCATAACACCCAGCAGCAATATCATGTCAGAACAGCAGCTGCCAAATCTGGTCTTCAATTATTGCCAGCTTCAAGTTCAAGGAAAGCTAAATCCAGGGGTTTGGTGCAACCTGATGTAAAATGCAGCTCTAACAGGACTCCCTTTGTCTTTTCCCCTCTCCCATACATATTTCAGGAGCTGCCAGGTGTCTGCACCAAATTAGAGACTGTGGATGGCTGGAGGCATCCTGGCCACACACTGCTGAAATGGGTGGGTTAAATGGTTTAGACAAATAAAACCTTAATGCTTTCAACCTCAGTCGAAGGGGACCTTCAACCCTTCTCCTCAGCCTTTTCCAGCCTGCAGAGTTTAACAGTGGAAAATGAGAGGTTGGGACTTGTTTTGCTTCCTGAACTCATTTAGCCCGGAAAAAAAAACAAAGGAGGTTTAAGATGTCTTTTGGGGAGGGCAAACTTGCTGTCCAGAGCAGCTGTGGCTGCCCCTGGATCCCTGGAAGTGTCCAAGGCCAGGCTGGATGGGGTAGTGTAGGGTGTCCCATGGCAGGGGGTGCAACTATATTATCTTTAAGGATCCTTCCAACCCAAACCATTCCCTGATTCTGTGACCTCATGGCTTTAATTTGCATGTACAACAGCCCTGGAAATTACAGAGCAGGATTCTGTGCCTGTGGAGAGATGGGTCCATGCTAACCCTCTGCCCCCTCACTTTAGAACCTTCTAATGCAGGCTCTCCCACCATTCCCAACAAGAAGATTTTGGCAAGATAAAATCCACCAGGTTACACACATTCCTGCAGCAAGGAGAAATTCCAAGAGCAGGGCTGCAGATCCTTCCCCCTGCAATGACATGTGCAAATGTGTCCTGAGCAATTTTGTGAATTCAATGATATCCCATGTGGATTGTGCAAAATCTCCCAGCAAAAAGTTTCATTTTGTATCAGTATCAATTTTGCAAATCAGTAATGAGCGACCTGTGCGGAGCACGAAAGCAGAGGGTGGGGATATGCTAAAATCCCTAATGCTATCACTTCTGCAAACAAAATTAATGATTTTCAAGCCCTGGAGCCATCAGATTTCCCTTCCACAGGGACCAGTGTTGGGTGAGCACCAAGTTCTCTCAGCCACGTGGGAATTTCATACTCCAGCAATATTAAAGATGAGGGTTAAGCACACGGGGAAGCTACGTGAGGACACAAGAGAAAGGCCATGATGAGCTTCCATCAATCCACAATATCTAAGGCCAGAAGAGACAATCAAAGCTGACAGCCTGGAGAAGCCAAACCACACAATTTCACCCTGTGAGCCCCAAAGCAAACACAGGGATTATTCCCTTGCACTCAGGCAAACACCAGCAAACCCAGTCACTTCTTGCTGACGCTCTGGCTGGGTTTTAGCAGGACAATCAGTCTTGCTTAAAAGACTTCAAGTGATGATGAATTCACCATTTCCCCCACGTAATCAAGGGATAGCTTGGTTTGCATCTGGCTCTTATTTTACCGGAGTTCCAAAGATGTATTACACAAACTGGCCTGGATTTAGGTCATGTATCACTGACATCTCCATCCGAAGGGAAAGGCTTTGCCAGCACCTACAAGAAAAACTCCTCTTCCTCCAAACCTCAGTCCTCAGTGCCTGGGACAGAAGCCATCCCAGGTTAGGGTTGGTGAAGGTGACACGTCCCCATGATGCCTTAACAGCAGTCTCCAGCCTGAGAAGCTGTGGAGAACCTCCACATGCTTCTTGACACCTCCATACCAGTAAGAAATCCCAGAATCCCTGATTGGTTTGGGTTGGAAGAGACATTAAGGATCATCTATTTCCAACCCTCCTACCATGGGCAGGGAACCGCCTGCCATACTGGAAAAGGGGCAAAAGACCTAAAAAACCTCCTGCAATGGTCAAGTCGGACCCAAAGCACCCTCTGGGTCTGATCTGGGGGAGGGATTAAACCATGGGCAAAATAAATAAATAAAAAACCAATCTCCATTTGGAGGCACTAAATCCCCACTCCTTTCCAGATGGCTGGGAGATTTCTCCCAGGTGGTAAATATATTATTAGGAACTCATTTCACCGTGAAATTGACTATTCAAAACACAGACAGAAGTTAATATATTAGGACAACCTGTCTGAAAAGCTCGCATTAGAGGGAATTTATTTTTGTTTAATATAAAACGTGGCAGTACACACATGGCTGTCCTCGAGCTGCTCCTCAGCAGAAACATGCGTTCAGACATTGGGGAGGTCTCCTACAACAGGACAAATGGCACTGGATAAAGTCACTGTCACCTTTGGGACCCAGCCAGGGACACCAGCACTGGGAAGGGGAACCTGAGCCATGGCTGGGAGGCTTCTCCAGGCCTCACTGACCATCTTAATGCAATTATTCTGACACTCCTCGGGAGTCCAGTGCTCAGAGAAAACCAGAGCAAGGTATTAATGAAGATTTACTGCTCAGGGACATCCTTCCACTGACTCCAAAGGGAAAATCCAAGCAACATGACAATGACATGAAGAATGTCTTTCACAAGGAGACATCAGGTCAGACAAGCCCTCCAGACACCCCTGATCTAGTCCCCCACTCAAAGCAGGAGCAGGTTTCAACCTGAAGTTGAGCCTAAACTTCCTCCAGGTTTAGATTAAACCTACATCTTGAAACTATTTTTGTTTACAGACCAAATCCAAAGCTTTAGGAAGGCTGGAACCTGCCATTACTAACTCACACCTAATGCATTATTTCTTATTAACCACTAATAAGAAGATGCCTAAAGTAACACATTTGTCTAAAGTATTTCCTAGTTGAGTCAATTGTTTTGATTATGTAATTATTTAAAAGTATCCCAGATATTTTTTAGCAAGGAGGAGCGGCATAATTTTGCAAATCAGTAATGAAGAAGGCTCCGTGGGTCGACAAACAGTTTGTATGGTTTAATTTTCTTCCCAGCCTTTCTGTCAAGGAGCTGCAGCTTTGCTTTGGCATAAGATCTGCCTGGGGGAGGTCACGAAGGTGACCTTTTTCTTCCCACTCAATAGCAGAGGATGAGAGTCTGAACTGCTGGACGCACACCGACTTCAGAGCGCGTCTTCATTAGAGGCCACACGACATCTCTGAAGCCTCAGCCCTTCTGGAAAAGCATAGATGGCAGAAAGTTCTGCAATCCTGAGTCTATTAGACTACAACTTGTTTCACTTTAATTCAGCTGCTAATTAACTCACTTTAAGCTAAATGCTTAAATGTCTTGGGTAAAGCGACCTCTGTGCTGGCCTTTGGTCCAGGACAGGCATGGTGAACTCAACAGCTACCTCAGCTGAATGCTGAGCTCTTCAAAGAGATGTCCCAGGATTCCTGCACTAAACAGGTCCTCTTGTGCAGCATTCCTTGGGAAGTGGGTGCATGACAGCCTGGACAAAACCCAGGCTGGACAAATTGTCCTTTGAGAAGGGAAATTGGTGGAAAGTGTCCAAGGAAGAAGAGAGCATAGAGGTCCAATAGAAAACATGTGAAGGGAAAGAGTTATCCCATCCTGGAAAAAGCTGGACATTTCAAAGAGTCATCACCTTTCCCCAGACCTTGGAAAATTTCCATCTAGAAAAATACAATCCCCCTACCACTCTGCTCAGACCAACCCAATTCATCAGGAGCAATCTTTAAAGCCCAGTCTAATCCTGCCTGCTCAGATCTTGAGCAGCAAAGCCACTTGAACCCTAAAAAAGCCACTTATCTGCAGGGATAAAATTCATGGCCTCCCTTGGCAACCAAACCTCATCCAGTGATGAGGCTGCAGACTTGGCCTCTGGCTCTTTGTCTCAGTGTCTCTCAGCCATTCTGCTGCAGATAAATAATTAACCACACGTTGGAACAGGGACCTGGGCACACGTCTCCTCCATCCCGGCTGAGTGCCTGAGCTGATGGGCTATAAAATCCCTGCTGGCCCAACAAATATTTATTCATGCAAAATGGAGCAGCTCCTATGAAAGAGAGACAAATTTGTGCGCTCTCCTTGTGCTCTGCAGAGGATTCACCCCAGAGCAAACACTGACGAGGTGGAGATATGGGTTTGTTGGCCAAACTCAGAATGTTTTCATCTCTTGGCTGAACTCCTCATCCTTCCAAACTCCACCATACAAGGAAAAATAGCTGTAATAATTCAAGAGCAATCTCTATTAACGAAATGGGGAGGGAAATATTTATTAATAAATATTCATAAAACTCGGATAAAGAAAGCATCCCCATCTGAGGTCCTCAATTTTAGCTGTTTTGAGAGCTGAGTTAGAACACACAGTGGGATTCCTGGGGCCCTCCTGTGCAGGGCCAGGAGCTGGTCTTGGATAATCCTTGTTGGTGCCTTTCAACTCAGGATATTCTATGATTCTATGAATATTTAATATAAACAGCCATGGTGGCCTCTTCCAATGGTCATCAGAGCCACCAAATAATTGCCAACTCCACCAGTCCTTGAGGATGCCACGAGAAACTTGGTCCTTTAGGAATCTCTCTAATTTAAGCCATCCTTCCTCAATTTTCCAATCCATGTCAGCAAATCCAATTCCTTGTCAGAATTCCTCTTTCTGTGGCCTTTTAGTTTTGATTCTCTTGCATCTCCCTTCTCCAGTGGAATGAAGGATCGTTAATCCCTTCCAATGAAATAAGACTTCTGCACATATACAGGAACACACCTGAAGTCCCTGCAAGAAGTCAGACTTTGGTACTTGACATCATGAGAAATGGTCCTGGGAAAAGGTCCTGCTTCTCTTTTTTTCTCAGTAATTCATTCAAGGCACCAAACCCAGCTGTTAGGAGTGGCTGGCATTCACTTTACAAAGAAAGCAAGGCTAAAATAAAGTAAAAATACAAAACCCTTCCTCTGTGCATACATTGCTTCTAAAAATGTGAGTGCTAATAGTATTTGACATGTTGGTAATCTGCGTTTTTTTACCATAATTCATTTAGAGTAGTTCTGCTTGATTATTGTACATTTTACACCGTGATGCACAGAAAATGCTGTTGCTTTTTTTGCCTCCCTAACTGGTTTTATTCCTTCTAGAAATCACTCATTCATAGCACCCACATTTGAGGCTAGGGGGGGAGGGAAGAAACAAAGCAAAAATCAAAGAGAAGATAGGCAGCAAGAGAATAGGAAATAAATGAAGAGAAACAAAAGGAGAAAAAACAATAAGAAGGGAAAACAAGCCGAGAAATTATGCAAATAGAAGAAAACAAAGCCAAGAGCCAGAAGGGCAGAGAGTGGAGCCAGTTCCCTGTGTTTTGGGATAGCAGATCCTATTTCTGCCCAGAGACTGGGGCAAAGGACAACCTAACAAGTGAGGGCTCAATTGTGTTTCTTTTCCATGGAGTTGAGTCCTCTTTAACAACCCAACGTCTTCTCCGTGCTCAGAGTGTTTGTGTGGCATTAGACATGATGTTCTTATGGAAATCTCTGCAGTCAGAAAAAGAGCTGGGAAGAAAATAACTGTTCCCGCTCTATAAAAATTTTGCCCTTTCCCATGTAGGGAAGGAGGGGGAAAAAAGCTGTAAACCAAAACTCTCAAATTACTCAAACTCGAGGAAAGTTGGGCCAAAGTCAACATGACCTTTAGATTTCACATTTTTTTGCTTATTAATGATAAGAAAAATTCAGCTATGCTTCAATCTTCTATTTTGAGCCCAAGAAATCACTTGTTTTCCTCAAGGAAATGAAAAATATTATATTTTAAAATCTTGCAAAATGTTTTAATTTTCCTTGCATTTTTAGTTCTGCTCAAACACGCCTTTGAAACTTGTCTGTTCTCCTGGAAAGCTGCTTTTCCTAAATCTGTATATCCCTGTTTAAGAAGAACAAGATGGAAGGTGTTCCATCATCTCATTTAAGGAAATTGCCCCGTGTAGTGACAGAACAAGGGGGAATGGCCTTAAGGTGAGGTGAGGTTTAGATGGGATATTGGGAAAAATTCTTCCCTGTGAGGGTGGGGAGGCCCTGGCACAGGGTGCCCAGAGCAGCTGTGGCTGCCCCTGGATCCCTGGGAATGTCCAGGTTGGATGGGGTTGGAGCACCCTGGGATAGTGGAAGGTGTCCCTGCCCATGGCAGGGGTGGGACAGGATGGAGCCTTAATCTCCTTTCCAACCCAAATCCTTCCATGATTCTCTTCCCTCCTAGCCAGCCAAGGCAGAAGGGAATCCCATGCCAGTGCCATGGATCTCAGCCCACCCTCAACTCCTCACACGCAGAGCAGGGAAGGATTTTCTCCCTCAGCTCCCAGCATCTTGGGATGCATGGATGGACAGGAGACAGTCAGAGTCAACTTAGGTTCATGACCAACAACACAGACCTGGATAATCCACCCAGCCTCTTGGCAGCAGGAAGGAGCTGCTTTGCTCTCAATCCATCACTGAGGTTATTGTGTCTCTCTGAGGGCTTCAAGCTGCCTGGAATCCCCAGTCAGTTAATAAAGAAAACAGGAGATTCAACAATTGTTTGTGCTTGGGCTGCCGTGTAAAGGCTTCGTCTCTCAGCAATGAAACAAAAGGGGACTAATAACACCCTGTGCTGCAAAAGCAAGTGCCAAGGAAGAGACAGAAATCAATTATCCGGGTGAAATTCAAAGGGAGAGGAAGTGGAGAACACGTCCCCATCAGCAAACAGCGCACATAATCCCATTAACACGGACGCTGTCTCCCTCGCGGGAGCGCCAAGCCATGGAGAAAGATGATAATTAAAATAAACAAACAAAAAGTAGCCTCAACTTCCCACATAAGGGATGGTTGGATGGATGGATGGATGGATGGATGGATGGATGGATGGATGGATGGATGGATGGATGGATGGAGGGATGGATGGATGGATGGATGGATGGATGGATGGATGGATGGATGGATGGATGGATGGATGGATGGATGGATGGATGGATGGATGGAGGCCATTGGGACATGACAGAGGGCAAAAGGGGAGCTGAGGGGGATCAGAACCCTGAATGCTTGGGAAAGCCACCTGTCCCTGTCACCAAATGTTGTGAAGGGCAGCTGCACCCAATGGACGGTGAAACCATCACTTCTTTAGTGCAACCTGCGAAATGCAGCCTCACCAGGCTGAACAAATCCCAAGGAGGGGTGAGGATGCCCCGAGGATGCACTGCTGCTCCCCATGGCAGGGACAGCCCTCCCAGCATCCTCCTCACCCCACTCTGCCTGGAACCCTCAAAGCCAGAAATCAGCCGTGCCAGTCTCCCCAAGGTGTCTCTCCTCTCTTCATTCTCACCAAAAACCTTCAAAGTCCACCTCTCTGTGTTTTCTATCAGGATGCCCCATCCATAGAAGTGTTCAAGGCCAGGTTGGACAGGGATTGAGGCAACCCCTTAGAAAGTGTTCCTGCCCATGGCAGGGGATGGAACAAGAGGAGGTCTAAGGTCCCTTCCAACCCAAACCAATCCATGATTCCATGATAAATGGAGGCAGCCTTACTGGGTTGCACTAAATCATCATTGAAACCCATTCAATCTCTTTTTTTTACCAAAAAAAAAAAAAAAAAAAAAAACAAGACAAGGAGAAACCCATCCCACCTGACAAAAAGGAGAAACCCAGCCATCTTCCTGGAAAAAAAGGGACTGCAAAAAAGGCCCATGTGGCTCTTGGGGACACAGCTCTGTGCTCCAGTGACACAAACTGGCCAGTTGTCACTGTAAATCCATGTTTCCCACATAGGGCAATTAGAGCCAAAGTGATTTTGGCACAATTGGGCCCTCTAAAAACAGACAAATCGATGCTGTAGCACCAGTGTATCACTGGGATTAGGGCAACCCCAAGAGCATCTGAGTTTGGTGCTGCAGGAGGGGATGGCCATAGTGCTCCTGCAAGCACCCATGTGTTTAACTCTCCCCTGAAACCCCAAATCCATAAAAACCCATCCATCTTTCAGGAATGATGCTCTGTGAGGCACTTCCAACAATTCTCCCAGTGTTCTTGCCCTGGGGATGGATTTAAGGAGCTACAAGAAAATAAACCAACATCAGCCCTTCCTATTCTCTTGTCATTTCTTAAAGCTTGGGGCTACACGGGAACACAGATGACTCTTGAATCCTGATAAAACCATCCCAAAATGGGTCTGCAACCTCTTGGATGCCTGCACCCCTTCCAGGCTTTCCATTTCCCCCCTTGATTTTCCTCATGACCTTCCCTTCTTCAGCCCTTCTCCATTCTCTTGTCATTTCTTTATGCTCAGGACTGAATGGGAACACAGATGAGCCTTCCACATCCAACAATGCTTCACATGCTTGTGAACCTCTGTTTTATCCTGGGAACCCATCTGGGCAAGGACAGGTTAAGCATAATTGTTTGTGCAGCCCCCAGCCAACTTCCCAGATGAAATTTATTGCTCCAACATAACTCTCTCGTACTTTTTTCCCCCCCCGAGCATCTGCTGCTGGCAGCTTTTGGAGATAGGACACTGCACTGATCTGGCATTGCAATCCCAATTTCTGCTCAGAAAAAGGCTCTCTGAAGTCTGCGAGAGTTAATGGGAAATGGAATACACAACATCTTCCAAGGATTTGGGATCAGAACCAAAATGAGCTCAGGAAGTCAAAAAATGTCTAAAAAAGTCTAAATCCTTTTCCCCTTGCCCCCACAGCTGCTCTCCCTGACAGAGCCCCTTTGCCTCCAACTCTGGCTCAGATATATGGCTGCTCTATAATTTATAATTGTCTCCAAAGACCACAGAGAAGTTCATAAATTTAAAGGGGGAAAAAAAAGTCATTTTCAAGGATAATTTCAATATCAGGCTTTTCATTTAGGGAAAGAGCAACTCAAATTAATTCCTGTAAATACTGTCTTTTGCCTGCTCCACTTGGTCCATCTGTCCCAGGAGCATCTCCAGCCAGGAACAGGGATGGAGACTGACTCCACAGCCCCAGGCAGACCAGCCAGACATCCCCACAACGAATTAAAATACAAGATTAAAATTCAGTCACTTAATCCCCTGAAAAGCCTCTTAAGTTTTTCTATCAGGGTCAGCTCACTTGGTTCTTAGTCAACCCACCTCTGAAAATACCCCAGTTTGGGTCCTTCCATGACTGTCCAGAAGGCTGGAATGAGGGATGGGATCAAAGGCAACAGGGACCAAGTGGATGGAGGTAAATTCCATGTAAATAACCCTCATTAGGGAGCAAAGACTTGCATAACCTCCTCTTTCACATTCATCCACTCCTTGGGCTGCTCCTGCATCCTTCCCCAAGTCAGCTTTTCCCTTCCCTTGTTCTTCCCTCAGTTTCTCCATGGTATAACAAGGATGAGTTATCCTGGGGGTGAGCCCAGCAGCCTCACTGGAGGCATTTCCCCACTCACAGGTACTCTGTGCTGGGGATGGCAGAATGGCTTTTAGTGCAGTGGGTGATGGAGAGTTAAATCCTGATAAAACCATCCCAAAACGGGTCTGCAAGCCCTTGGATGCCTGCACCCCTTCCAGGCGTTCCCTTTGCCCCTTGATTCTCCTCATGACCTTTCCAGGCTCTTGCCAGCAGCTCACCAAATCCCAGGGGAGCTACCCTGGGGAAATTTGCTTCCTGCAGAACTGTCCTGGAGGGTGCTGTTACAGAGCCCTGCCAGGAATTGGAAGGGCTTGCAGCAGCGTGATGAAAACAAAACTCCTTGGACAGTTTATTTAGGCTGGGGTCTCTGTCCCACCACGTTCAGGCTTTGTATCATCCCACAGCCCCAAATTTCCCTCCTTTGTCACTTTGATTTTTTAAGATTTTCTAAGCCTTTGATGTTTATATTCTTGTAGCAAACTTTCTCACACACCTTCTGTAAATAACTCATTGTTTTGCATTTTTTTATAGACAAAAGAAATTTGATAGACTGTTAGTTTGTCCAGTGTCATTGGAGAGGTGGCACTTTCACCCTCCAATCCACTGTCACTTTTAGAAAACTATAAATGTTAGAGTAAAAGAATAAACTTTCCTTTTTCTTCACCTTGAAAACAGCAGTGTGTGTGCTTGTGTTGTTTCATGTCCTATAGTGACACTTCTTTTTTCTCCCCTCCTCTCTTAACCAAAATTAGAAGGCGATGCTGAGCTACAAAGGCAACTCCTGCACTCATCCTGCTCCTGACAGTCCAGGTGACAACAGGGATCTGCATCAATGGAGCACTGAAGGTGGAAAACCAAAACCAGCCCTGTGCCATGGGACACACCAAGCCCTGGGCCACTGTGACGGCGTTTACAGGGGTCTTAGGGTGAGGGAAGAGACGATCTGACTCCATGTTTCAGAAGGCTTGATTTTTTATTTTATGATATATATTACATTAAAACTATACTAAAAGAATAGAAGAAAAGGATTTCATCAGAAAGCTGGCTGAGAATAGAATAGGAAAGAATGATAACAAAGGCTTTCCCTCAGACTCTCTATCTGAGCTAGCTGGGCTGTGATTGGCCATTAATTACAAACATCTAACATGGGCCAATCCCAGATGCACCTGTTGCATCCCACAGCAGCAGATAACCACTGTTTATATTTTGTTCCTGAGCCCTCTCAGCTTCTCAGGAGGAAAAATCCTAAAGAAAAGATTTTTCATAAAAGATGTCTGCGACGGGCTACCAGCCTGTGCTTGCTGGAGAAAGCCCTTCCCAGGATGAATCCAGCTTCCTCTGCTCTGCAACACTGCCCCAAAAAGCACTGGGACCAAGGCTCCTCCAAAGCTAGGAAATAACTGGATCCATCTCCCTGAGAGCGTAGGAGCAGCACAAACTCTCCTTGCCTGAGCCAAGGGCTGGTAGCAGCACCCGGAGCTGTTCTGCCTCGCCAAGGTCCCTGTGCACACAGTTATAACCAGCAGCACCCATGTGTTTATGCGCTCACACACACCCAGACATGCAGTCACTTTGCAAAGTCCAGATGATCCTACAGCTGTATTTTAATATTTCAATATCAGGGTCAGAGTGAATCTCACTGTCTCCCTCTTATCTTCCCTGCGCATACCAGCGCTGTCAATGCCATCGGCAATTTTACATGTAAATGAGCCCATCCATCACTCCCTGCTCTGCAGCTCCTCACTTCCAAGACTACCATGGAGTTACACCATTAAATCTCCTGGCTTTACAATATACATCATGACATATTTGACATCAATCAGCTGTGTCAGTCCGCTCACTGTAAACCATAAACTTGCTCTGCATTCCAGCTCCGTGCACAGTGATTAAAACCTTCTCAGCCTGGTTTCCTGATTATGGTGACAAATGACAGTGCCTTCCCTTCTGACTCAACACTCACACCAGCCTCCCCTGAGCGCCCCTGTCCTGGCCAGCTCTCATCCTGAGTTATCCATGGGCACTGCTCACCCCTCTGTCCAGCTCTCTGACCTTTCCCATCTACCATTTCTGCTCCATCCATCCATTCATGTCTCCACCAGCACATGTGTTTCTCCTGCAGCTCCACAGGAGAAACCATCTACCATTTCCCATCTGCCATTTCTGGTCCATCCATCCATTCACATCTCCACCAGCACATGTGTTTCTCCTGCAGCTCTACCTCACCCCCCATGTCCTCCAAAGGGCTGCTGGTACAGCTTTGACCACCTCTAGAATTTAGGTGAAGCATTTTGGGGCATCACTGCGATCTCAGTGACCTAATTTAGAAGGTGGCACCCCTGTCTATGGCAGGGGGTTGGAACGAGATGATCTCTAAAGTCCCTTCCAATCCAGTCCATTTTATGATTCTGTGACCTGAAGAGATGTAGGTGGGTCAAGACAGTTACCCCAAATCATCCTTCATGTGCTCAGCCAACACCTGCCAGCCTTACACAGGCTGTCTTTATGCACATTCAATGCATCGGGTGACTTCAGGCAGACATTCCATAATCCTGCTTCACACAGCATTGTGCTTTGAGGCACCTGAAAAAAACCCTGTTCCAATTGTCAGGACGACTGATCCTTCCCTAATCCCATTTGCTTCCTGAAGAATGAGCAGCTCTACACGATTCCTGAGGCTGAGTATCAGGTCTATCAAGTCAGGAACCAGATTTCACACACAAATGCAAGTTTGAGGGGTTTGCCTCAGACCGCTGAAATTTTGCCTTTTATTTCATTTTTGTCTTTTTCTGCTGGGAAACTCAGGAAGAAGAATTGAGTTGGGCAAGTCTAGACTTTAATATGTGTTCTGAGGACACGGTTTTTATCAATCTGCCTAAAATTGCAGTAACTCAATACTTCAACATCACAGGGAGAGACTCTTCACAAGAGCGTGTAGTGACAGGACAAGGGGAATGGCTTCAAACTGACAGAGATCAGGTTTAGATTGGATATTGGGAAGAATATTCTCCCCTGTGAGGCTGCTGAGGCCCTGGCACAGGGTGCCCAGAGCAGCTGGGGCTGCCTCTGGATCCCTGGAAGGGTCCAAGACCAGGCTGGACAGGGCTGGGAGCAGCCTGGGATGGTGGAAGGTGTCCCTGCCCATGGCAGGGGGTTGGAATAGGATGAGCTTTAAGGTTCTCTCCAGCCCAAACCAGTTTGGGATTCTGTGAAATTTTTTATCGCAGACACACTTTTCTTCTGGGCACACTTTTCAAAAAACCAGCCTTGTTAATAACTCAGGACCAAGACTAAAACCATTATGGAAGGTGTGATCACATCATTAAAAACACAGACTTGAGCAAAATCCCATCACCACCAAAGGCAACACTTTCTGATTGGGTTCCTCCTAGATCAGGAAATCGAGGCATTTGTGAAACAAACCCCAAGAGATTGCAAGAAGCCACACACAAGGAGATAATTTCAGCTTCCAGCCAACTCATCTTGTTAGAATTTATTCCAGCACCTTATCATTGCTGTTTCTTGCACCAGAGAAGCCACACAACTTTTACCATTGCTCCTTCCCTCTCTAAATCCCCTTCAGAGTCAAGGGTAGAAGCCTCATTAGGACTTGAAGGATCTAAACCAGACTATGTTTTATGTTATCCCATAGGGCTTTTCCAGGTGGCTTTTCTGCCACCACATCACCTTCTGAGCACCTGGATCAAGAAATAATAAAATGTCTTGAGCTGGAAAGGACCTACAAGGTTCACTGAGGTCAAACTCCTTGCGCTGCACAGGACAACCTGAAGAATCCCACCTGAAGACAGAAGGAGCCTGAGAAGTAGATCAGAACTGATGTTGTTCCCATCTAGAGCCTTGTAAATGGCCCAAAAAGAAGCATGGAAATCGTGGAAGAAGCCAGACAGGCAGAAGAGGGAAGAAGTTAACAACTTGCTTTCATTCTTGGGATATCCACAGAGAAATGATCCCTCCTTCACTGAAAGATGAATGGGCAGCAGTACAGGTTATGAGGGAGGTTTTATTGCAGATCAATAAATCTGTGTCACAAACCCCATCTGGAGGGAGTTTTAATTTAAAGAAAAGAGTGATGAACGCTGAAAGACAATAAATCAAAAAGTTGTGAAACCCCATCGGTATTAACCTTCTGTCAATGCTAGCACAGACTCTGGACAGGGCTGGGGACAAGGGTTTGCTGCCCCCATGGACCTGGGATTAAGGACCATCAACAGGGATCAAGGAGGCAAGAGGAACCCAGGATTTATGACTGTGCTGCTATCAGAGCTCAGCAGGTGCCAGCAGGAGATGGTTCTCAGATCCAAATCGGAGAGAAAACCAGGACAAATAAACCTGGGAGAGTTCACAGCACCAGCCTTGAGACAGGTCTGACAGAAGAGGGGAAGAGCAGTGATTATCTCAGATCTCTGCTCAAAACACACAGAAAAGAACGCCCTCCCAAAGCTCTCCTTTCCATCGTGTGGCTTTCTCCATCTGCCAGGTGCTGGCTCAGCTTGGAAGCAGAAGCCAACCCAAACTAACCCTGATATGGCCAAAGACAGTGACAAGGGAGGCTCTAATAAAGTCAAAACCCTCCAGGGAGAGATTCTGAGAGAAGCCCCAGGTCTCCAGGTGGGGATTCCAAGCCACTCCTCATTACCAGCCTCTCGTGGAGGTCACACCTGGACAATTAGCTTTGTTCATCAGAGACGCTCCAGTTCCTCCAACATTGTCTGAGGGTGAAATCCGGTGCCTGCAGCCCTTCCCACACCTGAACCCCCCAGCCCTTGCCCAAATCCACCTGCCAGTCCCACCAGCTCTGGTTCATGGAATGACACAATCATGGAATACTTTGGGTCAGACAGAATTCTTTCCAACTGGGAGGTTTCCAAACATCTTAAACACCAGTTGCTTTTAGATTTTGGAAACCTGCACTTTTTCTAAATTCCCTAGCTGTGCTATTAATCTTATCTTCCATTAGGCAAACGAGAGCTTTTTAAAAAATCCAATTTACTTTTCCCCATATACACTTCAGGTTAACTTTATTTTTCACGTTACTCAGCTTGAACTAAGCAATAATCATTTCCAGATTAATGATGATAATTTCAAACACTTTTCAGAGCAGGCATCTTAATATCCTCTCTGACCAGCGAAGAATTTCCTGTTCTACAACAGGATTACATTTAGGAAGATTAAACACATTTCTGTTTTGCTGGAGGCAGTGGGGATGGGGACTTGGTGAAAGACTCTCAGTGGAAATCTCCATCCAGGACAAGTTCAGGAATGCAAAAAACATGGGGTTTTTTGGGCTTTTTTTATTTCCTAAAATAAATGCAATTAATTTTTAAAGGCACAGTCCTGCAGCAGGTTGTGGGAACAGCCATTCCAGTGGAAAAATCACAGATTTTTGGAATGGTTTGGGTTGGAAGGGACATTAAAGCTCATCTTGCTTCAACTCACCTTCCACCAGCCCTGTCCAACTTGACCTTGGACACTTCCAGGGATGGGGATCCTCGTCACTGTCAACCTGTCCCAGGGCCTCTGTATTCTGGCAGTGGATTCAAATGCCACTTTTCTTCCCTAAGTCCATTCATTTAACCCAAAAAAGAAGTGCTGCCCCACTGAAATGGTCGTTGGTTCTGCAGGATATTGGAGCAAGGGGACGACCCACCAGGTTTGGACCTTGGAGATGGAAAGTGCCCTCAGCTCCACCCTGCAAAGGGGAAACTGAGGCCAAGAGAGGAGATGCTGTGGTTTATCTGATGTTTAAATTGAAAACTCAAATTAAATCCCAGAGGATCCAGTCAAGTTGACTGAAAGGGGCTCATCCCAGGGGGCTGATGTCGGCAGGATTAGAAAAATCCTGCTACTGTATTCAGTCCTGCTTCTAATGGATTCAGCTTCCTTTAAAAAGACAAATACTATAATGTGAGAGGATATTTCACATTGTTCTCAAGGGCTTTTTACAGGCTTTGAGCCATGAAAACAAGAGGGAGAGCACAGCAGGCACTTCAGCAGCAAAAGGCAGGCTGATGAGGTGATGGAAAACACGGAGCAGTTTGGATGCACAGTTGATGCTCCTGCAATTCAGGAGCTGATGAGAGACAGAAACCCGAGGGCTAAGTGGAAAAACAGCACAAATGTGATCAGAAACACACGATGGAGCTCCCTGAACTAAAATTACCCTGACTTATTTCTGCTTTTCCCCTGTGCCCCGGCATGGGCCTGCCTCATAACAGCCACAACCAAAACCCTGTTGCTCCCATGCTCTATCCCACACTAATTTTCCTCCGAACAGGTTAAACCACAGCAGACATTTCTGCACTGCAGCACAACTGCCTTTCAGGTGTGTAGGAGGAAAGGCAGTCAGGAATTCAGCAGCCCTCACTAATGACTTGTACATTCACTGAGCTGATAACGCTCCCATCCCTGAAGTTCCAAGGCAGTGATGTTTCCCCAAGCTACAGCTCAAAGTGCCTGGAGCCATTCAGAGCAGGATGACTCGAAAAATAAGCAAAGAAAATTTTTATAAACCCAACAAATCCTTCAGTCAGACGTGAATGAGCATCATTAAGGCAGGAGCAGTCTGTGAGTACAAGCCCATCATCATCATCAGTGTCACTTTATCCATGGAGGCTCCTTTGGGACCCCCGTTTCTCTCACAGCCCAACCCAAGAGGGTGAGAAAGGAGTTGGATTTCCCTGCTCCAACCCAAGAGGGGGAGAAAGGAGTTGGATTTCCCTGCTCCAGCCCAAGAAGGGGAGAAATGAGTCAGATTTTTCCTGCTTCAACCCAACAGGGCGAGAAAGGAGTTGGATTTTCCTGCTCCAACCCAAGAGGACGAGACAGGAGTCGTTTTTCCTGCTCAAACCCAAAGCTTTGACAGAGAGGCAGAAAGGAGAGTGAGAGTGAATGAATATTAGCACATCAGCTTTTTGGGTCACCATTAAAAAGGATCATGTGAAAGGAGGTCAGATAAATATTTAACATGGTTATTAATATCTGCTCCTAATTTCATTCCTCCTCCTCCTCCTGCTCCCAGCTCCTCCCTTTCACTCTTCATCTCTTCACTCGACGTGGTTGATCCCTTTTAAGGAGGTCAGCAGGGATCGTAGGGCAGCACTGGCTGGCAAAGGGGGCCAGGGAGGGACAGTGGCGCCTTTCCCCCCGGGAGCACAGCCTGAGCTAGCCTGGGGCTGGCCCTGCCTGCCGAGGCACCCTTGGCTCTCCCCTCCCCAGGGCACGGCACTGCTCAGCCCCGGCGTCACCATGGTGGGGTAGGGATGGAAAAACAGAGCTGGAGCCCAAAACAGGAGGATACGGAGCTGCTGGAGCGAATCCAGGGAGGCCATGGAGAAGATCCATGGGCTGCAGTCCCTCTACTCTGGAGCCAGGCTGGGACAGGAGAAGGCTCCAGGGAGAGCTCAGAGCCCCTGGCAGGGCCTGAAGGGGCTCCAGGAGAGCTGCAGAGGGACTGGGGACAAGGGATGGAGGGACAGGACACAGGGAATGGCTCCCACTGCCAGAGGGCAGGGCTGGATGGGATATTGGGAATTGGGAATTGTTCCCTGGCAGGGTGGGCAGGCCCTGGCACAGGGTGCCCATCCTGGATCCCTGGCAGTGCCCAAGGCCAGGTTGGACATTGGGGCTGGAGCAGCCTGGGACAGTGGCAGGTGTCCCTGCCCATGGATGAGATGGACCATAAAGCCTCACCCAAACCAAACCATTCCACGATCCTTAAACAGTGATGACAACTCACCCTTAGAGATGTGCACACACACATGGGATGAAGAGCTTGTCCAGAATTCCCAGCAGAATTTTCCCAGAGCAAAGAAGGGACATGATTCCAACAAAAAGGGGTGTTTGTGAGCCCTCAAAAGGCCTCACCAACACTCACACCATCAGAAAACCAAACATGAGCCCAAAACACAAACCAGATCCTCCCCAGAGCTGCCAAGTTTGTTGATGCAGTGCCAAACCCACAGCTGTGGGGTTTTCCTTTTTTTTCCATGGGGAAAACCAGGATCAAATTCCACTTTCTACCTTCCTGAGCCACTGCCACTGGGACAGGCAGCCCTCAGCAATATACACCTTCACCAATTTGGGATCTTCACAGCTGCATGTGATTGTTGGGGTTTTTTTTTTTTAAAACCTTATTTACAGATTTCTCCACACACACCTGTGTGCACTCCTTTGCATTTTTCTGTCCTATACTGCCATCCTGCCATCATTTAAGACAATATTCCCTCAGGAAGAAAAGATAATCATCTTATCCAATTTTCCTATGCAAACAGCCCCAAAAATCGCTTCAGCGTCTTTGGGTTGTAAGCTCTGCACCTTTTTCCTCCTTGGAAGAGGATGCCAAGAGCTTCATCCTCTTTGTATCCCCACAAATCCATTTTTCCCAATGTCCTCACCCTGTTCACTGGCTGTCAGGCTGATGTGGGGAATTTACAGCTCTGTCAAAGGAGCACTGCATGACTTAGGGCCAGGGCTGGTTGGAAATAAAAGGATCCTAACTTGAGCAGAGATAAGTCATCCTGCACCACAGCGAGCCCAGGAAAAACAACAGTGAAAGAAATAATTTAAAAGGTGGAGAGAGAAACTCCCTGCTCTTGTTCAAGTTTTGGACAGAGTCTGATACAGAGGGAGGCACCCAAGGGAAAAGCCAGCATCCCTCTACCACAGTGCTGGAAGATGTGGGATCCCCGTATCTTCCAGCATTGCTGGTGTTGGACTCTCCAGGACAGCCCATGCCCAGAAATTTCAGCTCAACATTTTGCTCTGAATTGTGGAAAAGCCCCAGGACATGGTAAGAAACCAGCAGACGTTCAAGGAGTCCATGCTCAAATACCAGGCCAGGCAATGGTTCCAGCTCTCAGCACATCCCCACCCAGGCAGGATTGGGGCCCTCGGTGCTCCAGTGCCTCCAGGTCTCATTCATTTTTCACTGTTCCAGCCTGTTCTGAAGACAAAACTATTCACCTCCTCCTCAGCATTTTCTGGTGCTTCCCACACCAGCGTTAAATGCTCTGGAAACCTCCTCACATCCATCTTTGCAGCTCTTCCTCACTATTCTCTCTGTTCTACAACTGGGAGCAAAGCCCCCGGTGATTTGGTGCCTCAGTCTCCCCAGGTAACCTTTGCCAGCAGGAGAGGGGGAAATGGGAGCCCCAAACCCAATGGAGCATCCAGGGGGATGAGGAGAACCTTCAGGTAGGGATAAATAAACAGTTCAGAGTGCGGGGTGTGCCGCAGACAACTTTTATGAAAAATCCTTCCCTTAGGATTTTTCCTCCTGAGAAGCTGGGAGGCCTCAGGAACAAAATGCAAACAATGGTTATCTGCTGCTGTGGGATGCAACAGGTGCATCTGGGATTGGTCTCATGTGGTTGTTTCTGATTAATGGCCAATCACAGCCCAGCTGGCGTGGACAGAGAGTTTAAGCCACAAACCTTTGTCATCATTCCTTCTTATTCTATTCTTAGCCAGCCTTCTGATGAAATCCTTTCTTCTATTCTTTTAGTATAGTTTTAATGTAATATATATCATAAAATAATAAATCAAGCCTTCTGAAACATGGAGTCAGATCCTCATCTCTTCCCTCATCCTCGGACCCCTGTGAACACCGTCACACAGGGTGGGATATTTACACACTTGTATTCCACATCTGATTTAAGGAGCTGATGTCCCCCGGCAAAGCTGAGTGGGACAGAGCTGCTTTTCCAGGGGCTCAGCCAAGGAGAAGCCTGCCTGCAGCAGGATAAGGGTCTCTGTCGCTTTGGTTTTTTAAGATGTTCTAAGCCTTCTGATGCTGACATTCCTGTAGTGAACTTTCTCACACACTTTCTGTAAATAACTCATTGTTTTGCATTTCCTTTATGGAGGAGGAGAAAGTTGATGGAATGTCAGTTTGTCCAGTGTCATTGGAGAGGTGGCACTGTCCCCTCCAATCCACTGTCACTCTTGGGAAACTATAAATGTTGGAGTCAGAAAATAAACTTCCCTTTTTCTTCACCTTCACCAACAGTGGTGTGACCTTGTGTTGTTTCACATCCTATAGCAACAGGTCTTTGCTAGGAGAAGCCATTCTTGATGTCCTGCAGGATGGCTTTGAGGTTCCTGGAGGGAATGGTACCCTGAGGACCCCAGTGCTCCATCCCCAGCATCCAGACATCTCCTGGGACACCCCTTGGTTCTCCCAGCTTGATTACACCACAGCAGCCCCAGCATCCCCACGCCAACAGGCCCGTTCATCAAACCAGCCCTTCAGATCCGATTTCCAGCCCCTTCTCCCTCCCAGGAATCCTGTTCTCCCTCCAGACCTCCCTTCTCCCTGCCTTTCTCAGTGCACAAAAGGTCTGCTGCTAAGCAGGGGTTGCCATGAAAACAAGACAAGAGTTCGGGTGGGGAAAAGCGCCCACGTATGATCCTCTCCTCCCAAAATAAATAAATAAGGGAGGGAAAAAAGGTGGATGTTTAGTGTCACTTGAGAGGTGCATGGAGCAGAAATTATGGCAATTTCCTGTAACTGGAATCAAATATCCAACTTGCCAGCTCGCAGCAGGGCACTGCCATTAATTCCAACACTTGTGTGAGAGTTGTGTTCCCATTAAAGGCCCAATTTCGAGTCCATTTCTCTAATCAACAGGCAGCTCCAAAACTGGGGCCTTGGTAGATTTGATCAGGGCAGAGTTTGCACAGGTTGTGATTTTGGCCAGGAAAGCTGCAAGGAAAAATTGTGCTCGAAATCCTGTGGTGCTGGTGAGGGGGTGGGAGATGCCCCTCGCCCCAGCACCATCCCAATTATCCCAGGCGGATATTGCTGAGCAGCAGCGTGCCAGGGGAATTGGATGGATTAACCACTGGAAAAACAAAAATGTTATTTAATCAAAGCATAACAAAGTCCAGCTATCTCCTGCAGGCTGCCACAGGGATTGGCAGAGCTTCCTGCAGCCCTAGCTCAGGACAGTTAAGCTGCAGAGGAACTCTGCTGTCCAACACCTGATTCCTGCAGTTTTCTCCTCCGTGTTCCCAGATAAAGGATCAATTCCTGCACAGCAAATGCCCCAGGATATTTGGGGGTGATGTGAAGGATGCCCATGGAGGAATTGCAGGCAGACTGATGGGTGATTGCCAGACACAGCATGGAATGATCTTCCTGGAGACTGAAAGTCCTGGAGCTCCAGACTGGAAAGGAAGGAGTGCATGGAGAAGGTGGCATCACTTTTTCTGCCCTGTCCCAGCCTAAGCCAGCATCTCACCAGCCCTGCCTGAAAATCAGGACTCCAGCTTGCCTCATTACAGCTCTGGGACAAGGGATATTGGGGAACAGACAGTTTGTTCTGGGTCACAGCCCTGAGATGGGGATATTTGGGAATGGACAGCCCCCCCTCAGTTTGTTCTGGGTCACAGCCCTGAGATGGGGATATTTGGGAATGGACAGCCCCCTCAGTTTGTCACAGCCAGGACAGGGATTTGTTCTGGGCCCCCCCCTCAGTTTGCCCTAGGACAGGGATGGGGATATTTGGGAATGGACAGCCCCTCCTCAGTTTGTCACAGCCTGGAACAGGGATATTTGGGAATGGACAACCCTGAGATTGTTCTGGGATAGCTTAGGGAATGGATAGCAGGAATGGACAGCCCTGGCTCCTCCTGTATCACAGCCCTGGATCAGGGATATTTGGGAAGGGACAGCCCCTCCTCAGTTTGTCACAGCCCTGGGACAGGGATATTTGGGAATGGACAGCCCCTCCTCAGTTTGTCCTGTATCACAGCCCTAGGACATGGATATTTGGAATGGACAGCCCCTGCTCAGTTCCCCTGTATCACAGCCCTGGGACAGGGATATTTGGGAATGGACAGCCCCTCCTCAGTTTGTCACAGACTGAAACAGGGATATTTGGGAATGGACAGCCCCTCCTCTACTCCCCATCCCACAGCAAGCCATACCCAGTCACCCCAGGACACCATCCCTCCTGGAAAGGGCTGTAATCCCCCCCGAGACGGGGAGCAGGATCATAACTCCCACCACAAAGGATGAATATTCATTTTGGCACTAAGCCCCCTATCAGGACTCCCAGGCAGGTGGTATTAAGACCGGATCCCCAGAGAGTTTTGTCTCATTCTCTGGAAGCAGAGCCCTGGCTTGGAGACACAATAACTCACTTAAGGAGGGCTAATTCTCTCTGCCGGGGGATTGGAAGTGCAGTGGGAAGGCGACGCTCAGATGACAGCCTGGCAATGCCACTCGTGTCTCTCCTTGTCCACTCTGATGCTGGCAGGGCACGGCCACAAACCCCTGTGTCAGCCACAGGTCTGGGGGTGGGACAGAAAGAGGGACAAAGGATTCCCTGCCACTCCTTTGGACACCCAAACCAGAAACAAAAGCCCTTCTGCAGGCTTGTGCCAGGCTCCCCAGTGCCAGAGCCTAATGAAAACATTTGCAATTACAATGATAATATTATGATTTTAAAAGGAATTAGATTCTGCTGACCTAAATATTAACCATGCAGAGAGTCAGGGCTATGTGGACTTCTGCAAAGAACATTGCAGAGTTCTTTTCCAAGAATTAACAGGAGCAGGGGATAGGAGGGGGAGCAATGCCACAGGAACCCACAGCTCCCCTCACCCCCAGGACTGCCAGTGCAATGTGCTGCCTCAGTTTCCCCACCTTTAAGAACAGGACGAATGGAAAATAAACACTTAGAGAATGGAATGTTTTTTTCCCTTTAAAAAAAAGAAGTGGCAATCATCAGCAAAAGATGTTTCCCTCATCTGCCATTGCAGAGTATTAAACTGCTGAGCAGTTGTGACAGGTGCTGTAACAGCAGCATTCATTATCAGCTTGGTTCTGTTCAGTGCTCCTCACTCACGTGCTCCTCCCTAGAGACTGCACTGCTCCAGCTTTACTCCAGCTTTACTCCAGCTTTACTCCTGAGACATGGCACTGACTATGATGTTTCTTAACTCTGGACATGACAGCATCACCACAGTCCCATCCTGCCAGGCCCCGCCAGCTGCTGTGTCACAGGATTGTCACAGAATCCCAGGATGGTTTGGGTGAGAGGAGACCTGGGACTCCATCCTCATCGAGCCCCAACCCCCCTGCCATGGCAGGGACAACTTCCACTGTCCCATCCAGCCTGGCCTTGGGCCATCCAGCCTGGGATCCTTGGGGCAGCCCCAGGGATCCAGGATGGGCATCCTGGGCCAGGGCCTGCCCAGCCTCACAGGAACAATTCCTCATTCCCCAATCCATCCCATCCATCCCATCCCACTGCCCTCTGGGCACTGTGTCCTGTCCTGTCCCTCCATCCCTTTTCCCCAGTCCCTCCAGCTCTCCTGGAGCCCCTTCAGGCCCTGCCAGGGGCTCTGAGCTCTCCCTGGAGCCTTCTCCTCTCCAGGTGAGCACCCCCAGAGCAGAGGGGCTCCAGCCCTTGGAGCATCTCCGTGGCCTCCTCTGGACTCACTGTGCCAGGCTCACTCTCCATCTCTCCCTCCAGACACACCCAGCTCCACCTTCCCCCTCCATAACCCTCCTTGGGTCACCTGAACCATTTCTTAGCACCAGAACCCCACTGAGACCACCTGTGCCACTGCAGGAGACCGAGTTGCCATGGATGAGCTGTGTGTGTGACCTGCTCTCCCATCACACACCTGGCAGAGCGCACCTGGTGGGGCAGCATCCACCCAGATCATTTGGATGGCACAAAAAGTGGTTTGTGCTCCTTTGTCCTCAATATTTGACTGAAATAACAGCTGAAGATCTCTGGGACTGCATGGAAATGCCAGGAGAATTATTTCCCATCCATCTGCAGAGGACGAGCAGATCTCCTCACCAGTGGGCTGGTGTGACGGTGTTCACAGAGGTTTTCGGTTGAGGGAAGAGATTTGACTCCATATTTCAGAAGGCTTGATTTATTATTTTATGATATATATTACATTAAAACTATACTAAAAGAATAGAATAAAAGGTTTCATCAGAAGGCTAGCTAAGAATAGAATTAGAAAGAATGATAACCAAGGCAGCTGTCCCAGACTCTCTGTCTGAGCCAGCTGGGCTGTGATTGGCCATTAATTAGAAACAACCACATGAGACCAATCCCAGATGCACCTGTTGCATCCCACAGCAGCAGATAACCACTGTTTGCATTTTGTTCCTGAGGTCTCTCAGCTTCTCAGGAGGAAAAATCCTAAGAAAAGGATTTTTTATAAAAGTTGTCTGCGACAGGCTGGCAGTCTGTATTTTCATGGACGAAGGGAGGCATAAAACACCCGAGCTCCAACCTGCACACGGATAAAAACGAGCACGAGGTCTGCTGGTGCTCCTGCACCCCAGGACCTGGGTGCTGAACACCACAGCCTCTATTTATCAACAGATAGGAAGCTTTTCCTGCTCAAGACACTGCTTCCCACACTGGGCAGCTGGTGGGGGATTGAACAGCAGCTCAGTCTCCACCAGGGAGGAGGTTAATTATAGCTCCATCATCCTGCCACGGACACGCTGCAGCCGGGGGCTGATGAGAAACCTCTTCCTTTCCCTTTGGATTGGAAAGATGAACACATTTAATCCCTCCTGTGCTATTCGCAGAGCCCTGTGAGCCTGAGAAGATTCATGGCTGGTTTTTCGCAGTGCTGCTCTTCCTGCTAACGATGCCCTTCCCACTAATGTATGCCGGATGGGATTTGCATTAGTCAGGAAGGGGCACCGTAAAATGGAAGACATGGAAGAGTAGGTAATAAAACACCTGAGAAACAAGCCTTGGTCCCCCAAAAAGGCTCTGCCCCTGTGCTGAGCCACCCCACTGCCAGCAGAAACTTTTCCTCTTTTGCCAGGAGTTTTATATCCCCATTTATGTCCCCATACCACCATGGGGTGATGGTACAGGTGGGAAGTCCAAGCCCACCCCAATCCCAGGGGATGTCAGGGATGCCAACATCACCCTCCCTCTCAATCCCTGCCCAGCCCTTCTGAGCAAAAGCTGAGGGTGGAGTAAAACATCATTTTCCTCCTTTGAAATATGCATGCCAAGCCAGCAGAGGGGGGAAAAGCCAAGAGGAACAGGCAGAAGGATGTAGGCACAGCCATTTGGGATGCTGAAGGTGCAGGTTGTGACACCAGGCTGTCCCCAGCACCGCAGGGAATAGTCCAACACCTGCGAGAGGACAGAAATTCCCTTTCTGTGGCCAGATGGCAACAGCAAAAAAAAATAACATGCCCTCCCACAGGAAAAGGGAAAAAAAAAAAAAGAGCAAGAAGAACCAGGAGCAACCTTTAAAAAGGTGCATTGTTTCTTTCTGCTTTTTAAATGGCATCATATCAAAACAGCCCATAAAAAATGAATCTGAGTGTGTTTTGTAAATTATAGATTAGCCAGGAGCAATGCTTCACTACAAAGCTCGGTGCCAAGTTGCAATTCCAGCAGCGTTTCTGCCGAGCCCGCTGGGCAGGAGGTCACAGCAGTGGTAGCAGTGTGTTCTCTCTGTATTATTATTATTCTGATGCAGAAATAATACTGCTGCTCTACACAAGGCCAGTGAGTAAGGAGAGAGAAGGTGGGTAGAAAGGAGCAAGGATGGGGCTAAAATTGTTCTTTATTCCCTTTATCTTGCCCTGGCTAACTGAAGGTACATGTCACACACAGCTGGGTGGAAAAGAAATTTCTCCTCTACCTTCCCTCTTTGAGTCCATCCCCGTATAATCTGAGAGATTCTTGCAAAATCAAGGCCTTATGACTGAGTGGGAGGGAAACTACTGCTCTAAATACATAGTTTCGGGCTCTGAAGCTGAACAAATGTCTGTGTCTCTGGGTTGTGAGCAATCCTGGGGATGGAGTACACGATGTGGTACCCGAGAGGAGCATCACTGCCGTGATCTGCTGCGTTTGGGGTTTTATTTCACTCTTCTCTGCAGGCATCACACTGAAGAGGTTAATATTAAAGGCACCTCATGCCTTTAAAAAGCAGGTCTGAAAAATAGGTAGATTTGGGGTTTCTGCTAATTTCTAGGGAGCTTTGATTTCTCCTCCTTTGTTTGGCAATTCTTTTTGAGCACCGGTAGCAAAATTGGCCAATTACCATAATTGGGTCACCCCTAAAGACTGTGATAGACACCCAGGGCAACCTACCAGAGAGAATCTGACTTATGGCTCATTATTAGCGAGAGCTTGACAGGTTATTTCAGTAACAGGCAGCAAAGGCAGCAGAGCAAAGGCACTGGGGAGAAGCTGGGGGCCTGTGCAGCTGGCAGGGCCAGAGCTGGCTGGGTCACTGCTGGTCCCACAATGTCACCACGGGCACCGGGGGCACAGGGTGCTCCTTGTAAGGCTGCAGCTGAGCTGCAAATTCAGCACAATCCCTTCTGTCCAGACTCTGGGTGCTGCACATTCAGCTTGGCAAAGCGGTGACTTGTAGGTGACACCAGGGTCCCAAACACCAGAGAGCTCCACTTCACCCAGAGCCGTGCTTTGTCTCAGTTTTTGGGGCTTTTTTAGTATCACAAGGCTGGGTTTTGTGATGAGGAGACTGAGTACCAGATCCTGGTCCTTTACCCATCCTTGGCCTCAGTATTCTTGAATCAAAAAGGTCATAAAAACACAGAATATCCTGAGCTGGAAGGGACTCGCAGGGATCACTGAATCCAATTCCCAGCCCTGCACAGGGCAGTCCCAAGGATCCCACCATGTGCCTGGGAATCAGTGTTTTTCTTCACCCATGTGGGCATGAGTGAATACACTCACTTTGTAACCACAGCTCATGGGAGGAAAGAAGGGAAAATTGATTTCTTACTGAGCTCCTACAAGACTCCCTCAAAAACCCCAACTCCCAATTTCCTGCTCCCATTGCTCAGCATTTTGCCCCACCAGCATCAATCCTGAATGAATTTCCTTCCTGGGATCCCTTCCAAGGAAGGATCCTGCTTTCCCTTCCTGCATCACCACTATTAACACCCAGCAAATGCATCTTTATCCAAACCATGCAGAGCCAGACAGCTCTGCCGAGGAACATCTCCCTCTCCCCAAGCTGCTGAAGGACTGTGGAATCAGGATGGAACAGATGTTTTAAGGACTCCATAAATCCGTGAAGATAAAAAAACCACCCACCCAGCACTTTCTAACAACCCCCCGTGCTGACGGGCTGGCACATTGGAAATAAATACAGCCACCCACAGAAAGTCAGATAAATCTCTGCATTACATTCCATATATAGATATATATATATATATATATAAATGTGTGTGTATATATATATATTTTCTGAGTCTATGCATATATACATTATATATATATATATGTATATATATATATATATATATGAGTGTGCACATATAAGAATACCCATGTTTTTTAAAGACTACAGTTGCTAAATTTAGACCATTATGACTCAAATAAAATCTTTCCTCTCCCCCATCTCGTCTCTTCTCCCATTAATTTCAGCAGCTCCCCCATTGCTTGTGTACCCCTCTGTCCCCTCCCTCCCACGGCTTTGGTGACTCCCCAGCTCCCCCCCACACTATCATCTCCCCACTAACTCCTCACCAAACTCCAATGAGTTTTTCTAATTAGAGTAATTAATTTTCTGCCCAAGTTAATAAGACTGTCTGCAGTTCAGAAATAATTTGGCTTCCCAAACACCAATATTCCCTCCCTTTCCCCCTCTCTCTCCGCAGTGAGTGACGAGAGGGCTCCTTAATAACTCAAACTCTGTTTTTCACCCGATGGTTTTGCATTTCCAGCATTATTTAATTTTTCCATTAACACTCCAACACCAGCCTTCTCACACAGGAGGGAAGTGGGTGCTCAGGGATGCTCTGGCCTGCAGGGGATCCCTTGTAAGAGGCAATAAATCCCTTTGGGAATCCACAGGCACCACTCTTCCCATGGTACCAACCACCAGGTTAATTTGCCCACACCAAGCTTTGCTTTCCCCCCGCAGAGTATTCTGGAGTTGGGATTGATTTGGGTACCTGTTGCTGTAAAAGGACATTTTGCTATGAGGAAACTTTCCATTATATCCCCCAGGAAGGTTTTTCTAGAGATAAGACCCTAGAACACATTCCATGAGAGCCTGAGGAGCCTTTTCCATCTCTCTGGGACAGATTTGCAGGCGTCCCTTGGGGACAAAATGGGGATGCCTCAGAACACAAACCCTGCATCCCTTGGGGACAAAATGGTGATGCCCAGAACACAAACCCTGCAGCCCTCAGCTTCTCCAAAGCCCAAGCTGGCCAGAATTTCCATGCAGGCAGCACACTTCATGATGCTAAGCCTGGATAATGTATTTTCCTGGTGGGAAGGGATTCAACAGCATCACAGGTGCTGGAGCTCCCAGGTGGGGCTGGACCACACGGGATCAGCATCCCTCATCCTTGAGCCTGAGCATCCCACAGTTCAGAGGTCAGACAGGACAAGCCTCCTGATTTAGCAGCCAAAATTAAATACTAAAGCAGGTTCAAGAGGAAAAAAAAAGTGCAGAATTGTGACAGCACAGGAAAAAATATCTCTGTTTTAAAAGCATTAATGGAGCAGGCAATTCAACAACCTTCACCCGAAAGCACCCAAACACTTCGACTTTATAAAAGAAAATGGTTCAGTGACAATGAAGTTCAACATTTCAGTGAAAAAGGCCTGTCAGGTTTGGAGCAGAGTGAATCAGGCCATCAGAAGAGGAAAATTCACATCAACCCTGACTCATTGCTGAGGCAGAGAAGAGCAGAAGCTTTGTGTGGTTTTTATCATACAAACCTGGACCGAGAGACCCCGGCTCACCAGGATGGGAGGGCTGGAGTGAGGATTTCATGTCCTGCATCCTCAGAGCATCTCCTCCAGGTGAAATTTTGGCTGGTGGCACCCAGAAGGTCAGAGTGGATTAGAGCAACGGGCTGTCCTGGCCTTAATTCCCTGAAATGGACGTCCTGCCTCTCACTCCCTCCGCTAATCAAATAAAAGAAAGAAGATAAAATGCCAACCACAAACGAGAGATTTGCAGCTGGGGGATCTAATTCCAGGAGTCTGCAGGCCATAAAAAGAAGGGATCCATTAGCATCCACTTACCTGCCATGATGAAGTGACCGCGATAAAGTGCACAGGATTAAATAAATTTAAGTGAATCCCCTGACGGCATTTTTATGGGATTGAAAGAGGTTTTATCCACTCGCAACCTCTATCCTCGGAGGGAACTGATTCAATAAAAACCAAACCCACTTCATCTAGCAGGAAGGCAAAAAAAAAAAGACACAAAAACTCCGCAACGTTTACAGAGTCACTAAAGCAGTCAGGGAAAAAAATTAAATATAGGGCAAATCCCTGAGTGGGAGAAATGCGCAGAACTCTGCTGCTGCAGCTCAGCTCCATCATTTTAACCTCCAACTTTTAATGCTTTCACTCCCTGGGGCAGGAGCAGTCAGTCCCTGCCACCAGGCACCTTGCAGCTCCCACAGCATTTGGAGTGGGGGGAAAAAAAGGATTTCCCACCCTTTGCTCCATCTCCAGAGATTCCCTCCTCTATCCTTCCAGCTCAGCACCTTAATTGCCCCTGGTAGCCAACTCCAAAACAGCCTGGATACCCAAACTCCCTGCAACCTCCTCTCCCAGAGCCAGGCCAGAGGTAGGTCTGGCTCCCATCTGCCCACGAGGATGGGAATTATTTCCTTCCCTGCTCCACTATTTTGTGCTGAGCTTTGCAAAGGGGCACTGCTGCTGCCTGCAGATAACATCCCGCTGCTCCCCGAGGATGGACATGCCATTTGCCATCCAACAGCCTCCATCTGCTGTCACAGCCCGTGCACATCCCAAACACTGATATCCCAAATACTGACCTCCCAAACACTGACACCCCAAATACTGAGCATCCCAAATACTGACCTCCCAAACACTGACACCCCAAATACTGAGCATCCCAAATACTGAGCATCCCAAACACTGAGCATCCCAAATACTGAGCATCCCAAATACTGACATCCCAAACAGTGACATCCCAAACACTGAGCGTCCCAAACACTGAGCACATCCCAAACACTGACATCCCAAACACTGAGCATCCCAAATGCAGAAATCCCAAATACTGACATCCCAAGCACTGATATCCCAAACACTGAGCACATCCCAAACACTGAGCACCCCAAACACTGAGCACATCCCAAACACTGAGCATCCCAAACACTGAGCACATCCCAAACAAACACTGACATCCCAAACACTGACATCCCAAATATTGAGCATCCCAAACACTGACATCCCAAACACCAAGCACATCCCAAACACGGAGCATCCTGAACATCAAATATCCCAAACACTGAGTGTCCCAAACACTGATATCCCAAACACTGAGCACATCCCAAACACTGAGCACCCCAAACACTGAGCACATCCCAAACACTGAGCATCCCAAACACTGAGCACATCCCAAACACGGAGCATCCTGAACATCAAACATCCCAAACACTGAGTGTCCCAAACACTGATATCCCAAATACTGAGCACATCCCAAACACTGAGCATCCTGAACATCAAGCATCCCAAACACTGAGCATCCCAAATACTGAGCATGCCAAATACTGAACATCCCAAATACTGAGCACATCCCAAACACTGAGTAGCCCAAACATGGAGCACCCTGAATGCCAAAAACCCTGAATGCCAAGAATCCTGAGCACTGAGCATCCTGAACATCAAACATCCCAAATACTGACATCCCAAACACTGGCATCCCAAACACTGAACATTCCAAACTCCAAGCATCCTAAACACAGAGCATCCTGAATGGCAAGTATCCTGAACATCAAGCATTCTGAATGTTGAGCATCCCAAATTGTGAGCATTCAAATACTGAGTGACTTGAACACAGAATGTCCTGGACACAGTGCATGCCAAACACTGAGAATCCCAAACATGGAGCATCCCAAATGAATCCAAACACTGAATGCCCCAAACTCTGAACATCCCAAACACCAAGCATCACACCCCAGATCCCAATCCAGAGGCAAAATAACACTGCCTGCACCCCTGAGCCTTTTCTCCCATGTGTTGCTGTGGCCTCAGTTTCCCCAAGTGGAAAGGAAGTGTGGCACAGAGGGCACTGTCTCTGCCACCTCAGCTCTGAATTTGCTTCCAGCAGCATGGCCTCAGATTCAGTTTGAGGCTGCCAACCCCTGGAAAACCCCACAGACTTCAACCAGACCAACCCATTCCTGAAGAACAGCGACACCACTTCAAGTCGTGGTATTTCACTGGGAGATAGATGCATGGGAGCAGGGGGAGCAGATCCCAGGACAGGTGTTGGACACCTCTGCTGTTCCAAACAGGGACATTTGGGATCCCTTCCACTCCAAAGACAGAACTGGAGGTCAGCAGAGCAGCACTGTGCCCTGCCAGAGCCACACATCCTTCAAGCATCCCTGGATCCCTCCGCATCCTGCCCCGTTGAGGAGCATTTGGGGTTGCATTAAACCCCACTGCACCCCATTTATCTGCCCCTGGATCTCCCTCTGGATGGATTTCCCTGCCAGCAGGGCTTCCAGAGGGGTTGGGCTCCTCCTACCCACATCCGTCACCCACCCATCCAGCACTCCCAAATTCATCTGCCCCAAATAAATCATTTCACTCCATCTTTTAGAGCCTCTCCTGAATTATCCAGGGATGGGGCTGGGGAAGGAAAACCTCCCGTCTTTAGGAGCTCCAGCAACAGAGTCCAAAAGCCCACAGTGAAAAATAATCCATAAATCTGGACCCAAATAACAAATGATATAAACTCCTATCAGAGGAAGGAAAATAAGGATTAGAAGCTCCTCGGAACAAAGCCATTTTCCTCTGATGTACACGAGAGTGGAGGAAAAACCATTTTAATTACTGATCAAAAATAAATGACTTGCATTTGCCAGGCCTCTCTTTTTATTATTATTATTTTCGAAATTACTTTTGTAGAATGACTTAAACTTATTAATATATTTATAAGGAAAGAAAACACCCATAAATGCTTAGAATAGCGAGCCAACAAATTAATTAACATCAAATTACTCATGGTTACTCCAGCTTGATACTAAACATTGCTCCCCTATTATGTGGAGGATGGACAAAAAAATCTCTTGCAGCTGTTAATTATTTCAATTATTAATTTTATTTAATAATTCATATCCCTTTTCCCGACCCCCTGGAGTATGTTACAGTATCTACATTTCTTCCTCTCAGTCTCCCTAACTCCACTTTCAGCAAGACAATCCATCACTCCACAAGGTTACTGGCTTAAGGAGAGAGGGGTTTTTTTTATTTTTATTATTATTATTTTATTTTATTTTTTATAATCGACAGTCATTTCCTCCGAGAAATACCCCCAGTAAATACCTGCTCTAGAGGAATGATAATAAATCCTTAAAGGTGAACTTAGCTGCTTTTCCCCTCACGTGCTGCCTTTAAAGAATAAAAAAAGTAATACATCTTAAAAAAACCTAAACCCACCCTCTGAGAGCCCAAATCCTTCCTAGTACATACATGGAGAGTGAATTACGGATAAATCCACTTGAAAGTCAAGCAGGGAGGATTTTTTTAAGCACCTTTTAGGTCTGGATTAAGGTTCTCAGCATCGCCCAAGGCTCTGCTCAGTCCATGGACCCTTCCCAAGCATGTTCTCAAGGCAAGGTGACAGCAGAGAAAGGGAAACTGAGGCACAAAGAAATGAATTTTTTTATGAACTTGTGTTGCCCAGGGAAGCTGAGGCTGCCCCTGGATCCATAGAAGTGCCCATGGCCAGGTTGGATGGTGCTCGGAGCACCCTGGGACAGTGAAAGGTGCCCCTGCCATGGCAGGGGGTGGGATGGGATGGAGCTTTAAAGCCCCTTCCAACCCAAACCAGTCTGGGATTCTGGGATTTTCACGTGTTCCCATCACACAGAAGGACCTGGAGCTGCTGGGGCAAGGCCAGGGGAGACCACAAAGGTGCTCCAGCCTCTGGAACACCTTTCCTACAAAGTCAGGCTGGGAGAAGGTGCTCAGCTGGAGAGGAGAAGGCACCAGGAACACTCAGAGCCCCTTTCAGTGCCTAAGGGGGCTCCAGGAGATTGGAGAGACTTGGGACAAGGCATGGAGGGACAGGACACAGGGAATGGCTCCCAGTGCCAGAGGGCAGGGCTGGATGGGATATTGGGAATTGGGAATTGTTCCCTGGGAGGGTGGGCAGGCCCTGGCACAGGGTGCCCATCCTGGATCCCTGGCAGTGCCCAAGGCCAGGCTGGGCAGGGCTGGGAGCACCTTGGGACAATGGGAGGTGTCTCTGTCCATGGGCAAGATGGACCACAAAGTCTCATCCATGGCAGGGGTTGGGGCTGGATGGAGCTCTAAGGTCCCTTCCAACTCAAACTGTTCTGGAATTCTGTGATTCCCACACCTGCCCCTCCCATGTGCTGTTCTGAAGGGATCCATTTCCACAGCATTCCTCATTAGGTGAACACAGCCCTTAAAATACAAAAGGAATTTTTTAAAAAATGATGCAGTTGCAGCCTTTTCCTATTTTTCCCTCTTTTCTCCCTGTTTTTAAGCCCTCGGCAGCTGCTTTTTGGAGCTTTTGTGCTTAACCACCCTGAAGAGACACTTACTTCAAAGGGAAAAGGAAAGTTGGGATTTCAGCAGGATTCTCTATCAGCCAGAGCATCAGGAAAATTGCTTTGGCTTTGGAAGCAGGAGAAAAAATCTTGCATGGAGAAAGGTGTGAAGCTCCTGAAAAAAGCCCTGCCACCCTCGAAGGGAAAAGCTCAGAAAAAATGGGGATGGAGGGGGAATTGAAATTTTGAAAAATATATCTTCCCATTCCTATGCATCTATTTTTCCATAAAAGGAGCTTAACCCTACAAAACCTCATTGCGTTTGGGGCTGCTGGGGTTCAGGGATGTCACAGGATTTGGGATTGATCTGCAGCTGGTGCCACCAAACCACTCATGGATGCACACGGCTCCTGTGTGCCTGAGTTTATCTGGAAATTAATTTCCAGATCAAAAGGAACCCTTTTAATGACAGAATACGAGTGGGGGTTGGTGGAGGGTGGAGAAAAGGATGAAAAACTTGGCAGCCCCAGGATATTTCTTGCTGTCAAGGGATCCATAATTCTGATATGGTTTTGGGGAGGAGAAAGGAGGAATTTGGTGTTAGCTCTGGGGCACAGAGTCCCGAATTTGGTTTCAGAAAGGAAATGTTTGAGGAGAAACAAGAGCTCCACACTCCAGCACACACACAGTAAAAGCCTCACCTATTAATCTTCTCCCTTGATCTAGAGGAGAGAACTAAAATGACACTTTGGGGCTCTTTGCTGATCTCTGGAGGGCAAATCAAACCCCAAATGAGGGGAGCAGCAGCTCCAAAAGAGCCACACTGAAAAATAAGCAGGAGGATTGTTGGTTTGGGGCTGGTTCTGGGAAGAAGAGAGGGGAGAGGTCGTTTTAAAAACATGGGTTTTTCCTAATTCATTCTTAAATATGGTGAGTAACAAAATCTGATTATTTTGGTGGGTGGCCTGGATTATTATCTGGGTGGCCTGGATGGCCTTTACATATTTTCCAATGGGATAACAACAGTTCAGAGCCTAAATCTGACAGCTGAGTGCCTGATCCTGTTCCGGAGCCCCAAAAGTGCCCGGCCTTTCTGTGGCATTGCCTTTCTGGGGATGCCCAAGCACTTGGGAAGAACAACCCAAGCTTCTCTGCCACCCCTGTCAGGCAGCAGGTAAAAAATCATTCCCATTCTGAACAGCTGGGGAAACTGGGGCAACAAAAATGGGAAACAATTTGTCCATGCTGGCTCAATAATGTGCTTACAAAAGGAATCCAAGACCACTTTTCCCATCTATCCGCTAAAGCTCCCTCCCTCCCCGAGCAGCTCTGAATAACTGTGTCACTTTTCCTGCAATTTGCAGAGGCCACACGCTGTTCCTCTCTTCCCCTCGCTCCCACTGATTGGCATTTCCATCTCCACGACCTGGTGTTTTTCCATTCTCCCAGGGAAACGTGGTTCTTAAGGGGCTCCTGGCTTGTTCTTCAGCTGTGAAGGGGGTGGAAAGCAGAGGGCAAAGCCCAGCAGGAACAGAGGGAGCAGGCACAGCCCCTGCTTGGACCCAAACCTTAATAAAATCTGCATTTTCCTGCAGTTTCTCCTTTCTTTTCCACCCTTTTCCCACAGGCCTTGCAGCACTGCAGTGGCTGATCCCATTCCACCATCACCTGACCACATCCCTTCCTTGATGCAAGGAACCAAATCCTGATGTTTTCTCCCTGGATTAAACCCCCAGCTTTGCCTTTTCCTGCCAGGCCCAACCCCACTGGATGCAACCCTCAAATAAGAATTACCCCAGCGTTTTCTGGCCCCAAACCTGCTCCCTAACCTGGCACAATGTGCATGGCACCAAGATCATCATCCAAACTGAGCTTTTCCAGTGCACACACAACAACAACCTGAGCCCACACAACAACAACCTGAGCCCACACAACAACAACCTGAGCCCACACACCTCCTCCAGAGCCACCTTCCTTTAAGGAAAGGGCTGGGTTTTTCAAGCTGGGTCTTTTTTTAATCCCTCCTCTTTTTCCTCTTAGGCCTGAATGCTTTAACGAGCCGTCCTTTTGACCTAGGAAACTTAGTTTTAATTTCCATCCCTTTATCCAGAGAACAATGTGTCCTGGGGGCATCTTTGAGCACAATGTACACTTTCATCATCAAAACAAATGCTGGAAATACCCATCTGCCATGGTATCAGAGCGTGTTGGCTCACTGAGCCGGACACCGCTTAGGGGACAAGGGAGGCTTTTACTCTTCTCAAAGTCATGAGTGCTCCCTCTAAGCTCTTTAGCATTAGAGATTCCTGTGGAGATGGGTATTAGAAGCTGCATTTCTTTTTTCCCCAGTCAGGAATGATGGGGGTTGGAGTGTTCTTTGGAGATTTCTGCTCCTACAGGGGAGGAAATGAGGGAGGATCCTCTGTCATCCTCATCCTCATCCTGGCAGGATCCTGGAGGGGCTCAGGAGCGCCTGGCTCCCAGGAGAGGCTGCTCAGAGGGAGGGATGGAGCAGCAAGCTGGGCCCAAAGTCAAGGAGTCAGATCTGAGCTGAAGGTTACACAGGGTGGGCAAGTATCCAGCAGGGCTTCACTCATCTTTCTGTCCCCCAAAAGCAGATAACAACTCTCTCTGATTTATTTTGTCACAGAATCTCAGAGTAGTTTGGGTTGGGAGGAGCCTTAAAGATCATCTTGTTCCACCCACTGCCATGGCAGGGACACCTTCCACTATCCCAGGCTGCTCCAAGCCCCATCCAACCTGGCCTTGGACATTCCAGGGAAGATTTTCTGGAGCCCCTGTACCAGGATCTCCCCATCCTCTCAGTGATTGCACTCCTGGCTCAGGATCTCCAGCTCCACTCAACACCCTCCATTATCCAGACCTTCTCCAGAGCTTCCCAGTTTCCCCAGTAATATTCAGGACCATTCCATGCCATGACACTCAGCTTTTTAGGATTTGGCCCTTTCCCCAAACCCACCCTCAAAAGAGGTTTGCCAGCTACAGCCTCCTTTCTGTTCCAGACTGGAATAATTTGGAATAAGTTATAATAATAGTAAACATAGCACAAACAACAACAAATCAAACTTGCTTTGTTACTCCCCAGGCACACACATTTGTCTTCCAAGCGACAAAGTAATCACATTTTTGGTTCTAATTTATGACGTGCATTTCAGTCGGTGCCTTGGGGCGTTATCACAAGTCACAGCCCCAGTGAGGAATCCAGGCTCTTAAATCCTCACCTCCTTTAGCTCCTCCACCTGCCAACAATTCCAAAGACATCCTTTCCTCTGTTTGAGCCGATTGCACAGAGCCCAGGGATGATATCCCACCATCCATAAGGAAGAAATTTGCCCATGGGAGCAGCAGCCCCATGGAAAGGGGCATCACAAAACCTGCTGAAAGCCAGGCTGGGTGTAATTCCTAAGGAATTTGCATGGAAAAGCCCATTTTTACCTATTAGCTTTTATGTTCTCCCTTCAAACAGCTTCAAGACATAATGTCCATCATTACTGTTTATGGGACGCCGCCGCACACACAGAGAAAACATTGGAATGTGGAAAAACACAGAGAATTCTTCTCTCTGCCGTGAGTCCTTGCCACCAGTCACCCAGAGAGCAGCTGGAGCATGCAGATGAGGGCCAGCTGCAGGGAGGGATGAGCAGCTGGATCTCAGGGGAAACTGGAGCACGGCTCAGCAGCTTTCCAGCTGAATTTGGAAGGATGGAAGGCTCCTGGAGTGGCACTAGTGTACCTGCCCAGCCCCTCCCTCCACTCTGAGCAGGCATCAGAGATTCCACAAGCTCTCCATAGGGGAACACAGGGGTTTCCCCTCTTTTTAAGCAGAAATTATTGTTCTGCTGGGATTTTCACGTGGCAGGTGTCAGTTTGTGCATGACCCACTGAAGTTGAGCCACATCTTCATCCCACCAGAACAAGAACCAAGTCCTTTGCTGGGAAATGGGATAGGGGCTGAAATTTCCTCCCCAAGATAAGACAAAGAGAAATCTCTGCCACAAAGCAGAACAATCACATTTCTTGCCAAGGAGCAGAAGCCTTTTGGCAGGTCGGGGATGGATCTCAGGAGCTGACACGTCTCTCTGCTGTCTACAGCTGATGAAATGTCAAATGAGATGGAACAGAAAGTGAGACCCATCTGGGAAAGCTCCAACAGGCTGATTGATACCGGGAGGAGGAGGAGGAGGAGGGTGAGGTGGCTGAAGCACCACAGGGACCTGCTGCTGGTTGCTCCCACACTCAGCAAGGTGATGCTGAGGGACACTTTGGAGATGGCCAGACCCGAGCATCTCTGTGCCTCCTCCTCCTCCTCCTCCTCCTCCTCTCCTGCTGACCAGAGCAGGGAGGGAGCAGCCTTGGTAATTGCCAGAGCATCAGCAGTGAAGCAGTCGTAGTCCTCAACACAAAGAGCAATGATCATTAATTAGTGTCCTTATTAATTAGCATGAGGGGGGGTCCTGGGCAGGCTCCTCTGGAGCTGAGAGGCGGCTCAGGGGTGAGTGGGCCCAGTGCTTTGCAGAAGAGCTGGTTTAAAAACTCAAATGAACGCTGGGTTTTCAGCAGTGCACAGGGGGAGGAAGGAAATCCGTGCCTCTCATCACTGGCACCTCAAATCTCTGCACAGTCCCTGGGCCAGGGGCTACAATGGAAGCAGGGAAGGGGTGGAGATGAGCTGGAAGAGCAGTAATGCACCTCAGGGGCACTGGAATGAAGCTACATCCCCCCAAAATATGGGAGAGTTGGTAAAGGGGAGAGATCACATCCCCTGACCTTGCCCACAGCATCTGCATCCCACACAGGGATTAATGCATTTAGGGAATTTCCAGCCTGGCCCTTGAACTGTCCCAGCTCCCTCCAGCCCAGCAGAGCATGAGCCACTCCAGAGCAGAGGGTGACCTTCAAGATGTGGGGGATGTCTTTTCCTAAAGGGCCTTATGGAATTCAGTCCTGAATTTAGTCCTGAATTAACGGAAATCTCCTGTCAGCCTAAGGAGAGACCCTTTTGTCTGAGGGTCTGAGGCAAGGCACAAGATCCACCACCCAACTAAAAAACCCTGCTCCCAAAAAGCCAGAGACACACAGCCACGGAGTGGTGTGTTCCACGATACCCCTTAATAGGATCAGCAAAACAGGGCCTGCATATAAAATACAGCTGCTTTGGAGATCACAAAAATACTTTAATCTGCAGTGGCTCCTCACCTCTAGGGGCCTGTGAACTGGTACACTCTATCTGCTTATTTAGCTGATCCTGTTAAAAAGCTATCAGAATAAAGCAGAGAGGGGAAAAAGAAAGAGAAATCTTCGTCGTGTGAACTGAGCCAGAGAAAACTTTCCCTCTAGCAAGACTCTGGCAAAAATCCCAGTCCCACTCCACTGGTGCTTTGAAATACAAACAGGAAGATCTGCTGGTCCTAAAGAGCATTTCCCACTGCCCCGGGGCTCCCTGCCCACGGAGATGTCCTGGAGATGCTCCTTGGAGAAGCAGGGATGATCTCTGCAGCCTGCTCAAGGAAAAGTTAGGGGATGAGGCAAGGGGGAGATGTGAGGAGCAGGAGCATCCTGGCACAGGGAGGAGTCCAGGTGAGTGCCTTGGAAGGAATAAAGCACCACGGATTTTGTATCCAGCCTGGAAATGCAGCTCCCCTGTCCCCATCCCTCTGTCAGAGCTGCAGCACAGAGCCCGAGGGCAGTGGCAGGAGGATTTTGTCACACATCAGGAGGGCTGGGAACGGGGGAGTGCTGCCACACTGGGGAGGGATGCTCAGCACAAGCCTGATAGAGACATCACCCAGTGACTGTGCACGAGGGAGAGGCAGGAGCTGCTTCACACTGAGCTAAAACCGGGGGGAAAAGCCACAAATAAAGGAAAATGCAAAGGAAAGGCACAAAACCTGCTTTTGCCTGCCTTGAATAAGTTATCCAGCTCTGGTGGGAAGCAGGAGGGGCAAATTCCTGCTCTGTAAGGGTCTGCTGCCACCAGGTTTGCTCCAGTGTGACGGTGTTCACAGGGGTCCGAGGATGAGGGAAGAGACGAGGATCTGACTCCATGTTTCAGAAGCCTTGATTTATTATTTTATGATATATATTACATTAAAACTATACTAAAAGAACAGAAGAAATGGTTTCATCAGAAGGCTAGCTAAGAATAGAATAAGAAGGAATGATAACAAAAGCTTGTGGCTCAGACTCTCTGAGCTAGTTCACTGTGATTGGCCATTAATTAGAAACAACCACATGAGACCAATCCCAGATGCACCTGTTGCATCCCACAGCAGCAGATAACCATTGTTTACATTTTGTTCCTGAGGCCTCCCAGCTTCTCAAGAGGAAAAATCCTAAGGAAAGGATTTTTCATAAAAGCTGTCTGTGACATTCCAGCTGCTGTCATGCAGCTCCTACCAACCCGCTGCTCTTGGCTCTTTCATTCAGGATCCGTAGTTTGGTCAGGTTTACTCATCAAAGACAATAAAGCAAAGAGCTGAGTGAGGTGTGAGAGGCACAGCACGGTGGCAGGGCTGCCAGAGCCCTGCACAGGCCTGGGAGCATTGCATGGGAAAACAGAGCCACTTCTCCAGCATCTCCTGCTGCCCTGCAGGGAGCCCAGCAGCAAATTTCAGGGGAGGAAAAACAAAAGGACAAATCCCAAAAGGTACATACAGGATTCCCTAATTTCCTGTGAAGAGATGGGATCTGCAGGCCAAAGGACCAGCAAAAATGTGAAGAGATTGAAGTCTATTCTGCACAATTCCTGGAAGAGGAGAGTGCCTTATCCCTTTGGACAATGCCCAAACATGGCTTCAAGCCCTCCACATCGTCCTGACAAAATCCTCATTTTCCCATTAGATGGAGTCCAGGAGCCTCTGGCCCAGACTCTAGACCTGTGTCAGAAGCTCATGCTGCTCACAGGCAAAATTCCAGCCAATCTTATTCCTGGGACGCTTTGGAGAAACTGAGGGACCCACTCTGACACCATCAGCACACCAGCAAATAAACTTCATCTTGTTTGAATCCTCAAAATCAGTAAATCTGCCTTAAGGAGAAGGTTAACAGCAATATTCCAAGACAAGTGAGATTTTGGGGTGCAGCTTGTGACCCTAAATCCCTGAAAGAGAGCTGGAATTGGTTCCTAAATGTAACCACACTATTCCTGCAGGGAGATGCACTGCAGAACATCCAAGGAGTGACCGGGACTCATCCTGCCTGGTGCTGTCCCCGTTCCTGGCCCAGGGGGCTGCTGGCAGTCAGAGCCAATTCAGCCCCAGCTGGTCCCCCCAGATGAGAATAAGATGGAAAATCCTGGCCTGGCGCTCAGCACACACCACGTGAGAGCTGGGGATGGCAGCGCCGCTGCCTCCAGCCCTGACCTTTATTTTCCATTAATGGACCCGGGTGAGTGTCGGCTGTGTTTGAAGCTGCATAAAATGAACTGAAAATAAGAGGGATAAACAGCAGCAGTTAAGGCTCTTTCCCCACTCCCACACTCTCCCCTCCTTTTTTTTTCTTTTTTTTTTTTTTCCTGGAGCAATGCTGAACCAACTGTAGCAAAGTTATTGACACACAGCGAGGTGCTTGCAGGCACAGCTGACTTGTTGGGAACCAGCTCCCCGCTGGCTGCCTAAGCAGGGGAGACAAACCCAGAGGGAAAAGGCTCCACGGGGGAGCTCTGCAAGTCCCCAGATGTCATCGAGCATCTGGCTCAAGCGTGAGCAGGACAGAGCCAGCCCATCACCCTCCGGAGGAAAATGGAAGGAAAAAGAAGTGAGGATCACTGTGGCTGGAAAGGGAAGCCAAGGAATGGGAAAGCCATGCTGAGAGTTGTTACCTGTATATTCTATTACCTATAGTATAATGATGATGATGATGATGATAATAATAATAATAATAATAATAATAATAATAATAATAATAATAATAATAATAATAATAATAATTATTATTATTACTATTACTATTACTATTACTATTACTATTACTATTACTATTACAATTATTACTATTATTGTTTAATGTTATACATATATACATATATATATAACTGTATAATACTGACATTGAATACATTACAGTATAATACTGATATTCCATGCCCTGAGCAGGTATCATCCATCCATGGATGCAATTTTCCACCCTAATTAGTAGTAGTAGTAGTAGTAGCAGTAGTAGTAGTAGTAGTAGTAGTAGTAGTAGTAGTAATAGTAGTAGTACTATTATTTTTGATACAATATTATATATAGATATGGATATATATATATATATATATATATATGATATAGATATAGATATAGATATAGATATAGATATAGATATAGATATAGATATAGATATAGATATAGATATAGATACAGATACATATACATATATATATATACACACACACACATATATATAAAATAAAATATATTACAGTATAATACTGACATTCCATGCCCTGACCAGGTGTCATCCCCCACAGAGGCCATTTTCCACCCTAACTGAGGTATTTTGTACCCTGCCCCTCTGAGCATCACCTTTTTGGGAAGCCCATAAAGAAAAGAGAATCCTCTTTAGGAAGAAATTCTTCCCTGGGCGGGTGGGAGGCCCTGGCACAGGCTGCACAGACAAGCTGTGGATGCTTTGAACACTTCCAAGGTTACCTGGGAGTGTTCAAGGCCAGGTTGGACAGGAATTGGAGCAATTGGAGCATCCTGGTCTAGTGGAAGGTGTCCCTGCCTATGGCAGGGGTGGAACTGGATGAGCTTTAGGGCTCCTTATAACCCTAATTCCTTATAACCCTATGGTTCTCACATATGGTGCCCATAAGCCTCACACCAAGGAAGGAGCAGGAGCTGAAGGGCCTCCGGTGGGAAATAACACCCCCAGGAGAACTGTCATTTGGGCTTTTGCACACCCAGATTGCCATCAGAGGGAAAAAAGCCAGCCCAAAACTTTTAAAAACATTAACCTTCACTGGTATTTGCAGAGCAAACAGGCAACTCACACAAATTAAATGGCAATGTGTTGCCTCCTTCTGCTATGCCCGTTTTAGGAATGCAGGTTTAGGATTCCAGTGCATGCTGTGCTAGGCTGCTAACCCTTTAATTCTTTAAATCCAAGCTCATCTCTCAGCCAGGCCTTTAATTTAAATTTCTCTGGATAGCTGCCCCATGTTTAATAAATAACTATTGACTATTTAAAGAGCACCTGGGCTGAGGTTTCCCACCTCAGGCTGGGTACACACGTACAAACACACAGCACCTATTACTGCCTTATTAAACCTTATCCTAGGCAAGAGCTTAATAGCCACTTGCTATTTAATTAGCCAGGGAGTTCAGGGCTTATTGGGGAGAAAAAAGTAAATACCAGCAGGACTGCAGCTCTGACAGCCCTGGAAAATGGCTCCTCCTTTCCTTTCGCTATCCCCAGAGGAAACGGCCATCCATGGCCAGCAGCAAGGACGGATCACAGAACCCCAGAATGGTTTGGGGTGGAGGCAACCTTAAACTTCATGTCATTCCACTCACTGCCATGGGCAAGGATACCTTCCACTGTCCCAGGGTGCTCCAAACCCCATCCAAGCTGGCCTTGGACACTGCCAAGGGTGGGGAGTCCACAGCCTCTCCAGGTGACCTGTTCCATCATCTGAGAGATGTGGGGGGGACAGTGAGTGGCTCCCACTGTCCCCTTTGATCCAGCATGGTGGGGGCTGATAAACCAGTGCAAAATCCCCAGGCCACCACCCACGGAGCCACCACCATAGCCAGGACCAGGGGATCACCCACAAAAGCAGCCACTGGACTCCCATCTGTCACTATAGGACACGAAATAACATGATGCAGACACGCAGCTCTTCCAAGGCAAAAAGAGAGCTTTTAATTTCTGACTCCAACACTTATAGATTTCCAAAAGTGGCAGTGGGTTGGAGGGTGGCAGTGCCACCTCTCCAATGACACTGGACAAACCAACAGCCCATCAAATTTTTCCTTCTCCATAAAAGAATGCAAAACAATGAGTTATTTACAGGAAGTGTGCGAGAAAGTTCGTTACAAGAATGTCAACATCAGAAGGCTTAGGAAAACTTAAAAATCAGGGCAACGACCATTTATACAAAAATCCAGCCCAGAGCTGTCACCTGTGTGCCTCACTCATTGGGATCACTCCCAAATCCCCATGGGAGCACTTTAACTTCTGAGCTCCCCTTCCCCCAGGCTCAGCAGTCCCATAACTCACCCTGCATGCCAGATATTCACAGGTAAGCTTCCATCAGGATCCAGCAGGATTTATCTACACAGGCTCCCATTAAGGGTAATAAGATGAAGGCAATCAGCCTCATACATTCCACTTTGGCCAGTATAAATTCCCTCACTTCATTAGATGGCTGCTGGAGTCACGGCAAGGAATGAGCAGGGGTGGGGGAAAGAAAAAGAAGGGGAAGGAGAGGAAGAAAAAGCACTCCCAGGCTACCTCTAGCTTTGCTTTTGTTGGGAAATTGGTGGGGATTAGAACTGTAGAATCCCAGACTGGTTTGGGGTGGAAAGGACCTCAAAGCTCATCCAGTTCCAGCCCCAGCTCTCCCTAGACCAGTTTGCTCCAAGCCCCATCCAACCTGGCCTGGAACATTTCAAGGGATGGGACAACCACAGCTTCCCTGGGCACCCTGTGCCAGGGCCTCCCCACCCTCACAGGGAAGAATTCCTTCCTAATATCCCACCTAACCCTGCTCTCTGTCCATTTAAAACCACTTCCCCTTGTTCTTTCACTGCCTGGATTTGCGGATTCAGCGCCACCAGCTGGGAGGGTGCCAGAACCCAGGAAATCCCTCTGGCTGCCCTGGAGGACCCAAGACCCTGGCAGGGGGCTCAGAGACCTTGGCATGGAGTCAAAGACAGCTGTGCCTTCAATTTTAGCCCTTGAAACAATTCGTGTGAAGAGTTACAAGCCACAAGGGTTTGAATAGAATGATAGTGAATTTATCACAGGGTGGAAATGTAGAATTTTGGGGTTTTTAGAATGGGGGTTCGGGAGGCAAGATGGAGGAATCTGGGTGTGTTCTGTCCTTCTTCCTTCTTCTTCTTTGCCTCCATCTTCTGCTGTGATGTTGGCACTTTTGGATTGGTTTAGAGTAGAGACAGACTGTCTAACATAGGTGATAGGTATTGAAAAATTATTGTCAATAATGTACGCATAGTTTTTAGTATAAAAAATAACACCAGTGTGCTTCAACCTGACCTGCCAGACAGACCTCAGCAGGTCGGAGAAGCAATTTTATAGATAAGAAAAAATAACAACCTTAAGAACGAGAGACAAGGAATCTTGTCTTCTTCTTCGGTCTTGGGGCTGGGAAAAAGAGATTTTCCAACACCTTGGGGTCATCCCGACAGCAGGGACCCCATCAGGAGGGCTCAATGCAGCCTGCTACATCCCCTGGCAGCATTCCCCTCTCCCAGTGGACACCCATTCTGGGTGTTTGGGGGTTATTTTGGCCGTTTCTCTGCAGGACTGCTCGCTGCTCGTTCGCTCCATCCCGGCGGACGTTGCCATCTGCCAGCGCCGCCCGACAGGAGATTTTGTCAGCGCCACGCTCGGCGTCACTGTGAAGGTGACACTTTCCAGGGGGCTGGCTGTGGTTTTGTATCTGCTTTCAATTTATTCACAGAGCAACTTAAAGGGGAAAAAAAAAAATTTCTAACGCAACTAGAAGAGACTTTGTAAAAACAGTCATTACAAAACTCGAGGATTTCAGATGTTGTTATTGTTCCAGTGAGCTCCAGAGATAACGGCTGAAATCAGGGCCCTGCTGTGCACTTCACAAACAGGCAAAAACCCTGCCTCCCTTCAGGAAAGGGCTGTGTTTGCTGGGAGTTGCAGCAGACAGAGGAGATTTGGTGCTAAGCTGAACGTCAGATGTCTTATCAGGCACTCACACCGAGAGGTGTTAACTCTGGAACCTACTGATGGCGAGCTCAAAGTCCTCGTGGTGTTTGAGTCAGCTCGCTCAGCTGCTCTCTGATTGTTCCTACCTCAGCCCGCTGCTTCCTCTGCAAACAGCACCCCAAAACCAGCCCAAAAAGGGCACTCAGAATTCCCAAAGAAGTCCCAAAGAATTCCCAAATAGCCCCCAAGAATTCCTGAAGAACTCCCCTAAGATTCCCCCCCAAAATTTCCAATAATTCCCAAAGAATTCCCCAAAATTTCCAACCCCCAATAATTCCTGAAGAACTCCCCTAAGATTCCCAAAAAAATCCCAATGATTCCAAAAGAATTCTCCAAGAATTTCCAAATAATTCTCCAAGAATTCCCAATAATTCCTGAAGATTCCTACAGATTTTTAAAAATTCCCAAAGATTTCCCAAATGATTCCCCAAAGATTTCCCAATAATTTTCAAATAATTCCCCAAGAATTCCCCAAAGAATTCCCAATAATTTTCAAATAATTCCCAGTAATTCCCAAGAATTCCCCAAGAATTTCCAAAATAATTCCTGAAGAATTCTCAAAGAATTCCCCAAAAACTCCCCAAGAATTTCCACAGATTTCCCCAAAATTTCTTAAGAACTTCTAAGGAATTCCCAACACAATTAACCCACATAGAGCTGAGTGGGGCTCAATTAGCATGGCCCAACCTCATCTGCATCATCAGGTTCTCCTGCTCCTCCTCCTCGCTCACTGGTTGGACACAGGGTCTGGACAATCTTTGCAAAGCTCCAGAGCCATTGAGCCAAGCCACCACTTTCCTGACATGACATTTGTTATCCCTAATTACCAACTTGGCCTCATTTTAAAGTCATTTGCACTGATTACTCTGACTGCTGCCTTGGGTAGTCAATGACTTAGATTAACTAATCACAGCACAAGGAAAAATATTTTAAATATATGTATATTCACCAAAAATTCCTTTAATGTCCTGCTTTGCTGCATCTTGGCTTAAACTGATGCCCACTTGTTCCTCTAATCTGACACGAGCTCAAAGAGCCTTGTGGCATCAATCCGCTCAATTCCCTTCAGAAGTGTGTAAGCCCTCAACGAAGCCCCTTCTTAATCCCCTTTCTGCCAGTGATTACAGAGCTGGTGTCTCTAACTCAGCCTGGATCAGAGTCCCCATGTCCCCACCAAGCTGTCTTTTGTTCACCTGGCTGCGTGGTGTCACTCCTGCAGTGTCACTAAGCACACGGCCACCTCCCCTGATGTGCTCTGGGACAGGGCCTGAATGCATTTACCAACTGCTCAGCCTCTGGGGAGGTTTGGATCCACACATTCAAGAGCTTCAGGAAAAGCAGCAAACAAGAAAATTGTAATTTAAATCCCCCCAAAAAAAAAAAAAAAAAAAATTCTGAATTCAATTCCTGATTGCGGCAAATTCACAGCAGAAAATGAATTCCCTGGATAAGGGCTGCTTTGAAGAAGAAGCTCAGCACCTCTCCCATCCCATTTCCACTCTCATTTTGTCCCCATTAAAACCATTAAAGCCCCACTCCTTGCTCTGGAGGTGATGTCAGCTCTCCTGAGCTCACTCTGAAAAGCCATGGACACCTCTGGCTCCAGGGCTTGCATTGAGACATCACAGAACTACAGCATCATGGAATGCTTTGGGTTGGAAGGGACCTTCAAGATCCACCTTGTTCCAACCATTTACCATGGGCAGAGACAAATTCCACGAGACCAAGCTGCTCAGAGCTCCATCCAACCTGGACTTCTCCCCTCTCCTTCCATGATCCTCAGGTAGGTGGGAGTATCAGGGCTGTGGGCATCAGGAAGGGGCTGTGGAGGCCTGGGTCAGGAATGGTGTGGCCAACAGGAGCAGGGAGGGCATTGTGCCCTGCCCTGGGCACTGGGGAGGGCACACCCTGAGTGCTGTGCCCCGCTCTGGGCCCTCAGCTTGGGAAGGACCTTGGGACACTGAGCTCAATTTGCTTGGGCATCAGGACAGCTTGGGACACTTTCAGTTCATTGTCCCTCTGCATCCAGGAGGGGGACAGCGATGTTGTCTGGTAGATAAATTTAAGGATGGAAGACCTGGGAACATCAATCTATATCTTATACCTATACCTGCACATCCAGAGGGGGCAACCCCCTGAGGAACCCCTGAGGGGAGCTGGGGGTGCTCAGCCTGGAGAAAAAGGAGACTCAGGGCTGCCCCCATCACTGTGCAGCTCCTGAAAGGGGCCTGTGCCCAGCTGGGGCTGGGCTCTTTCTCCAGCAGCACTGACACAGCCAGAGCACACAGCCTCGAGCTGCACCCAGGGAAATACAGGTTGGATATTGGGAAAGAGTTTTTTAAAGAAAGAGTGATAAAGTTCTGGAATGCTCTGCCCAGGGAGGTGGTGGAGTCACCATCCCTGGGTGTGTTTAACAAAGCCTGGATGTGGCACTGGGGGCCAGGGTTGAGTTGGGGTGTTGGGGTTGGGTTGGACTCGATGGTCTTAGAGGTCTCCTCCAACCTGGTCATTCTGTGGTTCTGTGAAGGGTGGACAGACAAACGGCCGGACACACAGCTCCCCCTGAGCCTCTGCTTCCTGCTGGGATGGGCTGTGGTGCTTTAGCATGCCGCAGAGCCCTTCCAGCCTTGGCTTGGGGAGCAAAAGCAGCTGCAAGAGCCAGGGCCAGCTCTCCATGGGAGGAAACATGCCTTAGGCACAGCTCGTAAACACACACAGGAGAGGCTGCTCCGAGGAGGAGGAGCAGGAGCAGCGATTCCAGCCCGGCACAGCCTGGTGGCAGGAGAGCAAACAAAGGCTGACCAGCAGGAGCCTGCTCTGCCCACGGCCTGTGGAGCCAGCAAGGGCTCTGACAGCACTGCCAGGCTCCCCGAAAAGGGAGGGGAGAGCCCCAGGCAGCCAAAGCACCAGGTGGGAGAGGAGGAGGAAGGAGAGGAGGAGGAAGGAGAGGAGGAGGAAGGAGAGGAGGAGGAAGGAGAGGAGGAGGAAGGAGACAAGGAGGAAGGAGAAGAGGTGATGCTGCTTTGTTGTTTCAAAGATGCTCTGTGTGTTTGCACAGCAGGAAGGGACAATGTAGAACTGGCAGGAAAAGCAATCCACACCCATAAGGAAAACCCCTGAAGATGCAGCCTGGGGATACAATGGAGATGCCCTGGGACGGGCAGGGTGGCACAATGCCCACGAGATGTGCAGTGATTTCCCTGATCACACAGCATGATAAGCTGGCCAGGATGAGTCCAGGAGATGCCCTGGAATGGGTGGGGATGGCATGATGCCCATGAGGTGTGCAGTGATTTCCCACACAGCAGGTTAAGCTGGTCAGGATGAGTCCATGCCTGGCAGCACTGGAGAACCTCCTCTCAGCCCTTCTCCAGCCAGCCTTTCACCATTCCCATTTCCAGCCCCACCAGCAGCTCCCAGTGGTGCAATGAGCTCTGTCCAGCCTCAGAGACCTGCAAGTGGGGCTGGAGTGTGAGCCATAGCTCTGGGAAGGGGGGTCACAGAGCAAGGGAGGCAGGACAAGAGCAGGAGGGCCAAGCTGAAGCACCCGCACAGCCATCGCATCCTGGACTGAGGATGCTCAAGGTCAGGGAAGAGTTGCAGCTGCAGAAATCATGTTCCCCCAAATTATCTCTGCTTTTTTTTCCCAAATCTTCAGGAAAAAAAAAAAAAAATCCCACAGGAGTGAGTGCCAGGAGGATGGTGGGTGAGGAGGGGAGGATGGTGGGTGAGGAGGGGAGCATGGTGGGGTAAGGGAGAGGAGGATGGTGGGGTGAGGACCAGGAGGATGGGCGTGAGGGAAGGGGAGGGATGGTGGGGTGGGAGGGAGGGAAGGGTATGGAGGGGTAAGGATGAGGACCAGGAGGGGTGGGTGTGGAAGGAGGAAGGGAGAACGGGAATGGAGAAGGCCAGGAGGATGGAGGGGTAAGGATGAGGGGTAGGATGGGGAGGGGAGGGGTAAGGATGGATGGGAGGATGGAGGGGTAAGGATGAGGAGGATGGGAGGATGGAGGGGTAAGGGAGTGGAGGATGGAGGGGTAAGGATGTGGAGGATGGAGGGGTAAGGATGAGGAGGATGGAGGGGTAAGGATGTGGAGGATGGAGGGGTAAGGATGAGGAGGATGGAGGGGTAAGGATGAGGAGGATGGAGGGGTAAGGATGTGGAGGATGGAGGGGTAAGGATGAGGAGGATGGCGAGTGAGGGAGGGGAGGATGTCGGGGTGAGCACCGCCGGCCTTTTCCACGGCTCGTTTTCGCCATCTAGTGCTCAGCTCCCTCTTCCGTGGAAAAGCAGCCAGAGCCGTGGATTATTTCGCAAATACGGAGAGTGCAGAATAAAACCCTGCTGTTCCAAGCCAGTTCAGGTCTGGCCCCTGTGCACCTGAAGTCCCAGAGCACAAGGTGGTCATAAATTATCATATTTGAGTCATTTTGGAGTAATTTTTTTGCAAGACAACAAAACTGAACTGTCCCAGATTGGCATAGAACAATGCAGGGAGAACACACAGTTTTCAGTCCATGAAACCTTGCTTTCTCCTCCTTTTCCTTAAGAAATCGCTGTGTGTGCCTCAGTTTCCCCAAGCAGAGGAAAACATCTCTTTTACACCACAGAGAAAATTTTCTCTCGTCATACCTCATCAGTATTCTGGGAACTGCAAGGGAGGGAAGTTTGCCAATGTCTTTTTGAAGGATAAACACCTGAATACAGGATGTTTTCCATGAGAACCAAAATGCATAGGATAACACAAAGGAAAAGCAGATTTTGATGTCCATCAGCATGTCCCACATCAACCTAGACATTTGCTAACTTGAAAATAATAAATTTGACAGGGAAAGCACAGTGAGTCTGAGGGGTAAAACACTGGAGCAGGTTGTCCACAGAGCTGGTGGACTCTTCACCCCTGGAAGTGTGCAAGGCCAGGTTGGATGGGGCTTGGAGCAGCCTGGTTTGGCTGCCCTTTGTAGGGGGTGGATTAGAGACCTTCTGAAGGTTCTTTCCAAGCCAAACTATTGTACAGTTCTAGCATCCCCTCTGGGGAGGAGCGCCGTGGATGCTCTGGGATGAGCTGGAGGAACAGTCCCTGCCCCATGTAGAGCTGCAGCAGGAACCACACAAGCCAGGAAATTCACAGAATCCCCAGGTTGGGAGAGACCTTCAGGACCATCGAGTCCAACCCAGCCCCAACCCCTCAACTCAACCCTGGCACCCAGTGCCACACCCAGGCTTTGTTAAACACACCCAGGGATGGGGACTCCACCACCTCCCTGGGCAGAACATTCCAGAACTTTATCACTCTTTCTGTAAAACTCTTCTTCCTGATATCCAACCTGTATTTCCCTTGGTGCAGCTCGAGGCTGTGTGCTCTGGCTGTGTCAGTGCTGCTGGAGAAAGAGCCCAGCCCCAGCTGAGCACAGGCATCTTTCAGGAGCTGCAGAGAGTGCAGAACCAGAGCTCAGCTCACCACACCGAGCCCGTTTCTCTCTCTGGTGCTCAGCTGCTGCAGGCACAGCAGTGCTGCCTGGGGAGGGTGGTCCCCACCAGCCCTGATGTCCCCAAAGTGCCACCAGGCTGCTGTGCCGTGCTGCAGGAGGGCATTGCCATCTGCTGACAGGCTGCAGCCCTGCACCTCCTGCAGCAAGCCCTGCCTGCTCTGCTCCCCTGCTCCTGCTCCTGCTCCCAATCCTGCTCCTGCCCCTGTTTCTGCTCCTGCTCCTGCTCTTGTTCCTCCTCCTGCCCCTGGTCCTGCCCCTGCTCCTGTTCCTGCTCCTGTTCCTGCTCCTTCTTCTCCTGTTCCTGCTCCTGCTCCCACTCCCGTTCCTGCTTCTGTTCCTGCTTCTGTTCTCTGCTCCTGTTCTGCTCCTTCCCTGCTCCTGCTCCTGTTCCTGTTCTGCTCCTGCTCCTGCTTCTGTTCCTGATCCTTCTTCTGCTTCTGCCCCTGCTCCTTCCCTGCTCCTGTTCCTGTTTCTGCTCTTGCTGCTGTTCCTGCTCCTGTTCCTGTTCTGTTCCTGTTCTGTTCCTGCTCCTGCTCCTGCTCCTGCCCCTGCTCCTGTTCCCACTCCTGCTCCTGCTCCCCTCCAGGCACTGTGGATGCAGCCCAGCAAGCCCAGGGTGGAATTCCCCATTGCAGGCAGGATGATGCTCCTGTCCAGGACCTGCCCAGCTCCATCCTGGCAGGGTAAAGGCGGCCTCATCCACCAGCAGTGGCTCCTACTCACGAGTGAATAATCAGCTTATTACAGATTCAGATAGAAAATCATAATATTTGCTAATCACAATATTAATTTCTTGCTAATTGGCTGCCTGATGGCACAGGCAGAGCAAGGGGGCACCAGCTGGCTGCCGAGGCAGAACCTTCCCTGGCTGCTGCACGGTGCCCAAGGTTTTGGCTGCCTCCAGCAGTCGGGTGCAGAAGTCAAGTCCCCAAACAACAGGAGGGAGCAATTTGCATCCAGAGGGATCCTCACCCTCCGCTGAAACTGAGGGCAGGAGTGGGAGAAGGGGCTCGAGGCTCCAGCAGGGAAACTGAGGCATAAACCACCACCCAATAGGGAATAGGAGAGGAGCAAAGCAGAGGAGCCAGAAGCTCTGAGCAGCGTTTGACACTTGCACCCTCTTTCTTTGCAGCATCCCATCATTAAGCCAGCTCTGCCACTCTCCATCCCACTCCCGTGTCCTCTCCCTCGGGAACAGGGCCTTGGGGAGGAGAGGGAGGCACTTCACAGGTAACCCCTCTGCACGGAGCCGTGTGACATTATGCAGGTTGGATGCCAGGCAAGGCTGATCACAGAGTCATTGCTGCTGCTGCTGCTAATGAGGCCCTTAGGCTAATTAAAAAGATGAGTAGAACACAAAAACATAATGAGGAGCCAGTTTATCAGTCAATCGGAGGACATGAATACGCCAATAAAAGTTTGAACTACCTCCTTGCTGCCAGCATCCCGGAGCTGGCCCAGCCCAGGGCTGCAGGGGGACAAATCTCACCCAAATGGCTCTGTGCTCCCCAGCTCCTGGATCAGGACAGGATGGGACAAATCTCACCCAAATGGCTCTGTGCTCCCCAGCTCCTGGCTGAGAACAGGATGGGACAAATCTCACTGAAATGGCTCTGTGCTCCCCAGCTCCTGGATCAGGACAGGATGGGACAAATCTCACCCAAATGGCTCTGTGCTCCCCAGCTCCTGGCTGAGGACAGGATGGAACAAATCTCACCGAAATGGCTCTGTGCTCCCCAGCTCCTGGCTGAGAACAGGATGGGACAAATCTCACCCAAATGGCTCTGTGCTCCCCAGCTCCTGGATCAGGACAAGACAGGACAAATCTCACCCAAATGGCTCTGTGCTCCCCAGCTCCTGGCTCAGGACAGAACAGGACAAATCTCACCCAAATGGCTCTGTGCTCCCCAGCTCCTGGATCAGGACAGGATGGGACAAATGTCACCCAAATGGCTCTGTGCTCCCCAGCTCCTGGATCAGGACAGGACAGGACAAATGTCACCCAAATGGCTCTGTGCTCCCCAGCTCCTGGATCAGGACAGGATGGGACAAATGTCACCCAAATGGCTCTGTGTTCCCCAGCTCCTGGATCAGGACAGGATGGGACAAATGTCACCCAAATGGCTCTGTGCTCCCCAGCTCCTGGATCAGGACAGGATGGGACAAATCTCACCCAAATGGCTCTGTGCTCCCCAGCTCCTGGATCAGGACAGGACAGGACAAATCTCACGGAAATGGCTCTGTGCTCCCCAGCTCCTGGATCAGGACAGGACAGGACAAATCTCACCCAAATGGCTCTGTGCTCCCCAGCTCCTGGATCAGGACAGGATGGGACAAATCTCACCCAAATGGCTCTGTGCTCCCCAGCTCCTGGATCAGGACAGGACCAAATCTCACCCAAATGGCTGAGCTCCTGGATCAGGACAGAACGGGACAAATCTCACCCAAATGGCTCTGTGCTCCCCAGCTCCTGGCTGAGAACAGGACAGGACAAATCTCACTGAAATGGCTCTGTGCTCCCCAGCTCCTGGCTCAGACAGGACAGGACAAATCTCACCCAAATGGCTTTGTAATATGTGATGTAACCATTTTATTACTATTAAACTTTCAAAATTCTAAAAACAAGTGACTGGCATTTTTCACACTGGATCCCTAAGGATGAAGGATGCTGTGGGAGGCTCCATCCAGCCAAGTTCCTCTGGGCTGTGCTCCCTCCTCTGGCTTTCCCATTAGCCTCTAACCAGGCGGAACGAATGGGCAGGAGAGGCTGCAATCCCGCTGCCAGAGCATTATTCTTGTTATTAATATTATCATTATTATTATTATTCACCCTGTGGCAGGCTCAGCCACTCAGAGCTGCAGGGAAACCACGGGGTCAGCAACCTGGTCTAACTCTGAAAGCAGCCAAAAACATGGAAAGGTCCTGCCTGGGCCCAGCTGGGGGATCTGAGATCACCCACAGCCCTGTGAAAAACACCAGTCACTCGGGTTTAGAATTTTAAAAATTTAATATTAATAAAATGGTTATAAAAATAGTAATGTAATTAGAGTAATAAAAATTTGAACAATTGGGATTGGGACAATATGAGACAATAAAAAAACAAAGAGTTATGGACACTCCGGGTACTTTTTCTGGGCAAAATAAGCCAAAAAAAGGACCCACATTAACAGAGGATTAACCCTTAAAAACAACAGCCTGTTGCATATTCATACAGCCCATCCATGATGCATAAATTCCATTCAAACACAGGATTCTGTCTGGGCAGTGTCAGCTTCTTCCTCTTCATGGCTGAGCAAGGTGGGAAGAAGTTTGTTTCTTCTGATAAGAGAGCAATAAATTCTTTTTCTCTGAAAGATTGAGGTGTCCTGTGGCTGCTATCTCAGTGCAAGTCCTCTCTTTTTAAAAGTATCTTACATAGCATAGTTTCTATTTTAACACTATGTTATAACCTAAAACTATATTTAACACACTACTCCAGAAAATTAATACACCATTACTTTCTAACATAACACATATTCATTTTAACATTTGTGAAAAGCCAGTCATAAAATAGGCATTTTTCACAGCCCCACCCCATCACCCAGCTCTGTTCCCTGCACCTCCAAGCCAAAGACAGAGCCAGGTGCTGGTTTTGGGGGTGTTTTGGGGCTGTTTTTGCTGACAAACAGCTTCTGTGTGTTTCCTCCATCAGCTCTCTGGCCCAGCCTGTGGATGAGGCAGCAAATCTCAGGGGCATCTTTGTGATAAACAAATGTAAACACTTAAACCTAAACAGCAACAGCTGGAGCTGCCGTGTCTGGGTACCCCAGGGCACCCCTGGAGAGGAGAGGAGAGGAGAGGAGAGGAGAGGAGAGGAGAGGAGAGGAGAGGAGAGGGAGGGAGAGGAGAGGAGAGGAGAGGAGAGGGAGAGGAGAGGGAGAGGAGGGGGAGAGGAGAGGAGAGGGAGAGGAGAGGAGAGGGAGAGGAGAGGGAGAGGAGAGGGAGAGGAGAGGGAGAGAGAGACAAAGGATGTGGGGAAAGGAGGGGAAAGAGGAGGATGTGGGGAAAGGAGGAGAGAGGAGGATGGGGGGAAAGGAGGGGATGTCCCATAGAAGAGGAATTTGGGAAATCACCACTCAAACCTATCCATGGGCACTCAGACACTGCATGTCCTGTCTGCCCTGACTCCCCAAGCCAGCCCCTGATTTCTGCCGTGCCACACGTTGTTCCCTTGCAGGTGAGACATTCCAGATCTGTCAGTGGAGCTGCCGGGGATGCTGTGCTCATTGCAGCCACGCCGATGCTCTGCAAGAGGCGTTTCCTGGGCTGCTCTGTCCCAGGCTGCTCCCCACGCCCAGACACTGAAGTGGCAGCGGCCACCCAGGCAGGGGACAGCTGGCAGCACGGCCCAGGCTGGCTCTGCCTGCAGGAGATGCTCCCTGCAGTGCCCTCCTTCTGACCACATGCAGAGATTCCCTCTTATTCAGCATATTTACAGCACTCTCCTTTTGCAGGACCCGAGAAACTTCATGTAATTAATCCCACCATAATTAATCCCACCGGTGCACAGTCACTTCCTAAATGCACCCCTGGGTAGTGCAGGCAGGCCAGAGCCTCCCCACTGCATCTTCCTGTGCTTAAATTTGGATTACAAAAACGAGGGACAGTGACTTTTTACAAGGGCATGGAGTGGAGGGACGGTTTTAAACTTAAAGAGGAGAGATTTAAATTAGATATTAGGAAGAAATTCTTCCCAGTGAGGGTGGCGAGGCCCCAGCACAGGTTGCCCAGAGAGGCTGTGGGTTCCTCATCCCTAAAATTGTCCAAGGCCTGGTTGGACAGGGCTTGGAGCAACCTGGGGTAGTGGAAGCTGTCCCTGGCCATGGTAGGGAGTACAACAAGATGAGTTTTAGAGTCCTTCCAACTCAAAACGTTCCCAAATTCCAGGATTCTGTGAGCCCCAGGTTTTGGGGGGAGCCCCCTGTCTCCTTCTGAGGAGCCCCTCTGCAGCCCCAGCTCCTCTCCCCTGGCTGCCAGGCAGGCTCTGAAATGGAGCTGCTAATTAAATTACACTGCCAGCCAAAACTGCTTCGTCAAGTAAATAAATAAATAAAAATTAGAAGGTCATCAAAGCTGTGTTTGGAGACCATCGCATTAGCATACATCTGCATAGTAATGAAGGGAAAAAAGGGCCATTTAAAGAGAGCTGGTAATTTACCCAGCCAAGTAAACTTCATTACCTTTAAGTAGCGCCCACGACAAGCACTAATTCACACCTTTAACGACCCTGGCACAGATGGCAGAGAGGGACAGGGAGGGCAGGGGCAGCCAAGGTGCCCCGGGTCCCCTGGAGCTCTGGTCAGTGCTGGGGATGGTGCTGTGACCCACCCCGGGTCGGGAATTGGGTGTGAGCGCCAAAGCTTCGCCCTCTGGAGGAGCAATAGCTGGATTGTGGCAAATGGAGGGGCTCTGCTTCACCTCCTGCATCCCAGAGGGGCTGAGATCCCTCTGGAACCCCCAGAGCACAGCAAACCCCCCACCTCCACACCAGTGCCACCAGTATCACCCATCTGACACCGAACCGGAGCCCCCAGTGGCAGATTAGGGAGGAAAATGGGGAAAAGGGGGCTGTCCTTGTGCCTTGGGATACTCCCGCACGCCGTGCATCCTCCTGAGCGCTTTACTCCGCAGCGGAGCCTTGTAGTACCGGTCAGAGCCGTGCGAGGCCAGCACAGCCCCGCGCTCCATCCCTGCCTCGCTGCAGCATCCCAATTCTCCCGGCTGCTGGGTGTTCCGATCAATTTCTGCCGATCAGGTCAGGAGCAGGCATCAAGGTTGGGGAAATAACATATTTCCCCAACGGCTTTCTTCCCCCCGGCACTAAAGTGATTTCTCGTAATAAAAAAGAAAGGCCTAAAGCAAGGGGGCGGGCTGAGCAGGAAGTCAATTATCTGCAGCGCTGGCGCTGAGCTGCTCAGCACAGTTCAGGGAACAGCACAGATTCAGTGTGTCAGATGCCCCCTTTTATCCTTTTATCCTGAGAATTGGTTTCTGTTTAGATACTGGGGGGTTTATGGGCCCATTACAGGGAGGCTGGCTCGTTTTGCTGGCGAGATGGTGCACTTTACTTGGGTGCAACTTCTTATAACTGCCCTTTTAACCCCTTTCACCATAACCAAACTAACAGTAAGTGTTAAAAACAAGAGCAGGCTCCTGGTTCTAAAAGTGATTTCAGCATTTATTTTAAAAAATAAAGGCCTAAAGCAAGGGGGCCAAGGGCCAATCAGGAGCGTTCCTGTCAAGGATGCTGCAGCGCTGGTGCTGGGGCTGCTCAGCAGCCATGGCCCCGATGTTCCAGGTGGAGCAGCACAGATTGAGTGTGTCAGAAGTCCCTTTTTATCCTATTTTTTGTCCTTTGGATTGGTTTCTTTTTGTATCCTTCATTTGCATGAAGTTTTAAGGCACTTGATTGGCCCATTACAGTTCTGTCCAGGCTGGCTCATTTCGCTTGCAGGGTGGCGCACTTTACTTGGGTGTAATTTCTTATAACCGCCCTTCTAACCCCTTTCACCATAACCAAACTAACAATATGTGTTAAAAACGAGAGCAGGCTCCCGGTACTAAAGTTATTTCAGCATTTACTACAATAAAAAGAAAGGCCTAAAGCAAGAGAGCCTGGGCTGAGCAGGAGTGATCCTGTCGAGGATGCTGCAGCGCTGGCACTGGGGCTGCTCAGCAGCCATGGCCCCGATGTTCCAAGTGGAGCAGCACAGATTGAGTGTGTCAGAAGTCCCTTTTTATCTTATTTTTGTCCTTTGGATTGGTTTCTTTTTGGATCCTTCATTTGCATGTAGGTTTAAGGTGTTTGATTGGCCATTACAGTTCTGTCCAGGCTGGCTCCTGGTGCACTTTACTGAGGTGTGTTATGGTACCTTGAGTACCAGATTTCTTATAACTATCCTTTAACCCCTTTCACAATATAATGACCAAACAAACAGTGCATGCTTAACAATTATCAACTATTTTACAACCATTTCTAACCTATTGTTAACAACAGCCTGATGGGGATTTCAAGCCTCCAAAATGGCAATTCCTAGCAAAAGACAACCAGCAGCACATCAGCACTCTGAGAGCCAAAGCTGGCACTGGAATTCCAGCTGGGAAGGCTGCATGTGCCTGCCAGGTCCTGCTCCACCGCAGCACAGAGCTCACCTCCAGCTGTGTGCAGAGGTTGAGGCATCACCTTCTGCTAGGCAGGAGGGAAAAGAGCTGCAAGCATCCCCAGGGTGTGTGGTTGTGCCCTGAATTAGGACAGAGCTGTTTGCCCAGACAGTTCTCTTTGCAGAGATTCCCTCCTTCCCTTTATGGCCTCCTTGAATTCAGCACAGTTTATTAGGATAAGGGCTCTTCTCTTCCTATAGGCACCGTCCTCAACCCACCAAAATTCCCCTCCTTATGGCCTCCTTCCCCTCCTTATGGCCTCCTTGAATTCAGCATATTTTATTAGGATAAGGGATCTTCTTTTCCTATCTGCTCCATCCTCAACCCACCGAAATTCCCTTCCTTATGGCCTCCTTGAATTCAGCATATTTTATTAGGGTGAGGGATCTCCTTTTCCTGTAGGCTCCATCCTCAGCCCACTGAAATCAAAGATGGCTTTGTTGGACTCACAGAGCTCCAGAGAGGGGCTCAGGGGGCAGAAAGTCACAGCAGGAATATCACAGGAGACACCAGCCCACCTGGCAGGTCAGGACTCCTGGGAAATTTAGCTTCTAACCCCTCTCAAAATCAAACCAAAACCTCAGTGTTCCTTCAGGCCACACCCCAGCCATCCTAATGGGTGAGAACATGGGCCACTGTTCCTATCCCAGTAATGTTCCTGTTATAGATGGATAATGAGATTATTGCCTCTCACAATCAAGGGATAACTATTGTGTGAATATTAAGAAAAGATTTAGTGATGTACAGTTATGTTATTGTGGTTTAGATGTCCTCTGTTCTCCCCATAGTTCCTTTTTCCCTCTGTATTTTGATCATCAGAGAGCCTGGGTTGTCTAGGACGGGTAAAAAAGAAGCTGCACAGGTGTCCCTTCACATTCCCATCACTGTCCCATCTTGAGGTAGTACCCAAGGAACCAGCTGGCCATAAAGCCAGGACAGCATCTTCATTCCCTTTTTCCAGGATAACATCTTCATTTGTTCCTTCCCTCTTTCCTTTGTCTCCCTTCTCCCTTCTCCCTTCTCCCTTCTCCCTTCTCCCTTCCCTTCCCTTCCCTTCCCTTCCCTTCCCTTCCCTTCCCTTCCCTTCCCTTCCCTTCCCTTCCCTTCCCTTCCCTTCCCTTCCCTTCCCTTCCCTCCTCTCCCCTGTATTTTTCTAAAAAGCGCTTTTTTTTTGCCATGTCTCATTTCATTCCTCATCAGATGCTTTCCCAGAGCATAATCCCGGCTTGTCAGGCAGCCCTTGCAGAAAGGAGTAAATCCTGTTTGATCCATTCCTGTGCACTTTGAACATGCAGAGAAGCACCTGAGGCAGAAACACAATTCCCGGGTGCGGGGGGGATGCTGGGCTCCTTAATTACCCGGCCCCGGAGTCCTTTAGCTCCGGTGCAAAGCGCTTTAACACGGCTGTTCCTCAGCTCATTTCCAGCCTGTTTCTCTCTCCCTTTAACTCAAGCACCGGCATAACGAGCCAACAATTGCCGGAAAACAATAACAACGTTTTTAAAAGACAAGGTCGGGGTTATTTCTTTTCTCTCTCTCGCTTTCATGAGACAATAGCGAGGATGATGGTGGTGATTACCGGGAATTTCATGCTGTGATTGAGGGCCTACAATAAGCGGAGACCATTCATTGTCTGGGTTCAAACTGAAGGAGGGGAAATTTAGGTTTGATATACGAAAGAAATTGTTCCCTGTGAGGATGGTGAGGCCTGGCACAGGGTGCCCAGGGAATTTGATGGGCTGCCCCATCCCTGGCAGTGTCCAAGGCCAGGTTGGACGGGGTTTGGAGCAACCTGGCATAGCAGGAGGTGTCCCTGCCCACGGCAGGGGTGGGACTGGATGAGCTTTAAGGTCCCTTGGATGAGCAATTAAGGTCCCTCCCAACCCAACCTAATCTGGGATTCTATAAAAATATTCTATTCTGATGTAAGGAACTGGATAAAGACAGGCTGACACTGCGTGTTCCTTCCTCTGGGAAAAGATGTTTATGAATTTGTTGAGGCTGAGTGCTCAGCCAGGGCCAGCTGACCAGGATCACTGACAAACTCCTAAACTAGAGAGGGATTGCACCTCACTTTCCATGGAATATTCCCACCCCACAGGTTAAGCAGTTTGGATGTGGACCCCCGAGGTGGGGACCAAAAAGACATCTTAAACTTGTGTAATATGTAATGTAAAGTAATTCATGCTTAGATGGAAAATGTATAAAATCAAAATTGTAAAGTAAATTTAACATCCAACGAGCCTCTGACCATGGACTACCCAGAGACAGATTGCCACACCTGTAATACGTGGTAGGGATAATTCATGCTATTAATGTATGGTGTAAAATATTGTGAAATCCAAAAATGTCTTTTGACCATCCCGGCTAGGAGCAGCTGTCTATTTAGATTCAACAAGTTCCTGGACACAAGTTAAGATAAAGATCGACACCTTAATGTAAGAATAGAAGCTTCCAGGGCGATGATCACTGGTATCCCGAGTGTGGGGAGCCACCCAAGAGCTATTATAGCCCTGCTGATGGCATCTATCTAGATAGTCAGCCAAACTGACACATCTGAATGCACAGCTTCCCAGAGCCGATTGATGCCAATGGCACACCTGGACTCGGCCTTCGTCCACCTCTGCACATGGAAAGAAACAGCAATGCATGTGAAGAGATACAAAGGAAATTTGGTCATCTTTGCCTCAAGCAGAATAAACTGTATAAAACCTCGCAGGGCAAAGCCATGAGCGTGAACAGGGGGGACTCTGACACTCGAGGGGTCAGGTCCAGGTTCACCCAGCACTCACCCCAAGCTCGACGCTGTCTCTTTGGCTGTGGTGGTTTCGAAGACCGAACTTCGGTCTCGCAGACAAATTAATAAATCTTTGCTAAATTTTTGATAATTTTGGCTCACGATTTCATCATTTATAACACACCGAAGTTGGGAAACTCCTGGTGGCAGCGGGAATGAATGCCTTGTTAACAAATTAAAAAATGTGGCTGGTGCGGAGATGGGCTTCTCCCGGAACCACATCAAAACCTGCATCTGAACACAGGACTTCTCCTGACATGATCAGTGCCAAACCAGCAATTGTCCAGTCCTGCACAGTAAAAAGAAACTTTATACACATACGGGGTGACAAAAGAAATCAGGGCACCTCTGCCCCAGGCAGAAAAAACTGTATGAAACAGCCCCACTGGAAATGGCATTCGTGAACAGAGGGAGATTCGATGCAATAGGGGTCAGATCTAGGTTCACCCAGTGCCAATCCTGGGCTTGACACTGTCTCTTTGGCTGTGTTTTTTGAGGACTGTATTTTTGGTCGCGAAAATAAAATCTTTCTCCTTTATTAATTTGGCTTTCTCGCTGATCATTTATAACACTTGTATGACTGAGTCTGACCCAGACCCAAAAATACCCTCTCGGCGCACAGCTACCCTCGGGCTACTGGAGTTGTGTCTCGTTAACCAGACCCATCTGAGAGCAGCTGGAGCCGTAGGAACGTGTTCGAGACAGAGCCTCGGAGGCAGCACCGAGATTGTTATGGAGTATTTGCATTGCCACAATGCTTGGCTGGCCCCAATACAGCCCTTTCTGAGCGCCTCGTAATTACCGATGTACCCTGCAACCCTCTGCGAAGGCAATGTTCCACTATTGCTCCCCATTAAGGAACGGTGATCTGCCATCCAGGGAGGCGAGGAAAAGGGTTTGCAAAATAACACTGAAATAATGCTGGAAATGCTCAGCAGGGTTTGCAAAAGCATCTGTGTGAGTACCTGCCTTGTTCTGCTACTTGCATAAAATCCGCCCAGGGCATCAAAACTAAACCTGGTCATCCATGGCACGGAATTTAAGGTCGTCCTAGAAGAGCATCAGAGGGAAGCAGAGTCCCAAAAAACATCACATCCACCAGATGCATCCCACCCACCCTGGCAGCGGCTTTGCGGGGGTGACAAGGTGTCATTGGGAGAGTTGCTGTATTAAAATGTTACACGAACGCTGCTTCTCCTTCCACCCCTCCCCAGACTCCTCTTTCCTGCCTTCTCCTTCCATCCCTCCCTGGATTCCTCTTTCCTGCCTTCTCCTTCCATCCCTCCCCGGATTCCTCTCCTTTGCTGTTTCGCTCCATCCCTCCCCCTGGGTACCTCTCCTTTGCCTTCTCCCTCCAACCACCCCTCCCTGGATTTCTCTCCCCTATCTTTTCCTCCCATTCCTCTCCAGATTCCTCTCTTTTGCCTTCTCCTCCTATCCCTCTCCCCATACCTCTCTCCTGCCTTCTCCTTCTCTCCCTCCCCCGGATACCTCTCCTTTGCCTTCTTCCTCCATCCATCCCTCCCTAGATTCCTCCCCCCTGCCTTCTCCTTCCATTCCTGTCTGGATATCTCTCCTTTGCTTTCTCCCATGTACCCCTGGGTATCTCTCTCCCCTGTTTTCCCCTTCCATCTATCCCCAGATTTCTCTCCCCTACCTTCTCCTTCCATCCCTCCCCTGGGTACCTCTCCCTTACCTTCTTCCTCCATCCATCCCTCCCTCCCTTGATTCCTCCCCCTTGCCTTCTCCTTTCATTCCTGTCTGGATATTTCTCCTTTGCTTTCTCCCGTGTGCCCCTGGGTACCTCTCCCCTCTGTTTTCTCCTTCCATCTCTCCCCCCTCCCTTGCCTTCTTCTTCCATCCCTCCCCAGATTCCTTTTCCCTACCTTCTCCTTCCATTGCTCCCCAGATAACTTTCTTTGCCCTCTCCCTCCATCCCCCTCCTCAGATGCCTCTCCCCTGCCTTTTTCCTCCACCCCTCTCCCCAGATTCCTCTCCCCTGTCCTCTCCTTCCATCCCTCCCCCCCGGGTACCTCTCCCCCCTGTTTTCTCCTTCCATCCCTCCCCAGATTCCTCTCCCCTGCCCTCCCTATCCATCTCTCCCCAGATTTCTCTCCCCTGCCCTCCCTATCCATCCCTCCCCAGATTTCTCTCCTCTGCCCTCTCCCTCCATCCCTCTCCCTCCATCCCTCTCCCCTGCCTCCCCCCCAGCCCCAGCACCCTCCCAGCCCCTTTCCCCCTTTTCCCTGCCGTGACAGGCACTGCACCAGACAAGGTTGTGTTGCACAGTAATTGCACCTGGAAGGCAGAGCCACGGCTGAGCCCAAACACCGGGCGCTGCCTCTTTGAAATCTGGGAGAGGAGCTCCGGAATACATTGGGAATAAAAACAACAAAGAAGAAAATTGGGACAAGCTGCACTAATACAGCGGAGGTGGGAGCTGGCAGTAGCTGGAGAACAGGGGTGGAATCATTCTCCTTATTCCCACGTGAGATCTATAGACATACATATAATATCTATATAATTTTAATATTTTTTTAAAAGATGTTCCTGCTTTTTTCCCCCTCATTAAAATCCAGCCTCATTTCAGCTGCTGTACCAGTACCTCCAGAGAAAACCAAGCCATGGTTGTGGCTCACAGAGATGTCCCTGAGCCAGTTTTAGGACATCTCTTTCAGGAAGCAGCAATGACCCAGCTATGGAGAGACTGAGCTGGCCAAAACTCACTCAGCCAAAACCCTGCAATCCCATGTGCAGAGTGACACAGATGAATAATCCAAATCCTACTTCCTAATTTTAATTTTTTTTTAAAAATTACTATTATTTTTTTAAACCCCTTAGGGTGCAATTCTTTGGATTGACATTTCTTCTGGCGCTGGGCTCTGGGCTGGCAGGCACCCACAGGCAGCAGTGGGAGATGGATGATTAATACCAGCAGCCAGGGACACCCTGGAAATCACCCGGCTGCTCACCTCGTGCATCACTCCATAAAGGTGCTCCTGCTTGGAGCCCAACGTATTATCCCCATTTCTTTTTATAATCCCTTTTATTTTGTTTCTTAAAGCATCTCACTTCAGTAATAACTTGGAGAGACGTCTTGGGATGCCAAATAACAAAATGCATTTCCGCAGCGGCTTCATAATTAATGTTTGCATCGTTTATCTTTCATGGAAAGATTATTCTGACTAACGAGGTTCTGGGCCACTAATTCATTACAGTGCCTTGTCACTTCCTGCTCCTTCTTATTACCCAGAAATAGACTCATTAGTCAGAGTGCAATGACAGGGAGAAATTGTGTTCGTTAATTTAATTCCTCTTCTCTCCCTTTCTGGGTCGGTGTTTGTCCAAAATCAGGGATTAGAAGGGGAGGGAGGAAATGGGACCTGTTGCAGTGCTCGGTGCTTCCCCCGTGTTTCCCCTCGTGCTTGGGGGAGGAAGCTCAGCCCTTCCCTTCTCTGCAGCAGCAGACACAGGCAGGGATGCTCATCTGCCCAGCTTTAGCCTCAAAGCTTTCCCAAACCCTGGGAAATGTTGAAGTTTTTCCCCATCGGCCACATTCAAGGGATGGAGGGAACAATTTACCCCTGGCTTGGCTGGAGCTGAAGCAAAGCAAAGCCCCTCCAGGTCCTGCTGAACCACCTTTCCACTGATCCCTACAATAAACCCCCCTTTGGGGTTTCCCCACCTATGGAATTTCAGCTCCATATTTCATGATTATCCATTTCTGTTCCTGTTATCACTCACTGTCTTGCTCCCAGTGGCATTTCCAGCTGGGCATCCCCAAAAAGCCACAAGAATCATGGAATATCCTGAGTTCAAAGGGACCAACGAGGATTATGGAGCCCAACTCCTGGCTGCTTGGGACACTCCAAGAATCCCACCCTGTGCACGGGAACATTAGTTAAACATGCCTTGAACATTGGTTAAAATTCTTTGAACTGGGATCCTGGGAGTCATGACCATTTCCCATTTCCTTGGGGACCCTGTTCCAGTGCCCAGGGAGCTTTTTCCCAAGCAGCAAACAAAGGAAAAAAATAAATAATTTGCCAAGGAGAGGGAAATCCATCCCAAATGGAAAGGAAAACAGTCACCCGTCGGGACAGGGGAGGAACCACTTCCACCTCCTCCTTCTTCATGCAAGGCAGAGGTCCAGGCACAGACAGGGGAAATTAAAGGAGCAAAAGCTCTTTATCCCCTCCTACCTGTCCTAAACCCTGAGCAATTTGTGTAACACCTGCAGTATTTAACACATTTAACACATTTAATACAGCAGAGCCAGCGCCCTGCAGGGCACCAGACAGGGAACCGGCTCAGAGGCATCTGCTGCCAGGGCTGCCCAGCAGGGAAAAGGTTAAAAACCCTCGGATTTGCGCAGGTTTGGCAGCTCCTTCCCGGTCTTCCTACAGGTAATTACAATAATTGTGGGGTATAAACACTTTACAGAGATCAAAAACGGGGGTGTGAATGGGAGAGGGGTGAGGACAAGCAAGATCAAAGGGAAAATTATTAAAATCTATATAGTGCCGCTTCCTAATTCCTGTGAAGTCTGATAGCAGGGCTGGAGGGGTGAAGGAGCAGCCTCGGTGCTGCGTTAATATCGCAGCCCATAAATTCCCACATTTTTGGTTAAATCATACACAAAACCTCCATCCACCGCTACACCAAACCCAGCCCCGGCCAGCGCTGCGGGGCACCTTTTCTATTCCTGAAACACCAAACCGCTGAGGGATGCACATGCTCATCTTTTTGGGGGAAGAAATCGCTTCATTTCTTGCTTTTCCAAGCGGGACCCGAGCAGAAGCTCCGGAGCTTGGGACTGCTTTGACTTTGCGGTCCCCCCCCCATCAGCGATGCTCTAATCTGCGCTCGGCAGGAGGATCCGCTTTTCCCCGCGGGATCGGCTATTAACAGTTGACGTTTAGTTTAAACAAAGCCTTGAGATTGTCCAAATATTTGCCTCAAACACACTTTGTGTTTTGCCTCTCGGCTCGGCTCCCCTCGGGGCTGCTCCGCTCTGGTTTTCCCATCCAGCCCGGCTCTCCCGGGCCGCAGGGATGGATCTCAAGCATCACCCGATAAACCTCGAGTTTACGCATGGGCTCCCTCCCTCCCCCTGAAAACAAAACATCAAAGTGACGGGGAAATTATCTTCTTGGAGCAAAGTGGGTTTTAAGTCATTTACTTTTAATTTTCCCTTCTATGCCGCAAATCCGAGCAGGAGAAAAAAAGAGCACCAAAGTTCAACGCGGAAATATAAACACTGACTTGTTTCAGACCCTCGTTTTCCTCACAGCTCCTTCCAAAAAGGCTCGATTTATATTTTTAATATAACTGATTATTTGTGGGAATGTGCATGAGCTCCTGCAAGCTTTGTCTCCTCCCCATCCCTGCTCCTCCTAAAACCCCCACACTGGAGCAGAAAAACACGCTTGGAAAAGGGTTTGACACTTTCTTTTGGTAAAGAAAATAAGCAGCTGAAAAAAAAAAAAAAACATGGCTTAAAAAATATTCCCCCCACAGCAAGCTGCTAATGAAGAACAGCAGTCCCAGAGAGTCCCTGGGAGCTGCTGATCCATGCAAACCTGGGCTAGGATTTCATGGAAATAACAACTTCCTATAGAGCTGTGATCTCTACAGCCTGCATTTATTCTTTTCCAGCCTCTTTTCTTTGTTCTGACTCCCATTTGAGTAAAAAAATGCAGATTTCCATGTTTCTTTAGCTCAGACAGAGCTGGGCTCTGGGATAACCCTTGGAGCATCAGCACCAGCATGGGATTCACTCAGTGGTCAACTCGGCTATGAGGAGCAGAAATGGAGATGAAAAATAAAGAAAGAGCTGACAACAAAGGTTAGAACCTGCTGCTCTGCACTCCTCTGGGCTCCAGAGGAATGCTGGGAGGAGAGATGTGCTGCTGTTTGCTTAGGTTGGGATTTTTGCTGTTGTTTACAGGTATTTTTGTCTCTCCCAGACTCCCAGCTCAGCCTGCATTCCTGCTCAGCAATGCCCCGTCCCGCTCACGTAGCCGCGGTTATAAAGTCATCGTGCTGCAGAGAAAAACGGGGCAGGAAACAATAATTCTTCCCCAGCCATTCCTGGACGGTGCCCAGGGTATTTGCTGCTGTAATTCAGGTTTGTCTTGCCAGGCCAAACCTTCAGGAGAAGTCAGCACACTCACAGGAGATCAGCCTGGAACGGCCCCCAAGAAATGACCTCATTGCTGCCATCAGCAAAAGCAGCTCCCAGTAAATTATCCCAGGTATTCACACGATGTGGTTTCCACTCCCAGTAAATTATCCCAGGTATTCTCACGGTGTGGTTTCCGCTCCCAGTAAATTATCCCAGGTATTCTCGTGATGTGGTTTCCACAGGCAGCAGCCCAGAAAGACAAGGGTTGGTTCTATCATCAGGAGTTTTTAGGGGTGGGAGGAATGCACAGGGAGATGTCCAGTGCCATTGCGATGTGTACTCCAGGAGCTCAGAGAGCACTTCTATGCACTAACTGGATCCATACCATCTCTGTCGTGCTTTCCCCACACCAAAGCACCAAAACATTGTCCAATGTCATTAATAAAGGGCTGTAAAAACACCAGTGAGCCTTTATATCCATACACCTGACCCTCAGCACATCCCCTCCACCCAAACCCCAACAGCAGCACCCTGTCACAAACACCTTTTATGAAAAATCCTTTCCTTAGGATTTTTCCTCCTGAGAAGCTGAGAGGCCTCAGGAACAAAATGCAAACAATGGTTATCTGCTGCTGTGGGATGCAACAGGTGCATCTGGGATTGGTCTCATGTGGTTGTTTCTGATTAATGACGAATCACAGTCAGCTGGCTTGGACAGAGAGTCCAAGCCACAAACCTTTATTATAATTCTTTCCTATTCTATTCTTAACCAGCCTTCTGATGAAATCCTTTCTTCTATTCTTTTAGCATAGTTTTAATGTAATATATATCATAAAATAATAACTCAAGCCTTCTCAAACATGGAGTCAGATCCTCGTCTCTTCCCTCATCCTCAGACCCCTGTGAACACCATCACAGCACCCAAATCCAGGCAGGGAGCCCCATGCTCACAGTCCAGCACGAGCTTCTCTTCCTGACAGCATCGACCCCTGCTTCCCTACAGCTGCTGGGAAGGCCCCTCCTGAGGATTTTCCCTATGATTTTCTCAAAACTGGGCACACCAGAGAATTTTGGGATGGCTGGATGTCCCCCAAGGGCTGCACCCCTTCCCTGCACTGTCCCCACCTGGATTCACATACCTGGACAGCTTTTGGATGCCTCTCTCCTGGTGCCACTGGCTGCTGTGCCTGTGTGGCTCCTTCCCTGCATGTCTTATCCCCCCTCTCTAAAAAAAAAATAATCCAACTTTGCCTCAAGGATAAGTAGAATAAAATGTCACTTACCTATTAGGGGGAAAAAAGAGAAGAAAGAGGGAAAGTATTACACACATATTCTTTGAAATCAGGTCAGCTTAAAGCTTTGAAATGGCAAAAATTGAAAGATATTTTCCTCCCACTCCCCTTCCTCTCTTTTTTCCCAACTCTTTTAAAGGACTGTCTACTTTCAAAGGTTTCCCTGAGTCCAGTTTTCCCTCTGGTACAGTTTTATTTTTTTATTTTTACTCCGTGCTCAGGCAATGCCCACCTCCTCCTGTCCCACGTGGCTGCTTCCCACCGAGGGAGAGAAGGAAAGAGCTGGAGAAAAGCAAAATAACAAACAAAGGGGGTGAAAGCAGAGACTCACAGCATGGTTTAGGATGGAAAGGACCTTAGAGATCTTCCAGTCCCACTGGACCAGGTTGCTCCCAACCTGGCATTGAACACTTGCAGGGATGAGGCATCCACAGCCTCCGTTCCATGGAGGAATTCATCTCTGGTGGCCACATGTCAACACATCCCATGCAAGGGATGGGAAATCCAAGCACAAGGGCAGCTCTGGAAAGCTCCCCACTCCTCCTGCAGCTCAGGACTCAATGAGGGGTTTTCTCCAGCTCATTCCTGAACAATTTAAGGTAAATTCTCCAATCTGCATCCTTTCCAGTGCTATCTGCAGCCTAACAGGCGCTATCTCTAAGGAAAGCTGAGTGCCAAAAAGAGATATTTGTTATTAAAGAGCAGTTTTATCATCCCCATCCATCTGCCTGCCCACCTTTACAGCACGTATATGAGCTACATATAGAAAACCTCAAATGTAGGAATGTGATGTGCAGCCACATTTGCTCCAAACTGGAAAGGGGAGAAATTTGGTGTCACCCCTCCTGATCCCTCTGAAGAGCATCTCCAGCCCCATGAGCTGAGTTTGGTCTGATTCTTCTGCAGAGCATCTCCAGCCCCGTGAGCTGAATTTTGTGTCATCCCTCCTGATCTCTCTGCAGAGCATCTCCAGCCCCATGAGCCCCATGAGCTGACTTTGGTCTGATCTTTCTACAGAGCATCTCCAGCCCCATGAGCTCCATGAGCTGAATTTGGTCTGATCCCTCTGCAGAGCATCTCCAGCCCCATGAGCTGAATTTGGTCTCATCCCTCCTGATCTCTCTGCAGAGCATCTCCAGCCTCATGAGCTGAATTTGGTCTGATCCCTCTGCAGAGCATCTCCAGCCCCATGAGCTGAATTTGGTCTCACCCTTCCTGATCCCTCTGCAGAGCATCTCCAGCCCCATGAGCTGCCTGGAGGGGAGCACTAAGGCTGTATTTAGGATGTGGTGGTTATTCATTCAGGCTGAGAATCGTGCTGACAATTCCCACCAGGAGCAGAGGGAGCAGCTGGAGGACCCCTGCGTGCATCCATATGCCTCTCCCATGTGCAGGGAGGCAGCAGCAGTGACAGGGACTGTCACAGAGCATGGCTGGGAGCAGAGCACGTCCTGCTGCAGCCTGGACTCCTCTGCAGCATCCAGCCTGGGCAGGCTGAGAGCAGAGCACACACAAACCCCCTCCTGCCTCAGCCCATGGTGATGGTTTTATTGCAGAGCACCAGACTGAGACAGCTCCCGCTTGGAACAGAGGCTGGGGCACCGAGTGCTCCATCACCTCCATCCCTGCAGTCCCAGTGTCACACTCGGCTGCCAGGGCTTCATCCTCACCTCCCTCCTCCTCCTCCCTTTGAGGGATTCACAAATCCCCCCCACCCCAACCCTGCCTGCTCTCACACCTCTCTTTTGTGGGTACATGGGACATAAATGCCTTTTGTTTGGGGCACATAAGACATAAATCCCCTTTTTTTTTTTTTTGTGGGTAAATGAGACTTAAATCCCTTTTTCTTCCCTGCAAACACCTGAAATCAAGACTCACTCAGAGCATGCTCTAAGTGCTCTGCAGCCCCAGCCCAGAGCTGGCAAATGAACCCTGCTGTAACAAATTACTGGTTTCTCATTCAAACACATCCTAAAATCAGGATTTCTGTCACCTGTCTGCTCCTTGTCCCCTTAAACTCTCAGGGTTTTCATCTTATGCCATCCTAAAATCAGGATTTCTGTCCCCTTAAACTCTTAGGGTTTTCATCTTATGCCATCCTAAAATCAGGATTTCTGTCCCCTTAAACTCTTAGGGTTTTCATCTTATGCCATCCTAAAATCAGGATTTCTGTCCCCTTAAACTCTTAGGGTTTTCATCTTATGCCATCCTAAAATCAGGATTTCTGTCACCTTGCCTGTTCCTTGTCCCCTTAATCTCTCAGGGTTTTTCTCTTACACCACCATAAAATCAGGATTTCTTCAGCTTGTCTGCTCCTCATCCCCTTAAACTCTTTGGGTTTTTCTCTAACATCATCCTAAAATCAGAATCTCTTCACCCTGCCTGCTCCTTGTCCCCTTAAACGCTCAGGCTTTTTCTCTAGCACCATCCCAAAATCAGGATTTCTGCCACCCTGCCTGTTCCCCATTCCCTTGAACTTTCAGGGCTTTTCTCTAACACCATCCTAAAATCAGGATATCTGCCACCCTGCCGCTCCTCATCCCCTTCAGCTCATGGAGTTTTTTAGCTTTAGGAGCTGTGATGGGTTTAGAAGAAGAAGAAGAAACCGAAGTTTTAGGAGCTGTGATGGGTTTAGGAGAAGAAGAAGAAGACGCCGAAGTTTTAGGAGCTGTGATGGGTTTAGGAGAAGAAGAAGAAGAAACCGAAGTTTTAGGAGCTGTGATGGGGTTCCCTCTCTCGCTCCTGCCTGGGCTTTGGAGCAGGGCAGAAGGCAGAGGTGGAGCTCGGTCTCTCCCCGTGCCGGGGACACCAAACCCGGGATGCGAGCAGCGCCAGGCTGGGCAGAGCCATCGCTAGATGGGGACAGAGTCCCACCGACAGAGCCCCACCGGCACCCGGCGCTCCCAGCCCATCCCAGTGCGGCTCTGGGATGCTCCAGCAAGGCGGAGGGACCGCAGCCCCTCGGAGCAGAGAGGGAATGGGAGAAATCCCTGCTGGGAAAAGCAGGGCTAGAGGCAAAGCCGTGCCAGCACTGTGTGTGTGTGTTTGTGTGTCCTCCCGCAGCGTCCCCCGCTGATCCCGTTCCACCGCTCCTGCAAAGGGCTCGGGTTTGTTAACAGATTTATTATCAGCTTCCCGAGATCTCCCTCTGCAGCAACCATTCCTTTGAGAGGAGCTCTTGCTCTCCCTTCTCCCTGCTTTTTAGCAAGATTTCCTGTGTATTGGGGGTTTTTGTTATTTGGAATATATATATATATTCCAAATAACACATATATAATTTTTATATATATATATATATATATATATATATATATATATATATATATATATATATATATATAAACATTTATATATATATAACATTTATATATATAACATATATATAATATATATATAACACACATATATATATATAACATATATATAAATATATATATAACATATATATAAATATATATATAACATATATAAACAACATATCTATAAATAACATATATATATGTTATATATATTATATATGTTATATGTTATATATAACACATAACTCTTCCTGCCCTGTTATATATATATAGCATATATGTTATTTATATATATGTGTATATATATAAAACGTATATATACACATATATATAAATAACATATATATGCTATATATAGAACATATATATAAAAATAACATATACATAACATTAATAATCATTTTTATATAACATTAATAATAATAATGAATTTTTTTCATATTTATTGATTTTTCACACTAGGCAATGCAACACATTCTGCACCTGTGGGGGATCTTCATTTGCAGGACCCACCATCCCCTGTGGAACAGGAGGGAGGGCTGAGGGATAGAAAATGTGTGACAGCTTTAAACTGTTGCTCCTGTCACCCAGCAGGACACAGGTCCACGGCAAGCACACAAAAAGCATGCCTTGCTTTCGTTTCATGCTGAAAAAAAAAAATGATGTGTTTCTCCAACTGACAGGATTTTCCTGGTTAAATTCCTGTCCAGGAGAAAATTACTGCAGGTGGCTCTGGGAGGATGGGGAGGGTCTGCTCAGATTGGCACCAAGGGCAGAGCCACTGACCACCCTCCCCACAATTAACTGAATATCCACATTTCTCCCAGCTCTCTGCTTAAAACACCCCATTCCAGAGTAACACAGAGGGATGCTGCATCCCTTATTGCTGATCTCAAGCAATAACCCTTTTTTCCAATATCTGTAAATACATTCCAGGGTCCAGGATCCCCTTCAACCCCCACGCTCCATCAGGAGAGGTGTTCTGGTTCTTTCCACCCTTTCCAGGTTTGGAAATCTCCCACAGCCCTGCAATTCCAGAGTGATGGAGGAGAAGGCACAGCTCTCATGGCTCCTCAGAGCTTCCCTCCTGCTCAGCAGGATTTGGAGGGGTTTGGAAGACCCCAGAAGATATTTTATAAACCCAACACTCCTCTCCCTCCTCCCAGCCCCTCTTGCTCCCCAATACCACAGGTATCAACCCTTGTCCTTGTTGTATTTTGTTGCATTAATCCCTCTAGGCAGGGGAGAGGGAAAAAAACCAATAATTATTTTAAAAATCCATACAAAAGAGAAGGAAAAAGGAAGGAGGATTAAGTCAGAAAAAGAGGGATGTGCGAGGTGCTGCTGTTATTGATGCCAGCACCTTGATCCCTCCCCTGCAGTTCCTTCAAGGCTGAGAGTGGTAAATAAAAGGAGGGGGTAACAAATTTGGGCAAGGAGGGCTCAAACACTGGAGCAGGACAGGTCCCAGCGTCCAGGGAGCAAGAGAAGCCACATCCATGGGCCACAGATCCAGCCACAGCCCTGGGAAACCCCGAATGCCTTCCCTCCCAGCGATACTTTTAATAACCAATTAATATTTAGTCAACAAGTAGCTGTGCTAAATCCGAGGAGATGGATTTCGCAGGAGGGCTATTTCATGTTAAATGAGCACTGACTCATCAGCAGCGTTTACTGGGGATTATGGATTAGCTGCGTGCCCAGTATCCATCACCACAAATCCAGCCGCCAGCAGGGCCAGCACGAGGCTGTCCCGTGGTGGGGGAACCCCTGGGGAACCTCCACAGCCCCTCCAAGGGGCTCTTCTCCTGCACAGCCCTTGCAGGAACATTCCAGAACAGGATGGATACAGGAAAGCGCTCCCTGTTAATGGAGTGACCAAATTATCCTTTGTCCCCTGTCGCAGGCATCTTTTTATGAAAATCCTTTCTTAGGATTTTTTGTTCCTGAGAAGCTGAGAGGCCTCAGGAACAAAATGTAAGCAATGGTTATCTGCTGCTGTGGAATGCAACTGGTTGATTTTTGATTGGCCCATCTTGGATGTTTATAATTAATGGCCAATCAAGGCCGAGCTATCTCAGACAGAGTCCGAGAGAGCTGCCTTTTGTTATCATTCTTTTCTATTCTATTCTTAGCTTAGCTAGCCTTCTGAGATGAAACTTTTCCTTCTATTCTTTAGTATAGTTATAAAATGTAATATATATATCATAAAATAATAAATCAAGCCTTCTGAAACATGGAGTCAACATTCTTGTCCTTCCCTCATCCAAAAACCGTTTTACCACTGTCACAGTCCCCTCAAAAAGGAAAGAAGCCCAGAAGTTTCTCTCCTTGATTAGGTGAAAAAGAGACCTCATAGCACCTGAGGGACTTCACCTCAAACTTAGGATAGCCAGCTGAGTGCTTGGCAGATTCAGTTTAGATAAAACGTTATATAGTATAGAATATAGAATAATATAGTATAATAAAGTAATTAATTAGCCTTCTGAGATGATGGAGTCCTCCTCACCATTCCTTCCTTTGTCCGGGCATTCCCTGCAAATGCTGTAATGGGGTGCCACTGTAATTGGACAGAAGCCAAATAGTCCTGCCTGGGCAATTAACTAGCAAAAGAAGAGAACAAAGGAACTAATCACTTTTGTGTGGTGTTTTACCAGGAGCAAGAACCTCTTGCACCTGGCTCGGTTTTATTCCATTTGTTATTTTGCCTTTCATTAAACCTTTTTGTTTCCAACACTGCCACAGAAGCCACGCTGCTGATATTGTGCCTCCAAAGGTAGCTGAGCTATCTTGGGTGAGTAATGGACCTCCAAGGGCTTGTGAGACCTGGCCCAAGGAGGCTCCTATTACTGCTGGTGACCCCAACCCATGGTTCCAGACAGTTCCCCCCACTAAAATGTGGAACAGCACGGAGCTGGGATTGTGCAAAGTGGACACGCAGCACAAGGGATGGAGGGGAGGAGATCACCCTAATTATCAATCCCTGAAAAACAGGGCCCAGCATCCCAACGTGCAAAAAAAATCTGCAGAGGGATCTCCCTCTCCAAGTGTGTTTTACCAAGGCTGGATTGGTTGTGAAAAGGAGCAGAAAATACAAGGTTGGTCCTCCAAGCGTTCAAGGTTGGACAGGGCTTGGAGCCAGCTGGTTGAGTGGAAGCATCCCTGGTTTGGAGTCAGATTGTCTTTAAACCTCCTTCCTACTGAAACTGTTCTAGGATTTGGGGATACAGGAGCACTGGGCTGTGGCAGACAGCGCGGGGAGCATCGCCTCTCTGGTGAGAAGGGAAAACTCTTCCTGCCCAGTCCTGTCTCTGCTGAACAGCAAACCCTGCTCTGATGCTCCCACTCCCCTCCTAACCCAGCCAGAGACCCCCAGGCAGCCCTGCCCTCCCAAGATCCCCTCAGGCTCAGCTCAGGCTGGTTCTGTTCATGGGGACCCCTCCCCTAGGACAGTTCTTCCCTGTTGATCCAACGCCAATGGCCGCATGGCAGCTTCCCCCTTGCACCCCACGATAGCACTTGCAGGGAATGCTCTGACAAAGGAAGGAATGATGAGGAGGACTGTCACTGTAGGACACGAAAGAACACAAGCGCACACCGCTGCTCTCAAGGTGAAGGAAAAGGGAAGTTTATTTTCTGACTCCCAACATTTATAGCTTTCCAAGAGTGGCAGTGGGTTGCAGGGTGACAGTGCCACCTCTCCAATGACTCTGGACAGACCAACAGTCCATCAACTTTCTCCTCCTCCATAAAGGAAATGCAAAACAATGAGTTATTTACAGAAAGTGTGTGAGAAAGTTCACTACAAGAATGTCAACATCAGAAGGCTTAGAACATCTTAAAAAATTAGGGTGACAGGAGACTCCATCTCATCAGATGGAGGCTAATTAATTACTTTATTATACTATATTATTCTATACTATATTACATTATATCTAAACTGAACGTGCCAAGCACTCCACTGCACTGAATCTCGTGACTGTCAGCCAACAGTCCTGACACACACACATGCACCTGGCCCTGACAGGCCAAGGAAACAAAACCCCATCACTTTGGGTAAACAATCTCCATATTGCATTCAACTTTAGCACAAACACTGGCACGGCAAACAATAAGAATGTTTTTTCCTTTCCCTGATGTTCAGAGAATGTGAAACCCAGAAACATTCTTGTGAGGAATGGTGCCTTGCTTTTCTCTGTGCAATGTGGTGACACCCCATCCCTTTGGGACCCCTCTGGGAGGCAGGGTGGGATCAGGGGATCCGGGCAGGGCTGGGCTCTGCTCTGCTGCTTATCAGCGTTGCTTCTGCTGGAGGAGGTGATTAACTCCCTGACCTGCCAAGCTTTAACGCGACCTCCGAGAATAGATAGAATCTTGTTATCTTGTAATGAGTTTTATGGCTTATTTCAGTACATTTTGGCCATGTTTCTCCAGTGATTAAGGCAATTATCAGCCTGTGCGTTTCAGGATTATGAATTATGGAGCCTCTGAAAGGCTACAGAGATTTAATATCTCTCTCAGCGTCCCTCTGCCACACTTCCAGCACTTAACTGGCTCTGGACTCTTTCTGTTTGGAGTGTGGGAATGAGGGCACAGCAAAGGAGATGTGCATCGAAGCTTGGGAATGAAATACAGAATACAATTAATAATACCAAATATTTAGCAATTAATAATACAATTAATAATACAGAATATTTAACATATATTTAACATATATTTAACATACATTGAACCCTCTGTGTGACCCGGGGGTGCCGGGCGCTGTCACACCCCCAGCAGGGATGCTGCTGGTGCCCGTCAGGGAATGGGGAGCACAGTCTGGAGGTCCTGGCCCTTGCAGGAGTGAGTCACAGGTTCCAGGCTGGGATTTGGGGGATGTGATTTAATCCCAAGGAGAGGCTGGGGAAGGCCAGTCCACCTGAGCTGGCCTGTGGCTATTTCGGGGCCCAGTGTCTCACCTGGCTGGGGACACCCAGTCCTACCTGTGGCCCCCTCCCTGGAGTGCCCTGTCCCACCTGAACCTTTTTTAGACTCCTAATGCCACTGAGCAGCTTAGGCCTGGACTGAGCACTCGGGATTAGCAGGGAGGGGACATTTCCTGTCAGACCTAACTGGCCTTGTGTCACAGACATATTTTATGAAAAATTCTTTCCTCAGGATTTTTCCTCCTGAGAAGCTGGGAGGCTTCAGGAACAAAATGCAAACAATGGTTATCTGCTGCTGTGGAATGCAACAGGTGCATCTGGGATTGGTCTCATGTGGTTGTTTCTAATTAACGGCCAATCACAGTGAACTAGCTCAGACAGAGTCCAAGACACAAGCCTTTGTTATCATTCCTTCTTATTCTATTCTTAGCCAGCCTTCTGATGAAACCTTTTCTTCTATTCTTTTAGTATCATTTTAATGTAATATATATCATAAAATAATAAATCAAGCCTTCTGAAACATGGAGTCAGGTCCTCGTCTCTTCCCTCATCCTCGGACCCCTGTGAACACGGTCAGAGCCTTGGCCCTGCTCAGAGCTGGCCTGGGCAAAAGGCACAGCCAAGTGGAGCCATCCACATGGACCATGGCAGTGGCACCTTGCTCTCCTAAAAGCCTCCAGAGCACCTCAAGGAAAGGCACCAGCATGCTTTTGTGGAAGGGGAAACTGAGGCACGACGTGTTGCTGTTGGGAATGAAATCCCCTTTCAGCCTGGAACTGGAGGGTGGGACAGCCATGAGCAAAACAAGCCTGAGCTGAGCCTGAGCTGGACTTGTGGGAGGGCAGGACTGACTGGGGGTGTCCTGGGAGGATGAGGAAGGGAGAGACAGCATCAGCAGCAGGTTTTGCTGTTCTGCAGCCTTACCCAAAGGGAAAACCCTGCCCACATCCATTCCCATTTGGGTTGCCCCAAATCCATTCCCAGCCCCCTGCTTGCAGAGCTTCACTGCCCAGCCCAGAAGCACAAAGGACATTTGGGGGCTCTTGCAAGCCCCCAGACCCCACCTAAATGTAAAAATGCTCTGTCTGCCTGTCCCTGGCTGCAATGGGGACAGCTGAGGCCAGGCAGGGACAGGTCCTGCTGCCATCACCCATCCTTAGCACCGTCCAGATGGAGCCTTTTAACGATCTTGATCCACGCTTGGTTTTATTTTTATTTTTTGCTCCCTGCAAATGATCACTAGAACTTGATGGCTGCTTGGGAAAACACAGACGACAGCAGAAACCTTGTGGTGCGAGGAGCTGTGCTGGCTCAGCTTCCTCCTCTCCCCCTCCCTGCGGATGTGGGTGCTTTTTCCAAGCAGAAAAAACGAAAAAATATTAATTTTGCATAGAAATAAAATTAAGCTTTTGGAAACGAGCTTCACGAAATAAAGCCATCGCTTGAGTTAATTAAGAAGTGATTATACTGAAAGGCTGGGATAAAAGCTTCACACACAGAGCTGCTGCCACAGGCTGGGATGGGGAAAGACCAGAGGAAGTGAAGGGGAAGTGTGATGGTGCTCACAGGGGTCCGAGGATGAGGGAAGAGATGAGAATCTGACTCCATGCTTCAGAAGGCTGATTTATTATTTTATGATATATATTATATCAAAACTATACTAAAAGAATAGAAGAAAAGGTTTCATCAGAATGCTAGCTAAAAATAAAATAGGAAAGAATGATAACAAAGGTTTGTGGCTTGGGCTCTGTGTCCCAAGCCAGCTGACTATGATTGGCCATTCATTAGAAACAACCACATGAGACCAATCCCAGATGCACCTGTTGCATCCCACAGCAGCAGATAACCATTGTTTGCATTTTGTTCCTGAGGCCTCCCAGCTTCTCAGGAGGAAAAATCCTAAGGAAAGGATTTTCCATAAAAGATGCTTGCAACAGGGAAGAGCAGCACCTGGGCTGGTCCCAGCCCTTGCTCTGCCCCCTTTGCTCTGCTCCATCTGCTCTCCATCCCTCACCCTGCACCTCTCCCAGTGCTGGACTCACCAAAGTCATTCCACAAAGCACTGGATGCAAAAAATATGCAAACCCAGGCTTCCCTCAAGGGGTGCAAGTGCCTCTGCCCTCCACGAGATGACAGATAAAATCCCCTGTTACTGGAGGAAGGTAATTTGACATAACAGCTGTTCTGACATTCTCTCCCTATGGATATTGCCTGCAATAAGAATGCAAATCAGCACTCTTTGCACTTCTCCTGGAGAGCAACTTTCACCTGAGAGCACTTCCAGAACGTGAACTCATTACCACCCCTGCTCCTTGGAGCTGCTCTGCCTCTGCCCTGGCCACAGCAGAGCCTGCACCCTGCTGACCAGAGCAGCAGGAAGAACAGGAAACTTGTCTTGGTCTTGGCAGCAAAGCCACTGTTCATCACCTTGCCTCAGTTTCCACATCATAAAAACCAGGCTGTTGCTCCAGGACATAAAATAAAATGATGTGGACACTGGAATTTCCAAGGTAAAAAGAGGTTAGTTTAATTTCTGACTCTAATATTTATAGATTTCTAAAAGTGACACTGCCACCTCTCCAATGACACTGGACAAACCAACATTCTATTGGTTTTCTCCTCCCCATAAAAGAATGCAAAACAATTAATTATTTACATAAAGTCTGTGAAAAAGTTTGTTACGAGAATGTAAACATCAGAAGGCTTAGAAAAACTTAAAAAAACAGGGCAACACCAGGATCAAGATGCCTGAGGTGATAAAAGAGCAGGAGATGTTGCAGACAAAGGTTGCAGGCAGCAAGAGCATAGGGAGACCTCTCAGAGAGATGCTTTCACTCATCAAGCACCATTTCTCCAAGTCCAAATGAAGCCACCCATCTACAGAGCCTTCCCGGAGCACTGCCACCCTCTGGGATGATGGGCTGGCGCCAGACCTGCTCCAAGGAACCTCCTCACCCTTCCTCCCCATCACTCCACTGCCCGGGCAGAAGAGGCTCCAGACCTCAAGTGAAAAGTTCCCTGCTGCTCTCTGCACGGCAGCTGTTAATTATCCCTGGAATTTATGGGCTCCCGGGGTGCAGGAATGGCAAACGTGTTGTAATCGAGTAGCTGAGGACTCAGAGCAGCAGCCTGGGAATCAATCCCGCCTTTTTTTTTTTTTTTTTTTTTTTTGCCTGGGGAATTTGAACCTGCAGCTCACCAGAAAAATGATCCAAATGATCCAAAGCTGCTGGTAAGTTAAGATGGAAACGTGCCTTATTAGCAGCTTTGGATCATTTGCCATTCATTCCCCAGGATACCCGGCTGGAAACTGACCTCTGCAGAATTAACCCCATCCTGCACCCACCCCACTGCAGGCTGGGCTCCCAAGATTTGCACCACAGCTCAACAGGGGAAGGGAAAAGATCCCAATACCCCCCACTCCAGATGGGAGCCATTCAGCCTTCCCCATCCACAGGGACCCAAAGCCACGGCCGGCATCCTGCCAGCCACCCCCTCATTGAGCATTCAGGGGGGCCTGCTCCCTCCTGTTGATGATATTTCACTTTGTATAATTAAACCTTAATGAGAATAGGGACCAGAGCTTCCCCAGCGAGTCTCCTAACCTCTGAACGAGGGAGCCACTCGGATTCCTAATTAATAAACACCTATTGGTACACAAGGCAGAGCTCTGAGCAGGGGCCAGCCCAGCATCCCCATCTGCCAACGTCCTTTGGTGCTTCCCAGTGAGCTGCAGGTTCAAATTCCCCAGGCAAAGAAAAATAAAAAATAAATAAGAGCAGGATTGATTCCCAGGCTGCTCTCTAAGTCCTCAGCTACTGGATTAAAACACAGTTATCACCACTCCATTGCTTCCGTCAATCTAGACACGATTTTTTCCCCCCCCTCCTGCAGTTGGGCATTTTGATTAATTCAAATCACATCGCTCCCAGACAAGTCACAGGGATTTACTATCCACTGGAAAACAGATGTACAGGTGGACTAAGGCTCCTCCACATCCAAAGACTCAGGTTTGGGCTGCTCTGGCATGTTGAAAACCACCTTAACCTTAAACTCAGCACTGGGGAGCCAGGCTGGGCTGGAGCAGCCCCATCCATCTCTTCAAACAAGCCCTGCACAACAAATGTCACAACAAAAGGGATGTAGGGCTGCAGAGCGTGCAGCCCCCTCCAGCCTGGAGGAGATGCTCCAAGGCATCCCGAAATGCAGAGTTTGATGGATGGAGGAGGGATGCTGGCAGCGCCGGGATGGGGTTTAAACTTCGTGTTGGAAAAACGTCAATTTTTCCATCCTGCAACACAGGATATGGCTCTGGCTCAGCCTGACCAATTAGAGGAAACCTGTTAGCAACTCCTCTGTTATCATTTTCAGTTGAGTTGGTGGAGCAGCAGCTATTTTTTCCTAGACAGACACCCCCTAAGGTGCTTCTCACCACCAAGGCAACAGTGCTCCTACAAACAGGAAAAAATTTAAATCTCCCATCCCACATAGGAAACCAAGCCCCAGAGAGGAGAATTTGACAAGATCTATGGCAGAGCAAGAAAGGAAAATCAAGTTTCCCAAGGCCCCCCCAAGGACTGGGCCATCCTCACTCTCCAAACCAATGAAATCCCTGAAAAGGGACACACTTAAACAGGCTTAACCCTGCATTAAATCACTTCAGTCTCACTTGGTAATTTACCGTTGCAAGCAAAATCAATTTAACAAAGGTTAAACTAGTTCTCTCTGTATTAGGAGTTTGCACCATTTTAAATAAATTGATTTAAAATCAATTCACTTGATTTTGTGCAAATTTCTAATACAAGCAAAGGCATCACTAAGCTCAGTTCAGGTTTCAGCTATTTGCTTGCTTTATTTCCTTGCTGGTGCCTTCCCAAAAGATGTCAAATGCCAAATTTGGATGATAATTTTAAGGAATGATGAAATCTCCATAGTTAACCCAGGTTTAAATTGTGATAATTCTTTATAAAATCATGATACTCATGAGTTATCATTTGATAAATGATGAAATCTCCATGGTTAACCCAGCTTTAAATTATGATTATTCTTTATAAAATCATGATACTCCTCCAAAAGGAAGCAGCATTGCCCCAAGTTTTCTGGGCAGCACAGAAGATTCCAACTTGCTTTTCCCAAGCAACCAAAGGAGAATCAATACACAAAAAAAAGCTTTTCATTTTTTTTTCCCCATCTCGGGCTACTGCCCTGCCCTCTCCTCTTTGGTGGTCCAGGCTTAGATCATTTAGCAGGCCCAGGTGTGGTTTCAAAGCATCTTTAGCATGATGAGGACTTAATAATAACCCATCTCTTCAATTCCTCCAAAGGCCTCTCCGAAATGAGGCCATGAAAGCACCCTATTGACTGCCTGTCCCACCACAGGGTGGAAAAAGGAATAAAAATAGCTTGAGATAAGTGCAGGGGAAAAAAAAAAAACCCACCAAAGTCCCCTCCCTTTGTCGAGCAGAACTGACCTCTCATCCCACGAAGAATAACCCCCAGCAGACTGCCAAAAGCCTGGAAGAGGCAGGGAACCATTTGATTTTCACCCCTGTGGGCTGCACAAAGCGGGGAGGCAGGACCTTTTGCGTGCATCGCCATCGCTAACCCAAAAACTCCCGGAGCGTGGGGAGCCATGGGGGCAGCTGGGGGGGCAGCAAGGCACGGGTGGGATTGCAGCCCTGGGGAGCAGGGTGGGGTGAAGGTGGAGGAGTCACTGAACTGGGGTAGGAGAGAATCATTGCAACAGGCCCTGCGGGGGGATAATTAGCATAAACGCCATGTATTACAGGAGGCTGAATAATAATCTTCATTGAGAAACCCGTACTTTTATACCTTAGTTTGCAACAGGTGTAATTGGTCCTTTACTTAAACGCCATCACCACTGGCTAATTTAGAAACCATCCCTTGGTAAACAGATCTCCATAACACATTCCACACGTGCACAATACCAGGTGCAGCAAGTGGAGAAAAGAATTGTGAAAAATGCGTATTTTATGATTGGCTTTTCACAAATATTAAAATTAATATTATATGTGTTATGCTAGAAAGAGATGCTGTATTCATTTTCTTAAGTAGTGTGTTAAATATAGTTTTAGGTTATAACATAATGTTAAAATAGAAACTATGCTATGTAAGATACTTTTTAAAAGAGAGGACTCACCGAAATAGCAGCTGCAGGACACCTAAATCTTTCAGAGAAAAAGAATTTATTGCCCCATTATCAGAATAAACGAACTTCTTCCTGCCTTGCTCAGTCCTGAAGACACCGTCAGGATTCAGAGGAAGAAGCTGACACTGACCAGACAGAATCCTGTGTTTGAATGGAATTTATGCATCATGGATGAGGTGTATGAATATGCAACAGGCTGTTGCTTTTAAGGGTTAATCCTCTGTTAACCTGGGTCCTTTTTCGGGCTTATTTTGCCCAGAAAAGGTAGCCGGAATGTCCGTAACTCTTTGTTTTTCTATTGTCTCATATTGTCCTAAATCCTGATTGTCCAAATTTTTATTACTCTAATTATATTACTTTTTTAATAACCATTTTATTGCTATTAAACTTTAATTATTTTTTTTTTAAGTGATTGGCATTTTTCACAGAGTTGTTTCTCATTCTTTTCCCTGATCTTCTCACAGACTTTTCCCAGAATGGCTGGGGAAAGTTGTGTTTCTCTCCGTGGCCAGAGAGCTGCTGTGACAGGAGAGCTCTGCTCTCATCCCGAGTGACCTGAGACCTGGATTCCTCATTGCCACCCCTGGGGGACTGCAGGAACCACCTTGGCAAAGGTTTCTCCCCAGCCCACGCTGCACTGATGACGTGATTCCCTGGAACAGCTCGTTCTTCCTGAACTCTGCTAAACCCTCAGCTCGGTCGTGCCTTGGGGTCTCACAGGGCAATCGCATCCATGCTCAAATTTTATTGCGGGTATAAAATTCCCCTGCATCAGCCTTAATTTTGTCAAATTTCAATTCTGTAGGACGTGGCTCAGATGCTGAATTAAGTGAGAGCCAGGAGCAACTGCAGCTCAGCTCCCCACCCGTGAGAGAAGTTGTGCTGTCCAGGGAAGCCTCATCCCTGGAAGTGTCCAAGGCCAGGCTGGATGGGGTTTGGAGCACCCTGGGATAGTGGAAGGTGTCCCTGTGCACAGCAGGAGAATGAAATGAGCTTTAAGGTCCCCCCCAGCCCCAACCATTCTGGAATTTTATGAGTCTGTTCACACTGAAAAACACTTCAGAGAAGAGCTGAGTATTTGGCAAACAAAACCCCGATCCCAGTGTCCTGGTCCTCTAAATCCTTCCAGCTCTCCCATCCCCAGGCATTCCAAAAGGAACTATTTACAAGTTCTATATTTTATGGCTGAGGATGCAGGGAGTGATGTGCAGAGATTGGTTTTTCTTTCCCAGCTCAAAAAGATGGAGAGGAAAAGGATCAGAGGGGAAGGGAGAGGATTTGTGGATTTGGAGGAGGGAGCTGAGAGACGACAAGGTTGGAAATTTCCTCCTGGCAGCCCTTTTCAAGAAGAGTATTAGAATTTATTTTCAATTATACACAAGAATAAGCTGTCTGCAGTATAGTTAACTTTCAATTTCAACCAATTTTCGACACATTCAATCACAGATGCCTCAGTGATTAAGAATCTATGTTGCAAAACAATTCCCACTTTGCAACAATGCAATCAAACAGATCTACAACTCATAACCCATTATCCAAGAGTTTTTCAGCTCATTGGGGAAGTGAAATGGGATTCACCAAGCATGCCCTTTTTTTACCCAGTGAGCCCCCAAGCTCATTTGCAAACAGAGCTGCGACTCCAAACAACCCACACGGGGATGGGGTTTTTTGTGGTTTGTGGTGTTTTTCCACTCTCTCTGGAGATGCTGATGTGCAAGTTTGGGATTTGGGATGCTCTTGGAGAGGCTTGGAGCTGTATGGGGAGGCAGTGGGGGGCTGGAGGGGGCTCTCCATCACCCATAAGGATGAAAGTATGGGAAAGGCTTTGGAAAAGGTGTTTCATTTGCAACTGGCTGCTTTTCCCCCACCTTTTTTGTATCTTAGAACAACGCTGTGACCGGCAATGACAACATTGGTCATAATGACAATGGCAACAGGTCACAGGAGCAGCAGGCTGGACCCCTCCCATGCTGGGCTTGGAGATGCCCCCTGCCTTCCCCCATCCTGCTGCTGCTCCTGGGGAGGAGAGGAGCTCCCCCAGCACTCACAGGGTTTTGGTGGCTTCAGGAAATCTCCTGCCCCCACAGCCCCAGGACGCACCAGATAAACTGAGCCTTTCTGGACTTACCTAAAAACAGAGGCCAGACAAAATTAAGTGGTTCTATTTATTGAAGGGCCTTCAGGTACATTTTGTAGCCATGGGGCTACACCCAAAAATGGATTCACAGGTTTCACACTTTTATAGTTTGGTCCATTTGCATTTTGGGGGTGAATCTGCCAATTCCACCTTCAGCTAATGAAGTCATTGACCCCAAGTTTGCTGCCCCCAACTCCCTTTTGTTTCCCATCTCTGGGCCCTGAGGCAGTGAGGTGTCCTTGATTGCCAGGCCTGGAGAGGAATTGTTGTGTCTGCCCCAAATGGGGAAGCAGCAGCTCCCACTGGGTGTGGAGTTTGGAGTTCTACACTGAAGAACTGCAGGTTACAAATAGATGGAAAATAGAAAAGCTCAAAATCCTAAGGCATCAATGCCATGGGGGCCAGGACTTCAAACCCAAGATGTTTCCTCTCCAGAGACCATTTTGAGAATATAAATATGATTTGGAGCTGCACAGACCCCCCCCTCCAAGTATTCCTGCTCCCAGAGGTGCCACTGTGCCCATCTCCTATTCCACACACACAGCACCACTGCCCAACCCCACTCACAGGGACCCCTCCAAAGGCCACCAGATCCTTCTGGGAAGGGACACATCACAGCTGAAGATTTGGGAATAGAAGGGCTCAGGCTGATGGGAGAGGAGGAGGAGGATTTTAAAGCTCACTGAGCCTGGAGGAGAGGCAATAACGCAGCTGAAGGAAATTACTTTCCTGGGTAAAGTGTCGTTTTGTCAAGACCAAAGTTCTCCCTGGGAACGAGTTGATTTTGAGTCAAAACCATCAGGAACAGAAAAAAGAAATGTGAGGGACCAGGTGTTTGAATGGCACACTTTGGAAAGGCGAAGTGGAAAGTGCCACAAAACAGCTGCACAGACCTCAGACTGCCTCCCTGTGCTCTTACGCTCTGTGGAAAGTGCACTGAAGATGCCTCAAATTCCCTGTTTGCCCTGATTTGGGATTTGGGATCCCTGGAAGCAGACAGATGTACCCACTAAGGGGTACCCCTGGCAGAAGTTGGGCTCCCCATGCCAAGGGACCCCACGTGCACCCCCTGCACCAGCTCCTCTCTCCCTTTGATGCTGACAAATAACAATTTCAAACTGGGGAAGACACCTGGGAGAGCCGAGGCACTTGTGCTACAAGATAATTAGAGATTATTATAATCGAAATTTCATTGCCACATCAAACTGTGTCTTTTAGCATTAATTAATCTCCTCTCCCAGCCTCTGAGCACTCCCAGCTCCCGCGCTGTAGGACAGCAGCTTGTCAAACACACCAAAGACTTGCATCTCATTACCTTATCAGAGGGGGTGACTGGGGAGCTGGGGAGCAGCACTGACACATTCCCCAGCACTGCCAGGGACGTGAGGACGCCTGCAAAGCCGCTCCTTGGATTGCAAACTTGCCTAACAGGGCACGCGAGGGATCTTCATCCCCTCACCGCACCCTCCTTCCTCTACCTCTCGCCCCTCCTGACAAAAGCAGGCCTGGCAAAGCTGCTGCTTTGTCCCACGGCACTGTACGACCTTGAATAAACCATAAATGAGAGCTGAGACATCCTTGCAGGGCATGGAGTGCTCATTCCTTGCTCCCCTTAGGCTCCTAGAAGCGGGTGCAGCCATGCAGCTGTCCCAGTTACAGCGTAAAAATTCCCATTTAATATCCCATTCCTGGCCTGATGTGTGAGATTGCCCTCCTTCAGGAGGTTTGGGGAAGGTGTGAGGTTAAATCCAGTTTTCTACATGAGGTTCACAGCAGCTGCTGGATGAGACCAGGCAAGACTGACCTTGAAAAACCAAAGAAGCGGAGAGAAGCTGGACCCAGCTAAGGGCAGATTCCAAAAGCTCTCAGCACCTCTGAAAAAGCCCAAACCAAACAAAAATCCACCTTCAAGAGGATAAACCTCAGCAAAGGAACACACTGCATCACTTTTAGCAGCATCTGAAGGAATTGGGCACCCCCAGCCCCCCCAAAACCTGGCCAGGTGTTTGCTGTGTATATACTGGTGCTGTGCATGATGTGCTGTATGTTCTAATCATTGATTCTCCACTCCTTCCATAGCTCAGCTGCAAATAAATATCCTCTCCCTTGTTTCCACCTCTCCACTCCCCCTTTCCCCATTATTGGCTTTCTGACGGAAGGCTTTAATTTATTCCCCCTGCCATATCTTTGTGCCGCTGTTTTCCAGCGCTTTACACCATCTATTACCCACCGTCCTGTGTCATTTAACTGCACAAAGCACTCTGAGATACAGTTTGCTTGAAGGATGCTGGAGCCATTAATCCTGGTTCCACAGCCCTGCGGAATGCCCGTGGGACTGCCACTGTGCACACACACAGCCCTTCTGATCTCTATTGAAACCCACCCCCTGTTGGGTTTGTGAGGACAAGGTGAGAGATGAGGAATCTGACTCCATGTTCTCACAAGGCTGATTTATTATTCCATATTCTATTCTATTCTATTCTATTCTATTCTATTCTATTCTATTCTATTCTATTCTATTCTATTCCACAAATGCTATGCTAAAACTGTACTAAAGAAAGAGTAAGGATACAGATAGAAGGTTTAACAAGAATGAATAATAAAAACTCGTGACTAACTCCTCAGAGTCCGACACAGCTGATGGTGATTGGTCATTAAGTAAGAACAATTCACATGAAACCAATCAAACATGCAAATGTTGGTAAACAATGTCCAGACTACATTCCAAAGCAGCAAACACGGGAGAAGGGAATTAGGTAATTATTATTTACATTTTTCTCTGGGACTTGTCAGCTTCGCAGGAGAAGAAATCCTGGCGAAGGGATTTTTCAGAAAATATGACAGTGACAAGCCTCAGCCCTAATTTAACACCAAGCCAACCCAATCAAAGCCCTCCTGACCACTCGTGCTCTCCCCATTCCTATTGCCCAGGCAAAACCTCGTGGGTGCAAATGGTCCCAGCTCCAGGGGAGCGCTGAGCAGCTGGATCATGGCAAGCAGAAACCAGTTTGGGGAGGGGAATACCAGTCTCCTTCATCCCAGAAAATGGGACAATGAGATGATGAAAAACTCATCAACCACAGCAGATCCTCTCCTCGGAGCTGCTCCGCGCCACGCTGCCTGCAAATTGCTCACCAGAGGGAGAGCTTTGATGAAAAATAGAAAGGGGGAAAAAAATTTAACGGAACGAGAAAATGTCATTTATTTTATTTATTTATCGGAATATTTCCACGTGGGGAGAGGAGGACGGGCATGATTATTCATCGGATTCCACACGGCAGGCTCTGCTGGGAAACGCCGCCGTCGCGCTCGCGTCCCTGCGCCGCCTGACACATCGTTAGGGTGTATTAATTGTGCCAGAGTGAGAGATGAGAGAGACCCCCTGTCTCAAAGAGCTGCCAGTCCAACACAGCTCCCTCCCACCTCTGCAAAGCCAGGAATGAGCTGCAGGAAGCAGGCACTGGACTCCACAGCTATCCCGTGCTGGAAAAGGCGAACAAACCCCAAGCCAAACCCTCGCGCTCCTGCTCAGCACAGATGAGCCCTAACTTGATTTAAAATCATGTCTGTCTTCACTGACACAACAGCAATCTGTGCCTTCCATGGCGTTTTCCATATGCCTCCAGAATCCCAGAATCATGGAATGGTTTGGGTTGGAAGGGACCTTAAAACCCATCTCATTCCACCCCCTTCCACAGGCAGGGACACTTCCCACTGAAACAGGAGGGGTTGATCTCACCAGTGTGGTATTTTCTGAGACCCCCGTCGAAGGGAGGAAAGAATGAATCTGACTCCATGTTCTTAAAAGGCTAATTTATTATTTTATGATCTATTTTATATTAAAGAATGCTATACTAAAATATACTAAACTATACTAAACACAAAAAGGATACTTACAGAAGGCTAAAGATACTACTGAAAAACTCCTGATTCTCTCCTCCAGAGTCTGACACAGCTTGGCTGTCATTGGCCAATAAGTAAAAACAATTCACATGTTGGATAAGCAATCTCCAACCACATTCCAAAGCAGCGAAACACAGGAGAAGCAAACCAGATAATTATTGTTTTCATTTTTCTCTGAGGCTTCTCAGCTTCCCAGGAGAAAATCCCGGGCAAAGAGATTTTTCAGAAAATATGACGGTGACACACCAGGAAGGATATTTTCCTGTTGTAATTTTGCTGATGGGGAAACCGAGGCACTGGGGCAGCAGACTGATTTTCCCCAAGCCATGTGATGCTGGAGCAGCAGCGCTGTGGCTCCTGCCTGCTCCTCCTCTCCCAGGCTGCTCTGGAGATGCTGCATTTCAATAACTCCTGGTTTTTCTGCTGCACACACGGGAATTTTAACAGCCTTCCACTGGCACGGTGACGGAGCTGCAAGGTTTGTGGGGAGAGCTGATATCTTTCATTGGAGCAGCTGAGGCAGGTGGGAAAAGCCATTTTTATACTGAAAACCCAGATCTGATTGAGCTCTGATGAAGGGATGCTGCATTTGTCCACCTCCTCTGGCAGCCTAATAAAACCTCACTCCCACCAACTTTTTAAAACAAGGAAGCAACAAACAGCTGCCAGCCCCCACCTCCTCCACTCAAACACCCACAAAACCCTTGGGATATGCAAATACCTCCATGATTTCCCAGAAACCTCACAAGCAAGAAACTACTGCAAGACCCTGAACAACGGCATGACCTGAAATTCCTACTTGGATTCAAGCATAACACTCACAAGTTGCTCTCTTTGGAGCTAGTGGGGATCAGTTTTATAATTCATGGGAGAAAAGGAGTTGTTTTGGAAGCCACAAGCACTTTGTTGCCATTACTGAAGCCAATATAATGGCCCACCTGGAGACACGCTCCCCTGCACGCAGCTCAGCATTCCTGGGAAGAGGAAGGCAAGAAGTCTGAAGAGAGCTGGTTTTGCGGTTTAGTTGTTGGGGTTTTTTTCAAAAAAATCACTATAATTTAAAGGCCAAAGCTCTAACGAGTGCACAAGGGCAAGAGGCGACAAATGCCTCGGTGAAAAATACAAAATTACCATTTTAATGGATGAGTGTTGACTCCCTGGGTCTCCCCGGGGACGCCTGTTTGATTTCCTCAGCTTGTTAGCACAAGGATTTGACACAAGCGATTAATGCTGAGTTCATTAAGGGGGGGGTGAGTGGTTTTTTTTTGCTTTTTCACTGGATTCAGCATGGGGAAAAAGGCTGGGGGGAAAAGGGGATCAGTGGTAGGGAGCCCCTGCCCTTGAGGATGCAGAGACTGGAAGCAGCTCATCACAGCAGTGCCCAACAGCATCGGCCCCAGAAACGCTGCTCACCTCAGGGCTCAAGCTTCAAATCTCTGCCCTCAGCATCCTCACATCCCAGGGATGGGAGGAATTGCCCTCCTCTGCACCCTCCACCATCACAACAGAGACCAGCTTTGATCCCAAAGCCTGAAGATAACCAACCTCCACATTCCCTGGCAAGACCCCAGCTCTGCAGAGGGGACAAACTGAGACAGAGTGCTGGCAAGGGCTGACCTTGCCCACGGGCACCCTGAGCACCAGTGGCAGAAGCCACTGTTGGACCAGAGTCACCAGCCACAGGGACACACATTCTTGTCAAAGGGCAGGGCAGGAACTGTGCCCATGGCTCTGCCATCCCGAGGTGCCCCTGCAGAGGGATGGATGGATGGATGGATGGATGGATGGATGGATGGATGGATGGATGGATGGATGGATGGATGGATGGATGGATGGATGGATGGATGGATGGATGGATGGATGGATGGATGGATGGATGGATGGATGGATGGATGGATGGATGGATGGGGATGGATGGATGGATGGATGGATGGATGGATGGATGGATGGATGGATGGATGGATGGATGGATGGATGGATGGATGGATGGAGAGAGATAGATGGATGCAGAGGGATGGATAGATGGATGCAGAGGGATGGATGCAGAGGGATGGATGCAGAGGGATGGCTGTGGAGGGATGGATGCAGAGGGATGGATGCAGAAGGATGGAGGCAGAGGGAGGGATGGATGGATGGATGGATGGATGGGATGGATGGATGGATGGATGGATGGATGGATGGATAATGGATGGATGGATGATGGATGGATGGATGGATGGATGGATGGATGGATGGATGGATGCAGAGGCATGGATGCAGGGGGATGGATGCAGGGGGATGGATGGGCTGCATCCAGCCCTGCTCTTCCCACAGGCACTCACAGCACAGCTGCTATCACCAGCCACGAACTGGGGAGATTTTCCCTTTTCCAAAGGGGAAAATCATCATCCTTTAGAAGGATGGCAGAGCAGTGCCAGCCAGAGCCACAGCCCATGCCAGGCCTGTGCCACTGCTCCATCTGACTCTGTAAAGTCATCTCCTGTCCCCTTCCCACCAGCCATGGCACCTCAGCTCCCAGGGGAAGCTCCCTCTGACACAGCTGGGAGATTTCAGAGCCTTTGGAGAGAAAGAGCAAGCAGGGATGAATCCCCCCTTCCCAGAGGACACTTGGAGAGCCAGGGCTGCCTGGCCTGAGCCAGCAGCTCTCAGCAGCCCAGCTGCCTGCTTCCCCCTTCATTCTGATAAAGTCCCTGCTCAGCAAGAGCAGTTTGTTTGGGTTTTTTTTGTTGAGGAAGCACAAGCAGAGGTGGAAGGTTAAGTCCACTCCGGTGCTCTTTGCTAGCTCTCTGGCCGATTTGGCAGATGAATTCCTGCACAACAGGCAGCTTTGAGGAATGAATGCAGCTGGTGCTGGCTGGCTGTGCCCTGTCCTCTCCCCCTGAGCTGAACACAGGGCTGGTGATCTGCAGAACCATGAGCTCCCCTTTCCTGCACCTGCACCCACCACTGATGCTCCCACAGTTTAACCAGGGGATGTAGGTCCACTGTTTTCCAGCTCTGCACCAGAGAGGAGCAACAAGGCAGTCATGGGGAAGAAGTGATGGCAACTAAAAATGACTTATTGTTCATTTTTCTTTTAAAAATAAAGCCCTTCCTCCCATTTTCTGGCTCCTTCCCTTAATCGTCTCTCCTCAGGGTTTTTGGCTAAGTGCCTCTCCCCAGGCACGGGGCTGTGATTTTATATCCCATCACCTGGGGCAGGGAGCTGGGAAGATGCTTCCCAGTCACAGCTGTGCCCTGCCACATCAGCTCACGTCATGGGGCCACTGCTGAACCATCACCAGCCTCCTGCAGAATTTCCTTCCCTTTATTCCCCAGATGCCCACAGATCTCTCCAGGTTCTCCAGGGAGTGTGAAGACATCACTGGCTGCAGTGATTCCTGGTTTCTCTCCCGGCTGGAGAGGTTTTTATTTCAGACAGGCAGTGACTTTGTGCTGCACTCTGTGTTTTGCAGCACTCTGCCAGCTTGGGCTGGGCTGGAGCTTCTGGCTGGGGTTAAACCGTGGAGGGGATGGACACACTCCCAGAGCTGGGTGTTCCAGGAGCACCGCTGGCCTGCTCACCCCCAAGCAGTTCACAATCCATTCCCACTGGGAAAACTGCCCTCTGCAAGGCTCTGTGTCCTCGGAAGCTCTGCTGCAAGGATGGCACGAGAGGTGGTAGTGAGATGGGCTGGCTTAAGGAGGGAGGCATCCCTCACTTTGCATCCCAGGACATCCCTCTGCATCCCAGGACATCCTTCTGCATCCCTGGACATCCCTCTGCATCCCAGGACACAACACAGATCCCCAGGGAAAGCAGAGGAGAGAGGACCTGACAGAGCTTCCAAAATCCCATGACTAATGAGGAAAGGATGGAGAGGAGCAGGGGCCCCTCACACTGGGGATGCAACCCAGCAGCCCCAGCCCCAGCACAAAGGTTGGCTCTGCTGGGAGAACACCGGGATCTGAGCCTGTACATCTCAGGGTAGAGATGCACAAACCAGCTTGGAGCAACCTGGTGCAGTGGGAGCTGTCCCTGCTCATGGCAAGGGTGGGACTGAGACGAGCTTTAAGGTCCCTTCCAACCCAAACCTTTCTGGGGTTCTGTGAAACAACCATTTGCCTCAGCTCTGCCCAAAACCCACAAACAAAGCCCATGCCCAAGCTCTCCTCAACCCACAGCTCCCCAGGAGCTCAGTTTGGGGCAAACTGATGTCCAGAGCCAAGCGCAGAGGGGCAGATGCAGGCTGGCACAGCGGGCTGGATGCAGGAAAGCCCTGATGACAAATGGCATCAGCACCATGACACCAATTAGCTGCTCTGTGAGGTTAAGACAATGCGAGTCCCGTCCCTGCCAGACAGAAGATGCCAAGGGAACGTGTTCTGAAAGGTTTGGCCTCCTTAGCATCTCTCCAAAGTAATTCCACTTGTAACTCATAAAGCTTCCCCAGCCGACTGCACGGGGCTTGCCAGCTCCTGGATGAGACAGACATTTGTATGAGATATACAAAGCCATTTAGCTGTTCAAAAGCTATCAGCACTTACATGCAAGGTTGAAGCAGGACAGATTCTGCTGTATTCAGGGCATCAAAGGGGATTATCCAGGAAATGATAACAGATTTTAATTTAGATCCTCCAAGATGGGTATTGGGGCTGGGCAGGGAGAGGTAGAGAATGAGAAGGGGGGAGGCTGGAAGGAAGGGAGGGGGAGAAAAGAAAAATAAATAAGCAAGGAGAGATGGCTGATCACAAAAGTTGTGTCCACACGTTTACCATGCTGACCACAGAGCTGCCGCTGCCACGTCGTCATCCCTGCACCCACCCGTGCTCCTTTTCCCTAATCCTTCCCAATTCCAGGGGGAGCACTGAGCTGCAGCCCCTCCACACCAAATATTGCCATTTTCCTGGGCACAGCATCTATTCCTGCTCCGAGTTATTTTTTTTCCAAGCAGGAGAGGAAGAGGCTGCCCACCGGGCTGTGACTCCAGCTATCAGACAGTCTATCAGCGGCTTCTGGGTACATTAAGTTCTCCTTTGCAGAGAGATCTCAATATTCCTGTCCTCCCAGCCTGATTTTCCATGCAGATTTAAAGAGCTTTACACAATGAACACCTCTGCATCTCAGACACGCTGGTGTTTATGTATTTTATCTAATTTGAGGGGCAAGGTCTGAGGCTTTCCGCACAAGGGATGGATGGATGGATGGATGGATGGATGGATGGATGGATGGATGGATGGATGGATGGATGGATGGATGGATGGATGGATGGATGGATGGAGATCACCTCCAGAGGTGCTCAACATCAGCGCTCTGTGAGTTGCTTTTTGCTTGCTGGAGGCCCAGATCAAATTTGAACACTCCATCAAAATCAAAACATTTCATTAAAACCCTAAAAGCAGCAGCTTTGTCTTTTAAAGTGCTTTAATTGAGGATACATGGCAAATCCTTCCAGATTGAGGAGTAGTTTAAGTCAATCCCAAGCCTTGTTTTCTTTTTAGAAGCAGCTCCTTGCCTCATGTCCTCTCCTGCCACATGGCTTCTTTGCAGGTTTTGCCTTTCTATTTCCGACAGTCCCAGATGGGATCTATGAATAAAACTGAAGAGGAGCTGGAGATTGGCTCCGAGTCATTAACGCAGCAAATATAGACTCAGCTCAAGATCTGAGGCATGAGGGGGAGGGGGAAGAGAAGCTCCCACCTCTCGTCTCGAGGACGGATCCAGGCTAATGTGGGATGACGTATCCCTGCCGACATTAACAGGGCAGAGGGGACAGTTCTTGCCTTTTAATCCCCAGATCAATTCAGTGTACGCACTGGATATACAAAATGCCTCTGGCTATGCATGACACAACTTTCCTGTCCAAAATGCTCATCTCCCGAGGCTGCTCTTGGAAAAAAAGCCCAAATATCCCAAAACAATCTGTTCAGTGACCCATGTCTTTTGCCCTGTGGAAAGATGTTTTATACATGGAGTTCTGTAGGAACTAGATCCCACGGGTGCAGCACAAATTCACCCGCTTGTTTGACCTGGTCTGCCCAGAGACCTTGCATCACACCCATCCCCAAAACAATTACAGGAATGTGGCTGGCTTGGAGAGGAGATATTTAACCAAGAGAAAAAGAGGATAGCTCAGAGTTATTTTTAGTTACATTGATCAAAATCCTTGCATTTGGTCAAGAAAATTTCTTGGGACAATTTCTCACCCTTCATTATATAATTGAGCTGGATGGATCAGAGGAGGGTTCAAGCCCAACAAGCACACCCAACATCCCCCCAAAAAACCCAAACCCTCCCTTTTCCCAAGCCAACGCTCAGGACAGGTCTGTGAGCATGGCCTGTGCATGCACTCAGGTTAATAAAATTACCCAAAACCAAGAGGGAGCAGCCCAGTGTGACAACCTGGGTGTCACCAACCCCACCAGCACAACCTGGAGGGAGAACAGTCCTTCTGCTTCCAGGTCATCCAGGGCTGACCTGATCAGGTCAACATCACAAGATCATCATTGATGAAAACCTCTGAAAACCATGGCAGAAACCCACCCACCCTTCAGCCGTGTCATCCAGGGACAAAACCCCTCATCCCTGCACCCCCACTGTCCGTCCTCATTTCCCCTTCTTGGCAATTAAAGCAATAAATAAAGGTGAAGGAATCTCATTCCATTTTTAAGGCAAAAAGGAATGAAAACAGAGAGTGAAGGGCACCGCTGGGAGGGAAGGGGCTGTAATTAAACCTCCCCCACTTTATGTTTTCACCGTTTTTCTGAAGGCCTGACTAAAACGCCCTTAAAACCTTCCTCCACAAAAGCAGGAAAAAGACCCCCCTTCCCCTCCCACCACCCGCCACTAAATAGAATGAAATGGATTTTTCAAATGTCATGCTAGTATCCACTTAATAATACATTTTCCTATAGACAGGACAATAATATATATTTTAATCACTTTTCTACAGGCAAATAAACGGCATGGAAACCTGGCCTTCACTGGCGCTTGGAAATTATGAATTTTTCAATAACCTTTTCTATTATTCATCCCGTGTTATTCCGTAACATTTCTATGTGAGAAATGTGCTTGCCAGACACTTTATGAATCTCTTCTTTTATTTATTAAACAGCAAGGTGTCTCCCTGAAACCCCTCCTCCCTCCTATGGAAAGATGTCAGCAGAGCCTGAGCAAGACTTAAGACACAGATAATTACACCTTAGGTCATTAATAATTACCCCTCTGTAAGAGTGGCCACGTGAGCAGCTCCTGAGCAGCTGGCTCAGCCTCAGGTGGGCTTGGGGGCAGATGCCAGGAATAAAATCCAAAAATTTAGGGAAGAGGACAATGGGATGGGCTTCAGGGGTATGTCCTATAAAAGCATCTTTATATAGGGAGGGATTCACTAGTGACACAGCACAATTCCCTTGGCTCTGGTATGGATGAGGCAAATTAGAAATCAAGGCTGTGTCCGTGGATTTTGGGTTTGGGAGAAGCAAACTCTGCATCCCTGGCTCCTATGGGCACACTCCATGAGAGTCTGGCACTGTGTCCTGCTGGATTGGATGACCAGAGCCCAAAAAAAAGCTTTTTTCACACCAAAACTCCAGTGCCCCAGTGTCACTCATCACTTACATAGTGACCTGCTGCAGGAATGACCCCATAAACAAAACCAAAGTCCTTTTTAATGTTTATCTCCACCTCCACCTCGCCCCGAGCAGAGGGACCGGCGCGTGCTGCGGCTTTGCTGGGACGTTGGATGCCGTGTATGGCACAGGAAGGGATCAAACAGGGAAGCATCACTCCCAACACCTAATACCAGCTTAATTGCGGGATGATTTCTGTGACTTACGCCCCTGCACAACGCAGAGAGCTCAGCAGCTGACGGCAAAGATCCTCTGATGCGACCCAATTAGGAATCCAGATCCGACGCTCGAGAGCCGAACGCACGGCAAAAAGAAAAAGCAAAGGAGACGCCAAGGAAGCAGACCTGGGATTAATCTGAGTGCTGTGCTCGTGGATACCCATGAGGTAATGGTTAAAAAGATTTATAATTTGAAGGCAATGACCTCGTGGGGGAAGAGTGGGGGTGCTCTTCTTGCAGCAAGCGGGACCTTATTATTTTGCAAATGACATCTCCATCACGAGGCAGAGCCTCTCATGCTGAAATACAGATGAATAAATGATACATAGAGGAGCTTTATGCAGATCCTTGGTGGAGATATGAAGAAAAGGGAAAATTAAAAAAAAAAAGACAGAAAATTAAAGCATAGATTTCCCACAGTGTTTCCGTTCCCATCCCCAAGGTTCAGATAGCAGCGTCACTTGGGATTTAAAAAAAATTAAAAAAGTAGTAAAATAAAATGATCGAAAATACTGCCTGGAGCTTTGCACTTAAGAAAGAAGGAGAAGGAATTTTAAAATGGGATGCTGGATCTGAAAGCAGCTTTGGCAGCACAGCTCAAAGCAGCCAGAGCATCCCTAGGCACAGTCCTGGTTCAGCATCTGGGGACCTTACCCCACACACGGAGAGCTGGAGTTCATGGGACCAGCCAGACTCCAATCCAAGCCATTTTTTCCTCAGTGTCTTTCATTAGCTGATCCCTCCTGCCTGCCACAAGGACGAGAGGAAGGACATCGCCCCAGTCTGTGGCCAGGAGCCTGTTCCATACCTGTTCAAACACTGATAACTCCTACTCCAGCTGCCTCAGGTGGCTGTGGGCTGACACTTGGCAAAGGATTTCTCTGATAACTCCTTGTAATCAGGACGGGAAAACAGCCCCACTGAACCCAACAAAAAAAAAAAGATTAAAATAAAATAAAAAAAAAGCAACTGTGAGAAAAGGCCTGTGACAGGCACTGTAATGGATTTTCAGGGGCAGGAAATGCTTTTGGTTCAACTTTTTGTTGTTGCAGCAGGGGGCTGGAATTGGAGGAATTGATTGCAGGGCAGGGATGCAGCTCAACATGCCGAGGCCAGTGTCCCTGCTCCAGGGGCTTTGCTAGACAGCCTCCAAGGAAAAAAATCATTCCACTATTGTTACTGATACTGTGATAATGTAGGGAATCCACAAGGCAGAGGCAGCATCCTACTGAAAGAAAGAAACTCAAATAAAATAAGGAAAATCTCTAGAAAATTCATTTTTTTTTCTATATCCTGAGGATGAGGAGGAGAAGCACAGAGGAGCACCAGCTAGGTGCCATGCCCAGGGTGGCAAAGGTCATGTCTGAAGCACAAACCCTGCAGGTTTTATGCCAGGTGAATCCCAGTGCCCTCATTAGCCAGAATTCCTACTTCACGCCCAGCGCTGGTTGTTTTTAAACCTGCACATCACACATGAGCTGAAAGCCCAGAAGACAGGCAGCTCCAGCCAGAGAAGCAAGATCCATGGACAGTGGCGGCATGGAAAGGGTGAAGGAGCAGGAGAGCAGGGCTGGGACGGGATACTGTGAGAAAGGACAAGAGCAACAATCTTGGGGTTCAGTGTGGATGGCGAGCACCAGAACTGTTCAAGGCAGACAGGAATCTTGGAGATTCCCAGCTCCTGTGAGGGCACTGTGGCGCTGGCACAAGTTGCCCAGAGAAGCTGTGGCTGCCCCATCCCTAGAAGTGTTCAAGGCCAGGCTGGGTTAGATCAGGGTTAGGCTGGATGGGGTTGGATTAACCTGGTCCAGTGGAAGGTGTCCCTGTCCATGGCAGGGGTAGGAATGAGATGAGGTTTAAGATCCATTCCAACCCAAACAATTCTGTGATTCTGTGATTGTATGACCCATGACCAGCAAGGCTGGGAGGAGGGAGCAATTGCTTAGGAGGGATTTCCAGGTGGAGAGCAGGGGTGGCTCAGAGAGAGGAGAAGGGATCACCATCCTCATGGACTCCTTTGCAGCACCATCAGTACAGAAGGCTGACCTGACTTTCCCAACCCCACAGGGATTTCTGGACTTAAAGGCAGAAGTTCCCTACTGCACCCACCTCTGCAACTCTGCCAAAAGCACCAAAATTGAGGTCAACCAGATCCCAGGCCATGGCCTTGGCTCCCTGTCTTCGTCCTTGGCATAAAGGTTCTGGCAATCAGCTCCAACCCCAGCTGGTGGGAAGCGAGGGCTTTTAGGACCTTGTGAACCTCATGAGAACCAGAATCTCCAGTAAAATGGAACAAAGGTATCAAAATGTTGTGCTGGCCAACTTCTCCAGAAGGATCTGGTGGGTTTGGCTCAGTGCAGGTACCAAAAGGAACAGACACGTTTTTCAATGTCCTCAACAAGTTGGCTGCTGAGCCTCAGAAATTCAGGAATTTGTCCAGCAATCCAAGTGGAGCACTTTGGGAAACACAGGCTGAACTAACCACTTGGAAAACAGTTTCCAAGTCTCTCTGAAGCTTTCCCCTGAAATGACAGCTCCAACTTTTTAATGGCACCCAAAGCATTTTCAGCCTGGTTTCCTGAGGAAATGAGCCTTACACACCGGCAGTGCCTGCCCGGCTGTTTCCTTTCCCCATCTCCAGTGATTTCTAAGCCTTATAACCCATTTCAATAAAATCTGATGGAAGGACACATTTATCTCCAAGATACAAGTTTGGGGAAAATAGGGAACTAGTCAGATGAAAGATACTATTAAAGCTTTTACCCAGAGAAAGACAGCACTGTGAATTCAACTTTTTTTAAGCATCAGAAAACCTAGCACGAGTTTGCTCTCGAGACACAGGCACAGGGATCCAGGAATAATTATTTCTGCTGCTCATGGAAGTAGCTGTGTGTGTTTTTTATATGTATGAAATCAACACTGGAATATTTGCCTGGATAAACTAATCGAAATTGCTTGTTGGATGAGTTCACCAGCTATAAAACCCTGCAGTTACAAGGTATAATTACAGCAGCTTTTATTTTCCTCAACAAAAAAAGTCTTCATTAAAACAGAGTTAAGGTTGTAAACAGATCATTAATTTACAACAACATTATCAGATGGGTTACAGTTATTAAAAGAGCACACACTGAAGAGCCAGGAAACCAAGGAGTGAAGGTTAAAACCAGCTGAAATTTGGAAAGCTGAGTTTCATAAATATCCCAGCCCCAGCCTGATCAGTTGCAGGGATATTGCAGCAAGGACACCTGGAGAGATCTGCATTATGGATGGGCTGGTGGGAGGCCCAGCAATGCCAGAGATGCTCCTGGAGCAGGCACGGACACGGAGCTTCCCTGGAGATCTCAGGGGATTTGGACCTGCCAAGATCTGGCCCAGGGGAAGGTGCCCCTGCTCGTGCCAGGGGCTGGAACAAAATGGGCTTTAAGTTCCCTTCCAACCCAAACCAGTCTGGGATTCTCTGATTTGCCCCACTGAACACCACAGGGACCCCAGGAGGCTGAGCCCCACCCTGGATGACACCTCCTGAGACCTTTTTGGGCAGCATCTCCTCTCACATGGGTCACAGCCCAAGGCACTGAACCCAGAGGGGTCTGCCCAGCTACGCCAGCCCCACCTGGAACCCTCGGGGTGCCCAGGTGTGCTCCAGAGCAGTGACAGCCACAGGGACCACACCAGGGGATGCTCGACAGAGCCACCCTTCTCTTCTGAAGGGAAAGCTCATTTAAACTCTGCCTTCAGGGAGCAAAGACCAACTGCACTACGGAATCATGGTGAGAAGGACCAGGATGGGATTTCACCCAGGAGCTCAGGACCTGGCACCTCCCTGTGCTGCTCCATTCAGGCAAAGGTCTCCTCTGTGCAGCAGAGCAGAGCTCACAGCAAATGAGGGCAAGCACACACAGAGGGGGGGATCACAGGAATTCAGAGAAAATTGGGGTTTTCAGCTGTTTGCTTTCCCTCTCAGCCTTGGGTTTGCTGAGATTCCTTTTATCCCTTGCTTTTATTGTAGGTACAGAGTATTAGCTGCCTCTCAGTGGCTCCTGAAGGAGCCAAGAGCTGGAGTGATGGACCCAGCAGGGAAGGGGCAAGCATCCCACGTGGCTCCAGCTCCAAGAAAATCTGTGATTTGGTGTCTTGCCATAAAGCAGGATACAGGCACAATCAATTCCCTCACAGCCATGACTTGAGGCCCCCTTCTTCCCTTGAAACCTGCCCCAGGTTTGCTTTCAGCACATCGAGTGGAGAGAGAGGGAGAGAAATACAATCGTGGAAAACCTTTTAAAGCCTGCACAGCTCTCCCTTGATAGCACATTGTTAAAAGGGATGTTATTGCGAGGGGACACTGTGAATCCATACAGTCAATGCTCCAGAACTTTAGTGGCAAAACAACTCAATAGCCTCAATTGACTGCATGAAATTCTATCATTTTACCACTAGAAAGAAAAGAAGGCAGGAAGAAAAAAAAAATAAATAAGAGACTACATTGCATTTGTCTTTCGTTAACTCCCTGGGCAAGAGCATCTCAATCCCTGTCCTTAGCACAATGTGAGCCAACTCCTAAGTGGCTCCAATAAAAAAATAAAAAGCCAAATACATCCCAAATGCACTGCCACACTCCAGAGCAGCTCTCCTGACTACCCCAAAAAGGACAGCCTCGGCAGCATAAAGACACAGCATCAGCCTCAGGCAGCTGCCTTGATTACCACCTTCCCTCTGATGAAGATGACGCGGGATATGATTAAAGATGCTCTGAAAAGACACACAAGTAATAGAGGAGAACTTTTTGCCTCCTTTCCCCAGCTAGGTCACTAGGTGTTCCTCCTCAGCAGCTGATTTCTTATTCCAAATTTGTCCAGACCCTGCTCTTCTTCATCAGCTGAAGAGCTCCAAGACCGCTGGCACCTCAACTGCTCCTCTCCTGCTGATTGGGCTTTGTGGCTCTTGGGGAGCTCTGCCTGATGGCAGGAATCTGTCTGCACCCTCCACCAACCGGCGCTTAAAGGGGCTCCAAGACATCGTGGAGGGTTCAGAGCATCACAAAGAGCCAGCAAGTATCACTTTTGTAAAGCAAAACCCCTGCTTAGCTTCTTTCCCCCCGTTTTTCTCATGCTCTACACTCAGGAATTCAGCTGCTTTCGCCACAGCCGCTCGGGAAGATGCCAATCACCCCGAGCTGCCCTCAGCCCATCCCCAAGAGGGAGAGGAAAGATGATTTTATTTCAGGTAGCGCAATCCAGCGGGCAGATCAGGGGGCTGCGAGAGCAGGCAGGCGCCCGGCTGCCTCCCCACGCTGCAGTGTGACTTTGGGAAGTCATCGCACTCCGCCGGGTCCCCCCCCGTTTTCCTTCTCTCTGCCCTTCTCTGCCATCTGACACACGGGCTGTTTCCTTGTCCCCCGGCCAAGCCCCGGCCCCGCTGCGCTCCCTGCAAATGCTAATGAGCAGTGCCATTGCAACCTGGACGTGCGGGGCTGAACATCTGTGCTTCCACAGAAACCTCTGGAACAGGCCTGGAGGGATGCAACAGCACAGCCAGCAGGGCTTTGCCTCAGTCCCAAACCATCCTCTGCACTTAGGGCTGCCCACCCCAAAATTCTCACTCCATTCCCACCCGTGTCAGGCCATATTCCCCCGGGGCAGAGCACGGGATGAGCACAGAGATGCCAGGAGGGACTCGTGCAGCCTCCTCTGTGCAAGGCAGCACCTGCCGGGATGTCTCATCACAGCCAATTGATATTCTACTGAGCATCTTTGGAAAAATAATCTGCAAACAAGACGCTGCAGGCTATAAAATCACTCCCTCTCCTTCGCTTTAGTTCGCAGCTTAATAAAAGCATAACACAAGGTAGCCGAGGAAACCGCCGCACTTTGCCCAACCACATCATCCCTTTGTGTATTATTAATCGGTTTCAAGTTGTACCACGGCTTCCTGGGGTGGGAAGGAGAAGGGGGCTCCGGTTGTGGAGGAGACTTGTCTTTCCCTTTCAAGATTTGCTGCTAAAAGTCTCACTTAACAGAGCAGCGCAGAAAGAGAGTGGCACTTACACCTCTGGCTCCCCACGATGCTCACGGTGAGGATCGATAGGAGAAATCATTTGGGGTTTATCTCTGCTGAAGGACACAGGCGCAGCACTGAAATGGAGACGTTTCAGACAAATAGGGTGAAAAAAAAAAGCATTGTTGGGAAAATGGGGAAAACACACCAATTTTTGAGAGTGGAATGGGGCCCTAAGTGGCACCCTGGTATTTTACAGTGTAGTAGATATCTCTCACCCAAAGCTTTCCAACTCTCCCTTGCTTCATAAAATCATAGAATTGAGTTTCTGGAAAAGACCTCTAAGATCTTTCTGGGTCCCTGATGGGTTTGTAACAGCTCAGTGCAGGTGTCTCCTCCCTGGTCACAACGCATCACACAGGAACATTAATTCTGAGGTCTGCAACCTGTTCCCAGACCTCCCCACGGGTCTGGTTTCAGGCAACGGCAGAATCCTCTCCAAATGCTCCCAGGATGGAATCAGCAGCTCCCTGGATGCTGCAGAGTGTATTGGAGAGCAGCTCTGAGATGCTGAGTGCTCCCATCTGTGGATTTCTGTATCACCTGGATGAAGAAGGGTTTTATGGTGGGGAAGAAAGGCACGGAGCATCCATCAGAGCCCCAGGAGCAGCACGGGCAGGAGACCAACAGGCTCCTGCTGAGGCTTCTGATAATTTTTCCCACTAAAAAAGTACAATATATTGTCTATTCGGGAGCAGTTTAAGTTGGTTCATTTCACACAGTAAATTAACCTGATTTCTTTAATAGGAGATTTTTATTTGGTGTCAAGCCCCAACTGTTATCCCAAACCCTGCGCCCTGGGACTCCAGCTATTAAACCTTCTCCCTGGGCACGGAGCTGGAAGCGCTGCTGGGGCAGCGGGTTTGGTGTCACTCAGAAATAAATGGCTCAATCATTTCTAAACACCCAGGCCATTTACAGCTGCCACCTGACCCAAGAGATTTCTCGAAGCAAAGCTGCTTTTTAGATTTACCAAATGAAAAACAAGGTATTGGAAACCCTCCTGGAGTGCAGACCCTTCCCAAGCTCCTGTGGGGATGCTGAGGGCAGCTCCATGCATGGAAATTCACTGTAGGATGGGATAAAACACTAAAACTCCTTGAATACCCTGGCCAGGGAGAAAATCAAGGTTTTCTCTTCTGGATGGGCTCGGTCCTGACTTCCTTTCACACAGCTGCTGCAGTCCAGATGGGAGCTCAGCTCCTGTGCTGGAAATTGGTTCTCTCTGCACCACGGATGAACCACAGGATGTGGCCAGGCTGATTGAGGTTGGGCAAATAACAGCACGGGCCCAGCAGCCCAATTGCTCCCCCACCTCCCTTTGGTGGCCACTGGGGCTCCACAGCCTTTAATGGGACCAGAACCAGCGGCCAGGTTGGGAATCACCCAGCCCTCACTCTGCCAGCAGAGAGGCACCATCTTTTGGGATTAAAAAATATCCTGAGATTTTTAATTCCTGAGAGGGGAAGAGCAGCCCTTTGGCAGTAAAGATGTAGTAATTTTTTTTAACTTCCATGGAAAATGCCAGCTCAATGTGGCATCCACACTGAGATGAGTTTTCTGACAGTCCAGGCAAGGTATTCAATTGCTTGATGCCCTCTGTCTCTACAGCAGCTATTCCAAATGTCCATCTGAGTCCCTTTGGGTCTTTGAAATACCCACTTTGGAGGAAGTCTATGCCTAAAATGCATGGGGGCCTCTGGGCCAGTACAAGCAGAAATTGTCTGTAAAGCAAAAGGAAGCCCCAAAGGCAAAACTCCCCCTCTCCAGTGAATCCAGAGCCCCTTCTGCCCCTCTCCCCGCTCCTCAAAGCCTCCCATCCCATCCTGGCAGCCGTCACCTCGGCATCCAACCGCTCTGCTCCAATCCACGCCTGGTTAACCAGGTGACAAATGCCCCCAGTTAATTTTCCTCCTCTCCCCTATCTGGGGTGCCGCTGACATTTTGATATTTCCCGCTGAGATTATCCTCCACATAATGAATTTTCTCCCCAGCCCCTCCTTCCCTCGCGCCTTTTGGCTTTGCCGGCGCGCGCTCTCTCTCGACTCTGCCGACTCCAGGAGCACGCCCGACACAAGATGAATCGCCCGGAGACTCCTGGTGCATCCTTCTTTACACTTCACATCTTCCCAGCGCCGATGAGAAATGGGTTTTTTCCTCATCCATCATAAGTCAGCGTGACAAGGCTGTCGTTCTCCGCTGTATCATGCGCCTCTCCGTCCCGCTTGGCTGAGCAGCCCGCTTCCCTGAGAGCATCTGGGACCTTTCCGAAGTGCTCTCGGTCGGATCGGGAATTTGGGCACTGACAAAAAGTTATTTCTGAATGTTTCCAGCCTCCAAATCGCTCCCTGCCTCTTGAGCTGTGCCCCAGTAAGATCCTGCATGGCTCAGGCTGTGTTAATTCTAAGCAGGACTGATGTGGAAGGGGAAACTGAGGCATGGAGCAGATTTGGGGCTCCCATGAGGTCTGACTGTGAGCCAGGAACAGCTATCCACAAATTCTGCTTTTGATCCCAGCACTGTTTCAATAACCAAACTCCAAACCTGAGCAATGGCATCAAAACCAAACGGAATAAAAAGGTCAAATTGTCAATTCTCATCTCTTCAATAAATTTCAAGTGTTTCACTTCAATTTTCCTCCTGTAGCATCAGTCAAAGAAAGCAGAGGATTCTGCCTCAGGTATAATTTGATATGGATTCTTCCCTCTTTTTGATTTGGGATGTTTTTCCCCAAAACTTCCACTTAGAAATTCCTCTCAAGCCAGGCATAGAGGGAATTTGGAGTGGGACAATCACCCTACTATGAATTTAGCCAACACAAAGCCCACAGAAAGCTCGGATGTCCTGCCAAAGTTAGGAGCAACCCTCTGCTTTCACTTCCTGCTGGGCATCCATCCTTGGGAGCCAGTTTGTGAGTCTGGCAGCAGCACCAGGTGGGGACCTGGAGTGAGGATGTCAGGGAAAGCAGGGGGAATCAGGGGCAGGCAAGGGTCAGATGGCTCTGTGCTGCCTGCTGCCACCTGACCCTGCAGCCAGCTTGTTTCCATGACAATAGCAGGTAGCTTCACTCCAAACCATCAAAAAGAAATGGCATGGAAAGCTGTCCAACAGAGACAGTGAAGTGACAGCTCAGCCATTGGGATCAGACCCCCACCAGCAGCTTCCCTCTCAGTTCTACTGTCCATGCCCAGATAAATCCTTGTGTTTTGGGGTTTTCCCTAAAAACAGCGGCAATGCCTTGCTGGTGATGAGCCTGCAGCTCTTGCCATGCCAAATCCCTACAACACCTGCTCCCCCCACCTGCAGTTTGGAGAGCCATGAGCAGAGAAGGAGTATTGTATTTGCATTTCCCCCAGACGAAGGAAGAAATGATGAATCTGACTCCATGTTCTCAGAAGGCCAATTTATTATTTTATGATACTATATTATATTAAAGAATACTAAACTGTACTATACCAAAGAATACAGAAAGGATATTTAAAGAAGGTTAAAAAGATAATAATGAAAAACTTGTGACTCTTTCCAGAGTCCTGACACAACTTGGCCCTGATTGGCCAAAGAGTGAAAAGAACTCACAGCAGAATCCAATGGAACAATCTCCTGTGGGTAAACAATCTCCAAACACATGAGCATAACACAGGAGAAGCAAATGAGGTAAGAATTGTTTTCCTTTTCTCTGAGGATTCCCAGCTTCCCAGGAGAAAAATCCTGGGTGAAGGGATTTTTCAGAAGACGTGAGTGCCACAAAGGCATCCCTGAGTCTCCTGGCAGGAGCAGGGAAGGGCTCCCAGCCATCCGCCCTCCTGTCATTTCAAGACAAGCAGCTCAGCCGGGAAAAGAAGATTTAACTGTGTTTGCTTCAAAACCCCAAAATGAGTTCCCTCCCATCTGCTGGGGAGATTGATCTCCTCAGTCAGCCGTAAATCGCCCGAAAACTCCCTTGGAGCACTTAGGCAGGAGAGGGATGAGGCTGGGAATCCTGTGCTCTCTTAGGCTCACATCCTGCAAGGACACTGCCTGGGAGCAGGTAAATTATCCAGCTTGGATATAATTATTTCAGCTAGTTAATTAATTTTCTTATTTCTTTTATCTGCAGGTAAAGACCTTTCCACCCCAAAATGAGAATCCCAGATCCCCAATTCCTTATTCAGCTTCCTAAATAATGCTGACTCTGCATTACCATGAGTAGGAGACCCCTCTGCCATCACTGAGATAATGGACACCCCCAGGACAAACTCTGCACCTACTTAATGTCACTTTTGGGCACTGGACAGCATCACAGGGGAAGAGGAGTCTCTTGCAACAATGATGGAAGTAGTAAAATGCAGAAAATTCAGAATAAATAGTGGACATCCAATATCATGTGTGTTTGCAGCCCAGCCAAATCCAAGATATCCAACTGCCAGGACTTCAAAGGTACAAATGTGAGATTTAGAGCTACAGAGTCACAGAGATACAGAGATATAGAGACACGGAGACATATATAATCTTTTTTTTAAACTCTCAGGCTCATTAGTCCAGTTCAAGCTGTGTTGCTCCACTAGAAAGGCTCTGATGATGCCAGTTTTATTCCCCACTGGTACCTTAGTTTTTCCTTTAATTTTTGCAAGTTGAAGTTTTCAAAGAAAACTGCTTAAAAGTCCCTTTCTATAAATCCATTTTAACTAATTCCATGCAAACCCATGGAAGGTGCTCTCGGTATTGTTGATCCCAAACCTTCAGCAGGAGTTTAGTCCTTAAAAATCAGATTGGAAAATATTGGGGTTGCTTTTTCAGCCTTTTAACCTAAAACCTACTTTTGGTCACTATTTTGCAGTTGCTTCTTTCCTCAGTGGAAGAGGAGATTTCTCCATGGCATTTCAAAATCCTACAGGTGTTTGCAAAGGCTGGGCACTCAGAGACAGTGGGAGAGGAATGCAAGTTGTCTGAATTTTGCTGTGGCATTTCCTGCTGAATGCAAACTGCAAAATAATTGGGGACTGGAGATGCTCGTGGCTATTCAGAATGGCAGAATAAAAGAATAATTCTTTTCTGTGAACAATCACCAAACAAATCACTCCTGAGCATATGCTCAGACAAATTAGAAGGAAAACCAGAGAGGCCCAAATGGGGCAGTCATGGACACAAAATGCAGGAGGCAGGAATTCCCAAATGAATGGAATGGAAGCTGCTCAGCCCTGCCAAGCCCAGGAAAGGGGCAGAGAATAACTGGGAAGGTGGGAGCCAGAGGGGAGCAGGCATGGGGTGAGTCCTAGATATAAAAAGGACCTGGAGCTGCTGGACAGATTCCAAAGGAGACAACAAAGAATCTCCAAGGGCTGGAGCCCCTCTGCTCTGGAGCCAGGCTGGGAGAGCTGGGGGTGCTCACCTAGAGAGGAGAAGGCTCCAGGAAGAGCTCAGAGCCCCTTCCAGAGCCTAAAGGGGCTCCAGGAGAGCTGGAGAGGGACTGGGGACAAGGGATGGAGGGACAGGACACAGGGAATGGCTCCCACTGCCAGAGGGCAGGGCTGGATGGGATATTGGGAATTGGGAATTTTTCCCTGTGAGGGTGGGCAGGCCCTGGCACAGGGTGCCCATCCTGGATCCCTGGCAGTGCCCAAGGCCAGGCTGGACAGGGCTGGGAGCAGCCTAGGACAGGGGAAGGTGTCCCTGCCATGGCCAGGGGTAGAATAGGAGGAGCTTTAAGGTCCTTTCCAACCTAAGCCATCCCATGACTCTGATGATTCCCTGGCTCTGATTCTGGCCCTCACATCCTGCAAACACTCCTGAGATATTCCTAAACCAGAGCCTGCTCTGCCTCCACCCCAGCAGCAGATGTTATAGAGCTGCATCAGCACCACAATCTGAATTTCATCTCCCTCAGGACCAATGCAATTCTGGCACTGCAGGAGGTCCAGATGAGCCCGATTTACATGTGGGACATTCAGAGTGAGGTGAGGTGTCCCTGTAACCCACATAATTCCCTCCCTGTCCTGGCAGGTGACACACACCTGAGATGGCAACAGCACTGGTACTGGAAGTGTGGGATGGAGATTTAGGAACCCAAATCCTTTCACTTTCAGATAAAAAATCCCAGATCTTGAAAAGAAGCATCCCTATGGATCTCACAGCAGTTCCAAATCCTGCATGAGAAGGCAGACACCAGTGACCTCGTCTGTCTCAGCTGAGTCAGCTCCTGCCCACCACATTCCCATCCTCACCTGGCTGCAATTCCCAAGGCTTCCCAGTGCTCCCCACCTTGTCTCCCACCACCAAGGCCTCTCATGGCCATCTGGCAGGGATAAACAGCTGGAGACAGATATGGGGAGGGAAAGTATCCGTGAGGAAAGTGGTGGAAGCTGCCATGTGTCACCGAGCTGCAGCCACTAAGGCTAATTGAGCCTTCAGGCCCTGTTCCTCCCGATGATGGGAGCGGCTGAGATTAATGAACAGAACCAACCTTTCCCTTCTTTTTATGGTTCTTTTTTCCTAGCAGTGTCTGAGCACGGCAGCAGAACCAGGATCAATAGGTGGGAAATGTAGGTAATAAGTGGCCTTTAAGAAGACAGCTGGGACCTGCATGTCCTGCTCAGCCACAAATCCCAATCCTGCCTGACAGGCATAACTCTGGCACTCAGCTCCCTGGGCTGGTGTAAATCACGGGACAGAGGCCAACAGCTGGAGCTGCTCTGAGGACTCAGGTCATCCCTCAGTCCCCACATAAGGAAGGAATCCAGGGTCTGTTTCATTGTGGGGGCAGCAGGAGGGATGGCTGGAATGAGACCCCCAGAACACGGAAGGCTGCTGATATATCCATCACCTTTGGGAGCATGTTCAAGCTCTACCAAACCACATCCACCCACCAGTCAGTTTAAGATAAATACAATTAAGGTTTGCAAAGGAGCCCCTGGGACAGCTTAGGATCTTGAAGCACCCTTCATCCCAGACTGGGAATGGTTGGAGAGGGAAAAGGCCAGGAACAGGTCAAAGGAGAATAGCTTTAGACTTGCCAGAGGGCAGGTGGGAACAAGTTGCTCCCTGTGAGGGTGCTGAGGTCCTGGAGCAGGGTGCCCAGAGAAGCCGTGGCTGCTGCACCCATGGAAGTGCCCAAGGGCAGGTTGGACAGAGCTTCGAGCACCCTGGGATAGTGGAAGGCGTCAGGGCTTGGAGAAACCTGGGACAGTGGAATGTTTGGGACCAACATGGGATCATCACCCATGACAGGGGTGGGATTGGATGAGCTTTAAGGTCCTTTCCAATCCAAAGCATTCTGTGATGATTTGATGATGATGGGAGGGAGGAAGAACACATTCTGATGGGTCAGACCTGTGAGCAGCATCATGCCCAGCCAGAGCCAGCACCACCCAAACCACACAAGCTCTTCAGCCTTGTCCCAGGTGCCCCCAGCTTCCCAGAGCCAGCACTGCCTATTGTATTTGCAGGGACCCTGTGGCAGGGAGGAATGATGAATCTGACTCCATGTTCTCAGAAGGCTAATTTATTATTTTATGATACTATATTATATTAAAGAATGCTATACTAAACTATACTTAAGAATACAGAAAGGATACTTACAGAAGGCTAAAAGATAATAATGAAAACTCGTGATTCTTTGCAGAATCTGCTGACACAGCTTGGCCCTGATTGGCCGAAGAGTGAAAACAACTCACAGCAGAATCCAATGGAACAATCACCTGTGGGTAAACAATCTCCAAACACATTCCACATGAGCACAACACAGGAGAAGCAAATGAGATAAGAATTGTTTTCCTTTTCTCTGAGGATTCTCAGCTTCCCAGGAGAAAATCCTGGGCAAAGGGATTTTTCAGAGGATGGGAATGCCGCAGCTGTCCGGGTGGGAGGGCAGGGCAGCCCCAGGAACAGCACCTACCCTGGCTGCAGCTCAGGCCCCCGTGGGAGGGCAGAGGGTCGGGGCAGCAGGGCTGGGATGGCAAACCCAGTGCCTGCATCACTCCAGCTGGGAATGCAGGCAGCCTGGGAGCTGTGTGTGGCCCAGAGTGCTGGTTGTTATGCGAGTCAGGCAGCTCTGGTGACAATTAGGCATGGCTGGGAGGCGGCGCAGGTGGCTGCCTGCACCTGGGGCTGTGCTGCAGGGATGCAGGGCTGGGATGGGAGAGCTGCTCCCTTTGCTGCTCCCTGTCCCATTGCTCTCCAGGGTCACAAATCACGCCAGGGCCACATCATGGGTGGTTTATTGAGACTCCTCTCCACAAAGCTCAGCCCGTTTCACCGTTTCACCGTTTCACGTTTCCCTCTAAGGAAGCCACCTGAGACAGGAGAAGCACTGCCCGTGCAGAGGGGATGGACTAATTAATCTCCTGGCCACCAAAAGCATCCCAAGTCCTGGCTAACGACCTTTCCCATCCTGTCGAGGCATTAATCAGCTTGGAGTGCTGATTTCACACGGCTTCTGGAGGCTGGCAGGCTCCCTGGCAGGAGCATGGCCGCGGACTCCTCCAGACCTCTTTCTCTCCTCATCAGAGTTACTGTTTTGGGTAATGATGAAGCAGGGGAATTGATTTGAAGCCTAATGAATAATCAGCCACCATCAATAATTGTAATCACTAATCTGGTGCAATTAGAGGCAATTATAGTAAATGCAATTTCCTCCCGAGCTGCTAACGAACTGCAAAAATATGAATTGACTTGAACTGGCTGCCTGTGATTTATGCAGCCGCAAGATCAAGGATCCCATTACACCAACAAAGGCTCTTAAAGGGACATGGAAGTTGCTTTGTCCCCCTTTTCCACCCCACCATCCCAGCAAAGCCACCAAACTTTGGCGGGAATCCCAAGGTAGCACCATAAAAGACATTAATTCCCTTTTCTTCCTCTTTCCCTTTAGCACCACATCCAACTCCCACATCAGCTCCCGCAGAGCGAGGATAACACGTGCCAGGAGAGGTGCCACACGCCACAGCTCCACGTGGAGAGATTGCCACCTATTGGCACATCCACGGGGACGCTGGAGGAGGCAGCAGCACCTCCAGATCCACCAGGAGCACCAGGTTCCTGAGGGTTTGGAGATGGAGCAGCGATTTCCAGCTGCTGTTATCCTCCAGTGCCGTTAAAAACGTTTCAAAGCACCCTTTAATTTCAAGAGGACACGCACCAGCCTCAATTGGAAAAGGTGATAAGCACAAGAGTGGGATCTTAGGAGAGTTTTTGAGATGAAAAGAGAGCTCGCAGGCACTTTTTTCCTCCCAAATTGCAAGAGAAACTGAAAGATCTCGAAGAAAAGCACAAACCACTTCCCAAAACAAAAAAGCTGAAGTCAGAGACAAGAATCGAATTGAAAAGCACCAAAAGGAGCGATTTCAGGGATTTGGGGCAGGTCCCAACTTTTCTATAATTCTGGGGACTCTGCAAAACCGGATTTTGTGTAGAAAACACTCAATCTTGACAAAGGTGGCTCTAAAGAAACCTGGTCTAGTGGAAGCTGTCCCTGCCTGTGGCGGGGGGCTGGAATGGGATGATCCTCAAGGTCTCCCCCAATGCAAACCAGTCTGGAATTCCATGATAATGTGGAGATTAATTAGAGCTCCATCCTCAAAGCCCATTTGAAGACAAGCCATGGGGGAACAGCTCTCACCAGGCAGGTACACATGTCAAGGGGCACTGCATTTCCATGGTCTGTCCATTCCAAGGCTAGAGAGACAGAAACCAGTGGATCAAACATGGAAATGAACCTGCCTCCATGAGCAACCCCCCACTTGATTCCAGCTATTATTCTCCTCAGAGTCAATAGCTTCCACTCTCCTGTCCATAAATCTTGATATTCACCTCCCCAGAAATCAATAGCTGCCTATTATTGGTCTGTAATTGTTACAAAAATTTAATCAAGGGTCAATAAAAGAAAGGAACAAGTCTATTGCAGCAGCAGAACTTCCAACACAAAGTATTTCACTGCCCAATTATCCTCTGCTCCTGACTTTTGCTAATATTATTTATTATTCAGGCAACTACAATGCCCAGAAGACTCAATCTGAGCCGTGAACGATGTTCCTGCACAAGGAACAAAACTCCCACTGTTGCCCAAACCACTTGCAAGGCAAAGCACCAACAATATTGAACAGAAAAAGGTACAAACTGCTGGGGAAATGATCACTGCAATAAATCTGTGCCCAAAACTAAGCACCAAGTGAGCGCTGAGAAATTAAAAGACAAATGAGAGACTCATTCCCAGAGGAAACACAAGTCGGCGGTAGCTGGTGGAAGCTGGGAATTTTTTTTTTCTAGGTGTATTTTGGAAATGCAAATTGGGTTTCTGTGCAAAATTGCTACTTTCGTGTAGATTATTGGATCAAATTCACTTTAAAGTAAAAAAAAAAAAAAAGAAAACAAAACCAAAAAAACCCACAAAAACTATTAGGAGAGAAAGGGATTAAAAAATCCTTTGTAATTTCCTCCCAAATCAGTTCCAGGCAGTTGTTAGCTCTCCAGGCTTCATTTGTCTACATCTTGCAGTAAAAAAAAAAAGGTGAGGAAAATAGCAGGGACATTAAAACAAGTCCAAATGCCTTTCAAAATAAGAATGATTGTCATTTTTGACCTGTGCCAGTCCCACTGACAATTTCTGAGAGGTTTGAAGGGGTGAGAAACTTTCTCACAGCTGCCACGTCCCACATTGCCACTTGGAAAAAAAAATCACATTTCCAGGTTTCCGAGAGGTTTGGAGACACTCTAACCTGGAGATCTCTCCTGCCTCGTTCTCCACTTGCCTTTTGTGCTTTAAAAATCAAATTTTAAAGTTTCCCATATATTCAGCATGTTTAGTCCATGCAAAACACTCGTGTCACAAACCTGCTCACAGGCTGAAAAGCATTTGGTTGCATTTACAAGGAATTTTGGGGATTTTTCTAAGGCAGTCAAGGGTCATTTTAGCTTCTCAAAATCCCCTTCCATTGATGTCTGCTCACCTTCCACCCTTCAAAATGCACGGAACCTACACAATTCCAAACCACAAATTCCCACAGGCATTTTCCCTCGAAACAAAGCAGAGGCTGCATTTGTGCTCTAAGGTTTTATGCCCAAGAAAGGATCTAAATAAAACCATCACCATCATGAAACCGCCTCAGAAAGCGCAACCATAAAAAATCCCAGCAAAACACCACCTTAAACAGATAAAATATAATTATCCAGCAACAAATGGACTCCAAAGAAGCAAGAGGAGCACAGGCATCTCCAAACCAACTGAAATTTCCAATTGCAAAACATTTTTCCCCCCTGTGGCGCAACACAAGTAATAAATATGGAAATCTGTAAAGAAAGGAAAACCAGGGACTCTGCTGTGTCTCACCAACAAAGTACAACACAGGTTTGGAAGGAAATGAGGAGCTTTATTCCTTTGCTGGGCTTTGATGGGCTCATGGTTTGGGGATATTGCTGGTCCATCACTGGACACAGCAGGTGTAGGGATATATGGAAAGCAGGACATGAAGCAAAGCATCCTCACCTCCACAAACCCACCCCATCCCAAATCCATAGGTTTGGAGCTCCATTCCACTCTCCCAGTCATATTTTCCACCAGTGACTTCCACAACCCAACTAAACCCTGATTAAAATGATGTTTACTTGGATCACGTATTTCTCACTTTGCCATTTCCCCAAGAACTCTGTTGTATCCTCCTGCCAGGCTGCAGATGGCCAAACCTCCCCAAAAAAAGCTTTCTTAGAGCTGCACATATCTAATCACAAAGCCTCCCAAACCAGGATTAAACCCATAATTTGCTGCAAGTTGGTAAAAATTTGGCTTTATTTCAAATCAGACCCGAAGCTGAAGTTTTCTCCAAATGTTTTGCTGCTGGGCAAGTGGAGCATTTCATTTGCACACAACAATTTCTGTTTGCTTCAGTTTTCCCTGTTTCCCAATTCTACATTGCGAGACGCAATCAGAGGAGGGAAAATAAAGCAATTAAAGGAATCGCATGAGATTCCCAGACGGCCACTGATACCAATCAGTTTCAAGAGGGTCTTGGCACCCAACGTGCAAAATATTTGATTTTCTGGAGTGGATTTGGGGTTTTTTTTTTTGGTGAGTGGAGCTGGCGCTCGGATCCACTTTTGCATATAAAGAATGACAAGGAGGCTCTAGAGAAGACCACAAGTGGCAACTGAGCTCCAGCTTTTTGTGATGTTTTTCCTATTGGTGCAACCTGGATTTATTCCCCAGAGCCTGAGGATCAGGTTTAGTCCTTCCTCAGCCTCTTGCTCTTTCCATGTTCATCCCTACCTTTATCTCCTCCTCCCAGAGCTCACGTTTACATCTCCGTGTAAGCAGCCGCGCCGGTAATTGCAAAGCAGCTTATTTTTAATTGTGCTGAAACCAAATTGTTATTTAAACTTCAGATCTTGCTTTTCTCCCCCAAGACCCCTTTAATTCCTCCCAGATGTTAATTATACTGAATCACAAAGCTGCAAAAATCTCAGGCTGGTTGAAGAAAGAGCCCCTCCAGCCTGATCCTGATGGGAAATCAATGCCACCACCGGAGCTGTATCATCTACATCCATGCTGAGCTTTGGGAATGGCAACCACGAGGACAACACTTCCCAATGGACCAAGGTGATTTTAGAGGTCCAATTCTCATTTTTCCATGCAATTCCCAGTCTAATCTCCATTAATTTTTAATGAAACCTTGTGGTCTGCCAAATTTCCTCAGGAGTTTGGAGCAAAGCCTCCAACCCATCGAGGCTGTTGTATCCTGGGTGTCTACACCTTTACCCTTATGCTTGATCCCAAATTTCTTTTTCCTTGGAGATGATGAGGAGGCAGGAGATGATCTGGAGGCAGCAAGGATTTTATCTGGGTGGATTTGGAATAATTTTCATTTTCATATTTGGAAATACATATTTAGAATATACAATTTCATATTTGGAACCAAAGAAATTAAATTGAATTTCAGGCTCCTTCCACCATGGCATATTGGTCTAGTGGGAGGTGTCCCTGCCCATGGCAGGGGGTTGGAACAAGAAAATTTTTAATGTCCCTTCCAACCCACACCATTCCAGGACTCCATGATTCCATGACATTAGTGGTTCACACAGAATAAGACTTTTTTATCACAGCTGGACATGGGAAGCAGGACTTGAACCCAACTTCATCACTTCAGCTGTGGATTAGTGTTTCTGCTACTGTATTACTTTGCTGTTGGGATTGTTTTTTACTTTAAATACCCATCACATTAAGTCATGGCATTTTGGTGGCTGACTTGATAACCCTCAGGATATGAAAGGGAATGTGAAAAGTGCAGAGAGAAAACTGTTCTTCCTTCTCCTCCCCACCATGGTTCAGAAGCAGATATAACCCATAACAAATTGATTTGTTAGAACGAGAGAGACAGCACATGGTATTAAGAAATTATGAGTTATTAGGGAGCTCTAAAAGCCAAAAATCTGATACCTATAAACCACTGCTCTGAGCAGATGCCAAACCCTTTGGAACTCACAATGCACATGGCTAAAACGCAGGTCCTGCAATCCTGCATCCGGGCTAAAAATACCAGAGAACAGGGCCAAGCTCCATTTTTAAGCCCTATTCCATGCCAAACCCTCAATAGGGATGCTCCAGCTCTGATTTCCCTCCTGCTCATCACAGCTCTTCACAAATCAAAAGCATTCCCAATTTATTCCTCTCCTTTCCAAGCTCCGCGCTCCTCTCATCTGCTCAGCCTCGCAGAAAGCTCGTTAAACAATTCATTGCAAGCGCCTGGAATATAATGAGCAATGGGAGGGCTGGGAAGGCTGGTGCCAGCAGGCACACAGGACTCTGCATTCCCAGGGGTTCTGCGCCCCCAGGATGCTTGGGATGGCCCCAAACCCCACGTCTGCAAGTCACCATCCCCTGCTCCAGGGGCTGTGGAGAGGCTCGTGTCCCTGGGCAGGTTTAGTGGTTCCTCTCCCTCCTGCTGGTAGGAGAGGAGGTGCTTGGAGAAAATAAGAATAAAAAGAAGGCTGAAGAACGCACAAGAGCAGGATGAGGCCCGGGGGAGCTGGGGCACAGCTGAGAGAGAGCAGCCTGACCTCCACCAAGAGCCTGAGCAAAGTGCAAATAAACCACTGGCACAGAGGAGGGGTGCCCAGGATGCTCCTGCATCTCTCTGCTCTCCTCCAGCCACAGTCCCAAATATGCTTTTCCCTGGGGGAATCACCGCCCCTGGAGGTGTCCAAGAGCTACTGGACATGCTCTGGTGTAGTTGACAAGGTGGGGATCAGTCACAGGCTGGATTTGATCTGGGAACTCTTTTCCAACTTTAAAAATTCTGGGATTCAGCGGCTCTTTAGCATGGGGGGTTCTCCTGGGGAAGGTTGCTCCTCTCCTGCCCCACCATGGACACACAGCCCCCTCACAGTGGTGAAGTCGGGTGCAAGTCCTGCTTCCCATGTCCAGCTGTAATAGAAAAGCTTTATCCTGCATGAACCACTAATCTCATGGAATCATGAAATCCTAGAATGGTGTGGGTTGGAAGGAACATTAAAAATTCTCTTGTTCCAACCCTTTCCCATGGGCAGGGACACCTTCTGTTGAGACACAGCCCCTCTGGTATCCAGCCAGGCATCCAGCACTGCCCCTCCCTGCCTTCCTGGGTGATTTGAACCCACTCCATTCACACAACATTAACCCCAGCGCAGCAATCCCCAGGCCGAGCAGGACTTTAGCCTAATATGTATTTAAAAATTGAACGTATGTATCTATTTCCAAATATCCGCCATGCAGACACACGGCTAATCCACTTCCAGACGTTTTCCCAATTATGCCAGGGTCCTGTGCACAGCCCATTACCCCGTCGATGTTACTAAGTGCTGCATAAACAATCCTCTGCTGCGTGGCTGACACTTAAGCAGACAAGTAGAAGCCAATTGCAGCAGGACAGCAAATGGAGCCGGAGCAGTGGCAGCAGCAGCTGCCCCGCTGTGAAAGCCATAATCATCAGCACATCTGGGCTGCCTTCCCACACAGAAAGCCACCTCTGCAGAAAACTCGCCTCCTCCCCGCTGGTGATGTGCTGCCTGCTGGGGTCACGAGAAATTTGGGGTTTGCAGGAGGTTGGGGGCTCTGTGATGCTACAGATCCAGTGTGAGAGAGGATTCCAAGCAAACCTCTGCTGCCTGGGCTGTCCATGCAGGAAGCACTTTCCATACATCCCTACACACTTGTGTGTGTGGGCTGGAGGGGAGCAGAGCTACAGCAAGGTCAGGAGGCAAGAGGAAAGCCTGGCAAAGGAATGGCATCTGTTTTGCCCCTTCCCTGCCAAACCCATGGTCCTGCTCCTCACAGCAGCTCCAGGACATTGGAGGGGGCACAGGGTGGTGGGACCATGTCCCCCCCTCCATCCAACTGTGGGTTTGCCCGGGTGGGATGGCGGAGGGATGTGTCCCAGGACAGCCTGTCACCCTCTACTGCTCCCACAGCCTGAGCAGAGCCAGCACACCCAGTCCCCAGCTCAGGGACCTGGCACGGGACACCCCACATCCTCACAGGCTGCTCAATGCAGGGAATCCCCCAGCCCCACTCTCTGCCCCCTCTCCAGGAAGCAATTCCCTCTTTAAACTGGAACCAGTCCATCCCAACTCTCTGGAAGCTGGGCAGAACCTTGATCTTTCTGGAGAGCCCGCGGAGCACCTGTCCATCCCCACGCCGCCAGCTCCAAATGTCACCATGTGCTTTCCCCTTCCTTTCCCTCCTCCCTATTGTTTTTAAAAGCAGTCAGACTGTTAATTAAAAAGGAACAAATCAATTGCCCTCATCTCCCCATCAGAAGCTCCTCTGCATGCCGGGATTAAAGCTGCCTTCTACTTTAAGTCAATTAGAGATAAGGGGAAGCTGACATTTCTACAACCCGCCTTATCAAACTGCTTGAAAACTGCTCAGATTAAAATGTAAAAAGATTATTTCCTCAGCTCTCTCTGCCTCTCTTGCCTTTCTTTTTTAATAATTATTCATAAGAAACCAGACAAACGGGTGCTGATAGTCTGAGATAGCGCTGCTCCTGCACAGGGCTGTTCTCAGGATCATTCAGGAGCATCCTGTGGGATACTGAGATCCCCCAGCACCCCCAAAACAGGGGGAAGGAGGCAGAGAGTCCTCAGGACTGCAAAACTCAGTCCCCGTGAGCCACATCCTGACTTCCCATCCAAGAGCTGCAGGGAAAGGGTCAAAGCCCTTGTCTGGATGCCATCCTAATGAGGCTCTGCTGTCCCTAATTAGCCAGAGGCAGGAGGAGGCTGGGATGAGAGGTGGGACGACCCAGGACAGGGTTGGAATGATAAATACAGCTGGGGACAGGGGCAGGGACACTGCTGGCACGGCCCAGGTTTGTCAGCAGTGCCCGGGAGCTGCATCCACATGGTGAGAATGCAATTCCTGCACCGGGATCTGCTGCCCTGCATGGCTCAGCTCCCCCAGCCAAGGCTTTCCTGGGGCTGGAGATGGAAAAGAGCCCAGCATCAAGTGAGCTCTGCTGATGGGGAGTGACATGATGAGCTGAAACTGCCATCTTCCCTGTCCGTCCATCCATCCATCCATCCATCCATCCATCCATCCATCCATCCATCCATCCATCCATCCATCCATCCATCCATCCATCCATCCATCCATCCATCCATCCATCCATCCATCCATCCATCCATCCATCCATCCATCCATCCATGGATCCATCCATCCATCCATCCATCCATCCATCCATCCATCCATCCATCCATCCATCCATCCATCCATCCCATCCATCCATCATCCATCCATCCATCCATCCATCCATCCATCCATCCATCCATCCATCCATCCATCATCCATCCATCCATCCATCCATCCGTCCATCCTCCTCTCCTCTGAGGAGAATACAACAATTGGATCCTCCTCAAAATGCAGGTTTATGGAAGGAAAAAAGAAAAAAAAGAAAGAGAAGAAAATATAAAAGTTTCATATCACAAATGCGTGAGGGTTTTTTTTCGGAAATACTCCAAATGTTAGAAGCAAACTGCAACATCCACCAAGGGATTTCACTGATGTTTTTCACATTGAAGAAAAAAAAAAAAACTCGTTCCAGCCCCAGATGCAGGAAGCAGAAAGCTCTTTATTGCTCCAGGCAGCAGTGCTACCCCCAAAGTCACCAAGCAGAAAATCTTTACGTCACAAACAACAACGGAGATGTTCCCTGGGCTGATCCATGCCCCCAGAACCCCCTGCCCACCACAGTGCAGTGAACCTCTGCCAGGGCTGGAGCTGCCCTTGCAGCAATATAATAATATTAATATTGACATTAATATTGACATTAATATTGACATTAATATTGACATTAATATTGACATTGACAATAATAATAATAATAATAATAATAATAATAATAATAATAATAATAATAATAATAATAATAATAATAATAATAATAATAATAATAATAATAATAATAATAATAGTGCTCCAGGTGGATCCAAAGCAAGGGGTTACTGCAGCAGAAGCAGCTTGGGAAAGCCAGGAGTTGGATTTTGGATTCACATAAGAAATATCTCCTGCAAAGGGAGTGGGAAATGAGAGCACCAAAAAGAAAAAAAAAGTGGGGGGAAAAAAGAGTAAAAATAAAATCAAAGGAAAAAGGAAAAAGGAAAAGAGAAGAGAGAAGAGAGAAAAGAGAAAAGAGAAAAGAGAAAAGAGAGAAGAGAGAAGAGAGAAGAGAGAAGAGAAAAGAGAAAAGAGAAAAAGAAAAGAGAAAAGAGAAAAAAAAAAAAAAAATGAAAAATGAAAAATGAAAATGAAGGAAAAAGAAAGAGTTGAAAAGAGAAAAAAAGAAAAGGATAAAAGAGAAAAAAAAACAGAAGGGAGAAAATAAAATAGGAGAAAAAAGAGAAATAATAAAAAGGAAAAAGGTAAAAGAAAGAAAAGAAAAAAGAATGGAAAGGCTGGGGGGGGAAGGAAAAAGAAAAAAGGGAAAAAGAAAAAGAAGGGAAGAAAAAAATAGGAAAAGACTGATGGGAAGGAAGTGGGGGCAGAGGACAGGAGCTGTCCCAGCAGGACACCTGGTGCATCCTTTGTTTCCACCAACGTTTCCAAAACCACATGAGAGGCAAAACCCCCAAATCCAAGGAGATACAAAGCACAGCATTGTGTCATCACTGGGGAAATGCCATGAAGTGTCTGGACCACCCTGATCCACATGGGACTCTCAGATCCCATTCTCTCTCTGCACATTCCTGCACCCCAGCCTCAGTTTCCCCGTTGCCAGAGGAGGTGGAATCCTTCCCACTGGCATAAGGATTTCATTAACTTAAACCCTTCAAGATTTATAAAGCACTTGTGAAAGCTCCTGTGTAGGAAATATTCCAGTGTCATTGCAAACGTCAACTGTAACATATTAAATCTCTCTCTCTTAAAAAAATAATAATATGAGATTATGTCCCAGGAGGAAGTTTTCCCACTAGACTTCTCTATTCTTATAAAAACGATCCGGCATCACTTAACGGCTCATAAATTCCATCTCCCATTAAGCAGATATTAAACACGTATTTATAAAGGTTTAAACAGATCAGTTCGCTTAATTTTCAGTTTGCCTTTAGGCAAAAAAATGGTGTGTTTGAACTGGGAGAGTTCCTGCTGGGGCTGATGGGGGAAGATCCCTGAGACCAGGGACCTCTTCCCAGCATCAGCAGCATGTTCTGGCCCTCTGGAACAGCACTGATGGACAAATCCATCATGGAAAATACAGGATCCTGCACTTCAGCAGCTCAGCGACTTGAAAATTAAGTACAGGGATAATTATCTACCTTAAGAAGGGAGAAAAAGAAGTTTAATTCCCCAGGCAGGTGCACGGACCAGAGCTTTGACACTAACCTGACTTACACCAGCGCTATTGACATTATTTTATTATTCTTCATTATTTAATTGGTTCTTTTGCATCCAGGTCTTTGGTGAGTCTGTTCAACAGCATATTCCAGTACTGAGTGGCGGATCAATATTGAATCCCAGAATGAGATACTGGGAATATCAATATTCCTAATGGCACAGGTGGTGACACTGAGAAGGTGACCTGCAGCCACAGGCTGTGGAGGAGCCTCAGAGCCACTTATTCCAACCAAAATTTATCATTTTTCCTTGAAAACAATGGCTGGGACCACCACCCAATGCTGTGTCCATCCCAAAAAAGCAAGGACAGAGCAAGCAGTCACCCCTATGAAATCCTAGAATGGGATTCAATGGGAAATCTCTCTAAAGAGCACCTACACCAAATACATTAAAACAGTCACTGAAATTCCACATGGTCAAATTAATCCTGATCTCTCCCGAGACTTAGAAAGATCATTCCAATGCCTTTACTTAAAGCAGCCTAAAAATTGAGGGGTTCAGTCTTGCGCCCTGGGTCAGGCTTTGCTTTTGGGGTCCACACTGCGAATTTTAGACAACAAATACAGATACAAACTCTGTAGTTCACATGGAAAAGGTTTCCCTGTTTGTTTTAGGCACACAAAGGCTGGATTTGCTCAAAAAACCGAGGGTTTAAAGCTCAGTAAATAGCAGAGAAGGACACTGTGACCCAGGAAAAAGAGCCAGGAGGTCTCCCCAGTGGGCAGCCAGTAAAGTCAGAGCAGAGAGAACAACCTCAGATCTTCCCATCTCACCCACAACCTGCCCAAACCAGCTCCCAGGCTGAACCCCTGAGCATGGACAGCAGGAAGATTTCCAACAGCACAGGTCTGCTGGGGAGCAATTAGAGAGTAAGGACATGGAGGAGAAATGAAATCAATTCCGTGGGCATCTCCCCACAGCAGGCACGGGGGAGGCGGCTGTCCCTCCGTCCTTCCTGCTGCATATTGAGGGGGATCAGAGCAAGAAGCAAAGACTTAAATGACAAGCCCTGGGACAGGTGGTGACATTGAGAGGGCAAACTCCTGCCACAGGGTGTGGTAGAGTCTCAGATTCTGTATTCCAAGAAAAATTTATTATCTCTTCCTTGAAACCAAAGGAAGGGTTTGTGTCCATTCTGTACCCATGAAAACAAAAGGCAAGGACGGACCAAGCAGGCATCCTTACAGAACCCAGAGATTTGGCTCAGGCCCAATGATGAGCAAACCTCCAGCCAGTTTTCCATCCCTAATCCTCTTGTTGCTTCCAAGACATCCACAAAAGGCTTTTAAGAAAAGCAAACACAACTCCATTATTATCATATAAAGCAATCTACGAACATAGTATTCCTGAAATGCTCTGTGCCTTCAGCTGGAAATTTCAAGGTGTGACAAAAACTGAATGTTCCTGTCTTGATGAGTGGGATACAACAGGAGCAAAAGCAGACAGCTTTATTTCCTGGGAGGGTAAAAAAGCCAAAAAATGTAAATTCTCTTTTATATGTGAAAGACTTTGAAATCTGGTGCAAAACCTGGGGCAAAAATCTGAAAGTGTGAATTTCCTTCACATCACAGAATATTCCAGGAACGGAATACTCCCCATGATCAGTGGGATCACTGAATGCCTTCATTTTCATTGCATTGGTTTTTATTATATAAAATAAGAGAAAAAGGAGAATGCTGGAAGAGTCTTCCAGTGCCTAAAGGGACTCCAAGAGAGCTGGAGAGGAACTTTAGAAGAGGACCTGGAGGGACAGGACACAGGGAGTGGGTTCACACTGCCAGAGGGCAGGGATAGATGGGATATTGGGAAGAAATTCTTTCTTCTGAGGGCACTGGGGCCCTGGCACAGGGTACCCAGAGCAGCTGTGGCTGCCCCATCCCTGGAAGTGCCCAAGGCCAGGCTGGATGGGGCTCGGAGCACCCTGGGATATTGGAAGGTGTCCCAGACCATGGCCAGGGGTGGAATGAGATGGGCGTTAAGGTCCCTTTGAACCCAAACCATTCCATAATTCTATATACTCCAACCTATGGAAATGATATCCACTGGTGACGCTGTGCAAAACTCCAGTGGAGAAAATCTTACCAGATATTCTGATTTCGCTGTAGCTGGTGGTGGAAAAGCCTTTCATTACAAACCCAATGCCTGGTGCTTCCCAGCCCTCAAAGAGGAGAAACAGAGGAGCCTCTCGGTGAAATTCAACAGGCAGCTCCATGCAGAGCTAGGAGATGAGGCCCCTCTTTGCACAAGGCATGATTAACCTCTGACACCAGGTATCATTAAACAGAAGAGCTTAAAAGGGAACCATCAGGCTGAAGGACTTATACGAGCAATGAGAACCTGCACAGCTCCACGGCAGAATAGAACAAACCCTTGTGCTTTCAGAGAAAGAAACTTCCCCAAGTGGGATGTGTTGGCAGTGCTGGGCTAATGGCTGGACTCGGTGATCTTAGAGGTCTTTTGCAACCTCAGAGATTCTGTGATGGTAACTCTGCAGCCACATTCTGAGAAGCTTCTTGGACCTTCCCCAGACTCCCATTTCTCAGAAAAGAGGGCAGGGGATGAGCTGGCCCACTGATCCTGCGAGTCCCACGCTAGTCCAAAAACCGGGAGTACTGAAAAATAAATGACAAAACCCTCGTGTTCCCATGACAGGGTCGCTGGAAGCGTGGCACTGACTTGTCCCTTTTAATGAGTGTTAATGCTCCCCTTTCATTTCTGTGGCCATGGGATGCCAACACATTTATCTGTTTTATGCTTCTCCGTTCAATTTCAAGAGACATTTCTTTGGACATCGAACATTGTAATTTGCACTGGCTCCCCATTGCGAATGGCTGAAGTTGGAAAAATCACCGAGTGAGTGATCAAACACATTATAAAAATAGTCAGGCAAATGCACCACTATCTTCTTCTCAAGAGCCATTTATAGGGGCCAATCCTAAAGCCATTGAAGTCAATGGAAAGACTCCTGCAGAATTCAATGGGGTTTTGATCGAGTCCTTATTGTGCTATCCATAAGAAATAGGTCAGATATTTATATATAGTCTTGAAATGTTGTGTGCCACCACGCTGGCAGCTTGCCTTTTGAGGCACAGCCTCACTTCTTGCCGTACCTGCTGCAAAGCTGAGGACTTTGCAAGTCCAGCTTCCAAACCTTTCCCCCTTTTGGCACTATTGCCATGTTGGCTTCCACTCTCAGCTCTCCCTTCTCCTGCATGAAACCCACACCAGCACCTTCCTCCTCTGACCTGGGAATGGTTTCATGCCCAGTCTGTGCTCCCTTTGCACATGGGTAAGGCAAACCTGAGGTGGAAAATTGCTCCTGGAATCCACATGTAGGGAATAACAGAGGGTGTGGAGCTGAGCAAGAGCCAGCACCATTTAATGAGACCCTGTTATCAAACCAACCCATCTAAACAGGGGCAAACACTCATGAGCACAAACTATCTCAGCTTGAAAAGGGCTTGTTACAGCCTAGCCTTAAATAAGTTGCAGATCAAGTTGAAGCAAATTGGAGCCCTTCATCCTCACACGTTTTCCAGCTTAAAGATATCGGGTTAAATTCATATAAACAAGGAGATGAGTCTTGTGCTGTTGGCACAACCTTCATCACACACACCTCGAGAGCACAACTGCAAATCAACCACCTAATTCTGCATTCAGGATGTGCTGCTTTGTGATGACTTGGGAAGGGGCTTGAAGCAGGTTCGGGGAATATTATTTCAACTGAACACAAAGCCTTCCAGTGAATTAATTGTTATTTGTTACCAAAGTGACTTCCTTCTGTCCCAGTTTTAGTTTAGACAAGGCTTTAGAACCAATATTTTCTGGGGAAACAAACCTCACCTTTCTTCATCTGACGCACCCGCTGGTTTTTGAGTACTGTGAGATGAATAAAAGCAAGCCTCAGCCCTTCAAACCATTATTCATAAGCGTAAATTTATACAAGTGAATCATCCCACTGGAAGTGGTAATACCTCTCATGTACTCCGAGTGAAATACATGGCTGTTTACCAATTAGTCGGACTGCAGTAGGTTTAGTTGCTGTAGTTCCACGTTAATTATTTATAACACTTTGCAGTACCACCAGTAAATGTACAGAAGCATCTTCTTTAAAAATAATGAGACCTTAGTCCTGTGCAAAGTCCCTGCAGCAGCTGTTATTAAAACTTCAGTGAAGCGAGAGAAGAAATGGATGTTTTTGCATCTGCAGCATGAGCAGCAAACTTCTCCTGCCTTGGATTTAGCCTTTGCATGGTTTCTTCCTTTCAGGAAAAATCAATGAGGAAAAATAGCAACATCTAGGTTTTCCCTAGCCCTTTTATTACAAAAAAAAAAAAAAAAAAAAAGAAAAAAGGACACTTTGGGAATGTGTCACTTTAATGACTTGTCATTTTAAGCAGCCAAGGACCAGGAAATGGGCAAGCAGCTCTGAGGTGCCCTAATGGAGCTTAAGGTAGGTGTTCTTGTAGGATCAATTTGACTGCAGCTAAGTCTTACTTCTTGGCATGGATTTGATGAATGCTGGGCATGGCTTAAAGATGAGATAATCTGCTCAATTTATTCTTATTATTTATTTGCTATCCTTGTGACAAAATGAATTATGGTTCTGCACGGAGCCAGAAGCAGGGATAAAGTTACCATTGGGGAAGAATATGTCACTGTAATGGGATCTTTGCTTTTTTCCTTCCCCTGAATGAAATCAGCACACTGAAAAAACGCTTCACACATAACCTAAAGGAATCATTTCCAAACAGCAGAGGGGTAAACTGAGCCTTTTTTCTTCACTGTACAAACACAATTACTACAACAGCAGCTTAATACAATTGTTTATACAGATGTCTCGTGTTTCCAACAGCCAGAAATATCCTTGTCTTTCTAGGAAGCGATGCAGGGCTCAGCAATCCTGCTGTGGGGGTGTGCTTGGGGAGAAGAGGTGTGGATAATGGGGCTGTGATTTGGGGGATCTCGTTGATCTCCACTTGCCCCAGACCCTACCCTTTCATCCCAGGCTGGCCTCCCAAAAGTAACAGTTGAAACTCACAGAATCATGGAATCATTTAGGCTGGAACAGCCCTCTAAGACCACTGAGTTCAATCATTAACCCAACCCTGCCAAAGCCATCACTAAACAACGTTCCCAAGGCCATATCTACATGATTTTGCAATCCCACCTGGAATGGGGACTCAACATTGCCTTTGGCAGCCTGTGCCAGGGCTGGACAACCCCTTCCATGAAGAAATTTTCCCGATATTCAACCTCAACCTCTCCTGGCACAACTTGAGGCCGTTTCCTCTCTTCGTATCCCTGTTCCCTGGGAGCAGAGCCTGATTCCCCTGGCAGTCCCCTCCTGTCAGGAGCTGTGCAGAGCCACAGGGTCCCCCCTGAGCCTCCTTTTCTCCATCCTGAGCCCCTTTCCCAGCTCTCTCAGCCACTCCAGACCCTTCCCCATCTTTGTTGCCCTTCTTAGGACGCATCATGGGACAACCTGTATGAACAAACACCTCCACCATCAGCAGATGGTACCTAAACCCCCTGGGCATGAAGCCAGGACAGAATCATCAAGTACCCTGATTAGGAAGGGATCCATAAGGATCACCAAGTCCAGCTCCTGGGGGGACTCACATTTTGCTCTCTCCTTGCCATAATGAGATGCTTGCCTTTGGCTCCACTCCCCACCCTCATCAGCAGGCAAACCTTCCCCTGCCATCCAGCTTGCCAGTGGATAAACCCAGCAGCAGCAACAGTCTGATGTTCTACATCCCACAGCCCATTAATTTACCATCAAAGGGGTGTTATGAGGATAAGGGCGTTAATGATGGAGCCTTTGGATGTCTGATTGTTGGGCAGCCGAGGGTGCGTCAAGGAACGTGGCAGACAAGTGCTTCAATTTGCTCCCTACACACAGCTCTGCGTATTAACCCTTCATCAAGGCTTTGTGTTTATTTTCCTTCGCATAAAGGAAGGGCACGAGCCCTTTGAAGAGCTGAGCTGCAAGAAGAACACACAAGGTTAAAGCCCTGAAAAGTCCTGATCAAGGAGCCGACTGGATTACAGCCAAAGCTGCGGCAAATTTCTCTCTTTCTTCCCCGACAGGGATCTAAACACAAAAGGAATAGGTTTTTGGGGGGAATTCCATCTAATTCCATCAAATCCTTTTTGTCATTTCCTCACCATCCTTTAAACATCTGACAAGGCCAATCGACCGCGCCAGGCACGGAGGGAATCGCAGCACCGGGGCTATAACTCTAAGTTCATTAAGCGTGAATTATTATTTGAGCCAGCCTCAATTTTCACCAGCAGAATTAGACATTCCTAAAATAATGTCCCTGACACATGCAGAAAATGGGCTTTACGGCTCTCACCTTGAACTCCACCAGAACTCCCACCTCATCTGTTACCCTTCCACGGGCAGGAGACGGAGCGCGGCGCTGCGGCTTCACCTTTAATTATGCCAGGTATTTAAGGGCTAATGTTCATAGAAGAGGAGTATACGAGGCAATAAATGGCTTTTGCAGGTGATTAAATGCCCAAGCAGAACAGAGGCACTTGATAAGTGCAGAGGCCGTTTGCTCGATTATGTTCCCGGCGCTGTGAACTTTATTCCGGCTCCCCGATGAGGAAGGGGAATATTCAACAAGAGAAAGGAAAACATCAATGGACTGAGTTTTGCATATCAAATATATATATTGCACATATGTAATTCACATATTTTTTTCCTTCACTTTGCATTGAGGTTTGCTCTGCCCAAGTGCAACAACTTCAGAAGTTTAAATGACAGGTGAAATGCCACAAATCACCCAGATCAAGGAGGATTTCAGCCCAGATTCTTGCTGCAAGTCACCCCTCCCTACATCTCCTTTCACCAGAGTGAACCCATAGAGCAAGGAGAATTTAAAAAAGGTTTGCAAGGTTGCTGATGCTGTTGATTCCCCCAGGGGCCAGTGGGCAGCGTGAGGTGCCAAAGGCTCAGGGAAGCTCTGGGGGAAATAGATGAGGCATAAACCATAGGAGAACCAAGTCTGGACAAACCTTTCGCACCAAAAAATGTCCCAGTGGGTCTGGCTGAGCCTCTGCTGGCGTCATACAATGGTTGTGTGGAGAAAAAAGTCAGCTTTACATCAAAAATTTGATTCTTATTGAGCACTTAAATTCAATTTGGGGATCTTTATATAATGTTACACTGCAAAAATCTTTATTTTAATGTTTATTTTTTTGGTAATGGCGAGGAGTCTCCAGAAACATCTTTGTATCAGCAATTCCTTGCAGTTGCAGCCACAGCCCAGAAGCTGCAAAAGCAGCTCTAAATCCCACTCTGGCCATATGTCCAGCAGCACAAAAAATCTATAACTCTATTTCGCATCGGGTCACTTCCACCGGCGTGACTAAGGACATCAGCCCCATGTGTTAGGAGATATCCATTCCTTCCTGCCAGTGCCTAACTGAGAGCTTTTCCTTGCCATAAAATCACACACAGAACCCTCCTCAGAGCTTTAATTTCCTCACATCTCTGCAGAGCCCAGAAACCCGCCTGGTTTTTGCCAGCGGCGCATTTTGGAGCTGCCCCTTGGCAATCCCCGGGAATGTGTGAAATCCCATCACTCCATGAACACAGCATCACCCATCCCAGAATCAGGAATAGATTCTCCACATACAGCAGATATTTGGCTTGTTTTTTCCTTCCCCTCAGTAAATACTGATTGTTATCTCTCCAGGAGGACACTGCCATTGCCACACACAAGGCCACAATCTAATTTATCCAGTTCCTTTTCATAACTCCCAATGCTCCATTATTAGGGCAACTTTATATTTCTCTTGCAGTCAAAGGCCACAGCCCCAGTCACCCCGTGTTTCAGACCATTAAGAAATAAGTTAAACAACATTAGCCCCCTGAGGAAATTTGAAGCCCACGACTGCTAAGCTTTTGCTGCAATGAAAATTGATCTATTTGTCTTATTTTCCATTTCCCGTCAAGTAGAGAGTTTGCAGCTCCTAACAAGGCTTGGCCATGCACGACTTTCACATCCATCGTATCCTTGGTAGGGCATACAAAGCTTCAGACTCTTCCAAGCTCAATTATTATTTAAAGAATCAATTAAAAATATTTAATATAAAGTTACCGAATGAAAAATCATGCTAAGGTTCAACAAGAGCATAAGAAGATCAAGAGCAAATGGACTCAAGGGATACCAAGGGAGGTTTAGGTTGGACATTGGGGAAAAATCTACACTGAAAGGATTGGCCCCTGCTGTCCAGGACAGGGATGAATTTGACATCCCTGGAAGGATTTAAAACCCATGTAGATGTGGCACTTGGGGACATAGACAATGGTAACCTTGACAGTGCTGGTTTGGTTGGACTTTGGGGACCTTAAAGGGCTTTTCCAATCTAAACCATTCTATGAGGTTTTTCTCTCTCTCTTCCTTGGTTGCCTTGCTCCCATGAAATCCTTCTTACAAATAAAGCCCAAAGATCACCACTACAACCTCATTTTTCCTCTGAATGAGAAAGGAGCATCCTATTCTGGTAGGAAGAGAATAAAACAGTTCTGTGCAAGCCAAATATTCATCTTTCTTCTGCCCTGCTTGCACTCACTGCTGAGCTTTCTGTTGTCAGTGTTTGTTTCCCACCTGCAGAAATGGATGTTTCCATTGAAATCCCATTGGTTTGGGATATGTTGCCAGCAGTGCCCAGAGCCAGATGCTTCAGGAGGTGGAAAACCCCTTCCAGGGCCCATCCTGGTTTGCAATACTGCACTCTCCTAATAATTTTCCTCTCCTAAGTCCAAATCCTCGATCTCCTGACTGCTTGCCAAGCAAATGGATTTGGTCACAGCCAATTTTGGGAGTAAAACAGGAAAAAAATCTCATCTCCTTCTCCTGCTTCTCACCTTAGAGTGCAGTGCACCCTGAGAGGTTTGGGCAGGGATGGAATATCCTGGGGTTGAAGCACACAGAGACAGCAGGACCTACCAAAATATACCCACACACCACTGAAGGTTTGCAACTTTCCCCCCACAATTCCAGATGATTTCCTACAAAGTCTCACTCCAAAGACTAAAATCCAAGGTGACAAGACCAGATTAGTTTGTCCAAGGGACAAATCTCCCCTGGCTTTTCTAGGAAGAAAGGAGAAGGGGAGATGCAGTCCTGGCTTTGACAGGACCTGACACTCAGTGCTCTGGTCTGGTTGAAAAGGTGGTGGTTGGTCAAAGATTGGACTCCATGACATTGGAGGTCTTTCCCAATCTCCCTGGTTCCATGATTCTATCATTGGGAGAGTCCCTTGGTCCTGGAGAGGACATCCCACCCATTCCCAGCAGAGCCTGTGAGACGTTGCATTGGTTTGACCCCAATTCCAGAATTTTGGGAGCACAGAGAGCTGCAGTCACCGCTCCAAGCAGAGAAAAACTTTGGATTTTCAGAATCTGGAAGAATTTGGAGCGGCCTGAGCTAACACACCACCTGGTAAGTTCAAGGGTTGCTGTCCCCAGCATCTGTCTCACCACGTCTCCTTGCCCAGATGTGTTGATGGAACAGCACGGGAAGCAAATCCTGAAGTGCAGCAGATGTTCTCAATTTTGCATTAACTTTCTGCTGGAACCAGTGGCAGCTCAGGAGCCCTTCTCATGATGTTCCCAGGTCCTGGGTGCAGAGGTATCTGTGATATCCCTACCAGGGACACCCACTTCCTCCACGTCCTCCTGCAGCTGAGACTCTGAAAAAGCCACTTTGCTGCTATTTTATTTTCCCCAAACATATCAGTCTCAGAGAAGATATTTTCTCCCGTCACAGATTTTCCCTCAATAAAATGTGACATTTTCCTTCCTTCACCTATTTATTGCACAACACGAGCTTATTCTCTGGTGCCGATTTACATGCAGAACTTTTCAAATTTGTTTTATTTTTTAATTGGGGAAGGAACTCTGCTGCTTTGGTTGCATCCTGACAATTTAAAACCCTGGAGCGAGCTGTTTACAGACTGCCAGATTTCTGTTTAGCGCTCTCCACATCTCTCTTCAAACCTCAGCCTTCCTTTATAACCTTGGAAAAATCACAGGGGGATTATTCAAGGAGTTTTTATTAACTTGGACCACGCGTTTCCCCTCGGCTCAGCTGCCTGTAAAGTGGGAATAAGGAGAGCTGCTCTATTACCTGTGGGGCAGCTCTGTCTCTGGCAATCAACCTGTGCAGAGCTTGGCATGAGGATTCCTGACGTCAGGGTGGGACTTTTGGGCAGCTGGAGGAATGTGATGACAAATAAGATTTGCGAGAGAGGTAGATGAGATCTTGTTAGCTCTGGGGCAGAGGTGATAATAGATAAGATAAAACCGACATGCCCACGCTGCTGTAAAACAAGAAGGGTCGGGCCACTCTCCTGTACCAATTTGCAGCAGAGGAGGATGAAACCCCGGAGAATGTCCCAGGGAAATAGGTGCTACTCTGAGCACAGCGTGGGGAGCTGCTTATTTACTGATGGCAAAAAGTGTGGAAGCAGCTGCAAGGAGCCATCAACCTGTGATTGCCCTGGAAAATAATCCCGTCTGCCTGCCTCCCCACGATCAAGGCTGCAGGAAAATCAATCCAGAGCTGAGATTGGATACAGTGATACAATATTTATGGCTTTGGCACTCGAGCCAGTCACTCACTGCCTGCTGAGGAGGGGATGAAGTGCAGTTCCTGGTGTGTCCCATGGGTGCCAGAGTGATGTTCAAACGGAGTGGGATCCATTTGCATCCATGGAGCCTGCCCTCTCCGCCAGCCCTGCCCTAGCCCAGGGATTTAGAGCAAGGCCATCAACACATCACTGTCCTGCAATTCCATCTACATTTCCATGTGCATGAGCACAAGGCAAGGAATAGGGTTCCAAAACCATGATATTGCTGCTCTTCCAGGGAATTTCCCCGACCAGGGCAGGTGTTCCATGCAGGGCCACTGGCAATGAACCCCTGTCCTGCCATTCCAGAGACTTGATGGTCCCACTGGCCTGGAGCTGGCTGGGAAAGGCAGCTGGGAGCTGGATGTGACCTTCACACTGGAGCCTTCCAGCCACTGTGACAGAGGAGACACAGGCAGGGGTAGAGGGGAAAAAAACAGATCCTGCCAGAACATTCCCAGGTTTATGAGGGCTCTGCAATTCCCTTAAACCAACATGAACACCACTGAGCACCCAACTCCTTCCTTTGCCTGCTGAGAGCATCAAAGAGATGCTCATCCTGGCACACACATACATGGGGAGACACAGAGGGAACAAGGAGGGCACAGAGGGAGCAAGGAGGGCAAGCCCAAAATTCCTGACACCAATCCTCAATTCTACCAGAAACAGCCAAACCATCCTTGCCCCATCAGCCCGACCACCAGCCCAGCAACACCACGCAGACAAGCTGTGGTGATGCTCCAAGAGCATGGAAAACATGCTCAAAGCAACAATTCCTTCTTTTGCCTGCTGAGAGCATCAAAGAGATGCTCATCCTGGCACACACATGCACAGGGGAGGGCACAGAGGGAACAAGGAGGGCAAGTCCAAAATTCCAGACACCAACCCTCAATTGTAGCAGAAATAGCAAACCATCCTTGCCCCACCAGCCCGACCACCAGCCCAGCAACACCGCCCAGTCAAGCCACGGTGATGCTCCAAGAGCATGGAAAACAGCAATGGGGCATCCAGCCAATCCTTCCCAAACATCATCAGCAAGGGCACCATTCCCCCTCCCAAGCCACCGGCCCCCTCCATCTCCAGAATTTATAGGGCTGTCCTGGTGACACACCGCCTCCGTAAGTGCAGAATGGCAGTTGTAAAAAATCCCATTTGCCAGCGTATTAGAATCCTATTAGCGCTCCCGGCGGAGAAATAACGCCGGCCCTCCTGGAGGGATTAAAGGGACTAGGACTCAGCCTCCACAGTTTTATGGCCCTCTCCCCCATTTGCTGATCAAACTGACAGATATAAAGCTGAAGGCGAGAAGTGTCCTTGGCCCATAAGCCCCACAGCAGGAAAATGCCTTTGAAGAAACATGAGTGCCAGTAAGGAGTGCTGCCAGGAGAGGGAAAGGAGCCATTCCTTCATCCTCACAGCATCCTCGCCATCAACCCTAATTCTGGGGTAGAAAATGTACAGGGAGAGGGAAGGGAAGGGAAGGGAAGGGAAGGGAAGGGAAGGGAAGGGAAGGGAAGGGAAGGGAAGGAAAGGAAGGAAGGGAAGGGAAGGGAAGGGAAGGGAAGGGAAGGAAGGAAGGGAAGGGAAGGGAAGGGAAGGAAGGAAGGGAAGGGAAGGGAAGGGAAGGGAAGGGAAGGGAAGGGAAGGGAAGGGAAGGGAAGGGAAGGGAAGGGAAGGGAAGGGAAGGGAAGGGAAGGCCAACAGGGCAGTGCCTCCCAGACACATCCCTGTGCAAGGCAGGGTGCTGTGGATATGGCCCAGCAAACCCTGACTTGTCTCTTGGCTGTTTACAGGACCTGTTTTCACAAACACAGGAAGCTGTGTAATTACTGGAAGGATCACTCATAAATATCTATTGATTGTCTGGGAATTATGCAGGGGGAAATGGCTATTTCATAAAATAAAGCCCCATACACAAAACTGTTGAAGACCAGGCTGGATGGAGCTTGGAGCAACCTTTGTAGTGGAAGGCGTCCCTGCCCATGGCAGGGGGTGGAACAAAAGTATATTTAAAGTCTCTTCCAACCCAAACCATTTCCTGATCCTCCCTTACACCACAACCCAGCTGCAGATACGTTTCACATGCAACAGGCTCCTCCAACACATCTCCCTGCAAAATATCCTCCTCTTCCACAGCATGATTTTCCTTCTTTTTGTGGCCCTGGACACAAGCATGCTGAGCCAGAGCAGGGCTGAAAATACTTGGGCAGAAGGAAAGGTTGGGTTTTATTCCCTCCGAAGACACACACAGCACACAGATGCTCCCAGGTTGTGTGTGCTGCCTTTTGGGATCATCAGGGAATTGCCTGACCACTGGGAGCCCCAGTGTGGGGCTGGCCTGGGAAGCCCTGGCAGCATTCCCAGCTCTCTGGGTTCACCAGTGCAGCGTCCTGGGGAGAATAAATAAATAATTGCAGACTGCTTGCTCAGCACTGCTGTAAATAGTTCATGAGTTGCAGGAGATTTATTTCCCTCTTCTCGCCTTAACGAGCCCGCAGCCGCCATGCAGGACTGGGGGGGTTCACAGTCTCCAGCCACCAAGCAGGGCCACAAGGAGCCCAGCTGTGCACAGCACTGGCCAGTGGCGTTTTTGGGAACTCACAGACCCACTGGCATCAGCTCATCCAGCACCTCATGCTTGTGCCCGTTCCCAAACCCAGGATTTATAGGTCCACATGCCAATGAGAAAATGCTTTTTGCTCCCCCCGAGGATTTGTTACGAGTCCTTGGCCAGGGTCCCAAGGTGCTGCCTGCTCTCCCCTTGAGATGGCTCTATCCACCAGCCATTAGGGAGACACTTCCCAAGAGATTTACAGTGTGGTCTCACACAGACCCAGGAGACCCAGGGAAAGAGCCTGTCCCCAAAGGATTTGCAATGCCAAGAGGATACGGGGAGTATTAAGAGCTAATGAAGAGGTATAAGTGTGACAGCCACCCCAGGGACAAACACAGCTGAGACTGCACAAGGAGGCCACTATTCATCCAAGCTTTCATTTTGAGCTCCCTGCTTTATTTCCAAAGCAAACTTGGCCAGACAGAGTTGTTCCAGGAGAATTTCTCCCATGTCACCTCTCCCTTGGAGCCATCTAACAAAGGGACCAGCAAAGTGTGTGAGCTCCAGCAGGCACCCACCCCTCCTCACAGCAGCCCTGGTGCTGTAAAGGCTTTATCAATCCCTGGAGCCATCCAGCCTCCCCTGCTAGGTCTCTTTATTATGTGCCTTGACATTTCCAAGGGTTATATTTCCGCCTGTGAGAACCATCGGTCCAGCAGCACACAGTAATATATGGAGTAATAGAGTCTCAGCACAGCAGGTTTAATCTCATATTGCTGAAGCCCCTGGTGTCCTAGCTGAAGTAAGTTTGTCATTAGGAATTCCTTTCTCCCGACCTTGTTTTGTTTGGGGTTATTATTTTACCCCTAAAGAGAAGAGAAACACTCGAGATTGATTTATGGCTCTTCTGTTTTGAGGGAGGAGAGGAGAGGAGAGGAGAGAGGAGAGGAGAGGGAGGGAGAGGAGAGGAGAGGAGGAGAGGAGAGGAGGGAGGAGAGGAGAGGAGAGGAGAGGAGAGGAGAGAGGAGGGAGAGGAGAGGAGAGGAGAGGAGAGGAGGAGGAGAGGAGGGAGAGGAGAGGAGAGGAGAGGAGGAGGAGGGAGAGGAGAGGAGAGGAGAGGAGAGGAGAGAGGAGAGGAGAGGAGAGGAGAGGAGAGGAGAGGAGAGGAGAGGAGAGGAGAGGAGAGGAGAGGAGAGGAGAGGAGAGGAGAGATGGGTAATACTGGAAGGCTTTATCTCAGACCCCCAAAGCACAGGAAAATCAGGGAAAGTGCCAAACACACCATTCCCAAACAGAAGCACCAGCTGAATGAAAGGACTTGGGAAGCCTGTCCACACTGGGGGCCTTGGGAATAGGTTTTTCTCTGCTGTAGGAGCTTTACTTCTTGCTGCATTTGATAGCTGCTTTCCCCTGGAGCACAGTCATCCCTGAGATCACAGCTTCATGGAGGAACGAGATAAAAAGGTGCCAGGAGTGATGCCAAAACCCCTTGATCCATCCAAGGCTAGCTGACATTTCCCAGCTGAAATCTCTAGCTCTATCAGAGCAGGAGGTGCTCTGGCAGGTACCACACAGCAAATCTGAGGACATGGACACAATGTGAGGCTTCACTCCGGTGTCCTGGCCATGCCAAGGAGCTCAGTTGGCCTCTGCAATCCATAGATTTCCATTTGGGAAACAAATTGTGGAAGTTTAGGGGTGCCTTGGGGGGTCATCCAGGTGCATCTAAGCAATCAGGGGCCACATGGACTTGCAAAAGTCCTTTGATGTTGGGGAAGATGAAACAGGAAAGCCTTATCAATATGATTGCCTGGCAAAAGGTTTTGAGAATATGGAAACTATAAGAGAGATTGAAATGAAAGCAAGCTTTGAGATCCCTCAGTTACTGAACAACTGGAAAACAATGGTGTGGCTGGCTGAAGGTAATCCCCTTTTGATGGAACAACACCCTCAGCTTGCAGACAGGCCCAAGGGTCAGAGCAGACCCTACAGCTTGGCAGAAGGGGCCCAAAGAGGAGTTTTTAGGGTTTAAAATGTAACACAGCATGGTAATGTAATGATTCTTACAGGCTGTATGTAAATGCTGTAGGATTTGTATCTTGTACTAGATTAGTTAGTGAGAAATAGAATATTCAACACAGAAGAAGATTTATGGTATTCTAATGGGAATTTTGCCCTGGTACCCCTTTTACTCTCTTACCCCTTTTGCTCTCTCACCCTCCCATCCTCTCTCCCCCTCTCTTCTCTCAGTCCTGCTCTGAGCTGTGCCTGGCAGCTCCCAGCAGGGCCCTGCACCCAGGCCCTTTGCAATAAACCCCAAGTTCCCAGCCCTGGCTGCAGAGATCTCTGGTCTCTGTCCATCCCCACTGTCCTACCCGCAATGCTCCAACACTTTGGGGCAACAAATGCTGCTGGAAAAACCCAGTGGGAGTTTTGGGACAAACCCATTGCAGCTCTGCACTGGCTCTTGAAGCCTCCAGGAGCCAGCAGGTACGAGCTGGAGGGGAACGAGGTTGAGCTGAGCGTGGCACCCTCCGGTTCTGGGGATGTGCACCTGCTGTGTGCCGTGATGGCAGCTCATCCTGACTGCCCATGGCAGGAAGGACACCACTGCCTCATGAATATGCAGAGGCAGGGTCAGAATTAACATCTTTAATGAAATTAAACTCAGGCAACAGGGGTTTTTGCCTGACCACGGTTTGGGAAGCACAGGGAAAAGCTGTGCTGGAGACAAGTAAGCCCTGGAGAGTGCCTGGCAAAAATATCCTTCCCTCCTCCCGGCATCTGCCCTCCTCTCCCAGCCCTATCCCCATCAGAAGACACAGTAAGATGTCTATGACAAAGCCATGGCAGCACTGGGAGCATGAGGACCAAATATTGAAGGTTTGTTGCATCTCCTAAACCATGAGGATCAGATCCAGTGACACTGGAGCAGCCTGGGAATCCTGAAATAGCATGGCTGGGATCCCCAGCTGAGGCTGGGGACTCCTGCGCTCCCCCAGATATCAGCACAGCCTGTCCCTCTGGGGGAGAAAGGGATCCTCTCTCCCCAGCAAAGCAGTCACTGCTGTATGGACTCCATTTCAATTAGCAGAATTCCCGTGGGATGGTGGGCTGGGTAGAGCTGGAGAGGCCACGGCAGGGCTGGTGGGACTGTTGAGCCTGCCCTGCAGAGAGAATCATCCCAGCCCAGAGGCATTTCTTGTGCCTCTTGCCATAGCAAGAATGCCCAGAAAGAATGGCCTGAAGGCTCTGTTATGTGAGATGAGCCCTGTGCTATGAATCCCAGCCATGTTGCCAGGTCCTGGTGCTCATTCCTATTTTCCCAGCTCCTTTCTTCTTTTCCAACCCACTCATTTGTATGCTAATCAGGATGGCAATCAGTCCTTCCCATGGGCACTGGGACCAAGGCTCCACCTCACAGCCCCAGCTAAAGCAAGAAGGGTTTTTTCTGGGGCAGAAGCAACCCCTGTCTATCCTTACCATGTCTCCAGTGGTAAGGGCACTGTATTCCTACTGCCAGGAACACATTCTGTTTAATCTGCACCAGCAGCCCTTTCAGAGGTTACAGCTCCATCAATAAGACTTTCCGCAGGCAAGAAATTTCAGGGTCAGTGACTTCTCTCACACAGAACATCCTGACCCGGCCCTCAGACATTGCAGCATCACACCAATGCCTTTCCCACAAAGGTTTGGGGCTGGTGAGCCCAAACCCCAGCTCTCTGTGGGGTTAGGAGACACTTATGGCACTGAAGGAGGCTGAAGTTTCTCCCTCTCTTTTGTCAGGTCAAATTTACTGCAACAGGAGAACGTTTCAGGAGAGATTTGTCATTGTTTGTGGCAGTTTGGAAAGCTCCTAAATATGCTCTGTGCAATCGTGAATGTAAATTGAATAGAAGCAAAAGCAATTTGCGAGGCATTAAAATCCCTCTGCAGGTTCCTTTGAAGTGATCGATGTCTCAAACCACGATGTTATCTCCACGTAACCGAGCTGGGCAACGCAATCCAATCCCTGCAGTCATTCCCTTCTCAGGTAACTTATCAGCCCATGGACCACATTCACTGCCAGCCTCTGCAGGCATCGCTGTGCCTGCAAAGAGCTCCCCTCCCTATCTCCTGGGGCACCTTTATGGCAGGGGAAGAGAAGGGAGGGACCTGGCATGAACAGACTTTGGGATGCACACACCTGGCATGGCTGAGCTCCCTCCCAGCAGAATCCCTGCAAAAAAGGACCAGGGTGGCTTTTGCTCCTATTTTCGCACGATGCATGGAAACCAGGTTGCACCGCTGGGTGTGAAGCTGTCAGCCTTGAAGAAGTGCAGTTCTCAGCCCTGTTCCTGGCTGATCCTCAGCTCCTCCACCCCACATGGACAATCTGCAGCCAGACAGCAGCGATCACTGCAGCCCTGCTGCCTGCAGGAGTGACTTTTTTGGGAGGACTCTCATCACTCCTGGTGCCTGGCGGATATTCAGTGCTGTGATCCAAGCCCCAAGGCAACACGTGGAATTGAGATTTGCACTCATCAAACTCCTGGACCATTCCCACAGCCTGAGCATCTCCACTGTGAAAAGGTGTGTGTCCACTGGATTAAGGATTATGGAGATTTAAGAGCTTTTATGAGTTTTCACAAGACAGGAATTAGCAAAAAGCCCAGAGGGCTCCAGCAGCAGTTGTGCCAAACTGCTGCTGGAATGGCCACTCTCCATGATGATCTTTTAATGGGGATCCCTGGATCCCAGTCAGTGGGAGAAGGCAAAGCACGAGCATGAGGAGCTGTGGATGCCCCATCCCTGGAAGTGCTCTTGGCCAAGCTGAACAGGACTGGGAGCAACCTGAACGTTTGGAGAAACGGAAGGGAGAAATCACAGGGACAAATAGGAGCTTTGAGGTCCTTCCAACCCAAACCCTTCCACGGTTCTGCTCCCCGCCACTCCACCTGCCAGGAGCAAAGGGGCCATGAGGGCTGGGTGTTGGGATGCACCACGGGAAGCAGCTGTGACGATGAGGGAACAAGAACTGGGGTAGAACAGACAAAGATCCACCCAGCCAAGGCTCCCCCTCCCCTGGTGACCGCTGCTCTCAGCATCCTGGGGCACCCAGCTGCAGCAGGCAGATAGGCGAGGATTCCTCTGCAGGAAAAGTTTCTTCCTAATCATATTAGCTGGAGCTGGGCCCGTGCCCTGCAGCAGCAGGTCAGTATCTATTTCAAAGCTTTCACTTATGAAAATAAATTTACTGTTAGCGCCGCGGAGCTCTGGCGCATGTATAAGCAAGGGGTTTGGGGAGTGGGTTTGGAGTCCTCCGGCAACGGGAGGAAGCAAGGAAGGAGTGAGACTGCAGAGGGAAAGGGTTAAAGCTCCCTCCTTCCCTCCCAGCCCAGGCAGAGGAGCTGCTCTCAATCAGTGTGTGATTGCAATCAGCGGGAAGGTGCCGTTTGCATTAAACAGAGCAGACAGGGGAAAAAAAAAACAAGACAGGCTGTGCAATCTGAAAAATTTATGTAAAAATCACAAACAACAATAAAAAACAGCTTTTCTTTTTTTTTTTTTTCTTTCTCCCTCTGCTTCTCCTTGTTGTTATTGTCCCCAAGGGCAGAGAAGTGGGATGGAGCAGGGAGCCAGTGCTTCCCGGGTCTCCTGTGCCATACCTAAATCTGCCCTACATCAAACCTTGCAATCAGTCTCCTTTACTACTAATTTTGCCTCATGTTTTTTAATTAAATTTGCCGCTTCCTTCAAATACCAGTCAATGAACCATCCACATTTCCTCCAAATACCCTTGAACATGTGGAATCAAACAACTAAGCACAATGACACCCAAAGAAATGTCACTGAAGAGGCATTGCCCGGAGCATGCATGGCTGCAGCAGGAGCCAGGGAGGAGAATTAGGGTAAAACACGGAAAACTTGGCCACAGAGGATTTTCAGCGAGCTCAAACTGCAGTAGCAGCACCCAACCTGCTCGTTAGAACTTCAGGAAAAAAGGTAACGACAATCCTGAAGATGGCACTCCTGGGCTACCCTTCCCAAGCCAATCTCCCTTCCTGACCCTCCCCAAGCAGAGGGTGCCCGGCACCCTGAACTGGGATGGCTCAGAGCTCCTCCAAACTCTCCAAGGCTGTCCAGGTCGGGTGGGAAATGTGTCTTTCCCTCCCACCCTTCCACAGCCCCTCTTTGGTTTCAAAGGTAGCTCCTGACAAGGGATTTGAGGCTGAAGACCAAGGAAAAGCAGGCTGAGAAACTTCAGGAGCAGCAGCGTGTTCTGTGAGCAGGCAGGAAAAAGGGAGAAGAAAGATTTTCCTTTCATCGATTTGACATTTGCTGCTTTTTGGTTTCTCTCAGCAGCGTCTCCTGACTGTGCACCACGAGACAGGGAGGCCCCTGTTCCATTTATTCACCTGGATCCCCTGTGCCAACCTGGGACCAATTTATTGCATCCGGACTCCATGGCAGGAGGATGAACTACAACAGTTTTCCTCGGAGTTTCTCTTTGGCTGCTGAGGGTCCTTTGAACCAGCAGCTCAAAGGGAAGGGAGAGGGCCTCTGAAGCCCCCCACAGTGTGGGACTGCGTGTAAAAGGCCCCTGAGCTGCCACTGACTGGGTATCACCCTCACTCCCTTTGTGCCAGGGCTCGCTCGCTCCTCCCTGGAGCATTGCTGGGAGCTCGGAACTGAGGCCACGCGAGTCCTCGATGCTCCACAGGAGCCTCTTCCCACCCTGAGCAGGAGACAGCTTTGTGTGGAGCACACAGGAGCAGCCGTGCCTCAGCTGGGCTGTCACCCTCCCACCAACAAACCTTCCCAAGCTGTTCTCCAACCATGGAGAGGCTCAGGCCACCAGCAGCAGCACCTGAAAACGGGGGAGGACTTCTGGGAGCAGCTGGAAGCGATCTGATCAAGGATGCAGAGCAAGAGTGAATCCTAAGAGGCATTTTCTGCATCACCTTGTGGGTGAAGACCCAACCTCAGCTACATCTGAACCTCCTCCACGTTCTCAGTGCCTCAGATTTGGCGTTCCAGCTCAGCACAGGGACATTTTCTGCATTTAAATGGACAAGAGCCTTATCCCCAAGATGAAGGGGGATGGTGGGAAGGCAGCGTTCCAGCCTGGGGGGGGATGGCAGGAGGACAATCAGACACATTTTTCCCTTTGTCCTCACATCACCTTGAGCACAGTGCCTTCCTGAGGCAGCGAACCCAGGACAGCTCTCGGAGCAGGGCTGCAGCGCTGGATCAGGCAGGGATGCTGCTAACCAGAGCCTTTATTAGGCTCCTTTATTTATTTATTTCTCCGAGCAGTAGGTGTTAGCCTAAGGTGAGTGGAGAAGCGCCGGCACTGGGAGACAGGGTAATATGTTATGGAGAAATCTCCTCGGTGTGAGCAGGGGCTGGGCTGGCTGCTCCTGTGCTCTATGCATTATTTATGGCCCTGCTGAGCACCGCCAGCCCCTTTATCTGCCTTCCAAGGGGCTCGAGAAGAAAACGAATCTTTGACTCAGCAGTTTTTATCCCAGCCAAATGAAAGAGAAATACACACACACTCATTTTGTACATATATATATATATATATATATATATATGTATGTGTATATATGTGTATATATATAAAAAAGCTGAATGCACTCTGGGGAGGTGACAAGGAGCTAATCCAGCCCCCTGAGAGGCTGCAGGTACTGGCTCTGGGCGGCTCAGAGCGAAGAGATTTAGCTCCTACATAAATTGTCTGCAGCTCTTCCCCTTCTGCTGACCTCCAGCGCTGTGTCTGTCTGTCCTTAGGCTGAGCACAAAACCAAAGCCCGGCCTTTGGGAGAGCTTAGGAATTGCCTAACACACTCCAGGTGCTGCCATCAATTAAATAAATCTGCATGATGCATCACAGAAATAAATAAATAAGTGGAGATGACTGAAGAGCTCCATTTTTTTCCCAACTGCACATACACACACGTGTACTTAAAGCCAATTTTTCAAACAATAAAACACTTGAATTTTTTTCCGCATGAAAAATTCATCCTGTCTCACAGCCATCGAAAAAGCAAATAAGCAAACAAACAAATAAATTCTTTGTGGTGAAAAAACGTCACCCAAATCATTCCTGATGATCTTCACCACACAGACACAATTCCCAACCAGCCCTCGACGCCCTGGTTGCTCCCACTGTGGGAGTGAAGAGCAGGTGCTATATCTATGAAAATAAAAGAGTGATAATAAAATAGCAGGGTTTCTGGGAGGGAAAGGCAAGGAGAAGGAAGCCAGTCCTTTCCAGACCCCAACTGGGTTTTTTTCTGGCTGTGTGGATCTCCTTGCTAGCACAGGGATCCATCCGAGCCCATCCTGCAGCGCAGCCACTGCCACCAGTGAAAATAAATGAAAATAAATGAAAATAAAACAGTGATAATAAAATAGCAGGGTTTCTTGGAGGGAAAGGCGAGGAGAAGGGAGCCAGTCCTTTCCAGATCCCAACAGGGGTTTTTTCTGGCTCTGTGGATCTCCTGCTAGCACAGGGATCCATCCGAGCCCATCCTGCAATGCAGCCACTGCCACCAGTGAAAATAAATAAAATAAATGAAAATAAATGAAAATAAATGAAAATAAAACAGTGATAATAAAACAGCAGGGTTTTTTGGAGGGAGAGGCAAGGAGAAGGAAGCCAGTCCTTTCCAGATCCCAGCAGGGTTTTTTCTGGCTGTGTGGATCTCCCTGCTAGCACAGGGACCCATCCAAACCCAGTCCTGCAGCGCAGCCACTGCCACCAGCTAATTATCACCTCTTGCTCCCTGCATCCAGGCTCTGTAAAAATAGTTCCTTTAATCAGGGCCGCCTCCCCCAGGGGAGCCTGTGTGCAGTCCTGGCACACCGGTTGCAAATGGGTGCCCCAGATCTATTTTGAGCTCCCCAGGGCTGTGCCAGGTCCCCATCACAGGACACCCAGCCCGGTGTGAGAGCAGCTCCGGCTGCCTGAGCACCAGGGAGCGATTTTCCTTCCTCCAGGAAGGAACTGCAGTGCTGGTGGTTCTGCAGATGAGGAGCCAAAGGCACTCCAGTCCTTGTATCCGGGTTAAACACTGGCTAGAGAGCCCCTGAGAAGGGATGCTGAGGACATTTGCAGCATGTACCATGGGGATAAGCTGCTTCCACGTTTTTTGAGTGGGGAAAGAGCTCCTCTTTTCTCTCCTTTACAGCCCCACTCAGAAACCCTCAGCTGGCAGCTCCTCTCTGTGATAAAAGGTGGGAGAAGGGCCCGGCTGGATGGGGATTTGAGCAGCTTGGTTGAGTGGAAAGTGTCCCTGTCCATGGCAGGGGCTGGGACAAGATGAGCCTCAAGGTCCCTCCTAACACAAACCCTTCTGTGATCCTGTGATAAAATGGGTTCCTCATCCCAACTCTCCATATAAGACGTTTCCCATCACAGGAACAAAGACCCAAACAGGTCCAAACCCAGTCACAGCCACAGCACAGCCAGAGATTAACCAATCACAGAATCCACCTCTTGCATCATTGCATCCACCTCTGTAAAAATCACAGGTTTTCCAAACCCCGGTGTGAACACAGCCACGGCACAGCCAGGGGATTAACCAATCACAGAATCCCATGAAATAACACAAAAACATCATTGCATACCACGATTAAAACATCACAGGTTTTCCAAACCCCCCACAGGGCTGTGCCAGAGATTAACCAATCACAGAATCCCAGAAATAACACCCATTGCATACCACGCTTAAAACATCACAGGTTTTCCAAACCTTGGTATGAACCAGCCACGGCACAGCCAGAGATTAACCAATCACAGATTCCAGGAAATAACATAAAACCAACCAAACCACAGAGTTAACCAATCACAGAATGATGAAATAACACAAAAACATTGCATGCCATGCTTAAAACATCACAAAATGCCATCCAACAAACTGGCCACCCCAAAAGCCCCTGAGATATATATATTTTTTTTTTTTTTTTTTTTTTTTGAGGGCAGACGGTGGTTACCATGGGGACTGAATCTTCTTCACCCTGCCACCACCCTCCTGGGGTGACAGAGCTCCATACAGCCGTGCCTTTGGCTCTGGGACAGCTCTGCTCTACCATTGGTAGGGGAGAAAGGTCGAGCAAGTGACAGCCAGCACTGCTCACGGCTGAAATCCATCACGAGACAGCCAGAGCAGCCTGGCTTTTCTGGTTTGTTTTTGGGGGGTATTGGATGAAATTTGATGCCCATCTAAGTTCTGTTAGAGGGAAAGTGCACCCCATGCTACCGACCCGGCACAGAGGGGTATCACAGAGGAGACACGTTCATCAAAGGTCGTAAAAGCCTTCCTAACACAAACCCTTCTGTGATCCTGTGATAAAATGGGTTCCTCATCCCAACTCTCCATATAAGACGTTTCCCATCACGATGAGAACAAAGCCAAAACACCAAAACAGGTTTTCCAAACCCTGGTGTGAACACAGCCACGGCACAGCCAGAGATTAACCAATCACAGAATCCCATGAAATAACACAAAAACATCATTGCATACCACACTTAAAACATCACAGGTTTTCCAAACCCTGGTGTGAACACAGTCACGGCACAGCCAGAGATTAACCAATCACGGAATGCCATGAAATAACACAAAAACATCATTGCATACCACGCTTAAAACATCACAGGTTTTCCAAACCCTGGTGTGAACACAGCCATGGCACAGCCAGAGATGAGCCAATCACAGAATGCTATGAAATAACTCAAAACCATTGCATACCACGCTTAAAACATCACAGGTTTTCCAAACCTTGGTATGAACACAGCCACGGCACAGCCAGAGATTAACCAATCACAGATTCCTGTGAAATACCATAAAACCAACCAAACCACAGAGATTAACCAATCACAGAATGCCATGAAATAACACAAAAACATTGCATGCCATGCTTAAAACATCACAAAATGCCATCCAACAACCAAACCACCCCAAAAGTCTTCCCTGGGATATATATTTTTTTTTTATTTAATTTTTTTTGGAGGGCAGACGGTGGTTAAGATGCTAATACTGAATCTTCTTCACCCTGCCACCACCCTCCCGGGGTGACAGAGCTCCATACAGCCGTGCCTTTGGCTCTGGGACAGCTCTGCTCTACCAGCTGGTAGGGGAGAAAGGTCGAGCAAGTGACAGCCAGCACTGCTCACGGCTGAAATCCATCACGAGACAGCCAGAGCAGCCTGGCTTTTCTGGTTTGTTTTTTGGGGGGTATTTTAGAGATATTTGATGCCCATCTAAGTCTCTGTTAGCACAGGAAAGGCACCCCCTGCTACCGACCCGGCACAGAGGGGTATCACAGAGGAGACACGTTCGTTATCAAAGTTCGTAAAAGCCTTAAAATAATTGAAAAGGTAAATAAAAGAGAGGCGGCGAAGCAGAACGGCTGGCAGCGCCTCCTGCTCGTTAGGAAAGGGGGGCACTTAACACTACACAGACAGCAAATTAGCCTTTAATCATCGCTGCCTTCGCTGGGTTTTATCTACGAGAGAGCTCCAGCCCAGGCACCTCCCTGGTGCCGGCAGCCCTGGGGACTCCAGCTCGCCTCCTGTTTATTCCCCAGCTGCTTTGTTGTCTCAGATCAGCAGAATAAGGGAGCCGCGTCGGCAGAAGATACTTCTGTGCAGCCAGCGAGAAGTTCACACAGAAAATTGATATTCGCCGCAAATTATGGTGGATGATTTACTGGAATGAATTAACTCACGGCGGCACGGGGAAAATTCCAACAGCGCTGCTGCCTGCCTCCCACCATGGACAGCACCACGAGGATCCCAGGCTCGGCCTTCTGCCGTGAGGATGAGGATGGTGGGGGCTTGGAGAGGGCCCTGGGAGGAAGCTCTGACATGGTTGGATTTGGTGTGTGGGCGCTTGCAGAGCATCCAGGTTTGGGCTGCAGCCTGGAAAACCAAACCGGCCCGATGCAGTCATCCCAAGCTGCTCATCTTGCACCCCAAGCAGTGTGGGCAGCACGGATAGTTGAGGGGGTTCTGTCCTCTGGTGAGACCCCAGCTGCAGAGCTGCCTCCAGGTCTGGGGCACCCAACAGCAGAAGGAGATGGAGCTGCTGGAGCCAGTCCAGAGAGACCATGGAGAGCCCAGCTCCAAGGGCTGGAGCCCCTCTCCACAGGCTGGGAGAGCTGGGGCAGAGGAGAGGAGAAGGCTCCAAGGAGAGCTCAGAGCCCTTGGCAGGGCCTGAAGGGGCTCCAGGAGAGCTGGAGAGGGACTGGGGACAAGGGATGGAGGGACAGGACACAGGGAATGGCTCCCAGTGCCAGAGGGCAGGGCTGGATGGGATATTGGGAATGAGGAATTGTTCCATGTGAGGGTGGGCAGGCCCTGGCACAGGGTGCCCAGAGCAGCTGGGGCTGCCCCTGGATCTCTGGAAGTGTCCAAGGCCAGGCTGGGCAGGGCTTGGAGCAGCCTGGGACAGTGGGAGGTGTCCCCTGTTCAGGGCATGGGGTAGAACAGGATGAGCTTTAAGGCCTTTTCAAACCCCAACCCTTCCAACATTCTATAATTCTGTCCTGATTTTCTCACAGGCAGCAGGAGGGGAGATGTCCTGTGGATGGCACCTCTTGCAGACCCCAGTTGCTCATGTTGGCGCCCTGGGGAGTTTTGAGAGGGACAGGAGCACCCGGGGAGGGCAGGGGCTTGTCTGACCCCAGCTCAGCTCTGCTACCTTGGTTCTGTTTGCAAGAAGCAGAGATAATGCGGCTGATTGATCTTTTTCAGCTCTTTTGAAATCCCAGGATAAAAGACTCTGGGCTTAGCACTGGGAAAAAGGAGCTGGGACAGCTCTTCCCTTTGTCCATGCCCTCGTGCTGGTGACTTCTGCAGTGCTCCCTTGCCACCAGAGTGGCACCATGAGGGATCCTGGTGACTCACACGGGGCTCAGGAGAGGGTCACACTGAGGCAATGGCATTTGGGGATTGCTCTCAGGCCGGGATTGCACCCACCAGCTCTCCTCCTGCCGTGACTCCGCTGACTCTGACGCGCTTACCAGAGGGATGAACTCAATCCCTCAATCCTGGATTTCCCTCCCACCACTTCCTTGGCCCTAAATATGAGCAGCAAGGTTTTTTGGGAAGAGGGAGCCCTCCTGCACCAGGGGCTTCCTCAACCACCTCCCCACAGATGGCAAAATGAAGACAAAAAGATCCCTCCCCTCCTTTCCTTGGCTGGAGGAGAGGAGGATGAGGCTGGCTGCAAGCTGCCTCCACATTTTCCCCATCCTGGGATTGCTCATAACCCTGCCTAATCCCTTGAGTAGCTTAAAGCATCTGCAGGGATCCACTGCTTTACACACTGAGCCCTGCAAAGCCAAGAACAGCCAAGGACACTCGTGGCAACCACGTCCCCATCCGGGAAGGAGCTCAGCATCCCCTGAGGGAGCACTGCCCACCACAGCCCCCCTTCTCCGGGGGAGAATATGGGCTCCCATCCCTCCTCCTGCACAGCACCCTGTCCCAAAAGCAGCGCTGATTTTCATCCTCCATGATTTTCATCCTCCATGATTTTCATCCTCCACGATTTTCACCCGCAGTATCCTGAGGTACAAATGTCCATCAGGCAGGAGTTATCCCATATTTACCCTTCTGCCTGCTGTCCCCTCCCCACAGGACACCCAGCCCTGCCAGGCTGTTTCCCCATGGTCAGTCCATGTAATAGCCTGTACACAACCACCTAAACGCTGCAAACTCTTTGAAATAAGCATGGAAATTGGTTTCCAGGCTCCAGCAGTTTCTAAATAATGGATGTTTAAGATAATAATAAAAAAAGAAAAAGCAAGCGACATACAAAGTGGATTCTAGAGGGGAAAAGAAAAAAGGTGGAGCATGTTCTCAACAAAAAAATCTCCAAGAAAACCTGAAACAGCACAGAGGGACCTAGAATCTCTGGCTGCAGCTGCCAATTTAACCCTGTGCTCTCGCAGTGGAGAAAACCTCATTTCCCTGTGCTCCCCCAGTAACTCCTCCTCACTTTATATTCCGCCTCGTCGCAGATGTAATATATTCTGTCAATGCAAAATTTGGGCTGAAAAATGTGCTGGCCTTGGGGAGATGTCTGGATTGGATTGGATCAGACTGGATAGGAGAGAGAGATGAGATGAGAAGGGTGTGTGCTGAGAGCAGTCAGGCACAGGGGATGGAAGGGAACAGGAAGGAATCAACCTTTGGCTCTCTCCATTAGCCAAAAGGCATGCCAGGCTACTGCTTTAAGCAAAGGTCAACTAAACTGCTCATTCCTGTTGGCAACACCACCTGCATGAGTCCATTTCAGCCACAAAAGAGGGTACTTGCTTAAATCCATAAAAATTCCTTAACGCTGGACCCACAGCTGGAGTGTGCCAGATGGGAATCTCCCAGAAGATCATCACCAAGAAGGAGGCCTCCATGATCACAAAAATGAATATTTTGGAGCCTGGGGACAGCTGGCAACATGGGAAGGAGGGTGCAGTACCAGTACAAGGAAAACCATAAGAGAATGGAGGAGCAGCAAGTCCCTTCCCACCGGTTCCAATACCTCAAGAGAAGGGAATTTCCTTTTCCTCCTCAACAGACATCCACAGCTCCATCATCAAGGAACACCCTTCAAGGGAAGGTGTCGCTGACATATTTTATGAAAATCCTTTCGCTAAGATTTTTCTCCTGAGGAGCCGAGAAGCCTCGGAAAAGAAATGTAAACAATAATTATCTACTGCTGTGGAATGTGGCCTGAGATGGTTCACCAGCAGGGCATCTTTGATTGGCCTCATGTGAGTTGTTTCTACTCGATGACCAATCACAGGTCCAGCTGTGTCGGGACTCTGGTCAGTCACAAGATTTTATTATCATTCATTTCCTTTCTAGCTTTCTGATGTCTCCTTTCTCTTTCTTTAGTATAGTTTTAGTATAGCTTTTTAATATGATAATGTGTCGGACTCTGGTCAGTCGGACTCTCTGGTCAGTCACAAGATTTTATTATCATTCATTTCCTTTCTAGCTTTCTGATGTCTCCTTTCTCTTTCTTTAGTATAGCATTTTTAATATAATAAAATATCATAAAATAATAAATCAGCCTTCTGAAACATGGAGTCCAGATTCTCATCTCTTCCCTCGTCCTGGGGAACACCACCACAGGAAGGGATAGTTTAGGAGAGCTCAGTGATGCTTCCCAGCCCAGCAGCAGGATCTGCCCACAGCAAGACCATCAGAGCAGCTCCTGGACACCCCGAGGGCAGCGACAGGGACAGGGATGGATGTTTGCTTTAATTACAGCGAGTGTGTGTTACCTTTACACATCCCCAAATCACCCACCCCCGCGGCATAATTCACTCAAAGGGGCTTTTCCACCCGAGTCAGCAAAATGAAGAGATTCAATTACAGCCTTTGACTGGGCCTGCTTATTGTTATTTATAATACAATACATCCCAGCTGCTGCGGAGAGAGATGTACAGGTCCTGAAATGCTGGCTGTCTTGGCAGTTAATTGAAACGCCGGCGCCTTGCTAGGATTGCTTGTCCCGGCCTCCCCGACACCGAGCAGTGGCATCTACCTGCTGTACCCTAATAGAGAGGCACTGTCACCAAAGGACACCTGTGGCAGGAGCAGAGCTCTTAAAAGCCGCCAACTCCTGCGCTCTAAACCCAACAGTGGCCGAGCTACAATGGGGGGTTTCAAATGAATCCTGGAAGAGCACTTGGAGGAGAATGGCTCTATTTTTGAAGAATGACACGGGGGGGATCCACAGCCATTTCCTCTCAATGGCTGCAGACCCAGCTGCACTTTATAAGCAAAGTGATGGATATTTTTTGTCCCCTCTTGCTGCTCCGTCTCACTCCATCTACAATGAAGTCGCGCTACCTGAGTGCTTTGTGTCCCTGCCTCCCAATCAGGGAGAGGATGCCAATGTGGAAAAGGAGCTCATTAGCAGGTACCAGGGGCACAAAGTGGGAGGGGAAGTGGCTTTCCGTCCCAGAGCAGGGCAGGATTCACTGGGCTTGTGGGAAGGGCTGGGCTCGGTGCCAAGGACCTCACAGCTTGCCTGGATCAAGGCACAGAGGGATAATTTCCCAGGCATGCAGCATCCAGTGCCACCAATGTGGGCAGCAAACACCCAGCATCACCTTCACAAACACACACAAACCTGAACCAGCACTTTTGGAATCACAGAATGGTTTGGGTTGAAAGCGACCTTAAAAATCAGCTTGTTCCAATCCCCTGCCATGCATAGGAACAAGTTTCACTCGACCACACTGCTCAGAACTCCATCCCACCTGGTCCTGAACACTTCCAGGGGTGGGGCAGCCACAACTTCTCTGGATGTCCCTTTTTTTTAAATTATTTTGGTGGAGAAACTCAGCCCTGCAGCACTCACCGCCACATGCTGGGGAGAAGAGGAGGAATAAGAATTCTGGGATGTAGCAGCACCTGCAGCCCTTTGCTGGGCTGTCACCTTCTCCTGGGTGCTCCATGGAGAGGTTTGGGACTGCCACAGGAGTTTCTGCATGAGGATTTGCCAGCAGCCAAAGCAATGAATCAAAATTTGCCATGCCTTAGAATCACAGAACATTTAGGTTGGAAGAGCCTTCTAAGATCATTAGGTCCAACTATTGCCCCAGCACTGCCAAGGCCACCATTAAATCGTACCTGCAAGTGCCATATTTATGCCTTTTAAATCCCTCCAGAAATGGGGACCCCACCATTGACAGCCTATTCCAGTGCTTGATATCCCTTTGGATGAAGAAATTTTTCCTATCGCTGATATAAGACAGGATGCCTTTGGCCTTGTTGGCCACCTGGGCACTTTCTGGCTCCACACAAGTGCTCTGTGCTTCCCCCAGAGTGCCACCAGTGGAAGCAAAGGGCTGTGAAGGAGTAGGGCTGGCTGTGCTGGGGGGCACATGGGGCTCCTGGGACTGTCCTGGATCCTGCCCTCTCCTAACAGGGCAGGTGAGGCTTCTAACCTAATCCATGAATGGGAACAATGCTCAGATGAGCTGTGCCAAGAAGGTGGGAACGTAGATCCAGCCAGCCAAGAGCCTTTCTTTGATGGTCCATCAGCTGGAAGGCCTGGAGGAGCTCAATGGGCAGCAAATATCAGGTGGAAACAGAGGCAGGGTCAGTCAGGAGGAGAAACTTGTGCCAGCAGGATGGCGAGACAACATCTTTCCTACCAAGCGTTCAGCCCTGACTATAAACACTCAACTAACCTTATTATTATTATTTTTATGTGCCTATAACTTGCTTCAATGACCTGAAACAAAGCCGTGGTTTTCAACGGCAGCCATCTGAGTGCCTCCAAATTTTTTTTTCCCTTCCGCTTTGCAAAATGTGAAAAACACCAGTCACTTGTTCTTAAAATTTTAAAAGTTTAATGGTAATGAAATGGTTATAAAAATAGTAATACAATTACAGTAATAATAATTTGGAGAATTTGGATTAGGACAACATGAGACAATAGAAACAAAGAGTTACAGACAGTCCAGGTACCTTTTCTGGGCAAAATAAGCCCGAAAAAGGACCCACGTTAACAGAGGATTAACCCTTAAAAACAACATCCTGCTGCATATTCATACAGATCATACATGATGCATAAATTCCATTCAAACACAGGATTCTGTCTGGACAGTGTCAGCTTCTTCCTCTGAATCCTGACAGCATCATCCTGCTCAAGTGAGGCAGGGAAGAAGTTCATTTCTCCTGATAAAAGGGCAATAAATTCTTTTTCTCTGAAAGATTCAGGTGTCCTGTGGCTGCTATCTCAGTGCAATTCCTTTCTTTAGAAAAAAGTATCCTACATAGCACAATTTCTATTTGAACAATTTTTTATAACCTAAAACTATATTTAACACACTGCTTCAGAGAATTAATACAGCATCACTTCCTAACACAACGCATATAACATTCATTTGAATATTTGCGAAAAGCCAATCATAAAATGGGCATTTTTCACACAAAATATTCCTGCTCCTTTTGGCAGCGTGGGCTCTGCTCCAGCAGCCCTTTCCATGGAATGCTGCCTGCCTGCTGCCTGCCCGTGTCCCTTGCAGCCAGCTCCTCGCTGCCTTTTGATTGATTGATCGGCGTGGCAGCCTAATAAGCGATAACAGCACATATGACAAACTAAACAACCATCTAATGAATTGATTGACATCCGAAGGATTTGACTTGATGCACAACCCCAGTCACAGATAAGGTTAATGAGGGAGAAATTAAAATGTAGCTCAATGGGTAATGAATACAGCATGTGCCTTGTTGGAACACATGCCAGATCCATCACTCTGAATCAAGTGGTGGTAGCAATTTCTAAATTATTTATTGCACCCCTCATCCTCCTGTCTCGAGGGAAGAGGCACTTGGACTGGCCTTTGTATTATTTTTGTATATATACATACATATATATATATATATATAACTGTTTCTCTCTATCTGTGCATTGTGAGGATTCATAGCCAAAGAAAATTGCCTTTGAATTTCGCAATTTTCAGGTTGGTTTTTTTTCTTTTTGTAAACTCAATAGCAAAAAAATACAACAATCCTGAACCTGTCATGCCATTTGAATCATAATAGCTACAAATTCACTCCTCTGAATAAATGGAGAGGCTTATTTATCAAATATATACAAGATGTCTGTCTAGTTGTTAACACACAGAGGTATGAGTAGGCAGAGGAAATCGAGAAAGTTTACATATTCACTGCTGTCTCCAGGGACCTTCCTTTTCCTCCTACTTCTTATTCCCTCTCCCTTCCCCCAGTCACATCTCCAACTTGCTTTGACTTGCTGTGGTTTTCCTTTTATTTTTTCCCCCTTTTTTTTTTTTTTTGCCTCAAATGTGTCTGGCTGACAAAACTTGGGCTGTCAGAAATGATCAAGAGATGAAGTTGCCAAGGAAGGGGAGAGAGATTTGCATGGAGATGCATTTCCCCTTGTCTCACTGCCTGCATGAGAGGGGATCTCCTCCTCTAGCTAGGAGGAGAGCAGGGAACTCTCAGTCTGCTGGAAATATTTGATTATTGCACGGATTTATTTCCAGTTTAGGAAAGGGGAAGCCAGGTTCACCAGAAATGGATTTCTAGTGGTTCCCAAAAGGACAGGCACTGGTGGAAAAAGTCAACTAGAATCATATGGGCTCTCTGCATTATTTATTCCTGAATTTCAGGGTACTTGGAGCAGTGACCAAGGGATGTGCTGTCCAAAGGGGGATGAGGAGTAGACAGAGACTGAGCAAATGGCTTCACACTGACACAGGGCAGGTTTAGATGGGACACTGGGGAGAAATCATTCCCTGTGAGGGAGCTGAGGCCCTGGCACAAGTTGTCCAGAGCAGCTGTGGCTGCCCCATCCATGAAAATGTCCAAAGCCAGGTTGGACAGAGCTTGGAGCACCCTGGGATAGTGGAAGATGCCCCTGCCTGTAGCAGGTGATGGAATGAGATGGGCTTAAAGGTCCTCCAACCCAAACCATTCCATGATTCTACAAAATGCAGAGTCTGCATCCAGCCAGCAAACACCAGCTACAGCCTTTCCCTGCAAACCATGGGGGTTCCTGTGGCTCCAGGTCCTGAATGATCCTCCAGGAGGAAACCACCCCTTCAACCACCTCTTGGATGAACCCAAGAGCCAGGGAGAACCTAACGACCTTTCTCCTCATCAGCAACCTGAGACAGTGAAGCCAACAGGCCTGAACTGTGTTTGTCACCAAATCCTTTCTGAAAAGTGCCTGGCTGATGTGGGAATAAATCCCCACAGCAGCACAGAGCCAAAGGCTCTGTCCAGAACTCCTGTCCCTCTCCAATGTCTCCCCAGCAGAGCCCAACACAGACATGGAGAGATGGATTAAACAGCATCCTGCAGCTCCCAAAGGCAGGCTGAGGTCAAACCTCCGTGGGAGTGCTCAGAAAACACCTCGAGGGCTCCCTGACCTTCCATACCACCCGTGGGGCTGGTGGAAGATCCCACTGGGAAAAGCCAGAGCCCATAAAGGAGACAGAGAAGTCCTGCAACCTTATTGGAGTAAAGGAGAGAGTCCACTGGGGTACACACCCATGGGGTTTCTCTCTCATGGTTTTGGAGGGCACAGCCTCCTTTTATCCTAAACTCTCTGCAGCACACTGTCCTCTTCCTTTCCCCATTGCTGAGGCATTAGAAAGATACAGTCCAAAGCACCCATATCCCCCCTTAAATCGGACATTTCGCCCCGAAGTTTAGAAGCTCAGGCTTGTGCAGTCTGTTTCAGGAGCCAGACTCTCTGGGCTCCGTAACAAATCTGCTGCTTGAAGTTTTCAAAGCCGTTCACACCCCTTCCCTCAGCCATGGGATCGTTTGTAAAGACACCAGCACACATCCCAGGACGAGGAGGTCACTCCAGATGCCACCACAGAAGACGCCTGTGCCATGGAACACTCATTTCCCACCAGCAGGAACGTCTGCAGATGAGCAAAAGCTTCCAGAAGGCTCGAGTGAAACATCCACATTTTTTAGGTGCTGTTCTGAACCCATTAGCACATCTTAATTGCCATCGGCAGAGGAACGCCAGACTTCCCCGCGTCTGCCGAGTCTGTGTGCCTGCTCGGGGATGGGGGAACAGCACCAGAGCACAGCCCTGCATCCTGCAGCATCCTGCAGCATCCTTCAGAATCCTGCAGCATCCTGCAGCATCCCGCAGCATCCTGCAGCATCCTGCAGCATCCCGCAACATCCTTCAGCATCCCGCAACATCCTTCAGCATCCTGCAGCATCCTTCAGCATCTCGCAGCATCCTGCAGCATCCTTCAGCATCCCGCAGCATCCTTCAGCATCCCGCAGCATCCTGCAGCATCCTTCAGCATCCTGCAGCATCCTTCAGCATCCCGCAGCATCCTTCAGCATCCCGCAGCATCCCGCAACATCCTTCAGCATCCTGCAGCATCCTTCAGCATCCTGCAGCATCCTTCAGCATCCCGCAGCATCCTTCAGCATCCTTCAGAATCCTGCAGCATCCCGCAGCATCCTGCAGCATCCTGCAGCATCCTTCAGCATCCTGCAGCATCCTTCAGCATCCTTCAGAATCCTGCAGCATCCCGCAGCATCCTGCAGCATCCTGCAGCATTCTTCAGAATCCTGCAGCATCCTACAGCCTGCACTTCACTCTCCTCTCTACACAATCTGTCCCCGGGCTCCTCTGCTGCTTGCAGGAGGAAGCAGGGAGAGGGAAAGGAGCTGGGAAAACACCAATCACTTGTTTAGGGTTTTTTTTTTAATTTTAAAAGTTCAATGATAATAAAATGGTTATAAAAATAGCAATATAATTAGAGTAATAATAATTTGGAGAATTTGGATTAGGACAATATGAGACAATAAATACAAAGAGTTATGGACAGTCCGGGTACCTTTTTCTGGGCAGCACAAGCCCGAAAAAAGACCCACGTTAACAGAGGATTAACCCTTAAAACCAACAGTCCATTGCACATTCATACATCTCATAGATGATGCATAAAATCCATTCAAACACAGGATTCTGTCTGGACAGTGTCAGCTTCTTCCTTTGAATCCTGCCAGTGTCTTCAGGGCTGAGCGAGGCAGGAAGAAGTTCATTTATTCTGATAATGGAGCAATAAATTCTCTTTCTCTGAAAGATTTAGGTGTCCTGTGGCTGCTATCTCAGTGCAAGTCCTTTCTTTAAAAAAGTATCTTGCATAGCATAGTTTCTATTTTAACATTTTGTTGTAACTTATATTTAACACACTGCTTAAGAGAATTAATACAGCATCACTTTCTAACACAACACATATAATATTCATTTGAATATTTGCAAAAAGCCAATCATAAAATAGGCATTTTTCACAGGAGCCGAGGCTCATCTTACAGCCCTGCTCTTGGTGAACAACGGGGATCGCACCAGGCTTTGCCAGGACATGCTGAGCCCAGACAGACAGACAGACAGACAGACAGACAGACAGACAGCCCATTCCCAACGAGCCAGTGCTGGGGACACCCCCGTGCACCAACACCTTGTGTGCCTACAGCATTGTGGGGACATGCGGAGGCTGCCCGAGGACAGAGAGGCTTCCCCAAAGCGGGGAGGGAGGTGGGAGCCGAGGGACAGACAGACAGACAGACTCTCCCTGTCGGCTCCCGGGCAGACCCTGCCGCAGGTGCTGGGAAAAACTTGGAGCTGCTGCAGAGCATCAGTTAATTTGTCATCATGGAAACAGCCAGCCCGGATCAGCGGCTGTTGGTGCAGGAGTCAGGAAGTGCCACTGGTGGTGATCTGTTCTTTTTCCTTTTTTTTTTTTTGCTTTTTTTCTTTCTTTTAAGGAGATTTCATTTTTTTTTCTTTTAAAGCTGCCTTGATAAGGAATTTACCAGGGCAAAATGAGATTACACCGGAGCTCGGAGTAGCTAAAAGCAGCAGTTTGCTGGGGATGCAGAGACTGCTGCTTATGCTATCTCTCTATCATCACATATATCCTTCTATCTAATCTATCTAGCACCATATATACCCTTTAGCTCGCCAGCTCCCACAATCCCTGCCCTCTATCCATCATCCACCTATTCATCAACACACATCCAGCTCTATCTACCTAGCCATCACTATAAATATCCCATCCATCCATCTCTCTCAATCTATCTCTCATCAGAGAGACCCTTTCCCTACCTACCTGCCCATATATCCGCACACGCACATCCACACACCCCCCTTGTCTGTCCATCTGTCACAGGCAGAGCTCTCACCTCCTCTCCCCCATCCTTCACTGCACGTATCCTCCCATCCACCAGCCCATCCATCACAGCCTCTTGCTGCTCGGGGCTCGGTGCCTCTCTGCTCCATTTGCTACCCCAGGGCACCAGATATTTCCCTGTGGATCACTGGATCCACAGCCCACCAAGCAGCAGGTCCTCTTCTCCCCCCACCCAGGAGCCCTGGAGAGGGGATGGAGCTGGGATGGAGCTCTGAGTCAGGGGAGGCTGTTGGGGAAGATGAAACGGGAAAGCCTTATCAATAGGATTGCCTGGCAAAAGATTTTGAGAATATGGAAACTATAAGCGAGATTGAAATGAAAGCAAGCTTTGAGATCCCTCAGTTACTGAACAACTGGAAAACAATGGTGTGGCTGGCTGAAGGTAATCCCCTTTTGATGGAACAACACCCTCTGCTCGCAGGTATTGTAGGGTTATAGACAGGTCCAAGGGCAGAGCAGACCCTACAGCTTGGCAGAAGGGGCCCAAAGAGGAGTTTTTAGGGTTTAACATGTAACACGGTATGGTAATGTAATGATTCTTATAGGCTGTATGTAAACGCTATAGGATTTGTATCTTGTGCTAGATTGATTAGTGAGAAATAGAATATTCAACACAGAAGATGATTTATTGTATTGTAATGGGAACTTTGCGCTCTTAGCTCTTGCCTCTTACCCCGTTTATTCTCTTACCCCTTTTACTCTCTTACCCCTTTTACTCTCTCACCCTCCCATCCTCTCTCCCCCTCTCTTCTCTCAGTCCTGCTCTGAGCTGTGTCTGGCAGCTCCCAGCAGGGCCCTGCACCCAGGCCTTTTGCAATAAACCTTAAGTTCCCAGCCCTGGCTTCAGAGACCTCTCGTGTCCGTTTGTCCTGACCATGCAACCCCCCAATGCTCTTACAGGCAGTGCTGGAGTGGGTGTGGAGTGCTCACACTGCTCAGCTGGGCTGGGCTGCACCTGCACATCCACCAGCAGCAGGAAGGAGCAGCTCCTGGTCTGGGCAGGAGCACAAAAACCAGGCACATGCTTGTAAGGAAAGTGCTGAGCACCTTCTGCAAGGTGCAGCAAGGATTTCAAGAATATCCTGATCCCCACACTAGCGAAGAGCATCAGTGCCCTGTATCCTCCCAGATCGTGCCCAGCTCTCTGGCAAGTGTAAGAGGAGAGGAATTTTCCTTGCACAGATCGCTATGCCACCAGCCTCCAAAAATGCCATATTTCATTTCATTCACAACATTTGGGTGTTGTGCACAGTAGATAAGTTTCTGGGTCTTTGGGTATCGCTTGCCATAGGTATGGCTTGGCCACAGGTAGGAACACTTGGGCTATATGGTACCTGAGACAAGAATGTATCTGGTGAGTGTACTGGCCAAATATCATCCATTTGGGAGATAATATTTGGGTTTTTGAGGGAGTGGCATGATGTATGATGTTGATTATCCTACATTTCATGGACTGTCTGATGGGGCAGAGAGTGTGATGCGTTACTATGCATACCCTGAAAGCATGAAGAAAACATGCTGGGGTGGAAAGGAAAGGCAAGTGTAAGAGGAGAGGAATTTTCCTTGCACAGATCCATATGCCACCAGGGCTCCAAAAATGCCATATTCCCTCCCCAAATCCGCCACTGACCAAATCACACCATACCCTACCCCTCACCAGCTGCCAGGCTGGCACAGAGCCCCCAGGCTGGAGCCAAAGGCAGCTCAGGCTCAGGATGGTGGGGGGAGGATGCTGCCGAGTGGCACCGAGCCACAAAATTTGCCAGAGACAAGAAAACACCCAAGCAGTGCTTAAAAACTGAAAGCTGTTACTTTAATTACGGGCTTTCTGCTTTATCACCAATAGCGTTTCTCACACATTCATCAGCAAACCTGGTAATAAATCAATCGTGGGTAGCCAGGAGCTGCAGTCTGGCTCCTTCCCTTTCTCTTCCCTGCTCCCTGCGAGCTCTCACACCATTAGTATGCAGTCCAGCACTGCCAGTCTGTGCATTCCTCATCGGCTTTGGACTGGAGCTGGTATCAGCGGATGCCCCCAGCACAGATTTCACACAGCCAGCCTTGCCTGTGAGGAAGGCAGGCGCTGGTGGAGGAGATGGAGACGTGCCTGTGCCTCTCTGGGCATGTGAGCAGGCCTGGCTGCACGCTGGAGGGGTATTTCTGCACCCAGGGGGGAGTTTCAGGGATGGGGCAGGTGCTGGTGTCACACACCTGGGTGCACGTTCCCAATCCACCTGCTCCTTGTTTTGTGCCCAGAAATCCCAGTGGCAAGGCCAGGGTGGGCTGGGTGGGCACATTGGCTGAGCAGAGGGGTGGCGAAATCTCAGCTACAAAACCTTTTCCATGCAGGGACACAGGTCCTGCAGCACAGCCCAGCTGGCAGGACACCTGAGGACACCTGAGGCTGGGGAGAACCACGTGAAGGTGTTCCCTGCACCTTTGCTGTGCCTTTGCACTTGAGACAGCCATGAAAAGCCAGCTCTGCTGCCTGTCCCACACCCAAAAAACCCAATTGTTCCAGTCAGCTGGGATGGTGCAACATCCAGTCATGCTGCACTGGAGCTGCCAGTGTTATCCCTGCACACACCAGTTCCTGGAGAGGATACTGCATGTCCTGACTCTCCACAACCCACAGGAAGGGCCAAATCCTCCTGTCTGGATCTTGCTGGAGCAAGATTCAGCAGTAGGAGCTGAGGCTGAGGATGCTGGCCCCTGCTGAGGTCTCTGTTCATGAGCTGTTTGACAACTGCCCTCTCCTCGGCATCCCGCTGTCCACTGCAGCAAATCCAGCCACAGCTCTGCTGCTGAAACACAAATTGAACGGCTCCAACCCTTTCATTTCCCCATCAGCTCTGCCAGCTCCCCAGATCTATTTTTTCCTCCTATTTGAGCGTTTCTGGGTTCACCCCACTGTGGCAGAGGTGCTCCACTCTCCCCTCTCCCCATGGCAGTGCCTGCTGCTCCCCATCAGCCAGGTAAGGGCTGCACAGATGTGCACACAGCAGCCCAGATGTGCACGGCACATTGCCAGGCTGGTGATGGAGAGGGAGCTGCCTCCCACCTCCCAAAATGAGGAGATGGGCTCCCTCCAACTGCTGCTGGAGACAGTGTGCAAATCCAATTGACCTTGAACACTAATTGGCCCTCTAATTAACACTCAGCAGAGAAGCAAAGGGCCAAGAGACTTTCCAGAGGAGGGGGAAGGGAAGGGAAGGGAAGGGAAGGGAAGGGAAGGAAGGAAGGAAGGGAAGGAAGGGAAGGGAAGGGAAGGGAAGGAAGGGAAGGGAAGGGAAGGAAGGGAAGGGAAGGAAGGGAAGGAAGGAAGGAAGGGAAGGAAGGGGAAGGAAGGAAGGAAGGAAGGAAGGGAAGGAAGGAAGGAAGGGAAGGGAAGGGGAAGGAAGGGAAGGGAAGGGAAGGGAAGGGAAGGGAAGGGAAGGGAAGGGAAAGGGAAGGGGAAGGGAAGGAAGGGAAGGGAAGGGAAGGGAAGGAAGGGAAGGGAATTTATTATTATCATAATAAAAAACCCTGAGTTAGTGAGAGATTTTGAGATCTCCCTAATGTAACAGGCAGATCCTTGACTGGACTGGACCAAAGGACTTGGTCTCTACGTTGGTAGCTATATCCCCCTCTCTCTTTTCTCTCTCTCTATCTTTTTCTCTCCCTTGATCCCTCTATCACATTTTGCTGTGGTCATTCAATAAAGGTGCATTTGTTTTGATTATCACTGCAAACCCCCTGTGCCGCGTCGGTTCTTTTTGCACCCCGAGATCGATCCACGAACCATCACGCACCCCGTTCGTAAGGGTGGATCGTGACACACCTCCACCCTCAGCAGTGCTCAGAGTCCAGAGCAGCACACAAACACGTTCCCAGTGAAACCCAGTGCCCCTGGCTCACTGCAGGAGTGCGGTGGGAATGGGGCATCCCAGGGAGCTCCCAGTTCCCAGCCTGGCAGCACACCCCGGAGCTGCTGCTCTCCTCACTCAGTTGCCTCCCTGACCATAACTACTCCTTAATTATTTAATGTCTGCAAGACACCTCGAGACTTTGCATGGGAAGGGAGATGAACTGCACGACCTAAAATTGGTCTTTTCCATCTCAAACTCCTTGCATTTTATCCTGGGATGAAAAGAGCTCTATTAGGCAAAGTATCAGTATTATTAGATTTCCTTGGAGCCCTAACAAACGGATATTAGATTATTACTGCAGATGCATTTCTAAGGCACTCATCACCAGAGTATCTGAGCATCAATTACACAGATTTAGAGATAAAAAATGCTTTCCCCTGGAGAACAGGGTACAAAACCCTTTCTCTTTTTGCATCCCTTCCCCATCTTTTCCAAATACGTTTACCTCCCTCCCACTGCCTTCTGCAGAGCTGGAGCTGCTTACGAGGGAAGCTCTCGGATTGATGGGCAACCCTGCAATCTTTGAAACATCTGAAGCAGCAAAAGCTTTTTGTAAAGACTGGCAGGAGTCAGCTGAAGAGATTTCAATGTGCAAATGGACATAAAAAGATGCAAGAGGGGGAATGAAACGTTGGATTTATTGTTCTAAGGACAAAAGATTTGCTATTAGATGAGATGACCCCATGGCCTGGGTCCAGCACCTACAGGTCACAGTGCACAGAAAACCCATCCTGCTTTTGGGGTGAAAGGGAAAAATGGAAAAAGTTCAGGTTTGATTGTGCTGATAAGGTCTCTGATAATTCCCTGCCTTACTATTGCCATTATGCTAACCCCTAGCAACACCACAGGAACCGGGCTGGATATTGAACGTACAAATCCACGGCTGGAAGTGCTTAAAGGCTGAAGAGAAAAGATCAAAGTTTGAGAGGGGAAAACATGGAGAAAGGCTTGGCCGGGATCACAGGGCTGGGACCAAACTGCTCCTCATCCCCCAGGCCCCAACACACACAGGGACCATGCCACATCACCCTTGCCTAACTCTGTCTTGCTTCCAAAAAGACTAAATATCACAATGAATTTAATTGCAATGTATGTTCTTTAATTTCAGCTGCTGCACCCAGAGATTGTGATTTGGCCTAATTTCAGAGCAAAGCATCAAATCCATTCCTTTCACCAAGACAAGCCCATTCCAACCCACAGGTAAATACTTCAGGACTACACCCAGGAGGTGCTTCCAGCCCCACGACAGCCCCCTCAACAAGCTGTCAGAAGGGACAAAACCCAAACAAAATCCCTTAATTCTCTTTCCAGACCAGGATCCCATCCCCAGTGCAGGTTCACGCTGCCTTGTGAGCCCAGCCCAGCTGCTTGGCTCATCCCAAAGCCCCTCCTGCAAGGCTGATGGAGACAAAGCCACTGCTCCAGCCAGCCCAGCTTTGTGTGTCAGCCAGAGAAGCCACTGGGCAGCAGGGGAAGCAGCCCTACTTCAGAGGAAAGCTTTCAGAAGCACCTTCTGCTTCCATCCATGGGCAGGACTCAGAGCCAGGATATGGGTCTCCTCCTGCCATGCCAGCTGTGCCCCACCAGGACCACGAGTTCTATGTGTCAGTCTTGGAAGGAACCTTAAAAATCATCTTTTTCCACCCCATGCCATGGGCAGGGATACCTTCCACAAGACCAGGCTGCTCCAAGCCCCATCCAGCCTTGCCTGGAAGACTTCCAGGGCTGGATGTGTGTAGCCCTTCCAGAGGACAAGTGCAGCCTCCAAGCAATGCAGCTCTTGGCACCCAGCTGACGAACACCGCTGGGAGGGACCAGATGTCCCTTTGTGTGAGAGCTGCCAGCCCTGGGAGCACAGTCTCAGGGTTAAACACTTTGCAGGGTAACTGGGAAGGCCCAGCTGATGCACAGGATGATTTGGATGCAGCCACGATCCCGACTCCTGCCCTGCAGGGAAAACCTGCACAGCAGAGATGAAGGAGAGCCAGGGCCCAGCTCTGGGACACGTTGAAGGGATTGGGACTGGGATGGACAGGACCCAGTGCAGTGCGAGGGAGCATGAGCAGGGGGATTTGGCTATGTCAGAGCAGGGCATGGTGAGCAAAACAACCACAAACCCAAGAAACAGAGTGTCAAGCATCTCCTCCAGCCCCAGCAGTGCAGGATGCCCACAGCAGCGTCCAGCCAAGGGGCTGGCACAGGGGGATGGGACCCAGCACTGACTGTGGATGCCAGGCACAGCCAAAGCTCAAACATTAAAGAACAAAACCCATCACCCTCCTGAAATGATTTCACAAGTTACAAGGTCAATGCACTTGGTCCTGTCTCAGGCAGAGACACATTTTGACCTTGTGCTGCTGCCCTTAGCACGGCTGTAAAGGCACTTTGCAGCCCCAGGCAGGGTCAGGCACCAGCAGCACTTCTGTTCATCTCCCAGATCCCTGCCAGGGCTCAGAACAGAGCCTGGGGATTCCATTGCTGAAACCCCTCAGGACTGCAGGTCTCCTCCCCATCAACCCCACCAATTCCATCACCATCTTCACTGCCTGTGCTGGGGAGGAAAAGACATTCCAGCACACCAGCTGCCCTGCACAGATTTATAAAGAAGAGGAGGGAGGTTTCCCAAAGGTTCAAAGACCCATCTGTTCCTCCTCTCCTGTAGCTTCCCCTCCATCTCAAGCATCTCTCCATGTTTCAGGAGCATCCTCAGAAATCGATGCTCACTGAATCACAGTTAGATCCTTTGGTTTATTTATTATTTTCCCAGCTTGAACTCAAAGCTCCTTCTGCATGGCGGGAGCAGGGGATGAAGCAGGCAGCGTTTCACAAGCGCAGGCACTGCGGGAGGGACCAGGCAGCAGCGAGGCACGGGAGGGGCAGGAGCCCTTCCCTCCCACCACATTGCTCCAGACACCACCACTCCAAAGCCCAGAACGGTTTGGATTGGAAGGGACATTAAAGCCCACCTCATTCCAACTATTGCTGCTATCCTGCTGCTATCTCAGGTTGCTCCAACCCCAAATCCAAGCTGGAATGGGGCAGCCACAGCTTCTCTGGGCAAATCTATGCCAGTAAGGAATGACTCAATGCAAGTCAGAGTTCAGCTGATGGATGCAAGGTTTGGGAGAGGAAAGTCATCTGTACGTGCCTGCACGGACATTCTGAGTATTCTTCTGGATTTTGCATCACTTGGGCTGTGCTCAACACACCAGCCCTGCTGCAATTCTCCAGTGAAGGCCAGATGAAGGTAAAAAGCAGGCAGTTATCAAAAATCCCTGCCAGCAAGGACAGAGGGACACCAGGGCACATGCCCTGCTCTGATATCTTTACCAGCAACGTCTCTCCATCACCTTTCTGCCCATAATCTGCCACCTTTACCCCAGCCAAACATCCAACAATTTCAGATCAAGGGTGGATGTCAAGGATGTTGGCTCTTCATGGAAAACATCTTTGAAACACGGAGGCAGGACTGGTGTGTTCCCACCTTGGCTCTGCCTGCAGCCACAATGGGCAGCTCATGGAGTTTCCACAATGGGCACCAGCTCCTTACAACCCCCCCCAGAGGGCTGCAGCCCCATGGGGTCTGTCCCAAACCCCTGTCCCCCAGAGCAGAGCCCTCCCATAGCCCTGCACTGTTCGCTTCCCAGCCGGGGCTCGCCCCAGCCAAGTTAATTGCAAAGACGGCAGTGCTGGAGCAGAAAGCAACCAGCAGGGCTCCCTGGAAAAGCCAATTCCCACAATCCAGAGCTGATGGGATTTCTGTGTGGAAGAGGGCAGAGAGGGGCAGGGGTGAGGGAGCTGAGCGTGTCCCAGACAATCGCTCCGCTGGCGCTAACGTGCGGATAAAGAGCCAGTGCCGACATCTGCTGAGAAATACCTTTCCCTCTCCACACTGAGAACTGCAATCTAATAATATCCCAAATGCCCCCCCCCGTATCCTTCTCCATCCCTCCCCCACCCAATTACCGAGCCTGACATTATCCGTCATCTTCCCTTTGTGTCGGCGAGAATCCAAACGCAGACGCCGGGAAATTAATAATAATTGTTGTGTCAAAATGCGGGATGTAATCAGGATGCGGCGTGGAAGCTAATACAAACACAAACAAATGGTATTTATCCTCCCGAATGATCCCTCCCCTCCCTTCCCTAAGGGCTGCTGATGATAATACTCATGGAAGAGATGAATCAGTGCTAATATAGGGATTAGGAATAGATCCCAAACCCCAGCCTGGGCTGCAATCAAAAGGAGCGCTCTTAATTGAAATTAGAGCTGGGATTTCGGTGCCTCTGCAGAGATGGGTTAAGCCCATTGGGGCTAAACAGAAGGGAAAATAAAAATAGCATCTTTATTCAAGAGCAAGAAGGTGGGAATGAGAAAAAAGATCCTCTCTGGCTTCGACACACCTGGTTTGCTCAGTCTTGGCTTTGCAGCTGGGTTTTGTCCCAGCGCCGATTCCCGCAGGCAGGGCAGAGACGATGCTCCCGCTTCTCCCTCAGGCATCTCTCTGCCTTTTCAGCCTGAGACGGGTTCAGAGAGGATATTTCAAGATCAAACCACACCTCCCGTGCTCTGAGGGAACCCAGGGCGAGCTGAGCTCAGGGTCCTGTTTCTAACTCTTTCCTGAAACTTTTTACCGCTCTGCAAGTGAAACGTGCTCTTTCCCCCGATGCTCACACCGGCAAAGATAAGCGTTCTCACTTTCATTCCTTTTATTCAGAGGCACAAAAGGAGAGGAAAAGACCACCTGAAAAAAGGCACAACTCTTGCTTTTATTGCTGCTTCATTGCCCACATCCCTCTGCACTGCAGGGCCACCTGGACCGATATCCTCAGCAGCAGAAACATGATTTAATCACCCCACCAAACCCATTTGAACCATTTATTCAGAGGGGCTGAATTCTTCCCAAATCCCAGTCCCAGGCAGGAGGGACGCTCAGGAGCCAGGTGCTTAATGGCAGCATCCCACTTTCTCCCTTTCCAAAGGTTTTGGTGGTTAGTGACTCCTCCTCCCGACTCTCTCCCAGCCCTATGCATCACCCTGAGTGATCCCTCTCCGTGGATGCTGCTCAAAGGAGTCTAACACACATGAGAAGCAGAAAATAGGATCCAGGCACGGATTATTCCCACGAGCACATTAGCAATTCCTGTGCTTTAATTCCAAATTAGATTTTACGTCTAAAAACAGGTTTCTGAATTCTTGGCTTGGGCGCTGTGCCACAGTCTGTGCCTTGCGCCAGCACATACAAACCCAGACTGAAAACTGGCCCCAAAATAAATCACCCAGCTCCAAACCCTCCTGCTGCCAAAGGCTGGGATTTGGCTCTGACCTTCACCACTCTTGCTCCAGCTTCATACAACCCAGTTGTACAAAAAACTTTTGTGATTTTCTTCTTTTTCCAGCCAGGAAAATCCCATTTCCAGAGCTGAGAGACAGAGAGAAAACCGTCTATGAGCAGTGCAGACTTAATTCATCTCCTTGGTGGCAGCAGGTCCTTGAGGGCAGCCCAAGGGCTTGCAGGTCAGGAGAGACTCAGTGGAGTATGGCCAGTTAGAGATGACTTAGATGCATTCCCATTCCCTGTTTAAACTTTCTGTGCCTCCACAGTGTCCTCTCCAGGAAAAGCTGGCCTGACAGCACACAAGCGTCCAAAAACACGAAGGAACAAATGGTGATGCTGTTCCTCACTCCAGGATGATGCTGAGGGTTTTACCAGCCTGCCTGCGTGCCAGCCAGACTCGGATTGATACCCGAGGCTGCTGACAGCCCTGAGGACCCCCAGCTCACTAGATGGTTGCCACTACCAACATACCAGGAAGTGATGGGTCCTGCAGACACCAGAGGTTTGAGGACCACCCAAAAATCTTCCACCAGCTTCCATTTGTGCCTTCAATTACAAGTGCACCAGGATTAGCCATAGAGCAGACTCTGAGAGCAGCTCCCAGCTCTGAAAAGCCCGGCTCATCCCACACTGAGCCGCTGAATCCAGTACAAGTCTTGAGCCCAGTCCAGAGGCAAATTGATTTTAAACACAAGCATGGTGTAGAAACTCAGCATTCTGCAGCCTGATGTCTTTGGAGCTGGTTTGCAGCTGGGCAGAGGTGCCCATCAGGACTTCGGGGGTGGACAGCTAAATGAGCTCCCCATGCTCTCACAGCAGGAGCAGATCCATCCCATCCAACTTCTGCTCTCAAAAACCAAGGCAGGAATCTGGTTCCTCCACCAGGAGCAGAGGTTGATGCCTCCAAAAAAGCCCAATTTAGGGATGATATGAAGGGCACCTTGGCACTGCCTCTCTTCCTGCTGTCCACTGGACATGAGGGCTGGAGTGCAGCCTCCACGCCCCAGGGGTGTGTAGCACAGAGAATCCCAGAATGATTTGGGTTGGAAGGAGCCTTAAAGCTCATCCTATTCCATCTCCTGCCATGGGCAGGGACACCTTCCACTGTCCCAGGGTACTCCAAGCCCCATCCAACCTGGCCTTGGACACTTCCAGGGATCCAGGGGCAGCCACACCCTCACAGCCAAGAATTCCTTCCCAGTATCCCATCTAGACCTATCCTACTTTGGTTTAAGCCCACTCAATTCTCCACCTAACAAGACTCAGCAGAAGAGCAAAGACCTGAGAAGCCCTTGTCCCTGCTGCCACCCCGAAGCACACGCTTTATTCCCCAGCTGATTTTCCTGTCTGGGAAAGGCACATCCCAAGGCTGGCCATCCTCCAGGCTCTACCAGCCCCTTGCCAGGCTGGAGCTGTCCCCACATGATCCCTCTGAAGGCACAAATTACAACAGGGAAAGAGGAGCTGGGCAAACCCCGCAGCCGCGGCGGGGCCGGCGGCAGGAGCGCGAGCGTGGAAATTCATTCATATGAATTTGGAATATAATACCTGACACAAGATGTATCACTGCTGCCATGCTGCAATCCCAGATAAGGACACAGCAGTAACAGATGGAGGAACAAGGCACTTATCTTGTTAGCTGATGGATTTATCTCTCCTTCCCCCACCCTTCCCTACATATTCCATAGTGTGCAGAGAGCCGCGCTCCTCGGCAGAGCAACATATGGAGCACGAATTGATTTCTTCCTAACACCCCCTCCACACTTTAATTCAATAAGAGCTGGAGTGGCGGATAAACAGCTTGTTGTGCTAGGAAAATTTCAAAACAGTCAAGAAAATGTCAAACTGTCTTTTTTATGAGTGTCTTTCTTTTTTTTATTTTTTTTTCTTCCCTTTTTTTTTTTCCTTTTCGTTCCCCCTTTTCCTCGGATGTTCAGTGAGGAGCTCCGTGTCTGGAGTGAGCAGTCCTTCTCTGGCAGACACCTGTACATCTCCTGTCAGGCCAGTCCATGGCAAAAGGTGGCTTTGGTCCCATCCTTGGATGGGAGTTGGGAACACAGTGACTCTGGGTAGAAGATTAGGCAGATGGTTTCATCTGGCAGCTCCCTTAATCTCATTACTGGAGCTGGTGGAAGTTTTTAATGTGATCTCTCTTTCCTTCTCTACCCTCACCCCATTCAAAATGCCTTGTCTCAAAAAAAAACCCCCAGACATGTTTCCTTAGTGGTTTCTTTGTTAGGAACAGATAAAAAAAATTTCTTAAAAAAAACTATTCCATTTTTATTTTTGGTGTCCTCTCCCTCTCTATTATTTAGCTCTGAAAAGGAGGAATTATTAGAGAAGAGGAAAAAGCAAAATTGGATGTTTTCTGGTCCTTGCTAAAAAAGATGGAGCTCTTTGGAAATAGCAGGGACGTGTTTCTGAAGACCGTAAGGCACCTCGTGTGCTCTTGCCCTGCTAGTAAACCCAAGCAAAAGCTGCAGTGATAGAGGTTTATTTAGGAATGTGGAAATCCAGCCCTGAGGGACACCAGAGTGTCCCACACTCAGAGGTCCTTGGTGGCTCCCAGACCTCTCCCAAACACTTTGCTCCTGCTATTCCTCATGCAGCTGCCTGTTTCCAACCAGCCAGGAAAGTGAACTCTCTCCCAAACTCCCCAGCCCATCACTCCCATCCTTCCCAGCTCGCTCCACACCTCCCTAGCTTGTTCTCCTGAGGGATTCTCATGAGATAAAACCCTTCAGGACCTCTCCTCCCCATCCATGCATCCATTCAGCAGCTCATTCCCTGCAGAGCAGAGACCAGCACAGTCCCAAAGCTCAGCCTGGCACCACACGTGGCCTGAGCCATCCCTGGCTCTCAGCTCCCAGAGCTGCTGAAAACCATCTCCAAGTGGGTTTGGAGGAGGAGTTGGAGCAATCACTCCAAGAGGCCGCTCTCATATTTTGAATATTTGAATTCATATTTTGACATGAACACAGGGAATGAAAAGGGGAATGTGCTCCCAGGTATGACCAAATGGACACCAAGTGGATTCCCAACAGGAAGAACAGAAGACCTCACTTAGGTGAAGGAACAAAAATGTGTTCCCTAAAAAATATAGGAGCAACTTATTACAAACGACTTATTACAAACATTGTAGGAGCACCAGTTATTGATGTTTGTTTTACATTGGGCCTTGCTGGGGGCTCCCTGGATGGGAGAAACTTTCTTGTAGCAGTTCTGTGCCAGGTAAAAGGAGATGCATGGGACTTTTTCAGTCTTCAGCTTCTTGTTTATTGTTATCTTATCTAAAGTTTTGCATTGCTGTACACATCAGGCTCAGCACGCTGGAAAAACACCTCAAAATGGCTCTAAAATGTACGGTTTCAAGGTCTTTTAAAGTTGTCTCATCCAATTAACTCTTAAAACGTACGTTATTTCTACTTATCATGAACACGGGGAAAGAAAAGGGGAACGTGCTCCCAAGTATGACCAAATGGAAACCAAGTGGATTCCCAACAGGAAGAACAGAAGACCACATTTAAGCGAAGGAATAAAAATGCATTCCCTAAAAAATGTGGGAGCTGCTCTGTTTTCTTCAATACTTCTCCTACAGAGTCTCAGCATGGATTCAGGAGCGATTGTCCCTCAGACATGCAGGGGACATGCTGTGCATCCATGGTCAGAATAGGACAACCACCTTATCCTGCATCACCAGCAACATCTTTTGGAGGTCAAACAAGGAGCCAGCATCCACAAACCCCACCTGAGCACAGTGTCATCCACTGGGGAGCAGAAATAAAGGCAGACAAACCCACGGGACAGGCAGTGTTGGGATATTTAGCTGGCCAGAGTGACCCCAAGAAGAGTTGGAAAGTCTCTTTTCCCAGCCCGGCGGTTGAAGAAGGAGTCAGAACTCTTCATTTCTTGGTCTCAAGGTTGTTTATTGTCTCTTATCTGTAAAATTATTTCAAACTCCAGCAGGACAGTTCCAGGCACTCTGACTGCCCCAGGGCAGTGTTATGTCTTCATACTAAAAACTACATGTTCAACATTTCCAATTACTTTCCAATACCTATCACCTGTGTTAGACAGTGAGCTTCTACTCTAAACCAATCCAAAAGTGCCACCATCACAGCAGAAGATGGAGGCCAAGAAGAAGAAGAAGGAGAAAGGCTGGACACACCCAGATCCCTCCATCTTGCCTCCTGAACCCCATACCAAAAACCCCAAAATCTACTTTTCCACCCCATGATAACTTCACTATCATTCTACCTAATTTGTCATGGCTTGCAGATCTTCATCTAAGGTTGGTAACTTGCTCCACGGGTCATAATCAAACCCACAGGGGCATTTTGGGCTCTGTGCCAGGGTCTCTGAGCCCCCTGGCAGGGGTCCTGGCCATCCTGGACAGCCAGAGGGATGCCCTGGGTTCCCACAAGGCAGCAGCACAGGTGTGGGGCTGCACATCCCATGCTGGGGTGAGTGAGTTACACTCCAACAGCACCCAGAGCAGCAGCAGCGTGGGCTGGGCATGGGCTGGGCATGGGCTGGGATGAACCAGCACCACAAACCCCACCCCAGCACAGTGTCATCCACTGGGGAGCAGAAGTACAGACAGACAAACCCACGGGACAGGCAGCAGCACGGGGCTGCGCATCCCATGCTGGGGTGGGTGAGTTACCCTCCAGCAGCACCCAGAGCAGCAGCAGCAGCATGGGCTGGGCACACACTGAGCATGACCTGGGATGGTTTGGGGTGAAAGCAAACCCACGGGAGGGTGCGCAGGGAAGGAGAGCTGTGTCCTGCAGCTCTCCACCTCCCGCCATCCGCCTGCTGCTGCGCTGGAAGGCGAGAGCTGCCTCCCCACCCCCTCTGCAGCAGAGCAGTGCAGAAGGCTGCAGGATCCTGCAGGGAGCCGCCGTGTTTAGCATGCAGGAGAGAGTGCAGAGCAAAGCCCTGTCTCGTGCCACGGAGCAGCCGGCCGGCAGCAGCAAATTGCAGCTGGAAGGAGCCGGGGCTTGGGGAATCCGCAGCCCCTCACTGCTGCTGCCCCTCCTCTTCACATTTAGCTTCTGGTTGCAAAGCAGGGATGGCGTTGGTGCCTGATCTACCCCTGCCTCAGTTTCCCTCTGCAAGAGAACGCCACCACCCATCTTGCCACGGCCCCAAACTGCAGGAGCAGCAGGGAGCTTCCATCCCTTCCCCTGCCAGCTTGCACTGGGCACGCACAACCCCAATGACAGTGGCAGCACCCAGGAACTCACAGGTGATCCCTAACAGCACCTGGGCACCCGTGGGTGATCCATCTCACCACCCAGGCACCCACAGATGATGTCTCTATACATCCACGGGTGATCCCTAACAGCACCTGGGCACCCACAGGTGATGTATCTAAACATTATCAGGTGATCCATAACAGCACCAGGTACCCATGGGTGATCCATCTCACCACCCAGGCACCCACAGGTGATGTCTTTATACATCCACAGGTGATCCCTAACAGCACCCAGGCATCCACGGATGTTCCATAACAGCACCCAGGCACCTACAGGTGATCTCTAACAACACCTGGGCACCCATGGGTGATCCATAACAGCACTCAGGCACCCACAGGTGATGTATCTAAACATTATCAGGTGATTCCTAACAGCACCTGGGCACCCATGTGTGATCCATAACAGCACCCAGGCACCCACAGGTGATGTATCTAAACATCATCAGGTGATCCATAACAGCACCAGGTACCCATGGGTGATCCATCCCAGCACCCAGGCACTCACAGGTGATCCCTAACAGCACCTGGGCACCCATGGGTGATCCATCTCACCACCCAGGCACCCACAGGTGATGTCTCTATACATCCACAGGTGATCCATAACATCCCAGGGTGATCCATCCACAGGTGGTGATCCCTAACAGCACACCCATGGGCACCCATGGGTGATCCATAACAGCACCCAGGCACCCACAGATGATGTATCTAAACATCATCAGGTGATCCACAGCAGCACCAGGCACCCACGGGTGATGTGTCCCAGCCAGCACCCACCCATGCCACAGCCCCACACTGAGCTCTCCTCCTCCCCTGCAGGCTGGGGCTCAGCCCCTCCAAGCCTTACCTGCCACCAGGGTCCCCTTCTCGTCCCTTCCTCACCGCCCTCCGCGGCCGCACCAGGGAGGGCAGTAAAGCAGGTGACAGCACACCAGCCCCAAGGACAGCCAGTCCCCGTTTGATGCCAGTGTCTCTGGTCAGCTCTGACCCCCTGCACCCACCTCCCCCCGAAAAGGACATGGAGAGCCCCTTCTCCCCCCACCCAGGACATTTCAAACCTGCCCCTTTCAAAAGAAGCTCTCGCCAAGGACCCAATTACAGCTCAGTGACTGAGGATGAAAAGCTGCTCTTGGAGCATCCTGTTTTCTCTTTATTTTTCCCCCTTTCAAGGCTCCTTTTCCCTCCCTTCTCATGAGGTTAAAGAGCTAAAGACCAACTCAGAGCCAGATAATAGAGTGACAGCTCCTCATAAAAAAGCAGCTGAAGCTTTGGAGAGAGCAGGCACACAGTGCATTAGGGATTTCTGTCGCAGCAGCTGGGAGTAACAGTGACCCTCTGAACTCAATTTGCTCCACGGCTTGAAAACCAAGGAAAGCCTTTGGACTGTCAAACTCCTCCTTTGGCTTCCAAGGGTGGCTGCAGACTCGGAGCGAGCTTTTGGGGCCCCAGTGTGCCCCTCACCCCACAGCAACTGCCCTTGATTCGTATCTGGGGCTGGAGGTGGCCTCCCAAACCCTGCAGGGATGTGGGATGTGGTGAAAAAGGGAGGGTAACACACGGGATGGGAGCGACACTGAGCTGTGGAGATGTGGATTTGTACATGACAAGGGCTCAACAGCCAGCCTGCCCCAGCCCAGCAAGAGCAGAGGGACAAGGGGGGGACATGTGAAAGGTTGGTGCTGCATGGGAAAAGCTCAGTGCTGCCGCACAAACCCATCGCTTTCCCCTCTGCCTTCCTCTTCTTCCTTCTTTCCTTTTTTTTTTTTTTTTAATGAGTAGAAAATTCTTCCCACTACGCATTAGCACCCAACGTAATGGTGCAAAGCATTTTTCATTTATCATCATAAGGCCAGTCAAACGAACCCCCTAATAACATAAATGCAAGAGGAAAGCTATTAGAGTTTATTTGTGCAGTGGCTTTGAACTCGTCCCCACTGCTCCACCAGTGTGACTGGAGGGGCTGGAGGGAGCTTGGATCTTCAGGACCTTTCATCCTCAGCGAGGCACAGCCTTTCCTTACAGAACACTGCAGCCCTGCACGTGTTGCTGTGTTGGCTGAATTATCAAAATACCTAAACACCTGAAGTAATCCACTGCAAACAGCCACTGAAAGTCCTCCAAAATAGGTTGGACAGGGCTTGGAGAAACCTGGTGTCGAAACTCAGGACATCCCTCTCAGCAACCATTCCCATCCTAGGGGAACATCCTAAGGACAAGAGGAAACAGCGTGAGGTTGCTCCAGAGGAGATTTAGGCTTGAGTTTAGGAAAATTTTAGGAAATTGAATTTGGGAAATTTTGAATTTAGGAAATTTTAGGAAAAATTTCTTTATGGCAAGGGATATCGAGCACTGGAACAGGCTGCCCAAGGAAGTGGTGGAGTCACACCATGGAGTAGGGGTTGAAAACATGTATGGTTGTGGCATTTGGGGACACGTTTGGTTGGAAGTTTTCTCACATGAGCCTCACCAACATATGTAGAGCTATTTCATGACACAGGTCTCCCAAAGCTGTACAATCTGGGGGTGGCAGAGGAGGAGGTCTGGGCACAGCAGAGATGCTCTGACAGTGCTGTGGGAATGGTTTGGGTATTACTTGGGTGGCCTCAAAGGTTTTTTCCAACCTGAACTATTCCATGATTCAGTGATCTTTCACTGCTGCCTTGCAGATCCACCCTCATCATTCCAGGTCTCTCCCCTCAGCACCTCCCCATGCCCAGGATCTCCCAGCATCACTTGTCCCAACAGCTCCCATCCTACACAGCCCTGTCCTGGAGAGCCGTGACAAAGCATTTAATTTTATACACAATAATTTCCTCATTAAGCCGAGATTAAATGCGTATTTCAAAACCTACGAGCGAGAGCAAACTGTTCAGTCTTATGCTTTATTAAACAAAAAAATCTTTGTGTGGAAAGAGGTTTGGTGCCAAATTACAGCCCTGCTGATGGGGCTGAGCTGTTCCCAAGCGTGTCAGGATGTGTGGTGCCAGCAGAACGGGGCTGCACTGCAGAGGGAAAGTGTGGCACCAGCCTGAAAAATTAGTTGAATCATTAAGAAGTTTATTTCACTCAACTTCAACAAATTGTCGTGTTTAGCAGACAGAAAACTTCCAGGGGAGGGATGTTACAAACCGGCAGGAGCCCCTGTGTGAGGGTAACCTTCCCTCCCTCACCAGGCTGCCCTTTGGAGCAGGGAAAATTCACATTTCACAGTACAGATGATACTAGGAAGAATCATCTTTTTTGTGGTGAGAGTGGTAAAACATGGGCACAGGTTTCCCAGAGAAGTGGTGAATTCTTCATGCTTGGAAAGACACAAGGTTAGGTTGGATGGGGCTTGGAGCTGCCTGTCCCCAGTGTGACTCCATGGATGGAACTTGGATCTTTAGGACCTTCTATCCAAAGTTATTCCTCAGTGAGCCAGAACCTCTCCTTACAGACCACTGCAACCCTGCACACGCTGCTGCGTTGCATGGATTGCCAGAACAAACACAGAAATACCTGAAATAAGCCATTGCAAAGGGCCACTGGGATGTGTGGGAGTGCCCAAGGCCAGGCTGGGCAGGGCTTGGAGCAGCCTGGGATAGTGAGGTGTCCCTGCCCATGGCAGGGGATGGAACAAAATAAGCTTTGAGGTTCCTTTCAACCCAAACTATTTTATGATGGGACACCAAGAAATCCAGTTATTCCAGGCGTGGATATAGGGGTGGAGTGCAGACCCACCCTGTGCTGTAGATGGGGACAGGGTGCCATCAGCGAAGCACACCTGGAGGCGTGGAGCAGCATTCCCTTAGCAAAGCCAGCAGGGAACACCAGGGATCAGGCCAGACCAGCCCAAAGCCATCAGCCACCTCCCCCTCAGCTCCCGCAGCCCTCCAAACCACAAAAACAGCCACTGATAAAACCCAGACGTGTTCCGAGAGCTGCACCCCTCCCTCCCAGTCCGCATTGGATCACAGACCCTGCCAAGGGCTGCCCTGTGCAGAGGTGCAGCAGGAGCCACGAGGGGTGGGAGGCAAAACTCAGGTGGAAAGAAGCTGACACGAGTTGAGAGAAAGGATCAGGGCTCGCAGGAAGGGGAGACAATAAAACCCAGCCAGGCAGACAGAGATTAATGAGTGTTTCCCAGATATGATAATTCCTGGACATCCATCAAATTTAATGTGCTCCTGGGCTGGTGAGAGGCACTGCAACTCTCTGACAGAGGGGAGGGGTCCTGGGGGGTTTGGTGGGACCCAGGCACGGCCAGCCCACCCCACAGCACCCCTGCCTGAGCCCGTGGGTGATGTATTTTCTATCAAAAACAGAAAATATATTGTGTGTTTGGGCCCCCCTGCAGCAGCACATCCAGCTGTCACAGCTGGGCACCGGTGACACATCCCTGAGGACACAACAGCCTGTTTTGGGAAGGTTTCTGTCAGTGTGTGCTCCCTGCCAAGGTGACACCACGTGGGGACACCTCTGTGGCACCCACAGCCCTGCTGCCACCAGCTCCTGCTCCACCACTGCCATGGCAATGCCAACCTGCATCCTCTGAGAGTGCCTGCTCAGCCTCCCGTGCTCCAGGGAGCAGCTGGGGGCAGGCTCAGCCCCCAGATCCCAGTGTTTAACACCAATCCAACACATGAGGCAGCCAGGGTTTAACTTCACCTTGGTTGGTGCCAGCACAAGCAAAGCAGCACACGCTTGTGGTTTCTCAGGCACAGCTGGAGGGGCAAATCCCTTATTCTCACTAGAATCCAAGGGAATAGGATTGTTTGCCCGAGTTATTTCAGACTGGGCCTGTTGATGCAGTCTCAGACTTCAGTGGGAGTCTTGATGCCATGATGCCATCTCCACGTTTGCATCCAAGCCCTGGAACCACCCCTGAGCTGCCACGGCCTGGCCTTGCTGCTTTAGAAAAGCTCCCACAAATCCCATGGGAAAGGAGACTCCCACATGCTTAAACCACTCAGTCATTGAACCCCAGACCGGTTTGGGTTGGGAGGGACCTTTCAGCTCATCTCATGCACCCCCTGCCATGGCAGGGACACCTCCCACTGTCCCAGGGTGCTCCCAGCCCCATCCAGCCTGGCCTTGGACATTCCAGGGATCCAGGGGCAGCCCCAGCTGCTCTGGGCACGCTGTGCCAGGGCCTGCCCACCCTCACAGGGAAGAATTTCTCCCCAATATCCATCTAAACCTCCTCTCCTTCAGTGAAGCAGATGGATCTGCTCCGGTGACCACCAGCCCTCCTGAGAGCCCTTGGCTGGTGACTGCAGCTCCTGCCCAGCTCTGCTCTCTGCTCCCAGGCAGAGCTGGAGCTCTGGAGCCAGGGAGCTCACCCTGCACTGCAGTCCCTGTCAGATCCCCACCAAGATTTGTGTGCTGTGCACAATTCCTTATTGACATTTAAAGGTCTTGGACAACCTGCCCTACACATCTTTGTTAGGGAGGATGGGAATGGCTTCACCCAAATCTGCTGCCTTAAAGTTCAGAGTCAAGTGTAAGATATTTTTGCCTGCAGCATGTCTGGGTGCTGTCACTGCCCGTGGGGTTTGCCATGGCCACCAAACCCTTGTGCTCCTGGGGCATTGATGCAGGAGGCTTGGAAAGGGAATCCAGTCCTTCCTTCACATGTGGAAACAACACTCTGGTCAGAGAGAGAGAAAGCTAGACAAACTTTCCCAGGAATTGGTCTGGGAAATTTTAGGGAGGCAGAGAGAAAGAATGGTAAACAAATGGTAAACTATCTGCAGTTTGTGTTTTGAACAAGTTGTTTTTCTTGTAAGATGTTTTACTAAAGGGTGTCTTCTTAATTAGGCAATCATATAAAATGTGTTGATTAAATGACCAATCAGGTCCCCAATCAGGTATAAAAGAAAGGGTTTCAATAAACTCAGGGCTTCTAGCCTCTTACCTTCTGACCCAGAGTCTGTGTCACCCATCCATTCCTGACTCCATGGTGACACAGAGCTGGGCACAGATGTGCCGTGTGGTTTGGACAAGTGAGGTGACCAGGATGGCAGCAAACCACCCAAAATCCTCATCCGGAGCAGGACACAACCAGCTGACATCCCCCACCCTGCCCAAAATGTGCAAGCATGGGACGTGGAGAGGCTGAAAGCCAAGGGAATGGGGTAACATCCCTGGGAAGCCCTTGTCCAAGCAAAGAGCCAGAAGGACAGACAGAGCAGTGTCTGGCAGGACACAGCCCATCCCTGTCCAAGGGAAGTGTTTGGGAAGGCACAGGGAAAAGCCTGAGGTTTCCTGCCTAGGGAACAGGGACTTCAGCCTTCAAGGAGGAAAGTAATTTTGGGTGAGAGCAGTGATGAAACGATCGAGCTCTCAAGCAGACGGAAAGCTGTGGAATATGGATAATGGACTTCAAAAGCCAGATTTCAAAAAATTCAGGAAGCTGGTAGATGGGTTCTCCTGGGAAAATAATCACAAAGAAGGGGAGAGCTGGCAGTTACTGAAAAGACTTTATTACACACACAATAGCAGTCTATCCCCGTGCAAAGGGAAGGTAGGAATCCTAGGAAGAGGCTGCTGTGGCTGAATTCTGAGCCATTCAATGACCTGGGAATAAAAAAGGAATCATGAAAAAAGTATGGAAACAAGGGCTAATAATTAGGAATGGGTATAACAGAGCCACAGTGGCATAGAGGGATAAAGTCAGCAGCACTTACATGCAAAACAAGTTTTAATTAGCAAGAGATATGAGAGGAGAATAAAAAGGCTCTCGGATTTGCTCAAATGAGAAGGGAAAGGAATGTTGGGTCCGTCACCAAGCAGTCAAGGAAAGCATGTGGCAGAGCTCCTCGGAGCTGTGTTTGGTTGTATCCATATAAAGGCAGGTGTGTGGCCAGCAGACAGCTCCAAAATTCATGTTAACAGGGAAATGGCTTTCAGACTGGATCAGGGGGGGAAGATGGGTTAAAAGAAAAAATTAAACTGGCAGAGATTGAGGAAAGTCTCTGGAGAGTGGTGAAAAATTGGGCAGAAATGTCACTGAGCCATCAGCGCTGCTCTTTGGGAGCTCGTGGAGGCCAGCAGCAAGGGCAAGAAATCTTCATATCTTTAAGTAAAAAAACCCAGGAGCTGTAGGCAATCAGCTCAGCTTCAATCACTGAGAAGATACTAAAACAAACGATGAAACTATCATAGCTTGTAAGGCCCAGGAATTTAATAAAGTGAGAAAAAAAACCCACATCCACCACCAACACGAGTTTGTCAAGAACAGATCATGTCAAACCAACCTAATTTCCGCCTTGACAGGATAACTAGACTTGGTGGATAAGAGGAAAGCTGTAGACATGATATACCTTGACTTTAATAAGGCTCCTGATGCCAGTCCCACGCGGCCCCTGCGAGGAAAGTTGAGGAAGCGCGGAGTGGATGTAATCGCCGAGGCTGGGGGCAGAGGGGAGGAGGGATAACAGCCTGTTGACAAAGCGCTCTCAAAGAGTGCTTATCTATTATTTACAACCATGCCAGGAGGCCAACCTACAGCAGGATTCCTCCGGGGTCTGTCCAGCCCTGCTCTCTCCAACATTTACATTTAACTGCTTGCGTTACAGAGCTGGGAGAGCGCTGATTTACATTTGTAGATGATGCTCAGCCAGGAGGAAAGGAAAGGGGATGGAGGGGTTCTGAGGGTAGGACCAGAATCTCAAATCTCTTCTGGAAATGAGCAATAGGAAATCCAAGATGGACAACCGTGACGTGATATGTCACATTCACATCCTCTGAAAAATCCCTTCGCCCAGGATTTTTCTCCTGGGAAGCTGAGAAGACTCAGAGAAAAAGGAAAACAATAATTATCTCATTTACTTCTGCGTTTTGCTCCTTTGGAATGTGGTTGCAGATTGCTTACCCACAGGTGATTGTTCCATTGGATTCTGGGGTGAGTTGTTTTCTCTCTTTGGCCAACTGGGGCCAAGCTGTGTCAGGGCTCTGGAAAGAGTCACGAGTTTTCATTATTATCTTTTTAGCATTCTGTAAGTATCCTATCTGTATTCTTCAGTATAGTTTAGTATACTGTTCTTTAACATAAGATAGTATTATAAAATAGTAAATTAGCCTTCTGAGAACATGGAATCAGATTCATCACTCCTTCCTTCGTCAGGCACTGCATGAATACAATAGTTATACACTCAGAAAACATTGAACACGTGGATAAAAAGGACAGAAAAACCTTAGGAACTGGGGTGTTAGAGCTCCCACAAATTATGGAGGATTCAACCAGGCTACAGAAGATGGCAAATCTTAACAGGAGTGCTGTAAAAAGCACAAAGGAGAATCGTTTTGCTCCACTTGGTTTAATGCAAGGGCTCAGCTGCAGAACTTCAGCCCGACCTGCACACCAGGCTCTCAGTAAGGCAAAGGTCAAGTCACTGCAACTTAACACGTTATCACCTCCCCACTGACCTGTGCTGACACTCTGTCTTCTTCCCCAGCACATCTGGCTGCCCTGAGCCTGCAGCTGGAGGTTCCCTTTCTTCTGAGATCAATCCACAGTGCGTTTGCCACAGTGCAAGACACACATCTCTAATCGATGTGGAGCAATTGATTGCACGTCCCAGCCGGGACGAGCCGGGCTGAATCCATGGAATAGCAATGAAACGGGTGAGAGAGGCAGACAACTCCAGAGAAAGATGAAAGGCACCAGGGTTTGCTTTGTCACTGAAAGAGAAGATGGAGTAAGAATTGACAACTCTCTTCCCTTACTGTAGGAGCATCGGGGAGTAGGAGACGAGAGATCTCTGCAGCCAGGGCTGGGAACTTGGGGTTTATTGCAAAGGGCCTGGGTGCAGGGCCCTGCTGGGAGCTGCCAGCCACAGCTCAGAGCAGGCCTGAGAGAAGAGAGGGGGAGAGAGGATGGGAGGGTGAGAGGGTAAGGGAGTAAAAAAGGTAAGAGAGTAAAAAGGGTAAGAGAGTGAGGTTCTCATTACAATACAATAAATCTTCTTCTGTGTTGAATATTCTGATTCTCACTAACCAATCTAGTACAAGATACAAATCCTATAACATTTACATACAGCCTATAAGAATCATTACATTACCATCCTGTGTTACATTTTCAACCCTAAAAACTCCTCTTTGGGCCCCTTCTGCCAAGCTGTAGGGTCTGCTCTGACCCTTGGGCCTGCCTGCAAGCAGAGGGTGTTGTTCCATCAAAAGGGGATTGCCTTCAGCCAGCCACACCATTGTTTTCCAGTTGTTCAGTAACTGAGGGATCTCAAAGCTTGCTTTCATTTCAATCTCGCTTATAGTTTCCATATTCTCAAAATCTTTTGCCAGGCCATCCTATTGATAAGGCTTTCCTGTTTCATCTTCCCCAACACCTCACATAAATATCACACAAAGCAGGGGAATGTTTGCACATCCTTTCAAAGAGACAGAAGAAAAAAAACACTAATTTGCAACAGGGGTTTTGTTTGGGAACTTGGAATAACTTTGAGGCTCACGAAGCCCCTGCAGAAGGACTCCATCACCAGAGGGCAGCTCAGTTGCCCGTGAAGCAGGTCCCACATGTGCCCAACTTCAGTGGAGGGTGAAATCAGCTGGGATCCAGCCAGTCCTAACCCCACAGAGGTCATTCATCACCAGACTGACATAGGAACCTCTCAGGGTCCACAAAACTGTTGCAGCAGCATAAAATCTGGACCACAGACAGTGGCAAGTAGAAGTCCTCTCTGTGGCATCCAGGAGATCCATCTGCAGATCCTCTCACCAGTGGGAGCCAGGGCTCCACTGCCTCAGACAGCATGACCCCACAAATCACAGCAAGACACACTCAGCACTTTTATTCTTTATTGTTACAGTTCAGACAGCTCCATTATTTATCCAGATTACTTATTCATGTTCCATTTCCAGGGACAACCTGCTTCAGTGGATAGAGCAATCATCGCCTCTCCCCTCCACTCTCCCCCAGCTCTTGCCCCACTTTTTGTGGTGTTTGGACACACCACTGTTTGTGTAAGAGCATTGGCTTTAACTAGAGAATAATTCCCCCCATTCCCAGGCCCTCTCTTGCACTGCTCAAGGGCTCTGACAAGGGGAGGATTGAAAAGGCACAGCCCAAAATGACAGCTAAGGCTCAGACAGTGACTGACAGAAGCACTGAACGTTTCCTGAGGCAACTCAATCAGAACAGGTTTTCTGGCCATCGTTAGAAACGAAACCAATTCAGACAAATATCACTCCTACCTGCAGGGACAGCAAGGGCTCATCATTAAGAGCACGGTGGCAGCTGGCCTGGATTAAACAGAGCTATCCAATGCATTTCCATATATCGCCCTCATTTCAAGGCTGCACCTCAGAGGGCACATGGAACCTCCATACAATGACATGGACCATCATTGCAATGATTTGAATGCTGAAAGGTTATCATGATTTGCTGTCTCCAAGCTTAGATCACACCCTTTGCTCTCAGGTCAGACCCCAGGAACAACTTTACCTCCCACACGAGTCCCCTTCAGCCATCCAGACCTGGGAATCACATCCTCCTTCTGTTGGAGGGCTCAGTTTCCTTGTCTGAAGCGCTGACATTAAAGTTTCACCCCCGTGAGAAAGCATTTAGAGGAGAAAAGTATTTCTAAGAGCAAAACATATTACTGCCAGAACTTGCGACTGCTCCTCTGCCAAGCCCCAGGTGGATCCTGCACCCCCAGGTACCACCGGCATCAGCTGAAACCCACATCTGCAACATCTGTCCTCTCCACCACACCTCCCCGTGGCACACACAGATTCCCCAGGAAAAAACACGGAGGTGAACGAAATTAAAAAACTCCTCAGAGCAGCTGAGCCAGCTCCCTAACACAATGCTGAACTCCTGTGAAATCGAGGCAGGGTTCTCCAAGGAGCGGTTCCAGGCAGAGCAGGCGCCTAACGAGGCTGCAGACAGCACTGCAGACGCACATTCCTGACAGACAGACAGCAGGGGCTGCACCCCACGGCACGGGGGCTGAGCACAGAGGAGGGAGCTGCCGGAGCCAACGGTGCTGAGCACAGAGGAGGGAGCTGCCGGAGCCAACGGTGCTGAACAGACTCAGGAAGGGAATCCTGGAAGGGTCTGAGATGAAAGGAAATTCAAAGCTTATCTCTGCCATGGCAGGGACACCTTCCACTGTCCCAGGCTGCTCCCAGCCCTGCCCAGCCTGGCCTTGGGCACTGCCAGAGATCCAGGATGGGCACCCTGTGCCAGGGCCTGCCCACCCTCACAGGGAACAATTCCCAATTCCCAATATCCCATCCAGCCCTGCCCTTTGGCAGTGGGAGCCATTCCCTGTGTCCTGTCCCTCCATGCCTTGTCCCCAGTCCCTCTGCAGCTCTCCTGGAGCCCCTTCAGGCCCTGCCAGGGGCTCTGAGCTCTCTCTGGACCATTCTCCTCTCCAGGTGAGCACCCCCAGCTCTCCCAGCCTGGCTCCAACCCTTGGAGCATCTCCTTGTCTGAGCCAGAAGCACTCTCAGCAATTTTTAGCCATTTTCTCAGTATTTCACCACTCTTACTTATATCTTTACTTATAAAAAACACAGGGCAAAAGCACAGATAGAATCATCCATCACAGATACGGATCAGAGACATCCTCACGTGGCCATCACTGACCTCCTGCCACCACCACCACTTCCAGTTCACCATCTTCCAGCAGACATCCATTTCCAGATCACTTGTAGGGCGCTCAAACAAGTGCAAAGTCCCAAGAAATCACATTCTGAGTGCATGAATACCCCCAGCTCCAACTTCCAGCCTCTCCTCTGAGCTGTCCTTTGAGGTGCAGAGCGGTGGCTGAGAGATGCTCTAATCACCGCATCTAATTTCAAACGGTGTGAGGACCATGTTATGCCTTGGGATAAATGGGGAGGGCTGCCATTGAAGTAAAAGAGAGCTAGACACTTCAGAGGCTGGAGTTTGGCCTCAAAAATAAAAAAAAAAAAGCCATAAAACTCAACTGTTAAAGTGCATTTAAAAACATAATAAAGCAGATTAGCAATCGAACCGAGCAGCTCGCTGGGGGACTGATAACTGGGGAGGGTTCTAGAGGCACATATAACCACTGAAAAAAGGCCAAAAAAGCCTTGTTTAGAGTAAAAATTACTTTTGATCCAAAAAAACCGGCATGGAAATGCAGTTTTCTCATGCATTTTCCATGAGAGAACAAGCCCAATCAGGCTTGTTTTAAGCAGAGATGCTGAAGCTCCCACCTGGAGTGTTCTGCGCTGGGAGGGACAGGAAATTGCCCGGTGACTCAGTGCATGATGTAGGCGACAACCTTGTGCCTCTCCTGGATGTTCAAAGCACTTTTGACTCATTCAGGGAGTCACTTGACCCAACCCCATCCCAACCTCCTCAACTGTGCAGTGCAGGAGCTGCAAAAGGAGCTCGCTCCTTCCCTAATCCTCCTGGAGTTGGGTCTTGGGAGTTTATTTAACATTAAAACATTAAAACAGCCATGAAGGAGACTTTTTAATCCTAAAACACGGAGTAGCCTCTGGGAGGAGTAAGCTTTAGGAATGGGCAGGGGGAAGGGGTGTGGGGAGGATGGTGAGGGCTCAGCCTTTGCCTTCCAAGAGTTTTTCGGCAATTCTCGATGCAAAAGCTTCTGAGACAGCGGCGTGCTGGGCTGCAGAGGCTGAAGCACTTGCTGCTGCAACTCCAAACCTCTCACCGCCTTCAGACCAAGGGATCAGCCCAGGGTTTGGCACCCACCAAGATTCCATGTGCCTGGAGGCCAGCAAGGGATGCGCCAGGGCCATCTCCTCCAATACCTCCTTCTGTCTCAGTCTCCTGAGCTCTTGGTTTGCAGAAATCCTCCTGCCCGAGGCTGCCCTGCTGAGCTTATTCCCAACCAGATTCAGTGGCTGGATTTTGTTCAGAAAAGTTGGAAAATAGAAGGTATCTCTTCTTGGAAGTTTGCACAGTGACCATCTTGCAAAGAATGGGCAGGCGGCTCATGCTCAACCCAAATTCCACGTGTATCAGTCCAAAACGTGGTTCAGGTTTGTTAACCCTTTAAAGCCTCTGTATGACTCAAAAACACATCCCTCACACCACCAAACCCCTTTATGGTATCAAAACCAGCATGTGACCAGTGTCAGAAGGTGCTCTCCATGCCAGGGTGGAGCTCAGTGCTTTGGGGAAATAGGGTGGGACACCTTTCTCCCATGGGACCTGATACCCCACCCATGCAGGGAAAAGGAGCAACCCCCATGCCCCTGTAGATCCCTTCCAGCTCAGGATATTCTGTGATTCCGTGATAACCACAATCAGGATCCCTGTCAAATCTTCCCAGCACAGTCTGGGTGGATTTTCCAAGCTGATCCCCCCACCCAGCACATGCCACGTTCACAGAGTGCTCAGCTCCCTCAAAACCTGGGGTGCTCAAGCCTTGTCACTCCAGCTGGGGTCGGGGAGACTGAAAACACAAGTGTATAATCCTCTCACGAGTTAATTAAAGCACCCATCCACCCTTCATTCAAACCATTAGCCATGGCTCTTTACAATTAATTATTTGGAACCAAATCAAACAAACAAAGGGAAGACCTGCGAAGAAGAGAGAAAGCCAAGCAGAGCCAGGGCTGGAGCAGGGCAATAGCAGGGCCCATCCCTGCCTTCCCAAAGTGAGGCACAACCCCTTTTAGCCAGCACAAGGGTTGCTAGAGGTGAGAACCCTGCTTGAAGTTTGGGTCTTACCTCGAGCTGCCTCTGTGACCTTGGGAAAACCTCCCTGTCCCTCCTTGCTCCACTGCCAGCCCCTCATGCCATGACCCATGGCTGAGCTGTTCCCTGCACACCCTCCTTTGCCCTTGAACTGTGAATAAACCACAAATAATTGATTTACACAGCACAAGAGCTCTTTGGTGAGGCACTTGGGTGGGCAGGAGCCAGCACGTCCAGCCCTGACCTAGCCCCAGCCCCAGGACTTGCAAAACATCTGCAGGACCTCAGATGAGCTGAGAACAGACCTTTCCACCTGCACAGGCAGCGTGGGAAGGGCTCCTGAATATTGCAGGGAGGGCAAGCAGCTCTGCTCCCGCTCCAGTGGAGGCTGTGTCCCCAGCTGGAGCTCTCTGCCCTAGTTTATCTCCTCTTTTCCATGATCTCCCTCCTCGCTGAAAGCTTCATTTCAGCGCAGGTATGCGAGGGGAGAAGGGGAGGTGGGGATCAGGGAACCATCCTTCCTTCTCTCCTCTGATTTCCCTTGCATTTCCTCCCCTCTCATGTGCTGCCACAGCTACGCTCTGTCTCTTATCCCCAGCCTCTGTCTCCTCCATGCCCTCTCTGCTCCCCATCAAGCCAGGGTTTAATGTCTTTCCATCTTTTCCTGGGTAAATTGCAGCGAGTCTGCCGGCTGCTCGGGTGGAACGCTCTGTTTTATATGCGCCATAAAGGGAGAGAACTCTGTAAACAATATTATTTTTAATAAAATCCAAGTCTTTGGCAGGCCAGCTGCTTTTGTGTCTGTCTTAATTTAATCAGACGATCAGCTCTCTCAAGCAGCAAGAGGGAATGAAAAGCATTAGCAAGGAATCAGGGAACTGGTGAGGAAGAGACATGATTTCCATCAAGAGCTTTCCAGCCCAGTGTGTTGCTATGAGAGCAGGACCAAGTTTTTGGGAAACAGATTCCCAAAACAACTTTGTCAAGGTGCAGGAAGGACATGGGCACACCTGGGCGTAACGCTCATCCTGCAGGGCTTGAAAAAGAGCTGCTCTGGGCTGTAAGAGCTGAAATGAGGGATGCAGGACTTTAGGCAGCTCTCCAAAATGCAGTTTATTGTATCCAAAATGCAGTTTATTGTATCCAAAATGCAGTTTATTCCATCCAAGAGGTTACAGCAGTCCAGGGTGGTGGGTGACAGAGCTGTGCCCACAGCTGTCAGCTCCAGCTGCAGGCAGGCCTGGAGACCCTTTGGTTTTGGTTACATTGCATTAGATACTTTTCTTTGGTGAGCATCTTAATACAGTAGAACCAATCTCTACCTTAACTATTATCTGTAGCCTATCATAACTACTGTAATTACCATATTCATGTTACTGTTCTCCAATCACTAAAAGTTAGCACATTACAGTTTAAGCTAGAAGTTGTTTTTCAGTTTTCTTGCAGTGGAAATTCTGAGACCTTTTTTCTACTTGCAGCATTTGCTGCCTTGTTTGCCTGTGCTCTCTTTCTGCTTGGTAAAAACATCTTCTTGTTTGGGGTGGGTTTATCCTTTGCTCTAAGCCATAAAAACCCCTTCTAACCAACACACCCTTTGCCTCCTTGGTTAGCCAGCAAGACTGGCTCAACAATTCTTTTTTTCTGTATCAAAACTTTCTTCCATCTCTATTCCTTCCTCAGACTCTACATTTAAAAATCTTTCTGCTAGGCATACATGTCTGTGAGACTTTCTTGTCACACTTTCATCCTTCCCAACACTGGGCCATGAATAAACCCAGACTTAAGGACACTTCCAGTCAGAGCAGACCACTGTGACGTGGGAAGGTGTCTGACACAGCCCACACTCCCTAGGATGGGAATTCTGCCCAATTTGGTGACCCCCAATGCTTGTATGCAGGTACAGCCACACAAGCCAGCATCCATCAGCTCCCTGTTCACAGCTGAAACCCAAACCAGCCCCGTTTGACAGGTCAAAATCCAAAATCAAATCAATACAATGATAGTACTAGGGATTAAATACTAAATTCTGCAAATATATCCCCAAAACCCAGTCAAGGCTGGATCCAAGTTGGATCCAGGGTAAAAGCTGCCTCCAAAGAGGGAAGGGGAGGGGATGGTGTTGGCAGCTGGAGCAAGGGGAGAAGGAGAGCAGCCCTGAGCAACCCCTGACACGCAGCATCATGAGCAGCAGCTGAGTTTGAAAGGTGTCACTCACAGACAGCCAAAACCTGGCAGAAACAGCTGATTTTGTGACACTTCTGTTCTTCAAGACCAAGCAACAGCCAGCGAGCATCTGCCGTGGGCAGACAGCTCCTTTCCTGCTCCAAAGCCTCTGAGCCAGCAGGCTCAACACTTGGCCATGATGTCCTCGGAGCCTAAACCATTCCAGATGTGATTCCTGCCTCCTTCTCAGAACTCTTTGGGGGATTTTTGGCAGCTAGAGCAGCTGTCCCTGGTATGGGACAGATCAAGGATTCCACTCTTCCACTCAAAGCCACAAATCCTCCAGAATAAAAATCCTCCAAAATTTGAAATAATAAAAACTAATTACAGACACAAAGTAAACCAATTAATTGATGTTTACTTGTTTACCCAGTCACCACAAAATTCTTAATAACTGAACATGTATTTTTAAGATCTTAAACTGTGCTAAGGCACAGCCATAAATATCCCCAGCAAAGCAAACATGGTGCTTTAGCACTGCAAAGGAACTAAAATTAGTATTTAATTACAAGAAATCGCTCGAAGTTCTTTTGCTACCATTAATCACTTTCAATTATGAATGTAATTATAAGTCATCTTTTCTCTTTGGGTGGTCGCTGCTGGGACCTGGAGCGGTGACCCTGTGCTCCAGAAGGGAGAACCCCACTTTGCTCACCAAATGACAGCTCCATGCTGGCTGTGCCAACGGGATGGATCAATTAGTGCCTGCACCAAGCTCCTGAGGAGCCAAGGGCATGCAAACAACACAAGGGTGAGGGGGAAACCGAGTTACTGCATCCCCTCTGCCTGCACTGATTGTGCACTACCCACCCGCGGCAGAATCAAAGCTACCCAGACAGAGAAATTGATGTGAAAAATCCTCAATGTCCTCAGATCATTAAAGGACGAGATGATAATGTTATCTCTTGCCACGAGGCAAATCAAAGCCTTGAGAGTTCCTTCCCTGCCCAGGGATGGTTGCAGCGGGGACACGTGCAGCTCACGCCGTGCAGGCAGTGGAGAGGAGCAGAGCAGCCAAAAACTGATCCCTCACCTCCTGGCTCTGCCCTCCCCCTCCACGCGGGCTGCACCAGGTCAGCACCACCTCCTGGCATTTAAAGATGGAGCATGCTCGCTTGTTGAAGATTGCAATGCAAGATGTTTTCAGTTACCACCTGTATGGCAGATTATCTTCTGTCAAGTGGGCAGTTTGCCTTATCTTTCCCTTTGAGTGACCACATTCACACCTCCCTGGGGAGGGGACATCTGCTGATAACAGCTATTGAATGTCACTGCATGGCTGATAAGAACTACAGCATCCCATTGGGAGATGTGAGCCCAGAGGGAGGAGCCAAGCATTCCTACCTGGATATAATCTGGAGATTCTGGAACACCAGCCAAACATTCCTGCCTGGATATAATCTGGAGATTCTGGAACACCAGCCAAACATTCCTGCCTGGATATAATCTGGAGATTCTGGAACACCAGCCAAGCATTCCTACCTGGATATAATCCAGAGGTTTTGAGACACCAGCACGGCTTCTCCACTGGATTCCCCAGAGGAACAGCAGCTGCCTCTCCTTCCACTGGTTCTTCAGAGGAGGAACACATCCTTCTCTACAGGATCCCTGCTCCAGCAGAACCACCCCTGACACTGCAGGAGGGCTGCAGCCACAATTCCAATGGCACTGCTGCCAACAGCCTGACCCACAGGTGTCAGGTTGGGTTCTGACTCTGGCAGTGTTGTTCTAGTGCACTGCATTGTTTATTTTATCCTTTTATTTTTTTTTCTTCCCTATTAAAGAACTGTTCCTGCTCCCATAATTTTGCCTGAGAGCCCCTTAATTTAAAATTTATAGCAATTCAGAGGGGTGGGGAGGATTTACATTCTCCATTTCAGGGGACGCTCCTGCCTTCCTTAGCAGGCTCCTGTCGTTCCAAACCAAGACATCACTGCAGAGGGGGTTTTCAGCTATGGATCAGTTCTCAGGGGAATCTACATCGGGAATCTGCGAAACGTAATTAAGAAAAGCAAATTCATTAGCCATAAGCGCTGATTTTTTTTTTCTTTTTTTCTGAAGGAGGTGGCACGTTTCTTCTGGGCAACATTCACATCAAAAATAAAAAGCTGCAAACTCCCTCTCTGCTCAGTGCTCAGCCTCCTTCATCAGCTCAGGCTTCGCTCAAAGAGTTTGGGATGTGGAATTCCAGCCCTGACTGCAGGCGGTCACTGAAATAAATCCTGAAGTGGAGGCAGCTGCTGGCAGAGCATCTCCAGCCTGGGACACCCCTGATAACCAGGACACTGCACCATGAACTGCTGCCTTGACTCCCCCAAATCCCCTCAGCCTCACAGCCTGATCCTGGCACTGCACAGCACCGGAGAGGACCAAAACACCCAAGACAACGTGGAAGATCAAATGGAAACGTTCCCCTTTGGTTCCCTTGGTACTTCTTCACAGGGAATGTGATTAGACTGCCCTTATCTTGGTGGGAACAGTTGTTAGCAATAATGAAATCATCCAGTCCTTTTCTTTTTGAAATCCAGCCATATCCTTTGGCTCCAGGAAACAGGGGCACTGACATGTGCTGTTTTCATAAAAAGCCACAAGACAACATATTCCATCAGAGCAAATTCCCTTCCCTCAAGTGAAGAGAGAAGGAGAGAGATTTCAAGGACAAGAAAAGTTTCAGCCAAAAGAAGGGGCTGAGCTGAACTTCTGCCCATCTGACACTTCCCAAGAAGTTGGCTCTTCACAATCTGAAGAAGTCTGGATGACGACAACCCTTGTTGCTTTGTCTCTCCCTTCTGCCTCAGCTCCTGCGAGGGGAACAGGAACTGTGCACTGAATTTCCATGCTGACACAAACTCCAAGAGGATGACTCTCTGTGAGGGAAAGCCCAGCCTCTGGAGGATGGACACTCCACTCCACACATTGGCCAAGATTCCAAGGAGGAATCACGCCAAAACCTCCACATGTTTCTCCCAACAGCTACTCGTGAGCTGCTCGGAGTCAGGACTACTCTTGCCAGGTCATAAACCAAGCCAAACTCATCCTCACCTCATCCCCTTGGACTCTTCCCCAGCCCAAACCCAAATTCCCTGGTGGGCCTTCCTCTCAGCCCAGAGGATGACAGAGGGCCACGCTGCCACCCGAGCGGACAGCACGCTGGGCTGTTGTGACTCAGCACCTGGATTACCCAGGCCCCATCCTGTGCTGCCTCCTAATTAGCAGGCAGGATTGCAGGATTTCAGCGTCCTCAGGTCCTTGGCTGAGTCCCCCCTTCCCTCTGCTCCTCACTTATTCTGTTCACTGAGCTAATTGCCGAGCGCCCGCACCCTGGGTGTCTGCTGCTGTTGGAGAAGATTAGTATTTTTACAGAGGGGGAAAAAAAAAAGATTATAAAAAAAGATTGTGTTTTTTAAAGCAGATGAAAGGAGAGCCCAAGGAGATGTGCATTTGACTCTCAAACATGCTCCTTCAAGTCTCCCTCAGCAGTACTTAAAGGCGTTTCCAAAGCAAGACTTTATGAATGCTAAATGAACCCGGCGCCTTGTTCCTCTGCCACAAGAAAAGAAAAAAAAAACTTATCTTTTATATACAACATTTCCTTTATGGCTGACACTGTGCATCACGCCTTGCTACCACTTCAGACACCGACGCTGACCTTCACAAAGTCACAGGGACACCAGGGGCTGCCTGGGCTGCAGGAACACACACTGGGCAGGGCTCAGGGAGCCTGGCTGGATCCAGGCAGGGTTCACCTGCTGCTTGCCAGGAAGGGAGAGGTGAGAGCACCCCAAAGGGGGAAACGTTCCAAGTCTTGCTTTCTGTCATTGTGATCTTGGATGGCCCAGCCAAGCTGGCGGTGCTGGTTGGTGTGTCACCCTCCAGAAGGGTTTCTGAGGATGCAGCTTGGTCAAGATGGGATGGGGAATGATGAACCAAGAGGGAAAGAGCAGCAGCCCAGCAAAGCAGACAGACACAGGAGAAAACACCCTCTGACTGTCCAGCCCTGAAAACCATCTGTACCAGCACCTCTACATCACCAAGGGGTGCTGGTGGGGTCCTCATTTGGGTGTCCAGCATCCAAACTCCCCTAATTTCAAAATGGACAAGGAAAAGCACATCAATGCATCCAAACAACTCTGGCCATCAGGGTGATCAAGTCAAGGCCACCCAACACCTCTTAATGGAGCAAACAGCCCAACCCAATGCCAGGACTGACCCCAACAGCCTCACTGCATGCATTTCCAGCAGAACCACCCTTCCCTACCTGTGAAATGGGGAACAAGTGCCTGAACTTCTCACAAAATGCTCTGAGAAGCTGGTCCATAGCTGCTCTAAGGAAATCACCCACCCAAAGGAAGTCTTGGGAGATTTAATTAGCTGCAGTCTGTGCTGTTTGAGCTTGTTAGGTGCTATATAATTGCTAAATATTATTATTATCTCTGCAGGTACAGCAGTTTGTTAGGATAATGATAGTGATTGACATTTCCCTGGCATCTTTCATCCCAACCAGATCCCATTTTACTCTATTATAAGACACTGTTCTGCCTTGACTCTCCATATGTCTCCAAACTGTCAACAGGATCATAACCAGCTCAGCTTTGCCAAAAGAAATACAGGCAAAGTGGCTCATGGAAGTTCATGGGATGCATCACAAGCTGAGCAACTTCAACTTCATGCTCAAGAACTCAAGTTGTACAGGTAGGTGTGGTGTAGACAGAGATCTATGTGCTCTACTTCAACATCAACAAGGAGCAAAGATGTAAGAAGTGGTCCTGGAAGCCACCACAGCACCCAAAAACTTCCCTTGTCCATCCCCATCCCCTTTTCCTGGCAAGCAGCAGTGGGTACCATAACCCGACCACCACCACAAAAAATATATCCCAGGGACAGCAAAGCAGAGGGGCCACCGAGTGATTAATGGGAGACTATCAGTTTGGGATAGGTCTCTAAATTCTCATTAAGTCAGGTGCTGAGGCATTGCACATTAATCCAGAACATTTCCCCTTCGGCCCAAACAAATAAATAACTCGTGTATAATTCAGGGAGAACTGGGTGGAGCCATCCCCCCCCCATCTCCGTCTCTTTCCAACTAACCAGTGAATAAAACATCGCCCACAAATCTATTAGGCTAATTTTAAATCCTGACAATTTAGCAGCACTTCAGCAAGATAAGAGCCATTTATTAAAAGCCACAGTTCATTAAGCCAAATGCTGCTGGCGTATTTACTCAGAGAAACGGGCCTGGGCTCGGCTCTCACCCAGACCAGAAGTCTCCAAAGGAGCAGGAGTGATCCTATTTCACCCAAGAAGAGAGGCCAGCATGAATCTTTGCTCTCCTTAAGCACACATAGGGCTGTGCATGCTTCCCATCAAGGGAACTGGGTGTCCGTGCTGCCTTCTCCCCTCTTGGATGAGCCCAGAGCAGAAATCATGGGAGGCTCTGGAGCTTTGGCACCCAGAGCTGTGAGAAGTCCCCACAGCTCACATGGGGCCATGGGACTGTTCCCAAAAGGATCAACACCCCAGTCTGGATCAAGATTTCACTGCTTTGGAGCCATTCCCGTTGGTGGCAAGCACAGATTGACTTTGGAGAGGGATGATTGCTTCCAACCACAAGCCAGGAGGGGGCTCCTGAAGAGGAACTGCTGCTTGCCAAAGGTACCAGATTGCACCCGGAGCTTTCCTTCCTCCAAGCTGCCTCTTGACATCCCTGCTGATGCCCTGTGCTGTGACCATGGCAGGGGGGGCTTTGGGACACACAACAAGGGCTGGAGGCTCCCAGGGCACTGGCAGGAAAGAGATGGACTCACCAATGGGAGCAGCCCTGCTCTCTGGAAATTGGGATTTTTGGGGTTTTTGTTAACCTTTACAAGGGATGAGATGGATGCTCCACCCAAACCAAGACACCGCAACCCATAAAGCCAGACTGTGCATGAGCCCACCTAAGATCCAGAAAACCTGCCCAGCAAAGGCGTGCCTGAGTACAGCCTGGCAGAGCCAGCTCTGTGCCAGCACGGATAAGTTTATTCCACATGGGGAACCACCCCTGACACTGCAGGAGGGCTGAGCCACAATTCCAATGGCACTGCTGCCAACACCCTGACCCACAGGGTGTCAGGTTGGGTTCTGACTCTGGCAGTGCTGTTTTAGTTACTGCATTGTTTATTTTATCCTTTTATTTTCTTCCCTATTAAAGAACTGTTATTCTTTGCTCCCATATTTTTGCCTGAGAGCCCCTTAATTTAAAATTTATAACAATTTGGAGGGTGGGGGTTTGCATTTTCCATTTCAGGGGAGGCTCCTGCCTTCTTTAGCACACACCTCTTTTCCAAACCAAAACAAACTGTTATTCCTGCTCCCATATTTCTGCCTGAGACCCCCTTCATTTAAAATTTATATCAATTTGGAGGGAGGGGGTTTCCATTTTCCATTTCAGGGGAGGCTCCTGCCTTCTTTAGCAGACACCTGGTTTTCCAAACCAGGACAAACCGTTTTCCTGCTCCCATGTCTTGGAACTAGAGGATTTCAAATTTAACCAATTCAGAGGATTGGAACATTTTCCACTTCAGAGGACCTGGAACACACCTGAACTTTCCAAACCAGGATTTTGGAACTTGGAACTAGAGGACTGGAACACGGAACTAGAGGACTGGAACATGGAACTAGAGGATTGGAACATGGAACTAGAGGACTGGAACATGGAACTGGAGGATGTTTAAGGCCCCTCGCCACCCAAGCCACCCCAGGATTCTGTGATCCTGTGGCTCAGGAGGGAGGAGTGGTGAGGGATGGAGCCGGCAGGGAGGGAGCGGAGCCAGCACCGTGCGAGGAGCCGGCGGCAGAGGGCAGTGCAGAAATCCCATCTGGCAGAGCCTGTGAGTGTAATTCATTCCAGCGGGAGACATCCAAGAGACTTTATCAAGTGCAATTGTCCCACTGAGCCTTTCACCTGCACACACTTGCAAGACAGTCTGGAGTGACTACAGAGTATCCCTTTACAGTCAGAGCTGAAAGGAGCATTATAAAGGTGAATTAACATTTTAAAAGAACGTAAAAAACCCAGAACTGTTCTAATGATGATTAATGGGAAGCTATAAGGGAGGCCGTGACCTCCTGGTGTCATTAAATGGATTGGCAGGTTTCTGAGCATTAATTATAAATAGCCACAGGAGTTTGAGTGCTTAGCAGAACGATGATAAATCCATGACACGGGGACAAGGAGCCAGGAGCATGGGGGAACACGTGTCTGTGTGTGCACACAGCTCAGCGTGCAAGGACACATGGGTGTGCACGTGTGTCACACACAGGAAAGGGGCACGAAGCCAAAGAAAGGTGGAAATGAGTCCGTCTGAGGATACTGCTGTGTTTGGGTGGAGAGAGAAATGGATAAATGATAAATTAGGCACTACCAGTCAATCACATTTTCTAAATGTTTTATATCCCAAAAGCTATAAAAGCAATATTCCTTTCTGGCCTTATTGGAGCCATTTCTGGAAGGCAATCACATCTGTTTCCTTGGGGATTTGAGCTGAACTGTGCCTTGGCTTTTTTTTTCCCCTTGCCTCTTTTTTTCCCCTCCCCTTTCTATTTACTCTCTAGCCTGTTACCAAAGCAGGGTCAGAGCATGCATACAAATAGGGAGGAGGAGTGAAAAACAAACAGCCCTAAACCAGCGATGAACAGACAAAAAGTGATTGCAAACTTCTCATGGCAGAGCCACAGCTCCAGTAATCATGGACCACACAAATTCTGGGTCAGGCAGCTCCCACATTGGCATTTCCCTTGCTTTAATGTGCATCATTCCACAATTCCACCGATATTGTGGATATCTGCATCCTGGGGCACTGCTGTGCATCACCTTGGATGTGCTGAGCCACCCAGCCTGCCCGGGATTTGCACAGTTCTTCTCTTCCAAGGTCCCTTGGAGAGACACTCATGGATTAAAGCCCAAATCCCTCTCTGCAGCCCACAGGGGCCCGGAGCTGCAGCCACAAAGGTACATTTGCTCCCTAAAGCAGAGGGTGGGTTCTTGCAGGAGTTCCTTGGGAAGAAAGGATCAGCAAACCATCAGAGCCTGCAGATGGAGGTGGGAATAAACGGGGGATGAATGGAGGGAGGACCTGAGGCTCGTTAATGAGCTCTGCCAGTGAACCACAGCGCCTGCAGAGGGGGAAGGCTCCTCTCGCTGCCAATGACAGGAACAAAAGGCTCTGGGTGAGGTGCCAAGGGGGCAGTCCCATCCCTGGGCATCCAGACACCCCCCTTAGCATTCAGGAGAGAGGCTGAGCTGGCGCAGCTCTGCACCAGCAGCCACATCCCATCCCCAGCTGAGACAGCAGCCCCAGCACCCAACCATGGAGCATTTCCACTGGGATTGGGATCCCCCTTTCCTCCAGCACCTCCCTGAACTGCTCTTTTATTTCTTTTTATTTCTGCCCAATCTATGGGGAAGCAAAAGCACAAGCCAACCCCCCCACACACACACACACACTAAAATTTAAAATATTCCTGTTTAGATTTAAGTCTCATTACCATGCTGGGCCCTCCTGTATTATTTCAACTGATTGGAATATGGTGGCAAAGGAATAAGTTCTCCATACAATTTTCTTCTGATCCTATTAGTTGCAATACAATTACAGTGAATACATCAATTCTTCGTCCCAGCAGCTCCTGGAAAGAGCCACCTATTAAAAGCTGGCTTATTAATGGAATTGTACTTCCAGGATTAATCGGGCCACGTTGGCCATTTCCATTTCTCACTCCACAAGTGCTTTTGTTTGCTTAATAGGCTGAAGTAACTTGAGAATGACACAACTTAGAGCTTCCCCATTTGCTCTGCATATCGCCAGCAAATTTAATATCACTTTCCTTGCCGGCATCTCTCTGGGATAAAACCTGGCACGTGCTGCCAAGGAAATCCACCCTGCAGGCTGGGGAGGGGTAGAAGGGGCTTTGGCAGAGCCAACAAGGGGAAATTCCTCATTGATCCAAGGCGTCAAACCCAAAGGGAAATGCCAACACCAAAACAATTTGCCAAAGCCTGCTGGATGAGAGCCACTGGGATGTCACCCCATGAGCAGTTCAAAAGCTTCCCAAAGCCCCTCAGAGCATCACCCCTGCCCAGTTTGATGTGGCCCTGCCCAATCCCAGCCACAGGAACCAGTCCCAGCATCATCCCTGCACTGCTTCCCAGCACAGATATTCCTGTGGCAGCAGAGCCACTGCATGTTGAAGCACAGTAATATAGTATGACTTTTCCCTTTAATGGAATTTTTCTAGCCCACTAGGAAAAAAAAAGACTCCATTAGCCATACTACAAAGGCTCCTACTTATTAGTATTTTAGAACAGCGGCAAAAACATTTCTTGAATCTAATTATTGCTGACAAATATGAAAATTGAAATCAAAGTTAAATTTTCAGCTACAGTGCCTCATTCGGCCGCGGCTCGCCCGCTCCCAACGATTGCATCAACACATTTATTCTGCTGAGCAGGCTCCCAGATTGGGGCCCCCCCTTTCCCCGCTGCCCACCCCTCCATCTTCACAGGCATTAGCTCTGACATATTCATCTCCACAGCCAGGCCACGGAACCAGCTTCATGTTTACCAGCTGTACGTGGCCGGCGGATCGGAGCGGGGCTTCCAGGGGCTGCAGAGGAAGGGATCAGAGCTTGCTGCTTGAAGAAAAACTTGCTGCTCTTTTTTTCCCCCCCTTCTTTTTTTTTTTTTTAATTTATTGCTATTTATTTCCAACTTCGCTGTCTCCCATCCCCTCCCAACCCGATCTCCAAAAGGGTGATTTTGATTTCCACCAAGATAGAGGATGTGGAAGGGGGGGGGAGAATGGAGAGAGGGGGGAAATAAGGGAAAAAAAAAAGCCTTGTCAACATATTTCCTTTCTCCTACCTCCCCCCAACATACTGTAAAAATCAATCCCCTTTGTCATTTTGCTCTGCTTGTGTGAATGTTTAATGGCTGTCGAGGGAGATAATGATTGCTGCTAGGAAATTCATTTCAGATTTGCTATTTATAAAGTACTTGGTGCTCAGGTGGGAAATTAACATAAGGAAGGGGGAAAGGGACCAAACCGGGGAAAAAAAGGCAGCAGGAGAGGAGGGATGAGATGCTGCAGGGCTGGTTGGAACGGGATGGAGCCCAAAGAGAATCTGCATCTGGTCCCAGCTCTCCTGGGGCAGAGGGAAAAGGTTTGCATGGAGCCAGGATGGCACTGCCAGGATGATCCCACCCGTGGATGCGAGAGATTATTCCCCAAGTGCCCACCCAGAGCAGCAGCCCCAGCAGCACCAATGGTCTGGGCCCCAGCTCCCCCTGCAGCCCCTCATCCCTTCGGATTGACCCCAAACCTCCTCTGAGACCCCTCTCCCCTCGAAGCCCCCCAACCTGTTGGATTTTTGAATCCCAAGGGAATTCCCATCTGCGGTCCAGCCAGACCCCGCAGCCCCAGCGCTGCCATTGAGTTGCTAATTCCTTGTCTCAGAAGTTGCTTTTCACTTTCTGATTTTTCAATAATAGGCTTGGTACGAATCCCTTAAGCTTCTGAAATAAGCTGAAAAACGCTTTTCCAGCCATTTACATAAACACAAGTGGATCAGAAGGAATAATCATAGTTTATGCATTATTTGGGGGCTTTGGAGATGGTTTCTAATGTGGTGTCAGGTTTTGAAGCCCAAAACATACAATGGGAAGCATTGACGTGCAGAAAAGCGGCACAAAAAGTAAACAATAAATAATACACGTTTTTTTCATGTTGTCTCCAGTGACAAGGCAGTTTTGGCTCTGCCACTACCCCGGCCTCTAATGGATCACGGATCCTGCTCCTCGCCAGCTTTGTTCCAAAAAGGGCCTCATTAAGAGAGATGTCACTCATCCTAAATCCAAATTCACCCCGTGCCAGCCAACCCTGCCGCTCTCCTGCGCCTTGGCCCGCTATCAAAAACCCCAGTGCTGGCTTTGGGAATTGACTTTGGAAAAGTAAAAGTCTAACGGAGGCACCCTCTGATCTCTAAATACCATCTGTCCTGTAGAAAGGGAATAAAAGCTAAAAACACCCAAACCAAGCCAGGAACCAAGTGCTATTCACCAGATAACTCCTCTAAGAGGGGGAAAAAGCCCCAAACACCAAAAACGGAAAGAGAATATTATGGCATTAATGAACCTTGCTTTGCTCTGTGGGCCTGTCAGGCTTCCAGTGAGGCGGGTCAGGTTTGGCTTTCAAACCAGTTCTTTAAATCAAGAATTCTGTTTCTAGTAAATGGAAACATTAGCAAAGGATCTGTTTTGAAGAAATAACAATACAAAATGGAACAAGGCTGGAGACTCCAGGCTCTTTGATACTGCTGGAACACGGCCTTTGGAGCTCTTTTTATATTTTTTTTTTTTAAATCACTTCACAACTTTGTACATAAAGCCTCAGCGAGCTCCGAAGAAAATGCTTCAAAAATCAATCCTTACTCTTCCCAGAATTTACTTTCACTGGGAATTTGCGATTGTTCTTTTTTTTTTTTTATTTCATTTTGGAATTAGAAAAACCTGAAGCATTCTGCTTCGTTTCTAATATTACACAATTTCCTGTGGCATTTCCCACTCCCTAGCAGCTGCTCTCTCTCTCTCCCACCATGAGTCACTGGAGGACATGAACCAGCCCTATGGACCGAGCATTTGTGGTTTTCTGAGCTCCTTTCCAAGCTAAATCGGGGTTTCCAGGATCAGCAGTGAGCAAGGAAAATACACCATCCCCTCAAGGCTGGGTTGGACGGGGCTTGGGGCAACCTGTGGTGTTCCTGCCATGGCAGGGGGTGAAATGCATCATGAAAGGGGAACTGGGGACAGCCAAAGGTGATACAGAGACTCCATCATCAGAAGGCATGAAAAGCACTTTATTTAGAAATCTACAGTTCTTATAGAAACAATGGTGGACCTAAGACCTGATTGGCCTTTAGGAATCTTCTCTCTCCTGTTGGTGAACTGTGAATAGCACACTCTGGAGAATCATATCTATAAACAGCAGTTACATAGAGAGAGATAATAATTGTTTTAATTCTTTCTCTGAGCTTTCTCACAGCTTCCCAGGAAAATCCTGGGACAGCTATGTCTCTCTCTGTTCACAGGATATGTGATTACCATGGGAATGAGATGAGATTTAAGCTCCTTTTCAACCCAAACTGTTCTGAGATCCTTTCCTGTAATTTCCAAAAAATCCCTGATGAGAACTTGTCATCATCCTTCCTCCAAGCCAGGCCCATGACCTGGTGTGAGCCACAGCATAGAGGCGACCCTTCCATCCACCTCCAGAGGGTCCTTGGGGCTGTGCTGGGACTTCCCAGTCTGGCAGCACCTCCATCCCCATGATCCCCGTGGGAAGGCAGAGGGTTCCATTCCATTCCTCTGACCACCAGGAATTCAGGCACAGTGGATGCCCAGAGTCCTGACCTGCCCATGCAGCTCCTCTGAAGCATTTCAGACTCAAGGCTCCTTTTTTTTTTTTTTTTTGACTGCCCTGATTAGCAAGCTAAGCATCACTGGGAGGTGGAGGAGGGGGGCAAGAATGCCAAGAACCAACCACCGTCTTCAGTGGGAACAGTCAACAGGACAAGGGGGCCAAGAGGTCAATTAATTTACAACAGCTTTCAGCGTTAGACATATTAACTGTTAAGCACATCAAAAATCCGTGCTCTGCCTCCTGGCAGCAGAGAGCAGAGCCTGGCCAGGCAGCACCTCTGATTTATTATTGACCACGAGCAAGGTGCCTGCTTGGGGAGGAGGAGCAGGGAGGGAGGTGGCAGCTCCTCCCAGCTGCCAGCCACGGCTCCAAATGTGCTGGGAGCACCAGGGATGCAATTCCTGCGGGATGCAGGGGTTGGGGCGCCCCAAGGGGTGCAAAGGGATCACTCCTTGTGATCCTGTTTTTTTGTAGAGTCACAGAATAGCTTGGGTTGGGAAGGGACCTTAAAGATCCTGTTATTCCATCCCTGCCATGTCAGGGACGCCTTCCACTGTCCCAGGCTGCTCCCAGCCCTGCCCAGCCTGGCCTTGGGCACTGCCAGGGATCCAGGATGGGCACCCTGTGCCAGGGCCTGCCCACCCTCACAGGGAACAATTCCCAATTCCCAATCTCCCATCCATCCCTGCTCTCTGGCACTGGGAGCCATTCCCTGTGTCCTGTCCCTCCATCCCTTGTCCCCAGTCCCTCTCCAGCTCTCCTGGAGCCCCTTCAGGCCCTGGCAGGGGCTCTGAGCCCTCCCTGGTGCCTTCTGCTCTCCAGGTGAGCACCCCCAGCTCTCCCAGTCTCTTTATTTTTCCTGTAAAAGCTTCTAAAGGCATGAAAAACCCATGTGTGGGTGCTGGCTGGCAACAGAAGACAGAAGCACGGCTTGGACTTCCACTACAAAATCCCCAAATCTGGCACCTGGCTCATTTTGGCTCCTGTTTGAAACCAAGAGCTCAACTCCAAGTCCAAGTCACAGCTCCAAGCTTTTGCCATGAACATCAGAGATGGATCAGGTTTGAGTCTAATGGGACGTTTGTCACTGCCCATCAAATGAGAATGACAGTAATGCTTAAAAAATCCCATTTCCCCTCTTTAAAGCTCTTGTCCCTTCAACTGGAGAACAAGCAAGGAAAGTTTTGCCCTTTCTTGCCACTGCTGAAGTTTGGGAAGCAAAGACAAACACAAATGAAGGTTTTTTACTGATCCCCATGGCCAAATATTTGCTCCTCACAAGGTTTTTCCCAGGCTGAGGAAAGCTGAAATTCACCTCCACTGTCTGACTGGAGCTTCCTGGGATGAGCTCTCCCCATCCACTCCTGGTTTATCACAGAAAACAGCAAGCCCTGCTCACTAACCTGACCTAGATCTGTCAAGTGATCAATTTCTTCCCCATGGGAAAAAAATAAAATGGGGGAGGAAATCACAATATAGGTATTTTTAAGTGAAAACTGCAAGAAAAATACACAAAGCAGACACTTCTAACATCAAATGCACTCATCCCAGGAGTAAGTTAAAGGAAGATGGAGAAACCACGAGCCAGGGTTACTGTTTGGTCAAAATTCCTGTGTGGAGAAAGGAGAATTAGCTTTTGTGAAACACAGGGATATCCCAAAACTGCCTGTAGCCTCCAGAGCCCCAGTCCTGCACAGAGGGACGGTCCCTAAGGATACCAGAGGAGGTTTTTTCCAAGCTCCCAGCTCCCACCTGATCCTCTCTGCTTATCAAACTGATATTTACCTCCTTCTGACCCGTGAAGCTCATCCCAAATGTGGAGAAGCTGGACACCATCCTGGGCTTCCATAGAATCCCCAAATCTGGCATTTTTGCTCATTTTGGCCCCTGTTAGAAGCCAAAAGTTCAACTCCAAGGCCGAGCTGCAGCTCCAAACCCTTACCATGAACACCTGAGATGGACAATCCTTCCCTCCTCGCATACCCACTGTAGGGGGCCACAGGCACCTTGCTCACGCGTGTTTCATGGCCAGGAAACAACTGCACATCCTGAAATTTGTCCTGAAATTACGGGACCCCACACATCTCCAGGCCACCAGTGGGGCTCCTAAACCTGGTGTAGCTACTGCACAAACCTACTCCAGCACCTCCTCGTGTGCTCTGAGGGAATTTATTACACACAACGGAGTTTCCATTTCACTTTGATTTTTTTTATCATTTTGATCAGGATTTTTATCATTGAGATCTCCCCACAATCACAGTGTAGAGCACCTACAACACCTTTACTCCTCCTTGTATCCTGCCAATCCTGTGCTGTGTAACCAGCTCAGCACAGGGAGGCTCCCAGGGAAGCAGCAGAATCCACACTTGTGTAGTGGGATGGAAAATAGGAAAATAAGGATAGTGTAGAAAGTATTCTTGCCCCTAAAGAGTTGCAGCTGGGTAATTATTAAAGATTAGGAGCAGGCCTGACTTTGACAGGCTGCAGGTGTACCAATGAGAAGAAGATGCCATAAAAGAGTGGGGTGGTGTTGAGAAAGGAACTGGAATGAATTGGTTACTTTGTGAAGAAGAAAGACTCAGTGCTCTGAGGAGCTGCCCACGAGAAACACCAGGAAGGTGTGAAACTCTTGTGGTAAGGAGACAACAGTGTGGAACCCCTGCAATAAGACGACAACACACTTGGAAACCCCACCTGCAGCTCCACCACCCAAACCAAAATCCCACCCCCTTCCCAGCGTTTTGGGCGCCTCCAGCGTTTTGCACAGCTCAGCTGCTTTCCAAAGGTCTTCTCAGGTTCCTGCTTGCTCTGATGCATCTTAAAAATGTGCCAATTAATGCCACGTGGTTCCTGATTTCCAGAGGTGCTGATTCCTCCTCAGCCCTGCTGGGAATCAACAGCAATGACAGATGTTCAGCCACGCTCCGAATCCAGCATCAAGCAGGCAGAGTGCATTCCCCTCCTTTTATGTACTGCATAGAACTGGGTTATCTAATCATGTAGGTATTGATTATTACTGTTATTACCTATTAAAAAGCTATTTTCTGCCGTTGGGGTGAATATCACGTTTTATTGACCTGTGTGATAACTATTAACCACATCTAATATTTTTCCTGAGGACCAATAAATCCGAGCATTCACAAAAAGATGTCGATACACGTAATTTTTCTTATGCACATTCATTAGTGCAATTACCTCCTGCACGAGCTGCCAGGAGGATTCCCCTCACCCCTCCACTGACAGAAAATTCTCACACGATTTTGGGGGTAGAATTTTTGGGGGGCATTTTTGGGGGATAGCATTTCTTGGGGGATAGGGGTTTTTGGGGGCAGCATTTTTTGGGGGCATCATTTTTTGGGAATAGCACTTTTGGGGATAGCATTTTTTGGGAGTAGCAGGCAGTTTCCCCTCACCCCTCCACTGAGAGAAAATTCTCACAGCATTTTGAGAGTAGCATTTTTGGGGGGTAGTATTTTTTGGGGACAGCATTTTTTGGGAACAGCTCTTTTGGGGACAGCATTTTTTGGGAGTAGCAGTTTTTGGGGACAGCAGTTTTTGGGCACAGAATTTTTTGGGGACAACATTTTTCAGGGATAGTGTTTTTGGGGACAGCATTTTTTGGGGACAGCATTTTTTGGGCACAGCATTTTTTGGGGATAGCATTTTTTTTTTTCATAGCCCCAACCCAGATCCCAAATCCTGCCCTTCCTAAGGGGAAGCACCCAGCCCCTCCCTCCTCCCTGTGGATGTGTCTCTGGGTCAGATCCAGCCTTTCCATCACACACCAGCACAGCCTGTCTCACTTTGAGAATTATCTGCATCCCAGCCACATCGAACGAGCGAATAATTCTTTCGGATGAGGAACACTCTGTGTAGGATGTTGACACATGCTATTATTTTACATACCTATTTCAGCTTGTATGCTTATTAGAATAAGGTCTTTATGCTAATTTGTAAATCAAATTCCCATAATTCTTGGCTTACTGATGCTAAAGGCCCAGCTAAATCTTCTATGACCTTTTAGCCCGGTTAATCCTTTTACGCGTGGCTGAGTGAAGAGTTTTCTTGTCTCTTCCACTCCTGAGTGCTGGGTGAGATTTTTGCCTCTTCCTTAAGAAATCCAGGTGGGCTCTGGGTCAAGGACATGGGGCACATGTGAGGACACCCCTTTGCTTTGAGCCAGGAGAGGGGGAAGGGAAAATCCTGCTGCCTGAGCCCTGTGTGAGGATATTTTGGATTTTCTTTGCTGCTATTTAAAAATCAAACGGAAGACACAGAGCAAACACAATGAGAGCTGTGTTGCCAAATTGCCACTCACTTCCCGAAGCCTGGGGCTATCCCAGCCCTCTGCAACCTCCCTTCTTCCCATCTCCTTTCCCAAGTTGTGGCTGGACATTTTCTGGCTCCATCCTTCTCCTTGTGTGTGGATGCAATGGACACCTGCAGCTCCTTCCCAAGGAAATGCCCCAGCCTCTCTCTCCAGCTCCAGCTCCCTTGGTGTCCAACCACCCTGCACATTCCAGGGCTCAGGGGGCTCCTTCCTGATGGACACAACCCTCAACAGCTCCCATTTTAGGGCCACAATTCCACAAATCCAACAAATCTACAGAATTTCCGCGAAAGTGAATCTGCAAAACTTGGAGGACCCGCAGATGTTCGCACAAATGTAGGTGGTCAAACAACTCTGAATTATCCCACTTCATGCTCCACTTTCCTTTCAAGCACACTCACAAACCACTTTTCTTATTGTTTGTTTGGCTGGAAATAGGGAAATGACCCAGAGGAGGACGAGCTGCTGCAGAGGGCAGCACGCATCTCTGGAGATATTTGGAGGAGGTTTGTGCCAATCACGGTTTTCTTGCATGACAATTATTTTCATGTTTTCAAATACAAGCCAGCTCCACTTTTGGACACCAAACAAAGGGGAAAACTTATGAATTCCAAAAACTGCTGTGATTAGCAGAAGAAATCATGAAGCAGAAGCACATTACTGCTGATTTTCAGCACTGCATACAAATATTACCTTGGGCTTGAATGAACCCAAATTTCTCAAAACTCTCTTTAGAAGTTTGTGCTAAAATAGAAAATCATTTGTAGGATATGTTTGAGGGGTTTTTTAAATGACTCTTAAATAAAATTATGCAAGAAAAAACTCCCAAGGGGACTTCTTTCCTTCCAACAATGCAGCAACTCCCAGCCCAAAAAAGGCCCCAACTTTTGGCTGCCAAAGGCTGCCCTGGGTAATTTTTCACCCAGTTCCCCACAGCTCTGCCCTGGGTCCTCCCCAGACCACAGAGTAACGTGGCTCCCTGCTTTCCCTCACTCCAGGAGTGACTCAGGGACTTCTGGCACCCACACCAGATTCCTGAAATGCAGGGAATTGGGGGATTTTGGGCTTAGGGAGTCAGCACATTCCTCCCCACTGCTCTGCTGCCCAGGAGAGTTATAAAAATAATAAATAAAGAAATAAAAAAACCCAACTACTTTTTGATCTGGAAGCTTTGATAGGAGCAAGGAGAGGAAGCAGGAAGGATAACCAGAGGCATGGAATCAGACTGCAAGGAAGCCAGGTGAGGAGCCCCAAAGCAAGCATTAAAAAATAATAAAATAACGAAATAATAAAACAAATGAAGCCTAAATTCCGAGCAGGAGAAGTGAGGAGGGAAAGGCGCAGCTTCATCCCTCTCCTGGGGAGCCTCGACCCTTCACAGCCGCCCGGGCTCCCTGCAGGGCTGGGAGCCGGGGAAGCCCCTGGGATGCAGGAACGCCGGGCGGGCAGCAGCAGCCCTGCGAGACGGAGAGCGGGAGGAAGGCGAAGAGGAGCGATGCCTCGGCACCGTGTGATGTGCATGTTAAGCAGCCTGTGCCGGTCGATACGGCACGGCGGGCTCTCCCCCCGCAGCAGCGGGCCCGGTTTGCCCAGCACAGAGAAGTTTGTGGTGGGAGACACCCAGTGAGCATCCCTGGGCACCCCGCAGCCCCCAGCCCCACACCCAGAGCCCGCCCAGCTCCTGCTGCAGCGCTCCCGGGCACACGGGGGACGAGGCTGGGCTGCTTTGGACATCCCCAGCCCTCCGTGGGCACCCGGGAGCAGCGCACGGGGAGCAGGATCCGGCTGTGGAGAAGGAGGTGCGTTCACCCCGCCGGGTGCATCCATCCTCAGGAGACCCCGGTTCCCCCCGGGTGCATCCGCCTCGCCCAGGAACACTCGCACCGCCCCGGGGCTGCATCCCTGCTCCAAGGAGCGCCTGCATCCCCTCCCGGGGGTGCATCCGTGTCCCCGGGAAGTGCCTGCATCCCGCCCCGGAGCCCCGCTCCAGGCACAGCAGCATCCCCCGGCGCATCCCCTGCGCATCCCGAGCTCCCGCGGCGGCCCGGGGCAGGATGCGGCTCCAGCCTCTCCTCCCGTGGAGGAAACCCCGCTCCCACAGCCCCTCCAGATGGCTGCGAGGAGCCTAACGCGAGCTGACAGGCTCGGCGCTCCCGGCCAGATGGGGCTGGCTCCCGCCGCCTCTTCCCCCCTCCTTTTCCCATCGCTTTTTGCTCTTTTTTTCCCCCTCGCACAGCCTCCCCCTCCTCCCAGCACCGTCCCCCGGCTGGGGGGAGGCAGCCGTGCTGATCCGGACAGGCTGGACCAGCACTTCCCAACTCCCAGCCCGGCGGGAGCGGGGCTGCACCGAGTTTTTCGGACGACCTTGCTGGAAAAGCAAAGGCGAGGGGGGAGCACGGAGGAACCCCGGTCCCCGCACCGTGCCCCCCGCCTGTTGGATCACAGATCGTGCCAGAATCGTGCCGGGATGGCAGAGTCCTTCTGCACCCGCAGAAATAACCGGGACGCCAGGGGAGCGGTGTCCCCCCCGCCGCCAGCCCGGTGCGCCGGGAATTCCTGCGCCGCACCCGCATCCGCATCCCCCGCAACTTCGCGGCGGGCTGGGGACCCTTTCCCAGCCCTGTCCCCGCTCTGGAGGGATCCCCATCCCCGCTCCGGGGGGATTCTCATCCCACAGCCCCCTCGGAGGGAGCTGCTGTGGGACCGCGCATCCTCCGCCCGCCCGGGCTGCGTCCCCCGCGGCGTTCCCTACCTTGGGGGAGGAGGAGCGCGGCCATCCCGGCGAAGATCACCCAAGAGACGGGGTGGTGCATTCTGGCCTGGGCCATGGTTTTCCTTCTCCTTCCCCACTCACTGCCGGGCGGGGAAAGGTTTAAAATCCAGCGTTTTCCCGGAGCAAAGCGCAGGAAGAGGGGCGGGGGGGGGGGGGTGGGGGGGAAGGAAAAAGGAAAGGGGAAAAAAAAAAAAAAAAAGGAAAAAAGCACCGAAGGGTGGGGGAGGGGGGGAAAAACCCAAAAGAAAAAAAAAAGGGGGGGAAGGGGGTCGGAAGGGGTTGCAGGTGCGAGGACAGGCGCTGCGTGCCCGCCGCTCCGGCCCGCACACGCCGCCCGGCTGCAACACGCCGCCGGCCGCGCACGCAGCCGCCCCCGCGCAGCACTCATTGGCTGCGGGGCCCCCCCGCGCCGGCACCCGCACCCTGCCGGCACCCGCACCCCCGCGGCAAAGACACCCCGAGAACCCCGCCGGCATCGGCACCCCCAATATCTGCACCCCCAACATCAGCATCCCCGGCATCTGCACCGCCTAACCCCACCAGCACCCGCACCCCCAGCATCTGCACCCCCGGCACCCGCACCCTGCCGGCACCCGCATCCCAGCGGCAAAGATACCCCGAGAACCCCGCCGGCATCGGCACCCCCAATATCTGCACCCCCAACATCTGCACCCCCGGCATCTGCACCGCCTGACGCCACCAGTACCCGCACCCCCAACATCTGCACCCCCGGCATGTGCATCCCCTAACCCCACCAGCACCCGCACCCCCAGCATCTGCACCCCCAGCACCCGCACCCTGGCGCCCCAGAGGCAAAGACACCCCGAGAACCCCGCCGGCTTTGGCACCCCCGACATCTGCAGCCCCGAACCCCACCAGCACCAGCACCCCCAGCACCTGCAGCCCGGCACCCCAGCAGCAAAGACACCCCGAGCACTCTGCGGGCATCTGCACCCCCGGCATCTGCACTGCCCTACCCCACCAGTATCCGCACCCCCGCGGCAAACACATCCCGAGCACCCCACAGGCATGTGCAACCCCAACATCTGCACCCCCAACATCTGCACCTGCACCCCCAGCACCCGCACCCGGCACCCCAGCGGCAAAGACACCCTGAGTACCCCGCCAGCATCTGCACCCCAATATCTGCACCCCCAACATCTGCAGCCCCGGCATCTTCACCATTGAACCCTACCAGCACCCGCGCCCCAGCAGCAAAGACACCCCGAGCACCCGCCGGCACCTGCACCCCCATTTCTGCACCCCCCTAAGCCCACAAGCATCCGGACCCTTGGCACCATCAGCACCCGCAGTCCCCAACTTCCCCCCGGCATCGACCCCCCCAAACTTCCCCCCCCGGGCATCTGCAGCCCCCTCACCCCACCAGGATCTTCACCTTCCCATCCCTCAGCACCCACTTCTCCCTCACTGTTGGCAGCTGCAGCCCCCGACTTCCCCCTCCATCTGCATCCCCCCTTCTCCAGCATCCCCCCAAACTCCCTGGCAGCCAGCACCCACATCCCCTGGGCATCTGCACCCCCTCCATCTGGATCTGCATCCTCCCAAAGCCCAGCATCCCCCCAAACTCCCTGGCTTCCAGTATCCCACCAGACTCCCCTGGTCATCTGCATCCCCCTAAATTCCCCCAGCATCTTCACCTCCCCACATTTCCCCTTTAGCGTTCACACCCCTGCTCCCTCACCCACGCACCCCCACAGCACCCTTGCAATCCCCCCCCAAAGCTCTTGCCCTCTGGGAAAGGGGGTGAATCCCTCCTGGAGCAGCTGCAGCGATGCTGTGACTCAGTTTCCCCACCTGCAGGGTGGTGGGAGGGATTCACACACACACCTCCCCCCGTGTCCCACCTGCCTGGCCCTAAATGAAGAGGGGAACCTGCTCCTGTGGGGCTGATCTCTGCAGGACAGCCCCTACAAGCCTCTTCCCCTTGTGCACCTAAACCCATGTGGAAGTGGCTCTAAAAGCAAATTTAATAAGGAAAAGCTGTTCAGTTTGGAGCAGAAAACTCCTTTCAGTCCAGATCAAGGGGGGTTTTCCATGCTGTAACCACGCTCATCTGATTCCTCACACCAAGCCCACCTCCTGCTCTGAGCAGCATCTGGGCCCCTTGGACCCAGCTCAGGATTGAACACACTCCTGTAATTTCAGCTCCTTGCCCAACCGCCGGTCCCTATTTCACAGCACCAGAAATAAAACAGGCTTCTCTCCAGTTCCGGATTCCCAAACCAAACACATCTGTACACACCTCAACCCAGCATCTAGAGCATGACACCCACATGCCCACACAGGAAAGGTTCTTGAAACAAAAACCTTAAATTATTCCAACCTTTGTCCAATAAAAAGAATATCTGAGGCTCAGAACCCCCAGAGACCCCTTTAAAACAACCTAAATAAAAACTATCACATTAAATATTATTTTCATAAGTGATAGGGATGTCTCATTTGATTGCTCGAGGTGACTCACAGCCCCTTCAAACAACATTATAGCCAGGAAAAAAATGACAAAGAGGAAAAAAAAATTAAAGATATTCTGGCTTTTTGTATTTATGCCTCCTCAGAGGCTTCCAAAAGTCTGAGCTGTTCACTTTGCAATTCAGAAGAAGACTTGGCTGCGAACTCTTGGAAATCCAGCTGTGTTTCGCTCTCTATCACCCAGGGACTCTCTGAGTCAGATCCAGGCCAGTCGTTGTGCTGCAGGAAGGTGACAAAGCACAGGTCCCTCTGCCCAAGCCTCATCCTCAGATCTGACAAGGATCCAAATGTCAGACACTGGGAGGGATTGGCAGCTCGGGCTGGGTGTTCCCACCTGCCCTGTTTGATGCCTGCACGTCCCTGCCACCAGCCAAAGGGTGACACTGTCCCCAGCCACAGACAGGATGCATTTACCCATCCTTGGCTGCTCCCCAGCACCTCCACTGCTGTGACCCACCAGTTTCCATGGGGAGTTGCCAAAAAGTGGCTCAGGCTGCTGCAGAGGGCTCTCAGCTCTCCTTCCTTTCCCCTCCCAAGGCTTGGTTCAACCCATGGACCCTGAGGAGCTCCTGTGGATCCACCACCACCTCCTGGCACCACCAGGAGCACCCCACACCCTGCCAGGGCCTCCAGCACCTCCCAGCTCATTGGGACAGGGAGAGCCAACGAGCACAGTGGCACTAAGGACCCAGTGGTGCAGCAGGACACTTCTCCAGAGGCAAATACGGAGTGTGGAGGATTTCATCCTGTCACGATGTCAGGGCTGGGAGTGTTCCTCCAGCACAATCCCACTGCTGCCCCAGCAACTGCCAGCTGATGGAAAACCCCTGGAGAGGGGGAAAGATTCCTAATCACATCCCATCTCAACCTCCCCACCATTCCACCTGCACAAATTGCCTACCGTGAGATGCCACACAGCAATTTTTACCAGTTTCCATGGGGAGTTGCCAAAAAGTGGCTCAGGCTGCTGCAGAGGGCTCTCAGCTCTCCTTCCTTTTCCCTCCCAAGGCTTGGTTCAACCCATGGACCAATAGGAGCCTGCTCTGATCCACATCTGGGCCTGGCACCAGGATTGAACACACCCCTGTACATTTCAGCCCTTGCCCAACCAGCACCTCCCAGCTTTCATTGCACCAGAAATAAAACAGGCTTCTCTCCAGTTCGGCACCCAAACCAAACCCATCTGTAGCAGGACCTTTCAAGAGGCAGCATCTAGAGCATGACACCCACATCCTGTCACACAGGAAAGGTTCTTGAAACAAAACCTTAAATTATTCCAACCTTTGTCCAATAAAAGAATATCTGAGGCTCAGAACCCCCAGAGACCCCTTTAAAACAACCTAAATAAAAACTATCACATTAAATATTATTTTCATAAGTGATAGGGATGTCTCATTTGATTGCTCGAGGTGACTGGCACAGCCCCCTTCAAACAACATTATAGCCAGGAAAAAAAAAAACAAAGAGGAAAAAAAAAAAAAAAAAGATATTCTGGTTTTTTTTATTTATGCCTCCTCAGAGGCTTCCAAAAGTCTGAGCTGTTCCTTTGCAATTCAGAAGAAGACTTGGCTGCGAACTCTTGGAAATCCAGCTGTGTTTGTGTTTCTGAGTCTCTCTATTGTGCTGCAGGAAGGTGACAAAGGACTCCCTCTGCCCAAGCCTCATCCTCAGATCTGACAAGGATCCAAATGTCAGACGCTGGGAGGATTGTGCAGCATTTTGGGTGTTCCCACCTGCCCTGTTTGATGCCTGCACGTCCAACTCCACAAGCCAAAGGGTGACACTGCCCCAGCCACAGACAGGATGCATTTACCCATCCTCACATGCTGACCCACCAGGATCCACTTTGGGGAAAAAAGTGGCTCAGGCACTGCAGAGGGCTTGGAAATTCCCTCCCAAGGCTTGGTCCAAAATATGGAAGGGGAGCCCTTCCACCACCACCTCCTGGCCCTCCATGAGCACCCCACACCCTTGCCAGGGCCTGCAGCACCTCCCAGCTCATTGGGACAGGGAGAGCCATTTTTTTTCAGCACAAAGGACCCAGGGTGCAGCAGGACACAAACACAGAGGCAACAAGTCTGGAGGATTTCAAAAAATCACGATGTGCTGCTTGGATGTTCATCCAACAATCCCACTGCTGCCCCAGCAACTGCCAGCTCCCCTGGAGAGGGGAAAGATTCCTAATCACATCCCATCTCAATAGACCCCACTTCCACCTGACAAATTGCCAGTGAGATGCCACACAACAAATTTCCAGTTTCCATGGGGAGTTGCCAAAAAAAGTGGCTCAGGCTGCTGCAGAGGGCTCTCAGCCTCCTTCCTTTCCCCCCCAAGGCTTGGTTCAACCCATGGACCCTGAGGAGCTCAGGATCCACCACCACCTCCTGGCACCACCAGGAGCACCCCCACACCCTGCCAGGGCCTCCAGCACCTCCCAGCTCATTGGGACAGGGAGAGCCAACGAGCACAGTGGCACTAAGGACCCAGTGGTGCAGCAGGACCCTTCTCCAGAGGCAAATACGGAGTGTGGAGGATTTCATCCTGTCACGATGTCAGGGCTGGGAGTGTTCCTCCAGCACAATCCCACTGCTGCCCCAGCAACTTGATGGAAAACCCCTGGAGAGGGGGAAAGATTCCTAATCCCATCCCATCTCAACCTCCCCACCATTCCACCTGTGCAAATTGCCTACCGTGAGATGCCACACAGCAATTTTTACCACCCTTGGCAAAGCTCCTTTGACCCCAGCTGGCCGAGCCAGCGACTGCGCTTGGAGCAGCTGGAAATGGTCAATTAGGTTGGTTTGGTTTATTACCAACACATTATGCTTTAAAAAGCACAACTTCCCTGCCTGTTTGCCTAAGCAGGGAGAGCAGTTTCTAAGTCAGCCCTACGCAGTCGCTGCTCTTCCTACAGATTTGCTCCATGCATTATTAATCCACACAGCGCCTGCTCTGAGCACGGATATTTACCAGTGCACCAGAACAGCTCTTAAGGAGCCTTTGGCTTGTGGCTTTGTGGAGCATCAACTTTTCATGTTGAGCAGCAGGTGATGTTCAACAGAATGCCTTGCAATAAATGCCTAATATCTCCATTACACTCGTCCGTATCTACGTGCTGGGCTGATAGGAACATGCAGATAGCAGGGCTGCACTCCTGAGATAGGGATGGGGGGAACAAGTTATTCATTGGAAATCTTATATAAATATATATTTATACCTGGTGTTAACCAGGGACACCATCCCTCCATGCAGAAGGCACCTCTCGGCAGAAATTCCTGCAAAATTTCTATGAAATTCAATTTTTTTCTGCCCCTAAATCTGAATAAAAGCCCCAAACACAGCACCTTGGCTAAAGTCTGCAGGGAAAAAAAAAAAAAATCCTGATGTGCTGCTTTGCAAGGAAACCTCTAACTGGCTCTAAAAGGAGCGCTGTGACCTTGCTGAGCAGCACTGCATAATTTTTAATAGACATTTTTTGCAGGAACTGACATACTCCCAGGCGTGGCTTTACTTGGCTAACATTTTTTCCAGAGGGAAATGCCATGTTTCATTGGATTTTTTTTCATCATCCCTCCATATACATCCCTATAATTACTGTATGCATTACAATAGCATTGGCGTGCCTTTGATAAGATCCTGGTTCCATTATGCTCCACTCCGTGTGTACACCCGGTAAAAACAGTCCCTCCCTTGAGCTCTTCAAGTCAAAATAGAGAAAGTAGAGGAAGGTGTTGAGACAAGAGCAAATTACTTCTCATTTTAGGGCTGGAAAAATAAGACTTGGGAAGGCTAAGCCACCGCACGAGGCCAGGGAGGGAATTTCCAGCTGTGTCACGAAGGGAACCAAAATCTCCCCTATTTTAAGGCTTGCAGTGCTCACCTGCTTCCCCATCTGAAATGACTTCTGCTCGTCAGTGCAAGGGGAGAGTTAAAACAAGGCTTCCACCACTCTGCCAGAAACACCAGCGGTGAATTATGCGCAAAATTTCCCTTTTTTCTTGACAATGGGCAGAATTTGTAAAGCTCCACACATAGCCCGGCCCACACAAAGGCATTCCAGCACCCCCGTGCCCTGGACACACAGAGCCAGACAGACTCGTGCCCACGGGTGCCCAGCCCTGCTCCTTTAATTACACCTCCCACGGGTGAGAAAGATAAGCCCAAACGGAGCAGCTGCATGAAGGGAGGAAGCCTATAAGTTATTCATAAGTTCAGGCTCAAGCTCCTCTCTTGCTTTCACTCCATGACACCTTCAAAACATATTATTCATCTATTTTTTTTTTTTTTCCCTCCTCTGGGAAGGGAGATGGTAATTGTAGTAAATATATCACTGCCAAGTCATCCCCGCAGCCTCTGAGGCGCGAGGGGCAGGGATCTGAGGCAGCAGATTTGGGATGCCTGGGATCCGTGAAGGGCATCCTCAGGCTGCTGAGCACTGGGGGAGAACCTCCACCCGCCCCCATCCCCTGCACCATCCCATCCTTCAGGATAAAAACCCCACAATGCCCTTTTGTCAGGACCCAGCACATCCCTCTGGCTGTCCTGAGCAGCCCAGACCCTGCCAGGGGGCTCAGAGACCCTGGCACAGAGCCCAGAACACCTGTGGGTTTGATTATGACCCATGGAGCAAGTTACCAACCTCAGATGAAGATCAGCAAGCCACAACAGTTTAAGTAGAGTAATAGTGAAGTTATCACGGGGTGAAAAAGCAGATTTTGGGGTTTTTGGTATGGAGGTTCAGGTGCTGGGCATGTCCAGCCTTTCTCCTTCTTCTTCTTCTTCTTGGCCTCCATCTTCTGCTGTGATGGTGGCACTTTTGAACTGGTTTAGAGTAGAAGCTCACTGTCTAACACAGGTGATGGGTATTGGAAAGTAATTGTAAATATTGTACACGTAGTTTTTAGTATAAAGATATAACACCGCCCCGGGGCAGGCAGGGTGCCTGGAACTGTCTTGCTGAGCTGACCTTGGCAGGGCAGGAGAAAATTTTTAATAGATAAAATAAACAACCCTGAGACTGAGAAATGAAGAGCTCTGACTCCTTCTTCAAGTGCCGGGCTGGGAAAAGAGACTTTCCAACTTTTCTTGTGGTCACTGTGACCAGCGAGAGACCCCGACACCCACTGAGCACCTGCAAGTTGCTCACAGGACTTTTCCCAGCTGAGCTCAGACTGGGACACTAAGTCCCTCAGGGTGCTGCACACCATTTTCATCCCATCCTGGTGGCATTTGAGTCAATTTTTGGCTGTTTCTGGCTGACAAATAAAGAAAAAGCCACTGAGCACTGGGGGAGAACCCCCATCCCCTCATCCATCCCATCCTTATGGATAAAACCCCCACAATGCCCACTCTGCACCTGCAAGTTGTTCCCAAGACTTTTCCCAGCAGAGCTCGGGCTGGGACACCGACTCCCTCAGGATGCTGCACACCATTTTCATCCCGTCCTGGTGGCATTTGAGTCAATTTTTGGCTGTTTCTGGCTGACAAATAAAAAAAAAAGCCACTGAGCACTGGGGGAACTGGGGGAGAACCACCACCCACCCCCATCCCCTCATCCATCCCATCCTTCAGGATAAAAACCTCACTGAGCACCTGCAAGTTGTTCCCAAGACTTTTCCCAGCAGAGCTCAGACTGGGACGCCGACTCCCTCAGGATGCTTCACGCCATTTTCATCCCATCCTGGTGGCATTTGGGTCAATTTTTGGCTGTTTCTGGCTGACAACAAATAAAAAAAAAAAAGCCCCTCTCACCAGCATCCCTGCCTGCAGAGAGCCTTTGGAAGCAAGAGCCACAGCTCAGAGGTTTTGTTTGCCCTCTCAAGGCTGCTCCAGACAGAATAATGCTCCTGCCAACTGAAGCAGCTCTCCTTGAGCTCGAGAGGTTAGTTTTTCTGAATGCAGCGACACGGATCCTCGTCTGGGCCCCATGGCACAGAGGATTTGTTGTATTCCAGTGCAAAAATAACCCTGAAAGCAACAGCTATGGCCCCACCAGGGAGGGGAGGGCTCCAGCATCAGTGCAAGGCGCCTGGGAGGGGAGAGAGACACGGGGGCATGGATTTTATTTGTCCTCGATTCCCAGGGAGGTCATTTACTGCAGTGCCCCTGGCACTTCCCCAGCCCTTTTCTAGCACATTTGATTCTTGTGAGTTTTCTTAATCTCATCTCCTTCATTGGTTATTGCTCTTTCAGTGCTGAACTCAGCAAGATCGCCTGTGTTTAGAGAAAGATTAGCGCTGAGTACATTAAACACGGTAATGCCACGTCCTGTAGGGCACCAGGTCAGTGCCCCAGCTCCACAGCACCTTCCCAAAGCCCAGCCCTCTGCCTGAGGCTGCTTTCAGCCACGTCTGCAGCACCTCTGGCATCCCAGCACCTTGGGAGATAACACCCCAGCAGCTCCAGCACTGAGCCCACCTTGTTTCCCCTTCAAATTGAAGCCGGAGTTGGACTTGGTGGGATCACCCCACCCCAGCTGGGAGATGGTAATGTAAATATATCAAATTGATATAAATATATCAAATTGATATAAATATATCAAATACTTATAAAAATATAAGTAAATATATCAAATTGAAGCTGGAGTTGGACTTGGTGGGATCTCCCCACCCAATCTGGGACATTCTGTGACTGTTTGATGGTAAAGTGGTGAGGGGCAGCGTGTTTTTCACAGCAGAAGAAGCAGAAAGAAGGGGTGGATGGAGAAGGGTTGGGTCTCCCACCTGGACACGAGACAGCAGCATGCAAGAGCCACCCAGAACCCTGCCAGGCTGAGTGCCCCCAAACACCTCAAATCTGCAAGCTCAGAGGCGGCAGTGCTCTGCATCCCTGCAGGAGGGCAATGCCCACAGTGCCCTGCCCTTACCCAGTGCACAAGGATGGGGCATCTGCATTACCCAGGGAAATGTTATTTTCCAGGAAATGTTATCCTCTACACAAAATTCCAGGTTTCAAGCAACACAGCAGCAAACCAAGGCGGTAAGAGCCTCTGGAGAGCTGCTCAGTGGCCATGCTCTGCTTGGTCTCATTATTTCCTCCTTTCATTCCCTTCCATCAAACAAACCATTTTTCTCTGTGTTCCAAAGATGTTGCAGGGATGCTTCCCAGCACCCACCCCGAGCTGGGGCCCGTGCTGCCATCAGTCCCCATCCCAACTGGACTCTTATCGTGGCTCACCACCTCCTCTCCCTGCTTTCCAGCTGATTAAAAGTCTGTTTACCTACGGATTACAAGGAGGCAACAAGTCCACGTGGGAAGAGGCACCGCTGCACGGGCAAAGTCTCTGCAAACAGATGGCTCGAGGAGATAGTGGCTGTTTGCTGCCTGTGTGTGCTGCTGGGCTTGGGGGTGACACAGCCCTGGCACATCCCTGCCTTCCCTTCCCCTTTGTTCCCCTCCTCAAGCTCCCTCTGTGACTTGGGGAATGAAGACAAAGGCTCTGCCAGCTGCCCAAGTCTGTCCTGGAAGGTGTTGGAAGATGTACTCGCCCTCAAATTTTTGCATTTCTAATTATCTCTTCCAAACTGACAATGGGATATTAAATTTTGGGGGAAAACTCTTTTACAGCTCTTTTCCAGCTCCTCTGGAGCTTGAGGTCACACTGAGGTGGCTCAGCAGTGACCCACCACACCAATAAAGAAACCTGCAGGCACCTTGATGTCTCAGATAATCCCACCTTGAGAGAGCTCTTTGGAAGCTGGGAACAGCCAGAAAGCCACCAGAAATTATTTATTGATGAATATTCTGAGCTCTGGAAGGTGCAGCAGTGGAAACACCTTTGCTGCAGTGCTCAAAGGCACCCAGCATCTGCCCTGCTCCCTGGGGCTGGAGTGACACCACCAAAAGCAGCACCAGTCAACCCCTGGCAGGTCTCAAACACCCCATCCTTTGTACTCCGGATGAAGGGGAAAATAAACACGCACGTTACAAAACACTGGCTGTGATGAAAGCACCATTTGAGACCCTGCAGACTGTCTAGGGATTTTTTTTCCCATCTAATTCACATCTCCCACTCTCCATCTGCCAAAAGAGAGAGGCAGGTAAACCCTGGGAGGAACGGGATTCGTATTCCCCGAATAACCCTCATTTGCAATTTTAGCTTCTCCCGCTCATCCTGCCACCCCAAACTAATTGCATTCCCCACACCCTCCTCCTCCTTCTCCCCCATCCCAAGCTTTAAAAGCCCGTGGTGTTATACAGCAGGCTCAAAGCACGTTCAAGATTAGTCCTGCAACCTGCCTGGCAGAGCTAGAAAATTGAATGTGGTAGGGAAAAAAGGGGGGAAAAAGGAAAAAAAAAAAAAACCAGAAAAAAGAAAGAGTCAACTCTTGTCAGGAGTGTGGTAGTACAAGGAAGTAATTTTTCTCTCCCCATTTCAGCTGGACGTTGCTGTTTGTGTCTGCTGAATCCTTTCTTCTCCACTGTGCAGCTGTAGCATTGGAAAATTGGAGAGGGGAGGCACGGTGGCGAAGGCAATAGCAATTGAAATTGGATCCTATTGAATTTTCAATAGGACACCAAAATATATCCATATTTCAGCGTGAGATTGCATGGACGTGGAAGTCAACAGTGGAATCTGTGAACGGTCGTTTGGAATAATTACAGTGGGGGGAAATCATCAGAATAATGAGCAGTTGCTCCCAGAATATTCAGGGAAATGAAATGCTGACTGCTGTTTATTAAACAGGGCTTTATTTCCAGTTTAGGGTGTTTGGGATGGAATTAGATGGCAAACACACAGCATCACTGAATGACTGGGAAAACCTGGGATCACTGATGCTGCTCCAACTGCCTCATTCATCCCCTCCAGCCCTTCTCTCTTTCTGCCTTTCCCTGTGGTTTCCTCACCCTTCCATTCCCTCCCAGCCACAGCAGCCTCTGCAAGGGGCTGTCAGAGATAAAAAGATGGTTCCTGCCCTCCAGTCCCCATGAACACCAAGGGACACCAGTGCAGCCAGCAGGAACACAGGACAGTGAGCTGGGATGGCACTGAGAAAGCCAGGAACCAGAGGGTCACCCCTTAGCAGCTGGAATTTTCAAAAGATTTCAAGTTTTAGGTGTTTTTTTTTTTCCCCTCCAATATCCTCAGGAAGATGCTGCACAGCCCACCCACACCCCCACGCCTCCAACACTGCCTGGCACACATTTAACTTATTGTTTTCTTTAACAAGACCATAAAAAAATAAAAAAATAAAAAAGCCTCTGCGGCACAGCAGAGAGCCCGAGCACAACTACCAGGTTTGAAATATCCACTTGAAAAATTAGCAGGAAGAGCACACATTTATATGAAAAACAGGCAGATTCTGAAAACTTGCATTTGGGGAAAGATCCTAATGTGTCACCTAACGGACATTTTGTGACACGTGCTTTGTGAAATAGAAAATAAAGGATCAAAAAAGCCATGGAAGCCTCAGGAAGGCAGAGCCCAGAGCTCGCTGGGGGTTGTTCCTGCTGTCCCCACATCCCAGGGGGATTTGAATGAGGATGTTGAATTTGGAGACCAAAAGGAGGAGCAGGAGGCCACTGGGGATGGGAGATGGGGAGCACTGGGTCCTCATCATTCTCCCCCTCCTCCCAGCTCTTCCCCAGCTGTTCATGCCTCCTCCCAGCACCAGGATCAGCTGAGGAAGGAGACATGAAGTTTTAAGGAGATGGAAGTGCCTGTGTGTATATGCACATGATTTAGACATCTCAAAAGATTTCACACTGTATTTCACATAATTCACATTTCTAAGCTTCTCCCTTTGCAATGCAGGAGGTGAGCATAAATGAGACAGGTCAAAAGCCTTATAAGCTTTGAAACAGCTCCAGGTTTTCAAAATCATATTTAAAATCTTCCAGTTCTGGATGGAGCAGGGCTACCTAATGCCAGCCAGATGAAACCAGGGGCTCCCAAAACCCCACTGTGCGGGCACTTCACACCTCACAGCCAGAGGATAAACCACCCTCGGTGCTTTGACAAGTGCTCTGTGCCCTCCAGGCACACATCATCCTGCAAACAGAAAACCTCAAACCTGGAGAAAACCAAAAGCAAAAACAAGGTACCTCAGAGACGTCTCCTCCTCGACGTGATGCAGCATCCAGCGTGGCCAGGAGAGCTGGGGAGGCTTCAAATCAGCCATGTCCTGCCTGCAAGGAGAAAAGGATGCTCATCCCGCACAAAATGCAGAGATTTTTACTGTTTCTTGCTGTTTTAGTCACTGGGGGAACCAATAAAACTATTTTGCACTATTTTTTATGAGTGTAACAGAGTGGCCAAAGGATTCACACAGGAACCGTCCCTGTGGCACAGAATCCAGAGCTGGGAAATGCAAGAAGCTCCACAGCAGTTTTGGGGGGCTGATTTAGGGGTAACACTGTCTGCACTGAGCACCCCCAGCTCCCACCAGGATTTGTGCACAGGGATGCAGGAGGAGTGCCTGGTGTAAGACAGGGACAGAGCAGGGAACCCTGGCTGTGCCCCAGCAAAAACAGGGCCCAAAGCAATTCTATCCATTGGGTAAAAAAGACAGACTGATTATAAATGTATAGACCATAAAATAGCACCAGAGATCTTTGGGAGCTCTGCCACATCCCTCCATCCTCGCTCACAATATCCCTTCACACTCTGCAATTCACCGGCCTCTGTTTCTCTGCACCACCCCTGCTCTGCAGCAAAGCCAACTTCCGGCACTGGGAGAGAAAAAAAACAACTAAAAATCCCACAACAAAGCAAGGATCCAACACCATAAAAATAAATTAAAACCCCTAGAGGACACTGAGGAGAGTTGTGGCTTCTTTTACTGCATTTTCCAAGGTGCTGTTTAAACACAGACGGGAAGGTGCATAAATACATCAGCTCAGCCCTCTGGCCTGCAGAAGTGTTGGCAGAGCACAGAGAGCACCAGGAGCTGGGATAATTATATTTCTGTCTCACTCCAGCCAGCACAGCCGCAGCCCTGCCTGGGATCTGCCCCTCCAGCCCCACACAGGGGATCCCAGCACTGACCTGCTCCATGCTGGACAGGGGGAGGAGAAATGACTGCTCAAGATGATATCAAACTGCCTTCCCAGATCGCCCACTCCTGTGCAAAAAGGGTCAGGACTGAGTTATCCTGGCCCTCATGGCTCCAAAGTGTGGGTTTTTTTAAAACATCACAGAATCACAGAATCACTGGGTTGGAAGAGACCTTCAAGATCACTGAGTTCAACACATCCCAAACCCCTCAACTCAACCCTGGCCCCCAGAGCCACATCCAGGCTTTGTTAAACACACCCAGGGATGGCGACTCCACCACCTCCCTGGGCAGAACATTCCAGAACTTTATCACTCTTTCTGGAAAAATCTTCTTCCTGCTATCCAGCCTGTGTTTCCCTTGGTGCAGCTCGAGGCTGTGTGCTCTGGCTGTGTCAGTGCTGCTGGAGACAGAGCCCAGCCCCAGCTGAGCACAGGCACCTCTCAGGAGCTGCAGAGAGTGATGGGGGCAGCCCTGAGTCTCCTTTTCTCCAGGCTGAGCACCCCCAGCTCCCTCAGGGGTTCCTCTCAGGGCTTGTGTTCCAAACTCTTCACCAACCTCGTTGCCTTTCTCTGGACACATCCATTCCAAGGTTCTCCATGGCCAGGGACACCTTGCACTAGAGCAGGCTGTTCAGAGCCACATCCAGCCTTGGGCAGCTCCAGGGATGGGGCAGCCACAGCTTCTCATCTCTGCCAGGGCCTCACCACCCCCACGGGGAAGAATTCTTCCCAAGATCCCATCTAACCCTGTCTTCTGCAGTGGGAGCCATTCCCTGTGTCCTGTCCCTCCATCCCTTGTCCCCCAGTCCCTCTCCAGCTCTCCTGGGGCCCCTTTAGGCCCTGGAAGGAGCTCTGAGGTCTCCTCATAACCTTCTCTCCCCCAGGATTTTCCTCCCCTTATCCTGTCCCTCCAGACCTGTGTCCCAAGTTCCTCTTCAGCTCTCCTGGACATGAAGCCAGCCCCAGCCCCTTCAGGCACTGGAAGGCACAGCACAAAATCCCAGAATGGTTTGGGTTAGAAAGAACCTTAAAGCTCACCCAGTGCCACCCCTGCCATGGGCAGGGACACCTTCCCCTGTCCCAGGCTGCTCCAACCCCATCCAGCCTGGCCTTGGGCTCTGCCAGGGATCCAGGGGCAGCCCCAGCTGCTCTGGGCACCCTGTGCCAGGGCCTGCCCACCCTCACAGGGAACAATTCCTCATTCCCAATATCCCATCCAGCCCTGTCTCTATCTGTCCAAAGCCATTTCCCTTTGCCCAATCTCCCACCTGGACGGCCCAGAGGAATCAGCCCACCCTCAGCACGAGGGGTTTGCTGCTGTCCTGCAGATGAGCCTGGTGGAAAGGGGAGCTTGGGAATTCCTGGAATAGAGGGAGGATAACCCAGGGCTGCCCTGGTGCTGCCCCTGACCCGTCCTCCCTCCTCCCTGATTGCTCCTAATGCCATAACACTCAGCATAATAAATATTGTTAAAAGCAAAAGCCTCTCTGGAGACGTCGGCTCTCGGGCGCAGGTGTTCGGGCTGTGGTAATTGGGTGAGTCATTCATTAAAGGAAATGCAATTTAAAATCTATTACATTCTTTAAAACACAAAGCTTTTGATTTGTCCCACCCATTTCTGGCCCAAGCCCAGTATCCAGGGTTCTCCTGCGCTTGTCAGGCTATTTCTGCAGTGGAGCAGCACGACACAGACTTCACCCTCTCCCACCCCCTGAATTCTTTGGGCTTGTAAAATCTCCCCTCCATTTTTCAAAAGCCCTTTTAATTTCTAATTTTTATTAAATAACCAAAGAGGGGAAGCTGGAGAAACCTGGATACATCACCCCAGTGTGTGAGGATAAATTGGATGATAAAACACAGCCCAGCTGAAGGACACAGGGAAACTTCAGTCCTGGAGGGGAGAGGAAGGAGTTTGATCAAAGAAAATGCCAGGTGATTTCTCCCAGCAGGGAAAGACACTGCAATAACCAACAACCAAAAAGTTAAAGACAGACAAATTAAATACAGCACAAATGTTTAGCAGCAAAGGTGATTAACCTTTAAAAGCCACTACCAATGGCAGCCCTGGGTTCAGCATCTCCTGAGATCCTTAAATCAACCCTGAACACCTTTTCAGAAGATTTATGTTCGACAAACACCAAATCCAAGGCTCAGGAAAGAGGTATCTAATGACTTTCCAGGGCCTGTTTGTGTGATCTAAAAGTCCCTTCTGGCCCTAAATTCATTGCAGTGCTGCAGCTGATCCTCAGCTGATCTTGGGAAACAAAATCCTGCCGGGCCAACCCTGAAATCAAGACCCAAAATCAGTCATTGAAGTTACCACAATTGCATGAAATTCAAGATAAACCAAACTGGAGAAAGGTTCAATCAAACCTTCTCTCTCTGCCATATCCTCCTGTGCAATTGCTGGTGAATTTTGGGGAGAATAAAGCACAAAATGGTGGCTGGAGAGATTATCCTTGAGGATAATTCAGAATATATTCAGTTTGAGAATATGAATATTGAGAACAATCTGAAGAAGAAGAAAGAAGAAGAAGAAGAAGAAGAAGAAGAAGAAGAAGAAGAAGAAGAAGAAGAAGAAGAAGAAGAAGAAAAAGAAAAAGAAGAGGAAGACTAGAACAAGCTCTAGGTCTAATTTTTCAAATCCAGACAAGGAATAAGTTGACCCAAGCAGCTGCCCAGGCTTTGCAGGTACCCAAATACTGGTGACAATGAGTGGCTCAGCGCCACTGGTGAGGAAGGCACCAGGACAGGTTGTCCTGCTCCTTGGGCAGAACAAGCAGTGACAGAAAAGCCACTTTAGAGCAGTGTAATTGCAACAGCAGTGCAAGTTCTGTGTACACAGACCTACTGGCAGAGGGAAAAATCACACTTGCAGCCAGCAATATTCGAGTGGTAAACACTCCCAGTGCCAGGGTCGGCTGTGGCTCCTTCTCTCTGCCTTTTCTTTCCAAGAGGATGCCCTTCATTTGCTCTTGCCCCGAGCTCAGCGATCCTCAGGAGCCACTGGAGCTTTACTGGAGCTCTCCCTGTGCTTACTCTGCACCATCCCAAAATCCCCAGGCTCCTGCACAGCCTAAAGCCATCCCTGAGGAGGGGGAGGATGGTGCCCAAGACACTCCACGGCCACGGCACTGTTCCAAACACCCGAATTCAGCATGGACAAGGCACGTGGGTCTCACCTGAGTGTTAAACCACCACATGCAGTGCTCAGCCCAGCATCACCCCCTGTTCAGATCACTGCTGATTTATGTCAGCAGCACAGACCCGGTCACAGCCCCATTCTCCCTCTCTGCTCCAAGATCATGGAATGGTTTTGGTTGGGAGGGACCCTAAAGCTCATCCTGTTCCATCCCCTGCCATGGGCAGGGACACCTTCCACTGCACCAGGCTGCTCCAAGTGGGTTTGAGAGTCTCAAACCATTGTAGCAGAGAAGCTGCTGGACTCAGAACCCAGTGCCAGGGCCTTTCCACCCTCACAGAGAAGAATTTATTCCCAATATCCCATCTAACCCTGGCCTCTGGCAGTGGGAAGCCATTCCCCTTGTCCTGGTACTACACTCTCCTGTGAAAAGTCACCATGTGTTTGTTCTGGGATCACTTTTCCAGCAAAAGCTTTCCCTGCAATTCCAGTATTCCTGTGTTCTCCTGTGTGATGGTGTTCACAGGGGTCCGAGGATGAGGGAAGAGACTCCATGTTTCAGAAGGCTGATTTATTATTTTATGATATATATTACATTAAAACTATACTAAAAGAATAGAAGAAAGGATTTCATCAGAAGGCTGGCTAAGAATAGAATAACAAAGAATGATAACAAAGGCTTGTGACGGACCGAGAGTCCGAGCCAGCTGACTGTGATTGGCCATTAATTAGAAACAACCACATGAGACCAATCCCAGATGCACCTGTTGCATTCCACAGCAGCAGATAACCATTGTTTGCATTTTGTTCCTGAGGCTTCCCAGCTTCTCAGGAGGAAAAATCCTAAGGAAAGGATTTTCTATAAAAGATGTCTGTGACACTCCTGGGCTGGGCTCTCTCCAGGGAATTTCACCTCTCTGAGCCTCCACCACTGCTGGCCCAGCCTGGGATGTGCTCGAGCTCAGGGTGTCCATGTCCTGGAAACATGGACATTAATGGAGAGCCTGGCAGTGCTGGATAATGGTTGGACTTGATGATCTTAGAGGTTTTCACAACCTTAATTGTTGGACAATTATAGGATTTAGCCTTTGCCTGGCTGCCTGTGTGGCACAAGCAATAACCTGGAATTCAATGGCTCCTTCACCAGGGCTGAAACGTCAATGGCAGCATCTTCTTCCTCCACCAGGCCCAGTATTCCCAGCTGGTGAGTGCTTTTCCCTGCCTCGAGCACTCTGCTGCCTTCACTGTCCTGACAGAAGCTCCACACACACTCTCAGCATCCCTGCAGGACATTTGATAAGGTCCCATGGCTCCAATTTCCAAGAGAAAAACTCTCCTGATTGTTCCTGGAGGCACTGGTGGAAATCAGTGCTGCCTTTTCCACCACAAGCTGGGTGAGGGCTGCATTCACCCATGGAAGGGCAGGGCCTGGGGTCAGCACCATCACTCTGATCCAAGCAAGATCAGGAATGTTGCTCTTGGAGAGCCACCAAAGGATCTGACACTCCTCATCCCAAAACCAAGGCTGCTTATCCAAGCCTGACTTCCAACAAAACCACACTGCTGCCTTTTCCTTGGTCTTGAAATTAGGAGCCAGACACACTTAAGGGATAAAAGTTTTTTACTTCAGTATTTAATAAGGATCTTTATGGTCTTAATGATCTTTATGATCTTAACACTTGGCCAAGGTGGAATACACCAAAAATGCACACACACAGTAGGTTGTGTATACAACTTTATTGACTTTGCAACTTAGCATATCTTACAAAGATGCTTCAATGAGAGGCTTGAATGAACAGTGTGATGTCTCTTTATCCAAAGTAATCTTCCCTAGGTGGGCCTAATTTCAGGTTACACGTTGTATTCTAGAGGGGACTTTGGTTTCTCAAGATAGCATAAGGCTTTCTGCCTTCCTGTTGTGAGGCCTGTAGGATGTTTGATCTTTTGGCCTGACAGAATACCAGGACTATGCTAAATTAGCAGATTTAAGGAATTACAAGTGTGCTTGTTAAGGGCACTGAGGATACAAAAAAGGTTTATAAAAGTAAAAGCAAAAACTCACCACGACATCAACAGGATGTCACAGCTTTGGTCCATGGTAGGAGCCTGTAACACCCCTGTGGTACCCAGGTGTCAGGACCCAGAACATCCCTCTGGCTTTTCTGAGCAGCCCAGACACTGCCAGAGGTCTCAGAGACCCTGGCACAGAGCCCAAAACACCAATGGGTTTGATTATGACCCATGGAGCAAGTTACCAACCTTAGTTGAAGATCTGCAAACCATGACAAATTAAGTAGAATGATGGTAAATTTATCACAAGGTGAAAAAGCAGATTTTGGGGTTTTTAGAATGGGGGTTCAGGGGGGCAAGATGGAGGGAACTGGGTGTGTCCTGCCTTTTTCCTTCTTCTTCTTCTTCTTGGCCTCCATCTTCTGCTGTGATGGTGGCACTTTTGGATTGGTTTAGAGTAGAAGCTCACTGTCTAACATAGGTGATAGGTATTGGAAATAATTGTAAATATTATACATGTAGTTTTTAGTATAAAGACATAACACTGCCCTGGGGCAGGCAGAGTGCCTGGAACTGTCCTGCTGGATGGACCTCGGCAGGGCAGGAGAAAGAATTTTATAGATAAGGAACAATAAACAACCCTGAGACTGAGAAATGAAGAGCTCTGACTCCTTCTTCAAGCTCTGGGCTGGGAAAAGAGACTTTCTAACACATCTTGTGGTCACTCTGAGCAGCAAGAGATCCTGACACCCAGAGAGGCTCTGAGCCCCAGCCTGCATCCCCCTGGCTGCCAGCTCACCCTTTGCCTGGGGATGCAGCCCTGCTTCCCATGGATCCCAGGGAAATCTGGAAGCAGCACCTGACTCTGGCCTGCTTGGAGCCGTTTCTGAGCAGTTTTCTGGCTCTGAAAAAAAACCCAGCGAGGGTTTGGCTGCTATAACACTCTGTGAGGGAGCAGGGAAGAAACCACACGTCTCCTTGTCCTCTTTTTCCCTATGTGGCCCTAGGGCAAGGGGACAAGATGCCCCTGTGAAGAAACAAAATCCCAGCATGGAAAATCCCCCAGGGAACTTGGCAGGGCTCTCCCAGGAGGAGGAGGGAGCCGAGAGCTGGTGCTGCTCATCAGCTGAACATTCTGAAGGGGTAAATTAAATTCATTCATCTCATCCCAACTCTCAATGGCAGCGTTTTCACCCAACACACACGTTCCTGACAATCAGCTTAATTTACTTCAATAATAAATGAAAAGGGAAGTTTTCCTTTATAAGAGAAATCAGGACCAAGTGCCACAGTGCTTTTTGTGTGGGTTTTTTTTAAAGCAAACTATTCAACTCGTTCTCTTTAAATAAAATGATTCCTTTATCTATTATTCATTTGAAATACAGAAGGAGGACACAGGAGACTGGAAGCGCATGGTTTGTTTCTGACACCTCTGGAATAGTTTTTAGGAAGACAAAATGCACAGAGCTTAGGGGTTTGGTAGTTAGGAGCCCAAGACTTCCATTTCCTCTGGTTTATGATTTTATAATGTTGCCCATCACTCTGGTGTCTCCATGCAAATCTTAGCTGGCTGAACCTGTGTTATTTGCTGGCTGGGATTGCTCAAGAGCAGCAGGTTTTGTCCTGTGCCCACACGTGTGAGATGCAGCTACACAGATATACAGCAAGCTGGGATACAGGTGACTGTAACAGCCAAAACACCTCCAGCTTCAGTCGGGATATTCCTTAGTGTTCCAGGTTGCAATGCAAGATGTATTCCATTACCATCTATATGGCACTTGTCTTTTGTAAAGTGGGCAGTTTGCCTTATCTCTCTCTGAGTGACCACACCCACTCCTCCCTCTGGGGAGACACCTGCTGATAACAGCTACTGAATGTCCCTGCATGGCTGATAAGAACTACAGCATCCCACTGGGAGATGTGAGCCCAGGGGGAGGAGCCAACCATTCCTACCTGGATATAATCTGGAGATTCTGGAACACCAGCCAAGCATTCCTGCCTGGATATAATCTGGAGATTCTGGAACACCAGCCAAGCATTCCTACCTGGATATAATCTGAGATTCTGGAACACCAGCCAAGCATTCCTGCCTGGATATAATCTGGAGATTCTGGAACACCAGCCAAGCATTCCTACCTGGATATAATCTGGAGATTCTGGAACACCAGCCAAGCATTCCTACCTGGATACAATCTGGATATTCTGGAACACCAGCACGGCTTCTCCACTGGATTTCCCAGAGGAACAGCAGCTGCCTCTTCCCCTGGATCTCCAGAGGCAGAGACTGCACCTTTCTCCAGGATCCCTGCTCCAGCAGAACCACCCCTGACACTGCAGGAGGGCTGAGCCACAATTCCAATGGCACTGCTGCCAGCACCCTGACCCACAGGTGTCAGGTTGGGTTCTGACTCTGGCAGTGTTGATTTAGTTACTGCATTGTTTATTTTATCCTTTTATTTTCTTCCCTATTAAAGAACTGTTATTTCCTGTTCCCCTATTTTTTGCCCGAGAGCCCCTTAATTTAAAATTTATAGCAATTCAGAGGGGTGGGGAGGGTTTACATTCTCCATTTCACGGGAGACTCCTGCCTTCCTTAGCAGGTACCTGGCTTTCCAAAGCAAGACACTTAGTGAAACACTCCTTGGGATTCAGCCCCTGAAGTGTTGGTTATTCCCCTTTTTAGGGGCAGCCTTGCACCAGGTACCCAGGGCAGCTGCAGACCTGTCTCCTTCCACCCCAACAGGCAGGACTCACCTTCATCCCCCTCCACATACTTTCAATATAAATATATTAGATGTGCTCAGGGCTCTCTTTATCAATGGAGAGAGAGACCAGCACCTCCAGAGGGCAATCCATCCAGGCAGCCTGTCTGGAGGAGATGGATGGCCTCTGGAGATGCCCATTTCTCTCCACCGATGAGGAGGGAGCCCAAGGCGACAAACCCCAAACGTTGACATCCAACTTTTAGACAGTCAAGTCAGAGCAGATTAATCCAACCCATTACTGGGGCCTTTAATTTTTGCTGGCTTGATTTACAAGTGCTTGCTCAGCACATTGAGTCCCAATGTCACAACAGGGAGGGGGGCCCTGAAGAGTTCTTTGTCCTCTTCCCACCTTGGATGTGACCATCTGTACTCTGCCACGCACCTCACGGTGTCAAATGCAGATAAAATAAGAATTATTCTCGCTGCAAACTTTCTCTTGGAACTCTAAAAAAGTGAAAATGTTCAATTAAGGTGCATTGTTACCAGAGTTTGTAACACACTTGGAGACGACAAGCTCTTTGGAAAGGAAGAATGTATCATTATCCTCATCTTGTAGGTGGGGAGGTGGCTGAGTCATGAATAAAACACAGCTTTGGAGCCAGAACCCACAGCTCTGTCCCTGTGGAAGCCAAGGGCATCCCGGACTCATCCCTCAGAGGATTCTGCCCCTCTGCAGAGCTGAGTCCAGCTCGGGGGTCCCAGCAAAAGAAGGAACTGGAGGTGCTGGGCAGAGTCCAGAGCTGCTCCAGGGCTGGAGCCAGGCTGGGAGAGATGAGGGTGCTCACCTGGAGAGGAGAAGGCTCCAGGGAGAGCTCAGAGCCCCTGGCAGGGCCTAAAGGGGCTCCAGGAGAGCTGGAGAGGGACTGGGGACAAGGGATGGAGGGACAGGACACAGGGAATGGCTCCCACTGCCAGAGGGCAGGAATGGATGGGATATTGGGAATTGGGAATTGTTCCCTGGGAGGGTGGGCAGGCCCTGGCACAGGGTGCCCAGAGCAGCTGGGGCTGCCCCTGGATCCCTGGCAGTGCCCAAGGCCAGGCTGGACAGGGCAGCTGGGACAGGGGAAGGTGTCCCTGCCGTGGCAAGGAGGTTTGAAATGAGATGAGCTTCAAGATCCCTGTATGCCAAACCCATCCTAGGATTCTAAGATGAGACAAGCTGGGCTCAGAGGGCTGAATGCGAAGCCTTGCAGGTTTGAATCACTCTGCTTGTGATGGGAAGCAGAGCAAACTTTTGAAACCAAGTTTTATTGGGATTGAGGTGATGCTGAACACCTTTTGCTGGCCCCTGGATCCCTGGCAGTGTCAAAGGCCAGGTTGGAGGGGGCTTGGAGCACCCTGGGAGAGTGGGAGGTGTCCCTGCCCAAGATAGGGGTTGGAGCAAGATGATTTTTAAGTCAAGATGATTTTTAAGTTTCCTTCCAACTCAAACCCTGCTGGCATCGTGTGATTCCAGCAGCAGCAGCAGGATGGGGGTGGCTTTGCCCAGCAGGGCAGAGGCTCTGGCGCTGCCCACGTGCCCTCTCTGCTGTGGCTGCAGGGTGGCAGCACCCCAAGGGCAGCTCCCAGCCCTTCTCACAGCAGCTCACCGCGCTCCTGTGTGGGACAGGCCTGCCTGGAGCCCACAGCACATCCATCTCACATCCTAACTGAGAGCCTCCCGGGGACTAATTAGGCTCCAGACCCCAATCAGTGCTTGTGGGTACATTTCAAGCTGCCTCCCACCGCGCCTGTGAGATGAATCCAGCCCTCGGCTATTCAGATTTTGTTAATTGCAGCTATTCCAGAGGCACAATGGAGCATTTTTTATTCCTGCAGCAGTGTGTGCAAGCAGGTGGATCCCATTACTGTCAACTGGCAGCACCACATCCCTGCCCTCCCCACACCAGGGCTCCCACAGGTGGGAGCCTCCAGCTGCAAGGAGGAGATGAGCTCCTGAATGTTATGAGTAGAAAAGTTGCCCATTTTTTAAAAAAAGGTTGCAGAGCTCACAGGTTGGGCCAGTTGCTGCCAGGGTGCAGTTCAAACTGTTTGTTATTGTAATCACCTGTCATTTTCATTAACTACCTGTCGTTGATGGTTAAGAATTCCCCCTTTTGTCGAGTGACACCTGGACTGTGAAGAGGGGGGACATCGAGTCGGCATGCAAATGACATCAGATCCAGCATGCAACGGGAGAGACCTCACCAAACCTAGCCAAAAACCCCTAAAATAATGGGCCAACACAAAATTGATGAATCAAAGCAATGGCTAGATGTGAGGAACAGAATCCAGTATCCGCCAAGACCTTTTTACCCCACACCCTGACCTGAAGATGTCAGCTAGACAGAGGACCTTGAATGTTAAACCAAAATAATCAAGGGATTTCTTGTTGTTCTGGTGAGGTTGGAATTCTCAGTTCTGCCGACAGACCAGTGAACAAAGCTGCACTCTTCCTCCGAGTCACTTCTGGGAGCAGTGGCAGCGAGAGCATGGAGTTGTTGGTTCTCCCCACCTGACCTGATCACTTTTAATAAAGGCATTAAAAAGGACAAAGATCTCCTGCCCGTGTTTATTTCTGTGACCCCCCTGAGAAAGGAGTGCAAAGTTGGTTTTGGACAAAGCTGCACTCTTCCTCCTCCTCCGAGTCACTCCTGGGAGGAGCGGTGGCGTGAGCGCGACCCATTGGTTCTCCCCACCTGAGCTGATCGCTTTTAATAAATGCATTAAAAAGGAGAAAAGTCTCCTGCCCGTGTTTATTTCATGAAGGAGTTGTCTTCCACAGCAAGAAAAAGCCCGGACGTCTCCTGCTTAACACAGGAGGTCTTGCTGACACTCTGCCCGACCTGTTCACTCAGCTGAAAATTGCAGACTCACCTCTCTCCGCCTGGGAATGCACTTCCCTGCTCGCAGGGTAATGAAGTCCAGGTCCATAAAGCAACACATGCAGAGCCGGCCCTAAGTGCACCCTTAGATCACCTTCCCAGGGTTTTTGTCCATCTACCCACAGGCCACTTAATGAAAAGTTAATTTTTCCCTCAGCAGTCCTTGCTAGGCAGGGCAGAGGGGAGGCTGGGGCAGTGGCTCCTCGGGGCAGCCTGGGGCAGGGCTTGCTCCTGGCCATGATTCCCCTGGGCTGGGTGCTTGAAGTGGCTCCTGGATGAAGCTGGGAGGTTATTCTGGTTTTCTTTTGCAGCGTAGACCTATTCTTCTGGAATAAATTTTTACCAGCTCCCAAGGATTTGTGCTCATCCCTGCATCCATGAGAGCACTGCAGCCAAAGGAAGGTGGAGACAGAGCAATCCAGAGCCTGGAGAGGCAATGATTTACCCCCGGGGAGGATGGAAAAGTGAAGGACAATGCACTGGAGAGCTGAAACAACAAAACCCACCTCCTCTCTTCACTTACCCCATTTCACACCCATCCCACGCTTCTCTGTCGTTTCCCTCTCCAGCATTCCCAGCTCCATGCCCTGGCTGGGCTCCTCCGTCTGGGTCCCCATGGGTGGCACTCAGGGGCTCCAGCTCAGCCACTGAGCAGTGTTTGGGGCTCTTTGGGAGCTTCCATCAGGCTGCCTTGCCTTCCTCACATCAGGTAATGAACGCACCCGTCTTCTCAGCCGCAGCACCAATGGAAATGGGGCTGAGGGGCATTAATGAGGCCATGGAAATCATTGGAACCTCATGAAGGGTGTGTGGCAAGGTTTGGGGGCTTTCTCAGGGGAGATGCCAGAAGTTTCATCTCTATCTGCACTGGGGCTGCCTTGGAGCGGATGCCTGGAACAGAGGCCAGGACAAGGTTAAGAGAATAAAGTGGGGATTTATGAAAGGCCTTTAACAGACACAGCTTGGGCAGCCAGAGCCTCCCAGAGGCTGCACCCAGCATGGACAGTGGTCACGAGTTTTTCACACAATTATCAGTTTGGTCCATTTACATATCCAGGGTTCATTCTCCAATTCCAGCCTCAGCTAATGAAGTCCCATTCCCCCAGTTTGCTCCTCCCCAATTCATTTCTGTTTATACCTTTTGGGTCCTGAGGCTGTTGGGTGTCCTTGGGTTCCAGGCCCAGAGGAATTGTTTTGTCTGACCAAGACAGGAGCTGACACTTCATATGGAGTTAGAGTTCTGCACTAATGCAGCACAGGATCTGGAAAATATAAAGGCTAAAATCTCAAGGCATCACTGGCAGCAGCTCCTCTGGGATAATGCATTTAAGGGAGAGCCCTGGACCTTCACCAGAGCCCAACCTCCCTTTGTACCCTGCAGATGTTTTGCAGCTGGATGCCAAAGGAACAGGGGAAGGGATTCAGTACCCAGAGGGGGCGTGGAGCTTCTGAAGCCAACGTTCCACATTTAATCAAGACTAAACAATCCCTGCCACTCTTCTGAGAGTGGCAGCAAACACCCCCAGCCTCACAGGTGAGCAGTAATCTCAATAAAGTCACGCTCCAGTACCTTCTCCTTAGCCCTGCTGAAGAAACATCCCTTATTACAGAGCTCACACGCAGGATATCAGATCCCTCTCTCTCCTTAACCTCAATACTGCCCCAAAAATTAATATTTTCTACACATATGTATATTCTATATATATGTCTATAGATATTCTATAGATGTATTCTATATCTATAAATATTCTACAGAATATTTTCTACTTGCAAGACCACTTAAAAAAAAAAAAAACAAAGACAACAACAAAACAACTCCCCAAAAAAATTTAAGAACAGTATTCCCTCAAGGATTATAAAAATATTTCAAATAATCAATATTCCCACAGCAAGAAGCCAACAATTTTTGAGGACAATTTTTGAGACTTCATCCAGTAGCACCACTCTGGATCCTCATCTCCCAACTCAAGGCTGTATTTCCCAAGGATCCAACAACTCCTTGGAAAAGGAGCCACCAACCCAGTCCAAGCCCAGCCTAATATGAAGAAATTCAAACATTTTGCCTCAAACATGGTTGGAAGTTTTTAGGGAGGAGCAGATCTGAGACTCAAGAGCAGCCTCTAGTTTCAAAGGCCAGCACTGTGCTCTGCCCTGGGCCCTGCCCAGCTCCAGGGGCTTTGCTGACCTCAAAAGGTGCTGCTGCCACCCTCTTGGAAGCAAAGCTCCTTTTTGCAGCAGTCCTTCCATGTTATTTTAGCAGCTGCTGTCTTCCAGGCTGCTGGAGTAAGAGATTAATGCTTTAATTATCCCGTGTGAGAGCTGGAGGCTGAGCCTGTGGATGGTATACAGCACTGGCTCCTGGCACTCGTGGATCTAGAGGGACTGCACACTAAAATCCTGCTGGAATCCAAGTGAGGAACAAAAGTGGAAAAGAAGTGAGACAGTAATCAGAATAATGTACTTTTAATGCCTAATATCTCACAACCAGCTGGGGCTAGGAATGAAAGCTTCCTGCTTGTTGCAAGTGGGGGTTCCTGTCTTGCAAAGACTTTATCTCTCCCTTCTCCATCCCTGGTGGTGCAGCAGGCACCAGATGCTGAAGTTTCCTGCCTTTGCCCCATGCTCTGGAACATCTGTAAACTCCTGATCACCCTCCTTCCTCACCCAGACAGCTCAGGGCTGCTTCCTTGGACACAGAGCTCTGCTGCGTCCCCAGCACGGACAAGGATCCAGGAGAGGACAAGCAAGCTGGATTCCTTCATTTTCCAGCAGCAACTCCTCCATCTCCTGTGGCAGCTCTGGGGCTGGCTGGTGGCACAGCTGGACCGTCATCACTGCTGGTTCTGCAGCCCTGCCATCTGCCTGTTTTCCTGCCCTCCTCTTCCACTCCTTGTTTTTCTCCCTCTGCCTTCGCTCTCTCACCACCTCAGCCTATTTTTCTCTCCTCTCCCTGCTCCCCACCATCCCTCTCTCTGCTCCCCCTCCCTCCTACTTAGGAGGAGATCAATATACTGGGAATGCTGACTAGGGAATTAAATCCAGCCAGCCTGTCTCTTTGAGAGACCTCTCACTAATCAGCTTGGATGGATTCCTATTCCCCCCTCCACTCGAGGATGAATTCCTTCATCCCTGGTTCCTGCCAGCCTGCACACAAGGAGGCAAATGTCTCTCTCATCTGCTCTGCACTCTGCTTTTCCTCTCTGTGTCTGGATCAAGCAGGTTGGAGGCAACAGCAGCACTACCTTGCCTGCTTCTATTTTCTCTCTGAGCTGTGATCCCGACTGGAACGCTGTCCGTGAGTGAGTAATTCCATCCTCTCAGCTGTGGGCTCCGTCTCTAGCACGTGGGGCTTCTGTGCTTTGGCACATCTCTTCTCAGAGCACAGCTGAGAAGGAGAATGGTGCAAATCAGGCTTTTCAGGGGCATGTTTGTTGTCCTCCATGCCTGTCAAATGAGGAGTTCCACAGGAATTGTGCTCATGGATGGGCTGTCATGCCTGCCTCGCTCGGGGCTGTCCCCTGCCTCGCTCTGCTGGAGGGGATGTTCAGGCAGAGGCTCCCCAAAAACCAAGGGCAGGGCAGAGGATGGAAATCAGACAGCCCAGCTCACACAAAACTCTCTTAACCCAGCCTCAGATTGCAAAGGTTCTGCCATAATGGCTAAATCCTGCCTGGATTTGTCCCACAGTGATTTCTGCAGCTCTGAAATCTGCTTGTTTGACCCCAAACCACAGCTGACACATCCCACTGCCTTTTCCAGCTGGTTTTTTATCAGAGAGTTCTGAAAAGGATCGGTTGGAAAATGTCGAAATGCTTCTTTCTGACATTTCTGCTTCCTGACATTCCTGAACTGCAATGTTTAACTTGGGCTTTTTGGGCTCAATCAAAGCACCACGCTGGGATTTGGTTCCTGCAAGGCAGGAGAAACATGGATACACAACAAGGGATGTGGTAACCAAGATGGAAACCTGGCCCACGAGGCCTCTGATCCAAAATATGATCCCCAGGGCACAGCAGAGGGATTCAAACATCAGTATTCAACTAAAGGAAAATTTTGGCTTGCTTTGATGAAAAAAGATGTACCAATTTCAGCTGCCCAAAGCTGATCTCACTAGAGCCCTCAGAGCAAGATAATATGGAAGGGGGGGGGAACACCGAGTCCTCATAAACATAATTAAAAACAAAAGTCAATTTTGTAGCCTCCCTGTGTTCCTCAAACAGGCAGTCCCATGAGCAGCCCAGCTAATGAAGCCTGGCTGCCTATGGATCGGTGTCTCACGGCTCAATTCTCTGATGTCTAATGAGGTGCAAGCTCTGATCAAAGTTTCCCCCCACCGCTGGGGAATTCATAACAATGCACTCGTGTGGGAGCAGGCTCATCCTCCCAGGCTGCACAGGAGGAGCTGCTGCTGCTGCTGCCTCTCCTCCCACGGCCGCTCTTGCTGGGTGGCTCCTCAGCCCCTCACCAAGCTGCCTACACCCAAACCACAACCCAGGGGTGCAATCTGGTTGAAAAGACTGGAAAACATCACAGGCACTCGCACAGAGCCCCGGGGAACCTGCTTCCCCAAAAGTGCAGCTCTGAAGAGTTTTCCAGAGACTTCCCAACTGAGGATGCTGCGAGGTGGGCACTTGAGCCCTTCGCACGAGAAGGGAATGGGCAAGCAGTGATAGGTAGTTCAGGGGCAATGGTTTTAAACTAAAAGGGGATGGATTTGGATTAGATGTTAGGAGGAACTCTTCCTTGTGGGGATGGGAAAGCCGCTCACCAAGCTGCTCTCGCTGGGTGGCTCCTCAGCCCCTCACCAAGCTGCCTACAACCAAACCAGAATCTGGGGGTGTAATCTGGTTGAAAAGACTGGAAACATCACAGGCACTCACACAGAGCCCCAGGGAACCTGCTTCCCCAAAAGTGCAGCTCTGAAGAGTTTTCCAGAGACTTCCCAACTGAGGATGCTGTGAGGTGGGCACTTGAACTGTTCAAATGAGAAGGGAATGGGCAAACAGGGATAGGCAGATCATGCTAGAGCAGGGGGCAATGGTTTAAAACTAAAATAAGGTGCATTTGGATTAGGTATTAGGAGGGAATTCTTCCTTGTGAGGATGGGAAAGCCCTGGCACAGGATGCCCAGAGAAGCTGTGGCCATCCCATCCCTGGAAGTGCCCAAGGCCAGGTTGGAGGAGGCTCAGAGCAGCCTGGGATAGTGGAAGGTGTCCCTGCCCATGACAGGGGTGGGACTGGATGAGCTTTAAGGTCCCTTCCAATACAAACCCTGCTGGGATTCTATGTTGCAGCTGCAGGACAGAGCCCTTCCAGTCAGAACCCGCTGTCTCCCCACCATGGATTCAGCACCTGCATCACCCCCTTCTCTCCCAGAGCCACAGGAAAGCTGGAGAGAAGGACACCAAAAAAGAATTGAGGTGTGTGGGCAGAGAAGAGACGCTGCCTGGTCCGAGGCGAGGCAGGCAAGGAGCTGTAGGACTCACCAGCTGCTGGTCCTTTATTCTAGCAGAGGATCACGACTGATGCAGAAGTAATTTCCGTGCATGGCTGCCTACGCAGGATGCAAGGGAAGTGAACCAAACTCTGCACTGACATGTGTACAACTATGCCTGTGCGCTTAAACATGCATGCAAACAAGCTCTGCTCCTCCAAACCCTCCCATAGGCTCATCTCTGCATCCAAATGAAGCAAAATCAGTGTTTACCAGCATTTCTAGAGCTCACTGACAGCCAAAATACAAGATTTCAGCTGTTGAGGCCCTCCAAGGATTATCGTGTTTGTAGTGCTGGGTTTTTCATCAGCCTTTTCAGTCGCTGGCAGAGATGTCAGAGGCAAGCAGGACCGAGCAGGGCAGGACACACCATGCCTTGATGTGTGCCCACTGTGCCCAGGACAGATGGGTTCAAACACACCAGCAGAGCCTGTGCAAGCCCCAGCAGCACAGGAGAACCTCACAGAACCAAGGGAAGGCAGAAGGAGAATGGAAACAGAATTTTCCCAGTCACAGCCCCAGGTCTCTGTCACGGGTGAGAAGATGCACAAGGCAGTGGGAAGATGCAATTCCCTGCTCCATCATTCCCTCTGAACCCAGCTCACAGGGACATTGCTCTGGTATCATTCAAAGAGTTCCAGGATGGTTTGGGTTGCAAGGGGCCTTAAGGACCATCTCCTTCTACCCACCTGTCATGGGCAGGGACACTTTCCACTAGACCAAGTTGCTCCAAGCCCTGTCCAACCTGGCCTTGAGCACTTCCAGGGATGGGGCAGCCTCAAGCCAACCACTTTGGGATTGTTTGATGGCAAAGCCCTGGTGAGATGCCTTGAGCAGGAGGAGCTCACTGCTGCAGGGGGCTGGGTGCCTTTGGCTCAATACAAAACAAACTGAACACCCCAACCTGTGGCATCAGGGCAGGCTGGGAGGCCAGGGGGAAGCTGTCACTGCCAAGGCATGAAGGGATGTGCCAGCCCTTCCCGCTCCAGCCAGGGCCACAGATGCTGGTGGCTGCCAGTGCCCAGCCAGGGGGGCAGATGGCTCTGCCCTGATAGGAGATGGCTGCGCTCCTGCTCTTTGTGTTGGCAGCCTCTGCTCACTTCCATCACTGCAGCTGTGTGTGAGCTGAGCCCCAGAGCCCAGCCAGCACTCAGTGCCCCACACTCAGTGCCCTCACAGAGCCCTCCTTGCAGCCAGGGCTGCTCCCCATGCCAGGGAGTGGAGAAGGAGGCATTACTGCTGCCACCCCGTCTGGGGACACCTCTGAAACAGGCATCACACTTGACCCTCATCCGCTTCTTAATTACCAGTGAGGGTACTAAATCGCAGCCTTTTATTCATGGACAGGTGTGTGTCTTTGTCAGAGGCCCCTGCTTAAATCATCCACCTCGTCTCCAATAACAATGTTAATGATGCTCAGAGCCAGCGCTGGACTGTAAAACATATTTCCCTGATGTTTGTTCAATAATTCTCTGAGAATTAAAAACATCTATTACCGGCTGCAGGATGCTGAGAGGCCCCTGGAGCAGAGACCAGGCTGTAACTCACGGAGGGGGCTCATCTGATGCTGCAGATGCTGTTATCCCAGTCCCAGGCTCTGGCACTCCGGGGCATTTGACTCAGTACCAAGGTGTGGGCACAGCAGCACAGTCACAGCGCAGGATTGAAGGTTATCAGCCACATCCACATCCCTGATCTGCTCCAGGAGGGCTCATGGGACACAACATCTCCAGCTGCCCTTCACCACCCTGCTGCCATCGCTGGCACTGTTTCTATCCCAAACCACTGGGGCCTTATCAAGGCTCCATTTGGCAAAACTTCCCAAAACCATTGCTCTTCCTCTGCATGGCTCACAAACTCAATGGAAAAAATGGGGGAGGAAAGCTGCTGAGGGAAGGAAAGCATGTAAGGAGGGAGGATGACAATGTGCCACTCGGTGGCACTGCAGGAAAGAAGCCCAGGTGTGCCCAGCCCCATCACCACACTGCTAAAAATACCCAGGCATCACCCAAACCTTCATCCACAGAGCGTGTGAAAAAGCTGCCTCAACAGAGACCGTGCCACAGAGTAGTCCCCATGCCTGTCATGACTTCTGGCAGCTCGGAAATGTTGTTTCTGGAAAAATATTTATCCTGTTAATGAAGCCGAGGCAGCAGCAGAGGCCCCAGAAGGTCAGAGCAGCACTCGCTGCAATCAACTCCCTTCACAGTGCCTGCTGAATGGGGCTCTGATTGCAGATGCCAATCAGAGCACTCAATTTTCCCTGCCTATTTGAGAATTAAAACATAAAGGCCCTTTCCCAGACACTGCATTTAGGGGTGGTTTATATAACATAATCTTGTGGGCAGAAAGCCAGATGGATTCGGAGGGGGGGATACTGGAGTTGAGTGACTCCATGAAGATAGAAAATACATCTTAGGACATGAACTCCAGGAAGAGTTGGAGAAGGGGTTGGATGCTGCTGTCCATGGAAATCCCCCCAGCATCACCCAGAACCTCCAGGACACAGGGTTTTCCTGCAGCTTCCTGACCGAGCTGTTTCCAGTGGCCACCAGCCAAGATGCAGACTGCTGGTTTAGTTCTGCTGCCTGTTATTTTTAATTATTATTGCTATTTCCGAGCATCCTTGCGTCTCACCCAAACAATGAGACAGTTGGATGATCAGCAGGCAAGAGGAGAAATGAAAACAAACTAATCCAGTCCTGAAACAAACGCTTCCGATCGTAAAATTCACAACGCTCAACGGCTGCGGAGCGCCCGGGCTCGTCCCGCAGTAGGCGCTCACAATTTCCATTTAAATCATCGGAATTAAAGAGCAGCACGAGTCAGAGCATCTGTCTCAAGATTTCTGCGCCTTCCCATGCCCCCACGAGCACAGCTGTTTGGATCAGAGATGGAGGAGGGAGCTACAAATTCACCGAAGGCTGATGGAAATTAGAGTGAGCTGGAGATTTTCTGCCTGTGCATCCCCAAGTGCAGGGGGAGGAGATGTCATCACACTGAGCTGTGTCCCAAGGGGTGACAGGGAGGCCATCTTTTGCCCAGGGAAACGGCACAATCACCATCCTGGGAGGTGCTCAAAAGGAATGTGGATGTGGCACTTGGGGACACGAGTTGGCAGCACTGGAGGAACGGTTGGACTCAGTCTTAAAGGGATTTTCCAACCCTACTGATTCCATGCCGGCACACAGAGGACCAGACTTTCACCTTCTCCAGGTTTTTTAGCAGAATTCAAAGAAGAGTCAAGCAGGAAAAGGTGTCAGGTAACCACTCATTCAGGAGATGGAAGGGAGACATTCCAGAGCCGGAAAGCCAAATGCAGCTGGACACTGGACCCACCCCCTCTGCATCCTGGGCTGGGAGCCCAGGGCAGAGTGTGTCACCTCTTTGCTGAGGCTGTCCCTGCTCCTTGCATGCTCAGAGGATGTACTGGTAAGCAGGCACTGATCAAATCACTTGGGATAATTTCCCTTTTGTGACCGTGTTCACAGGGGTCCAAGGATGAGGGAAGAGACGAGGATCTGACTCCATGTTTCAGAAGGCTGATTTATTATTTTATGATATATATTATATTAAAATGATACTAAAGGAATAGAAGAAATTATTTCATCAGAAGGGTAGCTAAGATAGAAAAAGAAAGAATGATAACAAAGGCTTGTGTCTCGGACAGAGAGTCTGAGCCAGCTGGGCTGTGATTGGCCATTAATTAGAAACAACCACATGAGACCAATCCCAGATGCACCTGTTGCATTCCACAGCAGCAGATAACCATTGTTTACATTTTGTTCCTGAGGCTTCCCAGCTTCTCAGGAGGAAAAATCCTAAGGAAAAGAATTTTCAGAAAATGTCTGTGACACCCTTTGGCTCAGGTAGGAAGTTTTTCCTCATTTTACTCTTACATCAGCAAACTCCTCCAGCCCTTGTCATCCTGGGGAAGTGAGGAGCTGAAGGCAAAGCTTTTCCAGGGTGGGCAAAGCCTCCCAGGGCTGGCTCTGATGTGGGATATGGGTTGATCCAGCTGAGAGCCAGTGCTGGGACAAGAGCCACCTTGTTGGGAGGAGAAGGAATCGGGAGTGCCCCAGGTCTGGGGGCACCACGGGGCTGTCTCAGCAAGCCACACACCCCAGCTGGGACATGGGAATGTGTGTGTCACCCTCAGGGACACACCCAACCTGCCCATGGTTTCCATCCTCTTCTTCACAGCCACAGAGAGGACAGAGAGGATGTGAGAAGGGAAAGAAAACTGAAAACCCCAAGGAAATTATCCTGCTTCCTCCGGATTGCCCCTTCCCCCATAAAGTCTCCCTGCTCAAGCTCATGGGTTGTGCACCTCAGAGCTGCTCTTTGCAGCTCTGCTTTGGTGACAGCAAAACACAGACATTTCAAACCCCCCACAGACCCTCCTGGTGTGTTTCTGCTCATTCATTCCCTTCCCTCACAGCCCACCAGAGAACACATCTGCTCCCTGATCTTGCCACCGCATGGAAACGCTGCTCTCGAGTGCCTCTACTCCAAAACAAGGCTTTAATTACAGGAGAAGAGAGCCCATCAGATCTCTTAATTTAGCATCTCTTCCTATTAATTAAACCACAAGGCATTTAAAGTAGAAAAATGTTGGTGGGCAGCTGAAATCAGCCCCCCAGTGGTGTTTTGGGAAGGTAAAGGATCCCCACAGTCCTTGCTTTCTGCCCCGGGGGTTGGAATGAGCAAAGTTTTAACTCCAGCTATTTTTGTGCAAATAAATGTCACCAATATGTGGCTGCCAGTAGGGAGCAGCAGGGCAGCTCTTTAAAATACTCCAGGGAGCGCGGAGCAGCACTGGAGAAGTGCCCCTCTGGATCCAGAATCCCAGTCCAGGTCATAAGAAGAGAGGAACAGGAGATGTGAGATGATGCCTTTTTCTCCAGAATTAATGTTACAAAGCGAGGAATGGAGCATGCCTAGCAGGAGGCAGGATTGGCACGGGGTGTTTCTGCCCAGGATTCTTTCCCAACTTCCAAGGCTCTGATGTTGGAGGCCTTTTGGACCCTGAGATAATATTTGGTACTGAAACGGCCATGGAGTCCTTTAAGGTTATGAGTATCTCCATCAGAGACCGCTCCTTGCGCTGCCTGACAAATGGGAATGTGTTGGGTAGCAGTTGGTAGCATGCAGACTGACGAACATTTTTGCTGCTTGGAGGTGGGATGGCAGCTGAGGATGGCTCCAGAGGTGCTGTGCCAGCCACGTGAGCCGACACAATTCCCAGGCTGGCAGGAGCCGCGTGGCACTCGGGATCTCCGAGCCTCTGTTTGTGTGTGGGTATGGGAGCGTTTCTATCTGTGCTGGCTACTCATCCAGAGAGCAAATATCCCCTGCCTGAAGCAGCCTCTGTGTGTGCAGATACCAGCGAGACCCACCAGAAGAAGGATAAAGAAAAAAAAAAAAAAATTAAAAAAACCCAACCCGAAACCCAAAGCCTTCCTCCGGCATTCATCATTTTAATTAGCGGAGCTGTGCCTGGAATCTCAATGGGAGATTATACCATAAAGAGAGCCAGGCAGAATAGCACAAGTGGCTCCTCTCACTTCAGAAATGAACGGAGCTGCCTGTGAAATTATTAGGAATATTATGTGTCCCATTTCCAGACCAACACATGCAATCCTGGGTGCTCAGGCCAGCAGCCCGGGTGGTTTCAAGCCAGGTGACATTTCCAGCACCCGTGTCCTGCCAAAGCATTCACCCTCAGGGCTTGGTCCTTCATCCCCATCTCCCTCTTCACCCACCCAGACTTCCCTTATGTGCCCCTGGAATTGCAATATAAACACTGGGAAGTGAAGGAGGCTTCAAGCACAGTCAGCCCCACGGCGCTGAGTTGCCTCCACATCACACGCAGTAGGCATCATCCATATGGATACACCAAGGAAATTAATAAATACACAGACACCAATCTTCTGTGCCCCAAATGTCCCCGAATAATCATAAAAACCATGGGAGTACATAAAAACTTGCTCCCTTTTCCTTGCAGCTGCCTTGTTCTCGCTTATAAGGGTTAAAAACTTCCTCTGTGGAGATTAAAGCCGTGATTTCACATTAAGTACACCACGGGCTGGGAATGCACAGCCCTGGCTGTATTTGTGCATCTGCTCTGAGCACAGGCAATCCTCAGGGACCACTTCTGCTGGCCATGAGGGACAGATAACGGGATGGCAGCACAACCCCACATCCAGCACTCCCTGTAAATTGTAATGACCCACCCAATTGCCTAAATAAATAGGTAGTGAACAGGAAGCTAAAGAATCACCCCAATTTGTCTCCCCTAAAAGCCTCCTTGCTGTAATCTCATTTCTTTATTCAAGACACCTTGGCTTGTTGTACAGAGCCCCTGCTCTGCCTCTGTGAGAAGCTCTGGAGCTCTTTCCCTATCACTGAATGGAAGTTACTGGAGTGAGGAGCATTCCAGGCATGGGTGTTATTGCTCTGTGTAGCCGTGATATTTTCTGAAAAATCCTTTCCTTAGGATTTTTCCTCCTGAGAAGCTGAGAGGCCTCAGGAACAAAATGCAAACAATGGTTATCTGCTGCTGTGGAATGCAACAGGTGCATCTGGGATTGGCCCATGTTGGATGTTTGTAATTAATGGCCAATCACAGCCCAGCTGGCTCGGACTCTCTGTCCCAAACACAAACCTTTGTTATCATTCTTTCCTACTCTATTCTTAGCCAGCCTTCTGATGAAACCTTTTCTTCTATTCTTTTAGTACAGTTTTAATGTAATATATATCATAAAGTAATAAATCAGCCTTCTGAAACATGGAGTCAACATTGTTGTCTCTTCCCCATCCTCGGACCCCTGTGAGCACCATCACAGCTCTGTGCTGAACTGGAGCCTACAAACGTGCCCACCTCCACTCAGCCTCCCCAGGATGAAACAGAAACGAGGCAGCACTGGCTGCAAACTCAGCCAAAAGCCCCTTGCTGAGGTTAGGAATTCCAAGGGTGGCACTGGAAGGAGTTAAAGCTGCTCTGTGAGGTTTCACACGCGGCTTTCGGGAGCTTGGCTGGCACCTCCACAGAAGCACCAGCACACCTTGAGGCAGCCAGGTGCTCCAGAACCATCCTAGGGCTCCAGAACCATCCCAGGGCTCCAGAACCATCCCAGGGCTCCAGGAGCATCCCAGGGCTCCAGAAACATCCCAGGGTTCTGTAAACATCCCAGGGCTCCAGGAATGTCCCAGGGCTCTGGGATGCACAACCTGGTTCTCCAACAGCATCCTGGTGTCCCAGTGGTATTCCAGGCAGCCTGGTGCCCCAGGAACATCCCAGGGCTCCAGGAACATCCCAGGGTTCCAGAAATATCCCAGTGGCTCTGGAATGGGCAACCTGGTGCCCCAGCAGCATCCTGGGCAGCCTGGTGCCCCAGGAACATCCCAGGGCAGCTCCCACAGCACCCCTGGCAGCCTGGAGCTCTGGCAGTGCCTCCACCCCCTTTGCAAGGCAATGGGGGAAGCCACCTACTCCCTGAAAAACCTCCAAACCTGATGGTGGAGATGCAAATCAGAGCTAGTTCTGCTTATTAAAGCAATTCTGTGGCAGAGAGGACATTGCAGAAAAAGCCACTTTCGGAGATGATGAGTGCAATTTGTAGATCGTTATCGCTCGGATAAAATCAGAGGACTTTAAAACAATTGGAAATGTTGAGTTTAGACCATCTCCCCTTGGGATACAATATCTGCTTTAATGCTGCTGCGTGTGAGCAAGGCTGGAAGTGCCAGCAGTGATGCATTCCCAGCGCAGAGAGCTGGGATCTGCGGCTCTGGGAACAAACCCTCCCAAAGCAAAGGAAGGGAAAGACATCATTAGCCAGCGGCAGCAGCGCTTTCATCCTCCCCTTGGGCGGAGAAAAGCCACCTCTGTCCCCTGCAGCCACTCTCTGGCAGCACCTAAGTGGGATTCCGAGACTTGAAAATACCTATGGGAGGAACCAGAGGTGGGAAAAGGCTCAGAGACCTCCCAGAGGGAAGGCAGGGGCTAAGTGAGGTAAGAGTGATGCCTTAGGAGTTCAGCTTTATATTTTCCATCTGTTTGTAACCCTGCAGTTCTTTAGTGTAGAGCTCCAAACTCCACACCCAGTGGGAGCTGCTGCTTCCCCATTTGGGGCAGACACAACAATTCCTCTCCAGGCCTGGCAGTCAAGGACACCTCACTGCCTCAGGGCCCAGAGATGGGAACAAAAGGGAGTTGGGGGCAGCAAACTTGGGGTCAATGACTTCATTAGCTGAAGCTGGAATTGGCAGATTCAGCCCCAAAATGCAAATGGACCAAACTTATAAAAGTGTGAAAACCCAATTTTTTTACACCCAATTTTTGGGTGTAGCCTCTGGGGGGCTTTGTCTTCCCTAAATGTACCTGAAGGCCCTTCAATAAATAGAACTACTTATTATTCTCTTAATTTTGTCTGGCCTCTGTTTTTAGGTAGTCCCAACAAGGCATCAAGACAGAGTTTGACTCTAAGTTGAGAATTTATTCAGAGGCAGAAAAAGCTTCTCAGCATGGGACCTTTTCTCACTCCAACTCTTCCCATTCAGCACTTGTCATGATCCTCCATCCCCTGCACATCCACAAAAGTCACACCTCTGGATTGAAACCAGGCTGGAGCAGTTAAGAGGACTCAAAAACCACATCCCTCTGATTCCAGCATGGTCCCCTGCCCCAGGTAAATCCCTGATGCCCAACATCCATCCACTGAAAACACAATCAGAGAGGGCAGGCTGAGGCTTGGTGAGCCTGGAGCTGTTTGGGAATAATAAGGGGAAGGTGCCCACCTGCCCTTCCAAAAGGGAGCCCATCAAACCACGGGAGAAGGGATGTTCACGGACAGTGGTGTTGGGGAAGATGAAGCAGGAAAGCCTTATCCATATGATTGCCTGGCAAAAGATTGTGAGAATATGGAAACTATAAGCGAGATTGAAATGAAAGCAAGCTTTGAGATCCCTCAGTTACTGAACAACTGGAAAACAATGGTGTGGCTGGCTGAAGGTGATCCCCTTTTGATGGAACAACACCCTCTGCTTGCAGACAGCTCCAAGGGTCAGAGCAGACCCTACAGCTTGGCAGAAGGGGCCCAAAGAGGAGTTTTTAGGGTTTAAAATGTAACACAGCATGGTAATGTAATGATTCTTATAGGCTGTATGTAAATGCTGTAGGATTTGCATCTTGTACTAGATTGTTTAGTGAGAATTAGAATATTGTTATAGATAGATAATGAGATGATTTGCTCTCACAATTAAAAGATAACTATTATGTGAATATTAAGAAAAGCTTTAATGATGTACAGTTATGTTATTGCGGTTTAGATGCCCTCTGCTCTCCCCACAGTTCCCTTTCCCCCCTGTATTGTTGCCATCAGACAGCCTGGGCTGTCCAGGACAGGTACAAAGGAGCTGCACAGGTGTCCCTTGCGTGGGGCAGGTGGGAATAGAAAAGCTTGGGGGTGCTCAGGGGGCGGGCATGGCAGCACCTGAGCTCCAATCCAGGCACAAGAGAGCAATCTCCACTGATAAATGGCACAGAGGAGCTGACTGACAGACTTTGGGGGGGCCAGGGCTGGCTGATGCAACCCCAGGGGTATGAAAGACTGAATATCCATCCTGAAGATGAACTGGCCACGTGGTGTGCATGAGGGGCATTTCCCAGCACTGCAGCTTTTACCTTATGTAGCCCTTTGTTGTATTTTTGTCAAGGTTTAATAAACCTTTTTAAATTTTCAAAATGAGCAGTCGTCTCTCACAACATTCAGCACAGAAGATTTATTGTATTGTAAGGGCAACTTCCCACCTCTTTGGGGCTCCTTTGGGGTTTGCTCTGAGCTGTGGCTCACAGCTCCCAGCAGAGCCCTGCACCCAGGCCCTTTGCAATGAACCCCAAATTCCAAGACCCCGGCTTCAGAGATCTCTGGTCTCTTTCCCTCCCATCCTACCCCTGTCGCTCCCACACGATGGTGGCTCTTGCATCACCTCATGAATATTTAACGGGAAGCACTCTGGAAAGAGGAATGTTATTAAGGCTGGTGTCGTCTGTGGCTCCAAATGTGGCCATACATCAGATGCTGCCAGTCTGGTGTGTAAAACCCTCTCAGAGCAGCCGCTGGCAAAGCAGTTTCTTCATGGTGGGAATAAAAAAACTTAGGAAAAAAAATAAGGAGAATAAAGTAAAATCACAAGTTGTGGGGCCCTGGGGAGCTGCATGTGAACGTTTGAGGGATACCCTACCAATAGATCAGACCTTCCCAATCACCTACAGCCACACAGGCAGCTCCAAGAGGGGGAAAAGGGAGGGAGAAAGGCAAATCCCAGTCAAACAGAATGCATTGGCTGAAAAGCAATCCTTGGCAGCAGTTTTGAGCATAAACACATTGTTGGCTGTTATTTTTTTCCCTCCTGCAATGGCAAATTAATACTTTTATTGCTGCTGAAGATACTCTAATAACATTTATTCCAGCACTTTACTCTTTATTAAGATGCTTTTGACTTCTTTTAGGTTCTGGCTTTATTTTCCTTCGGCCTATTGATATAATTTCTTTCCTCACCACCTTGACGACCCCAGAGGGATGGAAAAAGCCTCTTCCAGCTGAGAGCAAATCCATCTAAGGTCCTCTCCTGCAGGTTAAGAGCCAGATTGGGCTCCCACTCACTTTTTGGAGCACCCAGGAATCCTGGAGCAAACCAAGCTCCTGCTTGTTGAAGCCAGTTAGTTTTTCCAATATTGGGGATCAATCCTAAGGGCCCAGAGCAGTGTCCTGCCTCAAAATATGAATTTGAGTTCACACCTTTGGAGCTCTCAAGCCTCTCCCTGTTTGCTCTGGGTTCCCTGGTGCACCCCTGCTGCCAGCAGGGATAAAAGGAATAAAAACAAGTGATCCAAGGACATGCAGCCTGGAGGAGCCCAATTCTGTTTGCATCCTGATGTTAAAACATCACCTCAACCCCATAATATCCTTCTGAACTACACAGACCTTGCCAGGTGTTCCTTTCCATTCCAAAACACTGATAATTCCTTTAATTAGGCTTCCACAACCTGGTTCCTTGCTCTCACTGCAAAACCAGGCATAGTTACAGAGGCTGTTGCTCACTGACCATCTGAGCAATGGCTTATGAAGTGTATTTGGATAGGAAATAGGACTATTAAGGCACTTGGCAATATGGCAGGAGCAAAAGCAGCTCATCAGTTCATCATTCGGTTTAAAAAAAAAAAATTGAAAATTATTTTCATTCCCTAATCACCATAATGAAAACCCGGGGAAGGGATGTGTGTGTGTGTGGAAAGGACAGAGCACTGCTGAGATGGGCAGGGAAAGGGGCTTAGAGATTCTCCCCAAAAAAGTGGCGAGACAACACTGAGTGCAAAGGCCAGGGGGATGGATCCTGCTTCTTCCTACCCCAAATACCCTCAGCATCTGCAGGAGGCAGCTGAGGAGTCCCAGTCATATTTTCTGGAAAAATCCCTTTGCCCAGGATTTCTTTCCTGGGAAGCTGAGAAGCCTCAGAGAAAAGGAAAACAAGTCTTATCTCATTTGCTTCTCCTGTGTTTTGCTGCTTTGGAATGTGGTTGGAGATTGTTTACCCACAGGTGATTGTTTCATTGGTTTCATGTGAATTGTTTTGACTCTTTGGCCAATCAGGGCCGAGCTGTGTCGGGACTCTGGAAAGAGTCACAAGTTTTCATTATTATCTTTTAGCCTTCTGTAAGTATCCTTTCTGTATTCTTTAGTATAGTTTAGTATAGCATTCTTTAATATAATATAGTATCTTAAAATAACAAATTAGCCTTCTGAGAACATGGAGTCAGACTCATCATTCCTTCCTGCCACAGGAACCCTGCAAACACAATATCCCTGTTCCTCATGGATACCCAAAACCCCCAGGAAGAATCATGGAGTGATGAAGATGGTGTGGAGTGCAAAGACCAGGGGGATGCATCCTGGATCTTCCTCCCCCACATACTCTCAACCTCTGCAGGAGGCAGCTGGGGAGTCCCTGTTTCACATGGAAACATCTGGAACATCCAAGAAACCCCAGGAAGCATCATGGACCTATGAGGATGGTGTGAACCAAGGCTTGCTCCCTCCTCACCCATTATCCACACCGGCATCCCAAAACACCATTGCTGCCCTCACGACCACAAGCCAGGCTCAGGCAATGCCAGTCCTGCTTGTCAGTCCCGAGCTCGTTTAATCCGTGCACGTGTTTAATTCCCTGCACCCTGGCATTTCCCTCCTCTATCACTTTTCACAGCCTGTCAGTCCCCAAATCCTTTTCCCGAGCAGCCACATGCCACAGCTAGTTAGGAATTACGCCAGCTGCAGCAGTCATTAGGCACTTCCCATGCCCTGCATGCAGCTGTGAACATTCCCCGTGCAGACAGACACGGATCAGCTGCGAGCCGAGCGGGATGGGGAGCAGGATGGCACCCGCCACGCTCCTGCCTTCAAAGATTTCAGCTTGTCAATGCTGTGCGCTTTTTCCTTAACGTTTCAGAAGTTTCCATTGGTTTTCTCTGCTTGGGGAGTTTCAGCACCCAAGCAGAGAGTTGTCATTGCCTGTTTATGCCACCATGGCCCCTGCTGAAGGTGATTCACCCCTTACCCTGGTTGGAACCCAGGAAATCCCTCTGGCTGCCCTGCAGGACTCCAGCCCCTGCCCAGGGGGCTCAGAGACCTTGGCACAGAGCCCAAGGCCCCTGTGCCTTTGATCTAGACCCATGGAAAAAACAATTACCAACCTTTATATGAAGAATTACAAGTCAAAAGAGTTTAAGTAGAATGATAGTTAGTTTTTCACAGGGTGAAAAATAGATTTTTGGGGTTTTTAGAATGGGGGCTTGGGATCCCAAGATGGAGGAATTTGGGTGCGCCTTGTCCTTTTTCCTTCTTCTTCTTGGCCTCCATCTTCTGGGTGATGTTGGCATTTTTAGATTGGTTTAGAGTAGAAACTCACTGTCTGACATAGGTGATAGGTATTGGGAAGTTATTGTAAATAATGTACACGTAGTTTTTAGTATAAAAGATAACACCAGTGTGCCTCAACCCAACCTGCCAGCCAGACCTCGGTGGGTTGGAGAAAGAATTTTATAGATAAGAAACAATAAACAACCTTGAGAACGAGAACAGAAGAATCCTGACTCTTTCTTCAACTGCTGGGCTGGGAAAAGAGGCTTGTACATATCTCAGAGTCATTCTGAGCAGCAGAGATTCTGAGAACCCTGATCTTGTCTCCTGCTCCAGAGAAAACTCTCCTTCCAGCTTTCCCTGGGCAGCCAGAGGTGCCTGGAGCTGCCTCCTGGGCTGGACACACCATTGCTGTGATTGCCAGGTCTGCAGAGGGGTTCAGACACCTGGGGATGTGCATCCAGTGCCTGGTGGCATTCCAGCACACAGCAGCTGGAGAGGTGTGGAAACCCACAGGACATAAATGCATCACCTGCTCAAGGGCTGCCAGAACTCCTGGCGCCCCATGTCCCCCTCAGTGCTACATCACCTGTTTGAAGTGTTTTGCTGCTAAGTCCGGTGTGACCGTGTTCGCAGGGGTCCGAGGATGAGGGAAGAGACAAGGATCTGACTCCATGTTTCAGAAGGCTTGGTTTATTATTTTATGATATATATTACATTAAAACTATACTAAAAGAATAGAAGAAAGGATTTCATCAGAAGGCTAGCTAAGAATAGAAAAAGAAGGAATGAATAACAAAGGCTTGTGGCTCAGACTCTCTGTCCGAGCCAGCTGGGCTGTGATTGGCCATTAATTACAAACAACCACATGAGACCAATCCCAGATGCACCTGTTGCATTCCACAGCAGCAGATAACCATTGTTTACATTTTGTTCCTGAGGCCTCTCAGCTTCTCAGGAGGAAAAATCCTAAGGAAAGGATTTTTCAGAAAAGATGTCTGTGGCAGTCTGGGGCTACTCCTGTGCTCACAAATCACCTGTTTGACTTTGGATGGTACCACAAGACAAAATCATCTTTCCTTCCTATTGCCCAACATGTGTTGCCAGTAAATCTCTGCATTTTATTTTGGATTTTTTTGAACAAGGAATCATAGAATCTCTGAATGCTTTGAATTGGGAAGGACTTCAAAGTTCATATTGTTCCAAGGGATCCCTTCTACTTGACTGATTTTGTAGAGAGAAACTGAGGCACACCAAGAACACAGGACCTGCTCACACATCACTCCAGAAAGAGCCACACAGCTGAGACCCTCACTTCCCCAACAAACCCAATCCCATGGCAGTTCCCATCCTGACAAGCTTTCCCTATCTGGGAATGTAACCTGAAAACCCAACAGAGAGGTGGGGTGAACACAGAGCTGAGACCCTCACCTCCCCAACAAACCCATTCCCATGAAAATTCCACCCTGACAAGCTCTGTTTCCCCCTCTGGAGTCATTAGAAAAACCCACGAGGGCAGCGAGGGGAAGTCAGCACTCGCCCTTCGCAAGGTCAACAAAAATCCCTCAAAATGTCATCGAGTTTTGCGAGTCCTAAATGAAGCAATTGCTTAATCTACCTGGGGGATTGCAGCTATTATATCCACTGCCGTAAACAAGCCTCAGCTCCAGCTCCCAAGGATTGCACTGGCGGAGAGGAGCCCAGGCTAAATTGACAAGTTGTCTCTGCTGCCCTTGAAACTCAATTTGCCATCGCTCACCTCATTTCAAATTAGCACAGAGAGAAACCTTGTCGGCCGAGCTGCTCTTTTGGGGCCCTTACACAAGAGCCCGGCTCCACACGCTGGGTTGTTCTGCTGCAACAGGAATTGGGAAAAACTGGAGATTAAATGCAGACCCGCAAATGTGGTCGAAGTGTCCAAGGCCAGGTTGGACGGGGCTTGGACAATGTGGGATAATGGAAAAGTGCCGCTGGCCATGGCAGGGGTGGAATGAGATGAGCTTTAAGGTCCCTTCCAGCCCAAAATATTCCGTGATTCCATGAAATTAGAGAAATTCAGCCTTTACTAACAAACCTTCAAAAGGTCTGTGCATCCCTAAAATGCTTCCCTGAAGACTTAAAAGGGATGAGTACAGGAGCAGAGAGGTGGAGTTTAAACTGCTCCAAGGCATCATCTGGGACTGTGCTGAATCCTCACTGTGGGTTGGGATGGCTCAAGGAAGAAGAGATCCTCCAGATTTGTGGGCAACTTTTTTGAAAAGGGCCCTGAATAGAAACGGGCTCAAACCACATTTGCAACAAACGTGTTCAGCATCCAGGGAATTTGCTTTGTATTTTCAAAAGAGGAGCTTTCAATAGCTGTGATTTCAGGTGAAAGTTTCATATCAGTGCTGGATGGATGGTATAAAAAAAAAATATAAAATCAAAGGCAGTATTATTAACCTGCAGTCTGAAATGGTCTTGTTTTCATGCCTTAACCTAGATCTGGTAGAAGCTGCTGCTGCCACTTGTACACTTGCACCAGAACTCAATGCCAACAGCCCCCTGCCTTCAGAGGGATGGGGCTTATCTGTGTGCTGGAACAGACCCCATGGTTTCTGGGGGGTCTGATCCAGCAGACAGATTCTGCTGGTGCTCTGGGGACACCTCTGCCATGGGATGGGGGATGCAGGACGTTAACACAGCCATGCAGAGGGGCTGCGAGTGCCTCGCCATTGCATCCACAGCCAGGAGTGACCGGCCCCAGAGCCCCTCCTGCTGCCACTCACGGGGGCTGGCACTTATCCGTCCCTTCCTCAAGGGGTTAAAACCGTGCTGTGGTCTCCCTGGTTGCTCTCAGGAGAAGCACCACCTTCTCTCACCTCCAGGAAGCTCCTGGCATGCCCAAGCCTCGCCCTGCAGCCCTCGGAAAGGGACACATGCACAGATCCTCCTGAGCTGCAAAGGCAGCTCCTGAGCCTCAGGGAAGATCGAGTAGCCAAGGAAAGGAGGAAAAACGCATTACTGGGGAGATCTGGAGGGTGGGGACGCTGCTCCGTGCCTTCCCCAGCTCACTGAGCACAGCAGGGCTGGGGGCACTCAGTGTGACCGAATCCCCACACAGGGGGCTGCTGTGACACAGCCACGGCACCCACAGCAGCAGAGGGACAGCAGGCCTGACGTGGCAGCCATCTGCCCTGGCTGCCTGCACAAAGGGCCCCTTGACAGCTGGGCTAGACATGGCCTCCGGCCCCAGCGCCACGGCCCACGCTGCAGGCAGCGCCGCCGTGGGCAGCACAAGGGGCCTTGTGTTCCCTGGGGCTCCCTTGTGCTCCCTGATGCTCTCTTGTGCTCCCTTGTGCTCCCTGGTGTTCCTTGGTGTTCCCTGATGTTCCCTGGTGCTCCCTTGTGCTCTCTGGTGCTCCCTGGGGCTCCTTGGTGCTCCTGATTTTCCCTGGTGCTCCCTGGTGTTCCCTGGGGCTCCCTTGTGCTCTCTGGTGCTCCCTTGTGCTCCATGGTATTCCCTGATGCTCCCTGGTGCTCTCTTGTGCTCCCTTGCGCTCCCTGATATTCTCTGGTGCTCCCTGGTGTTCCCTTGTATCCCCTGATGTGCCCTTGTGCTCCCTGGTTCTCCCTTGTGCTCCACTGTGATCCCTTTTGTTTCCTGGTATTCCCTTGTGTTCCCCTGGTGCTCCCTGATGTTCCCTGGTGCTCCCTGGGGCTCCTGGGGTGGGAGGGGGATAAAGAGCCACTGTTGCTGTCACTGGCTGATCCGTGCCCTCCAACAGCCACCTGCCTTTCCCAGCCCCAGCTCTGCACCTGCCCTGACCCCCCAGCCCTGCTGACAGGGGACACCAAGGGTCTCATGGGTGCTGGAAGAGGCAGGTACCAAGCTCAGCTCTGCGATTCAGGCTCCCCAGGACACCAGGACAGCAGCACAAGCACTTCCCTCAAAGATCACAGCTTTGATGATTCTCCTCACCTCGACAGCTGCAATAGCTTCGAGGTCTAAAAGCATCATCAGGTGTTAGAACAGCACGTGTTAAGAAATTTCTGGTTGGTTTTGGTTTCTCAGCACCAAATCTTTCACAGGACTAGCATTTGCTTTCCAAAATAAACAGCAGAGCAAGGAGAAAGAGGGAAAGCAAAAATGGAACTAAGAGCTCCCAGTAAATCCCAAGCAACTTGGAGGTGGGTACCAGCATCTGGAAGGGATTCAGGGGCAAGGCAGAAAGCTGAGACCAGCTGGTATTCATCCCATGTTTCACCCATCTTGAGTTGAACCAGAGCCTCTGTGCTGTGCTCACTCAAAGCCCCATGTTCTCAGCCCCATTCCTGCTCCAGCTCCCAATTTTCCAATGCATTGCTGAGCTGCTTCCTTTGGATGAGCTCAGACTGCAGCACAGCCCAGCTCTTTGGCATAAAAACTTTTCCCCTCCACTCACCGTCTCTAATTTATCCCCCATGCCTGGCACACAGCCTTGCCCTCACCCTGCAGCTTCTGGTGTGCCAGTGGCCTTTGCTCCCAGCCTGCAGGGTGTTATCTGTGCTATCTACACCAGAGACTGCAGGGGAAGGCAAAACTGTGCCTGCTCTCATGGATGACACTCCTCACCTTCTGCCACCGTATCTACTGACAAGATGCAAACCAAGTGAGCAGATGGAGACACGAGTGTGAAATTTTTCCCCCCCCCACTGCTCCCATTTGAATCAGCCACAGGTGATTCCCATGCCCTGCCAGGCACAGGAGATGCTGAGCTTGTGGGGCAATGGGAGCAAGCAGGGAGTGGGCATTATGTCCTGGAATAACAGAGCTGTTCCATTGCAGAGCACTGAGCACGCCACTCAGAATATCCTGAGTGGCTGGGGAACACTGACATTAGGGGAAGCACTTGCCTGAGCAAATTCCCTTGAGTAGTCATGATCTGAGTGCTGCTGGCATGGGCAGCAGCTTGGCTGGGCAGGGAGGTTACAGCAGGGCACTGACACCCAGAGAAAACCTGGGCTCTGCCAAAATATATTTCTCCCTGACCCCCTGCCTCCTCCTGGGGCTTCTGGCCATGATCCCACAGCAAAACCACCAAAATCCTACCTGGAAAACGCTCAGTGCTCTCACACCCCATGGCAGCCCCATGGCTGCCTTTCCCCTATCACAAAAATCCAGGGCCAGATCCATCAGCAGCATCCCAACCCCCCCAGTGAATCTCCTGCTGATTTATGTCACTGAGGATCCTCCTACAAGGCAAACCTGAATCAAAGCACTCCTGGGAGAAGCCCTGCGCCTCCCCACCAGCAAAAAGAGCTTTTGACCACAGTGTGTGGTGTAGAATTTGACTTTGAGTGACTACCATAAAGTGTTTTTATTTTTGAGCTGTTTTATGCCGTTTCCCCAGCTCATGAGGAGAGCACCTTGGTGTCAACAGGACTCTTTTGTCTTTGTAAGCTATTTTGAGGCAAAATATCTGTAAATTACTTCCCCAAACCTCCGCACAAGCAGATCATGCAGAGAAAATAGGCTTTGCAGGAATGCAGTAAATTGTTTCTGTCACACAAGGAAATATAACCAATGGAAATCGTTATGGATGAGCCATTATGAGAGGGACCGAAAAAATTAACCTTCATCCATTTCCTTCATCTCGCAGCATGTGCACAGGAGGAGGAAGGTGGGAGAGCACCTGCTAAGTGAGGGCACAGAGCTGGGGGAAAGGTGGGATGTGCAAGCAGCTCCAGGCAGGAAAATCCTGGCTGGGAAAGGGGGCAGGATTGGGGCGCTGCAGGAGGAGAGGTGCATCAGCCCATCCCCGAGATGGAAAGGGGTGGGAGACATTTCTGCTCAATCCCATCACACAGGAGGGGGATGCTCTTTTCCAGCTATTATTACACATTGATTTTGTCTATCCCTGCCCTCGAATCCCATGAAAACCTCAAGGGGTGAGCTTGTTTAAGGAGGAAGGTGAAGCCAAATCTCGGTCAGCATGATCTCCCTCCCTGCTGCCACCACAGCACATCCCAGCACAGCTTTTCTCGCCTGATCCTCTGTGACTCCAGAGTAAACACGCAGTTTTCTACTTGACAGAGGTTTTTGTGTGTTAAATGCAGAGAAAACAGAGAAGGAATGCAGCAGTGTGGGCCAACGAGCTCTGCTTGCGTGGGAGAGGTGGCTCTAGGAGACAGAAGCATCAGCTAGAGGAGTATGTGTGAATCCAGCAGAGGAAAACATTTATTCCCACACATTTGGGATAAAACCCGTCAGTAGTAACTCCAGCTCAGCACCACCCAGCTCTGCTCGAGCCCCTCACCATTAACCAAGCACTGTGCACGTGTTTCACTCCATACCTGCACACATCCCCTGCAGAGGTTACAAAAAATAAGAAGCAAATCCATTTCCAGAGTGGCAGATAACGATTCCTCCGGCCACGGCGTGCAAACAAGGCAGCGGAAAAGGCTCAAGTGTTAAATGTTCCCTAATGTGCAGTAATTGATTTCCATGTGTGCAGTAATGGATTTGGTCACATCATGCAACAATGGATTTGACATGGGTTCTCGCTGATATTATAAACATAGTTAAGTTGTTAGCGCAGTGCCTGGGAATTAGGCCTTTAATAGCACTGACCCCGTGGCCTGAGCCAGCTGGCCAGCACCAGCAGCCACCAAAATCTTCAGGGCTGCTTCATGCTCAAGGACGCAGACAGCAATTTAACAGCTGAAAGCTGCTCAGAGCTGAGCACAGTGCATCCCGAGTTCTGCTCCATCCATTTGCTCACATCCTGCCCAGTCCCTCTCCTTCCCTGGCTTTTTGCACACCCCCAGGTGTTGAACTCCCACCCCAGGGCTGGCAGGAGCAGTGGCACAGAAACTCAGGCTGGGTTGGGTTGGAAGGCAACTTGAAATTCATCTAGCTCCAGCCTCCCAGGTTGCTCCAAGCCCCATCCAAAACTGGCAGCAAAAGGTGTTCAGCATCACCTCAGTCCCAATAAAACTTGGTTTCAAAAGTCTGTTCTGCTTCCCATCACAAGCAGAGTGATTCAAACCTGCAAGGCTTCACATTCAGCCCAGCTTGTCTCATCTTAGAATCCTAGGATGGGTTTGGCTTGAAGGGATCTTGAAGCTCATCTCATTCCAAACCTCCCTGCTGTGGGCAGAGACACCTTCCACTACCCAAAGTTGCTCCAAGCCCTGTCCAACCTGGCCTTGGACACTTCTAGGGATGGAGCAGCCACAGCTGCTCTGGGAAATCTGTGCCAGGGCCTGCCCACCCTCACAGGGAACAATTCCCAGTTCCCAATATCCCATCCAGCCCTGCCCTCTGGCAGTGGGAGCCATTCCCTGTGTCCTGTCCCTCCATCCCTTGTCCCCAGTCCCTCTCCAGCTCCCCTGAAGCCCCTTCAGGCCCTGCCAGGGGCTCTGAGCTCTCCCTGGAGCCTTCTCCTCTCCAGGTGAGCACCTCCAGCTCTCCCAGCCTGGCTCCAGAGCAGAGGGGCTCCAGCTCTCAGAACATCTCCATGGGCTCCTCTGGACTAGCTCCAGCAGCTCCACATCCTGCCAGGTCTTTGCCACCACTAAAAATCATCTTCCACATCCCACAGCCCAGCCATTTACAGGTTCCTGCACCTGTTGCAAGCACTGGTGGGAGAAGTCATAGAACTTAAAAAAATCATGGAATCATAGCATGGTTTGGGTTTGCAACTGATCGTAAAAATCATCTTATCCCAACCCCCATCGCCAGCGCCATGTCTCCTGTTGTAGGAAACACCAGCTGAAGCCCAATATCATCTTCTGTCAGCTCAGAGGGACCACAAGGCAGTCGTGGAGGGTTGGAACGGGCTCCCATTGGGTATTTACAAGCCTTGCAGCAATGTTAAAAATCCATTATTTTCACTTGGGCACTGCAGCAGCGCTCGCCTTCTGCCGAGAAGTGATTGGGCTCCTGTCCGTCAGGGACACCGAGTGATCGTACAGAGAAAATTGCATCCAGCAATGGGGGATTTAAGAGGGTGCTTGTTCTCAAACAGGGCTCCAATTAATTAACTCAGAGGAAGGGGCTGTTCGGAGTTTGCTTAGTGTTTTCTGTGTTTTCCTCGGCGCATTGAATTTATTGGCGGGTGCCTTGGTTTGTTTCTTTCCTGCTTTTCTGTTTGTCTTCAAGACTCTTTGTGAGATGATAAAGCACAGGGAAGGTATTTGCTCAGCAGGGGATTAATTGGCAAGCAGGCAGGAGAAAAGGCCGGGCCAATCCCCAAATTCCAACCCTCCCACCACACCTGCCAACACTGGGAATGGAAAAGCCTCATGGCCAGCCCAGTGCTCGTGGGATTTTGTAGCACAAGGGTGTCAAGGTCCACCAGAAGCTGTAGCAGGAAGGGTTCTCAGGGATGGGACTCTCACTTCAACTCTTCCAACCCTGCATCATGCAAAAAAATGGGGGAAATTAGATAGCATCAATGCCATGGACATGATAAGTGTACTAGAGATGTCATGCAACAAGTGGGAGCAACGCTGAGCTCTGAAGAAACCAGGAAAGCCTTTTATTGGGATTGTGGCTTCTGCCTGAGGCAGATCAGGGCTGTTTCATGGGGTATGGTAGAGGCTGCAATACCCTCCTCTCCTCCATCTTGGCTTTAGTCACCTGCTAGGACAAGAAATTCCTCAAGACATGGATAATCTCATTTTTTTTGACAACAGGAGGATTTGATATCAGATGGAGTCCCATCACACAGACTGTACCCCAGCAGAGAATATTGTGTGTTTAAAGAGAATCAGAGATTGGTGTTGCATACAGAGACTGTGGTGCACGACTTCTGGAACCACATGGATGGGTTTCAACCAAAGGACACCTGGAGAAGCACCACTGGGATGCCTGTGACTGCTGAGGAGCGCAGGTGCCTCCCATGGGGATGGGACTTGGAGGAGCACATCCTCCCGCTTGTAATTCCCAAATTTCCAGTGGAACCATGTTCCTCAAGAGCAGATGGAGATGAGGAAGGCAGAGATTCATGGCCTGTGGTGACCCAGAACACAGCACCACCTCTTCTTTTGGGAGACACGGGGCCCCACCACTCCCCAAACACAACCACAGCCACGTCCCCAACCACTCAGCCCTGACTCTTCCTTCAGACCGAGACATTTCACAGCACTGCTGCCATTTCCAGGGGTGTGAAAGGTCCCCTTCTTGCCCCCAGCCCTAATCTTTCAAAGGAATTAATCTTCAAAGCAATCTCACCCCAGCAGAACAAGTTTTGATTTATGAGTTGAGGCGACGGCTGAGCTCCCCTGACACGGGAGATGGGAAGCATTGGCTGGAGGGGGTCAGTGCCTGGAGGAACCTCCACAGAAACCCCAGCTGGAGCAATCACCACCTCTTTGTCCTTGGGAAATCCCAACCTGCCTTATCTTCTTCATGAACCAGGGAAAGCAAGTTTCCCACCTCCAATACAATTTTTCAACAAAGAGTTGACCTCTTTGACAAGAGCCTCATCAAAGGCTTTGTTTTCCTCTCCTAACACCGCTCGCTACAACAAATTGCAGCATAACCCACACACAAAACTGAACCAAGGGGATTTGGCTTCATTGAAATAAAACATTTTGATGAAATTTTAAATGAGAAAATGGTGATAGCCCCCACAAAATGATTTGATTTCGGTGAATCTGTGTTTCCATTTTGAAAAACGGATTCATTAGAATTTTTTTTTCCAACCAGCTCTAATCAAAGTGCTCTAGGCATTTTTGAAAATTTCAGTCCCGAGCTTCAAAACAATTTAATTTGTGTTATAAAGCAGCAAAGTTTATGACACAGAGATACAGCGAATGGAAGCACTTTTTGACTTTGCAAACACTTCAACTTTAAGAAATTAAATTAATAGTAATGTGGGAGAGTAATTTCAAAAGTTTCTTTCCTGAAGTACAGAAAGTATTTTCCAACTCATCTGAAGGCAGACTTTATAAATATAATATAAGGTTGTCATCTCCACGCTTACAGCTTGCTTTTCACTACCACCAGCTCCATTTAAAGTTTCTTCAGGTCGTGAGCAAATGAAATAAAAGAACTCATTTCTGTTCGTGAAAACTCCAGTGACGGGATCATTATAGAGAGCATCTCCAAAGGGAAAAGGAAAAAGGGGAGAGAAAGCAGAGGATATATGGCAAAAATGGAAAGAGAATGAGAACATCATGGGAAATGCTCATTGCAACAAGGGCCCCATTCACACGCTCTTGTCTTTCCTTCAGGGTTAGTTCATGTTTCATTACAGATTAACACAGCATCTCTTCTCTCCAGCCTCTCACTGGAGATCACTCCATCCATTTAAATAGATTTCAAAAGCCAGGACTGATCTATGCCAAGCTGTAATTTGGGATGGTGGCGTGGCAGTTAATGCACTGCAGCCCTTGCAGAGAGGAGGAGGAGGAGGTGTGTGGATTGCTTCCTCAATATGATAAATTCATTAGATAAAGGAACCCGAGATAACAGGAGCAGCACTCGGAATGCATCTGGTGGCACGGATGTGCAGGGAAGGGGGTCACAGCTTGGCTCTCCTGATTTGCATTAGAGCAGAGAACTGAACAAAAGAGACTTGTACAGGGGACTGGAAGGGACCTCAGGGTCAAGCACTCCTACTTTTTCCTCTCTGAGATAACCACATCATAATTCAACAGCTGCTTGAACCTGTGAATGCCATCCCATGGAAAACATCTCTAAATGCCAACCAGGAAGACTGTGGGAAAAATGAAATATCATGCCCCTAAGTAGAGGAGAACCCCAGGTCCTGTCTGCAGGGCTGCTGGTAGAGATGCAAAAATCAGAAATCTGCTGTGCTGTGCAGGCTGGGTGCAGAGGATGGGGCAGTGGGAGTAACAGAGACGCAGGATGGGTGATCCCTGCTGTCCCACCAGCTCCTGGCACTCCCACCTGTGAGCACTGGGAGTGCTGGCACTGGGATCTGGTGGCTCGCTGAGCCAGCCCTCTCCAGCATGCTTAAATTCAGCCCCACTGCCACAGGGAAAGGAGCACAGCAGGCTCCAAGGATCTGCTCTGATGGTTTGGCTCACAGAGAACCAGGACAAAGAAATGGGAGGATGCTCTGGCAGCCACACAAAGGAGACTAATAAACATTGGAAATAGGAGCAAAGCAGTGGGGATCAACAGGGCATCACAAAACAGGACAGTGAAAAATGGGAGGAATGGAGAGTGAAAAAGGGAAGGAGCGTGGAAAGCCAGCAGGAGATCAGGGATGGTACAAACTGGAGGGTTTGGAAGGTCCAGCACCATCTCCACAGGCACTGCAGGGAGCCCACAGAAAAGAGAAGCTTCAGAGAGGGGCCCTGGAGCTGAGTGAGCTCTGTGATCAGAGAGCAGCAGGACAAGCTCAAGCTTTTCCAGAGCCCCCGCCAGGATGACAGCCAGGAACACCTGTACCCTCCCAGCTCTGCCATCCCCAGGTTACCTGATCCAAACCTGATCAATACAGGGAGGAGGAACTCAGCCTGAGGAGATTACCTGATCCAAACCAAACCTGGTGAATACAGGGAGAGGGAACTCAGCCTGAGGAGATTGCCTGATCCAAACCTGATCAATACAGGGAGGAGGAACTCACCCTGAGGAGATTGCCTGATCCAAACCAAACCTAACAAATACAGGGAGAAGGAACTAAACCTGAGGAGATTACCTGATCCCAACCAAACCTGGTGAATACAGGGAGAGGGAACTCAGCCTGAGGAGATTACCTGATCCAAACCAAACCTAATAAATACAGGGAGAAGGAACTCAGCCTGAGGAGATTACCTGATCCAAACCAAACCTGGTAAATACAGGGAGAGGGAACTCAGCCTGAGGAGATTACCTGATCCAAACCAAACCTGGTGAATATAGGGAGAGGGAACTCACCCTGAGGAGATTACCTGATCCAAACCAAACCAGGGAAGAGATTAAAAAAAAATGAGGAGACTACCTGATCCAAACCAAACCTGATCAATACAGGGAGGAAAACCTAATCAATACAGGAACCTAATCAATACAGAACTCAGTATAAGGAGATTACCTGATCCAAACCAAACCTAATCAATACACGGAGGATAACCTAATCAATACAGGAACCTAATCAATACAGAACTCAGTATAAGGAGATTACCTGATCCAAACCAAACCTAATCAATACAGGGAGGAGAAACTCAGCATGAGGCGATTACCATGGCACGAGAGCTGCTCGCAGCCACGGAGCTGCCAAAGCCCTCCCACAACAGCAAGTGAGCTGCCAGATGGATTTTGATCTCATTAATCTGTTTTGGGGCCAGCCAGCAGCGCAGGGCTGCCGTGGGCGAAGCGGCACGCGACACCTTCCTGCAGAGCCTTGGAAAAAGGGAAAGATTCCACACAGAAATGTTCACTTCAGGCACACAAGTGCTGGGAATGGGGCCATACGTGGCCAGAGGAGCGCCTGTCCCGTCCCTGGAGGTTGCAAGGCCAGGCTGGACAGAGCTTGGAGCAATGCAGGCTGCTGGAAGGCATCCCTGCCATGGGAAGGCAGTGGGACAAGATGGGCTTTAGGGTCACTTCCAAACCCAAACCATTCCTGACTGCACAATTCTGTATCTGTGCTGTTAATTCATTTACCAGTTCTGCAGCTCGGAGCTGATTTGGATTTCACGTGAGGCAATGAGGATACTGCAATCTCTATCCAGGGAAAAGTCTTTCCTGCACTCACTTGAGGCTGTATAAATTAAATATTCTCCTTGGTGCAAGGGGTCAGTGCTATCCAAAGGATAATGCACCGGGCTGGGACCTGGGGTCTGTGCTCTGGTACTGGTTCAGTAGATAATCTTGAGGGTTTTAAACCCCTCACTTCATCATCTCTGCTTTCTCCTAAGTGAAATAGGGATACCAACCTGAATTGAGGTCTCCCAGTGAAAAGCATCCCATAATCATTGTTTTAGGGATTGAGGAACATAGAGAAGGGTCTATAGCAAAGCCTGAGACACCACAAGGGAGGGGATAACTAACCTGGAGCTACAGGCACCAATGAATCAGCTACAGTGCAGGAGCAGTCTGAGCCTAGGGTAGCACTATAGAATGGCTTGGGTTGGAAGGGATGTAAAACTCACCTCAGTGCAACGCCCTTGCCATGGACAGGGATGCCTTCCACTAGACCAGGTCAAGATTTGGCATTTGAAACATTTCCAGAGATCCAGGGGCAGCCACAGCTTCTCTGGGCAGCCTGTGCCACCCTCACAGGGAACAATTCCTTCCTAATATCTAATCCAAAGCTCCTCCCTGTCAGATTGAAGCCATTCCCTGTTGTTCTTTGCCACTGGGCCAGGCCAAGGGCACAGCTGGGAGCACCACAGCACGGAGAGGCCACTTCCAGCTGTCAGCAGCTGGAAAAGGACCCTCACTGAGGCTCTCCTGCTCCTTCCACCCCTGTGCTGCACTCCCTGACTGCCCAGCGCTGCCCACCCACCCCTGCCAAGCACGAGTTCAGCTTCAGAGAGATGCAAATCCATGGATGTGAGGGGCTGCTCACACTCAGAGCACACCGAGGGCAGGGCAGCTTGCTCCACGTCAATTAGGGATAAATTTAAGTTAATGAGAAGGAAGTGTCCAGGCAGGGCTTTGCATCGATTTGGTTCAACCGATGTAAGAGAGCAAGTGCACGTGTGGATCTGGGCATGTGGGTGTGGGGATGCTGCACTGCTCTTTGGCAGTTTGCCCCCAAAGCTTCCTTGGTTCATCCTGGAGGTTTTTCAGATGAAAGCCCCAAATTTGCAGTGTTTTGTTTCATTTTCAAGTAACGACGCTCACGCGGCACTTCCAAACCCTCTGTGAAACAGAGCCACTGTTTTCTTTTGTACAGAAAAGTTGGGAGATAAATTGCAGATGATTCAGTAAATAACTCAGCCTATGACCTTGATGCTTATTGATTCCTCAAGCTGTTTATCTTTCTTGTGTGCTCCCCAGCAAAAACAATTATCACTTAATTATAAAGCAGCTTGGCTTGAGGGAACCACCAATTGGCTGGCACAGGATGAGTTCATCCCTGCACACCACAGAGCCCCGACCAGAGCGACTGCTTAGGATTCAGAGCCACAAACTTCATTATTTTCTTCCTAGCTCATGTTTTCCCCTCGTTTTAAAATCACTTAAGGATGTTTAGCCAAGCCGGGTGTTTGACTGCCCGAATATTCGCGATGGATGGGATCAAACAGCAAGCGCCAGCACTGGAAAAAGGGGAAAAAGAACTAGAATGACAAAAAGAAGCACAAGGAGAGGTTATTGGTCCTGGAAATAAAATACCTGGGCTGTTCTCTCCTTCAGTGACCTTGGGTGAGGCTTTTTCTCTGCTGCCTGCACTCCTCTCTGTGCAGAATCCAGCACAAAGGATCCTTCCTGCTCCTGACCGAACTTCCCCGATGCCACTGGGATGGGGGAATGACAGCTTGGCACTGCTGCAGCCATGCATGCGTTTGGAAAGCACTTAGAGACATCCATTAGCATGGGAAAGGGAATTATCATCCCCACCCCAAGGCAGGAGGAGGGAAAGGAACCTCCCCCTTCGCTAGAAATGAAGGATTTGTCATTTTTATGCACTTCTGAGCTGTGCCATCCTCCAGTGAAAGGGGATGAGGGAGTCCTCAGAGGGATCTGGACAGGCTGGATACTGGGGTTTTAAACCTCCCATTTCATCCTGATCAATACAGGCAGGAGGAACTCAGCCAGGGAAATTTACCTGATCCAAACCAAACCTAACAAATGCAGGGAGAGGGAACTCAGCCTGAGGAGATTACCTGATCCAAACCTAACCTGGTGAATACAGGGAGAGGGAACTCAGCATGAGGAGATAACCTGATCCAAACCAAACCAGGGAGGAGATTAAAAAAAAATGAGGAGATTACCTGATCCAAACCAAACCTGATCAGTACAGGGAGGAAAACCTAATCAATACAGGAACCTAATCAATACAGAACTCAGTATAAGGAGATTACCTGATCCAAAACCAACCTAATCAATACAGAACTCAGCATGAGGAGATTACCTGATCCAAACCAAACCTAATCAATACAGGGAGGAAAACCTAATCAATACAGGAACCTAATCAATACAGAACTCAGTATAAGGAGATTACCTGATCCAAACCAAACCTAATCAATACACGGAGGATAACCTAATCAATACAGGAACCTAATCAATACAGAACTCAGTATAAGGAGATTACCTGATCCAAACCAAAGCTAATCAATACAGGGAAGAGAAACTCAGCATGAGGAGATTACCATGGCAGGAGAGCTGCTCGCAGCCACGGAGCTGCCAAAGCCCTCCCACAACAGCAAGTGAGCTGCCAGATGGATTTTGATCTCATTAATCTGTTTTGGGGCCAGCCAGCAGCGCAGGGCTGCCGTGGGCGAAGCGGCACGCGACACCTTCCTGCAGAGCCTTGGAAAAAGGGAAAGATTCCACACAGAAATGCTCACTTCAGGAACCCAAGTGCTGGGAATGGGGCCATACATGGCCAGAGGAGCGCCTGTCCCGTCCCTGGAGGTTGCAAGGCCAGGCTGGACAGAGCTTGGAGCAATGCAGGCTGCTGGAAGGCATCCCTGCCATGGGAAGGGAGTGGGACAAGATGGGCTTTAGGGTCACTTCCAAACCCAAACCATTCCTGACTGCACAATTCTGTATCTGTGCTATTAATTCATTTACCAGTTCTGCAGCTCGGAGCTGATTTGGATTTCACGTGAGGCAATGAGGATACTGCAATCTCTATCCAGGGAAAAGTCTTTCCTGCACTCACTTGAGGCTGTATAAATTAAATATTCTCCTTGGTGCAAGGGGTCAGTGCTGTCCAAAGGATAATGCACCGGGCTGGGACCTGGGGTCCGTGCTCTGGTACTGGTTCAGTAGATAATCTTGAGGGTTTTAAACCCCTCAATTCATCCTCTCTGCTTTCTCCTAAGTGAAATAGGGATACCAACCTGAATTGAGGTCTCCCAGTGAAAAGCATCCCATAATCATTACTTTAGGGATTGAGGAACATAGAGAACGGTCTATAGCAAAGCCTGAGACACCACAAGGGAGGGGATAACTAACCTGGACCTACAGGCACCAATGAATCAGCTACAGTGCAGGAGCAGTCTGAGCCTAGGGTAGCATTATAGAATGGCTTGGGGTGGAAGGGATGTAAAACTCACCTCAGTGCAACGCCCTTGCCATGGACAGGGATGCCTTCCACTAGACCAGGTCAAGATTTGGCATTTGAAACATTTCCAGAGATCCAGGGGCAGCCACAGCTTCTCTGGGCAGCCTGTGCCACCCTCACAGGGAACAATTCCTTCCTAATATCTAATCCAAAGCTCCCCCCTGTCAGATTGAAGCCATTCCCTGTTGTTCTTTGCCACTGGGCCAGGCCAAGGGCACAGCTGGGAGCACCACAGCACAGAGAGGCCACTTCCAGCTGTCAGCAGCTGGAAAAGGACCCTCACTGAGGCTCTCCTGCTCCTTCCACCCCTGTGCTGCACTCCCTGACTGCCCAGCGCTGCCCACCCACCCCTGCCAAGCACGAGTTCAGCTTCAGAGAGATGCAAATCCATGGATGTGAGGGGCTGCTCACACTCAGAGCACACCGAGGGCAGGGCAGCTTGCTCCACGTCAATTAGGGATAAATTTAAGTTAATGAGAAGGAAGTGTCCAGGCAGGGCTTTGCATCGATTTGGTTCAACCGATGTAAGAGAGCAAGTGCACGTGTGGATCTGGGCATGTGGGTGTGGGGATGCTGCACTGCTCTTTGGCAGTTTGCCCCCAAAGCTTCCTTGGTTCATCCTGGAGGTTTTTCAGATGAAAGCCCCAAATTTGCAGTGTTTTGTTTCATTTTCAAGTAACGACGCTCACGCGGCACTTCCAAACCCTCTGTGAAACAGAGCCACTGTTTTCTTTTGTACAGAAAAGTTGGGAGATAAATTGCAGATGATTCAGTAAATAACTCAGCCTATGACCTTGATGCTTATTGATTCCTCAAGCTGTTTATCTTTCTTGTGTGCTCCCCAGCAAAAACAATTATCACTTAATTATAAAGCAGCTTGGCTTGAGGGAACCACCAATTGGCTGGCACAGGATGAGTTCATCCCTGCACACCACAGAGCCCCGACCAGAGCGACTGCTTAGGATTCAGAGCCACAAACTTCATTATTTTCTTCCTAGCTCATGTTTTTCCCCTCGTTTTAAAATCACTTAAGGATGTTTAGCCAAGCCGGGTGTTTGACTGCCCGAATATTCGCGATGGATGGGATCGAAACAGCAAGTGCCAGCACTGGAAAAAGGGCCAGGGAAAAAAAGAACTAGAATGACAAAAAGAAGCACAAGGAGAGGTTATTGGTCCTGGAAATAAAATACCTGGGCTGTTCTCTCCTTCAGTGACCTTGGGTGAGGCTTTTTCTCTGCTGCCTGCACTCCTCTCTGTGCAGAATCCAGCACAAAGGATCCTTCCTGCTCCTGACCGAACTTCCCCGATGCCACTGGGATGGGGGAATGACAGCTTGGCACTGCTGCAGCCATGCATGCGTTTGGAAAGCACTTAGAGACATCCATTAGCATGGGAAAGGGAATTATCATCCCCACCCCAAGGCAGGAGGAGGGAAAGGAACCTCCCCCTTCGCCAGAAATGAAGGATTTGTCATTTTTATGCGCTTCTGAGCTGCGCCATCCTCCAGTGAAAGGGGATGAGGGAGTCCTCAGAGGGATCTGGACAGGCTGGATACTGGGGTTTTAAACCTCCCATTTCATCCTCTCTGCTTTCTCCTAAGTGAAACAGGGATACCAACCAGAAGGAAGGGTCCAGGAAGGGGCTGGAGCCCCAGGAGCAGCTCAGGGAGCTGGGAAGGGAAAAAGGAGGCTCAGGGGGGCCCTTCTGGCTCTGCACAACTCCTGACAGGAGGGGACACCCAGGTGGGCATCGAGCTCTTCTCCCAGGGAACAGGGAGGGATGAGAGGAAACAACCTCTCAAGTTGTGCCAGAGGAGGCTGGATATTGGGGGAAATTTCAATGCACTGGATATTGGGGAAAATTTCAATATGCTGGATATTGGGGAAATTTCAATACGCTGGATATTGGGGGAAATTTCAATATGCTGGATATTGGGGAAAATTTCAATATGCTGGATATTGGGGAAAATTTCTCCATGGAAAGGCTTGCCCAGCCCTGGCACATGTTGCCCAGGGCAGTGGTGGACTCACCATGCCTGGAGGGATGTAAAACCCACGTGGATGTGGCACTTGAGGACGTGGTTTAGGGATGGGCTTGGCAGTTGTGGTTTAAGAGTTGGGCTCAATGATCTTGGAAGTTTTTCCAGCCCAAACGATTCCATGAGTCACATCCAGACTCCCTGAACATTCCTGTGCCCTGGGCGTGCAGCAGAGACACTTCATCTCCCAGCTAGATGCTCTTGAGCTGCCAGATCCCCCAAACCTGCCCTCCCCTCCCTCTCTCCTCGCACACAAATCCTCAGCAGCAGCAAACCCACTTAGGGAGCTCTGATGTGATCAGATCAGGGATCCGACGCAGCGAGGCGCAGCAGCAGCCAAACCCACTAAAGAGACAAACATCATTACACCCCATAAAGAGATCAGGGACAGGCAGCAGCTCCCTGCCCAGCTGCTGGGGGCACCCGGGCTCTGTCCCTCTGCCACCAAAGCCACACGATGGCACTGTGTTTGCCAGAGCTGGCCAATGCCTGCAGGTTCTGCAGCAGTGCCTGGCCCTGCCAGGGCAGCGTTTCCCTGTGCACAACAGCTCAGGTTTTACAGGCAAACCGCAGAGACCTCACCAGGCACTGCCAGCTCAGCACAGAGGGCTCAGGAAAGGCTTTGCAGAGCATCCCTGCCCCAGTGCTGGGGTCACCTCTCAGCAGCTCTGATGATCCCAGCTCCAGCCCTGGCTCCAACTGCACCAAATAAATTCCATTTCAGCCCAGGGCAGAGGGGCTCTCCATCACACTGCAGGCAGGGCACTGAACCCCAGAACCTCAGAATGGTTTTGGCTGAAAGAGACCTTAAAGCCCATCTTGTTTCACCCCCTTCCATGCACAGGGACACCTTCCAGTCCCCCAGGCTGCTCCAAGCCCTGTCCAACCTCACCTTGGACATTCCAGGGATCCAGGGGCAGCCACAGCTGCTCTGGAGAACATTTCCCTTGTCTGACCAAGCACTCAGCATCCTTGCAACAGCATTTCCTACTGTCTCTACTTGGGACCAAAATCTCCTTTTATTCATCTGGGGGCACTCCAAGAGCTCTGATGCCATTAAGGAGCTCCCAGTAAAACCCAGCACATGGGTCCAGCTTGTCTGTGTGCCCAGGCTATTGGTCTTAATTAATTCCTGACTTAGAATTGGAGTAGAAAGGATTGCAAAGGGATCTGGGATTCTGGGGTTCAGTGCCCTGCCCACAGTGTGATGGATTGCTCTCCATCACACTTTGGGCAGGGCACTGAACCCCAGAACAGTTTTGTCTGAAAGAGACCCTAAAGCCCATCTTGTTTCACCCCCTGCCATGGACAGAGACACCTCCCACTGTCCCAGGTTTCTCCAAGCCTTGTCCACTGGGCAGCCACAGCTGCTCTGGAGAATCATTTCCCTTGTCTGACCAAGCACTCAGCATCCTTGCAACAGCATTTCCTACTGTCTCTACTTGGGACCAAAATCTTCTTTTATTCATCTGGGGGCACTCCAAGAGCTCTGATGCCATAAAGGAGCTCCCAGTAAAACCCAGCACACGGATCCAGCTTGTTTGCAGTGCCCAGGCTATTGGTCTTAATTAATTCCTGACTTAGAATTGGAGTAGAAAGGATTGCAAAGAGATCAGACCACAGGTTGACATCCCTATATCCCTTTGATATATATCCCTATTGATAACAAGCAGAGCTGCCCATAATGACCCCCATTCCTCACATTCTCCAGCCAGCTATCACAAAAAAACATTCCTACACACTTTGTGGTGATTTTTTTACATCTTTTAAAGCAGTTTAAGGAGTGAAAATAAGCAATACCTCCCCTCCAAGTCCTCCTTCGTCCCCATCCCAGCGGCATACAGCACAGCCACGTTATGCTCAGCTTTCCAAAGGTACAAACATCCCCTGCATCAGCTCCTCAGCTCCTCAGGCACGGGGCAGGAGGATATTCCACCTCCTCACGTTGCCACTGACAGGAGTTTTATGGCCCTGTGCTGCCCAGGGAGCAGCCAGGAGCAATCCAGGATATCCTGTGCCCTTGCAGGAGGGAATTGTCACATTAAAAAAACCTCTAAATGCTTAAAAGGGCTCTCGTTTAGAGTCTCCTGCCGCGAAGTGTCTTCGAGGGCCCCAGATTTATTATTTCATCAGAAGATCAGAGAGGGGAAGTTTGTAGGAGATCAAACAAACAGGAATACATTAGGAGAGACAGTGGGAGAGGCTGGAGAAACTGCTGGGCTCAGTAAAGTGGGACAGGATCCCTGCTGGCCATGGGTGGCTTTTCCTCACAGCTCCCACCCCATGGACCTGCCCAGGCATCACCAACCACGGAGAGGCAGCAGGGGCCAGGGGTGGGAGCCACTTCCCATCCCTGGTTCCTAAATCCCTTGATTTCTAAAGCAAAGGGGAGTATCTTCCCTCCTGGACTGCATTACAGATCAGAGATGTGGAACACATGCCAAAGGAGATGGTGCAAGGGGAAGAGATGGAATCTTTTGGATCTTCCAGAAGATCTTCGGATCTTCTGGGAAAAAAATGCCTGAAGATGGGCCTGAATTTGCTTCCTCACTCTGCTGCAGAATCCGTGGGCTCATTCTTGCTCCGTGCCTCAGTTTCCCCACTCCAAGAGCAAGCCTCACAACCTTCTTTTCCCACACTTAGAACCATAAAAGTTGGAATTGAGCTCTCGGATCCCTGAGCCCCAGCCATTAACCCAGCCCTGCCAAGGCCACCACTAACCCAAGTCCCTGAGCACCACACACTTCACTAAAATGGAATTAATTTAATCATTCCCTCACTTCCAAGGATGCTGATTCCACCATCCCTGGACCTGAGCAGCCTTGCAGTGAACAAATGTTTCCTAATTTCCAGTTGAAGCCATGGGATGCAGATGGAGCTGTTCAGAGCTGGGGGAAGGGCCAGAGCAGCCCTCCAGAAGGACCTGGGCAGGCTGGAGGGGTGGCAGGATTGATCAGCAAGGACAAATGCAGGTCCTGCTCCTGGGGAGGGCAATCCTGGACACCAGCACTGGCTGGAGGTGGCCTGGAGAGCAGCTCTGCAGAGAAGGGAGACACTGAGCTGTCCCCCTGTGCCCTGGGGGTGAGGAGGCCAAAGGGATGCAGGGATGCATTGGGAAGAGTGTGAAAAATGCCTCTTTTATGATTGGCTTTTCGTAAATATTCAAAAGAATGTTATATGTTTTGTGTTAGAAAGTGATGCTGTATTAATTTTCTTAAGTAGTGTGTTAAATATAGTTAAATATAGTTTTAGGTTATAAAAAATATGAAAAAAAAACAGAGATAGCAGCCACAGGACACCTGAATCTTTCAGAGAAAGAGAATTTATTGCTCCATTATCAGAAGAAACGAACTTCTTCCGGCCTCGAAGGCGCTGTCAGGATTCAGAGGAAGAAGCTGACACTGCCCAGACAGAATCCTGTATTTGAATGGAATTTATGCATCATGGATGAGCTGTATGAATATGCAGCAGGCTGTTGCTTTTAAGGGTTAATCCTCTGTTATATTAAAACTATACTAAAAGAATAGAAGAAAAGGTTTCATCAGAAGGCTGCCTAAGAGTAGACTAGGAAAGAATGATAACAAAGGTTTGTGGCTTGGCTCTCTGTCCGAGCCAGCTGACTGTGATTGGCCATTAATTACAAACATCTCACATGACCAATCACAGATGCACCTATTGCATCCCACAGCAGCAGATAACCATTGTTTACATTCTGTTCCTGAGGCCTCTCAGCTTCTCAGGAGGAAAAATCCTAAGGAAAGGATTTTCTATAAAAGATGTCTGCAACACAGACACACTCCTGTGTGCGCTGGGATGGCCCTGCTGGAGCAGGGAGCTGGACCAGATCAGCCTCAGTGCTCCCTTCCCTGACCCATTCTGGGATTCTGCAACATCAGCTGCTGCTTTTTGGCCCATTTGGGGTTTGCTGCAGAAAAAACAGCAATTATCCCCCCACTGCTCCAGAGACTGGGCTCAGGGCTGTGCTGTGGGTGTCACAGGCATCTTTTATGGAAAATCCTGTCCTTAGGAGATTTTTCCTCCTGAGAAACTGGGACGCCTCAGGAACAAAATGCAAACAATGGTTATCTGCTGCTGTGGAATGCAACAGGTGCATCTGGGATTGGTCTCATGTGGTTGTTTCTAATTAATGGCCAATCACAGCCCAGCTGGCTCAGACAGAGAGCCCGAGCCACAAACCTTTGTTATCATTCCTTCTTTTTCTATTCTTAGCCGGCCTTCTGATGAAATCCTTTCTTCTATTCTTTTAGTATAGTTTTAATGTAATATATATCATAAAATAATCAATCAAGCCTTCTGAAGCATGGGGTCAGATCCTCGTCTCTTCCCTCATCCTCGGACCCCTGTGAACACGGTCACACTGTGGGAGCTGCTATTTGGTGCCGCTTTTCCTGCAGCATTTGTGAGTTGAAACACGTCAGCCTTTCTGTTTGCCTGCCCCCCTCCCCAGCCCGTGGCAGCTGAACAGCCTTTGGAGCCTTCTGTTCCCTCCCACCCCCAGCACCTCTCAGCTCCCCGGCAGCTGTCAGCTCACACGGCTCCATCGCAGCAGATCAGTGGGAGGACATGAACGCACACACACAATATACATGGAAATATATATAGAAATGTGCACAGGAGGGCTCTGCTTCTGCTCACACGTCTCGTGGGAGCGGGTCGGGGCTGGGCTGCCAGCACGTCTCCTCCCTTACATCCTCATTCACAAGAGGAACGTCACACCTCCGAGGTCAAGCCACGCTTGAGTTTTAATTCATTAAGCTAACTTCTGTGCTGGCTGAGTCTGCAGTCTTGAGGAAATTGCTATTTTATTGGGGGGGAAATGGGAAAGCTTGGCTGGCTGCTGCCGGAATCTGGGTTCTCACCAGCACCTCCTGTGCCAGTCTGGGCTTGGGGGCTTCACCCAGGGGTGACAACCCCAAATGCCACGAAATCTCTACAGCCACAGCACCAGCTCTGCCAAAAATCACCCCTTGAACAAGCAGCTGTAGCCTCATCCTGAGTGATCTGGGGGGATGTGTGACCGTGTTCACAGGGGTCCAAGGATGAGGGAAGAGACGAGGATCTGACTCCATGTTTCAGAAGGCTTGATTTATTATTTTATGATATATATTACATTAAAACTATACTAAAAGAATGGAAGATTTCATCAGAAGGCTGGCTAAACTAAGAATAGAAAAAAATGAATGATAACAAAGGTTTGTGGCTTAGACTCTGAGCCAGCTGACTGTGATTGGCCATTAATTAAAACAATCACATGAGCCCAATCACAGATGCACCTGTTGCATTCCACAGCAGCAGATAACCATTGTTTTCATTTTGCTCCTGAGGCCTCTCAGCTTCTCAGGAGGAAAAATCTCCTAAGGAAAGGATTTTCCATAAAAGACGTCTGTGACAGGGATGGACAGTGATGCTGCCCCCCAAAACCAGCCAGGAGCCTCCTCTTCCTTTTGGGAAGGGAAACAAAATCTTGCAAAACAGGAAAGAAAGACTCACAAACACTCTGGAAAGGAGATATGATCAAATGAAATGCAATTGGAAAAAAAAAAAACAAAAACCAGAAAATTGGGACATTTAGTGACTACAAGAAAATGGTCTGGGAGGAAATGAGGTGCAGTGCAAAGGACAAAACATGCAAAAAATAACTTCACAGGTGCTGCAAAATCAGCGGAAAAAATCAAGGAGGAAGACACAACTTTGAGGGGAAGACACGAGTGACATGGATAGTGAAAAACACATCTTTGCCAAAGTGAAAGGCATCAAAAGGCATGGGATGCCATGAGGTGCAGGGACATGGACCAAAGCTTGCTCAACTGATCCTCATTGAAATTGCAAAAAGCAGAAGCTTTAAATGGCCTGGGACAGGCTGTGACATCCTGGGCAGAGCTGGGAGACACAGGGATGCTCCAGAACGTTCCAATGAGGACAGACAGACAGCAACATCCTTGGGAAGGGCTGGGAGACACAGGGATGCTCCAGAACGTTCCCATGAGGACAGACAGACAGCAACATCCCTGGGAAGGGCTGGGAGACACAGGGATGCTCCAGGACATTCCAATGAGGACAGACAGACAGTAACATCCCTGGGCAGAGCTGGGAGACACAGGGATGCTCCACAGGGTGATGGAGAGCAGCAAGGCAGGAGGCAGGGAGGTGCTGTCACCAAAATACCAAACACAGTGTCTCTGAGTGACCTCCACCTCCAGCTGCCACACAGAAAACGTAGAGAAAAAGGAGGAAAAATAATGTTTTCACTCCTGGCAGCTCAACAGAGACAACACCTGCTTCTGCCTGCTCCAGACTCAGCAAAACTTGGCTTCCATCACCTGATCGTGTACGCGGCGAGCCCACGCAGACACACAAAAATCAATGCACATCGATCCCTAAGCCAGGAATTCATAAACTCCTTTAAAGGTCAAGGATTGATTTTTCACTTTCTGTAAAAAGAAGAGACTCCTGCCATCAGCCTCCTGCCCCCATCAACCCCCTCATCCCGTGCCTCCCTCCCCGGCAGCTCCGCACCGAGGCACCGACACCTTCCCCATGTGCACAGTCAGCGAGGAAAACATAAGTGGCACATATAGAAAAATATGTTGCACTCGTAGCTGGCATCTTGCAGTAACAATGTGTTTGTAGTAGGCATCTTGAAGGAATTCCTGTGTTTGTTTAACTCCTGGATTGCTGGAGGTGCTTTGAAGGGTCCTGAAGGGAATGGAGCCCTTGCAGGCTGGAGCAGCATCCCTTCCTGTCGGAACCCAGCACATCCCTCTGGCTGTCCTGAGCAGCCCAGACCCTGCCAGGGGGCTCAGAGACCCTGGCACAGAGCCCAGAATGCCCCTGTGGGTTTGATTATGACCAGTGGAGCAAGTTACCAACCTTAGATGAAGATCTGCAGGCCACGACAGTTAAGTAGAATTGTAGTGAATTATTCTACTTAATATATATTATATATTAAATACTATATATTATATATTATATATTATATATTTATATAATATATTATATTATATATTATATATTATATATTATATATTATATATTATATATTATATTATATATTTTATATTTTATATTTTATATTTTATATTTTATATATATACATTATATATAATATAATATATATTAATAGAATCATGGGGTGAAAAAGTAGATTTTGGGGTTTTTGGTATGGGGGTTCAGGAGGCAAGATGGAGGGATCTGGCTGTGTCCAGCCTTTTTCTTTCTTCTTCTTGGCCTCCATCTTCTGCTGTGATGGTGGCACTTTGGGATTGGTTTAGAGTAGAAGCTCACTGTCTAACAGAGGTGATGGGTATTGGAAAGTGATTGTAAACATTGTACAGGTAGTTTTAGTATAAAAAGATAACACTGCCCTGGGGGGCAGGCAGAGTGCCTGGAACTGTCCTGCTGGACGGACCTTGGCAGGGCAGGAGAAAGAATTTTACAGATAAGGAACAATAAACAACCTTGAGACCAGAAATGAAGAGCTCTGACTCCTTCTTCAAGCGCCGGGCTGGGAAAAGAGACTTTTGAACATTTCTCAGGGTCACTCTGAGCAGCGAGAGGCCCCGAGAGACCTTCCCTCACTGGTGCCCAGGATCTCACCAAGCAGGCTCTGATTTATTAATTTGAGGGTCCCCATGTCTGGCTACTGTCCCTCTGCAGGCCCACAGAGACCTCAAATCATCTCACCCAGCCTCCTGTGGAGCTCCTCCCTTTGGAGGACAGTGACAACCTCCTCCTCTCCAAAGGCTGTGAACACTGGGATGTACAATGTACATCCTCTCCACAAAGACACCCTCATCTGATGGACATTCCCAGCTGATGGACATTCCCAACAAACCAGCAAGGGGTTCAAGCAGCCCAAACCCCAAACCAAGCCAGGCACTCTCCTCCCCTGCCCCTCAATTTGTCCTTTTAAATCCACAGTGGGCAGTGACCCCCAGCTGCTGTCACAGAGCTGGTCTCCATTTCATGGTCTCCATTTCAGGGTCCTGCTGTCCTTTGCTAGGACTGGCAAATCAATCCTCCAGGGAGTTATAAGCACCCTGCCCTGGCCTGTTCCCTGGATTTCTGGCCCTTTTCCCTGGCACACCTCCTCTCCAGGCTGCAAGTCCCTCTGCCCAAAGTCTCCTCTCCCTCCTCACATCATCACCTCCCTTCCTTTAGGTCCCAAGCAGATAATTCCAGGAGTAACTACATCCCAGAAGCTTTTCCATCATCCCTGTCCCTGTCTAACCCTGGTCCATCTCCACAACACTTTCTAGCCCGCTGCTATCCACAATTCCCACTCCAGCCAGGTGCAGGATGCAAAGCTTCAAAATGCAAAGAGCTTTCCCCAGCCACGCCGTGACTTATTGCTCTTTGGAGGAACAAGAAAACAAATCTAAGCTGTGCTGGATTTAATTGATTTCTCCACGTTTCCTCAATGGAAGCTCAGCAGGGAATGTCAGAAGCACGATGGATGCAGAGGAGCAGCTGTGGGGGGGCTGTCCCACACCTTGGCACACAGGCAAGGGTTTACATTTATTTTAGCAAGCATTAAGGCAGTCTTAGAAACCAGAAAAGTCAAGTTTCCCTGTTTCTGGAGGAAGTTTCCCTCCCTGCAAAGCTTAGGGAAGCACTGAGAAAGCAGAATTTAGATGTTCCTCTGCAGATATAAAGGGTTCAGCATCACAGGTCTGGAGTTGCCAAAAACTTCTTACTGAAGCTTTCCTCCACAAAGAGGAGTTTGTGGCAAAAGAAAACTCACAAAATATTCTGGTTTATAGCAAAAAAAAAAAAAAATCCATATTTGAATAAAAACCACAAGTGCTTCTTTCTGGCCAGTGCCAACAGGCTCTGCCAGTCCTTGGCTGCTGCTCAGGGCCCCGGCTTGGCTCCACATGTCCCTCCAAACATGGCCAGTGCCACAGCATCACAGCCATGCTGGGAGATGATTGTGTGTCAGGGAATGAAAAGGACCAGCAGCTCTCCCCACCTGCTCTGGGAGGGATTTTCAATGCAGAAGGATGCTCAGAAATCAAGGGGGGCCATAACCACCCCTAATGAGTGTAATTAAAATTCCGCAGCCGCTGCTGCTGAGCAAAGCAAGGGAAAGGTGAAGGGGCCAGGATTTGTGTGCTGCACTGTCCCACTGCAGATCCCAAAATGGATCCCTGGATCCCAAACACTGATGGATCCCCAGATCCCAAACACTGATGGATCCCCAAATTCCAAACCCAAACACTGATGGAACCCCAGATCCCAAACACTGATGGATGCCCAGATGCCAAACACCGATGGATCCCAAACCCCATGGATCCCCAGATCCCAAACACCAATGGATGACCAGATCCCAAACACTGATGGATCCCCAAATCCCAAACACTGATGGGTCCCCTGATCCCAAACACTGATGGACTTTGGGGGAAGGTGGCAGGAGGGTGTTCGGAGCTGGTGCACGAAGGGCAGATCCAGATGGATTCAAGCCCTGTCCCAGATGCTCAATGACGTTCCCAATGTCCCTGGAAAGAGGGAAGGAAAGATCAGCAAGACATTTGAGCCAAGCCACAGGAGATTATGTTAAAAAAGCCTTTCTGAGCTCCACGATGCTGACCGAGCAGCACAGCTTGATGAGGGGAATCACAAAATCCCAGAAGGGTTTGGGTTGGAAAGGACCTTAAAGCTCCACACCATTCCATGGGCAGGGACACCTCCCACTGTCCCAGGCTGCTCCCAGCCCCATCCAGCCTGGCCTTGGGCACTGCCAGGGATCCAGGGGCAGCCCCAGCTGCTCTGGGCACCCTGTGCCAGGGCCTGCCCACCCTCACAGGGAACAATTCCCAATTCCCAATATCCCATCCAGCCCTGCCCTCCCTCAGCCTGAGGGCACCCCCTTGTCCCTGGGTGTGAGGGATGCTGTGGAGGGAGGACAGTCACAGGAAAAGCCAGCTCAGTTCCCAACTCCAGCATGTCCTCCCACATGACCTTGGGCAAGACATTTAATCCTTCTCTGCCTCATTTTCTTGGTGTTTTGCCTCAGAGGACTTTGGGGCCGAACTTTGTCTTACAAGGGGTTTGGCTACACTTGAATGCTTATTTCAAATTCAGTAATTGCCAATTAAATCAACATGCTTAGCATACTTTCATGGACTGTGTTCTTTTTTTTTCCCCAGCTAAACATGTTCACCTTAATTAAAGGAGTCTGCAAGTCATTGCAAAGCCATCATGTCCTGCCAGTTCAGTCTCAGCACTGAGGCATTTGTATGCCCACGAAACCAATTTTGTATGATTGGCACTAAGGGATGGGACCTTCTGTTCATTAGGGGCTTCTAAGTGGCACTAGGCAAGAAAATTAAATCTGATTCAGATGGGAGGAGAAGGATGGATGACAAAGACAAGAGTTTTCAGGGAAGGGAACAGACTGTTTTACACTGCATTTAGAGATGATAAAACATATGGGGCCTATTGTGAGGCAAAAGGCCGAGGTCTGGGCAAAGCTGGCCACAGAAGTTACATTTGCAGGTCTATTTATAGCTTTTGTGCTTTTTAGCAAGAGGATGGGATTGCTGCATTTGTGGTTTCTGAGGCATTTGCTGTGTTTGGGATGTGATTCTCAAGCCCTGCTCCCCAAGCACAGGAGGGACCCACGGAGGAGGTCACTGACACTCAAACTGATTTCAGCTCCAAGTCTTCTGTCACACCAAGGGGCTGAAATCTGGCAGCAGAAGAGGATGAAGGTGATGAAGCAAACAACAGATTCACCTGCTTTTCCAGGAGAAGCAGCTCACCAGCCCATCAAAGCCTTGGGCAAGGCTCACACATGCACCAGGTTCATGCCATGGCAGTCTGGATCCAGGCATGTGCCCCTCGTCCTGAATGATGCACCGTGGATATCTGTCTGTGCTGGGCATCCCTGCAAGGAGCATCCAGTGGGGAACTGGGCTGGACTGGGAAAAGGGCAGACCCCAACCAGGCAGAGCAGTGAGGAAAAGGGACCCAGAGGGGGGAGCAAGGGATGGGGAAAGGACCTTCATCTATGTGATGGGTTGTTACCTGGGTGTCACAGACACATTTTGTGACAAATCCTTTCCTTAGGATTTCTCCTCCTGAGAAGCTGGGAGGCCTCAGGAACAAAATGCAAACAATGGTTATCTGCTGCTGTGGAATGCAACAGGTGCATCTGTGATTGACTCATGTGGTTGTTTCTGATTAATGGCCAATCACAGTCAGCTGGCTCGAACAGAGAGCCCGAGCCACAAACCTTTGTTATTCATTCCTTCCTATTCTATTCTTAGCCAGCCTTCTGATGAAATCCTTTCTTCTATTCTTTTAGTATAGTTTTAATGTAATATATATCATAAAATAATAAACCAAGCCTTCTGAAACATGGAGTCAGATCTTCATCTCTTCCCTCATCCTCGGACCCCTGTGGACACCGTCACACCTGAGGGCTTCTGGGGGAGGGGGGAATCAGAAACCAAACATCCTGCAAAGGACCTGGCTGGCACACAGGGACACACCTGGCACACGCACCTCCACCCCAACCCGCTCCAGCCTTTCCTGCCAGGAACTCACACAAGCATTGAGTAGAATTCTCTTAACAGCAACAGCGACAAGCTGCAGGCTGTGCCCCACACCACCCATGGGAGCAGCCCAAAGCTGCCCCAAAATCCTTCTGGGGTCACCTTCACCATAGGGCTGCTTGAATCTTTTAAGGTAAAGCCACCAAAACTTTGTGGGAAAGCAAAGATTAATTTTTTTTAATTATTTTTACTTTTTATTTTTTAAAGATTTGTTTCTGAAAAGCTGTCAAAAATGTTTAATTGATGAAAAGCTGGATTTCCAAGGAAAGACATGTTTGAGAAGTGACACTGATAGCCATGTGAGTAGAGAGTCTGGGGTTGAGTGTGAGGAGTGGGTGGGAGCACAGGGGAAGAACACATTAGAGTTGCAAATGCAGAATGAAACAAAGCCCTCCATCATCTTAAAATCTTTCCTAAAAGGGAGTTTTACTTTTTGACCTGATCAAGAGTTCACACAGAGCCAAATGCCAGGCCTAGCTGAGAGCAGCAGAGAGGTCCCTGAAACACCCATTTTTGAGGTCCCAGGCAGAGGTGATCTGACATTTCCCAACAGGAATCAGGATTGAAAAATCAACTTCTTCCCAATGCTGGCTGAGACCTGAATTTCATCTACCCCACTCTCTGAGCACCCCAGAGCTCACGGCTCTCACTGCCACAGAGCTCAAAAAGGGACTCCTTGTTCCCGTTCCACCTCTTTGAACAGGAGGTGCTCATTTACAGAATTCCAGAGGGATGTGGGATGAATTCCTGCCATTCAACTGGTGAGAGCCAGCAGCCAGACGTGGTAGGATACTGAATCCTGCAAACTGGTACCAGGAGAGCTCAACTCCAGCTTTGATGTTGTAAAACAGAAGTTAAAATGAGCAAGGGAACGCAACAAGGATAGAAATGTTCCCTGGTATTTTCAGAGAAAAACTTCTTTTTTACCCCTGTGGCTTATAAATCATGCAACAAAACTACAAAGCTAGAGATTGCTGTGTTTGACTAATGGGGCTGTGCTTTCCTTGGGGGGAATGGTTTGACCTCAGGATGTCAGCATTAAATAAGACAAAACCATCAGCCACCCTCCCTTTCTCTCATCAGAGCCGTTGTCGCCGTGTTTCGCCCATTTCAAAGCGCCTCATCTCTGCAGTTGTGTCTCTCAGGGGAGCCTGTTTGCTGTAGGACACCCAGAAAATTCCAGGAGCAGCTGCAAGTGCTGCTTAGGCAGCCCCCTCCGTGCTGAGGAACATTCCCCAGTGTTGCGGTGTGATGTAATAGCCTGTCCATCCCGGTTCTTTCCCCAATCACCTCTCCCTTCCCCTGCCTTGCCCCTTGCTGAGTGCTGTCCGTCAATCTTGGCGTTCCAGAAGGGCCTTGTGTGATTGGTGAAGTTCAAAAGATGCCTCTCAGCCCTGGGAACCTTGGGCCACCCAGGTGTCCTTTGTCCCCTGAGACTTCCCCCTCCTGTCCCTGGCTGGTGAGATCCCTACCCCTTCCCTGCTCCTCTCCTGAGATTAAAAGGACACAGCATCCACACGGTTCCTGGTTCTGTTGGAGGAGTTGCTGCATTCAGAGGCCTGTGGGCCAGAATAAAGCTCTGGATCCAAACCCTCCATCAGAACCGACTCCTTTCCTTCACCTCACCTCGAATCCTCTCCGCCAGAGGGAAACCTGAGCTCCTGCAGGCCTGGACTTGTCCCAAGCACCCAGCTGCAGCATCCAACTTAGCCAAAGGTGTCTCTGAGATGAAACCACCACAGCTGCCGCCCTTGGTCAAGCAGTAAGGGCCAGACAAGCCCAGGCGCAATCCATCCGGCAATATTGGTATTTAAGTCCAATATCCCAGATCTCAGAGTCCCACAGATAAATTCATGGAGCAGCAGGTGAAGCACGGCCCAGGTTTGGGAGCAGTGCCTGGGACAGGATCACAGCCTGTGGCATGGGAAGAGCCCCCACTGCCAGCTGTGGCCCTGGGATGTGCCTGAGCTGCCCTTCTTGGAGGAAACATCAGCAAAAGAATTCCAGAGCTGCCTGTAAATAATCAGGGTCAGCACAAAACCGTGCCCAGCACAAACCCATGCATCAATAGTCCTGCAGCTACACCATTAAAGGAGCAGTAAAGTCACTCTGCCATCAAGAAATAAAGTCACTGTGTCACCACAAATTTGCAAGGAATAAAGGCATGTGGAAAATAGTAAAGGTAAGATTTTTAGGTTAATAATGATTAGATTCTAAGCTTAATAATGGTGTACTGTGTATTGTTAATAGAAAGAAGATAAGCAAGAATTGTGTGAAGCAGGTACATGTGTACTTCTAATAATTGGCTGAAACAATTGTCTGTAAGCTTTAGCAATGTGCTATTGGCTAGAAAGTTTTCAAAGTGCTCTGTAACAAAGGAATCTTTGGCTTCTGCTGGCTGTACGTGAGCTTTGCCACCTCTCTATTGTCTCAACCATGTAATGAGGCTGCAAATAAAGCTCAAGGAACATATCCCACCAGTCCTGTCCTGTTCATGAATGAAAGAGAAAAAAATAACCACACCAACACAAGGCACTCTGCCACTGAGGAATGCAGTCACTCTGCCATATACCACAGTCCCAATAATCCACATTCCCAGGTCCTTCCCCATAAGGATCTGCCAGTTCCCTATCGGAGGAACAGGCCAGGGAATGATGTGCTCTGACTCCATGGTTCAGAAGGCTGAACAATTGCTTTAACACTATTCTATATTACATTAATACCATATTATAACTATACTATATTAAAGAGATGCTATACTAAAGAGATACTATACTATACTATACTATGCTATACTATACTATACTGTACAAAAGATACTAAAAAAAAACCCCTGACTCTCTGAGACAGTCAGGACACAGCTTTGACCCAATTGGCCAAGGAAACAAAACAATCCTCAGCAGAATCCAACTGACAAATCACTTTGGGTAAACAATCTCCATAACACATTCCACGTGTGCCAAACAACAGGAGCAGTGAACAGGGAAAAGAATTGTTTTCTCTTCTTCTCTCTGAGCTTCTCACTGCCTTCTGCAGGAAAAATCCTGGGAGAGAGAATGATGTCTCTCTCTGCTCAGAGAATGTGAATGCCACAGTTCCCCATCTCCCAGACAGCCCAGCTGGTGTGGTATGAGTCTGAAGGGCTGTGGGGAGAAGACAGGGATGTCCTCCACCTTTACATGGCCAAACACCCACCCAAGGGTGGCTCCTGGGGAGGCCAAGTGTTCAGTGCCACCCCTGTGACAGTCAAGGCTGGCTCTGGCCTGGCAAACAGCTGGAAAACAGCAGGAGAAGGAATGAACCTCAGTCTCTGCAGCTGAAGGAAAAGGGTTAAGCTATTCCTTGAAAGTCAGTGGGTCTTCACATGGAGAAAAAAACAAGGTGATGCCTAGAGACCTGCAACACCCAGGTCTAAATCTAAAGTCGGTCTTAAGAGTTCTCCAACAGCACAAAATGAGATAGTTCCTATTTAAAATCCTTCCCCTCAATTTTCCCATGCAGGGAAGACATCCAGGATGTTTGGCCTCCTGATAAAACTCCAAAGAACAAGCACCCAGCACAACAGGTCAGTCAAAAACACGCACCTGTGTTCCTAGTGCAGAAAACATGAGCAGAACAGTTGAACCAGCTGAAACACCCCCCTTTCAGATGGCTTTTTTCTTCCACCATCCCTTCAAAAACACCCTGTATAGCTGCCTTTATAGAAAACACGCACCATTTGGAAACAATTCGCCTCTTTTTTTTTAATTTCTTTTTTCCTGGCTGAAAACATGTGCTGAGTCGACCGCTTGGGTCAGCACAAAACCACGTTTTGGATGAATAAAGTAGTTGCTGGGAGCAATTTGCCCAGCACTGCTGCAGGCCAAATTGGAGAGTTAAACTCACAGGCTCTGCAAGCTGGCCCAAAATTACTCCATGGACTCCGAGGCCATTTTCTCCGAGTGAAAAACTAAATATTATTTACCAGGAATAATCCAAGAGGATGGTTGTGTAGCCCAGGCAACCTGGCTGCTGCTCCAGCACAGGCACTGCAGGGTGAGGTTTGAAGGAGGGAAAATTCCTGCCTGATTTTGGTGTGTGTTTGGAGCTTAGGGACACTCAGGTGCTTGTGGAGAGGGAGAGTTTGGATGGTGTGAAGTGGAGGAATCATCCTTGAAATCACCTCTCCCCATCCCTGCTCCATGCTCAGCCCCTCCATGCCACGAGCACCCACAGCAGGACTCGGTGGGAGCTGCTCCAGCTGTTCCTACTAAAAAAACATGAAGAAACTCCTCTGAGGCCACAATTTGTCCATTTTTAAAGCAAATATAAGTGCTCAAAGTGCGTCAAACTAATGATGCACTTTGAGGAGAGGGAAAGTCTCTGAGGAACTTCAAGGAGAAGGGATGGGTTTCTTCCCTACTTTTAAGAGTTAGACCCAAATTCAGGAGAACATCCCTCCTCTCCAGCTGATTCTCAGCCCTTATTTCTGATATAAGAAACCCAAACAGGATGTGCTGAATCACCTGGGGCTGGGGAGAAAATATCATTTTTAAGCAAAAAGGAGTGAACACAAGCACAGCTCCAATCACTGGCCACAAGTTATTCAGTTTAGGTCTTTTTCCCTCATTTGTGTAAATTATAGAGGGAAAAAATATTACAGAAAACAGTTTGCTCAAGACTAAGTTGCTGGTGAAATAATTGAATATTTAGCAAACCTTGCAGCCAAAAGTAATGGGTAATTTTGAAATAGTCACTTACAAGAATCAATCTTCAATCAGGGCCCTTCTGAAAATCAGGTCCACTCAGAAGTACCTTAAATAAAACTTTGCAAAAGAGTCACTGACACAATCTGAAATTCCCAGCCTCTTGTCAGCCGTGATCCTTTATTTTCTGAGTTTGCCATGGTCAGCTGAAGGCATTTGGGATCAATTCTGCTTCCTGATTTTTAGATAACCAGAGAGGAAAATTTCCAGTTCAGGCATGGAGATGGCAGTACTGGAAATTTTCTGATTTTTAAATAACAGAGAGGAAAAATCCCAATTCAGGCATGGAGATGGCAGTACTGGAAATTTTCTGATTTTTAGATAAGCAGAGAGGAAAATTTCCAGTATAAGCATGGAGATGACAGTCTCCCAGCTGCTGGCCCTTTGGAGAGGAGCCAAATATGGAGCCACGAGGAGGAAAACCCAGCCCAGCACAGAGCCTGCACTGGGTTTGGTGTGTCTTGCAATGAAGCAAAGGAGCTGCATGCTTTAATCGAGATCAAGCCAGCCAGATTGGGAAGGAGGGAGCGAAGCCCCCTGAAAATGAATTCTCTGCGAGACGCAGCTTGCCAGGATCTCTGCTGGGTGACACCTCCTGCGAACTCCAAAATGCAAATCACAGCCACCTCTGCGGAGAGGCAACGAGCAGGATGGCACCAAGCAGTGCCCAGAATCCCAATGAGCTCCCCAGGCACTGCTCCTGCAGCCCTGGCTGATGGCTGGGGTGCAGGGATGGCTCACACTGGGTGGGGAATGTATCTGAGCAGCCTGGGCCTCGGGGTGCACCAGCCATCCCGCTTGGAGCTGTTCTTATCAGGATTTTCTCAGGGCCCTCTGGAATTCATCAAGGTTTCTAAGAAATAGATTGTGCTAAAAGAAGAAAGGAGAAGCTGAGAAACAGAATTCCAGGACCACAAGAACTCGATAACAGGGGACATGAAGCACCTGGACTGTGACCAGTCACGTATTGTGAGAGGTGCATGCAGGACATGTGGACAGGACAAAGGCACCAAAGAAGAACAGCATGATCAGCATGTGTAGTAGAGTTAGAATGTATAAATAAGCACATAAAAACAATAAACAGCTTCTGCTTAATCATATTGGTCAGTTGTCCATGAGTCCTGCTTCCTGCACGGGTGTGCTGGTGGTGCCCTGTGGGGTGCTAAAGGATTCTAATGCCTGGTTGAGGCATCCAAAATCCTGCAGGGTGTGAGTTGTGGGTGTGAAGATCGCCTGCAAGGGGCTGCCTGGCACCTCCTAAGGCTGGCAGGGAAAAAACAGACTTGAGAACAGCAATTTAGGACCTCTACATGGCCCTTCCCATCTCCAAGCCTCAGCTTCCCACTGAAGCAAGGGTACTGCTCACCCACAGAGGAACCCCTTGGCACCCACCAAGCTCCTGGAAAGCCCAATATCCTGGGAAGTGTCCTCCAGGATATTCTGAGGGCACAGCTCAAGCTAATTACACAACTCCCACCCTGACACCCTTCTCCTTCTAGTTTCACCTAACAACATCCAGACCCAGCAGATCTCCAGCAGCTGGGTGTCAATTTTTTATCTTCGGTTCTACCTGGGTCAGGGTTGGGATTGAAAGCACTCGAGACAGAATTTTGTGTTTGGACTCAGATGTTTTATTATTTATTATCTGTATCACAGTCTTGCAAGCTGTGAGTTCTACAGCATTCTACTAACATGCTACAAAATGGCCCTGTATCTATGTCTACATGGTTTAGTGAACCCACCAGTGCTCGATTAATGGTTGGACTCGATTTTCCAACCTTAATAATTCTGTGATCTCCTAAGCCCCTCCATCAGCCACACAATGGGAGCACCAGGCTGTGGTGCTGCCCCTCACCAAAACCCCAACAGCTCCTGCCTGGCACAGTGAATCCCATCACTGCCTCCCCAAAACCATCCCCATTGCTGGTCCCAGCTGGATCCCCACACCACCACGTGCCCACCAAGCCATGCTGGAGCACAGGAGGCCAAGAAAGTGTTAAATATTGCAGCAGCACAGAGCCAGGTGGGAGCCCAACCACTCCATCGCTCCCACACCAGCCCCAAGGAGACCAAAACCTGACTGAATGACTCTGGCAATTAACTTCCTGAGTCTCTAACCCAATTCCTTTTAAGGTAAATTTGCTCACGTTAATGGAAAAGGGTATTTTGGTTTTCCATCACCTGCCAAGTCATTTAAAAAATTGTTTTCCCCCTTCTCCCCTCTGCATTCACGACTTAATTGCAACAGCTCTTTGACAGCAGATAGGTTCCAGTGGGCTGCCACTCCAGATGTCAGGAACATGTTAGCAGGAAGGGGCCCTGTAGGATATTTATGGCTTTAATTCCTCGGTAGAGGGTTTTGTTCTGTCATGCGGTGACACATGAATTGCTACTCATTTGATCCTGTATTTCCACATCAGTGACACTTTATGAAGGGCTCCTGGTTCTCTGCACTCTCTCCAGAGTTACTGGTCCCTCTTCAGCCAGAGCTGGTCTGGACAAGCTGGGTGGCTGGAATTGCCAGAAGGGTGTTGAGCAGCACTCCTGGGCAGCACTGGCTGAGGAGGAGAGAACTGAGAACTCAGAAAAGACCAAAAAGCAGCTGAAAAGCAGCAGCAGAGGTCATTTATTCCTCCTCTCCTCTGCAGGAGCATCGGGGGGTAGGACGATCGGGATGGACGGAGAGGAGAGATCTCTGCAGCCAGGGCTGGAAACTTGGGGTTTATTGCAAAGGGCCTGGGTGCAGGGCCCTGCTGGGAGCTGCCAAACACAGCTCAGAGCAGGGCTGAGAGAAGAGAGGGGGAGAGAGTAAAAGGGGTAAGAGAGTAAAGGAGTAAAAAAGGTAAGAGAGTAAAAAGGTGAAAGAGCGAGGTTCCCATTACAATACAATAAATCTTCTTCTGCGTTGAATTCTCACTAACCAATCTAGTACAAGATACAAATCCTACAGCATTTCCATACAGCCTATAAGAATCGTTACATCACCATCCTGTGTTCCATTTTAAACCCTACAAACTCCTCTTTGGGCCCCTTCTGCCAAGCTGCAGGGTCTGCTCTGACCCTTGGAGCTGTCTGCAAGCAGAGGGTGTTGTTCCATCAAAAGGGGATTACCTTCAGCCAGCCACACCATTGTTTTCCAGTTGTTCAGTAACTGAGGGATCTCAAAGCTTGCTTTCATTTCAATCTTGCTTATAATTTCTATATTCTCAAAATCTTTTGCCAGACAATCATATTGATAAACTTTCCCTGTTTCATCTTCCCCAGCACTCCTCTCCATCCCCTCATCTACAAAGCTCAGGCATTCACAGTGACCCCCTTGTTCAAGTGCCTGTGAGGCTTTTCCTCCTCTCATCCACAGCCCTTTGTCTCCAGTCAGGATTCCACAACCCTGAATGAGCCAAAACCACCAGGCCCTCCCCATGGAGCTACACCTGCAGCTCTGGTAACAAACAGCAAGTGATGCACAGCCCTAAACAGACCATAAATAGCTGCAGGATCAAGCCCCAGCTCCAAAGTGCCGGGATATTGGCAGCTTGCTCCCAGATGTGGGATCAGCAGGCACGTTAAACAATTACTTTTCAGCAGCACTGCTCTCCATCATCTCACTCACACATGAGCAGGTGATGAACCACTCCATAAAACAGGGGAAGCTGAAGGGCAGGGATTCCAGGGAAGCTGTGGCTGCTGCATCCCTGCAAGTGGTCAAGGGCTGGATGGGGCTTGGAGCAGCCTGGGATGGTGGAAGGTGTCCCTTTGGGGTCTCTGCTGCTCACAGTGACCCTGAGATGTGTTAGAAAGTCTCTTTTCCCAGCCTGGCAGTTGAAGAAGGAGTCAGATCTCTTCATTTCTTGGTCTCAAGGTTAGTTTATTGTCTCTTATCTATAAAATTCTTTCTCCTGCCCTGCTGAGGTGCATTCAGCAGGACAGACAGAGGCACACTGACACCCTCAGAGTGGTGTTATATCTTTATACTAAAAACTACGAGTACAATATTTACAATAACTTCCCAATACCTATCACCTATGTTAGACAGTGAGCTTCTACTCTAAACCAGTCTAAAAGTGCCACCATCACAGCAGAAGATGGAGGCCAAGAAGAAGAAGGAGAAAGATCTAGGAGACACGCCTAGATCCCTCCATCTTGCCCCCTGAACCCCCATTCTAAAAACTCCAAAAATTCTACTTTTCACCCTGTGATAAATTCACTGTCATTCTACTTAAACTTTCGTGGCTTGTAATTCTTCATATAAGGTTGGTAATTGTTTTTTCCAAGGGCTAAATCAAAGGCACAGGGGTCTGGGGCTCTGTGCCAAGGTCTCTGAGCCCCCTGGGCAGCAGTTCGAATCCTCAAGGGCAGCCAGAGGAATTTCCTGGGTTCCCACATCCCTGCCCATGGCAGGCGTGCAATGACACAAACGTTAAGGTCCCCTTCTGTCGCTATAGGACACAAAATAACACGACATGGACACGTAGCTTTTTTAAGGTAAAAAAGAGAACTTTTAATTTTTGACTTTAACATTTATAGATTTCTAAAAGTGACAGTGGATTGGAGGGTGACAGTGCCACCTCTCCAATGACACCGGACAAACCACAATTTATGAAATTTTTCCTCCTCCATAAAAGAATGCAAACCAATAAGTTATTTACAGAAAGTGCATGAGAAAGTTCATTACAAGAATGTAAACATCAGGACGCTTAGAAAAACTTAAAAAATCAGGGTGACACCCTGCAACCCAAACCAGTCTGGCATCCTATGATTTCAATTTGGACTGGAAATGGGTTGAAGGAGCAGATTTGCCAAAAAAAGAAGAAAAACTACCTAAAAAATCCCACTGTAGCTTGGGCTTAGCAAAAGTGGCCAGGTGTGACAGTGTTCACAGGGGTCCAAGGATGAGGGAAGATACGAGGATCTGACTCCATGTTTCAGAAGGCTGATTTATTATTTTTGATATATATTACATTAAAACTATACTAAAAGAATAGAAGAATGGATTTCATCAGAAGGCTAGCTGAGAATAAAAAAAAAGAATGATAACAAAGACTTGTGGCTTGAACTCTCAGTCCGAGCCAGCTGGGCTGTGATTTGCCATTAATTAGAAACAACCACATGAGACCAGTCCCAGATGCACCTGTTGCATTCCACAGCAGCAGATAACCATTGTTTACATTTTGTTCCTGAGGCCTCTCAGCTTCTCAGGAGGAAAAATCCTAAGGACAGGATTTTTCATAAAATATCATGGCTACAGCCAGGTTTCCCAACAGAGGGAAGGGGCACAGCTGCTGGAGGGGAACCGTGGGGTTTGGGATGAAGTGTCCTGCAGCTCTGCTGGAAACCCTGCAGTCCCAAATTCCACAGGCTTGGGAAGATGCTCCCAGCACACTGGGACTGCCTGGGAGCCAACACATCCCCCAGATCTGCTCCTTAGTCAAAAGCCACCCTTTAAATTAAAGAGCAGCCCAGAGACAACAGATGGTGCATGAGCTGTGGCTCAGGCAGGACTGAACCCCATCCCTCCCTCCCTGGGCAGCAGTAGGGTGGGATAGGAGCTGCACTGACCTGCCAGTGCAGTGAATCCCATCATTTCCCAGCTCTGAGCTGCCTGAGAACAGCAATACCAAAAAAAAAAAAAAATCCTGTGGATTTCTATTTGCTGCAGTTTATACACAACAAGAACAAGTGCATACAAATACTTTCATTATTTTGTCAATACAATTAGCTCGGGAAGCACCAATCTGAGGCACCACTTCCCTCGCCCTGCTCCTGGAGGAAATTGGCTCTGCTAAACGCCAGGGTTTGATTTTCCCCTCTCCAACAGCACATTTGCAGGCAGATTGGGCTCTCCCCTCCCCTCCCCGGAAAAGCAATCTTGCAGGAGCATTGAGATTTCTCTGGCTGATGGAGACACCCTCCTGGGAAGCACACCGGGGGTCCTTCCCTCCATCAGTGCAGCATCCCTGCTATTTGCTTCCCCAGGCAGCTTGCCAGCAAGCAGAGGAAAATGGGAAGGGGAGCAGGGAAAAAAGGGCAGAGAGGATGGGGGATGACAGCACAAGGCAGCCTCGCTCTAGGGCTCCTTGTAGCACATCAAAAATCCTGCAGTTACACCATAAAAGCCAGGAAGGAGCAGTAAAGTCACTCTGCCATCGAGGAATAAAGTCAGTGTGCCATCACAAATTTGCAAGGAATAAAGGTACTCTGCCACTGAGGAATAAAGTCACTCTGCCATCACAAATGTGCTCGCTGGTTTCTGACACGTTGGCTTTGTCACAGCCCGGATCAAACGCGGTCCGTGCCTGTTCTGTGGCTGCAGGGGGAGGCAGAGCTCACCTGCTTCCCCGGGGGCAGCCTCCTCACACAGCTCAGCACCCTGGGGGCATCAAGGATACTGAATAAACCTGGGGAAAACAGCTGCAAGAGGGCATCACCCCCTTGCAGGGGAGATGGGGTGATGGAAAACCCAAATTGTTTCCAAAAAGAGTTTTGCAAAGAGCCCCAAGCTTGGGCACAAGGAGCTTTCGGGCTCTCACAAGGATTTCTTGTGCCAGGGAGCTGTGCTGGTACCAGCACTGCTGCTCAGTCTGTGGGGCACTGGCATCAGGACAGGACAGGGGGAATGGCTTTAAGCTGAAGAAGGGAGATTTGAATTAGATACCTGGAAAAATTTCTCTCTCTGAGGATGGGGAGGCCCTGGCACAGGGTGCCCAGAGCAGCTGTGGCTGCCCCTGTGTCTCAGTTCGGAAAGACAGGAGTCTGCAAAAGAAGGCAGGAGCCTCCCGTGAAATGGAGAATGTAAACCCTCCCCACCCCTCTGAATTGCTAGAAATTTTAAATTAAGGGGCTCTCAGGCAAAAAAAAAATGGGAGCATGAAATAACAGTTCTTTAATAGGGAAGAAAATAAAAGGATAAAATGAACAATGCAGTGAACTAAACCAACACTGCCAGAGTCAGAACCCAGCCTGACACCCTGTGGGTCAGGGTGTTGGCAGCAGTGCCATTGGAATTGTGGCTCAGCCCTCCTGCAGTGTCAGTGTCAGGGGTGGTTCTGCTGGAGCAGGATCCTGGAGAAAGGTGCAGTCTCTGCCTCTGGAGATCCAGTGGGAGGCAGCTGCTGTTCCTCTGGGGTGAATCCAGTGGAGGAATGCCGTGCTGGTGTTCCAGAATCTCCAGATTATATCCAGGTAGGAATGCTTGGCTGGTGTTCCAGAATCTCCAGATTATATCCAGGTAGGAATGCTTGGCTCCTCCCTCTGGGCTCACATCTCCCAATGGGATGCTGTAGTTCTTATCAGCCATGCAGGGACATTCAATGGCTGTTATCAGCAGGTGTCCCCAGAGGGAGGAGTGATTGTGGTCACTCAGAGAGAGAGATAAGGCAAACTGCCCATTTGACAAAAGATAATCTGCCATAGAGATGGTAATAGAATACATCTTGCCTTCAGTCTGGAACACTCTGAATCCCTGGCAGTGCCCAAGGCCAGGCTGGACAGGGCTTGGGGCAGCCTGGGACAGTGGGAGGTGTCCCTGCCATGGCAGGGGTGGGATGAGATGAGCTTTAAGCTTCCTTCCAACCCAAACAATTCTGGGATTCAATGACAGCACAGCAGCCCCAGTGCTCCCCCCAGCATGGGCTGGCCCCACACACCCCCTCCACCACTCAACCCCTCCAGACCTGGGGCCCTTTCAAGGCTCACTGACCTCCTTCTCCCACTCTGGTGCCATTCACACAAACAGTCACGCAGCCATTCCTCCTGCACAGGACATGGAAGAGCCATTCAGGCTTGGGCTATTAATTAAAACCCAGTAATGCTAATTTTACTGCCAACCTGGAAGATCCTTACTGCATTTTATTAGGTAATTGCCACTTGTAAAAGGTTTAAATTGATGTCTTTATTAGACGATGCAATACAGGATAGTTATGATAATAGTTGAAATCATATCCTATAAATGTTCAGCCACCTCCAGACGTAGCTCCAGCCTTTTCCTCTGAGCTGAATGAGGAATTGCTTTGCCCTCAGAGACCCTGATCCCAGGGCAGACATAACCCAAACCAGGCAAATCCTGTAAAAGTGATGCATTTCTGGCACATGTCTAAGTGTGGAGAAAGGGAAAACCACAGGGCAGCCAGGACTAGCCTCTGATCACCCCAAAATGTCCCATTTCCACCACCTTTTTGTGTCCTCTCTGATCTTTTCTCCAGCAAGGAAAAACCAGGCACCTGCTCTGCTGAGTCATTTCAAATCTGAGCTATTAAGCCAATGCATTTTGTCTTTTTAGAAGCTTTTTGTTCATTCAGGGAGTTGATTTGTGTCAGTCTGCATCTCCTGGGTTTCCTAGGTAGGGATAACTTATTTCCCAGCAGATCTTGGAGAAAGAACTTCCCCTTAACAGAGACTGTGGGAACATGGTTATCCCTGACACACCCCAGCACCTTTCAGCTGTGCCTTGGACACATGGGACATCCAAGAGAAATTCTCAGAATCACTGGGTTGGAAGAGACCTTAAAGATCATTGAGTTCAATCCAGACCTAAAACCTCAACTAAACCCTGGCACCCAGTGCCACATCCAGGCTTGTTTTGGTTTTCCAATCCTTTCCCTGGGGAGAGGCACATGGGAATGATGTTTCCTTTTCCTTGAACAGGCCTGTGGAAGAAGGGATGAGAGGGAGCAGCTGTGCAGGACCACCCTGAGGGCTGAGGGCAGTGCAAGATTGTCACTAAAGGACACGAAACAACACCACGAGCACACGCTGCTCTCAAGGTGAAAAAAGGGAAGTTTATTTTCTGAATCCAACATTTATAGTTTTCCAAGAGTGACAGTGGATTGGAGGGTGACAGTGCCACCTCTCCAATGACACTGGACAAACCAACTGTCCATTCAATTTCTCCTCCTCCATAAAACAACGTAAAACAATGAGTTATTTACAGAAAGTGTGCGAGAAAGTTTGTTACAAGAATGTAAACATCAGAAGGCTTTGAAAAACTTAAAAAAATCAGGCAGCACAAGATGTTCCCACCACAGCAGAGATGAAGAGAACAAAATCTCACAACCCACAACTTCCCAGCAGGAATTCCAGGACATCAATTTCCCCACTCCTTTCTTCAGCTCGACCAGGGAATGTGGAATAAATAACTCCAGCTTTGTCCCAGGGATTTTAGGAATGTCAGCAGTTTGGGAACAGGCCTGGGAGTCACCAGCACTCAGAGGCAGCAATGCCCACAGGGTTTGGCTCCTGTCAGTGCTGGGGAGGAGCTGGGGAAGCCATGCCTGTGTGGGTGGGACAGAGCTCCCCCAAAATGAGAGATCCCAGGAGGCTCCTGCTTGAAGCTTTGCCTCCCCACACACCATCAGTGTCTGCCTTCAGCCCTTTGTCCTCCTCCTCCTCACATCCCTGCCCATGGAAGCTGCCTTTTCCATCTGATCTCTCCACACACCAGCTTCCCTCCACAGCCTCTTGTCCACCCTTTTCTTTCCTTGCTTTCCCCATCCCTTTGTTCCCTCACCTGCTCTCCCTTCACAAAGATTAAAGCTGAGGATTTTTTTCCCCTCTCTTTGGCAGGCTGGAATTGCTGGCCTGCACTCTTTGGGACGAAAAAGCAACTGCAAATGGCATTGGAATTCCTCTTTGGAAAGGGGAAATGGTAGCTTCAGGAAGGAGGGGGGACCAGCTCTGTCCCAACCTCAGGACAAAAATGAGGCAGTGAAATAGTCTGGGGAGAATTGTTGTGTGTTTAAATGAGAGAACTTTAACTCCCAGGTTAAAGGCTGGAGAGGGAGATTTAGTGGTAAATGTTGGAGGGAGGCTGAGCCCAGCCTTGGTGTGCCAGACACCCTCAGCCAAGGGATCTCATCTGCCAGGAACGGGGAGGAGAGAGCAGAGAACAGGGGAGGCAGGAGAGCAGGGAACAGGAAAGCACAGATTCCAGGGAACAGGAGAACAGGGATTCCAGGGAAAAGGACAGCAGAGATCCCAGGGAATGGGAGCAGGGACTGCAGGGAATAGGGGAGCAAGAGAGCAGGGAACAGGGCAGCAGGGATTCCAGGGAGAAGGAAAACAGGGATTCCAGGGAGAAGGAGAACAGGGATTCCAGGGAACAGGAGAGCAGGGATTCCAGGAAGCAGGAACCCCTTAAGAGAAGGGATTCTATGAACCCCTTAAGAGAAGGGATTCCAGGGAGAAGAAGAGCAGGGATTCCAGGGAGAAGAAGAGCAGGGATTCCAGGAGCAAGAATGCCAAGGAGCAGAAGTGCCCATGCTCACCAGGCAGCGATGACTAAGTTTAAAAAGCAAACTCAGATTAACCCAGGAGGGTTTGAAAGCTGGGAAATTACAGGTTCCCTACACTAACGAGGACCCAGGGCTTTCGTTTCCCATCAGGCTCCTCACAGCTTGCAGCAGACTTGACCCCAACTGATAAATTTACAGCAAAGGAGAAAATAAACGCTGGAAATAAGAGGATTCACCTTCTTAGAAGTTTAAAGCCTATTACCAAAATAGGTGCACGGTGTTGCCATTATGAATGTCATCCCTAACACCTCCTGATTTCCCCCTTCCCGCCTCCTCCACTTTCACACCGAATTGTTCAAACTATTAGGGAACAAAAGGAAGCTGCCTTTTAAATCTCATTCACTCGGGCTCCTTGCCTGATAGATGGCTTCCCTTCTGAAGCTCTGTTTCACATAAAAGCATCTCAGCACGGTGCTGTAAATCTGGTCTGCACCAGCTTTTATGTGAGGCTGGGTTGGGTCCGCGATTAAATTACCATTTATTTATTTGTTTGCTTCCAATATTTTTATAAAAATGCCACTGCTGCTCAGACTGGAGGGCTGGCATCCCTAAATGTGTGTTCAGAGTGTGCTGGATGGAGCAGAGGCAATGCAGGTCCCACCTCTGTTCAGGGGGAGGCTGAGCTGAGCTAATCCATCAGTGGGATCCACCCTCTGCAGCCCAGAGCCCATAAGGGACAAGGAGATGTCTCAGTTTGGAAAGACAGGTGCCTGCTAAGGAAGGCAGGAGTCTCCCGTGAAATGGAGAATGTGAAACTTCCCCACTTCAATTGCTATAAATTTTAAATTAGGGGCTCTCAGGCAAAAAAAAAAAAAAAAAAAAGCAGGAATAACAGTTCTTTAATAGGAAAGAAAATAAAAGGATAAAATAAACAGTGCAGTAAACTAAACCAACACTGCCAGAGTCAGAACCCAACCTGACACCCTGTGGGTCAGGGTGTTGGTAGCAGTGCCATTGGAATTGTGGCTCAGCCCTCCTGCAGTGTCAGGGGTGGTTCTGCTGGAGCAGGGATCCTGGAGAAAGGTGCAGTCTCTGCCTCTGGAGATCCAGGGGAAGAGGCAGCTGCTGTTCCTCTGGGGAATCCAGTGGAAGAAGCGTGCTGGTGTTCCAGAATCTCCAGATTATATCCAGGCAGGAATGCTTGGCTGGTGTTCCAGAATCTCCAGATTATATCCAGGTAGGAATTATATCCAGGTAGGAATGGTTGGCTGGTGTTCCAGAATCTCCAGATTATATCCAGGTAGGAATGCTTGGCTGGTGTTCCAGAATCTCCAAATTATATCCAGGCAGGAATGCTTGGCTGGTGTTCCAGAATCTCCAGATTATATCCAGGTAGGAATGGTTGGCTCCTCCCTCTGGGCTCACATCTCCCAGTGGATGCTGCAGTTCTTATCAGCCATGCAGTGACATTCAATGGCTGTTATCAGCAGGTGTCTCCCCAGAGGGAGGAGTGGGTTTGGAAGACATCAGGCAAACTGCCCACTGAACAGAAGACAACTGCCATAGAGATGGTAATACAACACATCTTGCCTCGCAGTCTGGGGCAGGAGGATACAGGATGTGGAGCCAGCAGCTTCATCCCTGCAGCTCCAGCGTGCCCATCCAGCTTCTCTGCCTGCTCTGTGCTCCCACACTCTCTGAATAATTACACATGAAATAATTAGCACCAGTCTCAGAATAACTACGAGTTCAATAACTACCTCCAAGACAGGGAAACTGAGGCACGGAGTTTCACTCACCAAAATCCTTATAGTAAGGGAGGAGTAACCTCACCCTCATCTCTACCCCATCCCTTCAAGGCAGCACATTCACATCCATTGCAAGAAGAGGGGAATCAGGTTTGGGATTTTACCAAGTGCTTTGCTTCCCTCTCAAGCTTTTATCCTTTCCAATTGTTGGAAAAGGCAAAAGCAATGTTTCAAACAAAAGGTCAGTTGAACCAAAGACTGCTTCCATTAATAATGGAGAGAACCAAAGACTGCTTCCATTAATAATGGAGGTTGGTTTTTTTTTTCATTTTTAGACCGACTTTTCCCAGACAAACCAAGAAAACCAGCTAAATGTTTGAGATATCCCTCTGAAAACCCCCACTTGTTTCCTGTCTCTGTCCAAGGGTTAACACTGGAGAAGTGGGGATATCCCAAACCTGCTGTGAACCTCCTGGATCAAACACAGCCCCTCCTTCTCCTCACTCTCATCCTTTACATCCTTCCATCTCCCAGATTTGCCCTGAACCAGCACAACAGATTCCTGCAAAGATGCCAGTGAAGAGCCAAGCCCTGTGTGCCCCAGGAAAATCCCTCCCTCACCCCCACCCGCCTGTCCTCCCTTACCCAGCTGCTCTCCCTGCACAAAACCCTTCCCTTTGCCTCACAGGCAGTTTTACAGCCTCCTGCCCCCCTCTCTCCTAATAATCAATATTGATTTTACTGCCTGTGCTATTATCCCAGCTTAAAGATTTATTTCCTTGCTTTGCAGCGTGTGGTTTGGAGCAGGAGCCCTTATTTCCCTCCTCCTCAGGATCATTACCTTGCCCCATTGACAGGCCAGGGAGCTCATTCCGTATTGGAAAATAATCATCAGCTTTTAGGAGGAGGCACTCAGGTTATGATCAGGGGACACGAGAGCACGAGCTCATGGCAAGCCCTTGCACTTGCTCTCCCTCCACTTTATTTTATATTTATTTTTTAAATCAGTTTATTTCCAGCTCCTGCATTTTAGGCTTTTCCTCTGGTCCTGGTGCCAGCTAACCCCATGGCACCACGGGTCTGCCAACCCCTGCACCCAATTAGCAGAACAGACCATGTGAAACACACGCTTGACGTTGATTTGATTTAACATTAATAACCAGGTTTCAAATATTTATTACAATGGCTGTTTTTAATAAATATTTCATGAACACCAATTTTTATCCATTTTTTCCACCTCTCTCCCCATCCATTGCCAGCTTTGTGGGCTTAATTTGCCTTAATGAGAGTAAAAATCACTCTGATAAATTGCTCCTTTGCAAATGCACGCGACGTGAGAGCAACACTTGGCTGAAATATTTGTGGTGAGGAGCTGAGTGCTGCAAACAGACTCTGGCAGTGAGGAGCCCCCAGGATGGGGCTTGGAGCAGCCTGGGCTTGTGGAAGGTGGCTCTGCCCATGGCAGGGGTGGAAGGAGAACTTTAAGGTCCCTTCCAACCCAAAACTTTCTGGGTTTATGCTGGTTTTAGGGACCATAAAAGGTCCAAGATTTAATCTGGAGCAAAGAGGCAGTTTCCCTATATAATATCCAGAAGGAGATAAGGCATCTCCCATTTTTATCCCATGATTTTCCTTGCAGGAAGAGCTCCTGTATGTTTATGCCCCGATCCCAGGGAAGTCCTGAGTTAATACACTGAGGCTCAGCATTAAGAGGTATTGAACTAAAAGCTTTATTGAGCACATGCAGCTAAAGCTGAGGCTTTTCCCAAAACCAACCCAAGCAGAAATCCTTTCCCTGCAGGCACCAGGCTGGGAGGATCCTCAGCATCACCCCCAGCCCATCCTCCCCTCACTGGGAGGCACCTGTGGCTCTCTGTACCCCATTCTTCCCTCCCAAAAGCACCAGGGGTTGATTTTAGGAGCTTGGCTGGCTCAGCAAACAGGATCTGGGTTTCTCCCTGCTCCAGTATTCCAGGCATGGCAGACAATTAGAGCTGTCTAATCAGCAGTGCCAGGGGCAGGGCTTTCATGTGAGGACTCTCAGGAGGGGTTATTACCATATGAAGCATCCTTGGCTCAGCTTTGCTCAGCCACAGCTTTCTGCCCCCTCCTGCAGCCCCAAACCAAGAGGAAATCCAAGCAGGGATGTGCAGGGGGAGCCACAAAAGGTGCTTCAGGACCAGAGTTTCACTTTGGCTTTTGCTGCCGTTTCATTTCTTTTGATGTTTCGTTTTCCTTCCCTCCTTAGCTTTATTTATTCTTTTATATTTATTTTATAAGGCACATTTTGGTGCATATTACAGCCCTCCAGCTTTCTCTCCATGCACATTCCCCTCTTTAGGATGCAAAAGTGGGGAGACAAACCCCATCCCATAGCCAAGAATTCACAGCAGAGGCAATGTGGATAAAATCCAAACAAATCCAGGTTGGAAAGGGCTTGGAGCAACCTGGTCTACTGGAAGGTGTCCCTGTCTCAACTGCAGCAGCTATTTCCAGCAAGAACAGCAACTTTATTATCCAAACTGAAATGTGTGGAATAAAAAATAAATATAGCAAGCTTTCTCTGAGAAATCCTTCTCTCAGCAAGCCCAGAAGGAGACAATATTTATTTATAACAGCTAAAAAAAAAATATATATATATATTTTTGGAACCATCTATTGAAACCTCCCCTCCTTGGGCGCTCATTTCAATAATCTTGAAGTTTTGAATGGAATGGAATAAAAAGCATCACATTGAAAAAAGCCCTCTCCAATGGGTCAGAGATGTAAACACAAAGGGATCTTTGCCACATTAAGGACGAATAATCGCCCAAAAAACAAGGTACTGGACATTTGGGATCATAAATAGGAATAGATGAAGTAGAAGCTGACCACATTGGTTTTAATGAGAATTATCTACAAAAAGGTATTTTTCTACCCCTTCAGCAATTCAGTATTTTAATGCCTTGAACTTTTCCCCCCCAATCTCACTTTTACCAGGTGTGCAGAAAGTTACCAAAAACATCAATTGGGAGATGTCAGAATGAAAAATCTCAGCATTTCACTTCAAAGCAAAGTGTTCTGCTTCAAAATGTCGGTGGTTTATAATTCAATAAGCCGATTTGAAGCATCTTATCTGGCAGGCCTCTGTCAAAAATGGGAAAATCGACTTTTTCTTACGACAGTTTTGGCAAAACCCTATATTTCTCAGGCCCATTTTCAGTCACTTTCAATCACCTTTTGTTTTCACGTTATCTCTGCTGAGGCTCTTTGTAGAAAATCTTTTCTTGCTTAGGAAACAGGAGTTTGTCTGCAGTCAAATCCTACAATACTCTGACCTAAAACACTAATAAACAAGATTCCTGGAAAAACATACCCAGGGCAGGAATATCATTTTTTGCTTAGGCAGGTGATGCCATGCAGGAAATATCAGCCACATATTTAGGGTAAAGTTTATGTTGTGTTCATTGTTCAGCACAACAATTGGATTTTGGCCAACCCCAAGGCATTGGGGGATTAAAGACAACCAGTAAAACCAGTTTGATGGTTTCTAACAACAACACACCACTTCCCACTGGAAAAAAAATCACTTAGAGAAACAAACTTGCAGCAGGAATTAACGTTGGGATGATAATTGGGAAACTCAGTCCCTTCACGGAGGGAAAATCTGTTTATAAAGCCTTTACAAAGCCCAGCTTGAATTCTAGCAGCCAAAATCTTCCCTGGACAGGATAAAATGTACAAGAAAATGACAGCAGCATCCCTGAGCAGCATCCCAGTTGCAGGGGATCTCTCTCCACATATTAATGCAGAGCAAAGTGACCAAAATGAAGATTTGTTGCAGCTGCAGAACATGACTCCAATTTTATTTTTTTTTTTTCCCCCAGCAGATAATCATCTTCCCAGGGTGTTTTCTGCATATGCACACGTGCAGGGACATGGGGAAAACCTGTGCTCTATTTTATAAGCTGATGGAGATTCTAATCTTCCAGCAAATAAGGCATGGCATGGAGATGGACGGGATTACAGGAAAATCAATATTGATTATTAGCAGCAAAGATGCGGGATGGAGCTGACAGTTAAAAATCCTTTTAAGATCCTGGGAGAAAAATGACAGCTCCACACAACAAATACAGCAGTGCTGATTCAACAGCTTCATCACCCAGGGGATCAATGGGGCTTTGGGCAAAGGCTGGGGGAAGGCAGGACAAAGGTGCATTATTTTACACGGGGGGAGCACCACAGAATCATTAAAATCTGTAAAATCAGGTCCAGCCATTCCCCCAGCACTGCCCAGCCCACCAGTGACCCTCCCCAGGTGCAACATCCCCGTGGCTTTTAAATCCCTCCAGTACGGGGACTCCACTGCCACCCTGGGCACCTTACCCAGTGTTTAACAACCCTTTCCATGGAGAAATTTTCCCAATATCCAAGCTAAACCTCCCCTGGTGCAATTTCTTTCATCCTGTCACTGTTTCCTGGGAGCAAAGCCCCATCCCCACCTGATTCCAGAGAGGGAGGAGGTCCCCTCTGAGCCCCCCAGCTCCCTCAGCCTCTCCTCACCAGATCTGCACTCCAAAAGGGATGTGGGGGCGTTGGGATTTGGCTGCCTGGATGCACAACTCTGTAGGAGCTCCAGGCTGAAGGAACAAGCAGCAGGAGCAGCACCAGGCAGGTGAGGTTCAGGAGGAGCGCTGGTGCTGCCCTGCAGGGTCAGATGGTGGCTGTGTATCCATATAAAACACACCTGTGCAGGGAAATCCAGGGATTTCCTCTCCTTGGCCAGGTTCAAATTCAACCTCTGGGAAGAAAAGGACTTTCCCTGCTGACTGCCTATTGCACAGGGAGCACAGAGGCTTCTCCTCCCTTCATTTGTTTGCCACTCTGGCCAGGGGACAATCCAGTCAGGGATCCAGGGCAGCCCCAGCTGGGAAAAATTCCCAATTCCCAATATCCCATCCAGCCCTGCCCTCTGGCACTGGGAGCCATTCCCTGTGTCCTGTCCCTCCATCCCTTGTCCCCAGTCCCTCTCCAGCTCTCCTGGAGCCCCTTTAGGCCCTGCAAGGGGCTCTGAGCTCTCCCTCCAGCCCTCTCTTTTCCAGGATGAACATCCCACACCACAGAAAAGCTCCTCCTTAGCCCAGTTTGTGGTGCCACCCTCCCCCAGCAGAGCTGTGGGGTCACTCAGGAACCCAGTGCTGCACACAAAGCCCTTCAGGGCTCGTGCCTTGGGTGCCAAAAGCAATAAAACCAGCAGGAATGAGCCCCATGAGGAGCCAGACTGGGCACATCGAGACCTTCAGTGCTTTTGGTCACACACCATGTCCCAGTGAGAGCCAGTTATGTCTCTTGGGAAGCCCCAGGGGCTGCCAGATTCCCAAAGTCTTCCTTCCCTTCCCTTCCCTTCCCTTCCCTTCCCTTCCCTTCCCTTCCCTTCCCTTCCCTTCCCTTCCCTTCCCTTCCCTTCCCTTCCCTTCCCTTCCCTTCCCTTCCCTTCCCTTCCCTTCCCTTCCCTTCCCTCCTAATATCCCACCTGTTTGTGAAAACAGGTTCTCTATCAAATATGTTATTTTTCAAGCAATAAAGGAACAAATTAGGGTTTTTTCCTGCCTCTCAGAATTCTCCAGCAGGGACTCACCTTGCTCAGAGCCCTGCAGGAACAAGGACCTGCCTGCTCAGAACATTTGATCCCAGCTGATCCAGCACCACCTTGATCCTGACTCCCACAAAACACTGAGGAGAAAGCAGCAGCTGAGCTGGGAAAACAATAGGGATCAAGCGGCTCTAAGGCAAGAGGTGCTCAGGGCACTGAGCTGATGAGTTCATCGCTAATTGGGATGGATGTTTAAAATAAAATAATGCTGCCTAATCACCCTGAGAGCCTCCCAGGCACAGCCATGGCATCCTCTGGGGACTGATACCTCAAAAGTCACCTTAAAGGAAGCAGCACCAGAATCATCCTCCGCCTAGTGAATATTTGGGCTTTTTAGCTGATTATTATAAATAATTTATAATAATCAGCTAAAAACAATAATTTATAATAATCAGATGAAATTGTTATAATAATGTATATAAATAAATTTATATGAAATTGTTTATAAATTATTTTGTACTTTTTAGCTGATTTTTTAGAGGCAGAAAACCCAAAGTGCTCCCTGCAGACAGCTTGCTGCAACTATTGTTTTTTTGGGACTGCTGGGACACAGCCCTGCTCCCTAAGGCTGCAGTTTCACACGCCAGAGCCAGGCATAACTGGGATAACTGGGAAGCTGCAGGGACATGGACATGCTGCTCACATCATGGCTCCATCGATCCTGCCTGTCCCTGCTCAGGGACATGGTGATGGCACAGCACAGCCCTGAGAGCAGCTGGATGGACCAGAGCCAACCCTCGGAGGAGGAGCTGCCCTCTGGGCTTTGGGTAAAGACCAAAGCAGCTCCCTGACATCAAGGACCAAAGGACAGGGATCCCTGCAGGGGATAACGCTGCACAGGGATACCTGCCTCATCCTTCCCGATGCCTTGGGAAGGCTAGCCTGGAACAGAGGCTGGGCAGAGTTACAGAATAAAGCAGGGATTTATTCAAAGGATCTCCTCCATGGATGCACCTTGGGCAGCACAAGAGCCCAGCCAAGGCTGCACCCAAGATGAACCAAAATGGTCCCAAAATGAACCCAAGATGAACCCAAAATGGTCCCAAAATGAACCCAAGATGAACCAAAACGGTCCCAAAATGAACCCAAGATGAACCAAAACGGTCCCAAAATAAACCCAAGATGACCCAAAATGGTCACAAAATGCACGAGCGCTCCCAGGGTCTCTCCCTTTGATCAGTTCTGCTCCATTCACATCTTGCAGTTCATTGTCCAATTCCAGCTTTAGCCCATCAAGTCCCATCCTTGTTTTTCTCTCTCCAGCCACGGTGTTTGTGCTCTTGGGCTGAGATTTGGGTCATTTGTCCTTGGTGCCCAGCTGGAGCAGGAATTGTTTTGTCTCCCTGCTCTGTGCACAGAGCTCACCATCCCCTAATATGAACTCAGACCCACACACTAAAGCAGCACAGAACCTGAAAAACAGAAAAGCTCAAACCTGAGGCATCATTAGATCCCCCAGCACAATCCCAGCCACCCTTCCAGCCATCCCAGTGCCTCCACATCCCCTCCCAGCCTCACCACATTAACCCCACACCCCCAATGCCCTCCAGCCTCCAGGATTCCCTTCCCAGCTCTATTTCCAGCAAGGCACAACCTGAACCTTAACCCTACCATAAGGAAACCCCATCACAAGCCCCACCAGCACACCCCACCCCAGAGCAACCTCCATCCTCTGCTCCTGTCTCTCACACAGCCCTGCTAGAAGCTATTGGAGTATTACCAATATTGCAGACAGGACATGCCTTGGCTTGTCTGGCCCTAATGCTGAACCAAACAGCAGCACTGTGGTGTTTCACCCCACAGACCCTTTTGGCTGGCTGGGTGTGGGGTGTTTCACCCCACAGACCCTTTTGGCTGGCTGGGTGTGGGGTGTTTCACCCCACAGACCCTTTGGGCTGTGGGTGTGTGGTGTTTCACCCCACAGACACTTTGGGCTGTGGGTGTGTGGTGTTTCACCCCACAGACACTTTGGGCTGGCTGGGTGTGTGGTGTTTCACCCCACAGACACTTTGGGCTGGCTGGGTGTGTGGTGTTTCACCCCACAGACACTTTGGGCTGGCTGGGTGTGTGGTGTTTCACCCCACAGACACTTTTGCCTGGCTGGGTGCTGCAGCTGGGCCCGTGGGGACAAGTCCAGGCCTGCAGGAGCTCTGGTGGTGCTGGGATGGAGCTTCCCCCCATAACAGGGGCTGCTCCTCAGGTTCCCTCTGTGGAGAAGCTTTAAGGCGCTGGTGAAGGAAAGGAGTCGGTTCTGATGGAGGGTTTGGATCCAGACCTTTATTCTGGCCCACAGCCTCTGAATGCAGCAACTCCTCCAACAGAACTCCCTGAACCCGTGGCTGCTGTTCCTTTAACCCCGGGGAGAGGGGCAGGGAAGGGGCAGGGAGCCACCAGCCAGGGACAGGAGGGGAGGGACAAAGGGACAAAGGACACCTGGATGGCCCAATGCCCCCCAGGGGTAGAGGGCATCCTGGGAATCTGCCAAACACTGGAGGCCCTTCTGGAATGCCAGGAGTGACAGACAGTGCTGGGAGGGGTCAGGGAGGGGAAAGGAGAGGGGACTGACACAGCTGGGAGGGAATCTTCAGGGGAGGGACTCGGGGTTCTGAGGTAAACAATGAAATTACAACTCAACAAGAAGCAGCCCCAAAGATGAAGTTGCAGCCAAGTTTTGCATAGTTCAAGCAGAGCCAGCTGCCCTCGGTGCCGCCAGCACGATCCACCTGCGGTTGCCGGCTCAGTGGGCGTGAAGGGGCCGTGTGGAATACAAATGGACTCTTTCACTTAGCAGGAGGCAGGTAATTTCTTTTGTCCCCGCTGATGCATTATTGATTGTGATGAATGTCAGAGCAGGAGCCTGTTCCAAAAGCCATTAAACAATAATTTCATCTCCGGAGGGTAATTGATTGTCAGAGGGAGCAGCTCTGCCAGTCGCAAGGTGGTGGTGACGGGGAATGTTTGTATTTGGGTGGGGACGGAGGGAGTCTTGGGCAAACTGCATGATTTATTAATCAAACATGGAAAAAAGAGTTGGGAGAGGGAGTGCACTGGAAAGAAGGAGCCAACTCCTTCCGAGCTGCTGGGCAAGGCTGAGAGGCAGCCTGACCCTAGGCCGGCTCTGTCACGCTTTGGAGAGCATCCCTAATGGCACTGTGCTGGGGCTGCTGGGCTCCAGTGACACATCCCAATGCTGGCCTGTCACCTCCCCGTTATTCCAGCCCCTGACCCGCACAGTAAAGTGCTTTTCTGACACACCTCAACTCCTTCCCTGCCTCTCCACTAATGCACTGCCAGCGCAGCCAGAGTGGTGAGCAATGTGCACCCCAAGGCCCCCAGCTCTCCCCCTCCAATGCTGCTCCAACCCTGCAGGGCCCTCCCAGTGATCTCAGAGAGAACCTAAACCTCATACCCATGGAGGGAGCACAGGAAGAAGCAGGAAGAAGGGTCTGGACTTGGGAGTTGGGATTGGAGTTGTGTTACAGACACATTTTTTGAAAATTCTTTTCCTTAGGATTTTTCCTCCTGAGAAGCTGGGAGGCCTCAGGAACAAAATGTAAACAATGGTTATCTGCTGCTGTGGAATGCAACAGGTGCATCTGGGATTGGGCTCATGTGGTTGTTTCTAATTAATGGCCAATCACAGCCCAGCTGGCTCTGACTCTCTGTCCAAGACACAAACCTTTGTTATCATTCTTTCTTATTCTATTCTTAGCTAGCCTTCTGATGAAATCCTTTCTTCTATTCTTTTAGTATAGTTTTAATACAATATATATAATAATATAATAAATCAAGCCTTCTGAAACATGGAGTCAGATCCTCATCTCTTTCCTCATCCTCAGAGCCCTGTGAGCACCGTCACAGAGCTGCAGTGTGTGACATTGAGCTGGAATGCAATGAGGGGAGGGGGGAAGGACCCTCCCATCCCAGAGGAGAGAGACAAGACCCATGGCCCAGAATTAATCCTTGCTAGTTACCAGTCATTTACCAGCATTTAGACACACAGCCCTACAAGGAGACAAGGGGACATGTCCCCAGCTGTGCCCAGCCTCCCAGGAGGACACAATGCACCACCCCTGTGTCTGTCTGTCTGTCCACCAGCGGCGGAGGAGGGCAGGGATGGAGCAGCATCCTCACCACATCTCCAGCAGCAGCCACAGCAGAGACAAATCCCTCTGTCAGGAGAAGAGAGGGAGTTTATCCGTCTCCTCTGCGGCACATGAGAGGTGGATTTATCACGGATTTCCCTTTCTCCCATGCTTTATTTAGTAGTTCATTATCTTGTCAGCTGGAACCGGCCAGCTCCCACAGCACACTCTATCACTCCCAAATCCCTGCAGGAGCCACTCGAGGTAAAATGACCACCTGGACCACCTGAAGGCCACATCTGATCTGGGAGAGGACAGTTCCCAACGGTGGGGGACAGGCTGGAGCACAGAATGAGAAAGGAATTCCTGTCCTTTGGACGTGAGGATAGAGAACTGTGTAAGCAACTCATCATTAAACACTCTCCCTCTGTCAGGCTAGTTAAAAAAAAACCAGCAACAACAACAGAACAATAAAAGATCAAAACCACGAGCAAGTTGAAAATTAAAGTCCTTCCAATAGCATCAGGCAATGCCTTCTGCCTTCATATCAATCACAAGGCCTGAAAATATCTCTAATAAAAAAGGAGATTCTGTCCCCACCACAAAACTCTCAAAGGAGCAAGAAACAGCAGTGAAATGTCATTTCTAGGGAAGAAGGAGTAATGCAGCCTTCCATGGCCTTTCCATGAGCTGAGCTCACACAATTTTCCAGGCATATTTGTCAGTTATCTCCATTGCAGGTGGTTGTGATCAGTATCCAGAAGCAGGTGCCAGCCCAACAACAGAATCCCAGGGTGGTTTGGGCTCGAAAGGACCTTAAAGGTCATCCCTGTCCCACCTTCCACTATCCCAGGGTGCTCCAAGCCCTGTTCAGCCTGGCCTTGGCTTCTTCCAGGGATGGGGCAGCCACAGCTGCTCTGGGCACCCTGTCCCAGGGCCTCCTCATCCTCCCAGGTAAGGACTATTTGCATATTTAAACCCCTCCCACTGCCATAATCATCTTCCCCTCCAGGCTACCAGAGGAGGCAGGAGCTGCATCACCCTACAGAGGACACAGACGCTTCCTTGACTTTCAGGGCCAGACCTTGAAGAAGTTCAGCACAAATCTTCTGTGTTTATTTGTTTCCATTTATTTTCCCCATTACTTCTCCCGCGATCAATACCATTATTTGAATAAAAATGCACTACGTACAAGACAAATGCCATACAGAGAATACCAATTGAAGAGGCTGCCTTGAAGTGAAGCCATGGAGAGGGGAGGTAATTCTCCCAGGGAGCAGGAGGCCATCAAACCCTGGTACCAGCACGGCACTGAGCCGCGCTCCTCACTGAGCGCTGACGGGAACAAAGGAAAAAGGAAAGCAAAGAACCAAATCCCCACTTCAAAAGCCTCCCCTTTTCAAAGCCTGGCACAAACATTAACCAGCTTCTCTTCCCAATGTGAAAAGTGCATATTATATGGCTCTACGCAGATATTTACTATATGTATCATGTTGTATTGATTAGTAGTGCTGTATTAATGTTTTAACAGTATGGCAAATGTAGTTTTGTAGTTAAAAGGGAACTTTTGGAGTTAAAATAGGAACTATGTATGTGGGATATTTTTTACGAAAGGAATGAGGTATTTGCACCCCGAGATAGCAGCCACGGGACACCTAAATCTTTCACAGAAAAGGAATTTATTGCCCCATTATCAGAAGAAATGAACTTCTTCCCACATTGCTCAGCCCTGAATAAGGGGAAGAAGCTGACACTGACCAGACAGAATCCTGTGTTTGAATGGAATTTATACATCATGTATGAGGTGTATGAATATGCAACAAGCTGTTGCTTTTAAGGGTTAATCCTCTGTTAATGGGGGTCCTTTTTTGGGCTTATTTTGTCCAGAAAGAGGTACCTGGACGTCTGTAACTCTTTGTTTTTATTGTCTCATATTGTCCTAATCCAAATTGTCCAAATTATTATTACTCTAATTATATTACAATTTTATAACCATTTCGTTACTATTAAACTTTTAAAATTTTAAAAATAAGTGATTGGTGTTTTTCACACGAACACCCCTTTGTTGTTTTCTGTGCTGCAGGAGCAGCTCGGATCAGAGCCCAGCCCGAAGCTTTGTGGGCTCTGCGGTTTGAGGTTTGTGGCAGCCAAGTGAGCCCCTGGGTGCCATCCTGGGTAGGAATGTGCTCCCTGTTGATGAGTGACAAAACTGTCCTTTGCCTCCTTAAAAAGGAAAAAAGCCCAGAAGTTTCTCTCCGCAATTGGGTAAAAAGACACCTCATAGGACCTTGGGGACTTCACCTCAAACTTAAGGATAGCTAATTGGACAGAAGCCAAAAAGTCCCACCTGAGCAATTTACTAGAAAAAGAAGAGAACAAAGAAACTAATCGCTTTTGTGAGCTGTTTTACCAGGAGCAAGAACCTTTTGCACCTGGCTCGGCTTTTCTCTGTAGAGAGCTTTGTTATTTTGCCTTTTATTAAAACTTTTTTGTTTCCAACACTGCCACAGAAGCCATCCTGCTGATTTTATGCCACCTGAGGTGGCTGAGCTATCTCGGGTGTGATATGGATCTCCAAGAGTTTATGAGACCTGGCTCGAGGAGACCCTTGTATCAATCCTGCCCTGCCCTGGGAGCTGGTGGGCAATGTCATCCTGGAAAAGGGGCAGTAGAAGCTGTTTCTTCCTCCATCTAAACCCTTGAGTTTATTATTTATTTTATAGCACCTTCCCCATACCTAAAGGGGCTGCAAGAGAACTGGAGAGAAACTTTGGACTGTCACTATAGGACACGAAAGAACACAAGCGCACACCAGCTGTTCTCAAGGTGAAGAAAAAGGGAAGTTTATTTTCTGACTCCAACATTTATCGTTTTTTAAGAGGGACAGTGGATTTGAGGGTGACAGTGCCACCTCTCCCATGACACTGGATAAACTAACAGTCTATCAACTTTCTCCTCTTCTATAAAGGAATGCAAAACAATGAGTTATTTACAGAAAGTGTGTGAGAAAGTTCACTACAAGAATGTCAACATCAAAAGGCTTAGAAAATCTTTAAAAAATCAGAGTAACATTGGACAAGGGATGGAGGGACAGCACCAGGGGAAATGGCCTCCCACTGCCAGACATCAGGGATAGATGGGATATTGGGAAGGAATTCTTTCCTGTGCAGGTGGAGAGGCCCTGGCACAGGGTGCCCAGAGCAGCTGTGGCTGCCTCATCCCTGGAAGTGTCCAAGACCAAGTTGGATGAAGCTTGGAGCACCCTGGGAGAGTGGAAAGTGTCCCTGCCCATGGCACAGGGTGAGACAAGATGGGTTTTAATGTCCCTCCTAACCCAAACCTTTCTGGGATTAAGCTGTGGCAGATCCAGCGTGAAATCTCACATGGAACAACATCCATCCTCACAGTTACACCCTGCCAGGCAAATTCCAAGACCTGAACTGCCAGGGTACTGTCCTGCATTGCAGGAGCACAGGACACCAAACCCTCCTTGCAGCAGGAAATGCCCAGGCAGGGTCGGAGCCCGGGGCTCCTCTCCCAAACATCCTCCCCTATTGGTATCACCAATATTGTGGATGGGATGTGCCTTGGCTTGTCTGGCCCTAGTGCTGAACCAAACTGTAGCACTGTGGTGTTTCACCCCAGAGACACTTTTGGCTGTGGGTGTGTGGTGTTTCACCCCACAGACACTTTGGCCTGGCTGGGTGTCTGGTGTTTCACCCCACAGACACTTTGGGCTGGCTGGGTGTGTGGTGTTTCACCCCACAGACACTTTTGGCTGGCTGGGTGTGTGGTGTTTCACCCCACAGACACTTTGGGCTGTGGGTGTGTGGTGTTTCACCCCACAGACACTTTGTTTGGTGTTTCACCCCACAGACACTTTGGGCTGGCTGGGTGCTGCAGCTGGGCCCATGGGGACAAGTCCAGGCCTGCAGGAGCTCTGGTGGTGCTGGGATGGAGCTTCCCCCCATAACAGGGGCTGCTCCTCAGGTTCCCTCTGTGGAGAAGCTTTAAGGCGCTGGTGAAGGAAAGGAGTCGGTTCTGATGGAGGGTTTGGATCCAGAGCTTTATTCTGGCCCACAGGCCTCTGAATGCAGCAACTCCTCCAACAGAACTCCCTGAGCCCGCGGCTGCTGCTCCTTTAACCCCGGGGAGAGGGGCAGGGAAGGGGCAGGGAGCCACCAACCAGGGACAGGAGGGGAGGGACAAGGGACAAAGGACACCTGGATGGCCCAATGCCCCCCAGGGGTAGAGGGCATCCTGGGAAGATTCCAATCACTCGAGGCCCTTCTGGAATGCCAGGGCTGACAGACAGTGCTGGGAGGGGTCAGGGAGGGGAAAGGAGAGGGGACAGACACAGCTGGGAGGGAATTATAAAGGGAGGGATCCCATTATAAGGTATACTTATAAATATAACCTCATATAATATAAATATATTTATAAATATTACCTCATATAAGGTATACTTTATATTATATGAGGTAAACCCTGAAATCACACTGCAACACTCCCCAGCCATTCCATGCTGAATGCCCAGGGTCTGAGCCCTGAGCTCCTCTCCCAAACACCCTCCCCAGCCATTCCAACCCGCTGCTCAGTTTAGGAAAGCAAAGCACGGCCACTCAAGGGCTGCTTCCAGCTTGGCTCTCGCTGCTGCTCTTAACCCCAGTGACCTCTCCAGCTCTGCCCTGCCAACACAGAGGAAAACAAGCCACTTGACAGGCTCCCTTCTGCTCCAGAGGAACATTTCCCCAGGAAAGGAAGATCAAGGAAAGCACCAGCTCTCTGTCTAAAAGATGAGGAGATATATTCCAGCTGACATTCAGCACTATCAACATTTTATGAGCTTTGGAATCCAGTTAGTTAGCCAATATTTTACTTAACTCCAGTTTAGATTTAAAAACTTGACCTTCTCTGAGCGTGTGTCTGTGTCACATTTCACTTGGCTGTGTGCAGCTCTGTGTGTAAAGTACCAGGTTATTTATCCCCCCTTTTTATTTCTGCACTGTTATTTGTTCATTTGTACTAGTCAAAAATCAATAAAAAGATGGGGGTCCCTGAGCAGGTGCTTGGGGCACCCACACGGCTCTCCAAGGTGCTTATCACACATAGCAAGGGGCAAATCACCCAGAGCATCTCCTCTCCTGGCTGGTAGGGCTGTAAATCAGGGCACAAAGCAGCCCTGCTCCTGCTCCTCTTGGCGAGGGAGTAGCAAATTGCTTTCTAGCTCAGTGTAGGGGAGCAGTTTGGTGTCGGAGCATCAGGGGTAGGACGGTGGGGACGGAGACAAGCGATCTCTGCAGCCAGGTCGGGGAACTTGGGGTTTATTGCAAAGGGCCTGGGTGCAGGGCCCTGCTGGGAGCTGCCACCACAGCTCAGAGCAGGCCTGAGAGAAGAGAGAGGCAGAGAGGATGAGGAGGGTGAGAGAGTAAAAGCATAAGAGAGTAAAAGGGGTAAGAGAGGAAAAGACAACAGCTAAGAGAACGAAGTTCCCATTATGATACCATAAATATTCTTCTGTGTTGAATATTCTAATTCTCACTAACCAATCTAATACAAGATACAAATCCTACAGCATTTACCATACAGCCTATAAGAATCATTACATTACCATACTGTGCTACATTTTAAACCCTGAAAACTCCTCTTTGGAAACCCTAAAAACTACTCTTTGGAGTACTAAAACTCCTCTTTGGGCCCCTTCTGCCAAGCTGTAGCGTCTGCTCTGACCCTTGGAGCTGTCTGCAAGCAGAGGGTGTTGTTCCATCAAAAGGGGATTACCTCCAGCCAGGCACACCATTGTTTTCCAGTTGTTCAGTAACTGAGGTATCTCAAAGCTTTCATTTCAATCTCGCTTATAGTTTCCATATTCTCAAAATCTTTTGCCAGGCAATCACATTGATAAGGCTTTCCTGTTTCATCTCCCCCAACAGTTTGGATGTTCACGCACACATCAGAGCCCCTTCATGCCTGGAACTGTGAGGAAAAATCACCAGTGTTTGGTCATGGAAAAGGTCTGAGCACAGGGCAAGGCATCAATTTCAGCTCTGGCAGCAACAAAACCCACAGAGCAAGGAGGGAGATCTCCGAGAGGGAAAGGGAGCAGTGGGACACCCACCCAAAATGTCAGAGCTGGAGGATCAAAAGTATCAAAGGTGGAAGAGCACCCCAGGAGTGTGAGCAATGGGTGACAACAGCAGTGACAGGACAGCAACACAGTCACCTGGATCCTTTGGTCCTCCTTGCAGACAGAAACATTGCACTAATGAGGCCAATTAACACCCCAACACCTGGCTGGACATGCACCTTCCCAGAACACGCTCCTCACTCCACCTGCCTGTCTGGGATCACCAGACCCAACAGTTCCCTGATCACATCTCAGCACAAGCAGCTTGTGGTAGGCAAATGACCCCATCCCCTCCTCACACCACCTGCCTAAAGTAATACTAGATGAAAGAAATGTGTTTTAATAAAGAAAATTGATTTAGTTTGGTTTATTCATTAACACGTCGATCAGGAATGATTTATGGGCACAATTTGCCAAATTATTCCTCTATTGATCAGCCCAGGGTTGTTTTGTTGTAGGTTCAGTCAATTAGGAGTAGAACTCAGGTGGGTAAATTAATCAGCCTTAAGCAGAGCCTGCCCATGGAGAGGGGCTTGGCAAGCCCTGGTGCCAATGCAAAACCTGGCTGAGCAACCCTGCTGAGGTGAGATTTCTCCTCACAAAACAGCCAGCAAGAGGTGTTCAGCACCTCCTCCTTCCCAGCAAACTCAGACTCCAAAACTTTGTTCTGCTTCCCATCACGAGCAGAGTGATTCCAACCTGCAAAGCTTCAGCCCTTCTGAGCCCAGCTTGTCTCACCTCAGAATCCCAGAATGGTTTGGGTTGGGAAGGGACCTTGAAGCCCATCTTGTTCCACCCTCTGTCCTTTCCCCTTCACCAGGCTGCTCCAAGTTTCATCCAACCTGGCCTTGGGCACTGCCAGGGATCCAGGATGGGCACCCTGTGCCAGGGCCTGCCCACCCTCACAGGGAACAATTCCCAATTCCCAATATCCCATCCAGCCCTGCCCTCTGGCACTGGGAGCCATTCCCTGTGTCCTGTCCCTCCATGCCTTGTCCCCAGTCCCTCTCCAGTTCTCCTGGAGCCCCTTCAGGCCCTTTTCAGGGGCTCTGAACCTCCCCAAGCCTTCTCCTCTCCAGATGAACACCCCCATCTCTCCCAGCCTGGCTCCAGAGCAGAGGGGCTCCAGCCCTTGGAGCAGCTCCGTGGCCTCCTCTGGGCTCCTCCAGCAGCTCCAGGTCCTCCCAGTGCTGGGCCCCCCGAGCTGGAGGCAGCTCTGCAGGTGGGGTCTCACCTGGGGGGCAGAGGGGCAGAATCCCCCCCTGCCCTGCTGCCCACGTGTTGGGATCTCTGCTGCTCAGAGTGACCACAAGATGTGTTAGAAAGTCTCTTTTCCCAGCCCGGCACTTGAAGAAGGAGTCAGAGCTCTTTATTTCTCAGTCTCAAGGTTGTTTATCGTATCTTATCTATAAAATTTTTTCTTCTGCCCTGCCGAGGTCCATCCAGCAGGACAATTCCAGGCACTCTGCCTGCCCCCAGGGCGGTGTTATGTCTTTATACTAAAAACTACATGTACAATGTTTACAATTACTTCCCAATACCTATCACCTGTGTTAGACAGTGAGCTTCTACTCTAAACCAATTCCAGAGTGCCACCATCACAGCAGAAGATGGAGGCCAAGAAGAAGAAGGAGAAAGGTTGGACACACTCAGTTCCCTCCATCTTGCCTCCTGAACTCCCATACCAAAAACCCCAAAATCTACTTTTCCACCCCATGATAACTTCAGTATTATTCTGCCTAACCTGTTGTGGCTTGCTGATCTTCATACAAGGTTGGTAATTTACTCCATGGGTCATAATCAACCACACAGGCATCTTGGGCTCTCTGCCAGAGTCTCTGAGACCCCTGGCAGGGGTCCTGGCCATCCTGGACAGCCAGAGGGATGTGCTGGGTCCTGACACCCACACTGGGGTTCAGCCAGGTCACAGTTGGATTTCTGGGCTGCCAGTGCCCATCCCCAGACCTGGTCCAACCTTTCCTCCAGCAGCACCCCCAATTCCTCCTTGGCAGGGCTGGACTCCAGCTGTTCATTGACAGCCAGACTCAAGGGATTCCCTGCTTGCAGACAGCAGCTCCTGCTCTGGACAGACCCTCCCTGGAGGCAGCCATCAGCAGAACAAAGGACAAATTCCATGGAAAGCAGCATCCCCATGGATCAGCATGGGCAGGGAGCAGCACAGAGCAGATGGCCATGTCCCCATGGCAGAGCAGGGCAGCCCAGCCTCTCTGCTGGGGACAGGGGACAGGGACACAGTGTCAGCAAACCTCTGAGCGTGGCTTGATTCTGTCCTGGCCCTGCTGTGCCCTCTCCTTATCAGCTCCAGCTGCAGGCCAGGCAGCCCTGGGGCTGGGGAAGCCCAGGCTGAGGCACGCAGGGTGCAATCACAGGGGCTCATCTCTGCTCCCAAACCCAGCTCTTAAGGACCGTTTAAGGCACTTTCCTTAATCTCAGTTTGCAGCAGAGCCCAATAAATCACAGCACAGGTCCCCCACCGGCAGCCACAATGCTGCTCCCTGCAAATGCTGCTCTTCCCAGGTTTTCCTGGAAGCACCCCTGAAAATCCTGCTCTTCCCAGGTTTTTCCTCCATGCCAGAGGAATTCCAAATTTGTCCCAAGTTTTTTCCTAAAAATCCTAAAAGCCCCAGTTTTTTTAATCCTTCCTCTCCATCCTGACAATGCTGTTTTCCCAGGTTCCATTTCCCCTATTTGCCAGAAATTGATGATGCAAGCCTGACAATGTATGGGGCAACCTCATGCCCCAGGCTCATGTTCTCATCATGCTGACAACGAAGTTGATTCTGCAAGTCAGCCAAAATTACCAATAAATTTCTTGCCACTACTTCCAGTTCAGGTGTTAATCCCTGCAGCCAGGATTTAAACTGCTACTGCTGTGATATTTGCATCTCTCAAAGGCAGAATTTGCAAAAATCTGAAAATGCAAGTCCTTGGAAAGCCAGTGAGAGTGTGCTGGACACATTACCAACAGAGGTAGCTTTAAAAATATACAAATGAGAAACACGATACAAATTTTGTAAAGTTTTGGGAATTTGAGTTCTAGCACAAGGGTCTTACTCCCCAAACATACCCCATACCCAAAACTTCTTTGCACTGAGTATTAAGTAGGACACTTGTCCATAACCTTTGATTTAACACTGCAGCATGAGTTTAATTCTCAGGAAATTCAGTCTTGGTTTTTGGCACAAGATACTTGGTAAAAGTGCAGCACATTTCTTGGCTGTCTGTCCTAAATGCCTATGAAGATCCTCAGCCAATAGTCAAGTGCTTCCAGAAAATTAACAATTCTCCTCTAAATGCCAATTCTCCTGTGTCATGTGTATGTTTCTAGTTGGTTCTCTCAGTCTCAAGCATCAGCCAATGATAACAGACACTGGCTTGGAGCCATTGTCTTCTTTCTAAACTTACTGTGGCTGCAAATCAAGAGGTGTCTCCCAAAGGAAAAGAGCAAACCTTGCTGAGAACTCTCTGATAACATCTATCCCTGTAAGCAGCACTGCATTTCCTAAAACACATACTCCACACAATACTCAAAAGAGAAAACTTTGTTATCCCTGATTTCATCAGGAAATAAATTCTGTATTTGTGTGACTGGCACAGAGCCAGATAAAAAATACACATCCAGACCAAGCTTGGTATATAGCATAAGTAAAATTTTGGTTTACTGATGGTAAGCGTCTAATGGGAGATTTGGGGTTTGGGGGGGGTTGTTGGTTTTTTTTTGTTGGGTTTTTTGGGGGAGGGGGGTGTTGACAGGGGGATTCTGTCTGCTAAAATCCTGAATCATTTTTCCCATAATTTCTTCTCTTTACCATTAGCAATTCAATTCCCCGTAAATACATTTCTGGGAAATTAACTCCCATGTATAATCATGCTATCAGTTATTTCTCCAAGGTAATATTATTGTTTAACCTTTGATACTTCCTCTGTGGCTTGTCTCAAAAGGATGTTTGACTTGGCAATAAATTACTGTAGTTATTCTTCCTTAACAAGATTTATTACTGAACACAAATAATACATTTAAAGATTTATTTTTTTTAACCAGAGTAAAGCAGTTGCAACCAAACAATCCCACTCTGGATGAGTCTCTTCCTGCACTACAAAGCAGTTTCTTGGGATGCTGAGTCCCCTCACAAACCAAAGCAAGCTGTGTGCCACAAAAGGAGGCTCCTGTGCTTCATTCTTGTCCTAAACTTTCTCTGGAAATCCTCAGAGCCTTCTTACACCCCTGACAACAGGCAATTCCTCTGTTCCTCTTGTGTCACCCTTGAGTCAGGAACAGGAGTGAGGTGACACATAGACTCCAAGTCTCTTCAGCAGGCTGAATCTGAGTTTATTGGAACCCCATTCTTTTAGACACCATTCTGATACAGGTGGACCTGATTGGTCATTTAATCAACACCCCATTACACAATTGGCTAATTAAGAAGACACCCTTTGGTAAACATCTTACCAAAGAAAACAAACATCTTAGCAAAGAAAACAACTGTTCAAAGCATCAGCTGCAAGATTGTTTTAATTCTTTCTCTCAAAGCCCACCCCTCTCAAATGTCCCAGAACAATTCCTTTGCTAGCAGCACGATTTAGCCAAGGTGTAAATTGCAAAAAAAGGGGGGGAAAGGCCTCTGAGTGTCATTTTTCCTTGGCATTTCACAGGAATTCCCATGCTTTGGTACCCAGGCTGTCACATCTGCAAGCTCTGCCTCCAATCTGTAAGGCTAATTTGTTCAACAGCTTTGTTCCCCCTTGAGAACAGGGGTTGCTGGTCACAGAAGATTGATTAAGCTTTTGGTGCATCACCATTAATGAAAATCAACACTAATGAGTGTTTTTTATGGCAGCCCCATAAAAAGCATTAGGACAGGTAAACACAGGAACAGCCAGGCAGATCAACAAGGTCCTGTGCTCCTACAAGCTGGGCTTGCCTTTGCCAGCTCCTCACATTCCTTGCAGATTTATCCACAGGATTATTCAGATTTAACTCCCAGTCAGCTCCTGGTGAAAGGCACAGTGAATTTAGAATCCTGGAAAGGTTTGGGTTGGAAGGATCATAAAGATAATTTAGTTCCACATCCCAAAATGAGCAGGGACACCTTCCACTAGACCAGGCTGCTCCAATCCCATCCAAAAGGGCCTTGCACACCCCTGGGGGTGGAGCAGCCACAGCTGCTCTGGGTTTTATCTCTGCACATTGGGATGCTTTCATCCTTACCTACCCCCTTTCTGTCCTCAGGGATAAATTTGACTAAACTGGCACCAGGTTGGGGTTTATTTTTTTTTTCTCCTCACAAAACAGGCAAAAAGCAGAATAAAAGACCACCCTGAGCCAAGGATTTGGTTCCTGAGACCAGCCAGCCTCCAAGAATGGAGACAAACATCCATTTTAGGGCGAACAGTACCAGACCAAAAACCTTCCTGGCTGCCCTCTGGGCCCCAAACCAATGCTCAGTTGGAGAAATCGCAGATAATCAAATTGTTTCCCCCTTCCAGCCTTCAACTGTGGCATCAGGGCTTCAGAACCAGCACAGCCATAGCCTGGGTTTTTAAAGAGTTTTTAATTTCTTCCCAAGGTGCTTCAGCCCTTCAGATTTTGCAAGCCATCCTTTAGAGGTTCCACATCTAAATGGGATGATTGCAGGAGGCTTCTTGTTACAGGACATCATTAAAAATAATGTATGTGCTTGAACTGCAGTCAGCAGAGCCGTGCCAGCGATGAGCGAGGGGAAAGGAGAGTTCTCTAATCTTGGAAAGAGAGAACAACCTATTAAAGAGGAATTTAGTTCTCATGTAGAGCTATCAAACCCTTGGATAGCCTGCTCTCTGCCTCCGAGCTCTTGTCCCTTTCAAGGACAGCAAAACTCCAGGTTTAAGCCTTTCTGCTGTATTTGAATATTTAATTTTTTTTAAAAGTCAGCTCTTGTACTGCTTTGGCACCAACTCATTTGACCAGCCCTGGCAGCTCCTGCAGCTTTAGTCAGTGATAGTATCTTCCCCTTGAAGCACCAGTCCCAGTCACTCCAGGAGAACAGAAATAATCTCTTTCGTTAAAAATACCCAAAAAAACCTTCTAAGGCTGAAATTCTCACTGAGGTTTGATAGAGGAGAGATGTACAAGGCGCCCAGCTGGGAATTCCCTCCCTGTCACAGGAATGACGGCGAGGAGGCAGCTCAGGGATTCCTCTCTCTGCCTCCATCCCTCACAGCACCCTGTGAGAGTCTGTCCGAAATATCCCTCATCTGCCTCACAATCATCATTTGGGGACCACTGAAGAGAAGACCCCCCCTGTCTAAAATCTCTGGCTCTGAAGGAGAAAGTCACACGCCAAAGGCCCCGAGGCCTGAGAGCACAGTGCTAAGTTATTGTTTTCACTGGTGTGTTTGCTGTATGCTACACTGAGCCTGGTAAGAAGAAGAAGGGGCACCGTGCCCTTTTTGCAACAACAGCCTTGGGAGCTGTCCCACCTCTGGGCCTGGCTGGACTTCTCCTGAGTTTCAGGTGGTTCCCCACAGAAGACCCTCAGCTGTTTTACAGCCACCGTGACAGACAGACTGAGATGGAAGGAGCCTCTCCATCAAGGACTGAGACACAGAACCCCCATGTGAAAAGGCCCCTCTGCTCCTTCCAAGGACTGGGACTGAAGCCCCCAGCCCGGGGGAGGTGTGGGGGGGAGGCAAGCTGACCAAAGCAGATGGAAAAAAATGGCTCACACCCACTGCCGAACATGGACTGTGTGTACCCTTTCCAAATACCATTCTTTCCCCCCAGAGATACAATAAACTGCCTTTGGTTCAGTTGCAAAATCCATTCCCCTTCCCCCAACAAAAAAGAGTATAATTGGGATCTAGATAAACTGCGCCTCTGAGATGTCCCCGACGTAGCAGGCAGATCCTCGACTGGACTGGACCAAAGGACTTTGTCTCTACATTTGGTGGCTATATCCCCTTTCTCTCTCTTTTTCTCTCTCTTTCGCTCTCTTTCTCTTTTTCTCTCCATTAATCCCTCTATCGCATTTTGCTGTGGTCATTTAATAAAGGTGCATTTGTTTTGATTATCACTGCAAACCCCCTGTGCTGTGTCGGTTCTTTGCACCCTGAGATCGATCCACAAACCATCACGCACCCCGTTGGTAAGGACGGATCGTGACACCCGCCCCAGCCTCCCAGCAGGAGCAGCCCCAGCACCTTCTGCATCTGAAAGGCTCCTCCAGACACCACTGCAGGTGAATGAGGAACACAGAGACTCTGGGTTTCTTCAGCTGTGGGCACTCAGCACATCCCTCTGGGTGTCCAGAGCACCCTCTATTTTATCACACAGACTATCTTACCCATACCACAAATCCCCATGCACACAGCTCCTTGTATCTCTTTGGCCTTAGCAATGTGTTTATTATTCAAGCACTCATTTGTTCCTGCACCAGCTGAGAAAATTGGAGAAAGATTAATTCCCGAAGAAAAGAAAAATAAAATAAAATAAACAAATAAAATAAATAAATAAAAGCAGGGTTGCTGCCTTTTTTTTTCCTTTTTAGGGCCTCTGATCCATTCAAAGAGCTGCCTTCTCCAGGCCTCCTGTGTCACTGTTGATTGAGTTTGTTCCCTCCTCACCTCCTGGTTCTGTTAGAGTATCTTGTCTCCTCAGTATTACTGTCGCACTTCCTTTTCATATGCCTGAAATACACACTATTGTGTTCTGACTTTTAGTTTTTGTGCAGGGATCCCTTTCATGTCTCGTCTTCTGTAAAGTCCTTTTTTCTTGGCAGTCAAGTGTATGAATGTTTGCTGCCAGGAGATTTTGCTTCTATTGTATTCCAGACATATTATAAGGGGGTTTTTTATTATTTTTTTGTTCTGTATTGTCTCTGAGGTGTTCCGTGGGTTTTTTTTTTCCCGTGCTGGCATGACTTTTCCCATGTCTTTGCCCCTGTGCACATGGGAGCAGCATCCTCAGAAATGAGCATGAGAAGGGGTAAGAGGGCAGGAGCTGGGACAGCACTGCCCAGGGACACAATGGAATTATCTCTCCCCACATCACACGTGGTTTGTTGACATCATTCCCTGTGCAGAACTGGGACAGGGAATAGCAGAGTGGTCTGTGCCACAGGATACAACTATGACCAAAAAAAAAAAAAAAGTAAAATAAGATTTTGGTCCCAGGGTCCATGAAAGGACTTGTCCACTAATCCTGATTTAAATAGCCACTGGATTTTCTTCTGCTAAAATTCACCTCTTCAGGCAACTTCACTGGCAGATTTCAGTCCTAAGAACAGCAAAATTCAGATGAGCAAAACAAAAAGGGAAAATGTGTTTTTAGGAAAGCCAAGGGTGGGATGAGGCAGAGCAGAGCCCAGGAATCTCCATCACATCCTTCTCTGTCTCCCCAGTCAAACTGGGATACTGAGCCCAGTAAAAGGTTCCCCAAAAGATGGATCCCCCAGCTTGGAGCATCAATCACATCCCATTTTCCTCCTGAACTGGAGCAGGGATCTCCCAAAGGACTGGTGAGTTCTGCACAGGGAAGTGGGGAGTCCCCATTCCTGGAGGGATTTAAAAGCCCCATCAAGAACACGCATTTTGGTCACTCAGCAGTGCCAAAACTTCCCTCCTCATCTCTCTGCCAAGCTGAAGGAGCCCTTCCTGCAGCCCAGCCTGGTTCCCCGAGCTCTGCTCACCCCACACCCCACCTCTCCAGGTCAAGGAAAAACTCTGCAGCCCCTTTAATCAGCGTACCCAGCTCCACCAGTGCAACCCAGTCACGCTTCAAGAGCAACAGCCTCAACACATGGGGTGTTTCTAATCCTCCAGAAGTGGAAACATCAGAAAACCCAGAGTTTATAGGACTTCAAACAACTCTACTGGGGGCCTGAAGTCAGAACAGCTTCTGGAGAGATTAGTTCTCCCGTAACACGCTCGTGCCCAGGCTTTCTGATCTCTATCAGCATCCCTCAAAGAGCAGCTCCTTTTTCCATCCATTCTTTGGACCCCTCTCCTCAACTCTTTGACTAATTATAGTTTGTTGGTTGTTATGGCAACCACAGATTTCTCTCGGCGTCCAACTCTCACAATTTGGCTGTAAATTGCAACAGTGGACGAATACAAATAGAGTTTTAAATCCTCCTTTCTTGCCAAGCTTCCTGGTAAATCCCCCCACAATGCAAGAGCTGCCCTGCTGGCTTGATGGGATTGAGGCTGCTCAGGGAGCCTGCAGAGCCCTCAGAAGGCCAGGGTGGGTGGGGAATGCCACATTCCAGACTCCCAGCACACTCCCGGCCCCAGGGGCATGAGCAGGACTCCTCACTGAGCAGACATTAGTGTACACTATCCCCCTCTGCACCTCACCCCTGCTGGGACACTGCTCCCCACAGCTGCTGAGGGATAATTTAAGCCAGACACACCCCAGGAGTTGGGCTAAAGGCAGTTCCACCTGTTCCAGGTGAGGATGGATGCTCCAGCAGGACTGCACAGCCAAGCTTGGGGTCACTTTCTTCAGCTGATGCAAAAGCACAGCTAGGAGGCCAAACCAAGGGCTTCCCTTCCCTTCCCTTCCCTTCCCTTCCCTTCCCTTCCCTTCCCTTCCCTTCCCTTCCCTTCCCTTCCCTTCCCTTCCCTTCCCCTCCGTCCTCATCCCCTGGTGCACACTCAGATAATGGATTTGCACAGCTCAGGGATGTCAGGCTGACTCCAGCAGCAGGTACCAGGTCAAAATAATTTGCCAAACCTCTGACTGGAACCCTCTGTGCTCTTGGGAGCTGGATCAGTGCTCAGGAGGGTGCTGCTGTCTCTGCAAGTTCAGGACAAGTGATTTTTTTTCCCCCCTCACTTTACCCATTGTGACCGTGTTCACAGGGGCCTGAGGATGAGGGAAGAGACGAGGATCTGACTCCATGTTTCAGAAGGCTTGATTTATTATTTTATGATATATATTATATTAAAACTATACTAAAAGAATAGAAGAAAGGATTTCATCAGAAGGCTGGCTAAGAATAGAAAAAGAAAGAATGATAACAAAGGCTTGTGACTGACAGAGAGTCTGAGCCAGCTGGACTGTGATTGGCTATTAATTAGAACAACCACATGAGACCAATCCCAGATGCACCTGTTGCATCCCACAGCAGCAGATAACCATTGTTTACATTTTGTTCCTGAGGCCTCTCAGCTTCTCAGGAGGAAAAATCCTAAGGAAAGGATTTTTCAGAAAATGTGTCTGTGACGTCCCATGTGGTCACCCTGCACTGCCAAGGAACAAGCTCCTGCTCCTCGCCCCAAGGAGAGGTGGATGTTCCTGGGTCCTTCCACAATATTTGAGTCAGAGACAGTGAAAATACCGCTGTGGACTCCATTTCCTAACAGACAGGGTTTTCCCTGGCTGGGATGGACAGGGAATGTCATGTGGGCAGCTCCAGCAGAGTTTGGAACCCTCCCCTCGCTCAGCTCAGTGTCCCCTGCATGGGGACCGAGCAGGGAGCGGCTTTCCCACAGCACAGGGAGTCAGCTCTAAAGCAAACACTGCACTCTGCTCATTTTCACCCACATCAGCACTACAGGGTGACCAGATGGGTAAAATGAGGGGGGAAAAAATCAAATCACTTGTCCTGAACTTGCAGAGACAGCAGCACCCTCCTGAGCTGTGATCCAGCTCCCAAGAGCACGGAGGGTTCCAGTCAGAGGTTTGGCAAATTAATATGCCCCACACACTGCTGGGTTCTGCAGAGTAAAACATTCCCTGCCTTACACTGCATTACCAGCCTGAAAAAATGCAGATCGCATCCACTCCTGACCTGCTGTTATCCATCACACATCTCTGCTCACATCCACCTGAACCTGCCACGTTCCAGGAAGGATATTCTGCTCCCTGTCCTCAAGGACCTGCAGCCAGAGCTTTGCAAGTGATGGATTATTTTGGCTCAGCCATGAAAGGCTGGCACACACCAAACCAAACCAACTTTCTCCTCACCAGAACTAAACATGAGATTGATGGGGATGAAATCCTGTGAGGGTAGAGCAAATAATTTGGTTTTCAGGTATGTGATGGAATGCAAAAAAAAAAAAACCCCAAAAGATGGATCCCCCAGTTTGCAGCATGGATCACATCCCATTTTCCTCCTGAACTGGAGCAGGATCTCCCAAAGGGCTGGTGGGTTCTAGCACAGGCTGTGGGGAATCCCCATTCCTGGAGGGATTTAAAAGCCATGTGGAAGTGGCACCTGGGGATGTGGGTTATTGGTGGCCTTGGCCAGTTCTACTCAATATCTTAAACCAAACAAAACAATTCTGTGAATCTTCCACCCCTCAGGTGGGTAGAACTCACTTTTCTTAGGAACACATTCAATGGGAAGCCCCACAAAGCACCACCAGCAAGTCACCAGCCCAAATCATAAACAGGACATGATCACCTGCCTGCCACCTGCAGCCTCCCAGGGTATTTGTGGTGAAGAAATCCAGCTTTAGGACCACAAAAAAAAAATAAATCACAGTGGGTGTGCCAGGAGTGATACAATTCTTCCTCCCCCCCCCTAAAAGGGTTCATCCTTTCCTTGCAGTGCTCTGGATGAGGAGGATGTGGCTCTGTGACATTCTGCTGATGGAGGGCTCTGTTTACCAGGCCAGCTGGGGAGGGACCCACCAGCAGCTCCCAGCGTGTGGGAGATCAATACCGTAATTGGGGCTGTTTGTAGCACATGAGCTATGGTAGCAACTGGGGCAGGGAGTGGGGAGCAGGAGGGACTGGCTGAGCAGGGCCTTGCTGCCCTCTGCTGTGCTATGGGGGCCTCCTTTGCTGCTTTTGGGGTGGGGGATGGAGATGGGATCGCATCCCAAATGCACCATCAGGGAGCCCTGCAAACCCCACTGTCCCCCCTCCTGTGCCAGGCGAGCCCCCCGCATCCCCTCTGCAGGCAGGTAAAGGGCTGGAGTCCTCTCTTTTCAACTTAAAAACGCATTTACACACAGCAAATCTCAAATTGGTTTCAAAGAGGCAGGGAGGAGGGAGGAGAAAACCCAACAGCTGCTTGGATTGGGAGGAAACAAAGGAAATTAAGAATTTACAGGTGGCAGTGATCAATAAAGCATCAGGAGCTGCCACCAGCCCTGCACTCAGCCTGGGGCAGCAATCAGGAGCTGCTGAGGGGAATCCCCCTGCAGACAGGGGTCTGGGGAGGGGACACTGTGACATTGCCATGTCAGAATTGCTGAGCAGGCCCACCAGCCAGGCGGCCAGAGGGAAGGGGCACCAGCTTCATCTTCCAGAAAATAAAGTGATGGAAGGCAGGTCCTTTCGGTCTCTTTCCATCCCTGGGAGTGTCCAAGGCCAGGCTGCCAGAGGGAAGGGGCACCAGCTTCATCTTCCAGAAAATAAAGTGATGGAAGGCAGGTCCTTTCTGTCTCTTTCCATCCCTGGGAGTGTCCAAGGCCAGGCTGCCAGAGGGAAGGGGCATCAGCTTCATCTTAGAGAAAATAAGGTGATGGAAGGAAGGTCCTCTCTGTCTCCTTCCACCTCTGGGAGTGTCCAAATCCAGGACAGGACTTGAGAGCCTGGTCCCAGAAAGTGTCCCCTGTTGCATCCCACAGAAGGGACAACAGATTAGCTTTAAATCCAAGGCCCTCCACACCCAAACCATTCTCTGACTCTTCAGGATTTTTCACAGCAACCATGGCTTTGACGTGCTCAAAGAGCCCCAAACGTTGAGTTTTTGGCCTGGCTGCCACAGGGAAAGGGGATGTCACCCTTATCTTAGAGAAAGAGGCGATGGAAGGAAGGTCCTCTCTCCATCTCCTTCCAGACAGGGAGTTCCCAAGGCCAGGCTGGACAGGGAATGTCAGGGGCAGCCTGGTCTTTGGAACCCTGTCCCTGCCTGTGGTGGGAGGGGACCGGGACAAGGAGATGAGCCCACAAACGTCCCTCCCCTACCCCAAACCATCCCATGACTCTTTTCAGGGTCTCCCCAGCACTACAACCATGGCTTTGGACGTTGTGAAAAAAATCAAATCATGGTCCTGAACTTGCAGATATTTACCACCCTGGATTTTGATGTATCCAGTAGTAGTGCTGGGTTCCATTAACATTTTAACAAATTAATATGATAAATGCAGTCTTGGGTTTAAAGGTAAAACTTTTGTAGCCTTAAAATAAGAACTATGTTAGCCTGAAAAATTAAAGAAAGGAATCCACCCTGACCTGCTGTTATCCATCAGATAGCTGCTCACATCCACCTGAAATCTTTTCCAGAAAAAGATATTTTGCTCCCTGTCCTCAAGGACCTCAGCCAGAAATGAACTGATGGATTCCTGCCTCAAAGGCGCTGTTAGGATAAACCAAAAGAAGTTGACGATGAACTAAACAGAATTGATGGGGATTGAATGGAATTTATGCATCAAATAATTTGTACAGAATCTGATGGAATGCAAAAAAAAAAACCCCAAAAAGATGGATCCTCTGTTTGCGTGGGTCCATTTTTCCTCCTGAACTGGAGCAGGATCTCCCCAAAAAGGCTGGTGGGTTCTAGCACAGGCTGTGGGAACCCCATTCCTGGAGGGTTTAAAAGCCATGTCCTAATGGCACCTTGGGGATGTGGGTTATTATTACCTTGGCCAATTATATTAATATCTTTAAACCAATTTAAAACTATTAAACTTTTTCCACCCCTAAGAACAGGTGATTGGCGTTTTCTTAGAACACATTCAAAGGGAAGCCCCAAACGTTGAGTTTTTCACCAGCCCAAATCAGAAACAGGACATGATGGTTTGCCTGCCAGCCCAGCCTCCCAGGTGCTTGTGGTGAAGAAATGCATTTAGGACCACAAAAAAAAAAATAAATCTCAGTGGGTGTGCTGGGAGACTTTTTCCTCCCCCCTAAAGGGTTCATCCTTTCCTTTGTCCTCTGGATGAGGAGGATTTATCCCATGTCCACATTCCCCATGGAGGGCTCTGTTTAGGTCACTGGGAGGGACCCTACCAGCAGGGGAATTATTCATAGATCAGTATCAAATATTAAAAGCAGAGTTGTATCGACATATTCTTTGCAACTTCTACAGGGAGTGGGGAGCAGGAGGGACTGGCTGAGCAGGGCCTTGCTGCCCTCTTTTTTTTTTTATGGGCCTCCTTTGCTGCTTTTGGGGCCTGGGGATGGAGATGGGATCTTGCATCCCAAATGCACCATCACAGGAGCCCTGCACACCCCACTGTCCCCTCCTGTGCACAGGCGATCCCCCGCATCCCTCTGCAGGCAGGTAAATTTCTGGTCCTCTCAGCAACTTAAAACGCATTTACACACAGCAAATCTCAAATTGGTTTCAAAGAGGCAGGGAGGAGGGAGGAGAAAATCCAACAGCTGCTTGGATTTGGGAGGAAACAAAGGAAATCACAGAATTTACAGGTGGCAGTGATCAATAAAGCATCAGGAGCTGCCACCAGCCCTGCCTATTCAACCTGGGGCAAAATCAATGGAGCTGCTGAGGGGATTTGCAGACAGGGGTTTTGAAATGGGGAGGGGACACTGTGACATTGCCATGTCCCAAAATTGCTGAGCAGGCCCACCAGCCAGGCGGCCAGAGGAAGGGGAGCTTCATCTTCCAGAAAATAAAGAGATGGAAGGCCCAGGTCCTTTCGGTCCCTTTGACATCCCTGCAGTGTCCCAAGAAGGCTGCCAAAGGGAATAGAACCAAGAATCTTCAAGAAAATGGAATATGGAAGAAGGTCCTTTCTAAGGGAATATTTCCATCCCTGGGAGTGTCCAAGGCCAGGCTGCCAGAGGGAAGGGGCATCAGCTTCATCTTAGAGAAAATAAGGTGATGGAAGGAAGGTCCTCTCTGTCTCCTTCCACCTCTGGGAGTGTCCAAATCCAGGACAGGACTTGGAGCAGCCTGGTCTGGTGGAAAGTGTCCCTGCCTGCGGTGGGAGAAGGGGACAACAGATGAGCTTTAAATCCAAGCTTCCCTCCACACCCAAACCATTCTCTGACTCTTCAGCTTCTCCCACAGCAACCATGGCTTTGGACGTGCTCAAAGAGCCCCAAACGTTGAGTTTTTGGCCTGGCTGCCACAGGGAAAGGGCATCACCTTTATCTTAGAGAAAATAAGGCGATGGAAGGAAGGTCCTCTCTATCTCCTTCCACCCCTGGGAGTGCCCAAGGCCAGGCTGGACAGGGGTTAAGGAGCAGCCTGGTCTATGGAAGGTGTCCCTGCCTGTGGTGGGAGAAGGGGACAAGGAGATGAGCTTTAAACGTCCCTCCCCACCCCAACCATCCCATGACTCTTCAGGGTCTCCCGCAGCAACTCATGGCTTTGGACGTTGTGAAAAGTGCATCTGACATGGCTCTATGCAGATATTTACCACATGGATTTTGATGTATTGAGTAGTAGTGCTGTATTAACATTTTAACAATATGATAAATGCAGTCTTGTAATTAAAAGGTAACTTTTGTAGTTAAAATAAGAACTATGTTAGTGGGATTTTTTAAAGAAAGGAATGAGGCACTCGCACCAGATAGCAGCTACAGGACACCTAAATCTTTCAGAAAAAGATAATTTATTGCCCTCTTATCAGAAGAAATGAACTTCTTCCTGCCTCGAAGGTGCTGTTAGGATAAGAAGGAAGAAGTTGACGATGACCAGACAGAATCCTGTATTTGAATGGAATTTATGCATCATGGATAAGCTGTACGAATCTGCAGCAGGTTATTGCTTTTAAGGGTTAATCCTCTGTTAACGTGGGTCCTTTTTCGGGCTCGTGCTGCCCAGAAAAAGGTACCCGGACTGTCCGTAACTCTTTGTCTTTATTGTCTCATACTGTCCTAATTCAATTTGCCCAAATTATTATTACTCTAATTATATTAATATTTTTATAACCATTTTATTACTATTAAACTTTTAAAATTTTAAGAACAGGTGATTGGCGTTTTTCACAGACGCCCTCAAAGAGCCCCAAACGTTGAGTTTTTGGCCAGCCGGGCAGCTCAGACCAAGGCGTGGTTTCACCCCCAGCCCAGCCCGGAGGTGCTCAGGTGCTGCATGGGCACCGTCTGCCATCTCGTGGGCACTGGGAGACTTTTCCCGCAGAGCTTCTTCCTCTCCTTTGTCCTCATCAAGCATTTATCCCATGTCCAGGCTCCCCCAGCATCACTTCATAGGTCACTGAGCTGGCTCTACATGGAGGGGAATTATTCATAGGCCAGTATCAAATATTAAAAGCAGAGTTGTATCGACATATTCTTTGTATATTCTACACGTTTACCAGCAAATTGCCCTTTCCTTATTCTTTTCTTTTTTTTACTCTGCTCCTTTGGAGTCTTTCCTGAGCAGCCTGAGGGCTTGCTGCTGCATCTTGCTGTGTAATTGCGTCTTCACACTCCCTCACACTCTCCAGCTGGAACTTTCTGGAAGCACAGAAATCACCTGGGCCAGCAGGCTGTAAATTTCTGGTCTTCTCCAGCAAGGAAAACCTTCAGCCCAGCTTCTCCCCGCTGCCCTCCTCAGCTCAGCAACCAAAGAGCAAATCCTGCTGCCGGCATTTGAGGGAAACGTGACCTCTTTGGTATCACACAGAGTCTCCTGTTCTGCCAGGAGAAATCCAGGGGAAATCATCTACACCATCAACCTATTCCAACTGCTCTGGAAAATGGAATGGAAATTTTGGAAATTTGGAACGGAGATTTTGGAAATTTGGAGTGGAAAACCCTCAGCTCCAAGTCCCAAACCATCCCAAAAAACCACCCCAGAGTGCTGGAGAAGGGTGGAGTCACCTCCACTTCCAACCCAATGAGGTCTGAGCCCACCTTTCCTCCCCTCTGACACCTGCAGCGTCCCAAGAAGGGTTTGAAAAAGGGAATAGAAGGAAGAAGGACAAGAAAAATGGAATATCAAGAAGGACAAGAATAAGGGAATATCAGGCACCATTTCCACGGGGATCTGCAGTGCAGATGGACTTGGAGGAGCCAGTCCAGCCCCAGCAGCACCCGAGGGATGGGTCCAGACAGCCCAGCGGGGTGGGAGGGGAACAACCCGAGAAGGAAGTGCCACCAGAGGCCCTGGGCAGCTTTCTCACAGCTGGAATGAAGAGTTTGCCCCTCCTAAACAGCCGTGGAGCTGCTCCAGCGCAGTGTCACACGCGGCAGGTGGAGACGCAGCCCCAGCCACTTATCGGAACATTAAAGTTCTCCTGAGCCGCCGAGTTAATTCCTCAAACGCCCTTTCAAAGGGCCAGATAAATACAATCTGGGAGCATCTCCGCTCCCTCGGCTCACATATCTTTAGTCAGGCAGAGAGATAACATTTCATACAGATTGAGACAGTTTAAGCAAAGGTTGCTGGTTAACCTTTCCAGCGGTGGCTTTTCCTGCGCTCAGGTTTCCCTCCCCACTGAGCAGAGCCTGTGCCAGCCCAGCTCCTGTCCCAGCATTTCCAGAGAGGAAGGTGTGAAAAATGTGTATTTTATGACTGGCTTTTCGCAAATATTAAAATGAATATTATATGTGTTGTGTTAGAAAGTTATGCTGTATTAATTCTCTTAAGTACTGTGTTAAATATAGTTTTAGGTTATAAAAAATGTTAAAATAGAAACTATGCTATGTGGGATACTTTTTTTTAAAGAAAGGACTCACAGCAAGGTAGCAGCCACAGGACACCTGAATCTTTCAGAGAAAAAGAATTTATTGCCCTCTTATCAGGAGATACGAACTTCTTCCTGCCTCGAAGGCGCTGTTAGGATTAGAAGGAAGAAGCTGACACTGCCCAGACAGAATCCTGTATTTGAATGGAATTTATGCATCATGGATGAGGTGTATAATTATGCAACAGGTTGTTACTTTTAAGGGTTAATCCTCTGTTAACGTGGGTCCTTTTTCGGGCTCATGCAGCCCAGAAAAGGTACCTGGACATCCATAACTCTTTGTTTTTATTGTCTCATACTGTCCTAATTCAAATTGTCCAAATTATTATTATTCTAATTGTATTACTATTTTTATAACCATTTTATTACTATTAAACTTTAAAAATTTTAAAAACAAGTGACTGGTGTTTTTCACAGAAGGGCAGGGTGCTGCCTCGTGTTTCCAAAGCATCACCTGAGTTTTGTCAGCTCTGTGACACTGATGCTTCTGTGAGAGATGAGGAATGCCATGGTTGACTCTCACAATTGAAAGGAAAATATGGATATTATATTTATATTTTTTTTAATGTATATATATTAGGAGGAGTTTTAGTTAGTTTAGCTGGACTGTTTCTCCTTTCCCTTTTTTGGAACCCCTTGAGCCTGCTCTGGACTGGGACCTGGGAAACACTGGAAGTTTGCACCTTGTGGCTGCAGCAGCTGCCCCAGCACAGGAGGGACTGATAACAGAGCGACCACCCCCAAAAGAGACTTTTTGAATTTGTCATCTTTTTCAGAGCGGTGACAGAGTGGTGTCACCTGGTATTGTTCATTTTGTGTGCTGGGGGTGTGCTGTGCCTGTTAAATAAACAGGTTCTTTCCACTTCTCTCCAAGGAATCCTTCCTGAACCGGTTGGGCAGAGGGGCTGTGTGTGTTTGCTTTCTGGGGGACCTCCTTTGGAGGTTTTCTCCCAAATTTGCCCTAAACCAGGACAAAGGGACACTGAGGATCTTGCTGCAAACCCCTTGTCCCAGGGTGATATTATGACGCTTGTATCCCCAGGTGTTGTTCTGTTCATGCTGGATATTATGTTCTGTGCCTTCAAGCCTGGCTCTGAAAAGTGAAGTTTTGTTTTTTATCAGCTGATCCCCCACGGCTGGTGGGACACAGACGGGGCAGTACACAGCGCTGCTTTTGCTTTTTGCTCTTGCTCCTGCTTTTGCTTGTTCGTTAGTTTAGCTAGGCAGTCTGAATTTTCCCTGGACTGTTTTTTTTCCCTTTTCTTGGAACTGTTTGAACCTGCTCTGGTCTGGGACCTGGGGAGCACGGAGAGTTTGCACCTTGTGGCCTGGCGGGGCCTGCTCTGGGCCGCAGCCTTTCCCAGTGCCTGAGGGACTGATAACAGAGTGAGCACCCAGAGGAGAGACTTTCTGAATTTGTCATCTTTTTCAGAGTGGTGAAAGAGTGGTGTCACATTGTATTGTTCATTTTGAATGCTGGGGGTGCTGTGCCTGTTAAATAAACAGATTATTTCTACTTCTCTCTGAGGAATTCATCCCAAACTGGTTGGCCAGAGGGGCCCTGTGGGTTTGCTTTCTGGAGGGGCCTCCTTTAGAGGTTTTCTCCCAAATTTGCCCTAAACCAGGACACACAGCCCAAATTTGAAGCCTCGGAGGGATGAGTTTGGAGTGAGGGTTTTAGCAGAAACTGTCAGCCACGGGGTCCAAGCAGGACACAAGCCCATCACAGGCTCAGCTGGCTCCAAGGGCAGCAGAACTGGGTTCCTTCATCACTCCCCCTCACCACAGGAGCCCCTGGACAGACAGGCAGCACCAGAGCCAGGTGGGGAACATCTCCAAAGCCATGGCTGGCACGGGAAGGAAGGAGGAATGCTGGCAAATGACAGAGCCCTTATCTTAATTACAGGCTTATTTGCATTTAAATGAAGGTTATTCTATAATTACCACCAAATGTTTTGTGTTGCAGCTGAAATACCTCTCCATGGGCTGTCAAGCTCCTTCCCATTTTCATTTTCATTTTCTCTTGCCATTCTTCTGCTTCCTAATCAGCTGGCACACGCAGGGAGGGATGCACAGGAGGCAGCCCACCCCTCAGAGGAGGCTTGGGTACCACCCCAGCCCAGCATTCCTTCCAGGGAGAGGGAAAGGATGCAGCTCCCTCTTCCTCCAGATGAACACCTCTGAAGTTGAGGTACTGGGGTTTTGCAGGCTTCCAGTTCAAAACTGAAGAGTTTTCTCTGTGCACACGCACATTAATTCATTAATTAGCTCAAACTTGTTGCACCAGCGTGGTGTGAGAGGCAAAAGTGTGGGGGAAATTTGTAAGAAATCAAAACCAAGGGAGAAAAGGGATTTGGAACAAGAGCAGTCTCACACAGGCAGCTCAGAATTCCCTCAGCACAGGCTAAACCAGCATCCAAGGACGTCTCCAGGTTTTCCTGTCCTTTTCTTGTCCCTGGTTTTTCCTGCAGGCAGGATGGACACACGGCAGAACCCAGGAGCTGTGTTTGCACTGGAGCTCACACTTCCTGGCAGGAGACAAAGCTCTCCCATGGAGAAAATAACACCCAATTACATCATTTCGAGCAATCACAGTGAACAAACCCATGCAAATGGCCAAATTAAGGCTTGAAAGGAGCCTTCTGCCATTTCCTAAATTGTTATACCTTTCATCAAACCCCTTTAACAATCTCTCTGAACCTTTTCTCTGTCTAGCCAGGAGATCCACATTAACCAACCGGCCCACCCAGGGCTGAACACAACAACAGCGATTACAGACACAAAGTCTGCTGTTTACGAGGGGCTAGAAATGAAAATAGACACTTATCTCTCCCTAGAGCCATCACTTCTCTCCCTGCTCAATCCTGCACAGCCTCTGCATCCCCCTGCCCAACTCCAAGTCTCTGCCTCCATCTCATGGAGAGACTGGATCTCTTCAGCTTCACCGAGTTACTTTTTTTTTCCCTTAAACCAGACAAAATCCACCCCCTCTCCCCCAATTTCACATAGCCCCAGGCAGACTTACAGCATGGAAATTTTTAGCCTGAACAATTACTGCTTGGCAGAGAGTTAACTGGCTGCAAACAGGATCCTATAATGGGCACCCTTGGCTATAAACAACTTGCCTGGCTTCATTTTAAGCAAGTTCATACCTCAGGATAGATCTGCCCCCACCCCTGCCTCTCCCGAAGTCCATTTCACAGCTATTTATGTTTAATAAGAGGCAGCACCAGCAGCATGGGGAATCAGCAGCACATCCACCATGCAGGTTGGGTGCTGGTGCACTCACTAAACCAATTTATCTTCTTCCTCCATCACAGACAGCGCAGATTTCAGGGCAGTGAGCCCCAGTCCTGACAGGACAACCAGCTCCTCTTGTCCCAGCAATCCCAGCAAGGGATGAAACAACAGATCCCACCACTTGGCCCCACAGTCAGAGCTGCCTTTTTGCTATTCCAAGGGCAAATGCAACAGCTGAGCTGTTTCATCCTCACTATGAGCCCCCAGACACTGCTGGTTTTCCACATGGAGCCCAGGAGACCCTGGGGAAAATGCTATTTTTACAGTCCAGTCACCCTAAGTTGCACAGCAAGCCTTGAGCAGGGATGCTCTGAGGTGCTGCTGGAATTTTGAGTGGGATATTTTAGCTGCAGAAGCCTCTGCCCATGAAAACTCCAGCAACTCATCACCCAATAACACCCTTACAAAATCTGAAAGGCTGTGCGCTTCCTTTGCCTCCCCCCAGCAACGTTTTCATTATCCACGCGGATCCCCAGCTCTAAATTGCATCAGGGGAAGACAATCCTGCAGCCCTGGCTCCCCTGGCAGAGCAGCCTTGTCACCCGAGTTGTCACAGGAGCTGTCAGGACTGCGATGAGCCTTTGGACAGGGACTGCTGGGATGGAGTCACGGGCCGGTAATTAAGTGACAGCATTTGCCTGACACTGAGCTGGAGCTGGGAGAGGAGAAGGAGCCGCTCCAGGAGGTGCTGCAGAGCCTGGGAGGGGGATACAGCTACAACACACAACCCTGGGTGCAGCTCAGGGCTGGAAAGGATCTGCTCAGGCAACACAAGACCCTCATCTCCCAACCTCATGGAGAATGACACCTGGCCCTGTCCAAACTGATGGCACAAGGGGAAAAAATAAGGCAGAAAAGCGCCACATAATACAAGTTTTGCTACTTTCTGTTGTGAAAAAATCATGATAAAGTGGACCATCCACTGTGCTGGAAGGTCTGGAGGTAGATTAATTTTTTTTTTCCCCCAAAAGTTTTAGATCTTTCAAGAGGGGGATACAGCTACAACACACAACCTTGGGTGCAGCTCAGGGCTGGAAAGGATCTGCTCAGGCAACACAAGACCCTCATCTCCCACCCTGATGGAGAACAACACCTGGCCCTGTCCAAACTGATGGCACAAGGGGGAAAAAATAAGGCAGGAAAGCGCCACATAATACAAGTTTTGCTACTTTCTGTTGTGAAAAAATCATGATAAAGTGGACCATCCACTGTGCTGGAAGGTCTGGAGGTAGATTAATTTTTTTTTTCCCCCAAAAGTTTTAGGTCTTTCAAGAGGGGGATACAGCTGCAGCACAGAACCTTGGGTGCAGCTCAGAGCTGGAAAGGATCTGCTCAGGCAACACAAGACCCCTCATCTCCCACCCTGATGGAGAACAACACCTGGCCCTGTCCAAACTGATGGCACAAGGGGGAAAAAATAAGGCAGGAAAGCGCCACATAATACAAGTTTTGCTACTTTCAAGTTTTGCTGCTTTCTGTTGTGAAAAAAATCACAATAAAGTAGACCATCCACTGTGTTAGAAAATCTGGAGGCAGATCAATTTTTTTTCCCCCCAAATGTTTTAGGTCTTTCAAGATCCAACCTGTGGTATTCACATTCTCTGAACAGAGAGAGACATGATTCTCTCTCCAGGATTTTTCCTAATTCTCTTCTCCAGGATTTTTCCTGGAGAAGGCAGTGAGAAAGCTCAGAGAGAGAAGAAGGAACACAGTTCTTATCTCTACTTGCTGCTCCTGTTGTTTGGCACATGTAGAATGAGTTATGGGGATTGTTTACTGAGTGATTTGTTAATTGGACACTGGTGATAGTTTTTTGGAGTGATTGACCAATTAGGTGAAAGCTGTGTCGTGACTGTCTGAGACAGTCATGGGTTTTTCTTTAATATCTCTTTAGTATAGTATCTTTCTAGTATATTATTTATTTAATATAATGTAGTATTAGTGTAATATAACCTAGCTTAATAAATTTGTTCAGCCTTCTGAAATCATGGAGTCAGAGCACATTATTCCCTACTTTGGGGTCACCTTGCATCAATACAAACCACTGAATTTTCCAACATATCCAGTTTTGGGAAAATAACTGCTTTTATATAATTTGCTGTAATGCAGATTGTTAATGTGTCATTATTACATGACATGACTGTTGGTGTAATTTTAGTATATAGATTGATGTGTGGTAAGAGCAGCCAAGGATGCAAGATCAAGCATTTGGAGATGGAAAGTTCTGTTTCAGACTGAGGAATAGCAGATTTCTCTTTACAAACAAGCTGTGGGTCTGCTGGCAGATAAAGCCAGCACTGGGAGAGAAAAGAAAGAATGGGAGGGATTCCATTGATTGATGAATGCAAAAAGATATTTGCTTTTACAAATAAACTGTAGGATGGCTGATAGATGAAATTAGACATTGAAAGACGAAAGAAACAATGGGGAAGAAAAGCCCCTAAATTCCATAAGAATTAAAAATTAAAAAGGAGGGTTATACATTAGAGGGGAATCTCTGGGATCAGGCATCCCAGGAAGTCTGAACCTCTCAAGTACCTCAGAAATGGGGAAAGAGAGAAGGGAAATGTGGCCGGGAAATTGGGATAAAAAGGAGGCTGCATCCACCAATAATGTGAGAGACCCCAGGGGGATGCCCCATGGCCTCTCCCTTTATTTGAATTAAGTCAAAGGATTCCTCTGTCTCCTTTTTGGACACAAACCTCTGGTGTTTGTGGATTAATTTTCCTAACAAGGCCATTTTTAAGACACTGGGATGCACAGAAAGGAGTTTCCCAGTGTTCTGTCTGAAGGCCTGGAAGAGCACAGCACTGCAGGAATGTCAGACATCCAAGCCTCGAGTCAGTGCTACTCTTCCCCATTGCTGTCAGCACTTTCAGCACAAAATGAAACTCTTCTGAGCTTCTAATCAAGTTAAAAATCTCTTCCAAACCTTCCCTCTTCTGGAAAGGAAAAACAAAAAAAAAAGAAAAAGAAGCAAGAAACATCATATCTCTCTTCCTTCTCCATCTCCCTCCCCTCTGCCTTCAAGTGCTCCTTGGAGTGTCTCTGCAGAATCATGTTTATATGCAGTGAGTGCTGTTGTTAGTTAATAACATCGCGATCGCTGAACCTCCCTAATGAAAGAGAGAGACAACATAAACTGTCATTTCAAACAAACATGCAATCAGGGTACCAGCAGCTCTGAAAATATTATCTTCCCCAATTTCACGGGCTTCACGCAGGAAATAGGCTGCTTTTCATGGAGATTCTGGTGCATGGCTCCTCACACCCAGGGCTGGGGAGCGGTGGGGACACATTAAAGCCATGAAATTGTCTGGGCTATGGAGGAGGAATTGTTTTAACAGCTGCAGCCAGGAAAGGACAAATAGCAGCAGTGATTATATCTTCATTGCTCCTCGTAACCAATGCACCAGGCAAGTTGTAATTAGGCTGTGAAAGGCTGAAGGTTTGATAGCGAAGGCTTTGAGCTCGTGATTAGACACAGCACATTTGTCCTGCCCCACGGCCACCCTGGCCCCTTCAAAAGGGGACAGCAAATCTCCTGTCAGGCTCTCTGAGCGCTGAAAATGCTGCTCAACCTGCAGAAAGCACTGCCCAGGGTTCTGTGGCTGCACACTTCCTCCTCCTCTTCCTCGCAATGCACATCATAGAAGCCCAGAAAGGTCTGGCTTGGGAGTGACCCCAAAAAACATCTCTTTGCAACCCCTTGCTATGGCTGTGACACCTCCCACTGGAACAAATTGCTCCAAGCCCTATCCAGCCTGGTCTTGAACATTTCTGTCTCCACAGCTTTTGAAAAAAACGCCATTTTCCTTTGGGGTGATCTGCAGCTGATAAAGCTGATTTAGAGCAGCTGATCAGCTCCATGTTCTGAAGACCTCAATAATCCAAAGTGTCAATTGTCCTAAAGAGCCACAGTGATGATGGCAACAATCCTTCCAATGCAGAGCATGTTTCCCTCCAGGTTCAAAGGCCTGCTGAGGGCTTGACAAGCCACTGGGGCTTGGAGAACTTGGGAGGGCATGGATGATCTTCCCAGGCACAACCCACCTTGCTCAGAGCCAATGGAGGGAGCAGGAATCCTGCCTGGCTTTACCTGGAGCCACCTTACACAGTCAAAAAATCATGGGAACCAAACCCAGAATGGATGGTCTGACCCATGGATGTGCTTGGAAAAGCTGGTACTGGTATTTTATTCCAACCAGAATTAGTGTCTGACAGTCTGTGCTCCTGCACAGGCTTAAAGGGACAGCTGAGCTGAACAGAGAGCAGGCAGAGCCAGAGCTGGCACCTTCCAGGGGCTCTCCCTCAGCTCTTTCCCACCATAAACATGAGGGATCCCTCTGGAAAGCAAGATTTGAAGATGAAACCTCCTCTTCCTCCTGATGCCATCACCACCAAGTGATGCCATAATCCAAGGCAAGTGGAAAATGGTCAGGGAAGTGCACTGGAGGAGAAAAACTTAGAGAAAAAGGACTGAGTTTTCCCTTGCAAAACATTTCATTTAAAAAAAAAAAAAAAAAAACAAGACACCCCAGGAAATGCCAGACTGCACTTATTTAGTGGCCCATGTCTGACCATTATAGGATTGAAGGAAAACAGGGTGGGAACAGCTCAGCCCCACCCCAATGCCTGTGGAAAGGGACAGGGTAAGGGAGGTAAATCACAGCAAAAACTTTCTTCCTGTAGGTAAAAAGAGGGCTGATATCCCCTCACCCCAACATTTTAATCAACACCCACACACTAAGAGGGCCATGTGGGAGATCCATGCAGGAGGTGACAGCACTGCCACCCAAGCCTGGCAGCCGCATTCAAATCGTGTTTGAAAACTCTTCTGACATTTAAGAAAAATCAACAAGCATCTCAAGTGATGAGGGGACCAGGCATCTCACTGGCTGAATGTCACATTTAAAGCTGCAGAGATAGCAGCTGCTTTATCTCCTCAAGCAGGTGGTTGGGCTGGTAAACAAGGCACTGAGGGTCAGATTCTGTTCCTGCACCTGCATTTCTCCATTGGCAGCAGCTCTGGATTTGCACCAAGTGACAGACAGCCAGGGCAGGACTGGAGAGTCTATTAAACTTTAATACTTTGAGCATCAACAATGAGTGTGCTACCAGCCCCCTGCCTGGACTCCCAATATCTCTACGGGTCACAGCCACACCAGTAAAAAATTATTGATTTAAATTGGCGGTGCCCTTTTGGAATCAGTTGTCGTTCTGACTGATGTACAGATATGAGCAAAAGGACATTTGAAGCATTTTAATGCACTTTTTACTGCATTATCTCTCACCAGGATCTTCGCTGCTTCAAGGAAATGACTCACATAGCAAGTAGAAGAACCCAATGTAATTAACGACCTGGCAACTCTATAATGATCCTTTCTACATAAAAAGGTCTTCCCTGTGCTATGAATAGACTTCAAGTAATTTATTGTAAGCCATATAAAGAACAGACTGCTTTGACCTTGGGGATTTTAAGTTGTGGTGGGGTTTTTTTTAACAACCATAATTGCAAAGAATATTTTAAGTGATAGCCCTTAAAGAAAAATTTTTCAATGCAATGTGAAAAGTGAAGAATCATCACAAACAGCTTTCCAAAAGAATATTAACAAGGACCTCCTGCATCATTTAGAGATTTCAAGACTAAACAATAGATTCCTTCCATTTCTGATGGGTGTTACTCCAAGCCACAATGAACTGAAACCCATGTGGGGTTTTACTCCCTCAAGTAGCTCCCAGGAATTAATGGCTTTGCAGGAAAGCCCACGGAGAAGCCAAGAATGAGCAGTTTCACTGCATTCTCCAGGCTGTCCCATGAAGCTGATCATCTGCCTTTGATGAACTGAGCCAGGATGAGCCATCGTTTTCACAGAATTATAGAATATCCTGAATGGGAAGGGAACTGCAGGACTGAGTCCAACCTCTGGCCCTGCACAGACGCCCCAAAATCCCACCCTGGGCATCCCCAGCAGCGCTGTCCAAACCCTCCTGGAGCTCTGGCAGCCTCGGGGCTGTGCCCATTCCCTGGGGAGCCTGGGCAGTGCCAGCACCCTCTGGGGGGAAGAACTTTTCCCTGATCTCCAACAAAACTCTGCAGGGCACAGCTCCAGCCATTCCCTCTGGTCCTGTTCAGAGAGCAGAGATCACAGCTGCCCCTCAGGAGAAAGTTGCAGACCTGGATGGGGACTGACCTCAGTATCTTCTCCAGGCTGGGGAGATGTGTTTTACACACATCCAGCCCACACACCCTCCCCCTCCACCTCCTGCTCCTGCTTTCCTTTGCTCCCCATCCCGAGCTCCCTCTGCTCACATCAGCACGGACATCAGAAGGAGCTCAGCTGCGATTTACTGCAGCAAGACTCTGGGTAAATTGTTGGCTTTATGTCCAGCCTGATTGTTTCATTTTGGCTTTTACTTTTTGCAGTGAAGCCTTCACTCCCTCCCTCTCACTCACACCTTCTCTGCCCGTGCATGTTTCCTGCTTTCCCCTCGTTTCTCATTTCATCTGCCTTTCATATCCCCCAGTCCCCTGCATTTTCACAGGGACAGAGGCATAGGCAGGTGATTTAAGCAGGAGTTGAGTTCAGTCTATCAGGGCTCTTTTCAAGGTCTTTGAGAGAGGCAGGGACACCTGGAAAGGGGTCACATCACACGCAGGATTAGTTGTGGCAGGACATCTAACACGGCGTGCTAGAGCGACTTCCACCCTTTGAAGTACCCAGAGCTGTTTTGATTCCTTTCCCAGAGCTTTGGGGATGTCTCGATTACAAGGAAACATGTTGAGCAAAGGAATAAATCTGGCCCAGGAAAGGGTAAGTTGCGAGTTTGACTGGAAACAGCTGGGATGGAACCACTTTCCGTCAGAGAAATGAGATTTGTTGGAAGAGAAGCACTTTGCGGAGTCAGGTCTTTTTCTGCAGAAATTTCATTTCACAGAAGAGAGAGAAAAAAATCACATCTGACAACTTTGAATCATCCTGCTTTGATACTCCTCAAATCCGGTATTTGCATTGTTTCAAAACAACTTTAACCTCACTCTTGTTTTCCCTCAATTGTTTCCCTGTTGTGCTTTTGCAACAAAGACATAAATAAGGTAATGCAAACCCAAGATATGTTCCTGCCTGTAATGTTTTAAAGGAGTGAGGAAATGCAGCTTTTCGCTCCCATTCAAATCAAAGCCACCAAAACTCACAGCTGAAGACAGAATTTCACTAGTGGAAGAGCATAAAAATGTGTTTCAAATGTATTTCAAAATTAGATGAGGATAGAGTCATCCTTTCCATCAAGTGGAAGTGCTTGAAGTAGTCAAGAAGCATCAAATTGATGGCAGCAAAACACCATTTATTCACCTCTTCTAGGCTGTTGTATCATATTAAATATACAGGACTAAATTTTCATATGATTTAAGCTTAAGTATAATTCTCACATTTAATTAAAGAGAAACAAAGCAGCGACATGTCAATACCCTCTATTTTGATTTCAAATCACTTCAAATGCTGGTAGAAGTGACAAGGCTCAGAAACATCTCAGAGAAGAAAGTTATTCCTCCCAAAAAAAGAAGAATAAAGCCCTCTGCCATCCTGCTTCCCATTGACTACCAGATCACATCACTCTCAATCGCTACCATAGCTCACATTAAAAAATTAAGTCCATAACTGCAGAGAAGCATCTACCCATTTCTTTTATAGCTTCTTGCCACAACGAGCAATACATCTCCATTATCCCAGCACTCTCACCAACACACAATAGATCTGAGCCAGCATCATAAATAACATTTCGTGTAACGAAGTTACGCTGAGGAGAGCAGGCATAAATTAACACTCAGCCGTGTAACTCTAAATAGTATTTTAGGCCTTGTCAGAAACCAATTATGCAAAATATCCTCCTCACCAAGATCTGCTCGTGATACTTCAAAGGATTACCTCGTTTCCAGCAGCATGGTCAAGGCACGGGGATGTGGATTGGGAAAGGAGGGCTTAGCTGGGGGTGCTCAGATGATTAAACCCTCTGAAGTCATCTAATTACTGACATCATGGCTCGAAAGCATCTGTGCACTTCCAAACAACGTTTTAATTTGCTGTTTGTAATGAAGATGCTTCCACTCAGAGCCGAGCCTGTTATCCCAAGTCAGCCAACATCCTGAAGCAGGAGGGACTACCAGGAATGAGATTTGCATGGTTTAATCAAAGATAATACCAGTAAAGCTTGTGCTGCCTGTACCTTTACACTATTTTGGCCATAACCCAAAGGAATACAGCATCACCTTATTCCAGCCAGGAATGAAGATTAAACACCTTTCTCAAGGTCACACACAACCGAGTGGGAGAGATGGGGATAAATGAGAAGCATCTGTTATCTTCCCATCCCAGGCTGGATTTCCAAGACTGGAACTGGTCAGAAATCCCTGACTGGCTGTAAAAATCTTGGCTGCTTTCTGTTCAAATGAGGAATGGGTCTGAAAATCCCTAAGGATGTTTACTAAAGTCCCCAGCAATTGTTTATCAGCACGGATTTAATTGTCCCAGCAACCCTGTCCCTAAGAAACCAGCAGTTGGGGTTTTAATCCTCGTGATTATGATCCTCCTTACCTCATGCAGCAGCCGTTCAGATTTTAAATTTCCAGGATTCTCCCCCAAAAAAACAAAGGCCAAGCAGAGCTCCTGCTGATCCTCGGGCACCACATTGGCTGCTCACACCTCCCTCAACTCCAAGAGTTTGCTGCAAATCTGATGGCAGATGTGATTTCCAGCTGGGTCTATAGACCGACCACAGCAGGTTCATTAATAACAATTATTAAGTGCTTTATGTTACAAATTAGGCCTGTAGGAATACAAAAAATATCCAGCCGGTTGGCTTGCAGGCTCTTGTCAGGAGGAACTGTAAATTCCCATTGTCACAACAACATCACCATGACAAAACGGGGATAGGAACTCATCATAAATAAGGCTTTAAAATAGCTAAATCATCATTGGGGGTGAGAATATAAATTAATAGTCAGATGAAGCCCCATGGAATGGCTCAGATAACAGCTTCCATTCATCAAGCACATGGATTTTCAGAAGCTGCATGGAAAACATCTTCCTTTTGCTGCCTCCCAGCACCCAGAAGTTGCACCCACACAGGTCCAGGCATTTTGCTTAAAATATATCCCAAATCCCTGCCAATAACCTTTGGAAATTGATAGATCAGGCAAAAGAGAAGCTGTTAAAATGAGAGAGGGAAGAAACAAATCACTCCCAGTCATGTCCTCAAGAACATCCACGGTTCCTCAGGCAGGCTGGGAAGAGTTGCAGCTACCCAGGCAGCCAAACACTGGCTGGAAAATGCAAAGGAGCATGGTGACAAGAGGGGGAAAAAAAATCAAAAACCGCCAGAAAAATGTTCCTTTAATTATTTTATTCCCCATTTAATTATTTCCTTCCCCACACTAAGTGACAGTCTGCCCTGGAGAGGTGAAAGGGAAGAGCAGAGAAGCTCCATATTCCTGAATAGGCTTCAACTCCTGAACATGTGGCACCATGGCACCAAGAAACAGGCGAAAAGACTCAAAGCTGGAAGAAATCAAGTTTTTCACCTCAAAAAAAATGATAGGAAAAGCCATTTCCTTCTCCTTACGCACCAGTCCCCACAAAGCAATGATTCCCAGACCCTGCAGAGGACACAGAAAATGGATCCACGCACACAGGAGATGCCGAGGCCACAGATCCCACCAGGGATTTCTCAGGAATTTATTTCCACTCGCTACTGCCTGAGGCTGGATGAGAGGCAGCAGAGGAGAGGGAGCTTATTCATCCTGTTACTGGGCCCTTGGGGCATCCAGCTCCCCCCACCATGAAAATTTTAATAAAACTGGTGCATCGACTTTCAATTAGAAGGCCGTAAAATGGTTCATTTTCATCTGTTTGTTGCACAGTAACACAGATCCTCGGGAGAAAACAGCTCCTTTTCCAGACTGTCTGCGACGCAGAGAGCATTAATTGAATATTCTGTTGAAACCACCTTCAATTAGTGCCTCTGAGTTTTGCATGACATTCATCACTGCAGCTCGCCCCGCTCTGCGTGCGGCACGTTTGGGGTTTGGCGATGCTCACATCACATTAACTCACAGCATTAGCCCGAAAATAACAATTTTATTTGCTAATGAGATGCTGGTTGGGGAAGGGCAGGCTGCTGCATGAGGCAACACCTCCGTGGCATGAAGCAAAATGGGTTCCCCAGCCATTAAATTATCAGTATTGATTATAAATTCCTGATCTAACCCAATCCAGAGCATTGCTCTTCCACTCTTGCTGAATGGAAAAAATGAGGGCAACCTATGGTTGATGTTGTAACATAGACACAGCTCCTTTCTTGGAGTTTCCCCACCAGAATTAAGTGCATGCAGATCCCAGATGGAATTCAAGCTATAAATGACTGCCCTGTGGATCCTGAAGCACCATAAAGCTATGAATTTCCTTTTTTTGGGCCATAGTTGAGGCAAAATTCAAGCTGAGTGGGGACCAAGGACAAAAGGTCCACTCCAGGTAGCACTGCCACCTGCAAACCTCCCCCACATGGAAAGGCAGCTGAAGCCACTCATCCCAGGGCTGATTTGTCCTGAAAAACATAAGTTTTGGAGCAAACACTGTCACAGACTCATCCAGTTCACTGAGCAGAAGTTCCCACTTCTGCAATCCCCAAAACTCTGACAAGCTGTGATGCTGCTCCCCCTCCCTCAGCATGGAGCAGAGATGCTGGAAAAGATATTCTGGTGGAAAGGTGCTTTCATTACTGCAATAAAAAAAGAGTATTTCTATTTTATATTCATCTCTGCTGACTGGGCGATCTTCTTTTGCTGCTTCCTTTCCACCCATTCCTGCAGCTGCCAAGGTCTCTGGTGCAAGAGGCAGAGGGGAGCCGAGGTGTCTGCCTGGCACCAGGAGCTCAGGATCAGAGTCCCCAAGGAAGGAAGGGCCAAGGAGTGCAGGGATGGGGGACCTGCACACCTTACACGTGGCTGTACAAAGCAAGGCATCTCCACAGATTCACTGAGGTTGGAAAAGCCCCCCAAAATCGAGTCCCAGCTGTGCCCAATCCCCCCCTTGTCCCCAGCCCAGAGCACTCAGTGCCACCTCCAGGCCTTCCTTGGACACCTCCACGGATGGGCATTCCAAACCCCCCTGGGCAGCCCCTGCCAATGTCTAACAACCCTTTCCATGAAGAATTTCCTCCTAACATCCAACCTAAACTTCCCCTTGTGCTGTCCCTGTTCTCTGGGAGCAGAGCCCAACGCCCAACTGGCTGTCCCCTGCTCAGGGAGTTGTAGAGAGTGAGGAGGTGCCCCCTGAGCCTCATTTTCTGCAGGCTGAGCCCCCCAGAACTGACTGTCCTGACCCTTCCACATCCCTGGCCACACTCCCATCCCTCAGTGTCTCTCTTCAGTGAGGGGCCACACCTGCACACAGCACTTGAGTGTCCTGGATTGCCAAGCACATTGTGTTCTATTTGCCATCTGTATGGCAGTTGTCTTCTGCTCAGTGGGCAGTTTTCCTTATCCTTCCACACCCAATCCTCCCTCTGGGGGGACACCTGCTGATAACAGCCATTGAATGTCCCTGGATGGCTGATAAGAACTACAGCATCCCACTGGGAGATGTGAGCCCAGAGGGAGGAGCCAACCATTCCTACCTGGATATAATCTGGAGATTCTGGAACACCAGCCAAGCATTCCTACCTGGATATATTCTGAGATTCTGGAACACCAGCCAAGCATTCCTACCTGGATATAATCTGGAGATTCTGGAACACCAGCCAAGCATTCCTGCCTGGATATAATCTGGAGATTCTGGAACACCAGCCAAGCATTCCTGCCTGGATAGAATCTGGAGATTCTGGAACACCAGCCAAGCATTCCTGCCTGGATATAATCTGGAGATTCTGGAACACCAGCCAAGCATTCCTGCATGGATATAATCTGGAGATTCTGGAACACCAGCCAAGCATTCCTACCTGGATATAATCTGGAGATTCTGGAGCACCAGCCAAGCATTCCTACCTGGATATAATCTGGAGATTTTGGAACACCAGCCAAGCATTCCTGCCTGGATATAATCTGGAAATTCTGAACACCAGCCAAGCATTCCTACCTGGATATAATCTGGAGATTCTGAACACCAGCCAAGCATTCCTACCTGGATATAATCTGGAGATTCTGGAACACCAGCCAAGCATTCCTACCTGGATATAATCTGGAGATTCTGGAGCACCAGCCAAGCATTCCTACCTGGATATAATCTGGAGATTCTGGAACACCAGCCAAGCATTCCTACCTGGATATAATCTGAGATTCTGGAACACCAGCCAAGCATTCCTACCTGGATATAATCTGAGATTCTGGAACACCAGCACGGCTTCTCCACTGGATTCCCCAGAGGAACAGCAGCTGCCTCTTCCCCTGGATCTCCAGAGGCAGAGGCTGCACCTTTCTCCAGGATCCCTGCTCCAGCAGAACCACCCCTGACACTGCAGGAGGGCTGCAGCCACAATTCCAATGGCACTGCTGCCAACACCCTGACCCACAGGGTGTCAGGTTGGGTTCTGACTCTGGCGGTGTTCGTTTAGTTTACTGCATAGTTTATTTTGTCTTTTAATTTCTTCCCTAACAGTGAGGGGCCACACCTGGACACAGCACTTGAGTGTCCTGGATTGCCAAGCAAATTGTGTTCTATTTGCCATCTGTATGGCAGTTGTCTTCTGTTAATTGAGCAGTTTTCCTCTCTTCCACACCCAATCCTCCCTCGGGGGCAGACATCTGCTGATAATGGGCTATTGAATGTCAGTGAACTGTCATTCCTGCTCCCATATTTTTGCCTGAGACCCCTCCTTAATTTTAAAATTTATAGCAATTTGGAGGGGGGTTTACATTTTCCATTTCAGGGGAGGCTCCTGCCTTCCTTAGCAGACACCTGGCTTTCCAAACCAAGCCATTGAGGCACCTCCCCAGACAAAACCCAGCCAGGCAAGGAGGATCCATCACTTCCCTGGGGCACAGCCTCAGCTTGCCCAGCTCTAAGAGAGCTGGAGCACTGTGAAAAGAAGAAGGAAGCAGGATTTGTGGAGCACGTTGTCATTTACGAGAGCGCACGGTCACCTCCTGAGAAGGCACTGTCACCTCCTGAGGTGACACACTGCATTAACAAGGTGATATTAATAGGCAGATCCTCCATGCAGAATTTCACCCACGGAACTGCAGTGACGTTTAACCTTGTGCCAAGTGCGCAGCAAGCTGATTATTTTAATTACAGGGTGGGATTTTTGTTGGGTTTTTTTTTTTTTCCTTTCCCCGTTGCAGTTCCATTCAGCCACATCACTGAAAAGCTGAGGGGAGGAGGGGTCCATGGCAGCAATCCAACACCCACGTGCAGTCAGGGCTTGGTCACCTGGCTGAGCACCACCACGTGGGCACTTGAACTCCCCTCCCAGCCCCAAATCCACTCGAGCCTCTCTGTGCAACACTGCTGGGACATTTAATGCTCAGTACAGAGTAACTCACACTTATTGTGCATAAAACATCTACATTTACACCTGAGCTCAGAGTTGGGCTCTTGGCTTCCACCAAAGCCATGGAAAAACCCACGTTTGCCTGACAAATAAACCCAAACAAAGTGTTTTTGAGAAACCCCACGCAACAGCCAACATTTTTTCTTTTTTTAATTGTTCCTTAACTTCCTATCTGCAAATCTGCAGAGCACTCTAACATAATCAGGTCCTCTGCACAAGGGATTAGCAGGCTTATATCCCGTGGATCCAATCAGCAAAGTCTATCAGCAAAACATACTTATGTTGATACAGCTATTATAATCTGCATAATTCTTCTGAGTTCACATACTTAATGGATAGCAAACAGAGTCATTACTGCTGCAACTTCCATCCGTAGGATCTCTACGAGCCATTCACTGCAGTGTTTTTTATTATTCATAGCTTTAGTTATTGATTTTCAGCAGAAGATACATGCTTTTAAGCACCATAAAAGCAAGAGAGGAAAACAAATAGCACTATTCCAAGATTAATACGCTGCTCATAATAAAAGTATGGCTGTCACATTGCTCTGGGTTGAGCTGGTGGAGCCTTGACAAATTCCATGCAAAATGGCTGAGTCGCTTAAGCAGCTCGTTAAATAATTTAAAGGCAAGTTTCACTGGAGGCAGGAAAGTTCTTCCCCAAATCCACTTCCTTCGATTTATGAGTCTGGAGTACGTTAATCAACACAAGCTGATGCTGCATCCCAGAAAGGCACAGAGTGTGGGGAGGGTTTGAGGGACGTGGGATATAGGATTTGATGCAGTGTGATCCCCACATGGAAGATTTAAGGGACATGAGATATAGGATTTGATGGAGTGAGATCCTCACATGGAGGGTTTGAGGGACATGGGATAAAGGATTTGATGGAGTGTGTTCCCTCTGTGGACCAAGGATCCCAAGCCATGGGGCAGCTGACAAGCTTGGATGCAGTGATTATCCATGTTCACATCATGGGACACCAGGAATCCTCAGGGTGGGGCACATAAACCTGGAAAGTGCAAGGACAGCACATCCTTCCCCTTTCCCAGCTCTCAACAGATTATTATTATTACTACTATTATTATTAATTATTACATTTATAGAATTATAATTATTTATTAATTATATTTATAATTATTATAATAAATTTAACAAACCAATATATTTATTATTATTATTAATAATAATAATATTTTATTTAGTTTTATAGCTTGAAATGGGACACTGCGGTGAAACCTCCGGCCCGCTGGGGGGCGCTGTGCGGAGGCCGCACGGAAGCGGAAGCGCGGGCGGAAGCGGTGGCGGTGCCGGCGGAGGGCCCGGGCGGTGAGTGCGGCCCGGGGCTCCCGGTGTGCCGCGTTCGGCCCCGCTGGCTGGGTGCCCGTGCACGGGAAGGGGGCTGGGCGGTGGGGCTTGAGGTACGCGGTGAGGGACCTGTCCCCGTGCGCGGTGAAGGGTCCGTTCGGTCGCGTCGCTGTGGATAGCCGATCACGGCTCCCGGTTTGCTGGGCTCTGTCAGCCCCAGAGGGACTGGGCTTGGCGGGATCCGCGCCTCTCCCCGGTGCCCGGTAAGGGCTCGGCTCTGCCCGGTCCCAGCGCTCGGCGAGGGCCGGTCTGGGGGGCTCTGCTCGCTCTCAGTGCCTGATGAGGAGCCCGGTGTGGGGGAGGCAGCGCCGCGGAACCCGCTCAGGGGTCGCGGTGTGCTGGGCGGTGCGAGCCCCGCTGTCCGCTGAGGGTCCCGGTCTGAGCCTTCTGAGCCAGCCCAGGCAGGGCTCCGCACCCGCTGGGCTCTGAGCGCCCGTGCCCGCTGATGTTTCGGGGTGGTTGAGCCCCCGACCCCGCTCGAGCAGCCCAGGCCGGGCCCTGCCGAGCGCGGTGGGGTTCACACCGTGCACCGCTGCCCACCCTCGCGGCTGTGACAGCCCCTGCCCGCCCCGCCATGCCGGCCCGCGGCCCCTCGGGGTCCCGCCGGCCGCTGCTGGCCCTGCTGGTGGCCCTGGGCTGGCTGCTGGCGCTGCAGCTGCTGCTGGACCTGCGGGCGCTGGGGCTGCTGTGCGGGGCGCTGGCCGTGCTGGGGGGCTGGCTGGGCCCCCCGGCCCTGCTTCCCCGCGGCCGCCGCCTGCGCCTGGAGCGCTTCGTCAGCTCCCTGCGGGCCCCGGCCGGCAGCCCTGCGGACGAGGGCCGGCTGGAGAAGGAGATCGCCAGCACCGTCCGCAAGGTGGTGCGGGACTTCGTGGCCTCGTGGTACCGCACGGTGAGCAGAGAGCCGGCCTTCGAGGCCGAGGTGGAGAGGGCCATGCTGGGGCTGGCCGCGGAGCTGCGGCGGCGGATGAGGCGGGTGGACCGGCGAGCGCTGGCCCGCCGCCTGCTCCTGCTCTGCGGGCAGCACCTGCAGAGCTTCCTGCGGGCTCGGGACGCCCTGAGGGCTGACCCCAAGGGCGGCCGGACGCTGTGGACGGAGTACAGCCGGCTGGCAGGGCCGCACCCCGCGCTGCTGAGCCCCGCGGCCGAGGTGGGCTGTGCCCGCGCCGCCGTGGACGCGCTGCTGCGGGCGCTGGTGCCCTGGCCGCACCTGGAGACGCGGACGGGACGTTTCGTGGTGGTGGAGCTGGTGGCCTGTAACGTGCTGCTGCCGGCCATCAGGAAGATGTCCGATCCCGACTGGATCAACCTGCTGCTCATTGGGGCGTTTTCCAAGAAGCCTCGGGGTGGGAAGCCCCACCCTGCAGCCCCAGTGCCGGATTCCTTGCCTTTCCCGGCACAGACAGATGCAGCTCCTGCCGGGCTCTCCCCGTCCCCGAGGGCTGCAGAGGGGCTCAGGAGAGAGGCAGGGGCTGCTGGAGAGGAGGGGGAGGAGGCGAGCAGGTCATGCCGTGCAGAGGAACCCTTCCTGCGCCCCCAAGCCTTGGGGTCCCTCTTCCCCTGTGAGGGTTTGGAGCTGGAATCCCCTGCACCTGACATGGGGCAGGACATGGAGCTGCTGGCTCCTTCCCCTAGCTGGAGAGCTCCTTGATGAGCCCCCCCAGGACCCTCCTGTGCCAGAGGGAGCACCTGCCTTGGAGGATGGCGCAGGGGACCTGGACCATGGCCCTGGCCCCAGCTCGGATGTTGGCCTGCTTCCCACCTCTGCTTTGAGCTCCTGCCCTGACATCCAGATCGAGCCAGCAGCTGAGAAGGAGGAGGAGAGCCCAGCTGTCCCCAGGAGGTTCTCCTCACAAAGACCCTCCAGCCTGGGGAGAGATTTGGGGGCAGGAGAGGGCCCAGCACCGTTTCCCCCAGAGCCCGGGCAGAGCCTGCCCCTGCTGTCATCCTCCCCAACAGCTTCCATGAGCACCTTCAGCTTCGAGCCCCTGAGCAGCCCCGAGGGGCCGGTGGTCATCCAGAACCTGCGGATCACTGGGACCATCACTGCCCGGGAGCACAGCGGGACCGGCTTCCACCCCTACACCCTCTACACCGTCAAGGTAAGGGCTCCTCGACCCCTTCCCACATCCCTGCCACTGCCTGGGCCGCTGTTTGCAGTGAGGACTTGCTCTGTATGGATCTGAACAATAAATTTTGTGTGTGTCGTGGTTTGATGCTGGCGCAATGCTAGTGCCCCCATGAAAATATATTCTCCCTAGTTTCTGCTGTGAGATGTGACCAGAAAGATGTGACTTTTAACCCCCTGTGTTCTCAGAGGCATATCCAGTCCTCAGTGGCCATGCCAGGTGCCAATATTCAAATTTCAGCACTGATTGGTTTGACCACAAACTCCCAAAAAACTCACTTCCTTTTCAAACCGGGACAGTCTGGTAGTGGGGAAATATCGGACACCGTGGCTGTTTGGGATTCCTGTGGGGCTAGTCAAATCTTTTCCTGTTTTTGTTCCATCATGATTGGTTCCTTCCTCTTCAGGGAAGGGTTGACTGAGGAATTGCTGGGTGGGGCCTGAGCGGGGAGCAGGGCTGTTTTATTTAGGATGTGTGAGGATGATGCCTTTGCCTTCCTCCTCAGTATGAGACAGCCCTGGAGGGCGAGGCGGCGGGCAGCCTGCAGCAGGTGGCTTATCACACCGTGAACCGCCGCTATCGCGAGTTCCTCAACCTCCAAACGCGGCTGGAGGAGAAGCCGGAGCTCCGCAAGTTCCTGAAAAGTCAGTGCCTGCAGTAGACCTCCGAGAAAATCCTTCTCCCTCTCTCCCATTCCCCTGTTCTCTGCTCCCAGGGTTTCCTGCCCTGCTCGTGCAGCTCTGGATGCTGGGCTGTGTCTCCTGCCCACATCCTCCAGTGTTCTGTGCAGAGCTGGCTGGAGGAATGATTTATCTCTTCTGGAAGCAAATTCCAGCATTTCAAGCCATTCCTCTTCCCATTCCACGACAGTTGGCTTTGCAGTTTTGTGCCATAACAATGCATGGAAATACTGGTGTCTGTGTATTACCTTGGGCTGATGCCAGGCAGTGTGTGGGGATAGCCTTAATCATTAGAACATTCAGGTTTTAATAAAGACTAAAATCTATATTTAGATTTTAAAATTTTAATTTTTAATTGTGAATTTTATTTTAAGATCTAAAAGTCTTTTAAAGTAAAGTTACTGTGATTTTGCAGTTGTCTCAAGCTCGCCTGTGGGTTTGTTTCCTTTGTAGACATCAAAGGACCAAAGAAACTGTTCCCTGATCTGCCATTTGGAAACATGGACAGCGATAAAGTGGAAGCCAGGAAAAGTCTGCTGGAATCTTTCCTGAAGGTGAGATGTTTGTGTGCCCCTGTGAGCTAAAAGCAGAGCTCAGGACAGCTTTGTGCAGACAGTGGAGGTTGGGAGCTTGACTCTGAAATGATCTGAATCTCCATCTGTCCTTGCAGCAATTGTGTGCAGTCCCTGAGATTGCAAACAGTGAGGAGGTGCAGGAATTCCTGGCCCTCAACACCGATGCCAGGATTGCCTTTGTCAAGAAGCCCTTCGTTGTCTCCAGGATAGACAAGGTGGGAAAAGTGGGGAACTGCTTACCTGAGCCCTTTCCAGCTGCCCCCAGGGATGCTCCCTAGGCCTCAGTGTGTCCTAAAAGCCAAAACTCTTTCTTTGGAGCTGGGCTCAGCTTGTCCAGAAACCCATAAAGGGTCAGAGTTTGTGTTAAAGAACCTATTTAATAGGTTCTTTCTATTTAATAGAAAATCCAGTTCTTTCTATTTAATAGAAAATCCAGTGCAAGTCTCAAAACTCTTGATGTGTGTAAGTACCAAGGATCAATGCAGTAATTAAAGGCTGGCTTTGCAGATTGTTGTCAATGCCATCGTGGACACCTTGAAGACAGCGTTCCCCAGGTCAGAGCCCCAGAGCCCCACGGAGGATCTGAGTGAGTCAGAAGTGGATGGGAAATCCCAGACAGACGGGAAGAAAAGCAAGTAAGGGCTCCCTCAGCTTTGCAGAACAAGGGATTAATGCACAAACTGAGCCCATGGTGGGGAAAGAACTGACTTGGGGCTTTATGTGTTGGGTAGTAAATTCTGTGTTGGGTAGTAAATTCTGTCACTCTAGCTGAATTACTTCCTCCTTCCCATGCTGAACACAGCTATTTGAGCTCCAGTTTATCTGAAGGGTTTCCCAGCAATGCTCAGGTTTCCACAGAAGGTCGGTTTCTTCCTAAAGGAGCTCTGAGCTGCTGCCATTTGCCAGCAGAGACGCTAATGGTCCTGAGGAATTGCTTTTTAACCTTAAATTTATGCAGGGAATGATTGCAAAATACAGCTTTAAATTATTGACCTGAAAGTTCCCTCCTGCCTCCCATGTGTTCCATCAGTGGCCTTGCCCAGAAAACATTCAAATTGCTATTTATGAGTAATATTTAAGATTGTTTCATGTATGTTCCTCACCAAATGTTGGTGCTGCTGACAGTGCCCAGCCTCATTGTGATTGTCTCATCAGTGGTTCTTCCCTCACCAAGGAAGGGAAGATTTCTGCACAAGTATGGCTTTTTCTTTCCAAAAAGTGATGTTTTGCTGGGAAAAGCTGCTTGGACAGAAAGACAAACTCAAAAAGTACAAGTTTGGAACCATTTTGGCTGAAAAGGACATTCCTTAATGATAAACAGGCTATTTTACAATTTGTCCCAAAATCCCAATGTCCTTTTGTGTCCTTCTTTTTGTCAGTGTTTATAATTGGATTTCACAATCCTGCTGAGTGTATTTCATCTCAGAGGCTTTTCTGAACACTTCCCTGTGTGTGCTGCAGTGCTCACACCTTGCTGACATCTGCCTACATCTCCCTATCAGCTTCTGTGGAGCAGCTCCTTGTGGAATGTTGGAAAACCTTGGCTCAGCTCAGGTGTACGTGAGGAAAAGTGCTTTACAGCTTTTGTTGTGTGGTTTCACTGCCAGCTCTGCATTATCCTGGAGGCAGATGCTTTTTTTGAACCACTTCAGGTCTAATCAGATTTCTTAGCTTGCATGTGAACAACAGTTACAGGTCATGGGCTTGGCTGAGGCTGGCAAACTCATGACTCATAACTTGCAGAGTAAACTGACTGTGCCATGGCTCTGTGTTTCAGGTCCAGGCTGAGGTTCTCCTCCAGTAAAATCACTCCAGTGCTGGGTGTGAGTGAAGCTCATGACAGGATCGTGTACTCCATCAGGGAGGGCAATGCTGTAAGTTCAGATCCTCTTGTAATCCTTTCACAACCCCAGCCACTGCCCTGTTTGGGAATAATCAGCATCCACCAGGGCTGTGGCTGCTGCAGCCTTGTTGCCACGTGCCAACTCTTGGCAGAAGGACAATAAGCAGCCCTGGCTGTGCTGTTGGCTACACCTGGGTGCAAACCAGGAGGTGGGAGGTTGTCTGGGCACTGCAGAGCCCAGGCTCTGTGGCACTAACACACTTTTGTAGGTCTCTGGCACCTTGTCACTGGCTGCTATGGAATCCTTCATCCAGAAGCAGGAGAAGCTGCTGGAAGCAGTCCCCAGCAAAGCTCCTGAAGGCCAGGGGGGCAGAGAAGCCAAGGAAATCTCTGTGCAGGAAGAAATGGATGGGCTGAGCACAGCAGAGCAGGGAGGACATCCAGACACTGACTCTGGTGAGCTCAGCCCCTCTCTCAGTGCTTGAATTTCTCCCCCTTGGTACCACAGCAGCTCCAACATCTGCAGGTTCAGCTTGAAAAGTCTTCAGGACCTGCTCTCCTGCCTGTTGCATCTTGATTGAAGGGAAAGTAAATTAGGTTTTCCAGTGCTGTTTGGTGATTGCTCTGGGCATTGTTGCTGGTGGGAGCAAATTGGGTTTTGGCTCAGTTGTGTCACTGCAGATCTTCACCTTGGTGTGCTCAGCACAGTCACTGCACAAAGAGGTTTCTTAAGGACATGCTGCTTAAACTGGCAGTGTTCTAAAATCAAGCTCTTACAAACTAAAAATGGGCCAAATCACAGTTTCCTGGTGGTTTCCAGTTAGCCTTGATAAGTTCATTACACTATAAAAGGACCTTTTGAGATTAAGTTCAGACAGATGGGAGTGGCACAAATGTAATCTCAGTTCAAGGACTGATGTTCCCTTTCTGCTTCTAGAACCCTCCTCTGAAGCACAGGGCTGCCCCAGAACAGTTACAAGATTATCCTGAACACATGCAAAAATATGTTCCCCAATCTTTTTTCTTGGAATAGCCAAGCTGTATCAGCTGGAACTTCCCAAAAAACTTCTCTCCAGTGGTTCAAGTTTGGCAAGCTCTGACTGAAAGCACGTGTTTGTGACAGGACAGGCCTGGTGCTCTGAAACCCAGCCTGTGCTACCAGCTTTGCCTGTAATCTTGGAACACATGCCCGTGGTTCTGGGGAAGCAGGACTGGAGTTGGAGGCCAGGGTTCTGCACAGAGCAGGCCAAGTTAGCTGAACTCTGAGGGAAATGGAATGTCAGTGATCTCAAATGCTTGCAGGTCTGGGATGCTTCAGGCTGGGCTGGCAGGGTGAGGAAAACAAATGTCTGGATAAAAAGGCAAACCCATGTCCATATCTGCTCATGGAGTGACTTCTGGGAAGTGGTTGGCCAGCAGCTCTCTGAGGAAGAGGATTTGGATGCTGTGGGAATAAACAGCTTGCTGAGGATGCTTCCTGTGTGAGGTTCTGGGGAAGCTCCAGCCTGCTCCAGACTGTACTGGGAAGTCTCAGGGGACAGAGCAAGTGGGCAGTAACTTATGCATAGCCCAGAGCAAAAAGTGCCAAGTGCCCTGTCTTTTCCAAGTGAAATCCTGGAATTAATTAGTCCAGCTTTTAGGAAGAGGAAAACCAGAGAAGAAGAGTTGTGGGATCCACAATCCCTCTTCCCTTTATTTCCAGTAGTAAATTGTGGGTGTAAATTGTCTCTGTAGACAAACAGGTTAAAGATGAGGCGTGAGGGGAGCCAGATTAGGAAAAACTGCTGCACAGGATCTCACCTGGACAGCAGAGCCGAGGCAGCAGCCTCAGGTCGGGGTGGTGGCCTGGGAGTGGCAGTCTGGGGCAGTTTTGTGGCACATCAATGAGCTTGTTCAGCACAACACCTTGGGGCCAAACAGCATGAAAGTAATTCCTTAGCGAGTAAAAGCTGTTTTTGCTGAAGGCTCTGACATCCCCCTGAGCATCAGAGGGAGGTTTGGTGTCCCAGGTCTGTGACAGCAGAGATATTTGGGTAGGCGTGTGGGTTTGTGTTTTAACTGGTAAGTCTGGTTTATCCAGATGTGTTTCATCCTCCTTCCTGCCAAGGCTGGGATCTGCCACACGATGGCAGCCCGCAGCCACCAACAGAGCCTCGTGCCTGGAAAACTGCTGGGAGAAGGGAAAGGACTGGGGAAGACCAGGATGATAGTCCTCAGCAGTGCACCTCTTCCTGGCTACAGCCACCACCTGCTCTGTCACCTGTTTTGGGCACGTGGCCATCCCTGTGTGTGGACTGGGATTTGATAATCCCACTGTTTAATTGAGAAGGAACTGAGCCTTTGGTGCAGCCCTTGGTGGGAGACTGGGGCTGCCTGGATGAGGTGGAAATCAGAGTGGGGATGGCAGGGTCCCAGGCTGGCTGGGCTGCAGCAGTTCATCTGTGTGTGGACAAAGGGCCAGGCTGGGGAGAAAAGAATGAGTTTGGGATGATGCTTTTCACCAGATTTGCCCTGAGGTGGTTTCCTCATCTGCCTCTCCTGTTCCTCCTGGCAGACTCCGAGACAGCTTTGGCTGACCTGGCCCTGGACGTGCTTCGTCTGGTGCTGGTGGATCACTGGGGCTGGCTGTGCACAGAGAACATCCAGAAGGTTTTCAACGTGCTCTTTGGGACCCTCGTTCAAAGGTAAGGCCAGAGTGACCAGCCTGGCTGCTCTGTGAGAGGCATTCCCTTTGGAGTCACATCTGGAAGTGGAGCTCGTGCCTGAATGCAGATAAATGCTGTGTGTGCATCTGCCACACAGCTCTGTAAAGCAGGTGTGCCCTGAATGTGGAGTTAACACCTCCAGGATCTGCACCAGGAGCTGTTTTCTCTGTGAGCAGCTCTAATGGGCAGCCTCCTGTCCCTTGAAATCAGGGAAAGGGAAGACCCAGCCCTGGGAGTGGGAGTCTTGGCTCATGCAAGGGCAGCAGTGCCCAGCTCTGGGGCTCTCTGGGGAGGATTGGCCTCCTGCTCTGTTCTGCCCAGGGCTTCAGCTTGTTCCTTCTGCAGAAGTAGAATAAACAGGCCCAGGGAACAGTGACTGTCAGTGACAGCTCAGAGTGTGGTCTCTGCTCCCACTGCTGCACCCCTCTGCTCTGCCTGTGCCTGGGGCAGGGACCCACACATGGAGTAGGGACAGGCTTCCTTTCCAGCTGGGGTGGACTTGCCAAGCTTTCCTGGGGCCAGGGCCTCTGGGTGGTAAGGCTCAAGGCCAAGACACACAAACAGAGAATTCCTGTTTTTTGGTGTAGGTTGGTGACTATCACTAGCTGAGGATGTGGTTTTTTAGAGCACAAGGAAAGCCTTCCCTGAAGGGCTTGGGAGAGTCTAGGAGCAGTGCTTTTCCCACTCCTGTGCCCTTTCTTTTCCTGCAGGCACCCAGAGCCAGCATCAGAATGTGCAGGGCAGCTCATTATAACAGAGCTGGTAACCTGAGCTGCCCTCAGCAGAGATTGCCAAAGTGCTTTGAGGTCAGGGGCTGCTGTCCTTCAGTCCTGGTCTGTTCCTTCAGTGGCAGGAGGTGGGGGCTGCTGCCACTTCTCCAGAATGGGCTCTGGCCTCTTGGGAACAAGCTGCAACCCAATCTGTGTGTGTAAGCACAGAGGTATGAGAGCTTCAACAGGCACATCATCACCTCCTAATAAGCTGTGTCCTGGTCACCCAGGGAGCCTGCAGCACCCACACGTGGCATTGGCATTTTCCACTAGAGAAGCTGGGATACACACAGCACATCATGGAGCTGGAAGGTGGAGGAGCTCCCTGGGTTGTGTGGTGCATTAGGGTGAGGAGGAATGTGTTTGTAGCTGCTCCACTTGAACAGGTCAGAGTGAACCCACATGTGCTGCAGGCAGAGCTCTGGCTGGGGGTGATACAGGGAAGCCCTGGGACTTCTTGGTGTCCCCATCAGTTCAGGGTGCAGCTACAACCTCTTGAACAAACCCTGTGTCCATGCTGGAATCCACATGTTGAGACTGGCTCTGTTCTTGTTCTGGAACAATCAGGAATCCCAGGGGACATGGGAAAGAGCTGACCTGTCACAAGGAGGATGGTGTTGCACCTGGATTGCTGCAGGGAACATTTTTCTCCCAATTCTGCTGCCTGTAGTTACCTTCACAGTGGAGATCTGGGAATGGGGAGCCTTCCTGCTGTTTGCCATTCACCCTGGCCCTAAGGCTTGTACTCATTCCTGGCTCAGGTGCTCACTGCTGTCCTGAGCAGACCAGAAGGTCTCCAGCTCAGACCTGCCTGTCAGGGACACTGTGTGGATTGGTGACATTTCTCTTTCATTTCAATATTTACAACTTGATGACTGCTCAGCTAGACATGGCACTGCTATTCTAGCTGGCACCGTGTCTGGGGACCCTTTACAGGTGGGGAAAGTACCAGAAACTCTTCTGGGAGCATCTGCAATTCAAGGAACTGATGCTCCTGCCTCCAAGAACAGGCAGACAAACAGGGGACAGCAGATGGATTTGTGTTGTGTCTTCAACCATTGCTGGTCACAAAGTATGAGTGGGCATCATCCCTTCAGGAGATTAGATCCTTCCTGTTCCTGCCAGTGGCTGGGTGAGGTGGTAGGGGATGAAAAGGTGTCCTGGCAGTGTTTGGAGGGGCTGCTGCTGGACACTCCTCTGCCAGCTTGTGTTTGGAGGGTAGGTGCTGCTCCTGCTGCCCTCTTGCTCCTGCCAGATGAGGATTCTGCTCTGGCATGAGACACTCGATGCAGAGTGACAGAAATGATCACAAACCAACAAAACTCACAGCAAGAACGAGATCCAGCTTCTCCCAAGAGCCAGGCCCTCTTCTTGAAGGACTTTCTCCCTTGGGCTGGCAGTGCCCAAGATGATTCAGATGATTGATTCAGTGTGCTCACAGATGATTGCTGTGAGCACACTGTTACTGGTGGTGGGGCCTCCCAACCTGCTCCATTCCCTGTTCTGTGCAAGGAGCATCCCAGCACTCTGCTCCTTCCCTATTCTGTGCAAGGAGCATCTCAGCACACTGCTCCTTCCCTGTTCTGTGCAAGGAGCATCCCAGCACTCTGCTCCATTCCCTGTTCTGTGCAGGGAGCATCTCAGCACCTTCCCTGTTCTGTGCAAGGGACATCCCAGCACACTGTTCCTTCCCTGTTCTGTGCTAGGAGTATCCCAGCACACTGCTCCTTCCCTATTCTGTGTAAGGAGCGTCCCAGCACTCTGCTTCTTCTCTGTTCTATGCTAGGTGCATCCCAGCACCTTCCCTGTTCTGTGCAAGGGCCGTCCCAGCACACTGCTCCATTCCCTGTTCCGTGCAAGGGGCCATCCCAGCACACTGCTCCATTCCCTGTTCTGTGCAAGGGGCATCCCAGCACCCTGCTCCTTCCCTGTTCTCCCAGCAGGGCTGGCTGGAGCCAGGCCCATCCGTCTCCCTGCCTGTCAGGCCGGTGGCAGTGGGAGAGGAAGGCTCCATGACCGAAAAAGGGATTGTTGAGGAAAGGGCGGCCGCATATGCGAGCCGGGTCTGCACTGAGCCCATCCCATTATGTAACAGGGAGTGAGCCTTTTTTGGAGCTGAAAGGAGAGGAGGATGGAGGGGCTGGGAGTGGGAATGACCCTGGGGCCGAGGATTGCTTCCAGCAGCCTCTCTGCGTGCTGGGGCCGTGCCTGTAAACAAACCCTCTGCCCCCTCCCGCCTCTGTCCGGCTGCGCTTCCCTCCTGCCCTGCAGGGATCAGCTCCTCTTCCCCTGGGAGCCTGCAGCAGGAACCTGCTGGCACAGGGGAGGAGGTGGGGCTGTTCTGGCCTCCGGTGGAAGCATTTGGAGAATCTGGGTGCTTTTTAGAGCCTTGTGAGTCAATGAGGTGTTAAAAATACGCAGCAAACACGCAAACCACGCGTGCGGTGACCCCACGCCCTGCTGGGACCCCACACCCTGCCCTCAGTTGTCCCCACAGTGGCCACAGGTCTGGGGTCTGTCAGGGTGACAGCCACCACCTCTGCTTTCCAGAGGGGAGTCCCAGCAGAGTGCCAGCACCCCAAGGATGGACCTGGGAGGATTTGAGGGGCAGATCCTGGTCTGAAGCTTTTCCTGGCTCCTTCCCATGCAGCACAACAGAAAGCCATGGCCACAAAGCACTGAGTGGGGGGAAGGTGTCTCAGCACACCCGGCTGTCTGTGCCCTGGAACCTGAGCAGGGCTGGGCACAGAGTGTGTGCCAGGCTCGGAAGTGCCTGTCCCTGAAAGAAACATGTGGAACTACTCAGGCAGCTTTGCTGGTGTCATGTTCCACTGAGCAGGAGTTAAAATAAATGCAAATCATCCCTGCCTTACCCACGGGCTCAGCACTGCTTGGCTTGCTGTTTGCTTTGGGTCATTCCCGTGCTCCTCCATGTCCCCTCATCCCTTGGCCAAACTGGAAGATTTGAGGAGGTGACATTCCAGTCTGTGTGAGCTGTAGGTGGAGAGGCAGAGATGCTTTGAGACTGGTTGCAGGTGGCCATCATGCCTTTGAGAACTGGTTCTTGCAAGTTCATGCTGTCACCTTGGTGCTGGGTCTGCTGGTGTCAGGCTGAGTGTCACAGGCACTTGTAAGTCAAGGAGGTCTGGAGCTTCAGAGAGCTCCTGCCTGGCTGCTTTGTTCTGATTTTCTCTTTGGTTTTCTTTGATCTCTGTGCCAGCAGAACTGGCACAAAGACCCTTGGCAGCCACCTTGATCCTCTTGACTGGAAAGTGCCACCAGCAGAGAGTGATGCCTGACCCTCTTCAGTGTCCCTGGGTAAACCTGGAGCAGCCAAGCACCCCTGTGCTGGCAGTGCTGGGAGCACAGTGCCCATGGGCAGGGAGTTCTGCCAGCCCTGGGGCCATGGAGGGGCCATGTCTGACAGCTGAGACCCTGCTCCCACTTCCCTTTGGCTTCCTGGCTGGCAGGTACCACTGCAGCCTCAGGCAGCGCCTCTGAGTTCTGCTGGCAGAAATGCAACATCAGTGCAGCTGGGGCATCTGAATCCGCTCATTCTGGTTTGTTACCTGGGGAGTGGATTTGGGCATGTTTGATGAGGATCTTTGCAGCTGCACACAGAGGGGCTGTGCTGGCAGGCCCAGGTATGTGGCAGCCAAGTCCCCGTTTGTTTTTGTCCCTAAAAACAAGCCTAAAAGCAGCACCAGAGTTGGGAATTAGGGGAACCAACCTCATGGCATCTTGCTCCTCATTTCTGGGTTTGGCTCTTTGTGTTGTAGCCGTGAGGAGCAGCAGGAACTGCAGCCTGTGGTATGTCAGTAAAAGTGATTTCAGGACTCTGTGTGTCTTGGTGTGTATATGCAAAGTAAATAAAATCAGCTTGGAAATGGGCCTCGATTCAGTTGTCTCCAAGCACCTGGAAATTTTGGATCTGGCTTTGAATCTCTGTCCCAAACAAAATTTTTTTCCCTCTTCTAGAAGCAGCATTCTTCCAAAAACAGCCACTAGAATGAAGCCAGCACTCCATGCTTTGATAATAATTGCAACATTATTCTAACTCTGATTCTGTTTCAACAGTTACACATGCCAGCTTTCTTCCTGGATTTAAAAAAGCTCAACAACTTCCTATTTCAAATAGAACAAAGAAGAGAAGGATTGAGGGGAAGTAATGTCTCCCTGTTGGTTTTAGTTTTCCCTGGTTTTAGAAGGGTTAATAGTGGATTTATGTATTTTGATTCTGAAGTGGGCTAATGAAGCAATTGTTCCAAGCAGGGTCTGGCTGAGACAGCCTGGCCTCTCCCTGGGGCACCACTGAGAGCTTAATTGGCTCAATAAATACTTGAAGAAGATGTTATCAAAAGCCAGGATGCTTTGTGAAAAATCAAGGGGGTTTGGGGACGATTATTTTAATCACATACCTTTCCCCCCTTCCCTGAGCCCCAGGGCATCAGAGGAAGATTGAGCTTGGGAAAACCAATGGTTCATTCCCTGCAGGGTGAAGCCACTGCAGCCCTGTGAGTTTCCATGATTTCTTCTTGCACCAGGTGTGTTTTGAGGGAGCAACACATAAAATAGCACAGAAATCCCAGCACCAAGGGGTGCTTTCCTCCCTGCAGGGATGAATGATTGCCTGCAGAAGAGAATTATTTCTTTTTTTTCCTCTCTGCCCCACAGTAAGATGTCCTGCACACTCACATCTCCCAGAGTTTCTGCCTGGGTCCAGCAGGTAGGAAAATAATCCCTCTGCCCAGGATGTCAGCCAGGTCCAGGATAGGTTGTTTGCAACTCTAAACCTTCACATGGCAGCAGGAGAGGAACATTTCAAGGAGAATTTACTTTGTGCAGGAGTTTAAAAGGCCTCGGGATGCTTCTTGTCCTTTAATTTATGGAGGTTATTTTTCCTTTTCTTTCCTCAGCACAGGGTTTACCCATGGCCTGGACAAGTGTGAGGTTGCTTTGAAGGTGCTCAGCTGAGGGTGCTGTACATGTTTCTGCTGTGTGGAGAAGGTGGATTTAGGCTCAGGTAGCAGGTGCTGAAAGCTGAGCCTCAGGGCAAAAATTGTCCATTTGTGATTTACAATTCTTGTTGTGCCCACTGCAGCTGTTGCTTCATTTTTACAAGGTTTCCTCAGAAAGGTTTTGCTGTCGAAGCACTGCAATGTTCCTCCTCTTGAACCCTTGAGTTAAGGATAATCTTGTGCATTATCTGAGGAGGAATTCGGGGAACAAGAGCTGGTAAGGCAGGGATGGTCTGGTGATTCAAACACCAGACTTTCCTAATTTCAGAGTCATGCTTGAATGCCTTGTGTTTTCCAGATGTTGATTTTTTGCTTCAATCCTTTTCACTACGTTGGTCCCAGAGGCCTTTTCTGAGCTTCTGGATCTGCACACTGTATTTCTTAGGGCAGGGGGGCCGTGTTCTGGGGTGGGCAGCAGTCAGGGGTGAGCTGGACATGCTAGTTCATGTATATTTGTAGAGCTGTTTGTATTTATGCAGCTAAAGCGAGAGGCTTTCTCCTCTTTGTCATCTTCTAGGCCTTCAGTTTGTGTTTATCTAAATCACAATTTGAGGAAATCACAATTGCTATTGCTTCAGGTTTCAATTACAATCAGCATATTTCACTTGACTGTTCCTTAGCTGAAGTGATGTCAGTTTTGATCCTCACCTTGATGGACAGAAAGAGCAGAGCTTTACCCATTTCTGGCAGGTGGGTGTAAATCTGCAGAGTATTACATCTCTCTGTTCATTCTTAGCACATTTTTGATATCCAGACTAAGCAAATCCAGCCTGTCCAGGCTTTACTTGCTGGGCTGAGCTCTCTGGCCAGTCCAGTTAAGTGAGATGCTCCAGCCAGGTAAAACCAAGCCCATTTACCTGTTCCTGACTCTCAGCCTGCCTTTCCTCCCTCCTAGGAGCCCAAGGAATGCCAAGGTTTGCAGCCCCAGCCCTTGTTTTTCATTCTTAGGGCCTTCTTGTCATAATGGACCCCTTCAGCTGACCTTGCAGTCCCAGCTTAAACTGTGGCATTAATTTGGCTCTTTTTTAGCAGCCATTTCATTCCTCCTCCAGCAGCTATTTCAAACAGAGGTGCCTTACAGCATGGGCAAGTTATGCCCCTGCAGATTATCTTCCAGGCCTCAGTAGCCTTTGCAGTCTGGCTCTTTGCATTGGGCACTATCGAAGCATTCTGAGCCCAGGAGGTCACTTTATCTATTTCTGAAGTGTAAGGAGATGGTTCTGTGATGGGTTTATTTTTTTCTTTCTTATTAAGGCTATTTCTTCATGAAATAGCAAAATGAAAATAGTAACTCATCAGCCATCCAAAAATAAAAAAATAAGAGAAGTCTATTTATGTTTCTTGGTGGATTTATTTCTACCTGAGAGCAGTGTGTATGTGCTTTCAATGTGGCAGATGAATCTTAAAATCTTAGGCCTTTAATAGCACAAAAAAAATCATCTGTGACCTGCTGGTGAAGGTCAGCTTTGAACCAGCAGATATTTGAAGTTCCTGAGGGGTTAATCCCAATCCTGGTGCAACAAGTCTGCCTGATGGAAAGGTCAGTTTGCCATTTTCTGGGGTTTACTCGGGTAGGAATTTTCAATAAAGTTGGTGTGACTCTCTCTGAGTTGCAAATACAGGTGTGGGAGTTGAGGGGCATTCTTGGGATGTCCTGTGCAGGGCCAGCAGTTGCACTTGACTTTCCTTGTGGGTCCCTTCCAGTTCAGGGTATTCTGTGAATTACTTTGCTCCTCACAGTTTAATGCTGCTGGTGCAGCTCTGTGTGTGTTGGAATGGGATGTGATTCCCCAAAATGGGGATGGCTGCCTGTGGTTGAGGGAGGGAAGAAAACTCTTCATGACAGGTCACTGTGTGCTGAGATTTTCTTTTCAGCTGTTCTCCCAGAGTGGATTTAGAGCCACATGGACCAGTCTTGACAGTTCTCCTCTGTTAGAATCTGAAATGTAAAGAACTCTCAGAACTTTGGGCCTCTAAGCCAAAGCTTAGAATTAAACACAAGATTTGACTTGAGACCTTGGAAAAGGTTTCCAAACTTAAGTGATGTGAATTTATAGTTTAAAACAAAGACACATTAAATTAAGAAGAAGAAAGTTTAGAGTTTTAGAGTTTAAGATATAAAAATAAAAGGGTAAACAAGGAGTTCAGAATGCAGTACTTTAGGTTTGTGTGCCATAACATGATTAGCTAAGAAAGCTTGCACTGTAGCATGAGTCCATGAGATGGAATATTTAAAGATTGAGTCAAAAACATAAATATCCTTGTTAGCAGTGTTTTATTAGTCAATAAATCCTTAAAAGGTCTTGTAACTAAAGGTCTTGTGACCTTTTGAACCATACAGTAAAGATGTGAGCCAAACTCACCCTTCCTGCTATGTAGAAGATAAGAAACCACATCATCAATAACAATTCAGAAATCCCATCTCTAACTCATTCAAAACTCCTTCCAAATCCCCATTCTCTTCCCAGTGCCTTTGGAATGGCTCCACTGGCAGAAGGGAGCCCAGAGCAGAGGTGCTTTAGTCTGTGTTCCATCTGCACCTGCCTTTGGTTTCTCTTTCTTTCTCATCCCATCTCCTGTTTAGTTCCTTGACTTTTCCTTGTAAACTTTGTGGGTTTGGGTGCTCCTTCCCCAGCTCTCTGACCACCATGGGGCAAGTTGGCCTCTGATAGGAGCCTGTGTGGAGCTGTGCAGGACCCATGGAGCCATTCCCAGATGCTGCCCTCTGCTTCCAGCCAGCCTAAGGAGGAAAATCCATCCCTGGTGTTTCACAGCTGTGGGAATCCAGACCTGCAAGCACTCACCTGCTCCCAGTGTGTGCAGATCACATTTAAATTGTGAGATCACATTTAGAGATGTTACTGGGGGGCCTTGTTGGCTAATTCTGGTGTCTTTGGGACATACAGGAGGTTGGTTGCATTTGTCAGTTCTCAGCTTGCTCTTGACCTGTCTGGAAACATGTGCTGTCCTCTATAGGTTCAACTTTCTCTCTGTTCACTATTTGCCTGATTATTTTAGGAACTCTAAGAAAAAAAAAAGCTTTTCTTTGCTTTCTGCAACCTTTTAAAGGCTGGAAAGTGGCTGTTGCTTAATGAGTTTGGAGTCCATGTTCAGTCTGATCCCCCTTGGTGCAGGGTTGACTCTGCAGCTCTGTCCCCAAGTCTCTGAACTTCTGTTGCTTGTCAGATGTTTTCTCAGCTAGGAGAGCGGGCTGTGTAAGAAACCATGTTAATGAAAAACCCTGTTAATGAAAATCTGTGTTAATGAAAACTCTTGCCCCTAGAGAAGTCACAGTTTAATTTGCTTGGGAACAGCCGGAGGGTTTACCATGATCCAGAGTGTTAAACTCTGCTGATGGCTGGAGATTAAACCCCTTTAATTGTATTTCCAACATTGGCTTTTCCCAGGCAGGACCAGGATGTGACATTTTGTCCTCTAAGCCAGGTGGGAGGTTGGTACCTCTGGCCTTACCTGGCAGCAACGTCCATACTCTGTGTCCATGGCAATGCTGAGCATGAAGGATGTGCTTCCCATTTCCAGTGCCAGTCCTGGGAGCACTGGGAACATCACCCATGTCCCTTGCTCTGAGACATTCCAGGCCTTACCACTGCACTGAGATCCTTTTCAGGTTTTTTAATGTCCTTTGCTTTCCAGCTGGCATTTCCTAGGTGTGCATCTGTCCTAGGCTGAAATTACGATGCTTGTATCCCCAGTCCTTGTTCTGTTTGTGCTGGATTTTATTCTGTGCCTTCAAGACTGGCTCTGAAGAGTGAAAGTTTTGTTTTGTTTTGTTATCAGCCTGCTCACTCCCTCAGTGGTCAGCAGGACACGGAGATGGGGCAGTACATAGTGCAGCTTTTGCTCTTTGCACTTGCTCCTGCTTTGCTCTTGCTTTTGCTCCTGCTCATTAGTTAGTTTAGCTAAGCAGTCTGAATTTTCCCTGGACTGTTTTTCTTTCCCTTTCTTGGAACTATTTTAACCTGTTTCAGACTGGGACCTGGGAAACACCGAGAGTTTGCACCTTGTGCTTGCAGTAGCCATTCCCAGTGCTGGAGGGATTGATAACAGAGCAAACACTCCCAGGAGAGACTTTCTGAATTTGTCATCTTTTTCAGAGCGGTGACAGAGTGGTGTCACCTGGTAATGTTCATTTGGTGTGCTGGGGGTGCTGTGCCTGTTAAATAAACAGGTTCTTTCCACTTCTCTCTGAGGAATCCTTCCCAAACCAGTTGTGGGCAGGGGCCATGTAGGTTTACTTTCTGGTAAACCCCCTTTGGAGGTTTTCTCTCAGATTTGCCCTGAACCAGGACAGCACCCCTCAAGAATCACTGTTTACGCCTCATTCCCTGCTCACTCCTCAGCCCTGTCCCACATGATGCCAACCTGCTTCCTTTGCCCTGCTTCCTTTGGGTGTTGCTGTTCCCCAGTGCCCAGCTGTGTGGGGCAGGACACCCTTGGCCTGAGTGCCTCTCCCAGGAAGAATGCAGACAGTCTGGCAGAGTGCAGGTTAAATAAAGTTTGCCTTGGCAGGGCTCTTGGCTGTGCTGGGAGCTGCCGGGGCGTAGTGGTGACGGAATTGCAAGCACGAACAGCAGCTGCCAAGAGGAACGGCTCTCCTGGCCCTGCTGGCTGCCTCCTGTCCTCTGGGAATCTTGAAGAACTGGCAGAATCACAAGCCTCTTCCCTACCCCAGTGCTGTGCTGACACTCCCAGCTTTGCTCCAGAGCCTCCTGCCAGTGAGGCCAACAGCACCAGCAGTGCAGCACCCTGAGCCCAGCTAAACCTTCCTGTGGGATTCATCCACGGCCTCTCTGTCGCAGACATCTTTTATGAAAAATCCTTTCCTTAGGATTTTTCCTCCTGAGAAGCTGAGAGGCCTCAGGAACAAAATGCAAACAATGGTTATCTGCTGCTGTGGGATGCAACAGGTGCATCTGGGATTGGTCTCATGAGGTTGTTTCTAATTAATGGCCAATCACAGCCCAGCTGACTAGGACAGAGAGTCCGAGCCACAAACCTTTGTTATCATTCTTTCCCTTTCTATTCTTAGCTAGCCTTGTGATGAAACCTTTTCTTCTATTCTTTTAGTATAGTTTTAATGTAACATATATCATAATATAATAAATCAAGCCCTCTGAAACATGGAGTCAGATCCTCGTCTCTTCCCTCATCCTCAGACCCCTGTGAGCACCACCACACCTCTTCTCATCCTGAGGGCAAAGATTTTAGGCAGTGCAAGTTCTGACTGATGGCTGTGGCTTCTGCTGTGACTAGGGAGTGATTTCACATCTGGGCAGGAGGGTCCATCCATATGGTTGATTTAGAAACTGTGCCTGGCCAGCCCTTGGGTGGTGGGGACACATCATCCAGTGCAGCTGCAGACCCCTCCAAGCCCTTCTGGGGAGCAGGGATTTGGGGATTTGCAGGTGGTTACAGAGAAAGGGTGCAGTCCTGCCCCAGCAGGAGGGACCATCAGCAGTTCTGTTGGATTTTGGATGGGAACAAAAAAATTCTTGGCTGTGAGAGTAGGGAGACCCTCCCTGGCACCAGGTGTCTGGAGAAGCTGGGGCTGCCCCATACTTGGAACTGTCCAAGGCCAGGTTGGATGGGGCTTGGAGCAACTTGCTCTAGTAGAAGGTGTCCCTGCCCAGGATGGAATAAGATGAGCTTTAAGGTCCCAAAATCAAACAGTTTGGGGATTCTGCTATTTCATTGCTTGTCATCAGTGGGTGGAGCAGGACTGGACAGCAGGGCAGCATGGATAGCAGGATGAGAGGGGAGTGAAGCATCAGGATATTCATGGCTTGTCATCCTTGGAGTGTGTTTTGGTCTCCAGGAAAGACATCCTTGGCTGTTTTGGTAGCAAAGGGAGTGATGAGAGGAGCAGAGGCTGCCAGAACAGGGCTCATGTCCGTCCAGTCCTTCCTGGGGGTTGTTTGGAGTTCAACACCAGTTCCTCCAGCTCTGTCTGAGATTGTGCTTGGAGATAACTTAGGAGCTTCAGACCAGTCATATCCCTGAGCTGGGCTTCCTTTAGTGACCAGTGATCCACTTGGGTTCCTGTGATTAGCAGGGCGATGGTGCTTTTTATGGCCTTTGCTTGTCAGAAACACAGGGAACATATCCCATTCTTGGTGCATGGAAAACTCAGCTAAGTAAGACTTGTGAAAATCTGAGGTGTACAGACATAAAAACTGCACGTTAACAAACCCAAAGAGGCTGATTTAACCCTCTTGATGGGTGGAAATATCCCAACTGGGTCCCAAGCTGGACTTTTCCTGACCTTTGTCCCTCTCCCTGTTGCTGCAGGTGGCTGGAGGTGCAGATGGTTACCCTGACCTGCACCCAGCGCTGGGTCCAGTACCTCCAGTTGCTGCAGGAATCCATCTGGCCTGGAGGAGTTCTACCAGCAGTGCCTAAACCCCCCAGGACAGAGGAGCAGAAGAAGGCAACAGCAGAGCAGGCCCTGCAGAGCCTGATGGGGATCTTGCCCAGTAAGTGTGTCCCAGAGACTTGTCAGCTGCCCTGGGACAGGAAAGCAGCTGGGGAACACTCCAGTGCACTGGAATCTCTGGAAATGTGGTTAAATACAGAGATGGAGGCTGCTCGTGCCAAGGCACTGGGAAACCTTCATGACCCTTGAGGTTTGATGGTTTCCTGCAAGCAAAACCCAGAGTTTTCCAGTTCTGGATAGTTTGTGTAAGGGTTTGGGAAGCAGCCCAGCTCGGAGGGAAGGGATGTGAGTCCAGGCCATGATTCAGTGCTCACAGTTCTGAGCCACCTCACTGAGGCAGGGCTCAGGACAGCTCTGCTCCCCCCTGCTGCCAGAGGGTCCCATGGTGAGCAAAGTCACCATGCAAAGCCTGTGGCTTTTCCACTGCCTGAAATCCCAAGCCCAGCTGCACTGGATTTCCCTCTCTTGAAGTTTGACACGGGGACCTTTGGCATTAAAGCAGCTGCTGCCTAATCCCTGTGAGTGCAGTCTGAACTTTTAACTCCTTCATTAGTGTAAAGGGCCCTCACTGTCCTTTGGGAATGAAAAAGCACTGCTGGTACGTGCCCTTCCAGCCAGGAATGCTTTCCTGGCACTCCCTGCTCTCCCAGCATGAGCTTTGATTCAGCACCCACCAGCAGAAGGCTGACCTGTGGAAATATTCACTGCCCAAAGCTTTGTCTCCAACACTTCCAGATGTGATCCAGGAAATCCTTGGGACCAGAAAGTGTCAGATGAGCTGGAACCTGGTGCTGGAGTCACTCAGCCAGCCTGTGATAAACAGGTATGTCATTGTGGTCTTCAACCTGGTAAGCTCTGAGAGCTGTGATAAACAGGTTTGTGATTGTGGTCTTCACCCTGATGAGCTCTGAGCCCGTGATAAACAGGTTTGTGATTGTGTTCTTTACCTGGTAAGCTCTGATCCTGTGATAAACAGGTTTGTGATTGTGGTCTTCAACCTGGTGGGCTCTGAGAGCTGTGCCCAGGGTTTTGCCAGCACTGCTTGGCACCAAACACCCCAGTTTATTATTCCAGACGTGCAATATCAAGGGGCATCTGCATGTCTGGCTGCAGATTATTAAGCCAGTCATGTTAATTATGTTGTTTGACCTGCTTAGTTCGTGGGTGTCAGGGAAGTAAGACAAATCCTGGTTTAGTTTGGTTGTGGAGGAGCTGCAGGTGTGTGTAGGGGGTGTTTCTGTCCATTCCCAGTGCTGTGAGTCTGGAAGGCAAGGGTTTGGTGATGGACAGCAGAGAAATGAGGGTCAGACTGGGCATCAGGATATATTTCTTCATTGAAGGGGGTGTTAAATATTGAAAAGGGCTGCCCAGGGTGGTGTTGGAGTCCCCATCTTCTGAGGTGTCCAGGGAACAACAGGAAGTGGCACTCAGTGCTATGGGCTGGCTTGACAAGGTGGGGATTGATGATCTCAGGGGTCTTTTCTGTCTTCAGGGGTCCTGTGATCCTGTTAAACACATGTTTTGCTCCAGAAGATGCAATTGTGTTTTCTGTGCTGCTCAGCAACTTCAACACCCACTGGTTTGGGGGAGGTGGAAAAAAGCTGAGCCACCTCTGGAAACATTTCTCTGGGGACCTGATGCTGTTCCTCTCTCCCCTGGAGCATTGGAACACTCTTTCCTTGTGCTGAGCTTTGCCTCCCACGCCCTGACCAGCCTAAGCTTTGTCTTTTTTCCATTCCAGGCACCTGGTGTTCTGCCTCCTGGACATTCTGCTGGAGTTCTTGGTTCTGAAGGGCTCCAGCAAGGAGCCTGAGGCTGCACCTGCCACACCATGTGCCTGCAGTGGCACGGACAAAGGTGTCCCAGCACTTTAACCAGGCCTGGTGCCCCAGCAGTGGATGAGAGAAGCAGCCACAGGCATGGAGTGATTGGATTTTCATCCTTTGCTGAACGTGCCTGGGAGCTTCCTGTAAGGAATTTCTCCAGCCAGTGCTAAGTGAAGCTGCTTCCAGGCTTCTCTGTGTCAGCTGGGTGATGGATCAAGCCCAGTGTGAGGGGCCAGAGGTGCTGTGCAGCATCTGTTCCATTGCTGACCTGATGGGGAGCCTGGAATGAACCAGCCTGACCAGCTGGAGAAGGAACCACAAACCCTTCAGAACATCTCTAACATCTACAGAGAGCACAGGAGATCTGCTTCTGTGGCTTCAGCGTCCACCTGGCACTGAGAGTTGGTGTGCTGGATCTGCTGATGAATGTTTCTGCAGGACAGGGAAGGGTGCAGGGCTGTCCCTGCTCTCTGAGCAGCCTGCCCTGTGCCTGCTCTGCACCAGCTGTGTCCCCAGAAGGAGGAGAGGGAAACGATGGAGTGTGGAGAAGTCCTGGAGTGTGGAGATGTCCTGAAGCTCAGCATCCGACTGCCCAAATACCTGGGAGGTGAGAGCAGGGGCCAAAGGTGCTGCCCTGCCTCAGGGACAGAGATCAGCTGCTTCTCCCTGCCCCTGCTCTAGTTCTCAGTAGGTGCAGGCAGGCTGGGGTCCTGGCAGAGAGACTCTCCTCAGGCTAGGGAGGAGTGGTGGCTTGGCTGGAATTCAGGACTCGTTTCTGTTGTGCTTTCTGAGTCACCTTTTAGTCCCTGGGACAGTCACCTGGAAGGCACAGGCCAAAGGAGCTGAGCCATGTGGGACACAGCAGCAAATCAGCTCCCACACAAACCTGGCTGTCACAGGAGGCTCTGGGAGAGGAATGAGGACCTTGAGCCCAGGGGAATCCTGGATGTGTGTCATGGACAGGCAGTGGGTTGGACCTGGGAGCACTGCCTGAGCTCTGCTGTTCATGGCTGTGTCACTGGGCTCTGCTTTGCTGGGCCTGCTGCTGCCACAGCTCCGTGCAGGGCTCTGGAAAACTGCTCAGGAATGTGGATTTGGAGCTGCTTCTCCAGCTTGTCCAAGACTTGAGTGGCTTTGTGAGCACTTAATGTGCTCAGCAGTCAGGTTCCTGGGAGTCCTGAAGGACTCAGAACATGCAGCCACAGCCCAGTCTGGTGACCAGTCTGGTGACTAGCTTGGTTACCCAGTTTGGTTACCCAATTTGGTGACCCAGTTTGGTGACCAGTTTGGTGACCCAATTTGGTGACCCAGTTTGGTGACCAGTTTGGTGACCCAGTTTGGTGACCCATTTTGGTGACCAGTTTGGTGACCAGTTTGGTGACCTGCTGTGCTGTATTTTCTGGGAGAAGCACAGACTGAGCAGTGCTGCCCTGAGCTGCACAGGTGAGGGTTCTCTGCAGATCTAAGGAGGCTCCACACAGGAGCCATGCAGGATCACAGGTGGTGTTTGTGCTGCAGGACCAGGTGGTTTCATCCCACAGAACCATGGAATTCCAGGCTGGAACAGACTGCTGCAGTTTCTTGGAGCTGGATGCTCCATGGCATGTGTGGAGAGAAGGCAGTGTAACTCCAACATGCCTGTCCTGCTCTTCTAAAGGAGCTGCTAAATTATGGATACACAACAGTGTGAGCTGCTCTGTGCTTCTGTTGTGTGAAAATACAGAGAGGGATCATTTACTGCAAGCAAATAGATTTTTAGGGAGCTCTGAGGACATCCCAAGACCAGGCAGAATCCAGTGTCATGAAGCAAATGAATTCTGCATCACCATTGGAGCCATTTCTTAGCAGGGAGGCTTCAGAGATGGTAGCTTGGAGAAGAAGGGAGGTGTGAGTTAAGTGGTTTAAGAGTAGATGAGGTGGAGAATGCTTTGGGATAATCCCAAATGGCCAAGCAGCAGTTAGGGAAGCAGAACTCAGATAAATCCTTAAATACCTGCTTGGAGCAGCTGCTCCACGTTGTCTTTCACTGCCAGGCTCTGTTTCCCTCCTTTTCCTCCTGCTTCCATTGGCTGCCCCAGCTGTCAGGAGGGGGACAGGGCACCCTGAGCCAGGGGTGATGCAGCAGAGCCCTGCTGGCTTCCCAGATGTTCCCGCTGTTCTTGTTTGCTCTTTGTTCCCAGTGAATTTTGTGGCTTTGGAGCTCCAGGACTGTGCTCTGTCATTGATTAGGGAGAATATTAAGAGGCTTTGCTGAAGAGGATCATGGAGTACAAATTATCCACTGCCAGTTCCAGGTTAGGGCAAAAGTCTGAAACAGTCCCTACACACACTGGATGTGGCACTGGGAGGATGAGCTGACACTTCTCCTTTGCCAGGAGGCCCAAATTCTCCCAGCTTTTAACCCCATCCCTGAAATGATGCAAATGACTGAATATTCAGTCCTCCAGATGGAAATAATCTGTGATTTCTACCACTTTGGGAGCTTTGGGTGCTTTGCTGGGCTGCTGCAGCAATGATTTGGGGTTCTCCCAGCAGCAACATCCCCCTCTGTGTTAAGATACAAAGAGCTGGGACAGAGAGACAGAAAGGAGATTTATTTATGTGCACTCTCAAGGCAGAGTGGGAGTGGGGAACAGACCTAAGGAGTTGGAACTGCAAAATGGTTGTTTTACCCTGCAGAACCCCTTTTCTTGTCTCAGATATGAGGGCTTGGATCCCTTCCTCATGCTCTCACTGGCTGGGCTTCACATTCCCATTTGTGCAACCTTGCAGCTGAGGTGAAGTGCCCAGGAGCAAAGAGCCCCTCTCTGCATCATGTTGTTAAGGACTAAAACCAATCCAATAAAAAGCTCAGCCTTTTTTTTCTACTGTGAGTTCTTTGCCTCACTGTGATTTTGAGATTAATTTGAGCACAATGGTGGCAGAAACAAACTTCTGCATTCAGGTGGGCTGAAAGTTTATTTCCATTGGACTAAGACTAGAAAAACTGCTCTGGTAAAACAAATAAAGTTGACAAAAAAGCTTTAGATCACTCAGTGTGTCATATTGCCAGCAAGCTCCTTTTTTTTCTGCAGGAATTTGTAGAAGGAATTTGTAGAAGGGATTTGTAGAAGGAGTTTGCAGAAGGCTCCAGCCACCTCTCTAAAGGGTGGGTGGTGAGAGCAGCCAGATTTGACCTCAAGAAGGAATTGCAGCTTTGTGTCACGGTAGGTCAAGAGCAGTACCTGCCTCAGGTGGGTGCTCAGCTCTCCCTCTCCAGGTCCTTCAGCCCTGTGTGATCTGCCTCCAGCCCAACACTTGCTGATTTTGTGAAGTGTTCCCCTTCCCACTGCCTTAGTTTCCCACAGCTGACTGGAGGCTTCCTGGAAGCAGGGATTGCTCCTGTGTGTGGCTGTGCAGTGGTGTAGAGCTCCAAGGCATCACTTTAAGCTAAATAACCATTAAATTGTGTTTTTAGGGGAAAAAAGTCCCACCATGCACGGACTCCCTGTCCCATTTCCTGTACTCAATTATTTGTATCAGCTGCTTGTGGTGCTGTTGGAGTCTGTGGAATTCTGCTGTCTGGAAAACCATTTAATTATTAAATGGGGAGCAAGCCTTCACTCCCATGTACGTGTGTGCAATAAGAATTTATTTCAAACTTACCTCTCTGTCAGAGTTTAAAATTTGCCTTTGGTTGTGACGGCATTCACAGGGGTCTGAGGATGAGGGAAGAGACGAAGATCTGACTCCATGTTTCAGAAGGCTGATTTATTATTTTATGATATATATTACATTAAAACTATACTAAAAGAATAGAAGAAAGGATTTCATCAGAAGGCTGGCTAAGAATAGAAGAAGAAGGAATGATAAAAGCTTGTGGCTCAGACTCTCTGTCCAAGCCAGCTGACTGTGATTTGCCATTAATTAGAAACAACCACATGAGCCCAATCCCAGATGCACCTGTTGCGTTCCACAGCAGCAGATAACCATTGTTTGCATTTTGTTCCTGAGGCCTCCCAGCTTCTCAGGAGGAAAAATCCTAAGGAAAGGATTTTTCAGAAAACGTGTCTGTGACATTTGGTAGAGAAGAACAAGGGGGGAGGAGGCTGGGGGTGAGTGGGAAGGGGGGAGGTGACTCCCAGGGGTCACAAAATGCATGGCCAGGGCAGGGGACAATGGTTTGGGACAGGTTTTCCCTCTTGGCACACAGGGGGGACTGCTCAGACATGGGAGAGACCAAAGTCCTTAAAGCTTGGCCAGGAATCAGAACAATTTCCCACCCCATCAGCATTGCTGCTTTCTCCCTGACACAAACTCCTCGATTTGGGGTCTCCAGGGAGTCTTAAAACCAGAGAAGCAATGTGGATCCTTTGCTTTGTTCTGGCAATCGGGAAAGACTCCCTAGGAGCAGGGATCTCAGGCCCATCCCCACATCCCTTGGGCAGCTCTGCTTAGGAAGCTTTCCTTGCTGTCAGTGCTGGAGCAGGAAAGCTGCTAAGCTGTAAGGAAATAGGGAATGTCTGAAAACAAGGAATTCCACATGAAATTTGTAATATTATGGCAAAGGAAAAAAAAAAAAAGAGGAAATAAGAAAAACCTGATACAGCGAATGCTTGGGTCATGTATTTTTGTGGATTAGCTGTGCCACAGAGGAGCCCATGCACCCTAAGAACTCCATTCCCTGCAAGGCAGCGAACATTTGCACAGCACATGATGTGGGACCATGGCTGAAGCCAAGTTCCCTGGGATAATATCCACCCTGGGGGAGATTGGGCCATTTCCAATGTCAACAACCAGAGGACTAAGCATTTATCTCTGCAGAACAGGATAATTAATACCAGATCACACTCGGGGCTGTGCTGGAGCGAGGTTTGTGCCCAAGCGAGGTTTCACTGCCCACTGTGGGCAGTGGGAGGATGTTCTGGGGACTGCCACATGCAGGCATTGCCTTGGGCTCCTGCAATGGCACAGAGATGCCACCAGAATGGCACTGGGGTGCCACCAGAATGGCACTGGGATGGCACCAGGAAGAGCACTGGGATCCCAGAAGGAATGGCACTGGGGTGCCACCAGGAATGGCACTGGGATCCCACCAGAATGGCACTGAGGTGCCACCAGGAATGGCACTGGGATCCCACCAGGAGTGGCACTGGGATCCCACCAGAATGGCACTGAGGTGCCACCAGGAATGGCACTGAGATGCCACCAGAATGGCACTGGGATTCCACCAGGAATAGCACAGAGGTGCCACCAGGAATGGCACTGGGATCCCACCAGAATGGCACTGGGATCCCACCAGGAATGGCACTGGGATCCCACCAGAATGGCACTGAGGTGCCAGCAGGAATGGCACTGAGATGCCACCAGAATGGCACTGGGATGGCACCAGGAATGGCACTGGGATGCCACCAGGAGTGGCACTGAGATGCCACCAGGAATGGCACTGGGGATGCCACCAGAATGGCACTGGGATGGCACCAGGAATGGCACTGGGATCCCACCAGGAATGCCACTCAGGTGCCACCAGAAATGGCACTGGGATGGCACCAGGAATGGCACTGGGATGGCACCAGGAGTGGCACTGGGATGCCACCAGGAATGGCACTGAGGTGCCACCAGGAATGGCACTGGGATCCCACCAGAAATGGCACTGAAGTGCCACCAGGAATGCCACTCAGGTGCCACCAGGAGTGGCACTGGGGTGCCACCAGGCTTCCCGGATGAAGCTGAGGGTGAGCTCTCCCATCGTGGCCATGTGAGGTCAGTGTTAATTGTTCACCCTTATCAGGAGCACTGTTCTGTCCAGCCAAGAGTTGGAGGAATGCACTCAGGGTGCTGTGATTTGCCATCTGCTGGGTTTCAATGGAAAATCCAGGTTTTGGCACTTCTGGCTTTGTTGAAATAAATGAATACCATTATCCTGGCCACAGTCCAGGTCAGGTAATTATATTCTTCCTACCTTAATGCCACTGCAGCCCCTGTCTCTGCTGGATATGCTATACTCTTTAATTCCTGTCTGGAACTTGCTTATTACGTTACAGAGTTGGTTTTTTTCCCTCTCAGTAGAATTTGTGCACCAGCCAGGCCCCAGCATTGTGCTGAGCTGCTAAAACAGGGAAAAGCTGCTTTAGACATTTCTTTGACTGTGCCTGGTGTTCTCCTGGAGCATCTCTCCTGTTGTAAGGCTGTGGAGCCGGGAAGGTGGGTAATGTGGAAGGTGAGAGAACTTGGTACAGCCCTGGTTAATTCAGTGCCCCTGCTGGAAGCCTGCTTTTCTCCTCTGCCAGTTCCTGAGGCTGGGGAGTGTTCATGGGAGAAACTCAGAACTCCTGGGTGTCTTCCCTTCCTCTCCTGCCATTTCTTCAAAGATTTTGGGAGACTAAAATATGTCCTTGATGGGGGAAAGTCCTGCCTTCAAGAACATTTGCCATGTCCAAACCTTGCTGATCAGGCAGAGCAGTGCTGTGTTTTTGAGATCCAGCCCTGAGCCCCCATTTGCTGCAATGCCTGAGCTGGTTTGGAGTGCCTGCTTTCCCTGCTGGAGCACAGCTCCCTGTCTGTGTTGGTGGCTCCTTGGCCTTTACATCTCCTGCAACTAATGCATTGGTTTGTTTTTTGGAGATTATTTAAAGTCCCTTCTTCCCTTCCCTTTCAAGGCCACTCTCCCTCTCCCAGCCTTGCTGAAGGGTGAAAGGGTTGCTCAAGCAGTACTTGAGGACAGCATCCCGTAATTCCACGTACTTCCTTCCTGTTCCCAGGCCCCTGCACTCCAGGCCGGCCCTCGAGGACAAGGAGGGTTGGAGGGACAGCAGGGGTGAGGATCAAAGCCCCTGAAGCACTGTTTAAAGCACAGAGTGCCCACTGCTCCTCTGGAGTGTCCCATCTGGCAGAGCCTCATTAACCTCCTGCTTCCCCCTCCTACTCCTTTGCCCCTGAAAATCAACAAAGCCAAACATAACAACTTGCCTGGCCTGGAGCAGCCTGAAGTGTGTGTGCTTAGTGTGAAAAAGCAAAGCCAAGCCATTGCCCAGAGCCCCTTTTCTGTGCAGGCCACTTCACATTTCTTACCCTCTTTAAGCCCCGATGCTCTTTAGAGTTGAGCTCTTTAACTTCTCCCTTCCTCCCTTGCAGGCTTCATTCTCCCCTTGTCCTGCTCCTTCCGCTCCCTCCCTTCCCTTTTGTCCTGTGAGAAGGAGTCTCTTAATCCCCTTGTACTGCAGATTAAAGCTGCTCCAGCCTCCCCAAGCTGACATTTTCTCAGAGAGCTCACAGCCAGACCCTGATGAGAGCTCTGTGTCCGTCTGTCTGTCTGTCTGTCTGTCTCACACCAACTCCCTCCCTGACCTTTCCCTGAGCAGGGAAAGGCTGTGCAGGGCAACCCCATGTGGGCACTGCCTGGGCTCAGCAGGGCTCGGGGTGCAGGAAATTAAGAGCCATGGAAATTAAGAAGTAAATAAAGAGAGAAAGAAAAGATGATGGGAATTAAGAGAGAGAAGCAAAGCAACATTCAGTGTGGTTGGAAAGCAAAGGCTGGGCTGGGGGCTGAGTTTGGGAGTCAGTCTGGCTTTGTGAGGAGCCAGAGCATTATCCAACCTGGGACTCATTTCCAGGGCTCACCCTCCAGCACCTAAGGGACCTTCTAAGAATGCTGAAGGATGTGCACATCCACAAAGACATGCAGGGGCAGGATAAGGGGAATGATTATCCTTCCTTAAGCTGAAGGATAGAACTAGATTAAATATTGGGAAGAAATTCCTCCGTGTGAGGGTGGGCAGGCCCTGGCACAGGGTGCCCAGAGCAGCTGGGGCTGCCCCTGGATCCCTGGCAGTGCCCAAGGCCAGGCTGGAGCAGCCTGGGACAGTGGAAGGTGTCCCTGCCCATGGTAGGGACAAGCTGAGCTTTAACGTCCCTTCCAATCCAAACCAGTCTGGGATTTTTTTTTTTTTTTAGTAGGAGATTGGGGTTACCCAAAGCCCAGAGTTCAGTTTGCATTTGTTCCAAGAGTAATGGACTCAGACAGCCACAGGTACAGAGGCAGATGCTGTTTGTGAGCTTACAGAGAATGAAGCGACTTCTGCTCCTGGGGCTCTGTCCATGACAGCAGCTCTCTTACTGTTTGTCACCAAGTAAATACCTCTGCTCACCTCTGGGGCTGCAGAGTGGATTGGTGTGCTGGTCCTTGACCTGTGCACATCATAAAACCACAAAGGATCGAGGTAACTTGCCTAAAACTGTGTGTTCTAATGGCAGAAACCTCTTCCCTTGAGGTTTCTGTCTCATCATCAGCCCTGCCCTGCTAAGTGTCCTACAGGTGTCCCAGAGCTGTTGGCAAAGCCCCAAGCAAGGTGAAAATCTGCTCCTGAGCTGCATTTCCCAGAGAAATGGTGCAGAGTGGCCCCAGGCAGGTCCCCTTTCAGGTTTGTGTCCAGTACATGAGGAGGCACTGGGGAAGGGGAGAGGTATCTAAGATGCTTTTGAGCAGGGAGAGGACAGCTTGGGTTGTCTCAGAGCCCCTGCATGGACTTGCCATGGTTAATCTGAGCCAGTGTTTCACCCAGGTGTAAAATGGGGTTTTTACCTGGCCCAGAGCTGTGCAAACACCCCGACACTGCCGTGCTCTGGGTGCTGAGCTGCCCCACCTGGCCTGAACTGGGGAAAATCACACTAAACCTGTGACAGGTGAGTACAGAAAGGCCAAGTTTGCTTCTGGGAGACTTCACCTGCATCCATTTACACCTGGATGCTGTTTTACCTCCCTTGTAAAAGCCTGAAAGAGATTTTACAGCGACTTCCGTGAGCCAGAGAGAAGTTTGATAAGAGGATCCATGTTTACCCCTGAAACAGTTTTCTATGATGGTCATTGACATAGAAACCAAGAAAGAAAGAAGGATAAATAAGAGAAACATCCAGTTGTCTATTCCGTAAGCACTTTGTTTGTCTTTCCTGACCAATAAGTAAAGTGTAAACTGAAGAGTTTTGTAAGAACGTAGAAATGCATGCTGTAATAAAAACAGGTTTGAAGCCTTCTGAAAATGGAGTGTGTTGCTTTGTGTTGTGACCCTCTCAACTACAACATAAAAGGACAGAGATTTGATTTATCTGAGAGAGCAGAGTGTCCCCGTGCCTGGGGTTAGGAGATGTTTAAAGGGTTGAGTCCACCAGCTTTTGTTAAAATAGATGGTGACCACATATAAATAACAGGCCAGAGGGATGTGGATTCCCATCCCTGGAAGGTCAAGGCCAGGCTGGACAGAGCTTGGAGCAAGCTGGGATAGTGGGAGGTGTCCCTGCCCATCCTGCCCATGGCAGGGGCTGGCACTGGGGCCTTTGGGGGCCTTCCAGCCATTCTGGGATCCTGTCAGAAGCTTTGCTGTGAGTGAGGGTCTGTGGTGACACAGAGTCCCCAGGCAGGTGCAAAGGAGAGATGCTGTATTGCAAAAACCAGTCCTTTTTACACAGTGAGCCCATGATCAGGTGCAAAGTTTTAAATCATAACAAACATAATTCAACCACCACCATACACCACAATGTGTGTATAACTTGTTTTTCTACCTAATGCAGCTGAGTCACTTTCCCATAGTCCTCTTCTACTTAGCTGTAGTAGCAGGCCTGAGCCATGATTTTACAAGGGTAACAAAGCCCTTAATTTATAAGACTTTACCAAGAAGTGTTTTCCAAATATGTATGTATTTGGCTTTACCAAATACGTATTTTCCAAATATGTATGTATTTGGCTTTACCAAATATGTATTTTCCAAATATGTATGTATTTGGCTTTACCAAATATGTATTTTCCCATCCTGGCTGGTGCTGTCAGGCCAACTCGTGGCACTTGTGCTCTCCCATCTCATGCAGAGGGACGCAGAGGCTTCCAGGGGCAGCAGCAAAACTGCTTTCAAAGGCACTAATGAAAGAAATGCAACTTTCCCTTTCTGGGGACTCATTTCAGGGCAGAAGCCTCCCTGCAGCCCAGCCTGCTGATAATGAAATCAAACCAGGAGCTTGCCCCTGGAGGCCCCGGACGTGTGAACCTCTGCCATGTCGAATCCGTCTGAATCCTCCTCCAGGAGCCCCCAGCCCTGTAATTACTGCTTTTCCAGCAAGCAGCCTTTTCTTTCTCTTTGTGTGGGCCCTCTCCCGCCTCCCTGTCCCTCGGTGAGCACATAATAAGAGGATATTTGTAATGAAAATCGCCGGGCAGCAGCGGAGAACAAAGCAGGGGCACCGGGGTGGGATATTGGAGGCGCTGGGCTCCCACCTGGGCCAGCGTGGTGGGCACGGTGAGCTGGGCAGCTCTGATCAACCTCCCTCTGAAAGGGCTTAAATGAGAGATGGGGGACTCCAGGCAGCTCTCCAAAATGCAGTTTATTTTATTTAAGATGTTACAGCAGTCAGGGTGGTGGGCGACAGAGCTGTGCCTACAGCTGTCAGCTCCAGCTGCAGGCAGGCCTGGAGACCCTTTGGTTGTGATTACATTGCATTATATACTTTCCTTTAGGTTACATTGCATTATATACTTTTCTTTTGGTTGCATTGCATTATATACTTCGGTTTTGGTTACATTGCATTATGTACTTTCCTTTAGGTTACATTGCATTATATACTTTTCTTTTGGTTACATTGCATTATCTACTTCGGTTTTGGTTACATTGCATTATATACTTTTCTTTTGGTTACAATGCATTCTATATTTTTGGTTACAATGCATTATATACTTTGGTTTTGGTTACAATGCATTCTAGACTTTTCTTTTGGTTACATTGCATTATATACTTTTCTTTGCTGAGCATCTCAATCCAGTAGAACCAATCCATACCTTAACTATTATCTACAGCCTATCATAACTACTGTCATTACCATATTCATGTTACTGTTCTCCAATCACTAAAAGTCGGTACATTACAGTTTAAGATAGACATTGTTTTTCAGTGGAAAATTCTGAGACTTTTTTCTTCTTGCCACATTTGCTGACTTGTTTGCCTGTGCTTGGTAAAAACATCTTCTTGTTTGGGGTGGGTTCATCTTTTGCTCTAAGTCATAAAAACATACTTTTTGCTTCCTTGGTTATTCAGTAAGACTGGCTCAGCAATTCTTTTTTTCTATATCAAAACTTGCTTCTAACTCTATTCTTTCATCAGACTCTACATTTAAAAATCTTTCTGCTAGGCATACGTATCTGTGAGACTTTCTTGTCAAACTTTCATCTTTCCCAACATCCCTCCATCAGCACAGAGGGCCGGGAGCCACGCTGGGCCCCGTTCCATGGCTACCCCAGCTCTCTCCCAGGCGTGCAGCCTGATGAAGGGACAATCTCCCCAGCAACTGTAATGGGTTTTTGCACCGTGCCCTCTAATCTGAGGTAGAAATGTCACTGCCATCACACCCCAGGCTGGCAGCTCCCAGCCCCAGCCCTGCTGCTGAGCACATATCCAGCTTCAACCTTCTGGTTGCTGGGGTGAAAGGGCCTCTTCATCTCCACAGGGAGAGGCAGATGAATCCCTGGCTCCAACAAGGAACCTGCTTTTTGTTTTTATGCCTCACTCCCACCCCCCCATCCGCTTCAAGGGCTCTTTATTATGTCTTTTAATTCCTGGCTGCGAGTGGGAGGGAGAAATGAGGCAAGGGGGGAAAAGCCCTCACAGTGGGGAGAGGCCCCAGTCAGCAGTGTGTGAAAAGAGAAGGCAGCGTGGGGATTAAAAACATCAACTTCATGGGAAGTGATTGATATTTAATAGCTTCACTTGATTGCTGTGAGGCTGAGACATGCACAGCGCCCCGAGGGCAGCCATGAGCCTTTGGAGAAACCACTGGACTTCACTGGAAGGACTAAAATTCCTCTTACCTGGGTAGTGGAAGGTGTCCCTGCCCATGGCAGGGATTTTGGAGCAAGATCATCTTTTAGGTCCCCTCCAACCCAAACCCTTCTGGGGTTCTGTGATAGGCGATGCCATGTCTGGGTGTCTCAGGCACTCTCACAGCACAGGATGGGGTGAAAGAACCACAGGAGCTGAGCTGGGGTGACATCAGGCCAGGCTGGCAGGTCAGGGGCTCCTCCTCTCTGAGCCTGGCTGGCACAGGGTGCAGGACACACAAACAGAGCTGAGCCCCCCTCCCTCCCGTGGCCAAGAGCTCCTGTGTCTTGTTTACTGCAGAAATGCCGCTGAATGCCCTGCCTGTAAAGCATTCTCCCGTTTGCTGCTTGTGTTTGCAGCCACCTTTAGAGCATTAGCTCTGGGTAATCTCCCCTCCTCAGCAGATGCTCTGGTGCTTATCTGCCTCCTGTACAGTCAGGGCCCCTGGAGGAATTCATCTGTGTGACAGGAGCGTGTTCCTGCACCAGTGAGGATTTCAGCACCATTTTTATCTGATTAGGCCAACAAAAAGTCTCGGATTCCTCCCTCATCACTAACATGCACGTGCTGCAAACACCAGCACCAAACTGCACGCTGATTTCTCACCCACATCACCTCCCCTGCCCCTCTGGGTGCAGCCAAGAGAGGAAGTCACTGTTGGAACACTCAGCTCTGAGAGGATGGAGATTGCTTCTCGTTACTCCCGTTGTCACAAAGTGATGAAGTGTCACAGACATCTTTTATGGAAAATCCTTTCCTTAGGATTTTTCCTCCTGAGAAGCTGAGAGGCCTCAGGAACAAAATGCAAACAATGGTTATCTGCTGCTGTGGGATGCAGCAGGTGCATCTGGGATTGGTCTCATGTGGTTGTTTCTAATTAATGGCCAATCACAGCCAGCTGGCTCAGACAGAGAGTCCGAGACACAAGCTTTTGTTATCATTCCTTCTTTTTCTTAGCTAGCCTTCTGATGAAATCCTTTCTTCTATTCTTTTAGTATCATTTTAATGTAATATATATCATAAAATAATAAATCAAGCCTTCTGAAACATGGAGTCAGATCCTCGTCTCTTCCCTCATCCTCAGACCCCTGTGAACACGGTCACAATGAACACACTGGAGCTTTCCTGGCATGGCTGCTCAGCGCTTCCCAGCACTGCACTTCATCTCTATCTTTGTTGTACCAAGGCTGCTCTGGGCTCCAGCACTCCATCAAGACCATTAAACTTTTCCTTTCATCCCTGCAAGTGAATTCTGTAAACTGCTGTTCTGGCTGTCACCCTCAACGCACTTCTAAACACATCCCTGCATGTTCTGAGAGGTTTATCCCAGATTCATGGGCACCATGTGAAAATCCCCTATCCAGTGAGGCAGGCACTCACAGTGTTTCCTGGCTATATTCCTGCCAGCACCTGCCTGGAAAAGCAGGATGCATTCCTGTCCCTGCCTGGAGAAGCAGGATGCATTCCTGTCCCTGCCTGGAAAAGCAGGATGCATTCCTGTCCCTGCCTCGGCTCCCCTGTCTCGAGGAAAACAGCGTGCAGGGAACAAACAGCCACAATGCCCCACAATTCTTTTTTTAAAGGCTGTTCTTGTCCCAGTGTGCTCCATCAACAAAAATAACCTGTTCCACCCTCCTCAGCAGGGTTCACCTGGAGCCCAAAAGCCTCTTTGGAATGGTGAGTACCAAAGTGCATCACAAAACAAGGCCTTGAAAATAACACGGATCTCTTTTTATCTCGTTCCTTTCCACGCCAGGCTGACGATTCCCCAGCCAAGAATGTCACTAAGTTCTCATATTTCTCCTGGTCATTTCTGTCCTGAAACTGGAATGCAGCCACAAGAGGAAGGGGGTTGCATGCCCTCGTGTCAGGGATCCAGATTTGAGAGACGTTATCTCATCCATGGTGGACAACAACAAGGCTGGCAGGCCATCAGGCAGGATATTCCCTGGGAGGTTCAGTGCACGTGGCAAGGGACAGGGCAAGGCTGAACTCCAGTGTGGAAAGGTCCTGGCAGCCTTGGAAAAGTGTCTCCATGGAGCTGCAGAGGAGCACAGGCCAGCGAGGCAGAGGATGCAGGAAGTTCCACAGCTCCACAGCTCCACAGTACAATGATTAGGAATGAAAAAGCCAGATTGAATGGAGGGAAGGAGGGGAACAGGACTGAAATCTCTGCAGGAGCTGAGGAAACTGGGTTTGCTCAGACTGGAGAAGAGGAGCTCAGGGGATGCCTCATTTCTCCCTACAACTCCCTGACAGGAGGCTGTGGTGAGGTGGGGGTCAGGCTCTTCTGTCTCAAGTGAGAGGAGCAGAGGAAACAGCCCAAAGTTGCATCAGGGGAGGTTCGGATATCTGAAAAAAGTTTGGCTGAAAAATCAGTCAGGCATTGGGACAGGTTGCCCAGGAAGGTGGTGGTGTCTGCAGGTGGCACTTGGGGACATGGTTATGGGGTGATGAGGATGTTGCTGGGTTGGTGTATAGACTCTATGATCTAGCAGGTCTCTTCCAGCTGTGATGCTTCTGTGGATTTATTCAAAATCTGCACTTCTTGACTGTGGCTGAGAGGAAAATGCTGTGGCTGAGGGAGAGGAGCCCACAGCAGGGTCCCTGAAACATCCAGGTGTGAGAGCAGCACTTGCAGTCCTTCCCTGGGGTGGCAAACACAGAACAAAAGCTGCATCTAAAGCTCCTAATACCCTTTCAAAAGCTCCTTAGGCTGGCATTGTCCTTGAGAGCCAGTTCATCTCTGGTGCCTGGCAGCAGCTGTGTTTAGCCTGGAGTGCAGCACAAGCACTGGCAGGTAAGGTGGCACCGGGAGCTTTTGCAATCTCTGAGCCCTCCGGGTCCTTCTGGGGCAAAACTTCAGAAGGTCCCAATTTCATCACGAGGCAAGATTAGAAAATGGTTGCGGTGGGGGAAGAAATCACATGGGAAAGAGGAGGAACAGCTCCATGCACTCATCATCCCCTCCAGCGCTGTCCCAAATCCCACTGAAGTGCCAGCTCTGATCCTGCAGGTGTGGAAGCCTGGCAGGCACTGGCAGCATTGCAACAGCGTGTTTGCAGGGAGCATCCTCCTGAAACAGCCTCAAACTGCCAAAAAACCTGTCAGTTTAAGCTCAGCTGCCTGTAAGAGCTGCGATGCAGGCCCCAGCACTGCAGGGACGGGTGGAGACACCTCCCCTGCCTTTGAGCACCTCAGGAGCGACCCAAGCTCTTCACATTTTTTGGGGGAACAAATGAAGTGGGACCTGGGAGCTCCTGAATCCGTGCGGCACTCTGAGCTGTCAGCCCAAGGATAAACCTTTGACCAGAAGAATAAGACAGCCGAGAGCTGTAGTAACCTTTGAACCAAGACAAAAGAACTAGAAAAATAAGACAGCCGAGAGCTGTAGTAACCTTTGAACCAAGACAGAAAAGCTAGAAGAATAAGACAGCCGAGAACTGTGAGAATACATAACCTTTAGATCAGAGTAACTAGCTAGTCAAAGAGAACCTTGGAAGAACCCTGACTAAAAAGACCCAAAGTCTGTGCTGTGAAGATCCGCCGCCCACGAGAAAACACCAGAAAAGTACCAAAACTCTTAAAATATACTAAATACAACACCTTTGCTTGCACCTTGTCCCCATGTGGACCCTGGGGGTTGTGGGTGGACTCAGGGTTGTCCATGGCACATCCTGTCATGCCCAGGAGACCTTTCTCCAAAACGTTTTGTTCTGGGGAGCAGGCAAGGTGCAAAGCTTGGTTTGCTCTCACAGGTGCTGCCATCCCTCCAATTCAAGGGATGGTGGGATGACAGAACTGTTTAAGTAGGAAAGCACCTTAGAGCCCATCTCATTCCCACAAGAAGAGGAAGCTCCAATATATTTAAATGGTGGTGGACTTAAAACGCTTTTCTGCAGAGTGCAGAACCAAGCTAGGGAATGGGCAGTGATGGAATATCACTGAACTTTATGAAGAATTAAACACTAAATAGTGATGACATGATAGAACATCAGCCTAGTCAGAATAAAACTTGAGGGCTAAAATGACAGAGCACCATTAGCTGAAAACTCACAGTATTGGAACTGTTTGTCAGGTGTGGTGTATCTTTTCCTCTTTTTCCATCATCTGACAGACACCAAGATTATCTCAGATCTAGAACACAAGGGTGGTCTAAAACATACCCAAAGCGCTTTAATTAATCCTGGAGACCAATCAAAAGCAAACGTACTGCAGCACTGGTGAAACAGTTTGCTCACTCAAGCATCACTAAGTGGGTGCATGCACTCTCCTCTGAGATTGAATTGTCCTGTGCCATGGGCAGGGACACTTTCCACCGCCCCGTCCAACCTGCAGGGAACATCTGGGCCGGCTGCAGATCCACGAGAGGGAGCTTGGGGCCATCCCCAAACCCTTCCCGGCGGAGCAGAGTCACCAGATGGTGCTGTTGGCTCGGCCATGGCAGGGATGGGCAGCCCGTCCGTGCCCCCGCACCGCCCGCAAGCTCCGGGCGGGACACAGCTCCTGCGGGGCAGCTTCTCCCACATCCCTGCACACTGGAGCAAATTGGAGCATTTCCAGCCCTTCCTTCTGGGCCTTTTCTCAGGTTTTTCTCAGGAAAAGCTGGTGGATCCGCGATCTAGAGGAGAAACGCCAGTGAGGGTGGCTTCACATCCACCCCGAGATAACGCCCTGCCCTCGGGGTGAAGGGCCTGTGTCCCAGGGGTTACAGCATTGATTTGGGGTGAAAATCAATCCGTTGAGCCATGAACATCACGGTAAGGGCTCCTGGGTCTGTGTCCCAGGGTTACAGCATTGATTTGGGGTAAAATCAATCCGTTGAGCCATGAACATCATGGGGTCTGTGTCCCAGGGGTTACAGCATTGATTTGGGGTGAAATCAATCTGTGGAGCCGTGAACATCACGGTAAGGGCTCCCGGGTCTGTGTCCCAAAGGTTACAGCGTTGATTTGGGGCAAAATCAAGCCATGAACCTCACGGTAAGGGCTCCTGGGTCTGTTTCCCAAAGGTTACAGCGTTGATTTGGGGTGAAATCAAGCCATGAACCTCACGGTAAGGGCTCCCGGGTCTGTGTCCCAGGGGTTACAGCATTGATTTGGGTTAAAATCAAGCCATGAACATCACGGTAAGGGCTCCTGGAGGTGGAGAAAATACCGAGGGGATGAGGGTGTCCCCATCCCCAGGGACCACCAGCTCTGCCAAGTGACGCAGATGGCGTGTGGAGAGCCCTTGGTCACACATCCCAAGGGGAAAGCCCCAGCCTGGGCTTGAGGAGAAGTTTCCCATGAAAGATTCCCTGAAACTGGTGCATTCCCACACGGGGCTTTGATTTCAGTGTACTGGCACTTCCCGATGAGAACCCACCCCGCTGGAAATTCTAGGGGAGGGGAGGGGAGGGGGGAATGGGGCAGGTGTGAGCACACAGGGAATGGGGCAGGTGTGAGCACACAGGGAGTGGGGCAGGTGTGAGCACACAGGGAGTGGGGCAGGTGTGAGCACACAGGAATGGGGCAGGTGTGAGCACACAGGGAATGGGGCAGGTGTGAGCACACAGGGAGTGGGGCAGGTGTGAGCACACAGGGAATGGGGAATGGGGCAGGTGTGAACACAAGGAATGGGGCAGGTGTGAACACAAGGAATGGGGCAGGTGTGAACACAGGGCATGGGGAATGGGGCAGGTGTGAGCACACAGGGAGTGGGGCAGGTGTGAGAATGGGGCAGGTGTGAGCACACAGGGAGTGGGGCAGGTGTGAGAATGGGCCAGGTGTGAGCACACAGGGGGAATGGGGAAGGGGCAGGTGTGAGCACACAGGGCATGGGGCAGGTGTGAGCACACAGGGACATGGGGCAGGTGTGAGAATGGGGCAGGTGTGAGCACACAGGGCATGGGGCAGGTGTGAGCACACAGGGCATGGGGCAGGTGTGAGCACAAGGAATGGGGCAGGTGTGAACACAAGGAATGGGGCAGGTGTGAACACACAGGAATGGGGCAGGTGTGAACACAAGGAATGGGGCAGGTGTGAGCACACAGGGCATGGGGCAGGTGTGAGCACACAGGGCATGGGGCAGGTGTGAACACAAGGAATGGGGCAGGTGTGAGCACACAGGGAATGGGGCAGGTGTGAACACAAGGAATGGGGCAGGTGTGAGCACACAGGGAATGGGGCAGGTGTGAGAATGGGGCAGGTGTGAGCACACAAGGAATGGAGCAGGTGTGAGCACACAGGGAGTGGGGCAGGCTGGCTGCTGCTGGCCCTGGAGAAGACAGTGCCCTCCCAGGGCTTCTATCCCTTTGTGAAAAACCAAAAGCTGACCCTCTGCTCTCAAAACTAGCCCAAAACTCGGCTCTTGGTGCTTCTCTTTGATATCATCACTGGCTGCAAGGGAGGTGCTGACCTCAGGCGTCCTTGCACAGAGAGGAGGGGAGGTGCCCCCACTCTCCATCTGCAGCTTTCAGGAGGGTTTCCATGCAGGGCCTCACACCCCATGAGCCCTCAGTGGGATGGAAGTGATGGAGCCAGAGAACTGAAACCACAGCTGGGTCACCAATGCCCCGCTCTCTGCCAGGGCCTCCTCTTCCTACACCCCTTGGGACTCTTCTCTCATGCATCAACTGCAAGGCTGCCGCTCAAGAGAAGGAGAACAGACCCCAGCCAGGAATCTCCCCAGGGCTCTGTCCTGTCTGGAAAGCTTTCCCTGAGAGGGCTTTCCCCAGCCCTCCTGGGACAATGCCCTGGTGCCTGCTGCGGCTCTGATGGGGAGCATGCCCCTGCCCCATGGCAGGTACTCCGTCTGGGCTGGAGGTTCCTCCTCGCCCCGTGCTTTCCTGCTGGTTGTCTCTGCAGCCGGTCCTTTGAGAGGCCTGCACTTCTCAGATGTTATGTCTGGAAGTTTGCTCTGTTTTTTTGGCTAAGGGGCCCAGGGTCTGGAAGTTGAGAGGCTTTTATGGGAACCCAAGTCCCCTTTTGACACGACTTCCTTGCGCTTAAATTTCAGGGTGAGTTACAGGCTCGAACAATTTCTGGTTGGATATCTTTCATTGTCAGAGGGGATTAGGGCAGTGATTATTTACATGCACCTCTATTACACAGAGTCTGTTTCTTTTCTTTCCTTTCTTTTTCCCCCAAGTAATTCCACATAATATGCAAAGCTCGACTGAAGCAGCCCCATGGATGGGGGAGAGGGAGGGAATGAGGCTCCTGCTGGGCCAAGTGAAGGTCCCTGGACTGGGGGATGCCTGTAGGGCCAATGGTTATGGAATCCCAGAATTGTCTGGATGGGAAGGGACCCTAAAGATCATCTCATTCCATCCCTGTGACACAGACAGGGACACCTTCCACTAGGCCAGGTTGTTCAGAGCCCCATCCAGCCTGGCTTGGTGCTTTGGGAGAGCATCCTCTTCCTCCTCCTCCTCCTCCTCCTCCTCCCACACGTGTCCCAGGCAGGCAGGTTCCCCCTGGAGCATCACCTCTCTCCATTCCAGCACAGGCTGAATGCCTGGCACTGGTTTGATCCAGGGCAGCTGGTTTGATCTGGGGCAGCTCCTCTGGAGCCTTGGCTGCTCCCCAAGAAATAGGGAGATATTTTTTTAGAACCCAGCATGCATGAGTTTTAAAAGGGATTTTTGATAGAAGTCCCATTTACTCCTTTATTTGGCTTGGGAGGCTGCAGTGGAACAGATTTCTTTACATATCCTTGAGTGTTATTTGATTAAGGTTATGACTGCTAATAAACACTCCAGGGCTATTCTCCATCCCCACCACTTGTAATTCAGGCAAACTGTTGCCTGCATGGGACTACACCTTTTTTATATCAGAACAAGGGACCAGAGTGCTGATTCTGCTCCCCTTTCATCAGCTCGCCAGTGAATTGCTCACTTTGATTTATTCCAGCTTTATAATGTAAGGGAAAACAGGAATGGGAGGAGTGCCAGGAGTGTTTCTGGCACAATAACCAGTTTACTTCCTTTTCCTTCACTTTGCCATTTAGAATCACAAGTTCTTCTATAAAACAGCCACGAGAAGAGCACAAACTACCCTGGAGTAAGAAAAGTTGAAGCTGCAGAATCAAACTAACAGACCCCAAAATCTTGTTTGAAATGCAGAAGCAGGTCCTGTGTTTAGGAAGGAAGGGAGCCCAGAGGTTCTACCTAGAAAATGGGTGTATTTCTTAGTCTGCTTTGGTTTTGCTGTGTAGGTAAATATTTTTAATATTTCCATGGAGGAAAACAGAGGAAGTGGCACGGACACCTGTGGTAGCAGCATTGGTGGGACATCCCAGCACTCAGGGAGGGTGGGGAGGGAATCTCAGCCAAAACCAGGAGCCCTGGGCTGAGGAGAGAGAGGCTCGGGCTCCTCTAGGGGCACACAGCACATCTGGAGAGGAGGAAGCGCAGCCTCAAACTCGGGGGCTCAGACCCTGCTCAGGGCAGTGCCCAACATCTGGGGAACAACCAGGGCGCTGCAGAGGTTTGAAAAACAACAACTGTGCGGTGAAATCAGGACGTGCTCTCGGGCGCACCCAGACACACCCTGATGGCCAGGGGGGAATCCAGGGGAGCACAGAGAGCTCCCTGCCTGCTCCCCTGTCCCGGTGGCTTTTCCTGAGCTCCCTGCCTGCTCCCAGCTCTCCTGCTCCCCTGTCCCTGCATGCTGGGGGCTGTGGTGGCTTTTCCAGGCCGTGCAGCCCCTCTGTCCACAGCAGCCCTAACAAGTCTTTAATGAAAAGCTGTGTGGGCCAGTCCCTAATTACAGCCATCAGTTAAGCTGTCAGGGGGAGCTCTCAGCCTCCTTGGTTCATTATTAGAGTCTGGGCCTTGATGAGCTGCAGTCAGGCATGAAAGGGCAGCCTGAGCCCGTGGAGGTCTCCATTCCCCCAAGGAGCTCAGGGGGGTTTAGGACTAGACCTGGTTTTTCAGGTCTGAGCTTTACCTAAAGCTGAGAGTAAGGAAAGAAGGCCTTATTCAGAGGCCTTTTCACATTTCTGGCCCTTTAGAATCTTCAGGCTTCAGCATTTTGAGGATGGCATGCCTTCAGTGTAGGCTTTTCTGCATAAACTCTTCAGGAATTGCAGCTCTGTGTGTTCAGCTTCACTGCAAATGGGAGGCAGGGATGAGCCCAAGCCATGGCATCCTTCAGCCACATCTGGATTTCAGAGTGTCCCAAAGGATGGTGTTTGGGGGGGCTGTTTCCCCACATTGTGGTCTCCTTAAATTCACACCAGACCCAGTGGAAAACAGACATGCAGATGATGGGGTTTAATGACAACAGCACCAGTTTATTTGAACCAGGGTCTTTATGGGGAGATGTGTTTGTTTTCTCAGGCCACAAATTATTAACTAATCCCCAGACTTTGTTTTCACAGTCACATTGTGAGCAACTTCCCACTTCTCTCCCCTTTTCTCCACCAAAACACTCTGGAGTGGTGTGTGAGGCATCCTGGGCTGCTGCAGGGGATGAGTTCCCATCCAGCAATCCTGCTGAATCCCACAGAACTGACTGGGAAAGTCACACTGGGAACTTCCCGCTGCTCTTGGGACAAGGTCTGCTCCAGCCATCAGGCATCAAGGCCAACATGTGCTCCAAGGCCAGGCTGGATGGGGCTTGGAGCAGCCTGGGATAGTGGAAGGTGTCCCTTGGTGCCAAATGGAACAGGATGAGATTTTGGAACTGTGGAGTCCCCATCCCTGGGGGTGTTTAACAAAGCCTGGATGTGGCACTGGGTGCCTGGGCTGAGTTGAGGTGTTTGGGATGGGTTGGACTCCATGATCTTTCCTATAGGAAAAAGGAACTCAATCACTTCAATTTCCTCTTTGGAAATGTCATTTTTCTAAATCTCTTTCTTTATAGAGATCTTTGAGACAACTGTAACTTTGATGCCTTTGATCCCTTTTGTTCAGATGTCTAGTACTGGCGCTGTACACCAATTTCTATAGATGCCTCCTACCTTGGGTGTTTCTCAATAAAAGCCAGGGGAATTTAAACTTCTGAAAATTTTTTTAACAGAAATTACATTTTTTTTAATCATTCCAAAAATTCATTAATTTTTAACATGAATGAATGGTCATTCTGAGATTATGTGATTGTGATTCTGTGATTCCACGATTTGGTGATTCCCTGATTCTGTGATTCAGGTCCTTTCCAACCCAAACCATTCCGGGATTCTATAATTCTCTTCCTTCTTGGTATGAAGGGGTAATAATATTTATTTCCCCCCATGTATCAGCCCCATTCTTATTCCAAAACCCCTTTTGCCAGCTTTTCCTCTCCTAGGACAGGTTTGTCATTGCTGGAAGCCTGTGCTGGAGAGAAGAGCCCATGTGCCAAGAGCTCCAAGTGAAACACTTCCAGCACCTTCTTCTGGAGTGTTTGGTTAGGTTACACCAGGACAGAACAGGCTTTTTGCTATTCCTTCCTTGATTCCACAAGTGTTGAAATAATGAATCATGGCTGGGCATGAGTGCTGGGCTGTGGGAGGGGTAGGACTGTGGGGACGGATGGAGATGAGAGATCTCTGCAGCCAGGTCATGGAACTTGGGGTTTATTGCAAAGGGCCTGGGTGCAGGGCCCTGCTGGGAGCTGCCACCACAGCTCAGAGCAGGACTGAGAGAAGAGAGGGGGAGAGAGGATGAGAGGGTAAGAGAGTAAAAGGGTGAGAGACCAAGGTTCTCCTTACAATACAACAAATCTTCTTCTGTGCTGAATATTCTAATTCTTGTGGTGGTATTCACAGGGGTCTTAGGATGAGGGAAGAGATGAGGATCTGACTCCATGTTTCAGAAGGCCTGATTTATTATTTTATTATATATATTATATTAAAACTATACTAAAAGAATAGAAGAAATTATTTCATCAGAAGGCTAGCTAGCAAGAAGTAGAATGATAACAAAGGCTTGTGTCTGACCAATAGTCTGAAACAGCTGACTGTGATTGGCCATTAATTAGAAACAACCACATGAGACCAATCCCAGATCCACCTGTTGCATCCCACAGCAGCAGATAACCATTGTTTGCATTTTGTTCCTGAGGCCTCCCAGCTTCTCAGGAGGAAAAATCCTAAGGAAAGGATTTTCCATAAAAGATGTCTGTGACAAATTCCCACTAACCAATCTTGTACAAGATACAAATCCTACAGCATTTACATACAGACTATAAGAATCATTACATCACCATCCTGTGTTACATTTTAAACCCTAAAAACTCCTCTTTGGGCCCCTTCTGCCAAGCTGTAGGGTCTGCTCTGACCCTTGGAGCTGTCTGCAAGCAGAGGGTGTTGTTCCATCAAAAGGGGATTGCCTTCAGCCAGCCACACCATTGTTTTCCAGTTGTTCAGTAACTGAGGGATCCCAAAGCTTGCTTTCATTTCAATCTCACTTATAGTTTCCATATTCTCAAAATCTTTTGCCAGGCAATCATATTGATAAGGCTTTCCTATTTCATCTTCCCCAGTACTGGGCAAGGGATGTGCTTTTGGACAAAGGATTCTCCTCACCAGGTTCCCCACCTGTGACTGTCAGAGCCTCCTCTGCTCAGTCCCAGCCTTTTCCTGACAAGCAGGAATCTGAAATGAAGCAGGCTGCTCGGGAGGGCTGGCAGGGGTCGGGGGTCTCTGCTGAGGAGCTCACACAGCTGTTAATCACCAAATATCTCTGGCTCCCAGCAGCTGTCTGGTGTTTATCTGTGCCTGCATATCTCCTGGCCCGGCCTGTGAGCTCAGGCTGTGCAGCCAAGGCAAACACAGAGGGAGCTCAGAGCCTTTGCACACAGGGCTGAGCACGTGTGGCTGCGTGTGTGCACACACAGGCTGGGGCTGTGTCCTGCCGCCACAGCTGGAAGTGCACAGCAGTGATCTGTGTTAATTAAACCTGCTGCTCTGTGCTGGGTGAAGGTGCATGAGTGGGGCTCAGAGCTCTCCTCTCAGTGATTCCCTGAGCTCTCTCTCTGAGCCTTTTGAGATAAAGTGGAAAAACACAGAACTCCCCAAACCTGCAGCATCAGCCACGCAGAGGCTTTAAAGTGCATCTCAAAGGCAGTGCCCTGGGCCATCCCTTTGGGAAAGAAGGAGGAGGAGGAGGAGGGCTAACAAAGTAAACTGTACCACCTGCAGAAGAAAAGGAGGGCTGACCCCATGGCTCCAATTAACCTGTCCTCGCAGGTGTGGGAGGGCACGAGGTCATATAAATCAGGCTCAGGAAGAGCTGAGCTTTCCCAGGAAGGATTGAGAGAGGCAGCTCTTGCCTGTTTGATGTCCTTTTTTGTGGCAAGAAACTTGCAGTGACCTCAGAGATTAAAGGCTTGAGGAGCAGCAAGGAGGATGTGAGCATGTTATACCCTGATTTTTCTGAAGACTTGCACATTTCTTTTTCCCTGTTCCCAGGTCCTTTGTGTACCAGAGCATCCTGAGCTACCACAGGACAGCAGAGGATGTCCTGGCTGCATCTGAGTCACTGTTTGTGAGATAAGAGAGGGTTTAGCTGAACTTATGGATGCTGAGAACCAACTGGAGTCGTCTTTCACTGGATTTTAACTGCAGGTGTCCAGCAAAGCACAGGGTTGTGTTGCTAAATGTTGTGAAGCTCCCAGCTGAAGGTTTGTGGCTGGTTTGTTGGCTGGGTATTTAACATTGTTTTGTGAGGAGAGCTCGAGGTCCTGCTTGCTGCTGACCCTGCCCTGAGGCTCCAAGGGCTGCCAGGCGCTGAGTTTGGGGCCGTGGCTGCACAGGATGCTCTGTGCCTTGGGCTTCTCTGTGAAACCTGCAGCTTTCACCCCGAGCTCCCCAGGGGCAGCTGCAGCACAGGCTGCAGCGCTGGCTGTTGCTGGGGTGGTTTTGGGGAGGTGGGAAGCTGGAGGCCTGAGCTGAGCTGTGTTTTGGGCTGAGTGAGGGGGTGTGAGTTTGCTGATCCCTGCTCTCCTCGTGCTCTGTGAGTACAGTGAGTGCTTTCCATGGACATTGTGCAACAAAGGCCGGGGCTCCTTCTCAAGCAGCTCTGCTTTCTTGGCTGGAAATGCCCAGTTTTCCTTCAGGTCCAGCTCTGGTATTTATCAATTGACTTCCTCCAGATCCTGGGAACAGCCCCAGCTGTCCTTCCCCCAGCCCAGAGCACCCACTTCCTCCTGCCTTACCTCATCCTGCAATTACCGTCCCCCAGGGCACCCTGGGCTGCTGCGGCCTCTCCATCTGTCCTGTCCTCTGTGCAGGCAGCAGAGCCTCAGAGCAAACAGGGATGGAACAGAAAGAAGCCCAGGAGCGGTGCTGAGGCAGGAACGTGCTGTGTTGTGAGCCTGCAGACAGTGGGGGGTGATAGATGAGGAATGCCACGGCTGACTATCACAATTAAAAGGCAAATATCACAATTAAAATATTAATATATTATGTACCTATTAATATGTATGTAATATAGATATAAAAATATGTTTATGTATATAATATAGATGTAAAATATGTGAATAATATCGATATAAAACATGTATATGTGTATAATATGGATATAAAAATGTGTATAATATGGATATAAAAATGTGTATAATATCGATATAAAAATGTGTATAATATGGATATAAAAATGTGTATAATATCGATATAAAAGTATGTGTATAATATCGATATAAAAGTATGTGTATAATATATAAATGTATATTAGATACATATATATATAATGAATGTATGTTAGGAGAACTTTTATACGTTTATAGTTATGTTTATGAACTTTTATACGTTTATAGTTGTTTTTATAAGAAAGAATATGTATTTATATGTATTTATAATATGTATATGTATTTATAAGAAAGAACGATAACAAAGGTTTGTGTCTCAGTCTCTCTGTCTGAGCCAGCTGACTGTGATTGGCCATTAATTAGAAACAACCACATGAGCCCAATCACAGATGCACCTGTTGCATTCCACAGCAGCAGATAACCATTGTTTGCATTTTGTTCCTGAGGCCTCCCAGCTTCTCAGGAGGAAAAATCCTAAGGTAAGGATTTTTCATAAAAGATGTCTGCGACAGTTCCTTGCTTTAATGTGCTCTAATTTAAGCAATACTGTGCTTTTTAATAAGCTTCTGGGGTTTGTTGCAGAACTCTGTTGTTAAATAGGTCTGGGTTTTTTTCTAGAGAGTGGATTCTGCCTCTGAGTTCAGGTTGTTGAGTCGGGCAGCTCTTACAAGCAGAGCCTGTACAAAAAACGTGTGTGAGCCCTGCTAAAGCTCCTTGTAATTCCATGAACTTCAGCGAGGCTCTGATGGTGTTGGAGGGGGGAGCTCCACGCTGGAGTCACCTGGCCCAGGTCCCAGCCAGGATGGAGGTCACTCCCATTGACCTGAGCTGCATTCAAAACAATCACTTAGGTGTGAAAAAATCCACTGCCTGCTCCCAGGGCTCCTCAGTCCCCACCCTGAGTATTTTTAAAATATTCATAATGAGCTGTCATCTTGGCCAGGGCTCACTTGGCCATTGAGGGCTGGTGGTAACAATGAGACCACAACGCGCAGGCAGAGGCAAAGGAATGAGGGGCTTTCTGCTGGTTTATTGTTTTCCCCTGCTCTCTTTAGCTGTTTGGAGTGCTGCAGTGGTTTCCAACAGCTGGCCCAGCCATCATCCTGATCGTGTTGCTCTGTGCTTCACTGAGCTGGGGGGACTTGGCAGCCCGGCAGCTGTCCCAGAGCCTGAGCCATGAATGAGCTCAGAGGGGAAGGAGAGAGCCTTGGATGGGAGAAAGTCTGTTAGTGGTGGCTTTTTTCCCAAGCGAGAGGCTGACGGAGCTGAGTGGGTGCAGGCACAGCCTGGGCAGGTGCTGTGTGTGCTTTGCCCTCCCGCGTTTCTCCTCCCTGTCCTACCAACATCCCCCCTAAATAAACCATAACGAGCACCTAAAACACAAAGGAGACCCCTAAAATAACTAGCCAACCACACCCTGCAGCCGCTGCTACAACCAGCCCCAGCATCCCGTGGTAAGGGGAGGGATTAGATGCAACTGCCACCCCCCCAGAACAAAACACAACCCTAAAAATAAAACAAATTCTATCATAAATTCCTACTCGGCCTCTCTCTGAGATTTATAGCCTGCAAAGCCATCGTTACAAAATTCTTCTGGGGCGAGGGGTGACCACGAAAGCTCCTCAAACTGGCCTTTCTGGCCATCCCACCCTGCCCTGGGAGCTCCTGTGCAGTTCTGCCAGCCTGTCCCAGTGCTGATTCCCACTGGGTCCTGGCTCTTCCCACCCTGATGCCCCACACAGATCTATTTCTCAAGCAGTGCCACATGCCAGGGGATGAGGTCAAGGCAGAGCAGCCAGCCCTGCACCCCCTGAGAAGCCCCCACCTAAATATAACCAATTTAAAGTAAAACCAGGCACTTTTCTGCATCACTGAAAGTGAGAGGACAATCAATTTTTTCCACCTTAATGCCCATTTCAGGCGCCAGGCCTTTCCAGCAGATGCCATGCTCTGGCAGGGAGCAGGCCAGGAACTGGCTCCAGAGTTGGAAAGTCCAGTTGGAATTGTGGAGAAAACACTTGTGGGTTCTTTTGGATACCAGTGCCCTGCCGCTCTTTGGAGGGTGTTTGTTACCTGGCGCTTGAAGCTCCAAACTTTTTGCTGACAAAAAAATTTGCAAACAAATTTGTGCACCTGAAAGGGCTTTTTAAGCTGTGAGAGGAGCGCTGGGATGTTCCTAAGTCATGGAAGGGAACTGGCTGGGGGAGACAATCTTAATTCTTTGACATAACGTGGAACTGCAGTAGTGAAATCCACATTAAATTAAGACAGATGAGTGCAGAAGGAGCTGTTGGAGGAGTTGGCTGTGTTTAGCACAAGAGAGCCAAATCAGGGTTCCCTTGGTTGTGTCCCAACACCAGAGATGCCTTAAGCTGCCTGGCACGGAGCTATTTCTGCTAAGATTGGGTTGAAATAGGAGTTTTCACATGGTGACATTGAATGAAGGCTTTGGCTCTGTCACAATTTTTTTCCTGCACTGAGAGGAGGGAGCTCTGGCCTCTGCTGCTTTCTCTGACAGCAAACCCCATTCTGAGGTGTGCAGGAGAGCACTAAATCTCAGCTCCCTGTGAGTTATTTCCTTTGAGCTCTTGATTACGCTCTAGCACATGCACCCCTGGTATGATCCAGGATGGATGGGGTTCCATCCATTTCTTGTGAATACCTCATGCATCTCCAGCAGCTGTGAGCAATTTATTTTGGGTGCAATCAGTTAACATTTTGCTGAAGTGCTTTGAAGATGTACAGCATCCTCAAACGCTGAGCTTTGTTTCGTTATTATTACTATTTAACATCTCTATGCAGCTCAACTACTGTCAGCCATCCTCACTTAATAACAGGTTTTGTGTCTGGATCTTCTCTGCAAAGGCAGATTTTTGGCCCAGGGGATGGTGCAATGATCTAATAGAGTTTGCAGTTACATATTGCCTGTCATCCCAGTCTCCCAACGCGCTTTACAGGCACCACTTCATTCTCACCCTTTGGTAGGGCAGGCTGGCAATCCATCATCGGGGATTCCATGGTATCCCTGCACAGGCTGAGGGGAAAGGGTCGCCTCTGTGGGGTGAAACAGGGAGGAATCAGACCCAGGTTCCCCAGACACCCCAGACTCTGCTCTCCCCATTTTGGGGTGAAACAGGGAGGAATTATATTCTCCAGACCCTGCTCTCCCCATTTTGGGGTGAAACAGGGAGGAATTAAATTCTCCAGACCCTGCTCTCCCCATTTTGGAGGTGGAACAGGGAACAATCAGACCCAGGTTCCCCAGTTCCCCAGACTCTGCTCTCCCCATTTTGGAGGTGGAACAGGGAGCAATCAGACCCAGGTTCCCCAGACCCTGATCTCCCCATTTTGGAGGTGGAACACGGAGGAATCAAACCCAGGTTCCCCAAACCCTGCTCTCCCCATTTTGGATGTGAAACAGGGAGGAATCAGACCCAGGTTCCCCAGACCCTGCTCTCCCCATTTTAGGTTTGAAACAAGGAGGAATCAGACCCAGGTTCCTCAAACCTTTTTCTCCCCATTTTGGGGTGAAATGGAGGAATCAGACCCAGGTTCCCCAATTCTGCAGACCCTGCTCTCCCCATTGTGGGGTGAAACAGGGAGGAATCAGACCCAGGTTCCCCAGACCCTGCTTTCTCCATTTGTGGGGTGAGGCAGGGAGCAATCAGACCCAGGTTCTCCAGAACCTGCTCTCCCCATTTTGGGGATGAAATAGGGAGGAATAAGATCCAGGTTCACCAGAACTTGCTTTCCTCGTTTGTGGGGTGAAGCAGAGGAATCAGACCCAGACTTCCAGATCCTGCTCTCCATATTTGTGGGGTGAAACAGGGAGGAATCAGACCCAAATTCTCCAGAACCTGCTCTCCCCATTTTGGGGTGAAACAGAGAAATCAGACCCAGATCCCCCAGAACCTGCTCTCCCCATTGCAGTTCCAGTGCCCTTTCCCTGCATCCACACCACAGCCTCACAGGAACCTCTCCCACTCCTTGCAAAGGCAACTGCTGTCTTTAGATATTCTTATTTTGGATCAAAAAGCCCAGAGCTGGAGGTTGCTGCCATGCAAAAACCTTATGCACTGCAGAGGTTGGAATTGAGACATCCAGGGGAAACAGGGAAGCAGGAATGAGCAGTTCCTGAAGCCATGCGAAGTTTGGAGTGAGGTTTCTGTCATCAGGAGATGGGTTGTTGTCTTTGTTTTCTCTTCTTGTGATGCCACCTGGAGACCAGGCATTGACTGTGTTATTTAATTCCATTTCTGGCCAGCAGGATTGCTGGCAGAGCTCTCCAAGGAGCTGCTGTTTGGGATGTTGAGGGAAACCAGTCTGACCAGAGGCCACCCAGCAGCCTGAATCCCCCTCCTGGGAGTGGGGAGGGACTGAGCCAGTCCCTCTGTGTCAGAGCAGGGCAACTTCCCTGTCTCTCCTCTGTCTGTCAATCCCCCCTTTTGCACCAGAAACATTTAAAAAATCCCTTTAAAACTGAGGATGTGATATGAGGAGATGGAGCTGTGGGACACCATCACGTCTTGGACATCAACATCTAGCCTGCAAGCCTTGGAAAGCAGTTCCTCCCCTCCCTGCATCCCCCAACCCACCCCAGGGACAGCAGGAACGTGCAAATGAAATCAATTAACCAGCTCTGCTGTTCTGACAAATAAAGAGGAGCTCTTCATGAAGGCCTCGGTGTTGTTTCCCTGCCAGGAGTCCTTTAAACAGCATCATTAGTGACTTATCTCTGCTGGAGAGACCCCGCGGGTCACTGCTGGGCTGAACATCTGTCTGCAGCTCCAGATGTTTGCGCCCTGCGTGGGGAACCTCCTTCCCTCAGCCACACCTGGGACACGGATTTACAGCTCCCTGCAGGGCTCAGGGAGTGCTCAGAGCAAAGTCTGGATGGTGGAAACCATGTTCACTCTGCTGTGAAAATGTAAAAAGTGTCATAAAGGACAATAGGAGACAAGGAGCACAGAGCAAAGGCACTCAGCCTCAGCACCCTGTTCTCTTCGGGGAGACCCCTTAAATACCTTTTAATTACATCAGCCTGTTGCATATTCATAGATCTTTATGCATAGTAAACTTTTTCCCCAAGCTAGTTTACATATCCAATAATTGTTTAACATGGCTCCTCCCCTGTTCTACCTTTTTAGACAACGTGGATTCCTTGGCTGTGGTTTTAGTCCTTTTTTATCATCACCTCCACTTTTGGGCCTTGGTCCTCACTGCCTTCAGAGGGTGAGTGCTGATGGTTGGCAGATCTGTACAGGTGTGCTCATCCTGTGTGCATTGGGTGCTATCCCATCCCAGCAGGCATTTTAACACAGGCAGCTAATTCACTGAGCTTAATTAACAACAGAAATATATATTAAAAAAAAAAAAAAAAAAACAATAAAATAATAAAATATATTAATATATAAATATAACAATCATTATAATTTTAAATTTTTATTATTAGTTTTAACATTTTAATCATTAATATATTTTATTATCATTATATATTATGTATAATTATATTCTATAATATAATTATATTTGTTATTATTATATATAAAATATAACTGTTATATAGTATATAATTATAGTACATAATATAAAAATATATTATATTATATTATATTATATTATATTATATTATATTATATTATATTATATTATATTATATTATATTATATTATATTATATTATATTATATTATATTATATTATATTATATTATATTATATTATATTATATTATATTATATTATATTATATTATATTATATTATATTATATTATATTATATTATATTATATTATATTATATTATATTATATTATATTATATTATATTATATTATATTATATTATATTATATTATATATTAAAATTATAATATATAATTATTATAAAAATATAATATTAAAAATAAAATTATTAACAAAACAAATAAACCCCATATTTTTATAACAAAGTTACTTTAACACCACACATATAAAATCCATTTTAATATTTGCAAAAAGCCAATATTAGGAATGTGCATCTCTAACAGGGTGACTGACAGCCCGAGCAGGGAAAATCCCTTCTGCTTACTCACAGCTTTACAAACACCCTGCTCCTCACACAGAAAGCTTTTCCTGATACCCAGGCAGCTGAAATGGGTGAAAAGTGCCCTGAACAGGCACCAAGGGCTGCCCTAAACAGTCCTCAGTGGGGCTGGGAATTGGGCTGTGGATCCCCAGAGTCTTGGAGCCTCTTAGCCACGGGCAGCCGATTTATCCTCCCAATGTTCTCATTAAGAAAACGATGTTATCTGCATCCTAAAGCAGGGAATAAAGAGGCTGATACTGCCCTTGGTCCCAGTGTCTCCAGCTGCTGCTTTACTGGAGTCTGAATTGCTCTGGAATGTCCCCTTGCTCCCCATGTCACCAGCTCCAGGGACTGGAAAGGGATTTCAGATGACTGAGCATGGCCCTTAACCACTGCCACAAAGTGCATCCCAGGGAAGGGATGCAAAACCTTTTAACCCCGGTGAAAATCCACACTTTTGGACTTGCCTTGTGGCGTTAAACCTGCAGATGTGCCAGCTGAGGCTGCCCAGGGTCCCTGTCTGTGCCAGGTTTGTGCTGAAGCTCTCTCCTGCTCTGCCCAGTGAGCTGAGCTTCAGGATTGGCAGCCTGATAAAGTAAACCAGCCAAAACTTCGCCTGGAATTGTGAAGTCTGGTTTAAGGCTGTTAAATTTGAAACCAATCAAGCCAAACTTTGAAACCCATTTACTTTCTGAATTCTTCTTTGCTTGCTTGTTCAAATACTGGGAGGGAAGCCAGCTCTGGAAATGAAGTCACTTTTGAAAATGGCTGCTCTCCCCTGAAGGAGGCTCTGAAAATTCCCATTGTAATTTAAAGTCATTTTCCCCCCCTCCTCTACCCCCCAAAAAATATTATGAACTTGGCTTCTGAATCAGCCCCTCCCATATGTCCTCAAATTAAAATAAAAAGGGGGAAGGGGGGAAGACACTGGCACTGCAGGGCCTTTTTTATGACACCAATTTTATTGCACAGGATCCAGCCCATTGACAGACCATAAAAGTTTATTGGAAGCAGATCCAGCCCGTCAATGGGCTGACCAGTGCCCCTGGCTGGGATTCACCCCAGGGATGTGGGTTTGTGGCATTTTCTGCACTTTGCCTGGGCCATCCCTGGGGAGAATTCCCTGCAGGGAAACCAGCACTGGCACAGGGTGCGAGGCAGCTCCCACAGAGACGTGGTGCTGACAGGCTCTGTGGTGAATCTGTGGGGTGGAACACATGGCCAGGGCTGTTTGTGCAAGTAGGGCTTTCCCTGGAAGTTGGATTGCACTTGGATAAAATTCCCAGGAATGGGAAGGGCAGCTATGGTCGCATCATCAGCACCAGGTGTGAGGTCTGCAGAAGAGGAGCATCCACCTCACAGAGCCAACCAGAAAAAGTGCAAACCAAGCTTGTGCTGTTACCTGTGAACTTGGAAGGGGGCTTTTTCTTAGGAAAATGGCTCTTGGCTCCAAAGGAAAGCTGTAATTAATTCCTGTGTGCTTTTGCAGGAGACCTGGCCCCCTGTGGCACGAGTTTGATGTGCCTTGTATGTGCAAGAGCCTTGGAAGTGCTGGGGACTGCCCACCAAATGTGCTGCCTCGTCCCTCAGGGGCTTTGCTGTTTCTTCCATCAGTCCCTGATGATTTGGGTTGACTCACTTTATGTACAAAGTGAGAAATGCTGCTCACTTCCAAAGTGTACAAGGTTTATTAAAACCCTATCAAAAATACAAGACTGAATAGAGAAAATATTACAGTGCCAGGAGCAGAGGACTTTTCCCACCACGTGCTCACCCGCACAATGGAGGTTTTGCCTTTTAACCCTTTAGCTCCCCCAAAGTTCTGTCCATTGACTCCTCCTTCACTGTCCAGGGGTGGAGATCACATCTTTAAAGCCTGATTGGGATTGGATTGTTGCCATGGTAACAATCCCACCCTCCCAAATATCCCAAACCCAGGGCACCCCCTGATAACAACACAAGGGGGATAAAACATAACTATAAACCTTTAAAACTTCTCCTAACATATATCCATGATATTTGCCTTTTAATTGTGAGACTCAGCCATGGCATTACTGATCTGTCACAACAACAAGGACAAGTTTTGCCTTTACCTGCCCTTCTGTGCCTGTTCTTCGCTCTGTGCTGAGCTGCTGCAGCAAAGTTTGTCCAAAACAGAGTGAAATCCTCGGAGGGGCAGGGTGCCAGATCTGCAGTGCTCCCAGGGCAATGAACTTGAATAACTCCCTCCCTTTGAGACACCCAGGGACCCCCAGCAGGACAGGGCTGTGTCCCCCTGCCAGACCCCTCACCTTGTTGGCCCGTGCCACTCTGGCCGTGCTGTCAGAGCCATTTTCTGGGGGAGCAGCATGAGGTAAAGCCCTGGTTCTGTATCCACAACAGCGTTGCATCAAGGTTGCCGCGTGTCATTTCATCACTCTGGCAAACCACGGGCTCGGGGCTTGGAGTGTGGAACCTTATTTTTTAATAAAGGAAAAATCTTTGCACTTTTTATTCTGCAGCTGTCAGCGATCTCACTCGGCTCGGCCCTGGAGGAGTTCAGCTGGCCCTCGTGTTAAGGAAAACCAACAAATTAGTACAGATGTTTTTCTGAGAGCTGCGGGGATCAGGGATCAGTGATTTAATACTGCCTGATATTTGATAGGGGACGCCCAGGGAATATGTGTTGGAAACCAGGAAGTAATATTACTTGAAATCAAAATATAAATATGTTCCTAAAGGTTTAGGTAATTTTTTGCAATTTCCCCTTGTACAGTTTTAAATGAGGTCTCTCCTCCTCCTGTTCTTGCTGCACTTGTTCATGTAGGATTCAAAAAGCCAGGGAGTAAAATGGAAGATTTCTTGGGGGTTTGTAGAATTATGGAATCCCAGAATGGTTTGTGTTAGAAACAACCTTCAAGGTCATCTCATTCCACCCTCTGCCATGGCAGGGACACCTTCCACTGTCCCAGGCTGCTCCAAACCCCATCCAGCCTGGACTTGGGCACTGCCAGGGATCCAGGATGGGCACCCTGTGCCAGGGCCTGCCCACCCTCCCAGGGAACAATTCCTCATTCCCAATGTCCCATCCAGCCCTGCCCTCTGGCACTGGGAGCCATTCCCTGTGTCCTGTCCCTCCATCCCTTGTCCCCAGTCCCTCTCCAGCTCTCCTGGAGCCCCTTCAGGCCCTGCCAGGGGCTCTGAGCTCTCCCTGGAGCCTTCTCCTCCCCAGGTGAGCACCCCCATCTCTCCCAGCCTGGCTCCAGAGCAGAGGGGCTCCAGCCCTTGGAGCAGCTCCGTGGCCTCCTCTGGACTCTCTCCACCAAGTCAACATCTTTTTGGAGGCTTTAGCACGGCCAAATAAGACACATTTAAAAGTATTCTTCAGTGCCAGAGGCAGAATTTTGCCTTTAGGAAGCATTCAGGCTTCAGGATCCACCATTCATTGTGCCCTCCTTGCTTCTTCCAGCCCGGAGAACTGATGAGAATCAGGATATTCCATGATCCTAAAACTCTGGGAACTGGGTTGGACCTACAAGGATCATCAATTCCAACTCAGCTTAAAGATCCTGCCAGGATGCATCCTTAGGAAGGGACAGCATGGACATGGGAAGTCACTGTGGCACCACTCTTCTCGTTGACATGCTGACAAGTTATTTTTCTGAGGGCTTTGGGGCATTCCTTGATTCCTGATGGTCCAAAAGGCCACAGTCCGTTGTGTCTGAGCATTTTAAATTCATGTTATTTTTTATATTCATGCTAATTTTATATTCATGCTATTATTTATATTCATGCTATTTTTAATATTCACACTGTTTTTAATATTCATGCTATTTCAGCATTTCTATTCATATATATATATATATATATATATACCTTCATGTACAAGGTATGAAACCTTGTGTAGGAGTGTAGGAAGGGAAGATCAAGTCGTTTTCCACATGTTCTGAATTTAGATGACATCTCTGAGTAGACTTGTCATGGCCAGGAGGAGTATCTGCAATTCTTCCTGGTGCTTCTGGACTTTTAGGACCTCCTGATGTGTCCTGCTGGGGACCCTTTGCCTGCCACATCTCCTCCAAGGGGTTTTTGTGTTGCTCAACGGCTTCACCACTGCTGGCTTGGGTTTGCTGATACCCAAATAACTCACAGCATGAGAATTTATTCACACCCTCCAAAAAAACCACAAGATATGGAAAAATTCATGTTATTCTTGACTCTCAAAAACATGGCAGTGACTGAGATGAAGTCATAAGGGCTCTGCAATGACCATCAGGGGGATTTTGAAATAATTCCCAGGCCCTGTCTCTGCCCCTGGGATGCCCAGGTACCCCAGCTGTCTGGCAGAGGGGAGTGCATTGCTCAGTGCTGGCAATTCTGGAGTGAAAAATGACTTTTCTGCTCAACTTGCTGCTGCCCCACTTGGAGCTGGCAGGCCTCCCGAGCAGGCACAGCATGCCAGGGTTGTGGCTGAAGATTTTTGGGTTGGAGATCTGGCTGGCTCGTGAAGGTCCCAGCACAGCTGCCCCCCAGGCTGCAGCTGGGGCAGGGGCAGGGCAGGGATGCTGCTGGGCTGAGGTGCATCCTCTGGGTAATGTGGAGCATGAGGAAGTTTGGCTGCTCAACACCCATTGCTTCATCCTGGAAGATGACACAACCAGCAACTCTTTCCCTCATATTTCCCTTCTTGCCCTTGGGCAAGGACCCAAGCCTTTCCTGATGTGTAATGGATTTACTGGTCCCTCACCAGTGGGATGTTGCTCTGTCCTGGTTCTTGTTGCTGTTTCAGTGTCTCAGCTTTTGGTGTGTGCCTGGAAACATCCCCAGTGTTCACCCTGGTGCTGCAGCACATGGATTTGGTCTCAAATAAATGAATTTTTTATTAATGTCATGTTGAGGTTGTGCTGAAAAGAAAACTAATTAGAAGCCAGTGGGTTTCTTGGTCCTGGAAGTGTTGAGCCAAGGAAATCCAGAGCAGGGAGTGACAATGTCCAGTCCTTCTGGGGAAATTCCTGCTGAAATTCCTGCTGTGGCTCTTCCTTTCCCTTTGCTCCTCCAGTTGTGTCTTCCTGCAGCACACAGAGACTCAGGGCTCGCTTGCCCATCTTGCCCCAGGATTTCTTGGCTTGCTGGGATTCTGTAATTCATTTGGTAGTCCTTCCACAGGGATAGGAAGGCCGAGGTTTTTGTAAGGCCTCAGTTGGCTTTAAATTGTATAAACTTTGTGCTCCTTTTACATCCAGCCTGCAAACTTAAGGAACATACTCAACTCCGAAACAATTTCTCAACTTAGTGACAAATCTGCTTCCTATAAACCCAAGCTGTTGGCATTTGCTCTTACTCTCCTTTAATGCTTTATTAATGAAGTTCTTTTACAGCTGTTCCATTATTTCACCTGGGATAAGAGTCAGGGTCACAGGTGGATAATTATGTGGGTCATCCTGTTTCTATCCTCTTAAAACTCTGGCACAACATGAGCTTTCTTCCAGCCCTCAGTGTTCCAAAGACTTATTAAAAGTCAACATTAACGATCCAGAGCACTTTCTGGCCAGGTCCCTTTTAAATACGAGTTCTCTGTGCTTGCTGATTTCAAAAGCCCCCATTTACTAGCTGTGCTTTAACATCCTCCTTAGTTACTGTGGGATTAGGAGCTATTTCATCATTGCGTGACACCAGCAAATCCCATGGCTTCCTCCCAAATCCCAGTGGCTGGAGTACCTTGGAGCTCTGCAAATACCCCTGCTCTCCCTGGCTGAGTTGATTGTACTCTTTGTGGCACTCACATTCTCTGAAAAAATCCCTTCACCCAGGATTTTTCTCCTGGGAAGCTGAGAAGCCTCAGAGAAAAGGAAAACAATTCTTATCTCATTTGCTTCTCCTGTGCTGTGCTCATGTGGAATGTGTTTGGAGATTGTTCACCCACAGGTGATTGTTCCATTGGATTCTGCTGTGAGTTGTTTTCACTCTTTGGCCAATCAGGGCCAAGCTGTGTCAGGACTCTGGAGAGAGTCACGAGTTTTCATTATTATCTTTTTAGCCTTCTGTAAGAATCCTTTCTGTATTCTTTAGTATATTCATAGAATGTAGTTAGAATATAGAATTCATAGTATTCATAGAATAGTTTAGTATTCTTTAATATGGTACAGTATCATAAAGTAATAAATTGGCCTTCTGAGAACATGGAGTCAGATTCATCATTCCTGCCTTTGTCGGGGCATTCCCAGTAAATACAATAACTCCTTTTGTCGAGTCAAAACCATTGCTGGGGCTTTGTTCCTCCAGAGTTATCTGAGGTGTTTGTGCCAAAGGGAATGATGCGGAAATTTGCTGCTTCCGGGCAGGGACATCACCACCATGGGGTGAAGAACTGCACGTGGCACCAAGCATCAGTCCAGGGGCAGGGAGAAAAGGAAAGAGGGACAAGGAAGCTTTTCTGCAGTGCAGATTGCCCTAGTGAGAGTGCACTCATGTCCAAACTCAGGAACGAGGGAATCCCAGAATGGTTTGGGTTGGAAGGGACCTTAAAACCCATCTTGTCCCATGGCAGGGACAACTTCCACTCTCCCAGGTTGCTCCAAGGCCTGGCCTTGGACACTTCCAGGGATCCAGGGCAGCCACAGCTTCTCTGGGCACCCCATGCCAGGGTTTCACCTCCCTCACTGGGAATAATTTCTTCCCAATATCCCATCTAAACCTCTTTCTGTTTAAACCTTTTCCCCTTCCTCTATAGAAACACCCAGAGGAAACCCCTGGGACACGTTAGGGTGGGATAGGGGCCGTGTGTGGGGCCCTCGGAGAAAGGACTCTTGGATCACAGCAGGATGGTGATGGGGTGAAGGCAGAAAGTGGGAAAAGACCTTCTGGGTTGGCACTGAAGGGACATCTGTGGCATCACTGGCACAAGAACACATAAAGGGGTGAGCAGAGAGAAAACCAGACTGGGCTGGGGTCTCCTGGAGACTCTTCTTGGAGAGATGCTGCTAATGTGGGAATAGAAGGGTGAGGAGGGAGCAGAGGAACAAGGGTTTAGCAGTGAGCCGGGGAGAAAAGAGCGGAAGAGAGACCTTCCATGAGTGGAACTCATCCTTTAATTGCTGCCACATGGATGCAGGGGCTTGGATAAGCCGTGGAAGAACTGGCATTGCACATGTGAAGCAGGAGTCCTTCGGGCTGGGAAGGGCTGCAGAAGTGCAAGGCAGGAAACCCCAGAGCACAAACAGGGAGTGGGCAATATGGTCCAATGTGGGTGTTGAGGTCTCTCTTATCCCTGGACAGCTCAGTGTTTCCTGCTCAAAAGGGGAAGTAGGATGTGAGCTGATGTGTGGTGGTGTCTGGCCAAAGTGGTGAGCGGGATGAGTGCTCCCTGTGTAGGTGGCTGTTTAAGGATGGACTTTGTTTTGGAAAAGTATCATGGAGAAACAGCTGCTGGATCACTTCTGCTTCTGCTTTATCACAGTTGTGCTCTGAATCTCTGGAAATAAAGTGCCATGTCTGATGTGGGGGATTTTTTTGCTCCTCTTGGTGGGTGAGAAGGAGCTGAGCACAGAATGGGAGCTCAATAACCATCAGCAATAAGCAGAGGTGGCTCACGGCTTCCTCTAATTATTCTTTTTTCTGGTTCCGACAGTTTAAAATTAGCCTGTGTGCCAATTCCATGTTCCTGCAGACCTATGCAGAGATTTTAAGCTTTGTATTGCAAAAGATGAGCTGTTCAGAAATATAAAATTTCCAAAGCTTCCATTCATGCTTTTGTTGGTCTTTCTGATCCCACATCAATTGAATATGTGCTGCCTCAGGGTTTAGCCCATTAAATTGATCCAGAGTTAAAAATTTTGGGCAAGTTCAGCATAAATAGTGCCCAGATTCCCATCAAACTGCTCCGTGAACATCTTGCAAATAAACATGTGTCAGTGCAAAGACACTCTACACCTGTGACCTTGTGATACCTCCAGGTGTCTTTTGAAATGGAATCCTTGAATTATGTTGGGTTTTGCCTGGTGTTTACTCAGGCACTTGCTATGACACAGAAGAAAACAAGTCAGTGTCAGAGAATTGTGGCTACTTGTGGTGATTTATCCTCAGCCAGATAATTTAATTGTCTTTCCTGCTGGGTAACCAGATATGAGGATGGGGAAGAGTAAACTTGGATGTGTTCAGCTTGCAGGTTGTTGGCCCTGTTGTGGTCCTTTCCCTGCCCTGGGAAGCACGGTCTGGAGGCTGCTGTGAAAAGGTAGAAGTGAGCAGGAGAAAACCAGACACAGAACAGTTGCTGGCGGTTCGCTGCCAAAACAGCAAACTTAATAAAGTGAGATTTTGCCAGGCACGGAAAAAAAACCAACCCCACTCAAACCCAAAGTGTTTCATAATCCCTGAGGCTGTGGATGATAGGAGAGGGAATACTTGTGTCAGTGCTGCCAGCCAGGGAGGTGCTGCTGGAGGATGGGATTAGCTTTTGAGGTGGCTGCTGCAGTGGAGAGAAACCCCCTCCCTTCTGGGTGGGGAACAAACCCCTGGATGTAATTTGTCATGGATAAAGTTTGCACATAAATCACCAGGTGCACAAATAGAGGAGGGAGAAACGCTGGCCAGGGAAAGCTCTGCCTGGGAGGGTTTGGAGCTGACCTAGGCTTGGGTCTCTTGTGGTTTTTGTATTGCAAATAAAAAGACAAGTATCGTGCTGGGAAGTATAAACAGGGCTCTCAAGCCTTCAGGCTCCCCATTAACGTGCTGTCAGCTGTCTCTGGGAGGAGCTGGTAGAAGCTGGGATTATCTTTAAGTGTTCTGGATGTGCACACTCAGGTGCCAATGTCAGCAACATGTGCATATTCATCTCTCCTTAGACTTACCAGTGCCTTCAGGAGTGATGGAGAATAACAAAGGTGTGCAGTGCCCTGGCACCTTTCTGGTGACTCCTCTGGGAGCTTTGAACTGCTGAAGGGGTGAGGAGTCCTCAGGCTTTGGAACAAAAGCCATTCCCAAGTGGCAAATTGTCCCCAGTGCTGGAGCCCTGGAATGATTCTGACAGTTCAACAGGGAGCAGCCTCCACTGGGAACCTCCCTCCTCCTAAACCCTCCTGGAGAAAAGGATCAGAAGGTCCAGAGGTGGCCAATGAGGCTGGTGAGGGGCTGGGAACACAAACCCTGAGAGGAACCCCTGAGGGAGCTGGGGGTGCTCAGCCTGGAGAAAAGGAGACTCAGGGCTGCCCCCATCACTCTCTGCAGCTCCTGAAAGGGGCCTGTGCTCAGCTGGGGCTGGGCTCTTTCTCCAGCAGCACTGACACAGCCAGAGCACACAGCCTCGAGCTGCACCCAGGGAAATACAGGTTGGATATTGGGAAAAGGTTTTATCTACTCAAAGGGTGATAAAGTTCTGGAATGTTCTGCCCAGGGCGGTGGTGCAGTCCCCATCCCTGGGTGTGTTTAACAAAGCCTGGATGTGGCACTGGGTGCCAGGGCTGAGTTGAGGGGGTTTGGGATGGGTTGGACTCGATGATCTTGAAGGTCTCTTCCAACCTGGTGATTCTGTGAATTCTGTGAGTTCCATTTATCAGCTTTCAGGTGAGGATATGGTTAGGTGGAATTTGAGCTCGGAGCAGACCCAAATCATGAAATTACCCAGTAGCACCCAGAGCATCAGGACCTGCACATTCTCCACTTTGCTCCTCATGACTTTGAGGGCAGATGAGTTGGGAATTGGGAATTGGGAACAGGGAACTGGGGCTCCCCATGCCTCCCTCTACCAGTTTGGAGCCTGTGGCAGGTGTTGTAAGGGAGGATGTGCATTCCCTCTGTGCCACCAACCTGCTGTTACTTGTGTGGGAAATTTTGCAATGTTATATTTGGGAATATACACCCAAAAGGTCATCTTTCCACTAGGTTACAAGAATTTGTTATGTTCAAGGAAATCACCTTTTCTGAAATGTGTTGGGTGTTTCAGCTTTGGTGTAAGCACTGGAGTGTTCCCACAGGATTTTAATGATGTGTTGTAGAACAACTTGCAGTGTCCTGCGTGCAGAAACTCAGAAGTCTGAGCTGGGAGTTGTCACAAACCAGACTTTGTTGTCAAGAGTCTTGGGGATTTATGAAACTGGAGGACGTGATGATAACGTGAGTGGCTGCAGGACTCTTCCCTCTGAAATACAGCTTTGGTCTCCAAACCTGGATGGTCCCAGAGCTGGGGGAGCTGCAGGGAGAGGAGCTGCTGAAGCCTGACACGTGGGAGGGATGGCTGTGGGAATTGGGATGCTGAGCTCCTTCCCAGCACTGCTGCAGCCCGTGTGTGACTCCTGGGTGAGCCCTCTGAGTCACAGGAACCGGTGATAAGGATAATCCTCTGCTCCAGCCCTGTCTGGCTGCTTCTCCAGACTCCAAACTTTCTGGGAAGGAACATCCTCTGCTATTATCATTATTAGCATAATTGTGGTGCCACAGTCACAAACTTTATCATCTGTTCCTGTGTTTTGCTGAACTGTAATGAAACAAATTTTTGGTAATGTGCAACTCTAACCTGACTCAACAGGAGCTGAAATTGAGAGCCAGGTTTTTATTGTGCTCCATAACCATTGATCCCTGGCTGTCCTTGGGTAGTTCTGATTGGAGAATGGGATGGAATACGCTGCTTTGCCTTCAGATCTAGTTGGGTGATGATTGCTGGGGCAGCCAGCTGAGATTTAGGTGTTTACACCTCCCATGGGCTCAGGCAGATTCCACTGTCCATAATTCCTGACCCCAAACTGCCCCATGGGAGTTCCCAGCCGCCTTGGAAGAGCGGGAATGCCTGGAGGTGTTGGGAGGCAGGATGAGGCAGGATGTTCCAGCATTTCCCTGAAGGGATCAGAAAAGTGAATTTCCCTGCAATGAGGAGCTCACCAAGGAGAGGCTGTGCTCTGCAGGGTGCCAACGTCCCCGCGCTCATTATCGAAAATGTAAGCAAACAACAAATTAAACCAAAATTACATTTGCTTCCCAGGCCTTTGTTTATACAGGGATTAATCCTGGCTTCAGCTGTTGGGATTTGGCAAGGGACAGAGCACAGTTCCAGCTGAACCCAGCTCTGCTCTGCAGCCAGGGCAGAACTGCTGCCCAGAGGAAGAGAACTGCAAACTGATGGATTTTTAGATATGCAAAGACATCTGGGGTGTCTGCATGCTGTAGGCTGGAAAAAAAAGGAAAAAAAAAGGGGGTTTTATTATTTTATTAAAGAAAAAAATTATTTTTCCTTTTTATTTTCCTCTGCAGGTGGTTGGGGCTGAAAAACCTCATCATTTCACAGAATATTCTGAGCTGGAAGGGACCCACAGGGATCATAGTGGCACTGTCAGCTGAGGAATCTCCTTGGCTGTGAGGGTGGGACAGGGGTCAGATGCTGAGAGAAGGTTGAATGGAAGATCTGAATGGTCAGGAGTGGACTTGTTTATAATACAGGTGTTTTTATATGAAACTTCAACTGAAAATGGGAATCCAAGAACAAAATTAGAGGGGTTATGTTATATGGAAAGAAATAAATCAAGTCTAAGATTTTTTTAGGGGGATATATTTCTGATAAATCCCCCAAACTGAGATTTCCTGTGTCAGCAGCAGATGTGAACTCTTTCACTAAAATTGGAAGATCTCCTCCAAGGGGGATCAAAGGGAAGGAGGCTCATCTCTGCTGCCTCTGCAGATCTATTTGCCTCAAATGCACTTGTTAAAAAAACACAAAAATATCTCGAGGAATGCTGCCTTTAAAAACAAGTTATTCAACCTGGGAACTGCATTTTGGAGGCTGGTATTGAAGCAGATGCCAAGTTTCCCTCAGTGCTGTCCATCCAAAAGCTGTGTTTACTCTGACAGACTCCTGGAGCACCAGGGGGAAGAGCCTTAGGGAGATACTGCAAGAATTCCATCCCAAGCATCCAAATGCCTCATTCCTAAAAGTAGCTGGAATGCTAATGCTGGTTTGTGTGTGATTATTATTTATGTTTGGTTAGATGTGATTATTTCAGGAAATGTAGTGATAGACAGGGACTAACAGGTTCAGACTAAAAGAGGGGAAATTTACCTTCGATATAGAGAAGAAATTCTTCCCTGGTAGGGTGGGGAGGTCCTGGCACAGATTTCCCAGAGCAGCTGGGGCTGCCCCATCCCTGGCAGTGCCCCAGGCCAGGCTGGACGGGGCCTGGAGCAGCCTGGGACAGTGGAAGGTGTCCCTGTGCATGGCAGGGAGGGAGTGGAATGAGATAAACTTTAAGGTCCCCTCTTACCCAAACCATTCTGAGATTCTGTGATTATCAGGGGTAATCAAAACCTCTTAATCTCCCAGGGCTGAGATATCACAGCAGCCTCATCTTGTTGAATGTTGCCAGCAAAGCATTTGCAAATAGCTTTTCTAATCACGTATCTGCAGCTGAAGCCCACCTGTTGGTTGAATGTGCTGATGAAAGGTGAACAAAAGAGAATTTCTGTGGTTGGATGCACAGGTAGGACCTTGCAGCTGAGGTGTCCTGTTGTGAGGAGCTCGGTGGTAGCTGGAGGCTGTTAGCTGTGTTAGGTTTTGGGGTGTACCATGAACTCAAGCCCTGGCCTGTGTTTGCTTTTGTTGTAGCCAAGCAGATGAACTGTGCAGCAAAATCAATCCTCGTGCTTGCAGAGGAGCTGAGGTGTCTCGGAAGGTTGCAGTTTATTGCAGCCCCAGACACGCATGAACAGTCTCTGTTTCAGCCCGCATGTTCAAATGAGTCGGAGTTCTTCAGTTCTTGGTCTCAGAGTTGTTTATTGTATTTTATCTATAAAAATTTTTCTCCTGCCCTGATGAGGTCCGTCCAGCAGGACAACTCCAGGCACCCTGCCTGCCCCCGGGGCGGTGTTATCTCTTTATACTACAAACTACCTGTACAATATTTACAATTACTTTCCAACACCTATAACCTGTGTTAGACAGTGAGCTTCTACTCTAAACCAATCCCAAAGTGCCAACATCACTGCAGAAGATGGATGTAAAGAAGAAGAAGAAGAAAGGCTGGACACGCCCAGTTCCCTCCATCTTGTCCCCAAAACCCCCATTCTAAAAACCCCAAAATCTACATTTCCACCCTGTGATAATTTTATTACTACACTGCTTAAACTTCTGTGCCTTTCAGGTCTTCATACAAAGCTGGTAACTTGCTCCACAGGTCATAATCAACCCCACAGGTGTTCTGGGCTGTGTGCCAGGGTCTCTGAGCCCCCTGGCAGGGGTCCCAGCAACTCTGGACACCCAGAGGGATGTGCTGGGTCCTGACAGAGGTGAAGCTGTTACACCCCGGATCCACATGGATTCTGCATCCCCATCCCTGGCAGTGTCCAAGGCCAGGCTGGAAAGGGCATGGAGCACCCTGGCAGGGTGGAAGGTGTCCCTGCCCATAGCAGGAGCTGGATGAGCCTTAAGGTCCCTTCCAACCCAAACCACCTGATCCCATTCCACAGTTCCAGGTGTGCTCCAGCTCTGGGGCTGTGCTGCAGGCTCTGCCTGCTGCTTGCTGCTTCTCCTGCCCCCTCCTCCTCCCAGCCACTGGCTGCAGCTTGTATTTCCCCTTTATTGCCTTTGGCTCTGTCACGATGGGCGGTGCAGTATTTTTGTTCTTCACTTAATAATCTTCTGGCGGCTGTTGGACATCATTTCTCATTGTATTGGTGGAGGATTAGCTGAGCTGATGGGAGATATTTCCTGTCTTAGCCAGTGGGATGGGCTTTGCAGGGCCTGTGCCTTCTTTTCACATGGTGTAATGCTTTGTTTGGGAATGTGCAGAGATGGGAAGAAAGAGCAGCCCCTGAAGCACGATCACTTTTATTTGTGGCAAGAAGCCATGGAACAGGCAAAATTACTGGGATATATTACTGGTATTCCCAGGCTGGGCAGACCTCAGGGCTGGGGTTGAGGTCACTGGTGTCTGTTCATGGTTCTACATTGTGTTGGGGGGGCAAATTCCTCTATTTATTGGGGGGGCAAATTCCTTCTATTTTCCAACCTATTCTGCGATTTTATGATTTGATAAACACAAGCTTGTGTTTATCAAATCATAAAATCGCAGAATAGGTTGGAAAGGACATTAAAGATTAGTTTGCTCCAACTTCCTGCCATGGGCAGGGACACTTCCCACCAGGCCAGGCTGCTCTAATCCCAATCCAACTTTGCCTTGAGCACCTCCAGGGATGAGGAGACCCTTTAGTTGAAGGTTTTCCTTTGGGAAGGTTGGTGAAATTGGATGCTCCTGGTACCATCTGCTTCATACCTGCCGTTGTTTAGGGATGCTGCAGGGTGGCTTTCAGGAGAGGCTGTGGCTAATGAAGGAGCAGAGGGAACGTGGCCGTCAGTGTGGGTGCAGAAATGTGTTTGCAACCATCTCTGCAGGGCAACAGCAAACAGGAGTTTCTGCGGAAAACAAAGCAATCCTGGAGAAAGGTTGAATTTCTGGGAAAGTGGTTGGGGAAGGGTGGGTCTGGGTGCTGGTGACGGGATGAGGGTGTTATCTGGCATCACTCAGAAACCACAGCCCCTCTCAGGTTACTGTTTGCTGGCCCAGACGGGATCTCCAGGGGAAGCTGTTTCTCTTGCAAGAGCTCCTCAGCTCTCAGGACCAAGCCTTGTGCTCGCTCTCTCATCCAGCTGCAAGGCTTCAGTGACTCTTGAAAACCCCCAGGGCTCTGTCTTCCTTCTGCTGGGTCTTATCAGAACACGAGGTATTCTCCCTGCCCTGCATTTCTGTCTGCCTGGCTGGGCCAGGACACTCTTGGCTGCTGAGATCAGATGCCCAGTGGGGCTGGTGTGACTGCAGAGGGGTTTAATGTTACACCGGAGATTGTAAGTGGAGACAATCTCGAGACAGAAGAAAAGGACTTTTCCCAGTTCCAAGGAGATTTTTTTTCTTGTAACAATCAGTGATAGGCATGGGGGGAGGACTTGGCTGTGACATGATCCCTCTGCAGGATCCTGCAGCCTTTCTGCCGATTGCGAGCGTGGGGATGTGGCACCAAGTGCTGCAAACCCAGACAGCTCACGAGTGGAGGAAGGAAGTGAATGGTTTCTGGGAAGCTGGGGATAAAAATGCCCCGCATTCCTGGTGGGTTGTAGTTTGTGCTGATTGAGTCCCTTGCTATCAGCTGCTCCAGTGAACGTGCCTTGGGTTTTGCTGGAATGCTCTGCTCTGGGATTGGCGCTTCAGCCATCCCAGGAAAACCACTTGAAAAAGCTCTGATTTCTCTTTGTGGCAGCTTTGCTTTTGTGATAGATGAGGAATGCCATGGCTGACTCTCACAATTAAAGGGCAAATATCATGTGTGTATGTTAAGAGAAGTTTTATAGGTTTATAGTTATATAGTTATATGGATTATTTATATAACTAGACTATACATATTATAACTATTATATATAACTATTACAACTATATATTTTTAACTATTATATATAACTATTATAACTATATATAACTATGATATATAACTATTATAACTATATATTTTAAAACTATTATATATAACTATTATAACTATATATAACTATGATATATAACTATTATAACTATATATTATAACTTTATATATAATAACTATATCATATGTAACTTTATATATAATAACTATATAGATTATATATAACTAGTTATAGTTATATAGATTTATAGTTGTGTTTTACCCCCCTTGTGTTGTTATCAGGGGGTGCCCTGGGTTTGGGACATTTGGGAGGGTGGGATTGTTGCCATGGCAACAGCTGACCTCCAATCAGGATTTAAGGCCATGATCTCCACCCTGGGCAGGGAAGGAGGAGTGGATGCACAGAACTTTGGGAGGAACTAAAGGGTTAAAAGGCCAAACCTCCATTGTGTGTGTGAGTCCATGGTGGGACAGATCCTCTGCTCCCAGCGCTGAAATATTTTCCCTATTCAGTCTGCTGCTGTATTTTTGATAAGGTTTTAATAAACCTTTTAAATTTTGGAAGTGAGCAGCGTTTCTCACACTTTCTTCCACTTTTATTTTTGTGAGGAGCAAGCACAGCCTCCATAACTTTACTCACAGGCGTCGCCTTTGATTTTCGGTGACTGAACCAGACAGTGAAATCCCTGCCACAGTGATGTGACTCCCAAAGTACTCACAGTGAGAATCTCTTCTCAGTCTCTCCTGGTTTGCTGCTCACATCCAGTGGCAGCCATGGAAAGGACTGTCCTTTAATCTGAGTCATGAGTGCTTTACCCCTTAACTGCCCGGAATTATTAAGGCGGTTAATATTAAAATATTAACTATTTTATTAAATATTCATTACTGTTTTAAATATTAAATATTAAGCTATTTAACGGTTTAATTATTTTGAACATAACATTAAAAACAGGACTTGCTGCTTTGTTCACAATGGCTTGGTGGAAGAGCAGGGCCCAGAAAACGCAAATTTTGATGCATGATAACCAGCAGAACCTGCTTCTCCTGCACCTCTGCCCCCAAGGGGTCTCCGCAGAGCCCTCCCAGCCCATGGTGGAGCTGGTGGGACCTCCCAGCAACCTGAAAGAAGATAAAGAAACAATGAGAGGGGGATTCCTCCCAGCAGCCAGAACAGTGAGCAGCTCCCACTGCTTCCCTGAAGGCAAGGTTTGTGTGTCAGGGCTGGGTTTTTGGACATCTGGCCTGGGCTGGGTGTTTATAGCAGAGCCAAGGGAGGAATAGGTGGCTGAAGAAGTGATCGAGCTCCTCAGCCCAAATCTGGCAGGCCATGCTTGACATGGACATTGAGCAGCAGAGACGCCCTGAGGGCTCCCTCATCTCTCGGAGAATAATTAATAATTTGCCTCTGAGAAATATTGCAAAGGAAATAGCTTGGGGAAGGGAACGGGAGCTAAACTGTTCTCCAAAGCTCCTGCTGACACTTTTAATCAGTGCTGCTCTGTCTCCCAGTGACAGCTTTTGAGAGACTACTGATGGCTCTTCATGCTGCTCCGAAAATCAGCTCTATTAGGAGCTAGAAATACCAGCACTCTTCCAAAGAAGCTTATTTTTATTATATTCCCAGCCTAATACTGGAAACCAAAGAGCTTTAGAATAGAACTGGCTGCAACTCCAGCATTTCCCTTGAAAGAAAGTAAGTTATGGGAAAAATCCCTTTTTTGACAGCCTTCCACAAAAAAAAAAAAAAAAATCCTAATTTTCCCACAGGAAACTTGCAAGCCGTGGGTAAGTGGGGTTTTTTTCCTCACTTTTTTTGCTGTCTCTAAGTTTTTCCAGCTTGTGCTTGATGTTTCCAAGTGTTACTCTTGTTGTGAGCTGGCAGAAGTTGCACAAGGGCAGCGACGGGTGAGGATTTTCCTCTCTGCCCGGAGGAGGAGGTGGAAATCCACCATTCAAAAATGCAATTTTCAACCACAGTGAACTTTCTACAACTTTTTTTTTTTCCCCCTGAGGTTTTCTAGATGGCAACAACTGGCCCCTCAAAGGATGAGGTAACTCCCAGAGGCTGTGTTGGGGTACCTGGGGGAATATTTAATGTTGTTCTGCTCTGTGCTGCACTGGATGCGTTTGTGAGGTTCCTGGGGATGGGTTCTCAGCCAAAATGGGAACATGCAGGTGCTCTCCCAGTGATACAAAAGGCATAGGACAGGTCAAGAAATCAATTAACTTATTTATTAATAAACCTTTTATTTATTTAAATAAAGGGGATGGGTCCTCCCAGTGATACCACTGGGAACATGCACTTTTTATTAATAAACCTTTTATTTATTTAAATAAAGGGGATGGGTCCTCAGCCACAATGGGAACATGCAGGTGCTCTCCCAGTGGTACAAAATTAATAGGACAGGTGGATAAATCATTAAACTTATTTATTAATAAGCCTTTTTATTGAACAACTTTTTGCTCTATCTATATCAGGCAGTCTCAAATCCTCCCAGCAACCTGAAAGAAGATAAAGAAACAATGAGAGGGGGATTCCTCCCAGCAGCCAGAACAGTGAGCAGCTCCCACTGCTTCCCTGAAGGCAAGGTTTGTGTGTCAGGGCTGGGTTTTTGGACATCTGGCCTGGGCTGGGTGTTTATAGCAGAGCCAAGGGAGGAATAGGTGGCTGAAGAAGTGATCGAGCTCCTCAGCCCAAATCTGGCAGGCCATGCTTGACATGGACATTGAGCAGCAGAGACGCCCTGAGGGCTCCCTCATCTCTCGGAGAATAATTAATAATTTGCCTCTGAGAAATATTGCAAAGGAAATAGCTTGGGGAAGGGAACGGGAGCTAAACTGTTCTCCAAAGCTCCTGCTGACACTTTTAATCAGTGCTGCTCTGTCTCCCAGTGACAGCTTTTGAGAGACTACTGATGGCTCTTCATGTTGCTCCGAAAATCAGCTCTATTAGAGCTAGAAATACCAGCACTCTTCCAAAGAAGCTTATTTTTATTATATTCCCAGCCTAATACTGGAAACCAAAGAGCTTTAGAATAGAACTGGCTGCAACTCCAGCATTTCCTTGAAAGAAAGTAAGTTATGGGAAAAATCCCTTTTTGACAGCCTTCCACAAAAAAAAAAAAAAAAAATCCTAATTTTCCCACAGGAAACTTGCAAGCCGTGGGTAAGTGGGGTTTTTTCCTCACTTTTTTGCTGTCTCTAAGTTTTTCCAGCTTGTGCTTGATGTTTCCAAGTGTTACTCTTGTTGTGAGCTGGCAGAAGTTGCACAAGGGCAGCGACGGGTGAGGATTTTCCTCTCTGCCCGCAGGAGGAGGTGGAAATCCACCATTCAAAAATGCAATTTTCAACCACAGTGAACTTTCTACAATTTTTTTTTTTTTTTTTTTTCCCTGAGGTTTTCTAGATGGCAACAACTGGCCCTCAAAGGATGAGGTAACTCCCAGAGGCTGTGTTGGGGTACCTGGGGAATATTTAATGTTGTTCTGCTCTGTGCTGCACTGGATGCGTTTGTGAGGTTCCTGGGGATGGGTTCTCAGCCAAAATGGGAACATGCAGGTGCTCTCCCAGTGATACAAAAGGCATAGGACAGGTCAAGAAATCAATTAACTTATTTATTAATAAACCTTTTATTTATTTAAATAAAGGGGATGGGTCCTCAGCCACAATGGGGTGGACATGCAATAAACTTATTTATTAATAAACCTTTTATTTATTTAAAAAATTAATAGGACAGGTGGATAAATCATTAAACTTATTTATTAATAAGCCTTTTTATTGAACAACCTTTTGCTCTATCTACATCAGGCAGTCTCAGAGCACCCAGAGAGGGAAGATCGCTCTGGGAAGATGCTGCCAATCCTGCAGTCACCCTGCTCTGCGGCCTCTCCGCTTTGGGTGAGAAGTTTTAAGCAAATAAAGCTGTTTTCTCATCTCCAAGGCTTTGGACGTGCACTAGGAGGGGTGACAGAGAACAAAGGTCCCAACAGCAAGAGCATCTCGGCGTTGGGTCTGGCAAACAAACAGATTGAGGATCCCTTGTCTATAGAATGCTAACAATGTTTGAATTTCCGTGGGGTTTTTACTATTATTAATGTAGCTGCCAAGAGTTCCTTGCCAGCTTTCTGTGTTTTGGTTATTTTTAATCCTTGCTTGTTTGCCTCTCTGTCCCAGCCTTCTCAGGCTTTTATGACTGCAGCCCTAACCCCTCGTGCCCTGCAAACACATGCTGCTCACGTGAGGCAGCTTTGATGTCAAAATCGAGTTAAGTATGTGCTTCAGTGTTTATAAGATGGGGTCCTGAGTTGCTTAACCCTTGCCCAAGAAGTTTAGTTTACTGTAGCTGTCCCAATAAATCCCTGTCTGCTTCATTTCGGAGAACAGCTCCGTGTTTTTCCCCACCTCTGTTGAGAGACACTACAGATGTGTGATACTTGGCACTGGGGTCTTTTTTGAGGTTTTTTCCCCTTTGTTTTTGCTTATGACTTTGTATCTGGGCCTCCAGTATCATGTTTTCCCTCCTCTATGGCTCTGAATAATCAATTTGGAAAGCCAGGAAATAAATCAAAGGTTCAGATAGTAATGTAGAAAGAACGAAGGGAAAAGCAGACATATGGATTTCATCACCAATGGAGAATAACATGTATAATAATAACAACAGAGTGTAAATGAGTGTATGTACTCACAGGAGGCTTTTCCAAAATGATTGTTTTTGTACATGATTGGGGAAGTTATTTTGTGGTTGGAGCTCTTTGGAACGATTGTATCCCAGCACTGCCTGAACTCCTTCCCAGCCCTATTTTTCACAGCAGTGGGGCAGCAGCAAAGCTTTGGTGTGAGCAGCTGCACCTTGGGAAGGGTTCAGCAATTCTGGGGACTTCCCTGGAGAAGAGCTGCTCGCGTGCTCAGCAGTGATGGCTTCCATCCCCGCGTCCCGTCAGCACCGCGGCCTGGAATTCACTGCCTCTCCCCTCCACAGAACTAATCAAGCGTGCAAGTCCTTCCCTGGCCAAGAAAAATGATGGAGAGAACATTGTCTGGTGGTGTCAAGCAGCCCCAGCGTGGTGTTGGCTCTGAAAGCAGGGATGGCTGTGCAGGGCCCTGTGCTGATGGACACGGTGGCTCTTGGACCTCGGGGACCCTGCAGGGCTCGCCTTGAAAGCAGCCCAAAACCAGCTTTGTTTTCTTTCCCACAGAACAGGATTCTTCTTTGCTGAGATGTTCTTCCCCTCTGTGATAGGAGGGCGAGGAAAATGCCATGGTCTTGGACAAGGGGTGGAGGGGACAGGACACAGGGAATGGCTCCCACTGCCAGAGGGCTGGGATGGATGGGAGATTGGGAATAAATTCTGGATGGGAGATTGGGAATAAATTCTGGATGGGTTATTTGGAATAAATTGTTCCCTGTGAGGGTGGGCAGGCCCTGGCACAGGTTCCCCAGAGCAGCTGTGGCTGCCCCATCCCTGGAAATGTCCAAGGCCAGGTTGGATGGGGCTGGGAGCAGCCTGGGATGGTGGAAGGTGTCCCTGCCCATGGCAAGGGTGGAACAAGATGATCTTTAAGGTCCCTTCCCACCCAAACCATTCCAGGATTCTGTGATTAGTCAGAGCTGTCAGCTGGAGCTGCTGTTGCCAATGCTTAGTTTGAAGTCAGCGGTGCTTTAGCTAAAGGGGAGTTGGATTTAAATTTTCTTCACCCCACCTCCTTCTCACTCATCTTCTCTGCCACCATCAGTGCACAAATATCTTTCCTTTTCCTGTATTAGCTGATGTGTTTTTACTGGTTGGGTGGTGGGTGTTTAAACCCAGGCAGGTTTTTTTAAGACCTCCTGGGATAATCCCACAGCCCTTACAGCATCAGAGGTGAGAAAACAATCTAAGCCAAGGGTGAGTTGTTCCTCATGTTCCTCATCTGCAGATGGAAAATTAAGATCCAGCCCCTGTTGAGGTTTGCTTACCATGCTGGTTACTAATCTCTTCTAGAGGGATTTTGGTTAAATGTTTTTCAGTCCTTGGAAATTCCTGTAGGCAACTGAGGTTTTTCTACTGAAAAATCTTAGGGAAGGAATATGAACACTTGATTTACAGTCGGACACTGATGGAGAATCCTTAAAAATGGCATTTCTGAGTTCTTGTTGCTGTGATGTGGATGTGAAGAAAGTCAGGATACTGCAAAAGCTGATCAGATCAGGCAATGAGTTCTCCCCAGCTCATTTCACAACCCTGAGCTTCCTTTGAGTACAAATCCAGCACCTTTCACCAGCAATAAAAATCACACATTTTTCTACTTTGGTTTAGTTTTGAAAAGGGGAAAAAAAAAAAAAAAAGGACAGAATAAACTCTTCCTGGCAGAATGCACCAGCTGTCCTGTAACTGCATTTCATTGTGAAACAGCTTTTCCTACTCAGAGCTCTGCCCTGTGTGCCATTTCTGGAGTGCAAATTGCTGCCAGTCCTGATCTGGGCTGGGCTCTGGATGCCAGCAGAGCTCAGGGGTTGTGTGCCCACCCTCTGTGGCAAGAGGAGGGCACAAAATCAGGAAGGGAAACACGTGGAAAGTGTGGGCCACAAGAGACTCGGAGTTCCAAGCCTGAAAAGCTGCCTGGTCCTGGCTCTGCCTTGCTCTCAGGGATGCTGGGTCTGGGTCTGGAAGGCAGGGCTGTGCCTGGAGCCTTCCCCCTGGGCCTGGGGGCCACCAGGGGACTTTTCTCTGTCGCCTTTTCCCCAACCTGGAAATGCAACTCTGGATCATTTTAGTAAGGAGGTAACACAGAAGTGGATCTTTATTTGAAGGCCTTCAGGGGCAGTTATGGGAAGATGTCCACAAAAGCCCACCCCCACGGGGGTGAGGACATTTTTAAAGGTTTTAGGAAATTAGCATAGCTGGTAAAAACACCAATTAGGAGGACAAGTGGTGATGCAATTCCCCCCCAGGCCAAGCTCTTTCTTTGGCGTCTCCCCCTTGCACTGGCTGTGTCCTGTCCATGAAATGCATCTTAAATAGTTCTCAACCTTGGTAGCCTGCAGGAACCAAGACAGCACAGGGGTTTTGTACCCCGGGGGTTTGGAGCTAGCTCTGGAATTTGTCTTTCTGCCCATGGAAAAGTACTGGGAAAACTGGCTACTAATGCAACAGGTGACAGAGCTCCAAATATGTGTGTGTAGAATGCAGAGAATGTGAAAAGGGGAAGGGAGAAGAGAAGAGAAGAGAAGAGAAGAGAAGAGAAGAGAAGAGAAGAGAAGAGAAGAGAAGAGAAGAGAAGAGAAGAGAAGAGAAGAGAAGAGAAGAGAAGAGAAGAGAAGAGAAGAGAAGAGAAGAGAAGAGAAGAGAAGAGAAGAGAAGAGAAGAGAAGAGAAGAGAAGAGAAGAGAAGAGAAGAGGGAAAGAGAAAAGAAAGGAAAGGAAAGAAAAGAAAAGAAAAGAAAAGAAAAGAAAAGAAAAGAAAAGAAAAGAAAAGAAAAGAAAAGAAAAGAAAAGAAAAGAAAAGAAAAGAAAAGAAAAGAAAAGAAAAGAAAAGAAAAGAAAAGAAAAGAAAAGAAAAGAAAAGAAAAGAAAAAGCATAAAACCAAAAGGGCATCACCCTGAGCCCTTGAGGTCAGGTATTGCCTGTCCAAAGCTGTTACAGAACCCAGCAGTGCTGCTGCTCTGGTTACTCTCAAAGGCTTTTCAGCAGAGCTGGGGATGTTCTTGTTGCTGAACTGGGCTTGTTTTGTCAGGTTTTGCAAGTCCAAAGTATTTTGCTGAAGCAAAACTTCTTTCTCAAGACTTTTTTTCCAGGCTGTTGCAGTTCCTGGCACTACAAGATAAAACCATCTGAGGAGTGAAACAGAGCTTTGGATGAGTTTTAGTGATGACTCAACTCGCATGACTCAGTTCAACTCGAGCAGAGGGTATCTCACAGAGTTGTAGAACCATGCAATGGTTTGGCTTGGAAAAGGCCTTGAAGGCCATCCTGTTCCACCTCTGCCATGGCAGGGACACCTCCCACTGTCCCAGGGTGCTCCAAACCCTGTCCAGCCTGGCCTTGGGCACTGCCAGGGATGGGGATCTCCCCTGCTTGGCTCTGACCCTGCAGTGTGAGCACAGGTGAGGCTTGGCTGCAGGGTGGGTCTGATCTGCAATACCTGCACTGCTGCAAGGCCGGGCTCAGCCCCCAGTTCTGTGTTAAAGAGAGGTTTAAGAGCACCTGCATTGCTCTAGCCCCAATCTGAGTGGCTTTCTCTTGCAATTCTCCCAGCCTCACCAATGCCAACTGTGCCAGGCTGCCTTCTGTGGTGTGGGCTAAAGCTAGACTTTGTTTTATTACAAAAACAGTTGCTGTCTTTACCCAGAGAGCCCTTCTGAAGTCACCGAGGGGATGGGGACCTCGGCTGGTCCCTGATACCATTAACCATTCACTCTCTGATATGGGAAATCACCAGCGCTTGTTTAATTCCATTACAGAGCAGGAGAGCATGGCTGGGTCAGCTGTTGTGGGCTGGGAGGCTCCTTGTGTTCCTGTTTCACCTGAACTGCAGCAGTTTCATCCTCTGCTCCAGCAGAATCACCTGTGTTTAGTTTTAGGGCTGTGATTTCACATCACTCTGTGATTCTGTGCATCAAGCTCTCAGCCCCTGTTAATTTTCACTGGGTGTCTGCTAATTGTGAGCTCGTGCCTCAGTTTCCCCACTCAGATGGCAATTAAAGCTTCTCCTACAGCTAATCAGGCCTCTTTGCATATTATTCATGCTCAGCCTATTACCATAGCTCCACTAAACTGAGAGCAGAGAAACCCTGAGCCTGCAAATTCACCAAGGTCTTTTTGAGTATCTGTGGCTCTGCAACCCCTCTCGCTGCAGTCACCAGCATTTCAATATTATTAGAAGTATGAATATTATAAAATATGAATATTAAATGTAAATGAATACATGAATATTGTGAAAACCACTTTCATCAGTCTATTCTTCATCTTTAAAAACCCCTCCTGGACCCTGGAGCCTCTGTTCCCCTACCTGCAGAAGGAATTTGTCAGAGCAGAGGGTGTTGTGTGGGAAGGAGAGTGTTTGGTTGCCATGTGGACTGCAGGGCTGCTTGTTTTGTGATGACAACACGAGCTGAGCGAGACCCTCCTGGGCTTTTCCTGAGTTGCACTGGCACCGTGTTGGTCTGAGGAGTAAAAACATGTGTTTGTGTTTCTGCTCAGAGTGTGACTCACAGCAACACGGGGAAGATGTTTGTGGTGATGAGGTGTCACTTTTATGCAGTTTCTTCTCTGAATACAGCCACATTTTAAAGCTTCCTTGCATGCCTGAGGAGCAGCTGGGCTGAGATGGGGGAAAACCACTGAGACTGGAGTGGTGCAGAGCAAAATTCTGGAAAGCAGCAGAGAGCTGGGAGACCATGGCACAGCTTTAGGGATACAGGAGTGTGCCCTGTGCTGGCAATCAGATCCCCTGATATTTTGGAATTTGATGCCTTTGGTCCACTGTGATCTGTTTATGTCAGTAGAGCACTCAGATTGAAGCTCTTTAATCTCCCAGAGCTTATGCACATACCTCACAGCACTGCAGATGAATTGGATAAGCACAAAGCAAAAACCAAACCCAACCAAAAAATAAAGATCAACTCAAGCACAGCCTCTTTAAGCAGTTCAGAGCACACATCCCAGGGGTGCTTTTGACCATCTTGCCAATGCAATATATGTTTTACAGTCCTTTAAAAACCTGGGTAGAGTAATCGAGCTCTGAGCATGTTTGCACTGGGAGCAGGGTTAGTGAATTAACTCTTGCAGCTCAGGGTCACCTCTCCTCTTTCCCTAAAGGTCACATTTCCTATGGCCTTTCCAGATTTCCAAGAAACATTCCTGCTCCAGGGCCTGTAATGGATCCTTCCCTGTGCCATGGGGTGACCCTGGCTCCAGGGGATTGTCTGAAGTTACAAGATGTGCCTGAGCTGTGCATTCTATCCCCATCCATCAGAGCTGGGGCAGTTCTCTGCTGTTCATGGGGCACTTTTCTTTATCTCTCCCACAGCCAATCCTCCCTCCAGGAGATCTCATCTGTTAATGGACCATTAATTATTAATTATCTTCTGTCCATGGCCAGTGAGTGTCCCTGCAGGGCTGATCCAATCCCACCATCCCATGGGGAGATGCTCCGCCCAGGGGAGGAGCCAAGCATTCCTACCTGGATCCAATCTGAGGGTTGGGACACCCCAGCAGCCTTTGCCCCCTGCATTGCCAGAGGAGCAGCTTTCTGCTGCCCTGCATTCCCAGAGGGAGCCCAGGCCCATCTGCAGCAGCCCTGGAGCTGCAGAGGAAAACTCCCCCCTTGTGCAGGACCCCTGCTGCAGCAGAGCCACAGCTGGCACTGCAGGAGGGCTGGGCCCCCGTGGGATGGGGCTGTGCCACCCCCATGGCACACAGGGGGCAGGGCATGGGCTGATTCTGGCAGTGTTTTTGTTTATTTGTACTATTGCATTTGTATTTCTAGTTTTCCTAGTAAAGCACTGTTATTCCTATTCCCATATCTTTGCCTGAGAGCCCCTTAATTTCAAAATTATAACAATTCAGAGGGAGGGGGTTTACATTTTCCATTTCAGGGGAGGCTCCTGCCTTTCTTAGCAGACACCTGTCTGTTCCAACCAAGACAGAGATGGCTTGGGAGAGCTGTCACAACTCCTGCCTCTCATGCTGGCAGCTCCTGGTTTCTCTCTTGTCCTGACTGTGTCCTGTCACAGACACATTTTCTGAAAAATCTTTTCCTTGGCATTTTTTCTTCTGAGAAGCTGAGAGGCCTCAGTAACAATATATAAACAGTGGTTATCTGCTGCTGTGGAATGCAACAGGTGGATCTGTGATTGGTCTCATGTGGTTGTTTCTAATTAATGGCCAATCACAGCCCAGCTGGCTCAGACTCTCTGTCCAAGACACAAACCTTTGTTATCATTCTTTCTTTTTCTATTCTTAGCCAGCCTTCTGATGAAATCCTTTCTTCTCTTCTTTTAGTATAATTTAAATATAATATATATCATAAAATAATAAATCAAGCCTTCTGAAACATGGATTAGAGATCCTTGTCTCTTCCCTCATCCTCAGACCCCTGTGAACATGGTCACAGTGTCCTATTTGCAAGGCAAGAGGAAAGAGTTTATCTCAGCATTGTGAGCTGATCCCAAATTCTTTTTGTCTCCACTGTGTCTTGGTATCCTTCAATTCTGTAGTTAAATTTTGTGGGGAGAGCAAAAATCTATTAATCTTGCTTGCAAACTCAGAAATTAGTGAGGGTGGAATGAACTGTGCTCCATGGTACATCTGGTTATTCCCTAAAGCATCAGGAGTGATAAAAACCATGTTATTTTTCTCCCAGCTCACACATTAATAATGCTGAAATAGTGCATTTATTCCAAAGCTTTGGTAATTACAACTCCCGGACTCTAATCTCAGGTTTTATTACAGGTTTTTATTTGTGAAAGTGACCACTGCTTTTGGGTGTAGGAGCCCTGTAGTTGGCTTTCTCAAAACTCATGGTGGGATTTTTGGGGCTGTCCTGTGCAGGAATAGGATTTTGTGCAGGAATAGGATTTGGACTTGATTCCAGAGAAGCTGTGGCTGCTCCATCCCTGGAAGTGTCCAAGGCCAGGCTGGACAGGGCTTGGAGCTCCCTGGGATAGTGGAAGGTGTCCCTGCCCTTGGCAGGGGATGGCACTGGGTGGGCTTTAAGGTCCCTTCCAACCCAGACCATTCTGTGATTCTGTGATTCTGTTGTTCTGTGATTCTGTTGTTCTGTGATTCAGTGATTGATTCCCTTCTTGCGTGAGGTTTTTGTCCTTATTCTGCCTTCCTGAGGGCCGTGCCTCAGTGCAAGAGTGGCTGGGTGATTGTCCCATCAGACAGGATGGGAGCACTCATGGCCACAGGGAGCCACTGCTGGCTGGCTGAGTTGAGTTTTCCTGTTGCTCTGAAATTGGGGTTTCTGCTGCAATGAGAATTCTGTGATCCTTGTGGTCCCTTCCAGCTCAGGACATTCTAATGATTTTAGGGCAGATTTGTGAGGATTCTGATCATCCCAGCCCCAGCTGCCACCTCTGGAACACAGGCCCTGTTGAAGATTGCAATGCAAGATGTTTTCCATTACCACCTGTATGGCAGGTTACCTTTGTCAGGTGGGCAGTTTGCCTTATCTCTTTGAGTGACCACATTCACACCTCCCTCAGGAGGGGACATCTGCTGGTAACAGCTACTGAATGTCCCTGCATGGCTGATAAGAACTACAGCATCCCATTGGGAGATGTGAGCCCAGAGGGAGGAGCCAAGCATTCCTACCTGGATATAATCTGGAGATTCTGGATCACCAGCCAACCATTCCTACCTGGATATAATCTGAAGATTCATTTCCTACCTGGATATAATCTGGAGATTCTGGAACACCAGCCAAGCATTCCTGCCTGGATATAATCTGGAGATTCTGGAACACCAGCCAAGCATTCCTACCCGGATATAATCCAGAGGTTTTGAGACACCAGCACGGCTTCTCCACTGGATTTCCCAGAGGAACAGCAGCTGCCTCTTCCCCTGGATCTCCAGAGGAAGAGACTGCACCTTTCTCCAGGATCCCTGCTCCAGCAGAACCACCCCTGACACTGCAGGAGGGCTGAGCCACAATTCCAATGGCACTGCTGCCAACAGCCTGACCCACAGGGTGTCAGGTTGGGTTCTGACTCTGTCAGTGTTGGTTTAGTTACTGCATTGTTTATTTTATCCTTTATTTTCTTCCCTATTAAAGAACTGTTATTTCCTGCTCCCATATTTTTGCCTGAGAGCCCCTTAATTTAAAATTTATAGCAATTCAGAGGGGCGGGGGGGGTTACATTCTCCATTTCAGGGGAGGCTCCTGCCTTCCTTAGCAGACTCCTGTCTTTCCAAACCAACACAGGCCCTCAATCCAGTGCCATCATCAGCCCTCCTGTGATTTCATATTCAACATCCCAACAGTGAAGTCCCCAAATGTGCTGGCTGCCTTCTCAACATACGGGCTGGAAAATCACCTCTGTGTGCCTTGGCTCCTCCTGGAGAGCAGGGAGGAATGGTACCTACCTCAGAGCAGGGCTGTGCTCGATAATGTTCGCAAAGTGCTTTTTAATCCCCTGCTGAAAGGCTCTGTGCGAGTGTGAGTTATAATTATTACGTAAACGTGCCTCAGATTTTCCTGCCCGAGCCTTCAGCTTGCCACAGAGATGTTTTCCCAGTCTTTATGGGGATGCCATTGGGTTTGTAGCTTCCTGGCTCGCTGTAGGAAGGCACAGACTTCCAAAAGAGAGAATTAAATGCTTTTCATCAGCTTGCAAAGCCAAACCAAACCCCAAACCGCTTTCAGTCAAGCTTTCCAAGAGGAGAATTGGTTATCCATCAGCAGGGAAGAGATGCAACTTCATTAAGGATGGGTGAATGGCTGCAGTTCCTGCAGGTGCCCACGTTGGGAGCAGGGCTTGGGCCCCTGGGTCAGCCAGGTCTCCTGCAGGGAGCAGAGACAGCTGAGCAAACATGGGCTCTTCATGGTGTCATAGCAGGCTAAAATAAACCATGAGGTCATGCTGGCATCACCGTGGCACCCTGAGATAATTAAACCGAGCCCTGGTCCCCCTGCAGCCCCCAGCCCCAGCCTTGCTTACAGGTGTGTTGTCATTGAGCAGCTGCTGTAACAAATCCCTGCCAGTGCCAAGTATGAAACAGCTCAGGACGTGTCCAAAAGCAACAGAGCCCAGCCTGGAGATGGAGCCCAGGGGGTGCAGCTCTCCCTCCTGGAGATGAAAACAAATCATAAAGGTTAAAAGGCAGGAACTGGGGCTGGTGCTGTCTGCAAACTGAGGAATCTCTGTGCCTCTTCCCAGGAGGAAAGCAGTTAATAGGTAGCCAAGGTGAAGGTTTAAAAATAGAGCTTTTTGCATAGCTATTTGGTGATGTCTCTGGCACTTCTGCTGCCACAAATCCCAGTGTGTTCCCAGCAGGTCTTTAATGCTGGGTGTTTGCAGGCTTTTTATGACGGGTTGGTGAATAGGGAAAATGGGCTTTGGAAGGAATTACTTTGGGGCACTGGAAACCAGGTAACAGACTGTGTTGGGTCCTCAGTGCTGCTGGCACGGTCCCAATGGAATTAACAAGGTGGGTTTGAAACTGGGAGGACACTTCATGGAGCCCACAGTGTGTGTGAAGTGATGGGTGTCCCAAAAAGCTGTGCCTGCCCCTGGAACTGCTCCAGGCCAGGCTGGATGGGGCTTGGAACCACCTGGGATAGCAGAAGGTGTCTCAGAGTGGAAGGGGATGAGTTTTAAAGTCCCCTCCAACACAGACCATTCTGTGATTCTGTGATTGATTCCCTTCTTGCATGAGGTTATTGTCCTTATTCTGCCTTCCTGAGGGCCGTGCCTCAGTGCAAGAGTGGCTGGGTGATTGTCCCATCAGACAGGATGGGAGCACTCATGGCCACAGGGAGCCACTGCTGGCTGAGTTGAGTTTTCCTGCTGCTCTGAAATTGGGGTTTCTGCTGCAATGAGAATTTCTGAGCCATTCCTGAGCCAGCAGCAATCCCTGGGCATGGAGCAGAGGCTGTGGCTGACAGTAAATGGGAAAGCTGGTACTGAAACTCAGTTTGGTCACTTCATGAATGCTGCTGCTTTCATTTACACAGGTATCCCTATTCCAGAAAGGGATTTCAGTTCCTGCCGTGGCAGAATTTCCTGTCTTTGCCAGTTTGGGTAACTGTGGTGAAAGAGAAGAAAATTTCTCACCACAGCATGTTTTCTGATCTATACAAAGTTTGCAAGGCCCTAAATATTTTGCTGTCAAGGAACTTTTGCCTTGTGATTTTGAAGACACTGAAGGATTGCTGTGCATTTCTTTCACATTTTTTCCCATTTATTTTGAGCACATCTTTGAAATCCCATTAAATGATGTACTGGGGTTGGATAGAAAACTGGATTAGCCCCTTAAAACTTCAATAATCTGGCTTTGGTTTGATATGGAAGATTTTATTTAATATGCTCACAGAACAATGCAGTGTTGCATAGCTGATGGTCTTCCCACCCCATTTTCTCCACAGTTCAGTTCCCTTCACTTTTCCTCATCTACAAACACAGAGCAGGAGCAATGAGTTCTCCAGGAACAGTTTGATCCATGAGGAGGAGCTGGGCTTCGGCTCCTGCTTTTCAGAGGAATGAGGTGTCCCCTTCCCTCTGTCCCAGTACAGACAGGTCAAGTGAGCTGGAGAAAAACTCACCCCCAGCACAGCTGTGACTCCTCTGGAGCAGCTCTTTCTGCTCTCATCCCTGATAGGCAGCTGTTCCATTGAAATTCGGGATTTCTGAACTCTCTGGCTTTGGTCCTGCTCCCATCAGAGAGAGGAAGCTGGGGAGGGAGCCCAGCCTCAAGATCCAGTGCTCCCCTGGCTCTGTCCTCACATGTTTTGCTCTCCCTGACACTGTTAAGGAATAAGAGATCCTGTCCTGCCCATGCCAGAACTTTCAGGAAGATTTTTTGGAAGGTGCTAATCCGAGGGGGTCAGAGCACACAGGAGGAATGTGCAGACCCCAGGCTTCCCAAAAGGAATACAGACACGAACACAACACCACACACCAAACCAACACTGTCCACAAAGACTCTTCCTTAGTGTCCTGTGTCAACAGCCCGTGCTGGGCACAGTCCTAGAAGGATCAAACATCTTCCATGCCATGCAACAAAAAAGAAATCAATTTTAGGAACAAATTGTTCCCTGTGAGGGTGGAGAGGCCCAGGGTGCCCAGAGAATCTGTGGCTGCTCATCCCTGGAAATGTCCAAGGCCAGGTTGGATGGGGTTTGGAGCACCCTGGGGTAGTGGAAGGTGCTACAGCAAGGCCTGGCTGCCAAAAAAAATGGAACAGATGAAGTGGGAGATGTGTACAGATTTTGTACACATTGTGTACACGGCCCCCAGAGACCAGAAACTGGAGTTCTGTGAAAAGCACAAGGAATGGGAAATATCCTGCAGAATGGCTTTTGTTGTACCTGTGGATTTGGCAGCCTTTGGAGTGTGTACCCAGGGTTAGGAGACCTTTAAAACTCAGATTTGGAAGGGTCAGGATAGACACAAAGCATTTCCCAAGTTTTAGGCTAGAGCTATAGAATTTAGGTCAGGATTCCCAACTAAAAATGAATTTCTCCTTACAGGATTAATGCTGGGGACGTGGATGTGTCAGGACAGGATTTAGCCGTGTGTGGGACATCGGCTTGTTACAGCTGAAGGAGGTGGGAGAAGCTGGCCATGGCAGGAGGGTCCCTTCCAACCCAAACCACTCCATGATTTTATGGTTCTGTGAAGCTGTAGTGAAAACCTTCCTGTGGTGAAAGAGAAGAAAATTTCGGCAGCCAGAGCATGAAGGAGAGGGCAGGAAGGTTAATGCACATTATGTAGGGCTTCTAAACAGCTGAATGTTCAGGGGTGGGGATTTTAAATCCACAGGAAGATGGAGGTGACCTGTCTCACCAGGCTGGAGAGGGGCTGGGAGCACAAACCCTGAGAGGAACCCCTGAGGGAGCTGGGGGTGCTCAGCCTGGAGAAAAGGAGACTCAGGGCTGCCCCCATCGCTCTCTGCAGCTCCTGAAAGGTGCCTGTGCTCAGCTGGGGCTGGGCTCTGTCTCCAGCAGCACTGACACAGCCAGAGCACACAGCCTCGAGCTGCACCAAGGGAAACACAGGTTGGATAGCAGGGAAAAGTTTTTACAGGAAGAGTGATAAAGTTCTGGAATGTTCTGCTGCGGGTGGTGGTGGAGTCACCATCCCTGGGTGTGTTTAACAAAGCCTGGATGTGGCACTGGGTGCCAGGGTTGAGTTGAGGGTTTGGGGCTGGGCTGGACTCGATGATCTTGAAGGTCTCTTCCAACCTGGTCATTCTGTGATTTGGTGAATTCTGTGAATTCCCAAGGTGCTGGTTGAACCTCCATCCCTTGGGAAATGAGGAGCAGGCAGAGCAGGACCAGAGGGAACCAGGTTTGCTTCTCTTGAGTGTGGAGAAGTGTTGGGCCAGCTTGAAGCCACTTGGAGCTGACTCCCTGCTCTGTGAGGATTCCTGAACAGGAGTGCCCAGACACCTCTGCTGGGGGAACTGCTGCTGTCCCCCCTTGGAGGAACACGTTCCCCTCAAATCTGAGATAAAGGCCCTGCTGTTTAAATGGTGTTTGTGTTGCAAACACCAAACTCTTGCTCAGTGAGGAGAGTCTGGCACTTCTCCTGCTCCCCTGCTGCCTGACGGGTGGGAATCCACGATCTGGGGTCTGCTCTGCAGGGCTGGATTTATTATTGGTGACTGGCCTCTGCTGTGGACTCCATTCCTGCTCTGATCCTGGAGGATAACTCCCTCCTAGGCTGCTCTCAGAGGGAACTTGCATTCCTCTCTTATCTCCCACCAGCATGAGTTATGCTCTCAGAAATTAGCCCTTATTTATTAGCATGGCGCAGCCAAAAGCCATCTCCAGGATTTGCAGTTGCTTGTGCAAAAATTCCACCTCCCTCTTCTAACTCCCCTGGAGAGATTTGTTGGGAATAACCTCACCTTTCAGGGAAGCTTCTCCAAGGATGTTGACTTCCAGCATGTTTGGAGACAGTGTCCCAAAGAGGTTAATGGATTTAGTTCATCTGTTTTTACTTAACGCAGCACTGGAAGTGCATCTGGAGAGCTGTGAAATAAACACAAGGGCCCTTAATTCTCCTGAAAACTCAAAACTGGGGCAGAAAAACTGGGATTCTAGGGGGGGGTAATTTCACTTTCTTTCAGATTCAAAACAATCAGGGGAAATTTATAATCTGGTTCTGTTTTGGGGGAAGGGAAGGGAAGGGAAGGGAAGGGAAGGGAAGGGAAGGGAAGGGAAGGAAGGGAAGGGAAGGGGGAAGGAAGGAAGGGAGGGAAGGGAAGGAAGGGAAGGGAAGGAAGGAAGGGAAGGGAAGGAAGGGAAGGGAAGGGAAGGGAAGGGAAGGGAAGGGAAGGAAGGGAAGGAAGGGAAGGGAAGGGAAGGGAAGGGAAGGGAAGGGAAGGGAAGGGAAGGGAAGGGAAGGGAAGGGAAGGGAAGGGAAGGGAAGGGAAGGGAAGGGAAGGGAAAGGTGCAACCCGAGGACAGCCCCAGAGCAAAGCCTGTGCCTCATCCCCACCTGTCAGGACAAGGATGGGGAGGTGAAGAAAACAGTGACAGAGCCAGCTGGACAAGGACAATTCTGACTTTGGCTGGAGTCAGAGGAAGGTCCTGCCCTGCTGGTGCCCAGAGATACAGAATTACAACCAATGGGAGGGACCAGGATCAGCAGGGAAAGCAGGAAAGGCACCAAGGTGATCAAATATCCTGGGAGGAGAAATGCAACATCAGCAGCTCCCAAACACTGGGAATCACCAGGAAAAGCAGCAGCAATGCAGAGGTGGCTCCAGTGCAGTTAATAAAACCTGTTCCATTAATTAATAAATTAAATTAATTAAATAAATAAATTCCAGTGCAATTAATAAAACCTGTTTCATCAATGAATAAATTTAATTAATTCATTCATTCATTCCAGTGCAATTAATAAAGCCTATTTCATCAATGAATAAATTTAATTAATTAATTTATTCCAGTTTCAAAATCAATACATTAATTTAATTAACTGATTGTTTTAATAATTAATTTAATAAATTAATATTTTATTCATTAATTTAATAAATTAATAAAACCACTGCAAACCATTGGAACTCAGCTATTGCGGAGCTGCATCCCAGAGCTGGAGTGGTGAGGAAGTCAGTCCCAGAGCAGGGACAGAGCAGGGCTTGTGTTCCCTCTCCTTGTGCACTCCTGCATGCCTGCAACCCAGATTTGTGGGAAATCTTGATTTGTGTATCCCAGAGGAAGGAAGTGCTCTCTTGAGACGGGGTCAGACCCTGGATCCAGCCCGGCTCGATGTGTTTGCAAACCACTCAGGGAATGTGATAAGTCCCTGGTTTTATTCCTTGCTGACAGTTTTCTGAAGCACCTGCAGGTGTGGAGGGCTGGATGGGGTGCTGTGCCCGTGGCTTCTGCTGCAGTTCATGGATGTGGAACATCAGGGTTTCACTCTGCTGGACAGAAGAGATAACGAGGGCAGGGGTGATTTTTTTAACCAGTCAACATGCAATTGGGAAGAAATCAATCAGTTACCAATCCCTGAGCTGCCAACAACTGGAAAATTCAGATTATCTGAGTGTTTTTTCACAGACAAGACACTTTTTCATTGCAGTGCAAAGAAACACGGGCAAGAGATCAAGTTACAAGACAGAAATCTCACATCATGGATAATGGCCCATTACTGACATAGGAAGTGGGATGGTTTTGATAAAATAAGCCCACAAAAATGATTTTCTGGACATCCAATTTGAGGAGTTTTTTGAAGGAATGTGGTTATTGTTTTTCCCTGTCTTCTTTTTGCTTGTTCCATTATTGAACAGAAAGGGAGGGCGTTGCAGGAGGACATTCAGCACCCCAATTGCTCAGGAATGCTGTCATTGCCTGCACCCCATGAGTTTTTCCCAAAAAACCATCTGGTAGGAGCCTTGGTGGGGTAATAAAGGAAATCACATCCTCGGTGGTGAAAAATTGCTCTGCACGTGTGCTGCGTCTCGGGCCAGTTCTCAGACCAAAAATCCGAGTTCCCTATGTTGTTGCTGAGAGGTTAAAATGATAACTGGGTACAACTTTGGGGGTGCTTTGGTCATGTCTGTGCTTTCAGGGGATGCTGGAGTGAAAAGTTTGGAGACCCCAGTGAGTGTCATCCTGTCTGTCACGGTATGGAGAGAAACAGACACACTTTGCTTTCTTTCATCTCCATTTGGCGATTATTTGGGATTTCTTCCCGTCTCAAAACCATGTTCCATCAGCCTGCCTGCGTGTTTTGAACGTGAGGAATCAGGGGTCACGCTCAGGGTCATGCTGATCCCAGCAGTCCCATTTTTGTGGTGCATTTTGCTGCCAGCTTTCTTCACCCATTTTGAACTCAAATGGTTCGTGAAGACCTAAATTAATTTGAGGTGGGAATGTTAAGTATCATTAAAAGTGATTAATCTCTTGCTGCTGCCAATCCCACAACCATTTTTGGAATCTTCTGGCTGGGTTTGTAGGTTGAATCCTTGAGCTTTTGGCAGCCTGGAATCGAGCGAACAAGGTTGTTTGTGTTCAATTTTCCTCGTTGGCTTTGTTGTTGTTGGTTTAGGGCAGGAGGAAACTGAAGTATGAAATTAGGGGGAAAGGTAAATCTGGATGGGATTTGTGCTGCAGTTTATTTGGATGTGTGATGTTACATAGAAGTAAACTCTCAAAGTACCTTTATCTCGAAGTTTACAAATACAAATAAGTCCTACACAAAACTTAGTACATGATGAAAGATACAAATATACACAAGGAGAGTGTTTATTTGAACGTGCTCTGGGTTGCTCTGTTTGTATTCAGAAGTGGCTGTTTCATTGTAGGAGGTCCAAAAAGTTAATTCACCAGAAGAAGTGGAGTTTTGGAAACAGCAGGAAAAGGACTGAAGCTATTTGGGGATCTGGTTTTCAGTTTCTTTATTCATTTTTGGAAAAAGTTTGTTCTGGCTTGAGCCAAACCAAGCTTTTTCTGAGACCTTCATTTAGCCAGCTCTGATGCACAGCCACATACCAAGCCAAGCTCAGTGAATTTCTCAGACTTTCATTTTTTTTTCCCCAGGGCTCTTTTCCTCCCCACAGCCCTCCCCAGGTGCCTGCACTGCAGCTCCAAGCCATGGCCAGGTTTCCCTGGGGTTCTGCTGGGTTTGGAGATGGTGAATGTCCTGGTTTGAACAGACAGGTGTCTGTAAGGAATGCAGGAGCCTCCCCTGAAATGGAAAATGTAAACCCCCTCCCTCCAAATTGTTATAATTTTGGAAATTAAGGGGCTCTAAGGGGTTATAAAGTTCTATATTGCCTTGTAACAAAGAACTTGTGTGACCGCTCTTGAGCTATGGTCAACTGCTTGTCCTCTGAAATCTCACAGCCTCTGAGACTGATGTTTAGCTGAGCAATAAAATATTCCTAGCCTGAAAACAGTCCCATGCCTTCATTACTGGTGGTGATAACAGTGAGAGACCCGTGGAGCAGAGGGATGGGGTTACAGCCCCACAGATGTGGGACAGCCAGGGCCAAGGGGTTGTGTCATGGAAGAGCCAAGAGCTGGGCTCAGCAGAGCCTTTCCAGTGCTGGTGACTCACTCCCTGACATTTCTGGCCGGTTCCTGGGCTGGAAAGGGCAGAGGGAAAAGCCCTGGAGCTGTGGTGCTCCCTGCCCTGGGCACAGGGCTGCAGGAGAGGGGATCCACAGAGGATGCCTGGTGCCTCCTGCTGCCTCCTGGGAGCAGCTGTGGCCAGGGTTCAGACTTTTAGGCACTGCAGTGCTCATAGGGATAACTTGGAGTTGCATCCAGGAAAGCATGAAAGGTCCATGTCTCATTCTTGCTGAGAAACTGTGGAAAAGGATGTTTCAAAACACTTAATGCTGTCAGTGCAATCTAAAAATTTCCCAGTAATTTCTCACTGAAGTCTAACAGATGTGTCTTTCCTATCTGTTTCCCAAGGACAATTCTCTGTGTTCCCTTTTTTCATCTGTTGTATTGGTTGTTCTGTGTTTCAGCAGGGAAAATATTGAATATGGCATTTAGGAATTGGCTTTTAACTCAGCACTGCTCACTGTGCAGAAGGAGAAGCTGTCTCAGCTCTGTGCTCCAGCAGAATGGAGCTGACACCATCTGAAAAGGTTAAATGCTGCTTGTCTGTGCAAAATGCAGGGGGAGGTTGTTTTTGTGGTGGGTTTGGGGTTTGGTTTTTTGTTACAGTTGTTTGCTTGGGGTTTTGTTGGGTTTCTTTAATGCTTGGTGTGATTCCTGAGACTGCACCTTCCACCCTGTGCCTCCTCTGCCTCTGGCACCTGCAGTGTGTGTATTTTAGAAGGCAATGAAATTGGAAGTATTTTCTGTCATGCCTCTAAAATAGACTTAAAATCTCCACTTGGGTTTATACTTCTCAAATTTGGGAGTAAGGAGTTGAAGGAATCAGAACTACACCTCTTGGGTTTGGTACAAAATCTCAGTTTTCTTGTTTTTCAACAGCAGATGTGCTTTGAGGTTTGGTTTGCTGAAGGGAAAGTATTTTTCATTTTTAAAACATCTTTGTGCTTTCTTTTCCACACAGGAGAAAAGCAGGAGGAAAAAACAGTTTAAACTTGTGGGCAGGACTATTTCTGTAGGGGAGAAACAAACCACAGGCTTGTGCCCAAAGGGAGAATTCCCTTCAGAAACCTCCACCATGGCAGTGGTGCCACTCTGCCCAGGTGGCAGCTCCTGTGTCCTCTCCCTGATCCTTTCCTCGCCAACATCTGGTCCACAGCCTCTGAAGTCAGCAGGAATTTTGCCCTTCATTCCCCAGGCTTTCAGATAATGTTTTGTACTCATGCAAACGAACATGAGCATTAAATATCCTGTTAAGTCTGCTTGGCTTTTTCCATCAAACGTGTCATTTAAATAACCTAATTAAATGAAGTCCTTCCATTTTAGATGATGTTTAGATGATGCATATAATTGCCCTGAGAGTGCAGCCATCCAGCTGGCAGGGAGGTTATAAAAGATGTAAAACATTTTAATAAAAACAAGACCCTCCTCGGGTTTGGACTCTGTAAAGTTGATGCCTCAGGTTTGAGCTTTTCTGTTTTTCAGGTTCTGTGCTGCTTTGGTGTGTGGGTCTGGGTTCACATCAGGGGATGCTGAGCTCTGTGCACAGAGCAGGGAGACAAAACAATTCCTGCTCCAGCTGGGCACCAAGGACAAATGATCCAAATCTCAGCCCAGGAGCACAAACACCATGGGCTGGAGAGAGAAAAACAAGGATGGGACTGCCTGGGCTAAAGCTGGAATGGGACAATGAACTGCAAGATGTGAATGGAGCAGAACTGATCAAAGGGAGAGACCCGGGAGCTCTCGTGCATTTTGGGGCCATTTTGGTTCACCTTGGGTTCCTTCTGGGACCATTTTGGTCCATCTTGGGTGCAGCCCTGGCTGGGCTCTTGTGCTGCCCAAGGTCCATACATGGAGGAGATCCTTTTAAAAAATCCCTGCTTTATTCTGTAACTCTGTCCAGCCTCTGTTCTAGGCCAGCCTGCACAAGGCATCAAAGGGATGGAAGGTTCACGCATTGCAAGGTTTTGAAAACAGCCCCAGGCACCTGGGAGCTGTCAGGGCTCTGAGTGCAGAAATCTTCCGACCTTTCCTGTCTTGAATGTTCCCTCGAATTCATGGGATGTTCATGGAGTCAGAATATGCTGAGTTGGGAAGGATCACAGGGATCATCCAGCCCAACTCCTGCCCCTGCACAGACAGCCCAGCAATGCCATCCTGTCCCTGAGAGTGCTGTCCAAAGGCTCCTGGAGCTCTGGCAGCCTTGGGGCTGTGCCCATTCCCTGGGGAGCTTTCAGTGCCCAGCACCCTCTGGGGGAGGAACCTTTCCCTGATCTCCAACCTCACCCGCTCCTGATTCCTGAAAGTTAAAGGATTTTACCTCTTGGTTGGAACCTCAGTGCATCCCACCTTGGGAAAGGATGTCCTGCTGCTTTTACACCTCGCACCTAAAGGATGGTGGAGGTGAAGTCTAAAAGGTCTTATAAGGTGACTTTGTACCAAATTGGGAGAGAAACTTCTGGGCTTTCTGCCTTTTTAAGCAGACAAAGAATAATTTAGTTACTCCATCAACAGAGGGCACATTCGTACCAGGCCCGGCCCCATGCTCCTGGGCACCTGCTGCCATTTCCTGTGCTCTTCCTGCCCAGGTGACAGATCCCTGCCTTGCTTAGTTGTGTTATAGATGGATAATGAGATGATTGGCTCTCACAATTAAGGGATAACTGTTGTGTGAACATTAAGAAAAGTTTTAGTGATGTACAGTTATGTTATTGTGGTTTAGATGCCCTCTGTTCCCCCCATAGTTCCCTTTCCCCCCTGTATTGTTGCCATCAGACACCCTGGGCTGTCCAGGACAGGTACAAAGGAGCTGCACAGGTGTCCCTTGCGTGGGGCAGGTGGGAATGGAAAAGCTTGGGGGTGCTCAGGGGGTGGGCATGGCAGCACCTGAGCTCCAATCCAGGTACAAGAGAGCAATCTGCACTGATAAATGGCACAGAGGAGCTGACTGACAGACTTTGGGGGGGCCAGGGCTGGCTGATGCAGCCCCAGGGGTATGAAAGACTGAGCATCCATTCCTGCTCCCTCCCAGGTTCAGAAGTGCCCACCAAGGCTTGCTCTGTGTGTAGACCTTGATCTTGTCTGCTCAAGCAATATCTGAACCTCCCCAGCCCACAGACTTGAGGAAATAATCCCAGCACAACCTCTCCATGCTGTCACTTCCACTTACAGACCATGGAGGTGATGTTGCTGTGGTGGTTTTTAGCCACACTGTGGTCTGGGGCACCTGGCTCTGGAGGAGGGACCTTTCTCCATCCACAAAATCCTGCTGGAGCCCTCCAGGAAAGGACAGCCAAGGCAATGCTGATGCTTCCCCGCTGCCTCTTTGCAGCCTGGGTTGTTTTATTTTTCCTCTTTCCCCCTCTCTCCTGAAGCACAAAAGGACATTCTTGTACCCAAGTATTTTTTTCTGCATATTTGCAGCATGAGCAAAGCAGGAGGGGTGAGGGCAAGGAAAGGGGATTGAAAGGTTTGCGAAAAAAAAAAAAAATCTCACACAGGGCTTAGTTTACAAGGGACAGCTGAGTGTATAAAGCCTGTCTCCAAAGAGGGTTGTTAGGAGCTTTTCTGGCAGGGTTTCCCCTCCTGCCCCCAACTTCTGGCTAAGCTGCTCGGAGGGAAAACAAGGAATGAGAAGGAGGGGGAGAGTTTTTGAATGTTCCAAAAGTCAGAGCTAAAAAATCCCCCTCTGTAAGACCCAGAGAGGCTCCTGGAGCTGAGCAAACAAACCTGTGTGAGTGGCTCGGGTGGGTCAAGTGCTGCAGGTGGGGGCTGATGGTTTGTGCATCCAAGATTATTTGATAGCGGAAAGGATCCCAAACAGAGACAAACATCCCTGTCACACAATGAACTGGTGACTGGGGTGGGAGGGATCCCAAAGCACCCCAGGCACAGAGTGCTCTGTAAATTCCCTGTGGATCCCCATCCCAGACAGTTCTGTTGGGGGCCGATTTCCCTGTGATGGCTCAGGACACAGCACAGGGGGTGCCAGGGTAAGATGCCTTTCCTGGTAACCCTGTCTTCCCTCTTCTGCTCCCTGCACTTCTGTCTCAGGTTGGAAGATGTGTCCAGGCGTGTGTATTCTATCACCATCTTTTAAAACCTGGGTAGAGTAATCAAGCTCTGAGCATGTTTGCACTGGGAGCAGGGTTAGTGAATTAACCCTTGCAGCCAGCTCAGGGTCACCTCTCCTCTTTCCCTAAAGGTCACATTTCCCATGGCCTTTCCAGATTTCCAAGAAACATTCCTGCTCCAGGGCCTGTAATGGATCCTTCCCTGTGCCATGGGGTGACCCTGGCTCCAGGGGATTGTCTGGAGTTACAAGATGTGCCTGAGCTGTGCATTCTATCCCCATCTGGCAGAGCTGGGGCAGTTCTCTGCTGTTCATTGGCAGTTTTCTTTATCTCTCCCACAGCCAATCCTCCCTCCAGGAGATCTCTGCTGTTCATGGGCCATTAATTATTAATTATCTCTGTCCATGGCCACTGAGTGTCCCTGCAGGGCTGATCCAATCCCAGCATCCCATGGGGAGATGCTCCGCCCAGGGGAGGAGCCAAGCATTCCTACCTGGATACAATCTGAGGGTTGGGACACCCCAGCAGCCTTTGCCCCCTGCATTGCCAGAGGAGCAGCTTTCTGCTGCCCTGCATTGCCAGAGGGAGCCCAGGCCCATCTGCAGCAGCCCTGGAGCTGCAGAGGAAAACTCCCCCCTTGTGCAGGAGCCCTGCTGCAGCAGAGCCACAGCTGGCACTGCAGGAGGGCTGGGCCCCCGTGGGATGGGGCTGTGCCACCCCCCTGACACACAGGGGGCAGGGCCTGGTCTGACTCTGGCAGGGTTGGTTTGTATTACTGCATTTGTATTATTTTTTCTCTACTGAAGAACTGTTATCCCTGCTGCCATATCTTTGCCTGAGAACTCCTTAATTTAGAAATTACAATAATTCGGAGGGAGAAGGTTTACATTTTACATTTCAGGGGAAGAACCTGCCTCCCTTAGCAGACACCTGTCTGTTCAAACCAAGACAACTCCTTTATGTGCAGTGTGACTGAGACTCTTGATATTTCAATAATTGGGATCACATTGGACAGGAGGCTCCAGTCCATAGACATGGAATTGAAAATGCAGTTTCTGGGATGCAGAAAGCTCAAGTCCTGTTCACAAAACTGAGCCATGCCAGCTTGCCTTACACCAATATAAGATTATTTCTTATTCTTGGGCTAAGGGAAGCAAAAAGCCTGGTTCTTGCACAGGGCATTTCTTCTGGTATTGAAATTATCTCTGGATCTCAGCAGGTCTGTCAGCATCATGATAAAATTAATTTTTAGGCCTGTGGTGCCAGTGTTTCATTTTGGGGGTAGTGCTGGGCAGCAGGGTGGATGCAGGAGGGCCTGGATGCTCCCCACCACCCCCACTAAATATCTTTAAAACTGTTACAAATGAATATAATCCTGATTTTGTGTTGTTGTTAGGTGTCACACTTTAATGTGTTTTCATCCTGTCCCAAAGCAACGCTAATGCCGTGAAAACTCAGCTCCTAAATCTGCATTTCATCTGCATCTGGTGTGGGTGCACCCACAGGTATGTGCACAGCACCTCAGCTGAGACAAGTGCTTATTGGGAACACATTTGCTGGGAATTCCCAGCCCTGTCCACATGGATCCCTCATTAAACACCCGGGCTGGAGGCAGGCAGGGAGGGAGGGATTGCAGCCTCGGGCTCTCTGCGAGATCTCTCAGCACCACATGCAATAAATATGGCTTTAATAAGCAGTCATTAATGAGTGGACAATAACAGCTTTATTAAGCTTAAATTAAAGGCATGCTTGGGAACCTTAGGCTGAGATTATATGGTGTAATGGAATATACTGGAATTTGGCATTTTTAAGGCTCCTTGCAAGCCAGTGGGGGTGGGGGGAAGATGCATTCCCTGAAGGCTGCTCCTGCCCTGGGATCTGCTGTGTCTGGAGCTGATTTCGGTGCTGGAGCAGCCTGGGGAGGAGGGATGCAGTGCAAGCACAGGAGGTGCTCGGTGCAGGGGGACAGAACTGCCTGAGGGTGCTGCTGTGTTGCCTAAGCCTGGCTTGCACCAGGAGCTTGGCAGGAGGGAGAGGTCTCGCCCTGTTGTCCTGCCCAAGGAGGGGAGCAGTGCCTGATCCCCTCAGCACCTCAGAAGGGAGGGTCCTTCCCTCCTCCAGCCTGGCAGTGTTTGGGTCCCCAGCTCAGTGTGCCTCTGTGGGTGGGCACTGCCTTTTCCTGGTGGGAGCTGCAGCCCCTCGAGTGCTCAGATGAACCACTGCCCTTGGTGTGTCTGCAGCTGCTAAACCCCTGCCTCCCAAAATCGAGGGGATGGATTCCATGCCCAGGGCTGGGTGTCTGTGGAACTGGGTTGGAAGTCTGGGATCAGGTGTCTCTGGTGTTGTCCTTGCATTCAGAGAGCAGTGAGTTTGGAAAACAGTCCAAGGGCCAGGCGCTGCTTTGGGAGCCAAACCAGCAGGGATGCCAAAAAGGAATCCCACTCTCTATTAGATGACGATAAAACCATGGTAAAATAACAATAACACCTAGGCACAAATATCCAGAGTACATTAAGCACAGGGCTTTGGCTGGAAACATCTCAGGACAACCTACAACAAACTCCCAAGCCATTGGAAAGCAATTTACTGCATCCTGTCCCACGGCAGGTTAACCAGCCCTGCATCCTCCCAGCCACCCAGTGACTGCTCAGCTCTGCAATCTGCTTTCTTAGGTGGGTTCTTCCCATTTTGTGCTGCCTTCCTGGCACAGCTTGCTCTTGCAAACTTGTTTTCAAACCTCTAACCATCAGCTCCAGTCATTCCCAGGAATATCCACCCCTGAATGCACACAGTGTTGGGTTGTATACAGTGTTTGGGTTGTGTCTCTTTGGGCACAGGTCAGTGCAGGTGAACTCAGACCCCTCCTGGATGCAGACTGTGCCCAGTGTCCCTGCACAGGAAGGCAGGCCAGCACTGCTTCAGCCTGCTTTCCCAAAACCCTCAGGGTAACCTGGGACATGACTCGGTGTGAATCAGACCTTCCCCAAGCCCAGAGCATGGGGCTTGCATCAGCTCTGTTCCCATAAATCCACTTAGTGTCCCTCTGACCTGGACTCCCTGAACTCCCTCTGCTCCTGTCCTGTCCCAGCTGCATCCCTGGCCAGCCCCTGCTGCCCTCTTCCAGCCTCCCTTACCATCTGCCTTTTGTTGCTTCATTTACTCTCCTGCTATTTTTTTTCCAGTTTCTTTTGAGAATTCACATCATTCCCAGTTCCCTCTGCTTACTATAATTGGATGACTGCGTGTCCCCAGTGTTTAAATACAAACTGTACTCAGGAACAGGATTGTTAAGTTGAGCTGAGCTGGCCCAACATGTGTCACACACACGTGTCCACACTCAGGTCTGACTCTGATCCCTCTGCCAGCTCAGAGGACACTCTGAAATGCTGTGAGATGAGATTGGAGCAGTGAGGGGGCTCTGTCTGTTCCTTCTGACATCTGTCAGGACAAAATGAACCACATTCCTCCCTCAATTTGTCAGCTCCTTGCCAGGGATGAACAGTCCAGCAATAAGGATTTGTTGAATTGGTTCCCTGAATATTCCACTTTATGGAGAAACTGGTTGTGTATTTTCCAGTACCAAGTGTTGCTCTGAATTGGCTGGAATAGATAAGATTTTTTCTGCACAATATTTCAGTGTTTGATGGGAAGGACAAGGAGGAATGAGTTCAAACTGAAAGAGGGAAAATTTAGGTTAAACATCAGGAAGAAATTCTTCTCTGTGAGGGTGGTGAAGCACTGGCACAGGCTGCCCAGAGAAGCTGTGGCTGCCCCATCCCTGGAAGTGTTCAGGTTGGACAGGGCTTGGAGCAACCTGGACTAGTGGAAGGTGTCCCTGGAGTTGGTTTACATGGGTTCCTGTGCTTGAAATTGGGCTGTGTTCCTGGTGTGCTCTAAAATATGGTGGATCTCTATGGTTTTTACTTTTTCAATGCCACCTAAAATGTGGGTGTTAAATCCAGCACCCCCTGCTTCTTCTTGGGGACTTCCCTGCACACAAAACAGGCAAGAGGCACTTACTTCAGAGCCTATTCAGCAAGAAAAACTACCTCCAAAACAGGCAAAAGGCATTTTATTTCAGAGCCTATTCAGCAGGAAAAACTACCTCCCACCTCTGCATTTTACAAGTTTCTTACTCCAGAAATGATAAATATTTTTCACAGAAAGAGTGGTCAAATACTGGAATCATCTACCCAGGGAGGTGGTGGAGTCACCATCCCTGGATGTGTTTAAAAAAAGACTGGATGTGGCACTTGGTGCCATGATCTAGTTGAGGTGTTAGAACATGGGTTGGACTCGATGATCTTGAAGGTCTCTTCCAACCTAGAAATTCTGTGATTCTGTGATATTTGGCTCCAGAGAAAAGCCTGAGTTGGGAATGACATCCCCCAAGAGCTTTGCCACATAGACATGACATTAGACTGAGCTTTGGAGCCATCCACAAGCAAGGAGATAACAAAATCAATATTTTATCTACAAAAACATTCTGGTGGCTGGGGCTTTCCCCCTTCTGATTGTGTTCTGGATCAATGGGAGCTCAGTGAGGCTCTGAAGTAGCAGCTGGAGGCTTCAGAGACATCAAAGCCCTGCCAGGGTGCTGTGCAAATACCACAAATCCTTCTCCCTGCTCTGAGGGGGAGCAGGTAGGAGAAAAAGGGGATTTACAGCCACTTTCTGGTTTCACCCTGAGCCTGGAAGCCTCGTTAGGTGTCAGGAGGTGGCTGGGTCTGTAGGCAGAGTTGTGCTGCCCTGCTGATGGGCTTGAAAGGATGCCAGGGCAGGGGCTGGCTGTGTGAGCAAGTCCTACAGTGTGAAAACACTCCCAGGGTGTCTCCATGAGGAATGAAGGGAAAGGAGGATGTCTGGTTCGTGAGTGGCTCTCTCTGAGCATTCTCATGCCTTCAGGGCCATGCTAACTGCAGGAAGAGCTCCTCCAGCCTTCTGCATTTCCTTGGAATTTGTTAGCACAGCTGTAAGCAGGATTTCGCTCCCAGCCTAGAAAGGGCAGGGCATGTCCAAGGGTTTCCTGGCACAGTGGGCTTCACTGAGTAAGGCTGAGCTGGAGAAGTTACTCAAAGTCCTTCCTCATGCAGTCACTTTGCCCTGACAGCTTCCAGAAGGGTTCTCCTCAGCATTAATCACTCAATTTCTCCTGGTGGTGTTGTGCAAGCCCCTGGGTCAGCACATGGAGCAAAGGACACGGGGATTAAGACCTGCAGAAATGTTCAATCAGCACCTCCTCCCCGGCAAACATCCCGGAGCACTTTGCAGAATCCAGACCTGTGGCATTCACATTCTCTGAAAAAATCCCTTGGCCCAGGATTTTCCTCCTGGGAAGCTGAGAAGCCTGAGAGAAAAAGGAAAACAATTCTTATCTCATTTGCTTCTCCTGTGCTGTGCTGATGGGAACGTGTTTGGAGATTGTTTACCCACAGGTGGGTGTTTCATTGGTTTCATGTGAGTTGTTTTCACTCTTTGGCCAATCAGGGTCAAGCTGTGTCAGGACTCTGGAAAGAGTCACGAGTTTTCATTACTATATTTTTAGCATTTATCCTTTCTGTATCCTTTAGTATAGTTTAGTATCCCTTAATATAATACAGTATCATAAAATAATAAATTAACCTTCTGAGAACATGGAGTCAGATTCATCATTCCTTTCTTCGTCGGGGGTCCCAGCAAATCCAGTCCAGACCTGGAGAATAAGGCTGGCTGAGCAGAGGATGGAGGTTGTGGACCTCAAAAGGTGTAGGAAAACATAACGGAGCTCTGTGCATTGTGTTTTAAGGCTTACAAGCAGGTATTGTATTCAAAATAAGCAAGAATTGCTTTAACCAAAGGTACGTGTGCTTATAGTGGTTGGATGGAACTACTGTCAATGTGCTTTTGCTGTGTGTGATTGGTCAAAAAACTTATAAAGTGAATTGTAACATGAAGTTCTTGGTCTGCTGCCTGGGATGTGAGCTGCTGGCATCTTCCCATTGTCATAACCATGTAATGAGGCTGATGCTGGAAAATAAAACAGCTCAAGGCTCGTTCCACAGCAGTCCTGTCCTGTTTGTGATTTGTACACAAACCCGTGGCCAGTGATAGATGGAGGTTGTGGACCTCAAAAGGTGTAGGAAAACATAATTTAGGGTCAGGCTGCAGATTTCTGCCTCTCTGATCCCTCTGAGGAAACATCTCCCCAGTGCAGAGCTGGAGTTGAAATCTCTCGTCAGGAGGGAACTTCCTAAAGCAAAACAACCTTGTGAATGCTGGTGGGACTCAGACCTTCGGCTCCAGGGTGTCTAGGGACTGGAAGGCTGATGATTAGATAACTGTAAACCATCCCCATTTTACAGCTCAGGCTGGCTTTGCTCACAAAGGGAATGAAGCACAGCAGGCCCCTGGAGTGGAGGGGAGAAAGGGAGCTGTGATTAAATGAAGCCTCACATCATTGAAGCTGAAGCACCTGAACTTGCTGCAGGGTTTGGGCAAGTCTGACTCCCTCAGTGCCTCAGTGTCCCCAGTGCCCCAGGATCCAGAGCTGCTTCCCAGCCCAGGGAGGAGCTGGAGCTGCTGCAGAGAGCCCAGAGGAGGCCCCAGGATGAGCAGAAGAATGGAGCAGCTCTGCTGGGAGAATTTGGATTATTCAGCCTGGAGAGCAGAAGCTTCACAGTGATAAAACTGTGCCTGAAGGAGCCAACAAGAAACAGAGAGACGATTTACCAGGGGCTGGAGTGACAGGACAAGGAGAAATGGCACCAGGCTCACAAAGAGTGGGTCAGGGGGGATATTAGGAAGAAATTCCTCCCTGTGAGGATTGTGAGGCCCTGGCACAGGGTGCCCAGAGCAGCTGGGGCTGCCCCTGGATCCCTGGCAGTGCCCAAGGCCAGGCTGGACAGGGCTGGGAGCAGCCTGGGACAGTGGGAGGTGTCCCTGCCATGGCAGGGGTGGCACTGGGTGAGCTTTAATTCCCTTCCATCCCAAACCATTCCAGGATTCTGTGGGAGTGTAACTTGAGCATCTCACTCCCACCTTGCTCTGGGGGGAGGCAGCAGGGACTGGGGCACCATCAGGGGTGCCCAGTGGGTTTTGGAGCTGATGGGTCTCTCACTGGTGAAATCTGATGGTCCTGCACCTGCAGACCCTGCTCCTGCACAGCTCCATGCACAAACCACACACTACCACACCAACCCTCCCCACACTTCTCTGGGGCTGTTTTTTCCTTTGGAACAGGGGAAAGAAGGGGACAATAAAGGTCTTTAGCTGCTTTTCTCTCAATACCCTGGGCCACTGATCAGAATTTTCTGCATGTTGACTCTCAACTGAAAAATTTCTTCAAATTGAGGCTTTTTCTGCTTGTGCTGCCCTTGAAATACATTGACTGAAGGTGTTAGTCTTGTCCTGCAGCAGACAAGCCCAGGGAGGGAAAAGAGGGGACAAACAAAAGGAAGAAGAAGGAAAAAAATACGAATGAAGGAGAAAAATAGGGTTTAACCAAGTCTGATGAGGCTTGTCAGGGTGGGAGTGAAATCCCAAAGCACTGCAGCCCCAGCCCCATGCCAGCCTCTGATCTCTCCTGGTGCTGATGTCCTTATCTCCAGGAAAGAAATTCCTGTTTCCTGCCTTGTTAAGTACTTGGAAAGTCCAGCCCAGCCTGAAGTGGTCTCCAGCTTGGGCTGCTGTGTTTTGCCTGGTTGCTAAGCTTGTCTCATGCATGGTTAATGCCTGATGAGATCATGGTGCCATTTAGCATTTCATGGATAATTCAGGATTATTCATTAGAAAAATCAAGAACAAGCAGGTGTATTCATAGCCTGCCTTCATGGAAAAAAGTAAAACAACAACCTTGGGAAAGGCCATGAATTATTCAGTGGAGACCAAAGGGCTGCTTGAGTTGGGGGAGCACGGGGAGATGGAAATTGCTTTTCAGATCAGCTAAATCTAAAGCTTTTTAGGCCATTAACCCTGCAAATGTGGGTGGTTGAGTCAATCCCAGTGAAGAGAGGCTCCTGTCTCCCAAGAGAAGCTAGGAAGGGATTTGGAGAAAGGTTTTGTGTTTATGTTCTGTGGTGGGTGAGCGGAGGTGAAAGGAGCTGGAGAGCAGGAGGGGGGTGCTGTCCCTGGAGGCACTGAGGTCCTGTCCTGCCTCCCCTGCAGGGAACTGAGCTGGGTCTGTCCAATCTGCAGGCAGAAGGTGTGGGATAAACCCAGGGGAGATGGAAAGAAGCTGTAAAGAGCTGCCTGCCCTGCAGGGTGTCAGCCCTCTCCCACTGCCTGCAACTTCTGGAATGTTCCCTGAGGACAAACTGGCCCTGGGACATTCTGGCGGCCTCATGGACACAAGAGCTGCTCAAGAACTGCACTTGGATCCTTGGCCAGGCAGGTGGAAACCACAATTCTGAGTGTCTCTGCTTTTACAGGGATGCCTGAATGTTGGACCGTGGTTATTGACAATTTCAGACTTTCTGTGCTGACAGACTCTGATCCCCAGGAGAACACTGCATTGACCTGAGGCCATGATGAAGCTTCCAAAATGGAATGACAGAACTGGGATTGTGGGTGTGGAGTTTGGACAGAAGTGTGTGATAGCGCAGGGTGGGAAACTTAGGGTTTAAGGGTTTAGAATATAGTCATATATATAGTGCAAGATGGAGGTTTTAGAACAGAGGCTGGTCCTTCTCCTTCTTCTCCTTCACCTTCTTCTTCTCCTTCTTCTTTACCTTCTTCTTCACCTTATTCACCTTCTTTTTCACTTTGTTGTTCTTCTCCTTCTCCTCCTTCTCTTCCTTCTCCTTCTCTTCCTTCTCCTTCACCTTCTCCTTCACCTTCATTTTCACCTCCTTCTCCTTCTCCTTCTCCTTCTCCTTCTCCTTCTCCTTCTCCTTCTCCTTCTCCTTCTCCTTCTCCTTCTCCTTCTCCTTCTCCTCCTCCTCCTCCTTCTCCTCCTCCTTCTCCCTTTTTCTCCATGGGTTTGGGTGGTTTTGCACAGTAAATTGGATAAAGAAGTTCACATTTCAGGCCATGGGTGGTTGGTTATTGGGTTAAAAGTGAAAATAATTGAGGTGTCATTTCTTTATTGGACAGTTTATCCTTAAAAGGCCTTGTGGAGAGAGAGATGGGGCTCCATTTTTAGTTTGTTGGAGTGAAGTGCTGCAGAACTCAGGGTTTGTGAGACTGTAATAGAGATAAGAGCTGATAAACATCTGAGTCCCAACAAGAAATTGCCATCTCACACATTTAATCCCAACCTCAGCAAAAAAAGAAGCAAAGAATCCACACCTGAATGCAAAGTGAAAGTGCTGCCTGTCCAGGAAAATATTCATTTGTGGTGTGTTCAGGGAAGAAAGGGAAGCGTTAACACTCGTTGGGTAATAAAAATAAAGGATTTGGGACCAAAACTTTATTATCATTCACTGCTCCAAGTGATATTTCTCAATTTTCAGGTTTTGGTAATTTTATTTCCTAATAAAACAAGTCAAACAGTTTCAAGGAAATCAGATGCTTTTTGGTGAGCTTTTTCCAGTTAAATGAAAGCACAATCTTCCCTTGGAAAAATGCAAAATGGACATTTTTCAAGCTGTCCTGGCAGGGATTTTTGCATTTCAGTAGGGAGGAAGTGAAAAAGGGAGGAAGTTCTGTAGGACCATGGAGCAAAGCAGGGAACTCCAGGGAGCTCCAGGGGCTGGAACTTGGGAACTCCAGAGCTGGAACTCCCAACTCTTGCCTTTGATGTTGAATTGTCCCAGTGTGATTTTGTTCTGGAGTGCTCAGACTGCAAATCCCAGCCTGGGGAGCTGGAGCTTTGCCCTGTCTGCAGGGTGGGCTGTTCCTGGGGGTGAGGGGAGCACAGCAATGCTGTGGGGTGGGTGGGTGGGTGCACAGGGCATGGGGAAGGAGCAGGAAGGGCCATTCTCCACGCTGGGATGTGGGGCTGCAGCTCTCCCTGCCCAGCAGCACGGGCTGATCTCATCCTCTGCAGCTGCCCAGAGCCGTTTGGAGATGACAAGCGTAAAAAACTTGGCCTTTATCAATTCTAGAAACTGGAGATGCTTAAATTTTCCACGCTGATAGCTGGACCTTACTTGTTGTTGTCGTTGTTTTCACCATTATTTTTTTCTCCTTCAAAAGCAAAAGCTTCAGGAAACCCCTTTGGTTGCAGTGAGAGGGTCCAAGGTGTGGTGCTTGGCTCTCACCTGGGAGAACTCAGTGTTTATATCTTTAATTTAGACCCATTTATTTCTTGTGAGAAATGTACTCACTTTCAAAAATTTAAGAGGTTTATTAAAACCTTATCAAAAATACCACAGTAGACTAAATAGAGAAAATAATGCAGCGCCAGGAGCAGAGGATGCGCTCACCCACACAATGGGGGTTTTTCCTTTTAACCCTTTATTCCCTCCCAAAGTTCTGTCCATCAACTCCTCCTTCCCTGCCCAGGGGTGGAGATCACAGCCTCAAATCCTGATTGGAGGTCAGGAATTGCCATGGTAACAATCCCACCCTCCCAAATGTCCCAAACCCAGGGCGCCCCCTGATAACAACACAAGGGGGGTAAAACATAATTATAAATCTATATAATTATATCTAGTTATATATATATAGAATATATATAGTTACATATAATAGTTATTATATATATAGTTATAACAGTTATGTATAACAGTTATAATATATATAGTTATAATAGTTATATATAATAGTTAAAATATATATAGTCTAGTTATATAAATAATCCATATAACTATATAACTATAAACCTATAAAACTTCTCTTAACATACGTCCAGGATATTTGCCTTTTAATTGTGAGAGTCAACCATGGAACTCCTCATCTATCACCTTTCTTTAATTTACATAATTGGAAAGTTTCATCACAGAATCCCAGAATTGTTGGGGCTTCTTCAATTTACATAATTGGAAATTTTCATCACAGAATCCCAGAATGGTTGGGGTTGGAAGGGAACTGAAAGATCGTCTCCTTCCAACCCCATGGGCAGGGGGCATCCCACTAAATCCAAATTCCCCTTGGGCACTTCCAGGGATGGGGCAGCCCCATCTTCTCTGTGCTGCTTTATTGAAATCTTGAAATGCCTTTGCAGGAGGAGAAGGCTTCCCTGAAACAGAACAGCTTTTGGGGCAATGTGAAAAAGAAGGAAAAACATGGGTGAAGATCCTGCTCATGCTTGGATGGGAGATGCCAGCACTTCCAGTGGTTTTTCTTCCTGAACAATCCCCCTCACTGTGCCCTGCTCTGAATTTTAAATAAACCTAAAAGCCTATTTGGTGAAATATATTACTTAAATTACTTTTCTCCACGGGCTGGCTTGCAGCTCCCCAGGTCTTGAGGGGGAAATATGTGTAGGAAGGGAGAAGGGGGGTGACTGTGTCTGGGTTTTATCTGTGTGCCTGCATTTTACACCCAATTTGTGCAGGGACAGATGCTGAAATAAATGCACAGTAAATGGAAGATCTTTCCAATCCCTTTCTTTCTTCATGAGTTTGTTTATGTGAACCCAACATATACGTGCTCTCATTAGAGTAAGGTTTAACTTCTCTTTTTTCTTTCTGACAAATAGTAAATTCACTAAAAAATGTGGTGGAGAAATGACTCACAAATTCCAGTCTCATTTGGCAAGTACATTTTAGCCAGAAAGAGGTTTGGGGTTTTGGGGTTTTGTTTTTTCTCTTTTTTGATGTAGAAATGTTTTGCTTTGACATTTTTCAAAATAAACCCTTTTGACCCTTCTTTTCGTATGGAGGATTTTCATGAAGTGTCCAAATTAAAGAGAATAAAATGTTCTACTAAATTAAAAGAATAAACTACCAAATGAGAAGAATGAATCAAAGTGAAACAGAATGCTGTTTTAAATCAGTGAAAATATTAAGTTGACCCAGTTTTATTTATATTTGGATTTTTTTCCTGAAAACTCTCCCAAGAGCCAATTACTTTTGACCCAAACTGCAAGTTTCTCCTGCTTTACTTTTTTTTCCTTCCTCTGCTCACAACCACCAAGGTCACAAACCTATTATGTTCAGCAAAAAAACCCTTCTCAAATTATAGTCATGAACTCTTTGCTTTCTGAGTTCTCCAAGGGAAGCCAGCTTGCTCACACCTACATAATTTAACTTCTTTTCTGACTGGGCAAACCCACTTTGAAGGCAGTAATGATTTAAAAAATGATAATAATTAAAAATTATTCCTGATTATGGGTGCTGCCTTTAAATTAGTGGAGTTCTGGATGTTTCTTGAATATTTTGGATGAGGCTTGGAGCAGCCTGATGGAGGGGAAGGTGTCCCACTGGTGGCAGGAGGTTGGACTAGAAAGGTCCTTTTTATCCCAAACCCTTGAGGGATTCTAAGATTTTTCTCCCTGGCTCCCTGCTTGCCCCAGGGCTGGTTTGGAGGCTGTTGGAGAATCTCACCCCCAACTTCCAGCATGGAATTTTGGGCAGGTTTCCTCCAGGCTGGAGCCCCCAAAATTCCCACCCAAGCCCACACCTGCTTTAAATCCCCCCCAGCCCATCGAAGGGGGGTGATGCCAGCCCTGCAGAGCCTCCTGTCACCCCAAATTCCCCCTCCAAACCTGGTGCCTTTTGGGCTACCTAAAAACCGAGGCCATACAAAATTACAGAATAAAAAGCAGTTATGTTCATTGAAGGGCCTTCAGGTACATTCAGGGCAGACAAAACCCCCCAGGGGCTACACCTGGGTTAAAAGGTGGAACCTCCATTGTGTGGGTGAGCACATGGTGGGGAAAATCCTCTTCTCCTGGCACTGTACTATTTTCTCTATTCAGTCTGCTGTTGTATTTTTGATAAGGTTTTAATAAACCTTTTTAAAATTTTGGAAGTGAGCAGCATCTCTCACAACCCTTTAGCCCCTCCCAAAATTCTGTCCATCAACTCCTCCTTCCCTGCCCAGGGGTGGAGATCACTGCCTCAAATCCTGATTGGAGGTCATGGCAACAATCCCACCCTCCCAAATGTCCCAAACCCAGGGCACCCCCTGATAACAACACAAGGGGGGTAAAATATAACTATAAATCTATATAACTAGTTATAGTTATATATATTTTTTATATTTATATATATCTATATGTATATATAGAGAGATATATCTATATATAGATATATAGATATATAGATATATATAAATATAGATCATATCTATATAGATATATATATCTATATCTATATAGAGAGATATAGATATATAAAAATATAGATTAGATCTATATAGATATATGTATCTATATCTATATGGAGAGATATAGAGATATATAGATATATATACATAAAAATATAGATTAGATCTATATAGATATATATGGAGATATAGATACATATAAGTATAGATTATATCTATATAGATATATATATCTATATCTACATAGAGAGATATATAGAGATCTATATATATATATATAAATATAGAAATATAGATTATTTATATAACTATAACTAGTTATAGAGATTTATAGTCATGTTTTACCCCCCTTTGTGTTGTTATCAGGGGGTGCCCTGGGTTTGGGACATTTGGGAGGGTGGGATTGTTACCATGGCAAAAACAACAAAAATATATCTATATAGAGAGATATATATATATTTTTTACAGATATATAATATATACAATTTATATATAATATAGATTACATATATAATATATTATATATATTATATGATAATATATATATATATTATAACTATAATATATATAGTTATATATATTTTATATAACTATATATATTATAGCTATAATATGTATAATGTATCTATTATAACATATATCATTATAATAGTCATATATAATAGTTATAAAATATATAGACTAGTTATATACATAACGATATAACTATAAATCCATAAATCTTCTCCTAACATACCCATAATATTTGTCCTTTAATTGTGAGATCCAGCCATCTCATTACTCATCTATCACACAAACTTTACGTGAAAACAGCTCAAGGGTTGCTCCATGACCTGGAGCTGCTGGTGTCATCCCATGAAACATCCCCCCCTGCTCAGAGCCAGCTCCAGGCCAACCCCCCCAGCATCTGCAGCTCTTTGAGGGAGGTTTGAGCTCTTTCCCCAAGGGCAAGGGCCCATCAGAAAACCTGGGCTTGCCATAATTTCCAGGAAGTCTTAAATTCTGCCCTCTGCAGAGGTTTCCCAGGTCAGCTACACAAAGCCTGACCTGTGTGAATAATGGTTTCTGTGGTTTACAAGCAGCTCCTAAAAGCTTAATAATTAAGAAAGTGCTTGTGGCTCAGTCCAAATAATTCTGTTGATTTTTCTCAGCTAGTAAAAAATCTGAAGTGTTTCTTATCAAATCAAGACTTGTTTTGGTCCGTAGGGAATTTTTTTTTCCGTTTCTATTCCCATTCTTTCAACTAAATTTAAAAGGTGAAAATATAGAAGTGGCAATCAACTTGGAACTGGAAAATCATAGGCATGAGAGGAACCAGCCCAGTGCCTAGGTTGATGAAAAAGTTCAAGGGGCCTATTTTTACCTCCTCAAAATCGTTTCCTTTTGGAACAATTTGCAAAACCAGCCTGAACTTGTGCTATTTATGAATCTTCCAGAATGTTTCAGGACAAAATGCCTTATAGGTCTAGCCAAGGTAAGTCCAGGCTGCCTTCGTTTCTCCTTTCAGTCTCCAGGTTTCAGCAAACCCAGTGTGCAAGGATGTCTGTGAGTGCTGTGACACCCATTTTTGGGGTGAATTTTCTGGCCTTTCCTGTTTTTCTGGCTAGGTTGGCAGGAGAAGAGCCTTCTGCTGGGGCTGGGAAGATGAAAACAAGGGAAACTTTTACTGGTGGCTCGAGGCATCCAAAAAAAATCATTTGTGTCGTGATTTGGAGCCCGGAGGTGTGTTTAATAACAGGCAGCTCAAAGGGTGCATTCATCTGGGAGCCCAAAGCCCTGGGCAGGGGAGGAATCGGGCACTCACAGAGGTGGTACAGCCAAGGAGGTGCCCTGGTCTCACTCCTGCTTTGGTGAAATGTATTATTTAAATTACTTTTCTCTGAGTTTAAGGTCCCTTGGAGCAGCTTGGGAGGAGGGAAATTGAGCCAGACCCTGCCAGGTTCCCAGGGAGGGAGCACAGGAGTCCCTGGCTGTGCAGGGAAAGCAAATTAGGGTTAAATCTGGGTTAAATCTAAAAATAGATTAAATATAAATTTAAATACATTTATAATATTTATAATTTATAAATCTAAAATTAAAAATCTGGGTTAAATCCAGATCAGCTGTGAGCCAGAGGAGCTGTTTGACCTCTCTGCTTGTGTGGAGGTGTGCCAGGCTGCCCTTGTGCCATCCACAGGTATTGCTGCAGGTTGGAAATGTGCAGGAAAAGTGAATGAACATTTGGTCAACTTTCCTGAAAATCTGTGCAGGCTGTAGGGTTCCTTTTCCAAGGGAGGGAGGGACAGGACACAGGGAATGGCTCCCACTGCCAGAGGGCAGGGCTGGATGGGATATTGGGAATTGGGAATTGTTCCCTGGGAGGGTGGGCAGGCCCTGGCACAGGGTGCCCATCCTGGATCCCTGGCAGTGCCCAAGGCCAGGCTGGACAGGGCTTGGTATTGAATTTGCTGGGACCCCTGGATGAGGGAAGGAATGATGGATCTGACTCCATGTTCTCAGAAGGCTAATTTATTATTTTATGATACTATATTATATTAAACTACACTATACTGTACTAAAGAATACAGAAAGAATACTTACTGAATGCTGAAAAGATAATAATGTAAACTCTCTCTTTCCAGAGTCCCAGCACAGCTTGGCCCTGATTGGCCAAAGAATGAAAACAATTCACATGAAACCAATGAAACAATCATCTGTTGGGTAAACAATCTCCAAACACATTCCAAAGCAGCAAAACACAGGAGAAGCAAATGAGATAATATTGTTTTCCTTTTCTCTGAGGCTTCTCAGCTTCCCAGGAGAAAATCCTGGGCGAAGGGATTTTTCCAGAAAATGTGAATGGCACAGCTTGGAGCAGCCTGGGACGGTGGAAGGTGTCCCTGCCCATGGCAGGGGTGGGATGGGATGAGTTTAAGGTCTCTCCAACCCAAACCATTCCATGATAATAAAGGCAGGATGTGGATTTGGGCTCCATAGGACACTAGAGGTGGAACACCTGGTTGTTAGAAGCCAGCTGGAGAGAAGTCCTGGACTGAGCAGCCTCCAGGTGAGATTATCTGCAAGGCTCATCTCCTTGGCTGGAGTCAGGTGAGGGGAGAGCTGGATCCCTCCAAGCCCCTGATAGGAGCACTGGCTTCATTTCAGCTGAATTTAAACTGAATTATCACCAGCCCCGTGTGTGTTAACCCTCACTCAGAGCATGTTCTGTCTGTTCTGACCCTGCCCCAGAATGTGCCAGCTTTGATTTATAATTATCTTTTTGCCAGCCTAAAAATAAAAAAGGGAAGTGCCTTGGGAAAGCACCAGGTGCCTTTGGCACTGAATGGAACCATGGAAGATCTGCTGTGGGATTTTCCTTTAGACCCACTGGGTTCTGCAGCTCAGCTAAAGCTGCAGCTGCAGGAATGAGGGAATTCATCTGGAGGTGGGAACAATTTGCCATTCAAGCACAGGGAGGGGCGAAACAAGATGAGAGGGATCCTAAGGGGAGAAGGGGGAGAAATTATTTTCAAATGGAAGTTTTCTGTTAGAAATGTCCAAACTGGATATATCTTCTCTTGCAAGGTTCTGGCATATCCTTTTCAAAAGGAAGCCTGAAACCTTTTAAAGAGAAATATCAAAGGAAACACTTCTTTTCTTTCAGTGACATTTTTCACAAAACTGAAATATATTCCTTGACAGACCACAGAGTGATCCAGATCTTCTATCCAAATGCAAATGGACATTTAGGAGCACTTACCAACATATCAAAGAGCTCTAGGCCAGGCCTTTCTTTTTACTTCCACTGCGGCTGCTGCCATTCCTGTCAGGAAATGTGAAAATAGAGCAGGAAAAATGACTCCTGGTGTGGTTTTCTTGGTGTTAATGCTTTGGAAGAGCTGCTCTACCTTCCTTTTTCTGAGTTTATTTGCTGGCTAAATGGCTGGGCTCAAGAAAGGTTCTGGCTTTTTCTTTTGGGAGTCTTTGGGAAATTTTCTCTGAGGGTGTTGAGGAGGATGTGATGGGAAGCACTGTCAGGTTCACATTGCACCAGTGCCAATCCCATATGGAACACTGGATTTGTCTTTCCAAACAAGCTGTGGGTCTACTGGGAGATAAAACCAGGACTGGAAGATAAAGGAAACAATGGGAAGGATTGCACTGATTGATGAATGCAAAAAGATATTTGCTTTTACAAATAAACTGTAGGATGGCTGATGGATGAAATTGGATATTGAAAGATGAAAGAAACAATGGGGAAAACCCCTAAATTCCATAAGAATTGAAAATTAAAAGGGAGGGTTGTTCATGAGAAGAGAATCTTTGGGATCAGATGTTCTGGGAAGTCTGAACCTCTCAAGTACCTCAGCCAGTGGGGAGAGAAGGGAAATGTGGCAGGGAAATAGGGATAAAAAGGAGGCTGTGTCCTCCAAAAAAATGTGAGAGACCCCAGAGGATGCCCCATGGCCTCTGCCTTTATTGGAATAAAGTTACAGGACTCCTCTGTCTCCTTTTTGGACACAAACCTCTGGTGTTTGTGGATTAATTTTCCTAACACCAGCAAAACCAAGACCACAGCAAGATGGAAAGAGGACAAGCAAAGTGACAGCAAAATGTCCCACTGGTGCCAAATTGCTGGAAGGGGGTTCAGGGATGCTGTCCTGGAGGAGGAGATGCAGGACACCCACCCAGGCTGCCAGGTGCCATCCACAGGCATTGCTGCAGGTTGGCAAATTTGCAGGGAAAATGGGCAGCAAGGTGAATATTTGGCCGTCTTTCCTGAAAATTCATGGAGATGCTGTGCTCTTGGATAACTTTTCCCCTCTTAACTCCCAGTGTTTGTCAGAGGGATGCTGTGACTTGGAAATAAATGAAGCAGAAGCTTGAAGGGTTTATTCTGAGTGACTCCAAGTGCACCTGAGGCTGTAACAGGGAAGGTTTGTGCTGAACTGGAATGGGACAGCCTAAATCCTCTCTCAGCACACCTGTAGGGAAACATCAGCAATAAAATGTCCTTTCTCCTTCCCAGGGATTGCCTTTTGCAACTCCTTATCAGCCACATTTGTCCCATTCTCAGCTCAAGCTGATGCTGAATTATCTTTGCTGCGGATGAAAAGGATTAAACAGAAGTTGTCCTGAAAATCGTGGAGATTGTCATTCCAGAGCACCCATTTCTTGCTAATTTTACCTTTTCACACAAATGAGATTAGAAAGACCAGAAAATGGTTCTCTTTTAGGGGAGAAAACACCAGTCAGGAATTTGTGTCAAGTCTTATTTGCTATAATTTCCCTGACCTTGTGCCTGATGTTTTTATCAAGTCCCAAGAGGGGAGCTGGGTTTATTGAGGACTTTTTCCAGAGTGTGGAATCTCCTTTGTTTTATGTGTGTGTGTCTATATATAAATATATATGTGTGTGTTTATATATATATATATGTGTGTGTGTATATATATTTTATATTATTGAGTGTGTTGCAGGACATCAAACCCACATCATTTTTCCCCCTCCTAATGCCATATCTCTGGAGTCCTGATTTTTTGAGCTATTCCAAGAATGCTGTTGATGTCTGTGCTGTGGATGGATGGAAAACTCCTGTCAATGGCCTTTACAGCTCTTCGGTGGTGGCTGTAACATTTATGTATGCTTATATATAATATTTATATACATATACACACATATATAAAAATATAATACATATATAATATCTATATATGTATACATTAAAATATTTTATATATACATAAAATATATACATAAAATATATACATAAAATATAAATATAAATATATATACATATACATATTATTATATATATATATATACATAAATGCATTGCATACATATATATTTATATATACATACATAAATATGTATATACACATAAATATATATACATTAAAATATTACATATAATTTATATATACATAAATATGTTTAAATAATAATATTTGCATGTTATAGATATTATATATAATATATAAATGTATACTTATATAAGTATTATATATTTTTATATATATAAATAATATATATATGAGTAGACATATTTATATATAATATATATAATATATATATTATATATAATGAATATTTTTATATACATATATTTTACATCTATGTTTATATATTATAAATTTATTTTTATATATTTATTAACATATTTATATCTATTTTATAAATAGATTTCTATATCTTTCTAAATATATATAAATATATATTATGTTTATATTTATTAATACATATATAATATATAATATATATTATATTATATATATTTATATATAATATGTGTGTATATATATAATATTTCTATAATATGAGCCCTCAGCAGCTCATATCAAAGAAGGATGGGAGGATCCAAGGAAAGACCCAATCCTCACCTGGGTGTGTCCACGTGGAATAATTCTTGCAGGAGAGGAGTGGAGATGCTGGGCCATGGTCCTTAAACCCACACCAGTTCCCACAGCTCAATATGTGAGAATCATTCCTGGGACAAGTTTCCAAATTGTTTAAGAATCTAAGCCCCAAATCCCATTAGGATTAAAGGCTCTGAGGCATTTGGGAAAATGTTACCCTTTGGGAGCCAAAAGGAGCCACGATTTTAGGCTGCATCCTCCAACCTTAGCAAAGGATTCCCTCTGCCATCATTGCAGCAAACCCTCTCTGCTCTGGGCACTGAAATTCTTTGCCTTTTCCATTCCTCTCTATCTAAAGCTGTATCTCCTCAGCAGTGATCCATTACGTGGGAATTCTCTTCCCAGGAGAAATTCTGATGCCAGAAAACAGAATATTGCTGGCTTTTCTCTGTTCATTTTTTCAACAAAGCTCTGAAAAACTTGAAAGAAGAAGAGGGGGAAAATGTTAAACTTTGCCATGGGACATAATTTCCTGAGTGGGCTGGAGGTGTTGGATGGATCCAGAGCTGGGGTTAACCTTTCCCACTTTTCCAGGGGGTTTGGGACCAAGATGTACTCAGGTCCTGCCTGTACACATGAGGAACCTGGGGTGGTGGAAGGTGTCCCTGCCTGGGCCAGGGGCTGGGGGCTGGAGGATCTGTAAGGTCCATTCCAGAACCCCAAAATATTCTCAGGTTCTGGGACTCTGGGATTTGGGGTTCTGGGACTCGGGGATTTGGGGTTCTGGGATTCTGGGGTTCTGGGACACAAATTCTGGGATTCTGGGGTTCTGGTACTCTGGGATTTGGGGTTCTGGGGTTTTGGGATTCTGGGGTTCTGGGATTCTGGGATTCTGGGACACAGATTCTGGGACTCTGGGGTTTTGGGATTCTGGGACACAGATTCTGAGACTCTGGGGTTCTGGGATTCTGGGACTCAGATTCTGGGGTTCTGGGACTCTGGGGTTCTGGGACTCTATGGAATTTTTCTGGTGTGAAGACCAGGTCATCACAGCTGCCTGGTTCTCAGGTTTTGGGTTGGGACAACAGGAGCAGCTCATATGCCCCAGAGAACCACCCAGGACATCCCAAACCCTGATGCCACTTCATGGAAGGGCCAGGAGATGCCCCTGCCCCAAAAACCCACCCAGGAGACACTGGGACATGACCAGAAGTCTGGAAAGCCTCTTTTCCCAGCTCCACCAAGCTCTGATGGTAAGGAGGATCAGCTTTTATCTCTGGGGGTATTAACACCACTATAAACTCCCTAACCCTGGAGTTCCCATAAAAGCTGAGAGGTGGGACTCCTGAGAAATGGACACTTCCCAGCTCTGGAAAGAGTGCAGAGGGGGTTTTGTAACAGCTACAACTGTAATTTAAAGAGAGAAAGAGTGGTATTCCAACTATTTTGTCTTTAAAAGGAAATAGTGAATAACTTATGGATAAGACATTAACCCAGGCCTCGACCACTGCTTGTTAAAGAGCCCTCGGCACTGTTTGCAAGAGGGAAGGTGGAGGGTGTTAGTCTTGGATTCCTGCCTAAATTCCAGCTTAAGGAAATGCATCCCAACTACCTAAAGTCCCACCTGCGTTTTTACTGGGTCTGTATTCCCAACCATGGATCAATAGGTCTGAATTTCTCTGCCCTTCACCAGTGAGAAAATATCTAAAGCTGCAGGATGAGGCTGGCTCTGCATGGGCATTCCTCCTGCAGAACCCTTGCTTTTGGGGCAGGATTTATGGTTTTTATCCCAAACCTTTATCTTTAGGCTTGTTCACAGGTAGAACAGGTCTGGTGGTGGAAACCTGGGATGATTAATTATCAAAAATAGAGGGGGAAAGGGACCAGCAGGGCTGGGAGGATCCAGCATCCCCACTCCAGTCACATCCCAGAGTGGTTCCTCATGCAGAAAATTCTCTTGGACCCTCGCATCTACTCAAGACTGGCCTCGCTGCCAAATCAGTTTTTAATTATCCTTCCAGAGGTTGTTATCACTAACAGCTCATCATTTTAATGGGGTAAATATCCATCCTGCAGCAGGACCCAGCGTGGCACAGCCACTGCTGCATTCCAGCCCAAAGGTGGCCATGCTGCACCCACAGAATAAAATGATCCCTGTAAAGCAAGTTTAAAACAGACCTTCTGGATGGAAAATGGGCATATTTGAAGACATTTATTTTATCTTTCTTTGGTTTTAAAGATCACATGTTACCAGCTTGTGAAAAGGCATCATTTTTCTTCCCTGGGGTTATTTATGATCCTAATCCTGCTCCACCCTGTGTGTTACAGATTGTGAGACTTTTCAGTGAAACCATTATTGCTTTAAAAAGCAGATCAAATCCCATTTTCCCACCCATTTTTTTCCACCTCATCTTCTCTGCACCCCAGCACGGGCACATTTTAATGGCAGGAATCAGTTTACCTTCACAGTTCAGGTTCCAGAGCGTGCAGGGAACTGTAAACTTGAGGGACACTTTGTATTTGGATATAAACATTTTTCACACCTTGGCAAAGCATGTTTCACCTTGTCTTCGTGAGTAATGACGTGCTGTCCTTTGCTATCCCAGTTTTGCATTTCAAAGCCACTCCCCACGTTCCCAAATGCTCAGAGGGGTGGTGCTGCTCCTCTCCTGGCTTTGCAAATGGCAATCCCAATGTGAAATGAGGTTGGGATGGAGCTGGTTATGCCCCTGGCACAGGGAACAGTGGGGTTAACAGGAATATGTATTATTTGATGGGGCAAATTAACAGAAATATTTATTATTTCAGTTATATAACTGAAATATATAATTATATATATATAATTTTATATATTCAGTTATATAACTGGAATATTTATTATTTGATGGGGCAAATTAACTGTGAGTGTGCTGAAGCCCTGGCACAGGGTGCCCAGATGAGCTGTGGCTGCCCCATCGCTGGAAATGTCCAAGGCCAGGTTGGATGGGGCTTGGAGCAACCTGGGATAGTGGAAGATGTTCCATGGGATGATCTTTAAGGTCCCTCCAACCCAAACCATTCTGGGAATCTCTGAAATATCAGAGGAGGAGCTTTATTGAATCAAATGCTGGTGGGACTGGAAGCAAGTGGGGTTTTCTTGGCTCTGTTCAGACCTGTGGCAAAGCCTGTGCTGCTTTTGAGAAAGCTGTAATTTAGTTTTAAGGTTTTTAGGCGTCTCAGGCAAAGGACTTGGTGGCTGAGCAGAAGGAATGGCTCCCCAAGAGCCTCCAGTCTTGGCATTCCTGTTTCATCTTCCCCAATAGGTGGGAAATGTCTGAATTCAGGGGTGCTCTGAGAGCCACAGCTCACAGCAACGCTCATAAGGTAGCACAGACCATGCTGGGGTGAACTGGGGGCAGCTGGGTTTTACCTCCTGTCCCTTTGCAGCCAGGACATCCCAGGGAGCCTGTGCAACCCAGGGGACCACGCAGCTCCTACAGGTGTGGGGTTGAAGAGAGGAAAACGCTGCTGATGGAGGTGGGAACTCCCAGGATCAGCATTAATGGCACAGAGAGACAGGGAATAACCCAGAGAATGGCTGTGCAGGCAGGGGTGGGGATCTGGGCACATCCCTGTGCCACTGCAGGCCTGCCTCATCCCAGGTGTGCGCAGAGGGCTCCAGGGGCTGAAAGGGCTCCAGGAGCTGGAAAGGGCTCCATGGGCTAAAAGGGCTCCAGGGACTGAAAGGGCTCCAGGGACTGGAAAGGGCTCCATGGGCTAAAAGGGCTCCAGGGGCTGGAAAGGGCTCCAGGGACTGGAAAGGGCTCCATGGGCTGAAAGGGCTCCAGGGGCTAAAAGGGTTCCAGGGAGTGCAAAGGGCACCACCAGAGGCTGCCAAGGGCATCAGGGGCTGCAAAGGGCACCAGGGATGAAAAGGCATCAGAGATGAAAGGACTCAAGGGATGAAATATATCAGGGGCTGCAAAGGGCACCAGGGGTTGAAAGGGCTCCAGGGGCTGCAATGGGCATCAGGGGGTTAAAGAGCACCAGGGCTGCAAAGGGATTCAGGGGCTGCAAAGGGCACCAGGGGCATCAGGGGCTGCAAAGGGCACCAGGGATAAAAAGAGCACCAGGGGATGTAAAGGGCACCAGGGGATGAAAGGGCACCACGGGCTATAAAGGACTCCAGGGGCTGGAAGGGGTTCCAGGGGGTGCCAAGGGCTCCAGGACTGAAAGGGCACCAGGGGATGAAAGGGCACCAGGGGCTGCAAAAGGCACCAGGAGCTGCAAAGGGCTCCAGGGGCTGCAAAGGGCACAAGGGGTGCCAAGGGCAATGCTCTGCAGGGCAGCAGGAATTGTGAGCAGGATGCAATGATGGTAGGAGACACCACACAATGGAGATTCTCTGCTTGGAGCTCCTGGTGCCCTGCTGCCTGTTCTTCCTGCACACAGCAGCCCTGGGATGCAGGAACTTTGCAAAGAGCACAGATGGGGCACCTGTGGATGGTGTCCCTGCCCGTCTGAGGGAAATTCTGGCTCAGACTAGAGTGGAAGCGTGTTTACTTCTTCAACTGGAGCTCACACCTCAACCTGGGCTCCTGGAGGATGGAGGAGGCAGACAGTTGGTGTGTTCAAGACAGAAAACACCTTTGAGCAAAGCACATTTTTTGGTGAATCTGCAAGTCTTGAGCATCCCATGGGATGAGAGAGCTGGCACTATGAGAGGAGGGGAATTTATCTGCACCTGGGAGCTGGAGGTGGCATGTTTAAGGGCAGGTTGAGCTGTGAGTGTGTCTGGCACGAGCTGACACAGCTCTCGGGCTAGAACAGGTTTCCATTTTCCAGGCAATCACAGAGGAAAGAGATTGTCTCATTTTCTCGTGCACATATATCTTGTCTCCCAGTTGCCGAGGCAACACTGTATATGTTTGCAGGCTGGAAGGATCTGGGGATGGAAAATGAAGCCAGGGAGTGGACTGAGGAGAGAAGTCCAGCAGGAATTTTCCCCATGACTTTTGTGGCCGATTGGCCAGCACTAATTTAAACCTCTCTCCGGGGATTAGTCATCAAACCTGAGATTTTCATTTTTATGATTTCAAATCAACCGCAGTGGCTCCTGGGAGGCTGTTTGTCGTGTTGAAATGAGCCTCGTGGAGATGGAGGGGCTGCAGGGCGGGAGCCAGCGGGGAGGGCAATTCCATAGAAACACAAACAAGGTACAACATCCTTGCTCCAGCCTGTGGAAAGCTGAGCCCCCGGGGAGCAGCAGCTCCCTGGCAGCGCAGCCTGGTGGATACCTGCATTTTCCCCTGCAGGATGGACACTGCATTTCGGTGCACGACTGTGGGTGTGCCTGCAGCCCCAGGGTCTGGCTTTTAGGGTGCCCCAGGCACCAGGGAGAAGCTGCTGGAAAAACCCTGCACGTAGCTCCCCGTGCCAATGAAGGTCCTGGCCGCAACTTTGAGAGTCCCGTGGCACAACTGAAGGTTCTTAAAAGTTTCTTTTTCTCCCAGGTCTGGGGGTCATCATTTCCTGACAGATCTTGCTGCCTGAGTTTGCACTCAAGGTGGGCCCTGCCCCAGATCTGGAGCATCCCTTGGGCAGGGAAAGGGAGTGAACTCTGGGGGATGTGGGAGCAGTTTTGTGGATGCCTTGAAGGGCTGAAGAAAGACGTTGTTGAGAATAATTAGTTTAATTATGTTCAGTCCTGCTGCACTGCTCAGAAAGTCACAGAAGGTTCCTGCCTGCTCAAGACAGGTTTTTGGGGATTGCACCTTTTAAATTCTTACTGATGTGAAGGTTTATTTGTATTTCTGAATTTCTATGAGGGTGCTGAGACCCTGGCACAGGGTGCCCAGAGAAGCTGTGGCTGCCCCATCCCTGGAAATGTCCAGAGCCAGGCTGGATGGGGCTGGGAGCACCCTGGGATAGTGGAAGGTGTCCGTGCCATAGTGGGTGGGATTGAAAGTCCCCCTCAAACCCAAATTAATGCCAAAATACCTCAGGTTTTAGTTTTGCTATTTTTCAGATTCTGTGCTGCTTTAGTGTGTGGGTCTGTGTTCACATCAGGGGATGCTGAGCTCTGTGCACAGAGCAGGGAGACAAAACAATTCCTGCTCCAGCTGGGCACCAAGGACAAATGATCCAAGTCTCAGCCCAGGAGCGCAAACCCCGTGGGCTGGAGAGAGAAAAACAAGGATGGGACTGCATGGGCTAAAGCTGGAATGGGACAATGAACTGCAAGATGTGAATGGAGCAGAACTGATCAAAGGGAGAGACCCCGGGAGCGCTCGTGCATTTTGGGGCCATTTTGGTTCATTTTGGGTTCATTTTGGGGCCATTTTGGTTCATTTTGGGTTCATTTTGGGACCATTTTGGGTTCATCTTGGGTTCATTTTGGGACCATTTTGGTTCACCTTGGGTTCATTTTGGGACCATTTTGGTTCACCTTGGGTTCATTTTGGGACCATTTTGGGTTCACCTTGGGTTCATTTTGGGACCATTTTGGTTCATCTTGGGTTCATTTTGGGACCATTTTGGTTCATCTTGGGTTCATTTGGGGACCATTTTGGTTCACCTTGGGTTCATTTTGGGACCATTTTGGTTCATCTTGGGTGCAGCCCTGGCTGGGCTCTTGCGCTGCCCAAGGTGCATCCATGGAGGCCTTTTAATAAATCCCTGCTTTATTCTTTAACTCCTCCAGCCTCTGCTCTATCTCAGACTTCCCAAGGCATCAATTTCAGCATCAGCATCTCCTTACCCACACTTAGTGAATCCTGTGTTACATGCAAGGAGGATTTTTGAACACCAGTTCCTCGGCAATTTGTCCATTTATAAGTCTGTTCTCAAGTGATTAACAAAAAGCGATGCAAAACCCAACGTTGATGCAGTGAAATCAAAGGGTGAGATTAAAAATCCACATCCCAAATGTCCTCTCTGAACCTCACTTAGCAGAGGTGAGGAATGCCAGCTTTCCAACAGGAATGGCGCTGCCACCTCCTCTGCTTGCCTTTTCCTTGTGAAGTTCTTGCCTTATTTATTTGCTTGAGATGAAAAAAGCCAGGGGAAGCTGCCCAGCAGAAATACCAACCTTGTGCCAGGAGTTTTGAAGTCACAGCACAAATCACCATTTACAGGCAGGGATAGAGGTGGAGAAAAGGTCACTTCTGCTGCAGGAAACCCCCAAAATGCTTTGAAGAGCTGAAGGGGCTTTTTCATCACACACACAGTCCATGGAGGCTCAAAGTGCCAGGTAGAGTGGGGGAAGGAGTGATGGGAAGGATGGATGGGAGGTGCCTGTGTGGGTCTGGCTCTGTCCCTGCCAGGGCAATTCAGGCTGCAGGGTAGAACCCCAAATTGATGTCTTGGGAAGGCTGGCCTAGAACAGAGGCTGGACATAGTCACAGAATAAAGCAGGGATTTATTCAAAGGATCTTCTCAATGGATGCACCTTGGGCAGCACAAGAGCCCAGCCAAGGCTGCACCCAAGATGAACCAAAATGGTCCCAAAATGAACCCAAAATGAACCAAAATGGCCCCAAAATGCACGAGCGCTCCCGGGGTCTCTCCCTTTGATCAGCTCTGCTCCATTTGCATCTTGCAGTTCATTGTCCCATTCCAGCTTTAGCCCATGCAGTCCCATCCTTGTTTTTCTCTCTCCAGCCCACGGGGTTTGCGCTCCTGGGCTGAGACTTGGATCATTTGTCCTTGGTGCCCAGCTGGAGCAGGAATTGTTTTGTCTCCCTGCTCTGTGCACAGAGCTCAGCATCTACAATATGAATTCAGACCCACACACCAAAGCAGCACAGAACCTGAAAAATAGAAAAGCTCAAACCTGAGGCATGAAAGTCCCCCTGGAATATTTCTGCAACCTCTCCCCTCTCTGGTCTCTGGGCCCTTCCGTGCTGGTGACACTGGGCCTTGGGGCAGCTGCAAGGGGCACGGAGGGGTCTGTCTGTCTGTCTGTCTGTCTGTCTGTCCTTAGGGAGACCAGGCTGAGCGGGGTGTGGATGTCTTGGAGCAGCATATGGAGGGTGCTTACAGCCAGAGTGTTTTCAGCTGTTGGGAAAAAAGGCTGTAAAATATGATTCCCACCATTCCAGCCCTCTGGGTTCGGACTACATCAAATTGGGTATTTTGCCTCTGGCACAAACCAAAACCTGATGTGCCAGAGGATGGTAAAGCCCTCGCTTAATCCCTTTAATTGCTTAATACCACAGCCAGCAAGGAAATGTGTTCTGATCCCGTTAATCTTTGCTGTGAAAGAAAAGCTTTTGTAATTGTATCCGTAGCTCAAAACCTCCTGTTCTTCCCAGAGCCCAAAAACACACCCTTCCCTCTCCATCACCACCAGCAGCACCTTCAGCAGGCTAGTGGGAGAGGCAGAAAATGCTGGTTTCACTCTTAAAACTCTTAAAAATAAAAAAGAGGTGAAGCACAAGGTCCAGCTGAGCAGGATGAGCAAGGCAAAGGGCTGCCCCAATTCAGGGGAAGCTCCAGGGAGCTGCCTGGATCCCTGCCAAGGTTTATAGCCCCTCCAGTTTCCAAAGCAGCACACCTCATCCAAAGAGGAAGAGAGGAAAAGCTGGGAGGGAGGAAGGGAGGGTGTTTCTGGTATTGAGCAGCAGTGCAGGGCTATTTCTCTCAGCAGCTGACAGTGTAAATGCATTTCCTGGCAGGCAGCTCGCTCTGTATTAAAATTCTTGATGAAGATTATTAAAGTGTGTTTATGAAAAGCCTGCAAGTGCTTCTTGGACTGCGAGCTGCCTTTTCAGAATGACATGTTTGGGTGAGCGCTCAGGGGTTATTAAAACCAGGCTGGCCAAACCCACCCCATCCACTGGCTCCAGGTGGGATCCCCAAAACCTGGACTGTCCCAGTTTGGTCAAAAGGGAACCAGTGTGGGGTGACAGGGGCTGCTGCAACCCCTGAACCACTCCCCAAAGCCGTGAGTGTGTTCCGTGATTGTGGAATGGATGGATGGATGATGGATGGATGGATGGATGGATGGATGGATGGATGGATGGATGGATGGATGGATGATGGAGGTATGGATGATGGATGGATGGATGGATGATGGATGGATAGATGGATGGATGGATGGATGGATGGATGGATGGATGGATGGATGGATGGATGGATGGATGGATGGATGGATGGATGGATGGATGGATGGATGGATGGATGATGGATGATGGATGGATGGATGGATGGATGGATGGATGGATGGATGGATGGATGGATGGATGGATGAGGATGGATGAGGGATGGATAGATGGATGGATGGATGGATGGATGGATGGATGGATGGATGGATGGATGATCAATGGATGATCAATGGATGATGGATGGATGGATGGATGGATGGATGGATGGATGGATGGATGGATGGATGGATGGATGGATGGATGGATGGATGGATGGATGGATGGATGACCCCAAGGTGGATCAGGGGTGCAGTGAGGTGCCCAGAGATGCTGAGGAGCCACAGGGATGTGGTCACTCCATTTCTCCCCTAACCTTGGGCCCATGGGGGCAGCTGCAGTCACCACCCCTGCACTCGTGCCAGCAAAGCTTTTGGGAGATGTTCCATGCTGGAGACAGCCATCAAATTCTAGACACAAATGTCCCCATGGCAATGCCACCTCCTGTGCTGGCACCTGGAGGTCCTGTCACCCTGTCATCCTGGGCCCCAACTCCCTTTTCTCTATGCTCTTCCCTTCCCAGCCTGAGGTAGGGTTTTTTTAATGTGGGAGATCAGGTTGTATATCTAAATATATGTCCTTACCAAAAAAAAAAAGTTTCCAAGAACAATGGTGGAAAGAGCCCAAAAATGTGCTAAGAAGGATGAATGCATTAGGCTTGGAGTCCAAGGAAAATATCAGAAGGGTGAATCAGAGAGAAAGAGAGGAAGAGGAAAGAAATAGAAACGTATGGAGTTCTTAAAAAGCCATTTTTTCCTTTTAATGTTCATGGCAGCTTTTCAATTTGAGCTTTGAGTGCTGGAGAAATGTGTCCACTGCTGCTGCCTGGAGCTGTGCTCTGAGGGGATGCAAAGGCATCGCTGCAGTGACACATTCAATCTGGTTCCAGTCCAGCCCCATTCAGAAATACAGAACAGTTTGGTCAGAAGGGACCTTTGGAGGTCACATTCTTAGAGGAACATCCCTTAATTCTTTGGGGTCTTTCTCTGGAGTTTCCCTCTTGGCTTCTGCTGCCTCTGGCTCATCTCTGTGGAGCTCCACGTGTGCTGCAGAGTACCCAGCACATCCTCCTGACCCTGGGGGGGTCAGAGACAGCATGTCCTGGGCAAACCTGGGATTGTTCTCCTCCTCCAGCAAGTCTAAAGCTCTTCCCCTTGGAGAAAGGTGAACCCCATGTGATGCCAGTAATTTTTGTAATTGTATTCATAGCTCAAAACCCCTGTTCTTCCCAGAGCCCAAAATCACACCCCCTCACTATCACCAGCAGCAGCACCTTCAGCAGATTAATGGGAGAGGTTAAAGATGCTGGTTTCACTCTTAAATCCCTGCCAGGTTTATAGCCCCTCAGTTTCCAAAGCAGCACACCTCATCCAAAGAGGAAGAGAGGAAAAGCTGGGAAAAGCAGTGCAGGGCTATTTCTCTCAGCAAAGTGTAAATGCATTTCCTGGCAAAAAATTCTTGATGAAGATTATTAAAGTGTGTTTAAAAAGCCTCTTCTTGGACTGCGAGCCTTTTTCAGAATGACATGTTTGGGTGAGCGCTCAGGGTTATTAAAACCAGGCTGGCCAAACCCACCCCATCCACTGGCTCCAGGTGGGATCCCCAAAACCTGGACTGTCCCAGTTTGGTCAAAAGGGAACCAGTGTGGGGTGACAGGGGCTGCTGCAACCCCTGAACCGCTCCCCAAAGCCGTGAGTGTGTTCTGTGATTGTGGAATGGATGGATGGATGGATGGATGGATGGATGGATGGATGGATGGATGGATGGATGGATGGATGGATGGATGGATGATGGATGGATGGATGGATGGATGGATGGATGGATGGATGGATGGATGGATGGATGGATGGATGATGGATGGATGGATGGATGGATGGATGGATGGATGGATGATGGATGGATGATGGATGGATGGATGGATGGATGGATGGATGGATGGATGGATGATGGATGGATGATGGATGGATGGATGGATGGATGGATGGATGGATGGATGGATGGATGAGGGATGGATGAGGGATGGATAGATGGATGGATGGATGGATGGATGGATGGATGGATGGATGGATGGATGGATGGATGGATGGATGATCAATGGATGATCAATGGATGATGGATGGATGGATGGATGGATGGATGGATGGATGGATGGATGGATGGATGGATGGATGGATGGATGGATGGATGACCCCCAGGTGGATCAGGGGTGCAGTGAGGTGCCCAGAGATGCTGAGGAGCCACAGGGATGTGGTCACTCCATTTTCTCCCCTGGCAGGGCCCATGGGGGCAGCTGCAGTCACCACCCCTGCACTCGTGCCAGCAAAGCTTTTGGGAGATGTTCCATGCTGGAGACAGCCATCAAATTCTAGACACAAATGTCCCCATGGCAATGCCACCTCCTGTGCTGGCACCTGGAGGTCCTGTCACCCTGTCATCCTGGGCCCCAACTCCCTTTTCTCTATGCTCTTCCCTTCCCAGCCTGAGGTAGGGTTTTTTTAATGTGGGAGATCAGGTTGTATATCTAAATATATGTCCTTACCAAAAAAAAAAAGTTTCCAAGAACAATGGTGGAAAGAGCCCAAAAATGTGCTAAGAAGGGTGAATGCATTAGGCTTGGAGTCCAAGGAAAATATCAGAAGGGTGAATCAGAGAGAAAGAGAGGAAGAGGAAAGAAATAGAAACGTATGGAGTTCTTAAAAAGCCATTTTTTCCTTTTAATGTTCATGGCAGCTTTTCAATTTGAGCTTTGAGTGCTGGAGAAATGTGTCCACTGCTGCTGCCTGGAGCTGTGCTCTGAGGGGATGCAAAGGCATCGCTGCAGTGACACGTTCAATCTGGTTTCAGTCCAGCCCCATTCAGAAATACAGAACAGTTTGGTCAGAAGGGACCTTTGGAGGTCACATCTTAGAGGAACATCCCTTAATTCTTTGGGGTCTTTCTCTGGAGTTTCCCTCTTGGCTTCTGCTGCCTCTGGCTCGTCTCTGTGGAGCTCCACGTGTGCTGCAGAGTACCCAGCACATCCTCCTGACCCTGGGGGGGTCAGGGACAGCATGTCCTGGGCAAACCTGGGATTGTTCTCCTCCTCCAGCAAGTCTAAAGCTCTTCCCCTTGGAGAAAGGTGAATCCCATGTGATGCCAGTAATTTTTGTAATTGTATTCATAGCTCAAAACCCCCTGTTCTTCCCAGAGCCCAAAATCACACCCTTCCCTCACTATCACCAGCAGCAGCTCCTTCAGCAGATTAATGGGAGAGGTTAAAGATGCTGGTTTCACTCTTAAAACCCTCCCAAAACTAAAATAAAAGAGGCAAAACACAAGGTCCAGCTGAGCAGGAGGTGGGAGCAGGATGGCACTGGACCATGGCAGGATGGTCCTGGTGCCACCCAGGCCATCCCAGGAGGGCCAGGACAAGGGGGAATGGGTTAAAATTGCCAGAGAGCAGGGTTAGGAGGGATACTGGGAAGGAATTGTGCCCTGTGAGGGTGGGCAGGCCCTGGCAGAGGGTGCCCAGAGCAGCTGTGGCTGCCCCTGGATCCCTGGCAGTGCCCAAGGCCAGGCTGGACAGGGGCTGGGAGCAGCCTGGGACAGTGGCAGGTGTCCCTGCCATGGCAGGGGGATGGAACAGGATGAGCTTTAATTCCCTTCCAAACCATTCTGGGATTCTGAGTGTTGATGGAGCAGCCCAGCAGGATGAAATCTCTGGGGGATGCTGAAGGTGTGGGGCATTTCCTGGAGCAGGGCCAGCCCTGTGTCCTCTGCAGGTGGCACCACCCTGGGCTTAGGCTGGTTCATTATGTCTGCTGGTGTTTGCTGTAAACTCAAGCACCGGCCTGGCTGTCCTGGCAGATCTCTGTCCCCTTTCTGTGCTTTGGGCAGGCTAAACCCTGCTGTCTTGTCCCTTATCTCCCCCTTTTATTGTTGGATCTGTCCCTTCACTCCTCCTGCAGCTCAGACCCCTTCCCACATTATCAGAGGTCCCAGCCTCAGGAGTGCTGACTTGCTGAGGGCAGGTGAAGAGGCCAGAAAACAAATACTGTGATAAAATCTTGATTTTGGTTGCATGAAGCAGGAAGAATGAGGGTCAGTGAGGATGGAGTGGTGGCTGCAGGCAGAGGTGGGAGGAGAGCTGCAACACCGAGCCCAAATTCATGCCTGGTGACTGTGACATCCATCAGGGTTAAAGACAATCTGTGACTCATTAATCATCTGATATAAACAGAGGGAGACTCACTGGAACAGAGTGGTGTCACTGGATGAATGGCCTGCAGTTGGAAAATAAACATTTCAAGCTCTGTCTCGGCGTTTATTTTTGCTAAATGCCTTCTCTGCACCCGGGTGTTCTGCTCACAGTGGGGAAACACTGCCCCAAATCCATCCCCAGGAGCAATGCTGGAGCAGGGACCTGCACTGCTGGGGGAGGAATGCACCAAACAGAGCGCAGGAAAAATCCTGGAGCATCCACAGTGGGGAACCACTGCCCACATCCATCGCCAGGCTGTGGGGAGCATCCCAGGCTGCTGTGTGGAGCAGCCAGAGCAGGCTGCCCTGTTGGGGAAGATGAAACAGGAAAGGTTTATCAATATGATTGTCTGGCAAAAGATTTTGAGAATATGGAAATTATAAGAGAGATTGAAATGAAAGCAAGCTTTGAGATCCCTCAGTTACTGAACAACTGGAAAACAATGGTGTGGCTGGCTGAAGGTGATCCCCTTTTGATGGAACAACACCCTCTGCCTGCAGACAGGCCCAAGGGTCAGAGCAGACCCTACAGCTTGGCAGAAGGGGCCCAAAGAGGAGTTTTTAGGGTTTAAAATGGAACACAGGATGGTGATGTCATGATTCTTATAGGCTGTATGGAAATGCTGTAGGATTTGTATCTTGTACTAGATTGGTTAGTGAGAATTAGAATATTCAACACAGAACAAGATTTATTGTATTGTAAAGGGAACTTCGCCCTCTTACCCCCTTTTACTCTCTCACCCTCCCATCCTCTCTCCCCCTCTCTTCTCTCGGGCCTGCTCTGAGCTGTGCCTGGCAGCTCCCAGCAGAGCCCTGCACCCAGGCCCTTTGCAATAAACCCCAAGTTCCAGCCCTGGCTGCAGAGATCTCTCATCTCTGTCCCCACCGTCCTATCCCCAGCACTCCGACACCGCCCTGGGTGGTTCCATGCTATAACTGTGAGCTGGAGGGTTTCTCTCCTGGTATCCCCTGGGGTTTAGCAGGTGGGAGGTGCAGCATGGTTGGGCTTGGGCAGGGTGGCATCCCTGGAATCCCAGCCTGTGGCCAGCTGTGACCCAGGGAAGTGGCACTTGTCTCTCCACAGGTGCTCTCCACACTCACTGCTGCGTTTCCACAAACCACAGTTGGTTTTTCTTCAAACCTCTCATTGCTGTTGGGGTTTTTTCCCTCCCCACTTCCCTCTGCACAAACCCACCAGGTGCAGTCTGGAATTACCCCAATATGTGTTTATTCTGATTTATTAACCTGGTTATTGTATAGATGATTTGAGACATGTTTGGGGAGATTTTACCACCTCAGAGCAGACATGAAGCTCTTACAGAGCAGTTAATCCTTTAAAAATATGGTTTTGATCATGCCACATTTCCCACACAAGAACTGTCCTATTCCCTGTAATGGATAGCTGGCAACCTCAGTATAAAGAATTTAATTTCAAGCTATTTTTTTTCCCACAGGCTCATTAACTTCTGCTGCTGAGGAGATATTAACAAAACCACAAGTGCACAGCTCAGCTCCAATATCCAACCCTTCCACATCCCACCAGGATCCCAGCTGGTGCATTTGCTGTACAAGGATCTCCACAGGGAGAGGGATTTGCTGAGCCCTGAGCAGGTGAGTGGATTTTGCTGCATCAATGGACCTGTTACCTGATTATCATTTTTACCATGTCTCAGTGCACCTTGTTCCACCCTTGCCATGCTGCCTGTTGGGGCTGCAAGAAGCTGGAAGTACAACATATCCCCCCTGCTGTGACATCAGGAATAATGAATTCCATTAGAAATGGCATTTTGGGCTTTAGGTTTCTGCTGGTTAGAAGAAAGCTACACTTGGTAGGAAAATAAATGACATAAACTCTGGCTTTTCCTGTGCCTGCTGACTTGCCATGCCATCCAGCCTGGTTCCCATCCAGCCACTCCCCAGGATGGGCTGGTTACAGGAGAAGACAGGTCGAGAAAAGAAAGAATTTCCACTGAATTAAATTATTCGGGCTGGAAAAATAAACTCTTGGCACAGGCTGAAGCCAGTGCCTGCCTGCTGCCTCCCCAGCTCAGCAGGCAGATGCTGCCATGCAGCAGCAGCAGAGCTCCCTGCCATCCCAGCTGAGCCGGGGAAATGCAGATGTGGGGGAGCCCCCGGTATCGCCGGTTGGGAGCTCTGTACAGACCATGAACGGGATGGGGCTGCTGGGGAACGTGCCTTGAGCTGTTTTATTTTCCAGCATCAGCCTCATTACATGGTTATGACAAGGGGAAGATGCCAGCAGCTCACATCCCAGGCAGCAGACCAAGAACTCAATGTTACAACTCACTTTATAAGTTTTTTGACCAATCACACAAAGTAAAAGCACATTGACAGTAGTTCTATCCAACCACTATAAGCACAGGTACCTTTGGTTAAACAACGCTTGCTTATTTCAAATACAATACCTGCTTGTGAGCCTTCAAACACAATGCACAGAGCTCCACTATTAAGCTTAAAACTTCCTAATATCTTGCTTGATAAACTTTCTGTAGCTTAGGGAGCTATTCAGACAAGCGTTAATCCACAGACCATTGTTCTATTTGCCCTTGCTTTTCTATAGTTTAAATAATTTTTCTGCTGACCTAACTCATGACTGCTGCTTAGCTCTGCTCACAGTTCCACTGTCTCTGAGGCCTGCATCTTGCAGCTTTCCCAAAACCCTCTGATTCTGTGGATTCCCACACCCAGCACCCCCTGGCCCTGTCCCCAGTGTGCCACTCTCTCCAGTGTCCCCAGGGCTGGCTGGCAGGGAGGGGACAGCAGCCCCCTTTGCCCTGGCACTGCTGGGAGCCCTGGCTGCCCCCCCTGTGTGGCTCTGTTGTGTCTGGGGCTCCACACTGGGGGGTTTTGTCCCCATCCCCGCCCTGCCCTTCTCCCCCAGCCCCTGGGCAGGGAGGACAAGGGGACATTCTTTGGAGAACAGAGGGGGATCTCAGAGCAGGGCAGCCAGCCCACAGTGCCCTCCACACCTGGGTCACGCTGGGCACTGGCATTTTGGGGACTGTCTGGGCACCACAATGAGCTGAGCAGGGTGAGGAGATGGGGTCAGGGCTTGGGGCAGCCAGGCAGAGGGGACATCCCACAGACCCTGCAAGCAGCACTGCAGGCCTGGAGCAGCCCAGGGCGCCAGGGCTGAGGGCCTGAGCCATTCCCTGCTGGCTTTGCAGTGTCCCCCTGGCACCCCACGTCTGTGGGAGCCCCCCAGCCCCACGTGCTGTTTGGTTTGGAATGAGGGAGCCTTTGTCTGCAGAGTTTTCCATAGTCCACCTCCTGAACTTCCCCATTTCTGCCCTTCATCGCACCCAGCAGTTCCCAGCAGGTCAAATATTCTGGTGGCCAGGTGCTGCTTGCATGCCTGGAAGGATGTGGGTGGGTGGGATGCTGGGTGAGACCTCCCTTTGCTGCCCCTCTGCCCAGGATCACGGCTGTTTCCACTCTCCCTTTCCATGAGAAACTGTCCTGCCTTGCTTCCTGCACCTTCTGCAGGAGAAGAGCTCTGAAGGCTCCCAGTGACCGTGGCACGGGGTGTGGAGGGCACCAGGAGCCCGGGGAGGATGCAGGGGCTGCAGGGTGAGTGAGGATGCCCAGGATTTGCTGTGGAAATGTGGAAAGAAAAGAGGGAAAAGCCACTAAGTCCAGCCAAGGATGGAGAGCTCTCCATACACGAAGACCTTTCCTTTGTGACATCTTTACTGTTAAAAAGTTGGGGTTAGGGTTAGTGTTGGGATTAGGGTTGGAGTTTGGGTTGGGGTCAGGATTAGGATTAGTATTAGGGTTAGAGTTAGCATTTGGATTAGGGTCAGGATTAGGTATAGGTTTAAGGTTAGGGTTGGAGTTAGGGTTAGGCTCAGGATTAGGACTGGGATTAGTGTTAAGGTTAGCATTAGGATTAGGGTCAGGTTTAAGAATAGGTTTAAGGTTAGGATTAGAGTCCGGGTTAGTTTTAGGGTTAAGGTGATGGTTAGGGTTAGGATTATGGTTAGGTTTAGGATAAGGATTTCATTTAGGGTTGTCGTTAGAGTTAGGGTTAGGATTAGAATTTGGGTTAGGATTAGGTTTAGGGTCAGGTTTAGTGTTAGTTTGAGGTTTAGGTTTGGGATTAGGTTTAGGTTTAGGTTCTGGATTAGGATTATGAGTAGGATTAGGCATAGGTTTAGCATTAGGGTTTCTCTTTCTGATGGAGGTCTAAAGAATTCTCTTCATGCTCCTGGCTCTGGGATTAGGTTTAGTGTTGGGGTTAGGGTTTGGCTTTGGGTTTGGGTCAGGATTAGGATTATGGTTAAATTTTGGGTTAGGGTTTCTCTTTCTGATGGAGATCCAGACACCTCTCTGCCTGCTCCTGGCTTTGGGCACACCTTTGGGAGGCTGGATGGAGCAGAGAGGGTCTGTGGAGGGCTCCCCTCGGTGCTCACAGACAGCCTCTTCCTCCTCACCAGACATCTTGGCTCGCTCCGGCCGCTCCTCAGGTGGGAGCAGCGCCAGCTCTGTCCCTGGCCCCCGGCAGGCGGTGATGGAGGGATGCAGGGGAGGCTCTGCCTCCCAAATCGCATCCCCAGCCCCGGCCCGCCCGGCCCCGCCGCTGCCGACAGCTTTATTGCAACCCCGTGGGGAGAGCTGGCCCTGCACCATCGCTGCTCCACAGCTGCACAGGCAGGGAGAGGAGCTGGGCAGGAAAGGGGGAGGAATCCCCTGGAAAGCAGTGGTGGAAATTCGGCCACCCTCAGGAAGTTCCGGCTTGAGCAGAGGAAGGCTGGTGGGAAAAACTCCCGAGGTGAGGTTTTTGTAATGGGGAAAAAAGGGAAAAAATCCCAGAGGTTTTGCACAGCAGCTGCTCTTGGCCCTCCTAAACCTGATCCAGGAGGGCCAAGTCTTGGTTCTCCCACAGATGGGGTCTCACCCTCTGCTCTACCCAGAGCCAGCCCGAGCCCAAAGCCCGGGTTTGATAGCCCCAGGTAGCCAGGAGGACATAAACCCACCCAGCTCTGCTCCACTCTGCTTCCCACCTTCCCCAGACCTTGTCCTTGCTGGGATTTGAGCAAGGACATAGGTGATAGGTACTGGAAAGTGATTGTAAACATTGTACAGGTAGTTTTTAGTATAAAGACATAACACCGCCCCAGGGCAAGCACAGTGCCTCTGTCTGACCTGCTGAGTGGACCTTGGCTGGACAGGAGAGAGAATTTTATAAATAAGGAACAATAAACAACCTTGAGACCAAGAAATTAAGAGCTCTGACTCCTTCTTCAACTGCCAGGCTGGAAAAAGAGACTTTCTAACACATCTGGGGGTCACTGTGAGCAGCAGAGACCCCGAGAGACACCCTGAGCACTGCCCTGCCCTGCCCCTGGGACACAGGGAAGGGTTCTGGGGCTGGGCTGCACTTCCCAGAGGGTGGGAGGATGGCAGGAGGGTTACAGTCAAAGTTCTGCAAGCAGCACCAGCTTTGCCTCGTGGATGCATTTGTTTTTGCTGGTTTCACACTGGAACGATCAATGTGTGTGTCTGCGCAGGCTCAAGTGTGACTGCTGAGGGGCAGAGCCACACCAGGGAATGCCCTCTGACATCTGCCTCTCTCCAAACACACTCACTTTTAGCCCTTCTCTAGGTTTTTTCCCCAAAAAAATCCAGCTCTTGTCCTGCATTTGGGACCTGCCCTGCAGAGTGTCAGGTGTGTGTGGCAGCACAGCTCACGTCACTTTTACAGCTGCACAAAACCACCAGGGAAAGTCTCTCACACAAACAAACCCATGGGTCCCTGCCCTCCCTCATGTTGTGTTGTAATTTCAGGGTCCACCTCAGAACCCCGGGTCCCTCCCCTGAAGATTCCCTCCCAGCTGTGTCAGTCCCCTCTCCTTTCCCTCCCTGACCCCTCCCAGCACTGTCTGTCAGTCCTGGCATTCCAGAAGGGCCTCGAGTGATTGGCAGATTCACAGGATGCCCTCTACCCCTGGGGGGCATTGGGCCATCCAGGTGTCCTTTGTCCCTGTGTCCCTCCCCTCCTGTCCCTGGCTGGTGGCTCCCTGCCCCTTCCCTGCCCCTCTCCCCGGGGTTAAAGGAGCAGCAGCCGCGGGCTCAGGGAGTTCTGTTGGAGGAGTTGCTGCATTCAGAGGCCTGTGGGCCAGAATAAAGCTCTGCATCCAAACCCTCCATCAGAACTGACTCCTTTCCTTCACCAGCGCCTTAAAGCTTCTCCACAGGGGGAAACCTGAGGAGCAGCCCCTGTTATGGGGGGAAGCTCCATCCCAGCACCACCAGAGCTCCTGCAGGCCTGGACTTGTCCCCATGGGCCCAGCTGCAGCACCCAGCCAGCCCAAAGTGTCTGTGGGGTGAAACACCACACACCCAGCCAGGCAAAAGTGTCTGTGGGGTGAAACACCACACACCCAGCCAGGCAAAAGTGTCTGTGGGTGAAACACCACACACCCACAGCCCAAAGTGTCTGTGGGGTGAAACACCACACACCCAGCCAGCCCAAAGTGTCTGTGGGGTGAAACACCACACACCCACAGCCCAAAGTGTCTGTGGGGTGAAACACCACACACCCACAGCCCAAAGTGTCTGTGGGGTGAAACACCACACACCCAGCAGCCAAAAGTGTCTGTGGGGTGAAACACCACAGTACCGCTGTTTGGTTCAGCACCAAGGGCCAGACAAACTCAGGCACGTCCCATCCAGCTATATTGGTAATATTCCAATACCCTCAGCCCTCTCCCTGGAGGGAGGACATGGTTTCCCAGGGCTGCAGAGCGTGGCTGTGCTGTGAGCAGGGCCGTGCTGGCAGATGTGCTGTCCCTGTGTCCCCCAGCCAACCCAAACAGCACCGAGTGACCCAGTAACATATTTTATATTGCATTAAAATGTCATCTGCTCTTCACAGTGCTGCCTGCTGGGTGTCTGCTGCACAGGAATTTCTGTGCCCTGAGAAGAGGGTGCCTCTGGGCCCCAGGAGATCTGAAAATTTCTTCTCTGCGTCTTGGCCAGATCGCAGAGAAGAGCTGTGCTTGTTGGTGAGCAGTGGGAACATCCCCAGTGTGGGATGGGATTGTCTCCATGTCTGTTCTCTGGTCAGGTTTGTTGCATGATGAGTGTTTTAATGGGAAAACTGGGCAGTTTTTCTTCCCTAAAAAACCCTCCTGGCTGCAGTTCAACCCAGCCCTTATTCTCTGCTCTCCTATACCTTCGATCTGTTCCTAATTGCCAGGAAAAAAAAGCTAGCTAAACCCCACCTGCTTCCTACCACCCACAGGCAGCCCACCAGGCCCACTCCTCCACTCTCCAGGTTTAAACTCACCTCTTATTGCTGCTATTCTCTCTGCAAGACATTTCCAAAGTGTCTGACAAAAATAAAATACTCAAAAACTTCCCTGAAGGGGAAACCTGCAGCTCTCAGGGATGAAGGATGTCCATGGCTTCAGAGCACCTCCACCTCTCTGGGTACCTCCTGGCACCAAAGCATGGAGGGGGCAAGAAAGGCCCCAAAATGACTTAAAATGTGAGTAATTTTTCCTCCTTTAAACCCCACCGTGGGTCTCTCATCAGTGCAAGGAAATGCATCTGCGTTCCTCTTTTATTTGGTGATTAAAAAATGGGGCAGCTGGGGCCACTCATTTCTGACCTGGAGGAAAGCAGGAGGCTTATAAAAACCCTGAGTGCTGCAAGAATTATGAGGTAATTAAAAAAAAAAAAATCAGGGACCAGAGCTGGGACCACGTCAATAAAAGCAGGAGGAACTGATGTCAGCCCCATGCAGGATGTGGGGACTGAGGCTCTGCTCTCTGCTCCTGGTGCTGCCCCTGGTGGTGCTGAGCTCTGGTTCCCCCTGGCAGGGATTTGGGAATTCAGGACACAGAACAGATTCTGGGGCTGGGTGGGCTCTTATTTCCTTGGTGCATTCACCTCTCTGCCTCTCTCACAAATAAATCCCATGTGAGACGCAGCAGTGGATGTTTTATCAAAGCAAGATGAAGAGCCACCAAAAGAGCAAAAATGAATAGTTAAAGGGATGAGGATGGGTTTCAAATCACCATTTTGGGATTAAGAGGCCTGGTTTTAAGGGGAAAGCATATTCTGCTGGCCACATATTAAACCAGGGACAAAAATGGAAGGCACAGGTTGGATATTAGGAAAAAAAATTCACTGAAAGAATAATAATAAACTGGAATGCTCTTCCCAGGGAAGTGGTAGAATCACCATCTCTGGATGTGTTTGAAAAAAGACTGGACATGGCACTTGGTGCTATAGTCTGGTTGAGGTGTGAGGGCATAGGTTGGACTGGATGATCTTACAGGTCTCTTCCAACCTCATCATTCTGTGATTCTCTGATTCTGTGATATGGGTTCTGTTTCTCTAGAATTTATCTAACATCTCTGGATGTTGTTTCCAAAACAGGAGGTTTTTGGGAGCAGCTGGACAGCTGTCCCCACTCTCTCAGTCCTGCAGGACACAGATTTTGGTGTTAGTAGTCTGGTGTGGCCCTGAGGAATTAAAGTCACTGGGCAGCACTGACAGAACCACAGTTGGACTGTAGGTTGGATATTAGGGGAAAAATTTCACTGAAAGAATCATAAAGCACTGGAAGGCTCTTCCCAGGAGGTCTCACCATCCTGGATGTGTTTAAAAAAGACCATGGCACTCATTCTAGTTGAGGTGTGATTCTGGTCTTGGAGGTCTCTTCCAACCTCATTATTCTGTGATTCTGTAATTCTGTAACACCTCCCAAGCACATCCCATCCCCACAGAACCCTCATGTGTCCCTGCAAGCCCTGCCCAGAAAAACCCTTCTGGGGCAGTCAAGGGAAGGCTTCCCCTGCCAGCTCTCCCCTAATAATTTCTATCTTCATTAATACATTTTCCCTGTTTGGGACCTGTGATGGTGTTCACAGGGGTCTCAGGTTGAAGGAAGAGACGAGGATCTGACTCCATGTTTCAGATGTCTTGATTTATTATTTTATGATATATATTACATTAAAATTATACTAAAAGAATAGAAGAAAGGATTTCATCAGAAGGTTAGCTGAGAATATAAAAAGAAGGAATGAATAACAAAGGTTTGTGGCTCAGACTCTCTGTCCGAGCCAGCTGGGCTGTGATTGGCCATTAATTAGAAACAACCAACATGGGCCAATCACAGATGGACCTGTTGCATCCCACAGCAGCAGATAACCATTGTTTGCATTTTGTTCTGAGGCCTCCCAGCTTCTCAGGAGAAAAAATCCTAAGGAAAGGATTTTTCATTAAAGATGTCTGTAACAGGGACCCAAGCTGTGACTTCACCCTTGTGAGAATCTCAGTTTTTTGCCTGTTTTCAGGGTCTTTATTCAAATATAAGGCCTTAATGAGAATGATATGGAGAAGAAATCCAGCCTCACTGCTTTGTTTCCTGAATATTTTCATCCCAGCTGATGGTATCAGGTTGGTGGGTGTGGGTTTTTTCCCCCTTTTGTGAATGAACATAATACTTTTGCAGAAAGGGAGGTGTGAGCTTGGATGCTTTCATCCTTGGATTTTTGTGATCATTAATAAAGCCTGCAGTGCTTTCTGTAAGCATGAGCCAAAGACTTGGGATGTAACAGCTTCCTAGTGGAAAAGGGATTTTTTTCCAGACCATAAGGTTTTGCAAAGGTGACACCTTGATCCTGATAAATTCTTTTCACTTTATTTCCAGCTTTTTGTCTTCCTCTTGTAAAAAAAACTTGCCAGGTATATATTTAGAGATATATTTATCATAGAGATGCCTGCTTTAAACAAATTGTTAATTAATTAAATGAAATATTTCTGCCTGGTTAAGAGAGAAAAAGTGCAGCTATTTGTCACTGAAATGGATTTTGCTGTGAGCTCCTCTTTGCCAGTGCCCAAATCAGGTGAGCACGTGAGATTTGCCACATCCCCCTGGTCACCCCAGCCTGGGCAGGGAATGGGGGCAGGAGGCAGATCCTTGTGATGAATCCCAGCTGATTTTCCAGCCTGAGCTGTCCAGCCACTCCTGTTGGATTATAAACTGGAACTTTTACAGTCTGTCTGTGGGGTTTGTGGCTTCCTTTCCCTCTCTCTGTCTCCAAAGTCCGTGATTCTTAATAAATCATCCTCTAGCCTGAGCTGAGTCTTGCTGTTTTAAGTTTAACTAGATTATTTTTTGCTGATAAGCCAGACTTTGAATTCTACCCAAGATCACGGGTCGGGGCCCGTAATATCATGGAGGAGAGGCAGGTCTGGTGATCCATCACATGCAGGGGAGCAGCAGCAAGCCCTCAGCTTTCCCTTAGATCAGCACTTAAAGGCACAGCTCTGATGGAGCTGGTGGGAGGGAAGAGTCAGGGCTCCCACCAGATCCGTGGAAAATGGACTGGGATGACAGGAAAATGTTGTGTTATACATCTATTTATTGCACTGCATCAGTGCCAACAACTTCCTGAGGCTTTGATCCTGACTTTACTCCAAATTTCTCCTCTTCTGTCCAAACTGACCCAAATCCACCCAAGGGTGGGATTGACGTGGAGCAAAGCATTGAGAGAACCTGCTACACCCTCTTGTTATTTCCCTCATTCTTCTTTGCCACCACCCTAACACCACAAAAATTTATTTTCTTGGACAGCTCCAGGCAGATGTGTCACGTTTAAATCCATCATGATCCCATCCTTGTTCTCCCAGCCAGTGCCTGAGCTCCTCTCCCAGTACTGCTGTTGACTTTGGCCTCCTCCTCCTCCTCAGGGCTCAGCCCAGCTCCCATCACATCCCACAGAGGTGTCCAAGTGTGTTCCTGTAGGATTAGCCCTGTAGGATGAACCCTGTAGGGCTGGCACAGGTCATCCTGGTGACTGTGACCAGGCAAAGAAGAATGAGGGAAACAACAAGAGGGTGTAGCAGGTTCTCTCAATGCTTTGCTCCACATCAATCCCACCCTTGGGTGGATTTGGGTCTGTTTGGACAGAAGAGGAGAAATTTGGAGTGAAGCCAGGATCAAAGCCTCAGAGAGTTGGTGGTACCCTGGGCAGAGCATCTCCTTTATTGGGATGAGGTTGGAGGTGGAGGAGTCCTTGAGGCAAGCCATGTGCTCACAGCCTGAGGGAGCAATGGATTCATCAAGGTTAAAGGTGTTCCTGGTGAGAGCAGCCAGAGGAACACTCAGGATCCATGAGACACGTGCGTGGTTGTGGTTTCTCTGCTAACGCCTGGTACTGGGCAGCCCAGTCCCCTCCACCCCTGGGCTGGCTGTGGTTCCCTGTGGATACCCAGGGCACTGGGAATATTTCTCTGTCTGCTCTGGGGTGCCCTGACCCCCAGGGGAGTGTGGTATTTTCAGGGTACCCCAGATGAAGGGAGGAAAATGATAGAAGGCAAATTTGTAAATATATTATATTATATTATATTATATTATATTATATTATATTATATTATATTATATTATATTATATTATATTATATTATATTATATTATATTATATTATATTATATTATATTATATTATATTATATTATATTATATTATATTATATTATATTATATTATATTATATTATATTATATTATACATTATATTTATTATGCTATACTAAAACTGTACTAAAGAATAGAGAATGGATAATTGCAGATGGTTTAACAAGATACTAAAGAAAAACTTGTGACTCTCTCCAGTCCTGACACAGCCTGACAGTGATTGGTCATTAAGTTAAAACAATTCACCTTAAACCAATCAAACACCCACCTGTTGGATAAACAATCTCCAAACACATTCCAAAGCACCAAAACACAGGAGAAGCAAATGAGATTATATTGTTTTCCTTTTTCTCTGAGGCTTCTCAGCTTCCCCGGAGATGCATCCTGGGCAACGAGGATTTTTCAGAAAATATGATGGTGACAGGGGAGCACTGACTTTGGCCCTCATTCATGGAGAAAGTTTCCCAGACTTCAAGATAGACTGGAATCCACAAAGTGTGAAATAGATTATAGAGAGCAGTGTAGGGATATCACTTGGTGAGAAATTTAGGTTTGGGGATTTTTAGTGTGTTGTGGACGGAAGCAAGATGGAGGGCACAGGGTGTCGTCCTGAATTTCTTCTTCTTCCTTCTTGCGTTTGGGTGGCATTTTGTAATCGGGCAGGAAAATCTGCGTGGTGGGCTCTGTGGAATCAGTTATTGGGTTAAAAGGGAAAATAATCTAGGTGTCACTTCTTAATTGGATGGTTTAGTCTTAAAAGACCTTGTACCAAGAGATTGTTGGCCATTTTGTGCCTTCTAATGAAAGGCTGCTGAACTCATGGTTGTGAGGCTGTTTCACTGGTAAGAAATTATAAACACCTGAGTACCAACATGAACTAGTGCCTTCAGTCCAGACCCAGAGAAACCGATGGTTCCCCAGCCTGACTCATTCTCCCAGTTTAGCCACACAAACCCCATCCCTGCAGTCCCAGCACCCCCCTGCATGGGGATGGCACATTTTTTTATCTCACTTGGCCCAGCAGGCCACTCATTCCTGCAGTGCAGGGGTCGGGAGGCAGCTCCCTGTGTCTCACACATCAGTCAGATTGCTGTGTTGGGAAATCTGCGCTGCTGCCCAGCTGGGGGCTGGAGACCAGCCAGGGGCTCTGTGGGAAGGCAAGATGGAAGACACGGTGAAGCTCTGTCTTCATGGGAATTTGTCTTGCTTTTGCTTTTTTTTTTTTTTTTTTTGTTTAGTTTTTCTTTCTGGAGGAGAGAAGAGAAGAGAGAGAAGAGAAGAGAAGAGAAGAGAAGAGAAGAGAAGAGAAGAGAAGAGAAGAGAAGAGAAGAGAAGAGAAGAGAAGAGAAGAGAAGAGAAGAGAAGAGAAGAGAAGAGAAGAGAAGAGAAGAGAAGAGAAGAGAAGAGAAGAGAAGAGAAGAGAAGAGAAGAGAAGAGAAGAGAAGAGAAGAGAAGAGAAGAGAAGAGAAGAGAAGAGAAGAGAAGAGGAGGAGATGAATTTGCTTTAATAAAAACTTTTAAACCGCTACAATGCCATTTTTGGTTTTGTGCAGCTGAGGGAGGTCAGGGGCTGTGAGCTGGAGGCATCCTTACAGTCCATGCTGCCTTCGTGATGCAGCACCAGCCCCTTCCCCTCGCAGAGCTCTGCAGGAGATCAGTCTGGCTGGCAGAGGCCGGGCCCAGCTCAGGTGTGGGCTGTGCTCCTCTGCAGTGAACCACCTTGCAGGGACACTGGCAGCTCCCCTGTGGGATCTGGGGGGTCCTGGATGCCCTCCCAGCTCTCCTCACTGCAGCCATTACTCTGTGCTGGAATTCCCAAGGTGAATCCCTCAAGGAGGGGGAGAGCTGCACCACGTATCTGCTGATGGATGTGTGTTTTCCTTGGCCTCCTCTGCCTCGTGGCTGCTGGATAGTTATCTGAGTGATGAATTCATCTGCCCAGGGACCCCTGAATCGTGGGGCAGAGGGAAAGCATCTGTCAGAGCGGCTTGGCGTGAGGGAGGAGGAATAACAGAGAAGAGAGGGGTGGTGGTTGCACATCAAAGCCATGTCTCCGTTTTCCAAGCCCATATTTCTCCTAGCCTATCTCCTGGATTCCATCTGGCTGTGCTGAAAGCAGGCACAAGCCAGGGGTCTGGTGTGCTCCAGGCAGCGTTTTTGGATTCCAGCTCTGCTGGGCATGCAGCTTTCCTCATTGCCTGCCCTGCCTGGGGTGGTTTTTCCATGGCAGTGCTGCAGCTCCAGGGCACTGCCACAGGGGAATGTGACAGGAAATTCCTCTGACTGCCCTGGAGGCTCAGAGACCTTGGCTTGGAGTCACAAACACCTGTGCCTTCGATTTTAACCCATGGAGACAATTACCAACTTTGTGTGAAGTGTTACAAGCCACAAGAGTTTGAATAGAATGATAGTGAATTTGTCACAGGGTGAAAAAGTAGAATTTTGGAGTTTTGGAATGGGGGTTCAGGAAGCAAGATGGAGGAATCTGGGCATGTTCTGTCTTTCTTCTTGGCCTCCATCTTCTGCTGTGATGGTGGCACTTTTGGATTGGTTTAGAGACAGACTGTCTAACATGGGTGATAGATATTGGGAAATTTTTGTAAATAAAATACAGGTAGTTTTTAGTATAAAAAGCCAACACCACCCCAGGGTGGTCAGTTGCCATGAACCGACCTGCTGGACAGATCTTAGCAGGTCGGAGAAAGAATTTTATAGATAACAGAAAATAAACAACCTTGAGAACAAGAGCCAAGGAATCCTGGCTTCTTCTTGGGTCTCGGGGCTGGGAAAAAGAGACTTTCCAACACTTCGGGGTCATCTCGACACCAGAGACCCCATCAGGAGGGACATTGGTGTCCCAGCTTGGGTCACACACAGAGCCCTGCTCTGGAACCCCAGGCTGCTCCTTTAGAGCTTGCTGAGCCCACGGGGTCCAGCAGCAGGAGAGAGCTGAGACCTGAGCCTCATCCCTGGCCCTCCTGTGCCTGTGCATGCAGAGGTGTGGGGTGCTCTTGCACAGGTGAGGATCCTTCTGCCCCTAAACCACCTGGGACTGCTTGGATCTGGACCCTTTTCTCAGGGCTGAGCGGCCCAGCAGGAGCGTGAGGCTTCACAGAGTGGGACCATGGGCTTCACATCCCCTGTAAGGAGATGCAGGCAGGGATCTCTGTGACTGCTGAAACCCAAATAGCCCTCAGGAACAGCAGGATGGCTTGGACTTGGATTTAAAAGGGAAAACAATCCAATTATAATCCAATGGAAAATAGTCCAATTATCAGGAAATTGATAACCTGTCTCTGATGGAGAGAGGGGAAGAGCAAATCCAGGACAGGGATGCAGGGCCAAGCACTCCTGGGATGGTAGGAAGGTGCAAGTAGGTATGGAGAGTTGTTTGGAGAGAGATCTGGCCCCTGTTTCTGTGCTATACTGCTCTGAAAACAAGCCCCTTTCTTTTCTTCCCAAATCCAGGGTCCCAAAGCGAAACCACCATCCCAAGTGGTCTGACAGGAGCTGTGGGGAGCAGCCTTGGTCTCTCCGAGCTGTGTCCCAGGGCAGGCTGTGTGACAGCCAGGCCAGTCAGAGACAGCAAACCCTCATCACCTCACCCCTTTGGGCAGCCAGCAGAAAGCTCAGCAGATCCCCTGGACCTGCTGGAGATCATCTGGGTGGCACAGCAGTAGGGAAAAAAGCAGGCAAATGGGTTAAATTTCTTCTTCCCCACAATCTCCAAGCGTTCATGAGGGACCTTTTGCCAGCATTGTGCAATGCTGGCTCACGTTTTGCTTGAACTTTAGTCCTGCTTTAATGCATGCCACAGTAACCTCCAGGGAAAGGAATGTTGCTGATTCCTGACTGAAACTGTGATCAAAACCTCTCAGCTCCCTCCCAGGCCATTGTTGTGTGTCCTGTCAGCAGTGTCCCCAGGGCAAGGGCAGCTGTGTACCTGGATCAGGAGTGTTCCTCCAGCCCTGGAAAGTGATCCTGCAGATGCCTTGGAAAATCAGCACTGTCCCCATGGCTTCCAGTGCCCCAGAACAACAGTGAAGTCTCAGATGTTTGTTTGTTTGCTTGTTTTGGCAAGAGGAAAAAGGGCCAAATGGAAGTTTAGGGAAGTGCATCATGCATCCTTCATCTGGCTCTGGGAACGCCGCTCCCCACTTCCTTCCCTTATCAATTAATGAGGTGGTTAATGAGGGAAAGGACAGCAAAAAGCGCCAGCCACGGATCAGGCATTACTGCTGCAGCTCTTCAGAGCCTGGACTCCAGGGCCAGCCAGCTCCAGGAATGCTGAATTTTAGGGGGATCCCTGTACTCACCCAGCTCATCCAGATGGGAGGTACAAGGGCTGGTTTGGGGGATCCTTCCAGAAAATTTGGCCCATGGCTCCATTCTCTCAAGGCAGGAGCTGAAGGGCAGCGTGAGCCCACAGGCACCAGAACAAGCAGGGGAAGCCTTCCACTTTTTGTGGAAGATGGGGAGGAGGAGCGGAGAAAGCCAAGGTGTTCACACAGGCAAGGAGGGTGCACAAGTACTGCCCAGATTTCACCCTCCAGAGCGCTTTCCAGGACAGGCCAGCCCTCACCCAGCCTTCCCAGGCCACTTTTAGCTGGCAGTGGTGACAAACTGCATGTGACAATCTCAGCTGGCTCTCTCCTGGAAGAGGCCTTTGCTGTCCCACCCTCCCACCACTCCAGAACATTCTCCAGGGACATCTCCAGCCCTGACAGTTCTCACGGGGCCTCTCAAGATTATCTGTTTCTCATGAGCCCCATTCCCTCCAGCCCAGTGTCCATCCCAGATGGAGATGGAGAATTTGGCAGGAGGGAAAGCGATGCCACGGGTTTGAACTGGGCTCTGGTTGGGGTTTCTTCTCCCTCAGTCATTTGGGGTTCTTGTTCAAATTCAATTTATGAACACCATTGGGTCAAGCCAATCTCCATGTGCTCATGGGCAGTGAAGTTGGGTTTGCAAGGGGATGAGGAAGACAAATGCTGCATTAAGGACTTTGATTTAAGTGCCAGAATAGCTCTGGGTGTGGATCCAGGATCCCTGCTCCAAACACTGAGGAGTGAAAACATTTATTTCTCCATCCCCAAACCCACCATTTTTAAGCTCTTTTAAGGCATTTGCAGGTGAGGCAAATTCATTTAAATTATGCAGATTACCCAAAGACCCTTCCCAAACTTGCCTGCAGTTGGAAAAACCATTATTTAGATGGACTTGGATCCTACAGGTGTCCTTCAAAAAAGGAGGAGAGGAGAGGAGAGAGAGAGGAGAGGAGGGAGAGGAGAGGAGAGGAGAGGAGAGGAGAGGAGGAGGAGAGGAGAGGAGGAGGAGGAGGAGAGGAGAGGGAGGAGAGGAGAGGAGAGGAGAGAGAGGAGAGGAGAGGGAGAGGAGAGAGGAGAGGAGAGAGGAGAGGAGAGAGAGGAGAGGAGAGGAGGAGAGAGAGGAGAGGAGAGGAGAGGAGAGGAGGAGGAGAGGAGGAGGAGGGAGAGGAGAGGAGAGGAGAGGAGAGGAGGAGAGGAGAGGAGAGGAGAGAGGAGAGGAGAGGAGGAGAGGAGAGGAGAGGAGAGGAGAGGAGAGGAGAGAGGGAGAGGGAGAGGAGAGGAGAGGAGGAGAGGAGAGGAGAGGAGGAGGAGAGGAGAGGAGAGGAGAGAGAGGAGAGAGAGAGAGAGGAGAGGGAGAGAGGAGAGGAGGAGAGGAGAGAGAGGAGAGGAGAGGAGAGGAGAGGAGAGGAGAGGGAGGAGGAGAGAGGAGAGGAGAGGAGAGGAGAGAGGAGAGGGAGAGGAGAGGAGAGGAGAATTTGCTCTAATAAATCCCCAAGGGCTGAGTTTTGGTGGATTTCCTCATTCAAATCCTGCGTTTGTGTACTCCAGGTTAAACCAGGGTGTCCATGTTCTGCAGGCTTGCAGAAAAGTGGGAATTCAGCCTCTAGGAAAGAAACAACACAAATAAAAGCAGCAAACACACAATTCCTACAAACCCTCTGTGTATATCTGAATTAAAGCATGCATCCCCTTCCTCCCTGGCCCAGGAAGGACCACACTGTGTCCCTTGTTTGTCACCCTCCAGAGCGTGGCACCACCGTCCTGCCCCAGGCTGGGCAAGGCCATTGTGATCCACACAATGGGGATGGAGAATGAATGGAAAATGATCTCCTGTGTTGAGCTGACAACCAGCTCTCTGTTCCCAAAGCCAGTTCCCAACTCCTGGGTGAAGGGAGCTTTCCCACCCGAGGAAATCCCTGCTTTGATCTTCCGAGAGCTGCACTGCTGCTTCTTACAGCTCCTGGATAATTCAGTACTTTAAAAATAGAGAGGAGAAGGAAAATATTCTTTTAAACCCTTATTTACTGGTGGTTCTTGAGGAGTCTCCCACAAAATCTGCTTGTAGGAGCATGGCCAGGGAACAGAGAGGAGGGAGAGCCTTCTGGAACAGCCATGCTGTTGGATGATACCCACAAGAGCTTTGTATTTTCCTTAAACCATCTCAGCCACTTCTTAGAATGGTGAGGGCACAAATACACCCCGGATTTGTAGAGGACACAAATTCATCCAGGGTGTGTAGAGGACACTGGGGTGTAGCATATTCCATGCCACATTTCGCATGTTCCAGAACCAAGGAACCCCAGAATGGTTTGGGTTGGAAGGAACCTCAACACTCATCCCATTCCTACCAAGGGCAGGGACAGCTTTCCCCAGACCAGTGTCTTGGTTTGAAAAGTCAGGTGGCTGCTGAGGAAGGCAGGAACCTCCCCTGAAATGGAAAATGTAAACCCCCTCCCTCTGAATTATTATCATTTTGAAATTAAGGGGCTCTCAGGCAAAGATATGGGAGTGGGAATAACAGTTCTTTATTAGGGAAGAAAATAAAAATAAAATAAAAATGCAGTAATACAAAACAACTCTGACAAAGTGAGAGCAGTCCCTGCCCCCTGTGTGTCAGGAGGTGGCACAGCCCCATCCCACGGGGGCTCAGCCCTCCTGCAGTGCCAGCTGTGGCTCTGCTGCAGCAGGGCTCCTGCACAAGGGGGGAGTTTTCCTCTGCAGCTCCAGGGCTGCCGCAGATGGGCCTGGGCTCCCTCTGGCAATGCAGGGCAGCAGAAAGCTGCTCCTCTGGCAATGCAGGGGGCAAAGGCTGCTGGGGTGTCCCAAACCCCAGATTGGATCCAGGTAGGAATGCTTGGCTCCTCCCCTGGGCGGAGCATCTCCCCATGGGATGGTGGAATTGGATCAGCCAGGCAGGGACACTCACTGGCCATGGACAGAAGATAATTAATAATTAATGACCCATGAACAGCAGAGATCTCCTGGAGGGAGGATTGGCTGTGGCAGAGATAAAGAAAAGTGCCCCATGAACAGCAGAGAAGTGCCCCAGCTCTGACAGATGGGGATAGAATGCACAGCTCAGGCACATCTTCCAACCTGACGCAGCCAGGTAGCTCCAAGCCCTGTCCAACCTGGCCTTGAACACTCCGGGAAATGGGATATTAGCTGAGTATTAAAAGTGATTTGGGGACTGTACATGGACTATGTATGACCATGGGATGAGGTTTTTAGTAGCTGATGCCATCCCAGAATTGTTACAGATTCCATCCCCTCCCTGCCCAGCCTGCAGACCCTGCCTGCCTGTGATGCATCCCATGGTAACGTGGAGCAGGGAGCAGCTGTGGGAAAGGAGCTGTAAAGAAAATAATCTGGCCTGTTTCTCCTCAGAAGTGCCAGGAGGAAGGGGCTGGGATGAAGGAGATCCGAGTCCTCTTCCACAGGGCCCCTCCAAGGGTCTCATGGCCCCTCCAACCAAATTCCAGTTTGCACACTGGTGCAGTCTGGCTGACTGGGGGTGGCTCTGGTTTGGGGAAAGTGAAGGCAGGACAGGATTTTTGCACAACAACTTTATGTCAACTGCCAAGCCCATTTTCTCAAGTTTTCTATTTATTTTTTAACGTACTTTTGAGGGATGGCCAAACTTAAAAAACTTTAGCCCAAAAGGAATTGTATCCAAAGAATTTATGAGCAACTTAAAAAGAGAAGGCAGTGAGAAGAAACTGAAAGCCAGATGTAACTGCAGTTTTAGATGGCTTTTACTTTAGTTTCAGATTTTTTAGGGGCTCTGACAGGGAATTGTTGGATTTTTGCAACGGGTCTGTAATCGGGTATTGAGGCAACTGTGAACTTTTGATCACTTATTTTTGGTCTTCTGCCCACATCCAAAAGGGAGTATCTGACCATCTCGTTGACCTCTTGCTTTTAGATGCTGAGATGAGGAAGAGAACAGCAGGAATCAGCAGAAATGCTGTGAAGACAAGGATTCAGGAGCTGTGAGACACCCCAAGCAGCACAGAGACCTGCTCTGCTTGGACGCACATCCCAGGGAAGGAGCTGCAGAGAAAGCAATTATTCCAATTAAACAGTCAGCAAGGCCTGGTGTGGTATTTACTTCATTGCACTCACACCCTGAATGAAGTGGTCTGGGAGCAAATCTTGGCTCTGCTGAGGGAGGATCAGGAGAGGGGTGAGCTGAGGAGGGAAGGGCCCTGCTCACAGCAGGGACAAGTGGCTTTGGATGGGGACAAAGCAACTCCCCAGGAGCAGGAGGGAGCTCCTGCAACACCAGCAAGAGCTCCTCCAGTAAGGACTTCTTGGTTGAACCTCTGTGCACCAGGGTGGGGTAAGGGATGAGGCTGAGAGGTGTTCAAGGCTCAGGATGTCCTTGTTATAAAGAAGGGCTTGGATCTTCTTAAACTGGCACCATTTTTCAGGGAGAAATTAGTAACAGCACCACAACAGGGTCCAAGGATTAAATATAGTTGAGATTAAATAGAAAATCTCAACTAAATCAGGACAGAGGAGACTTGCACAGCTTCCACGGAAAATGATAAGGGACAATTAGGACAGGGCAAGGGCATCGGCATCCTCTGCTGCTCCTTTTCCTCTTCTTTGAAGAAAGGCAGAATCACAGGATGGTTTGAATTGAAAGGGACCTCAAACTCAAAGGACACCTCCCGCTGTCCCAGGCTGCTCCCAGCCCTGTCCAGCCTGACCTTGCACATTCCCAGGGATCCAGGGGCAGCCCCAGCTGCTCTGGGCACCCTGTGCCAGGGCCTGCCCACCCTCACAGCCAGGAATTCCTTCCCAATATCCCATCCATCCCTGCCCTCTGGCAAAACCCATCAGTCTGTGCTGACACTTTGGCAGCACCACGGGCTAATGTGGAGGTGCTGGTGCCCAAGCTGGGCAGAGCAGCCTCTTCCTCCTCCTCCTCCTCCCTCCCCTGCCCTGTGCCCTGTCAGCAGCAGGGCCTGGTGCTCTCCAGTGTGTTCAGCTCCACTCTGTGTTCTGCCAGAGGCTGTTATTAGGAAATGAGGCTCTGCCTTTTCATCATTGCTGCGAGCGTCTGTCTGATGTCATTCTGTCTGGCAACCGAGCCATCAAAAAAAGGCTCCCCTGGGAGAAATTTCTCGAACAAACAGCCAGCAAGGAAAAAAATAATAACCCATTAAACATAATAAAATGCAAAACCCCACAGCATCTTCCTGATAGACATGAAGGCAGCGTAGCCCTGACTCCAAGCACAGAAAGGTGCCCAGGGCAGGGATGTGCTCTGGGCTTACCTGGTTGACTGTCCTTAATTGAATTTATTGTCCTTAATTAAATGGAATATCCTTCATTGAAGCTGTTGCAGAGGCTGACATCATGGGGTTCAAGCCCAGGAACAAATCTGGGCCAGCAACACCTGCTGCCATCAGTCCCACCTGCAGAGCCTTCCTGTGTTCCACCAGCACAAGGGGACCTGCAGATCAAGCAGGTTTAGCTCTTCATGGTTTTTAGCAGTTGGGTTGGGTTTTTTTTTTTCCCATTGCATGAGGCATTTGTGTGCCTGCCATCACACATGTCATTCTGTCTGGCAACCGAGCCATCAAAAAGTTGGGAGAAATTTCTCAGCCCAAGGAAAAAATAATAACCCATTAAACATAATAAAATGCAAAACCCCACAGCATCTTCCTGATAGACATGAAGGCAGGGTTTTCTTCCTGGGCTGTGGTTGACTGTCCTAATTGAATTTATTGTCCTTAATTAAATGGAATATCCTTCATTGAAGCTGTTGCAGAGGCTGACATCATGGGGTTCAAGCCCAGGAACAAATCTGGGCCAGCAACACCTGCTGCCATCAGTCCCACCTGCAGAGCCTTCCTGTGTTCCACCAGCACAAGGGGACCTGCAGATCAAGCAGGTTTAGCTCTTCATGGTTTTTAGCAGTTGGGTTGGGTTTTTTTTTTCCCATTGCATGAGGCATTTGTGTGCCTGCAGAGCAAATCTTGGCTCTGCTCCTCATATCCATTCATTCCTGCAGGTTGCAGGGTGACAAACACCCAGCTGTGAGCCCCTGGGATCTGTGTAGGATTCTAGTTTTAGCAGCTCTGACCTTGATCCAGAGACCTGCTCTCTGAAATAGGTAGGACTGAAGGAAGTTCGTGCAACCCCGTGCAAAACTTCAGCCCCCAAACTGGGGAAAGAGTCTCCAATGAAAATAAGTGCCTTATTTTCAAAATAAAACCAACCAAACAGGGATTTGATTGTGGGTTTGGATAAAAAAGTTAAGAAGAATGGGGTTTAACCATAGAATAGTGGAATCACAGAAGAATGTGGGTTGGAGGGACCTTAAAGACCATCAAGCCATGGGCAGGGACACCTCAATCCATGGGAGCAGTGTTGGAAGAGGGGCTGCCATGGAAGGGAGTGTGTTGCACTGATGAAAAGCCGCCCATTTGAGCTGGATCCCAGCTGGATAATCTTGGATTCATTCCTCGCACATCTGTAGCTGTGATTCTCCTTTCCAAGCTGCTTCTCCTCAGAGCACTTCACAGAGGTCATTCCTCTTTGCAAGCCTCGTTCCCTCTTGCCTTGCAAACATCTCTGCCATTTTCTTCCCTCCTGCTGGGAGGTTTCAGGGCCTTCAGCAGAGCCCCTCTTCATTTTTCCTGGGGAAACCACCTGCTCCTCACTCAGCTTTCCTGGGAAACTTCCCACCAGCAGCTCCTTTGTATAAAACAGGCCCATTTTCATCACCAGGACTCAGAGCTGAGAGCGGAATTTGCTCCTGCTGACAGCCCAAGGCTGGGACGAGCAGCCCACAGCCCCAAAATGAGGTGTTGGTGGTTTCTTTGTGGTTTCACAGGGTCAGTGCTGCAAGGCTGAAATGAAATCCAGTGCTGGAGCTTCCCAAGGAGCAGGTCCAACAAGTCTGGGAGAGGGTGTTGAGGAGTTCATGCACCCTGATGAAATGCAGCAGGATTGTACCCTGCTCCCCGCAGGATCCCAGCCTGGGGCTGCTGGGGTCTCATGGGTTTGGGTAGTGCAGCAATCCCAGTGCTCACATTCACTGCTTCCAGCTCTTCCCAGGGTGGGGAAACTTTTGGAAATTCCTAGGAAATCTCTCTTTTCTCCTGCTGCTTGAGGCCAGTTTCCTTCTTTGCAGACTGCAATAAAAGCATCAGTGTGCCAGTTAGAGCAGCCCAGCCTCCCCAGCTGCTCCCCTCCTTCCCAGGGCAGTGCCCTGTGTTCCCTGACACCATCTCCTTCCTTTGCAGCAAGAGGGGAAACTGAGGCACAAACCTGGCCGTTTTGGGAGGAGACCTTCTACAGACCTCTGCATGGTCTGAAGAGATGGAGCAAACAGCCCTGTTTGCCAGGCAGGGGTTTGATGCACTTCCATGCTTCAGCTTCCCCTTGAATAGAGATTTTCTCCACTCTGGGATCCTACACAAATCTCCCTTTCCAGCTTGTGGTATTTTCTGGGGCCTCCATCGTTGGAAGGAAAGATGAATCTGACTCCATGTTCTTAGAAGGCTAATTTATTATTTTATGTTAGTATTTTATATTAAAGAATGCTATACTAAAACTATACTAAAGAATACAGAAAGGATACTTACAGAAGGTTTAACAAGATACTAATGAAAAACTCGTGACTCCTTCCAGAGTCCTGACACAGCTGATGGTGATTGGTCATTAAATTAAAACAATTCACATGAAACCAATCAAACACCCACCTGTTGAACAAACAATCTCCAAAGGCAGCAAAGCACAGGAGAAGCAAATGAGACAATATTGTTTTCCTTTTCTCTGAGGCTTCTCAGCTTGCCAGGAGAAGAATCCTAGGCAAGGGGATTTTTCAGAAAACATGACTGTGACACCAGCTCTCTTAGGTCTGATCCTCACTTTCAAGCCCTCCAAAACCCCCCAAAAAACCCTTTTGGGTCTTAGAGGGGCTGCTACCTCTCTGAGAGGCTCTCTCTACACTTGGCTCAGGGGAGCTGTAAGGATTTCCAATCATCTCCTAATGATAGGAAAGCAGCTTTTGTTCCCTCTCTGCCTCAGTCTTGGCAGGGAAGGTGGAACATGGGTCATGGAGAGGTGCAACCACCTCAGGCCAGCAGCTTTTGGGGCTGGGTTGGATAAAGGTGCAGGATTTCCAGCCAGCCCCAGCCAGGGGATTCATTGGAGCAGGACTGCAGGGAATGGCTCACCTGGATAATGCTGCATTCATCTCAGGGATGGATGGATGGATGGATGGATGGATGGATGGATGGATGGATGGATGGATGGATGGATGGATGGATGGATGGATGGATGGATGGATGGATGGATGGATGATGGATGGATGATGATGGATGGATGGAGAGATCAGAGATGGATGGATGGACGGATGGATGGATGGATGGATGGATGGATGGATGGATGGATGGATGGATGGATGGATGGATGGATGGATGGATGGATGGACGGGTGGATGGACGGAAGGAGAGATCAGGGATGGATGGATGGATGGATGGATGGATGGATGGATGGATGGATGGATGGGGGATGGATGATGATGGATGGATGGACAGGATGGATGGATGATGATGGATGATGATGGATGGATGGATGGATGGATGGATGGATGGATGGATGGATGGATGGATGGATGGATGGATGGATGGATGGATGGATGGATGGATGATGGATGGATGGATGATGGATGGATGGATGATGGATGGATGGATGGATGGATGGATGGATGGATGGATGGACGGATGGATGGATGGATGGATGGATGGATGGATGGACGGGTGGATGGACATGAAGGAGGAGAGATCAGGGATGGATGGATGGATGGATGGATGGATGGATGAGGGATGGATGATGATGGATGGATGGATGGACAGGCAGATGAGAGATGGATGAGGATGGATGGATGATGGATGGATGGATGGATGGATGGATGGATGGATGGATGGATGGATGGATGGATGGATGGATGGATGGATGGATGGATGGATGGATGGATGGATGGATGGATGGATGGATGGATGGATGGATGGATGGATGGATGGAGGGATGGAGGGATGGATGATGATGGATGGATGGAATATGATGGATGGATGGATGGATGGATGGATGGATGGATGGATGGATGGATGGATGGATGGATGGATGGATGGATGGATGGATGGATGGATGGATGGATGGATGGATGGATGGATGGATGGATGGACGGACTCTGGTTCCTACCAGGACCTCCTCCAAGTGACTCTCCAGCCATAAGCCATGTCACTGGAGCACCTTTGCCACCATCAAGGTCTTCCTTGATGGTGGGGAGGAAGAGCTTAGTGGGGAGACAACATCACACATCAAAAGAACCCATGGGAAGTTTGGATTTCTTCTTCTTCTCCCTCCCTCCTCCCTCCAGCCACTCCTTTCCTGCTTCTCCTCCCAGGCAGTGGGAAAGGAAAGCACACTCTGAATTTCCATCTGAGCACAGCATAAGGCAGCCCTGGGAGTGGCCCAGCACCCTCTGATCTCTCACTCTCCAAAATCAAAGCAAGACAAAAGCTCTGTCTCCTTTTCCCCTCTTGCCAAAGGCTAGAAATCCCATCAAGATCCAAAGCATATCATTCCAGTGGGAGATTTTTACTGGGGGAAGGGGCAGAAGTGGTTATTTGATGATTGTGTTGGGGTTGTTTTTAAAGTCCTTAATATCTCCCTTCCTTATTTCACTGTAGAGCACAAATCCCCTTTCCAACACATGCACAAGAGCAGAGCAGAGCCGTTCACACAGAAAACAGGTGATAAATCACAGGGCCATTGATTCAAACCATTCCAGGGAATGGGAAACACATGGACAGCCTTTCTAATTAACTGTTTGATATGGCTGCGGTGAGTTTGGGTGTACTTTCCAATGTTTTGCATTTGGCTTGCCTCAGCCTTCTCCATGGTAACTGCAGTTTACCAAAAAGTGAGAAAATCCTGTGTTTGAGGGGGCTGAAGTGACTTGGTACAGCTCAGCTCAGTCACATGAGAAAAGCAACACAAAAATAATTAAATACCATGTTCAGTCCATGGGAATGTTCCCCACTCCTTCTCTTTCCAGATGGAAAAACAAAACAAACTGAACAGTTTCTTTTAGTTCCCTTCTTTATCTGTAAATCTGCCCTTTCTGGTGGTTGTGGAGTGCTCAGACCATCCCCTCTCACACAGGTGAGGAGCCTGACCCACCCTCCACGTCCCCCTGCCAGCTCTCCCACCATCACAGGCACCCAAACAACCCCTGTACCAGCCCTTCCACTCAAACCACTCACCAAAAACCCCAAGAAGTGTCAGGATGTGGGTGGGCCAAGACCCCTTTCCACCCAGAGCCCTCAGCAGATCTGTCTGTCTGTCTGTCTGTCTGTCTGTCTGTCTGTCTGTCTGCCTTGGGCAGCACGTGTCACTGTTTGGGTCTGGGGTGCTGCCCCAGCAGGGTGGAAGGGCTCTCCTAAGAGGGGAGAAACCAGGAATGCCAGGATTTAACCCTCATTTATGCTGCCAAAGTAACCAAATCTCTTAATTAATGGGTAATTAGCAGTGAGAAGCTCTGCTGAGGACTCCAAATGCTCCAAGAGGTTTTTTAGAAGGGGAGCAAGCCAGGCCTTTCAAGATGTGCTTCTCCAACAGGAGACAGGAGCTGAGCATAGGGCAAAGGAGCTGCTCCTGTGACCCCTCCGCTCTGAAACTGGGGTGGAGCTGGCCCAGAGCAGTCAGAGGTGATGCAGATCATGAGGATGGGGTTGGGAATAGCAGCAGGATGGGGGAAGGTGGGCTGGGGGCAGAGATCCACCCAAGTCCCACAGAACCACAGAATCACCAGGTTGGAAGAGACCTTCAAGATCATTGAGTCCAACCCAGCCCCAACACCTCAGCTCAACCCTGGCACCCAGTGCCACATCCAGGCTTTGTCAAACACCCCCAGGGATGGGGACTGCACCACCTCCCTGGGCAGAACATTCCAGAACTTTATCACTCTTTCTGTGAAAAGCTTTTTCCTGATATCAAAGTCACCAAGATTGGGTTCAGCAGGTTCCCTGGGGACACTCACCCCAAACCTGCCCAGGCCCAGCCAGTCCCACCAACACCTCCAGAGTAGCCAGTGCATTAAAATGTAATTTAGAAGGGAATAAAGGTTTAATCCATCTGGTTTAAGAACAGTCTTTTCCCATATCCTGCTTTTGGCACATCCTCCCAGCTGGGCCATTGCAGCTCGCTCTATGACACGGGCACAGCTGCTGGAGGCACTGAGCAGCAAATGAGCTGGGGATGTTAATATTTTATTTTATATTAGCTTTTTTTTTCCCCTTTCCCCCCCATTTTCCCCTTTCTTCACCACAGCTCCCTTGGGGCCCCAGTGGAACACCTGGCCAAGCCACTTCTGGTTCCATTTATTGGCAGGTAATTTATTTGGGGATCAGCAGGGAAAAGTGACCCAACAATTTACTGGATGTCTATCCGCTGACCCTTTGGTGATGTTTGAACGTGGGTTCATTTGGTGTTTGGGGCCTGATCCACTCTTCCAAGGGAGTCAGATCTCTCCTTAGATCTCAGTTCAAAAACACTGGGGGAAATTAGCCAAATAAATACTCTGGGAGTATAATTACATATTATTCACTCTCTGGGAATATTTGAAAGCATTATTCACTCCTTGTGCATATTATTAGAGCAGCTCCCACTCAAAGAAGGATATTAAACTGTAAAAATCAGTGGGTTTCTTGACCCTCTTATCTTTTATGCTTTCTTTTCCTGCCATTGCTTTCTTCCAACCTTTATTTTTTGATAAGGATAAGGGGGAAACACCCCAGATCCCAGAAAAACCTTGCCTGCCATCCTCCCCAGTGGGTTTTGGTGTTGTAGCAGGAAGTTCAGCTCATTGCATCAGAAAGGTGTCAACAGGCTAATGCTCCCTTGTCAGCAGACTCTTCCAAACCCTCTAAAGCCCTTCCAGTGGCCATGGACCCTGTTCAGATTCTGTTCCCCATGTCTGGCTAAAATTATCCACCTTTCAAAGATATAAATGATTTTTTAATTTATTTTTTTTTAAACTTGCACAATCAAAAGCATGGGCTTATTTTCCCTTTGAATGAAAACACAGAGGTGTTTTCCAAGGAGCCATTTTGGGAAAAAAAAAAAAAGAATGAAAATTCTGCAAATTTTGCAGCCAAAAGCAATTGACCCTTCTCCCCAGGGAAGGGTTTCATTTACTTCTGGCATTGCCACACATACCAGTGCTCAACCCCATCATGCACAGGGCTGATCACAGCAAGAAAAATGAAACAGGATTCTGTGCGTGGGCTTTTGGGAATGGCCAGAGCCTGGGCTGTGCAGGGAACATGCCAGGGAACCACCAGCAACAAATCCTGCTGCTTTCCTCCTGCCCCTGGAGCAGCAAGACCAAGGAGCTGGCAGATGATCCCATCCTGTTGGCTGAGAAATTTCCAAAACACTCTGAAAAAAGCAGTTTTCCTGTTCCTGGGTAGCACCTGGGGACTGATGTGTGTTTTTACAGACTCTGCCTGTGTGCCAGCCCCTCCCTGCACCTATTTAACAGCTTTGTTGGACTGTTAACACCCTTCTCTGCCCTCAGGAATGTGTTACTGCAGGAGAGGGAGCAGCATCCTTTGCTGAGTCTGTGATGGAAATGCTTTTTCCAAACAGACCCCATGCAAGTGGGGCTGTGGTGAGGAGACAAATCTCCTCCCAGGAGCAGGTTCATGGCCTGTCTTGGTTTGAACAGACAGGTGTCTGCTGAGGAAGGCAGGAGCCTCTCCTGAAATGGAAAATGTAAACCCCTCCCTCTGAATTATTATAATTTTCGAAATTAAGGGGCTCTCAGGCAAAGATATGGGAGTGGGAATAAAAGTTCTTTATTAGGGAAGAAAATAAAAATAAAATAAAAATGCAGTAATACAAACCAACCCTGCCAGAGTCAGACCCTGCCCTGCCCCCTGTGTGCCATGGGGGTGGCACAGCCCCATCCCACGGGGGCCCAGCCCTCCTGCAGTGCCAGCTGTGGCTCTGCTGCAGCAGGGTCCTGCACAAGGGGAGTTTTTCCTGCAGCCCAGGGCTGCTGCAGATGGGCCTGGGCTCCCTCTGGCAATGCAGGGCAGCAGAAAGCTGCTCCTCTGGCAATGCAGGGGCAGAGGCTGCTGGGGTGTCCCAACCCTCAGATTGGATCCAGGTAGGAATGCTTGGCCCTCCCTGGGGGAGCATCTCCCCATGGGATGGTGGGATTGGATCAGCCATGCAGGGACACTCACTGGCCATGGACAGAGATAATTAATAATTAATGGCCCATGGACAGCAGAGATCTCCTGGAGGGGGGATTGGCTGTGGGAGAGATAAAGAAAACTGCCCCATGAACAGCAGGGAACTGCCCCAGCTCTGACAGATGGGGATAGAACACACAGCCCCATTTCCAGCCTAAGACAAACACGCAGATGGATTTTAATGCACCTGCATAGGTGGGAAGGACTTTGGTTGTGCCAGGAGTGCTGGAGGTCAGCAGGAACTGCCCAGCATTTGTGGCTCCTGCAGGAGATTTCCTTTCCACCTGCCTGCCATCAGATCTCACGGTGGATTTTCAGCTGCAATAAGAGCAGCTTTTCCTGCTTACAACCAAATCCAAACAATTAAAAGAGGAAAAAAAAAATAGAGAGGAAAAGAAGAAATCCAAGTCAGGAATGAAATCACCACGTGCTTTCATATCTTGGTAGGGCTGCAGGGTGGGTTTAAACCCTGCTGTCCTTTGCCTTTTATCTCCAACTGGGGAGGATCCAGTGGGGCTGTGGGCTGAGGAGACGGTTTACAGAAACAAACTTACCCATCAGACATCTCCTCCTCCTGATGGATATTTGTTTGGAAAGAGAGTGAGCTCTCAATGATGGTGGACATTCACTTCTGCAATTCCTTCAAACTTTCTGGCTTACTGACCCTGTTAAGGGCTTATCCATTGATGGTGAAACACTTGGGAATTGCAAGAGGAGAGTCCTCTCTAATCCCAAGGGGTGAGTGGTGCTGCTCTCCTCTCCTCTCCAGCAGGGACCTGCTGTCTGACCCTGGCTGTGTCCCACGTCTCTCTGTGTCCCTGCGGTGCCCATGGATGTGCTGCCCAGCCTGGGCAAAGCCAGGATTGGTGTTTTTAAGACAGTAGCTGCAGGGATGTTTTTGTCACAGGCTCTCTCTGTGTTTCTGCATTTCTAAATCCTGAGCCCTTTCAGTTTCTTGGGAAAGCATCTGGTTTCCAGCACTGCGTCTCTCCAATCTGTCATTTCACATAAATATACAAACATCCCTTTTTCGGATGATGGATTAGGGCTGCACTCTGGCTCGGATCACACAGCCCAGACTGCAAGAGGGGCTTTGAAGCATGAAAATTTCACATTCCTGTACTGCCAGCAGAACAGTGCACAGGAGAGACATCCTTGCTGGGAATCCCAAACCCTGGCTCCTTTACACTGCTCCAGCACCACCCCCTATAACATCACACTGTTAATCCACCTAAGAGGCATCACTGCCCTCTGTTTCCTCTGCAACAAGAGGGAGCAAGCTGGGTCTCACATGGATTTACACAGCAGAAGGAGCTCCTGGCCTTGATGGAGCCATTGAGCCCCCACTCCCACAGATCCCAGCAGCAGAGTGCTGCAGTGCCAGCTCGGGGCAGGCACAAGCTGCCTTCCCAGCAGTCAGACCCCTTTGCCAGTATCTCCATCTCTCCACAGAACAGGGATCTGGGTTGGAGGCTCCTTGGCAGGGGGAGCAGGGCCTGCAGGACTCAGAAATGAGAAAAGCCTGTAGTCTGTCTCCCAAAATAAGCACGAGGGCTGCTGTGCTGGGTCCCAGGACCTTTCACCTTCCCTGTGAGAAGGCTCCACTTGGAAAAATATCAGCCCCCACTGTGATGATTTTTCTGCTGATTTCCTCACTGAAGCCATAAATCAGCATTGCCAGGGGCTGGAGCTACCTGGCTGTTCCAGAGGCTGATGGAGCCAGCTGCCAGCAGCAATTACCAAGAAGCAAGTTTGAGTCTGAAATCATTGCTTTGAGCAAGCTCAAATATTCAGGTGATTTACACAGGAGGAAGAGCTTTATGTCCTTTGCACTGGAGGCCTGAAGACTGCCAACAGCACTGCAAACCCTCCTGCTTTCAGTCTCATGCTCACTGAGGACAGCACCAATGTCATGAATTTACGTTCTGAATTCACCTTTTGGTTAGGTTTATGGATGAACTCCTGCCCTCAGTGGCAGATTTTGCCTTCATCTTCTGCAGAGCAACTTTTTACCCACCGTGTGCTGCCCATCCTTTTTTAATCCCAATTTTAACATTTATTTTAGATATGGTCTGTTGGTGGCTGGTGTCTCTGTACAAATCACAAACAGGACGGGGCTGCTGTGGAACGTGCCTTGAGCTGTTTTATTTTCCAGCATCAGCCTCATTACATGATTATGACAATGGGAAGATGCCATCAGGTCACATCCCAGGCAGCAGATTAAGAACTTAATGTTACAACTCACTTTATAAGTTTTTTGACCAATCACACAAAGCAAAAGCGCATTGACAGTAGTTCCATCCAACCACTATAAGCAGAGGTACCTTTGGTTAAAACAATGCTTGCTTATTTTGAATACAATACCTGCTTGTGAGCCTTAAAACACAATGCACAGAGCTCCGTTATTAAGCTTAGAACTTCCTAATATCTTGCTAGACAAACTTTGCTGCAACTTAGGGAGTTATTCTAGACAAGCATTAATCCACAGACCATTGTTCTATTTGTCCTTACTTTTCTACTTTTTAAATAATTTTTCTGCTGACCAATCTCATGGCTGCTGCTTAGCTCCAATCCCAGTTCTGCTGTCTCTGAGGTCTGCCTTTTGCAGCTTTTCCAAAACCCTCTGATTTTATGGATTCCCACAATGGTCCTTGTGTAACACCCACAGAAATCCTCCTCAGACCATGGATGAGGAGCAAGACCAGATGGAGTGGGGTTGTTTGGCTGTTCAGCAAAGCAGAACTGGCTCCATTAGGAAAAGGACATCGTGTGTTGCGTACAAATAAACAGAGTTCATAAATCAGGTGCCAGCAGATGGTGCTGAATAATTTGCAGCATCCTGGCTGGGATGAGCTGGTCCATTCCCAGCAAAAGAAGGATTAAAAAGCATTTGTTGCACCAAAAGAACCACAGCAAGCTGAGGCACAGTTTATTGCTTCGTGCTGACTTTATTTCAAACACATTGTGGTATTAACCAGAAAAGCACCTTTTTATTGACCCCGCTTCTTGTTTGCATCCCCAAGGTTTTGTTTGGTCAGAAAACATTTGGAGGAGGAAAAATAACATGAAGAAAGGACATTGCAGTTCAGTTGCAAAAGAATCCCTCAGTGGTCTGGGAAGATAAAACTCCCAATGGTGCCATTGGCTTTATCTCCCCTGGATGTGCCACTTCCATCTCCTGCAGAGGAGGCTTGGGTTTTTCTCATGAGCAAATGGAAAAGGATGAAGCAGAATGGTTCGGATGAGCAAGTGGCCTTGAGGAAGGAGGGGAAGGCTTTCCTTTTTTCTCTTTCCATGGTTTGCAAGCTGGTGCTTTCCTTTTCAAGGCCCGCTGGGATGTGCTTGGAGCAACAAGTCTAGTGGAAGGTGTGGGGGGCTGGAATGAGATGAGTGATAAGATCCCTTCCAACCCAAACCATCCTGGGATTCTGGGATTCCTGGATATCCCATTGTCTGGGACACCTGCATGCCTGCCCTGTCCCTGCTCCCATAACCTCCTCCTGGAATGCCCAAGGTCACACAGGAGGTGCCTGTTTTGTTCTTCTCTGTTCCAGCCTCAGATATTGCAGGGAGAGAAGGTCACTAACAAATCCTCCTCCAAAATATCCCAAACTTCCCATGGGATAGTTCTGGGCACAGGGATCAGGTAGTGGCAGGGTGGGCACCCATCCCTCCAAAGGATGCTCCAGTCTGCAGAGCCCCACAGGATAAAAAAGCTGCAAATAGCTTGGAGCAGAAATGCACTTTTTGGACATGGCTGGTCCCACCTGTTGGGGAAGATGAAACAGGAAAGCCTTATCAATATGATTGCCTGGCAAAAGGTTTTGAGAATATGGAAATTATAAGTGAGATTGAAATGAAAGCAAGCTTTGAGATCCCTCAGTTACTGAACAACTGGAAAACAATGGTGTGGCTGGCTGAAGGTGATCCCCTTTTGATGGAACAACACCCTCTGCTTGCAGACAGCTCCAAGGGTCAGAGCAGACCCTACAGCTTGGCAGAAGGGGCCCAAAGAGGAGTTTTTAGGGTTTAAAATGGAACACAGGATGGTAATGTAATGATTCTTACAGGCTGTATGGAAATGCTGTAGGATTTGTATCTTGTACTAGATTGGTTAGTGAGAATTAGAATATTCAAAACAGAAGAGGATTTATTGGATTGTAACGGGAACTTCGCTGTCTTAGCTCTTACCTCTTGTCTCTTACCTCTTGCCTTTTACTCTCTTACCCCTTTTACTCTCTCACCCTCTCATCCTCTCTGCCCCTCTCTTCTCTCAGGCCTGCTCTGAGCTGTGCCTGGCAGCTCCCAGCAGGGCCCTGCACCCAGGCCCTTTGCAATAACCCACGAGTTCCCAGCCCTGCCTGCAGAGATCTCTCATCTCTGTCCGTCCTGACCATGCAATCCCCTGTCAATCCTACACCACCTGCCAGGAAAAACAGTGTTATCCCAGGGGAACAGTGCCATGAGCTCATTTCCCATCTCACAAGGAGCAGGCAGTGTCAGTGCCAGTGAGATCAGGCAGCTTGGGGCACCCTGTGGGCACCCAGCCCCTGCAGGGCCCAGCATCCTGGCTGGAGGCCCTGCACGGACAGCAGGTGCAGGGATGGAGGCAGGAAATGTTTATAAGGCTTAGGAAAAGCTGAGGTTTCTGGCAGGTTCCCGAGACAGTCAGCTTGGCCCAGAGCTCTCTGCTGTATAAATTGTGGAATTAGAGTCAAATATGAAACTGGAGCAACAGGCCAAAGGCAGCGCTGGCAGCTGGGAGGTCGGGTTTAGCTTCATGTGAGCGTGTTCCAGCCAGGCTTTCCAAGGAGAGAAAGGTGAGGAGGGGGCCAACAAAAGAGGGGGAAAGTGCAGGGAACTGGGGGTGGGAAAACCCCCAGAGGGAGAGGGATGGGGCAGCGAGGGAACAGAGAACTGGGTTCAGAGCCTGGGAAGTGGGAAGCAGCTGCAGAGCAAAGCAAAAGGGAGATGGGGAAGGCAACACCCTGCAGGGAGCTGTGCCCCAGGTGGGGCCACCAAGAGCCAGCCCTGCTCCTTGGGGACACTGGGGGGCACTGGGTGGCAATGGGTGACACTGGGTGACACTGGGTGGCATTGGGGGCACTGGGTGACACTGGATGACACTGGGTGGCAATGGGTGGCACTGGGTGGCACTGGGTGACACTGGGGGCACTGGGTGACACGGGGTGACCCTGGGTGACATTTTGGACACTGGGTGGCACTGGGGGCACCGGGTGGCACTGGGTGACACTGGGGGCACTGGGTGGCACAGGATAACAGTGGGTGACACTGAGTAGCACTGGGTGGCATTGGGGGCACTGGGTGACCCTGGGTGGCACTGAATGGCACTGGGGGCACTGGGTGACCCTGGGTGACCCTGAGTGGCACTGGGGGCACTGGGTGACACTGGGTGGCACTGGGTGCTCCCTGGCTCTGCTGCCCTGCCAAGGGGAGGCTGTTTCTCCATCCCTGTCATATCCCTGGCTTTGCTCAAGATGCAGCTCTGCTTTCCAGGATCAGCACCGTGCCCTGGGTTGACCCCCGAGCGTTTCCCTGCCGTGTGGTTTGGATTAGCTGACTCATTGTTTATGGCCAGGCTTCAGGGCTGCTTGGTGGGGCCAAGATGCACAAAAAAATATCATTTGTGTTGGGCACAGAGGGTGATTTTGTGTGCAGAGCATCGGTGCAATGTGAGATAGGCAGGAGAGCAGGTTTTTCCTGGCAGTCTTGAGAAACCTGTGATTTTTCATAGAAAATGTCTTACATGCTGCAGGTAACTCCTGGGACCAGGGACATAAACAGAATTCCAGCAGCAGAAACCTTATCTCCATCTCCCCAACTCTTGTTTTCTCTTTCCAGCCATCCAGACGTGCTGGGGATAGAAGTCAGATGTGGCCTGAGTAGCCATGAGGAATTCAAGTGGGGAAAATTGCACCAGGTGGGTGAAGTGGGAATCTGGTAGCAGAGACACTGATGGTGTCTTCTCCTCATCAGCATTAACTACTGAGGAGCCCCTCATCAGAAACCAAGTGAGCTCAGCTGTGAGGGACCAGGGGGGGTCTCATCACCCTCAGCAAGCCAGGACTTCTCCTTTTGGAGGCCACACAGAGCACCAAGTCATTCCTCTTCTTGGTGGGACGTGCCAGCAGCTGTGCCACAGCAGCAGATGCTCTCCTGGTGCCATTGATTCCAGGTAGGGATTTGCTGAACAAACCCACTCCTGTCTGCAGCATCAAAGGATGTTTGGGGCCTGTTCCTCGTGGAATGTGTGACCTCAGAGGCAGCTCAGGGCCGTGGAAGGAGTCAGGGCCATGTGCAGGTGTCCACGGGGTCTGTGGGTGTTTGGATTGCAGATTCCTTCCGGCCCCAGCCCCGTTCCCATTGGAACTCACAGGAGGTTTCTGTTGACTTCACCATGATCCAAACACCCAAAATTCAACAAATGCAGCTGCTGTCACTGATGATCCCCAAACCTGCTGGCACAAGGCTCCTAAATAACCAGGGGGGCTGTCACCCCTAGAACCACCATACCCTGAGCAGGGACCCTGCCCTCACTGCTCTCCTTGGTGCAGACAGGCACCACCAACCCCAAGCATTGCTGGTGAGCAAGTGCTGATGGCCTCAGGCCTAATTTGGGTTCAGCTCACGGCTGAAACAAAGGCAAAGTCACAAAATTTGGATCAGACCTTATCTGGGCTCAGAACTCCAATGCAGGGCTGTTCCCAGTAATTTGCCTTCCTGCAGACCATCCTGAGCCCTGGTGCAGGGCTTGGCAGTGCTCCCAGAGCCCTTGAGCACCACCCTGGGTGCCTCATCCTGCTTTTCCTTCCCCGATGGAGCAGCAGTGGGAGCTCCCTGTGGTCCTGCTGCCATTCCCCAACCCACAGAGATCCATTCCTGCTCTGGAAGGTTCCTCCTGTACCCTGAGCTCCTCGTTTGGTCTTGTCAGGCTTTGATATGGAATATTGGTGCTCAAACCAATGAGGTGTGGTAGAATGGGAGCAAGACTGAGCAATAAAAAGCTGTCTCAGGTTGGAAGAGTAGCTGGGGATGGGCCACAAATGCTGGGCAGTTCCTGCTGACCTCCAGCACTCCTGGCACAACCAAAGTCCTTCCCACCTGTGCAGGTGCATTAAAATCCATCTGCGTGTTTGCCTTAGGCTGGAAATGGGGCTGTGCATTCTATCCCCATCTGTCAGAGCTGGGGCAGTTCTCTGCTGTTCATTGGCAGTTTTCTTCATCTCTCCCACAGCCAATCCTCCCTCCAGGAGATCTCTGCTGTTCATGGGCCATTAATTATTAATTATCTCTGTCCATGGCCAGGGAGTGTCCCTGCATGGCTGATCCAATCCCAGCATCCCATGGGGAGATGCTCCGCCCAGGGGAGGAGCCAAGCATTCCTACCTGGATCCAATCTGAGGGTTGGGACACCCCAGCAGCCTTTGCCCCCTGCATTGCCAGAGGAGCAGCTTTCTGCTGCCCTGCATTGCCAGAGGGAGCCCAGGCCCATCTGCAGCAGCCCTGGAGCTGCAGAGGAAAACTCCCCCCTTGTGCAGGGTCCGTGCTGCAGCAGAGCCACAGCTGGCACTGCAGGAGGGCTGGGCCCCCGTGGGATGGGGCTGTGCCCCCCCCTGACACACAGGGGGCAGGGCATGGTCTGACTCTGGCAGTGTTCTGTATTACTGCATCTTTAGTTTTATCTTTATTTTTTTAATTCTTTTCCAAATAAATAGCTGTTTTCCCACTCCCATATCTTTGCCTAAGAACCCCCTAATTTCTAAATTATAACAATTCAGAGGGAGGGGGTTTATGTTTTCCATTCCAAGGGTGGCTCCTCCCTTCCTTAGCAGACACCTGGCTTTCAAACCAACACAAAGCACAAGTGAAAGACTTTGCTGTTGACTTTCTGCCCTTGACCGCTGTGCCACCACTGCTCCATGCCACCCAGAGCTCCTGCAGACAATGCCCCATTGACTCCAGGCAGTGGGGAGGGCTGTGTGACCTTCTGCAGCGCCCCAGGGCCCCGAGCCACCCTTGGGAATGGCTCACACAATGCTCAGCCTGTGCCCCAGTGCCCCGACGCACGCGGGGCAGCAGCACACACAAAGGGGTTTATGGTGCTGGGGCACAGCCCTCCCTTTCTCAGCCTGGTGGACGTCACCAGCTCCTCACTGGAAACAAAATGCCCTTTAAAAATAACCCCCAAGAGCTGAACTGGCCGTGCTGGGGCCTGGATGCTGCCTGTCCCCCCTGGCCTGGCCTTTCCAGGGGCTGCCCTGCCCCAGCTGATAACCCCAGCTCAGGCCCTGGGGAGAAGGGAATTAGCACTTCATATTTCTGACATGCCAGGAGGGAGCAGAGGCCCTGACAGACAGCATCCAGGCTGCTAAAATTCCTCCTGCTCCGCACCAGCAGCCCCAGTTGGGTTTTGTCTGAGCCCTTTTTCAGCATCACCCCTAAATCTCCCTCCTCCTGGGACTGCTGGTAGCAGAATTTGAGATGGTGGGGCCAGGTAAAATGCTGAGGAAAGCTCACATTAAACATAAACCCCCCTGGCCATGAAATCTGGGCAAAGTTTCCAAAGGACTGGGCTCCTGCTGGGGTCTCCATCCCCCAGCATCATCCTCGGGGTCATGCAGGGGCCTTGTCCTGGGCTCTTGTTTGGTTGTGCTTGGGTTTTTTTGTTCTTTAATACCACATTATTTTTATAGAAGCCTCTTTCCCAAACATGCCCTATAAAATCTTCAAGCAATGTCCCCTCTCCCTGCCCCTTCTTCCCCAAGTAAATATTTTTAGCTCTCATAAACACAAGCCATTAAGCACTCAAGAGAGAAAAGCAGAGTTCTGGGGAGGCACCACTGTAGGGGCAACCCACGGTCCCCTTGTTAAAGCACAACCCAAACCCCCTTTATGAGGGGTCCCTGCACTTCCAGGGGTTCCACACCTCCAGAGGTTCAGCACTTCTGCCTGGATCCCCTGGGGTGTGTTTAGGACCCACCAAATGCTCATCCCAATTCCTGCTCCCCTTTTTGGGGAGATGGGAGGAGGCAAAGCTCTGCAAAGCAGGTGCTAAACTGGGATTTTTTCAAAGGAAAGCAAAAAGGATGAGGCAGCCAGAGCTTAAGTGGTTGCAGCGATCCCCAAAATGTCAGAGAGCTTGGAAAATTCTCATTCTTAGCCTAAATTCCCCCAAGACTTTGCTGGACACCATGCAGGAGATGCTGTTTGCAAAGATGCTTTGCTGTCTCTTGATCCTGGATTGTGTGGTTTGATCACAAAATACCTGTGAGATAAATTCCAATACATTTCCTAAATTTAATGGAATATTCACCCTTCTTTTCCACTCCCTAATGTCAAAATGTTGAAATTTGGGGAAATCTGAGCAGCCTCATAATTTCTGAGTGTTCTGCTGGAGGCCAGCACCCCTGACTTCATACAAATTGCACAAGGGACCACAAAGGGGATAAATAAATTCCCTGCGAGGATCACTCAGAGCAATGCAGAGAGAAATTCTGTCCAGGTCTTGGCATTGAACCCGGGTTGTGCAATGAGCAGGAGGACTGGGATTGCACTGATGAGTGCAAGATGTCCCCAGGGAAGGGACATCCAGAAAAGGCTGGAGCAAGGCAACACTGCCAGGAAAGGACAGTGGGAAAGCCTTTGATGGCAGCAGAGGTGACTCTGATGGGTGCCAGAAGAAGGAAAGGGGTGAGGATGTGGGTTTGGCACAAAAGTGGATGGTTGGGGTCTGGGGTGTAGGGCTCAGGAGCTGGACCCACCAAGGCAAGGTTTAGGGACAAGGGCTGGGAAGGGTTTGGTGGCATGGCTTAAAGAGAGCAGGATCAGAGCTGGGCTCCCATCCAAGGTTCAGGGCAAGGCAGAACTCTGAAGTTTCCCAAGCTGCCCAAGCCTCCTGGGTCTGCAGCTTTGCAGCCTCCCAAGATCAGATTCCCATGATGGGTTCTTAGTGGCAGGAACACAAAGCTTCCCCAAAGGGCCCAAATCCCATCTGCTGTGCAGCCTCCTCGGGCTATTTGTGATATTTAGATTTCTGAAGAAATCAGCGAACAGGGAGGAATTTCTCCCTGCTTTGATGCTCCTGCTTCTCTCCTCCCTGGGGAACGTCCCCTCCCCTGCTCCCATGAAAGGCCAAGGTCAATCCATCCAAGTTCCCACATTCTACTGCCCAAAAAAGCCTCCTGCTGGGAAACCATCCTGCTGCCATCAGGTGCAGTCAGACCTGCTTTCCTTCTCCATCAGGCATTTATGGGATTTGTTAAAATGTGACTTCCACAATTTAGGGAAACAAGGGGTTTTTGAGCTCTCCTGATCTCTGAGCAGGAGCATCCTAATTTTTGCAAGTCTAGAAGGTTTTCACAACTGTTCCTTTCCCTTCTGCTTTTTTCTCAAACCTTCCCTTCCACCTTTTTGGGGGAATTGTGTCATTGCTGAGGTTTTGTGGGCTTTGCTTTCCAGAGGGAAGGGGATGCTGAGCACCTTTTCTAACCCAACAGCCAAGCCCTCAAGCATCATTTTCCACCTCATGCAGCCCTGAGACAGGAGAGGTCTCATCACCAACTGGTGTAAAGGGGGTGACATTGACTGGGATGATATTCCTTTCCCTCCTTCGCAATAAAACCCATCCATCCTGCTGCTCTGCTCCTTTTCCTCTCACCTCTCCCTGTTTCCTGAGCCATGGATCCAAACCCAGACTGTAAATTGGGTTTGCTGTTCCTGCACCAAGGCAGCGCTAGGCTCAGGATGGGGGGAATGTCAGCTCGTCCTGAGTCACAAAAAACCACACACATCCATTTTGCTGTCAAGTGGGCTTTAAACAAGCCCAGTGTGAGTAAACAAGGGAGCACAGACTGCTGAGGCTGTACAAACACTGCTGCACACGGGTTATCCTGCAGATGTGAGTGGTCAGAGGCAGGGATGGGCCAGGGGTAAAGGGAGGTGCTGGGGCCTCTGGGCTGCTCCTTCCCCCCGGGTGGGGTGCAGGAGGCAGCAGCTCAGAGTGATGGCTGCTTGGGCTGCCTAAAAACAGAGACAAAATTTAAGGAATAACAAGCAGTTCTGTTTATTAAAATGCCTTCAGGTACATTTAGGGCAGACAAAACCCACCCAAAAATGGACAATGGATCACAGGTTTCACACTTTTATAAGTTTGGTCCATTTGCATTTTGGGGGTGAATCTGCCAATTCCAGCTTCAGCTAATGAAGCCATTGACCCCAAGTTTGCTGCCCCAACTCCCTTTTGTTTCCATCTCTGGGCCCTGAGGCAGTGAGGTGTCCTTGATTGCCAGGCCTGGAGAGGAATTGTTGTCTGCCCCAAATGGGGAAGCAGCAGCTCCCACTGGGTGTGGAGTTTGGAGTTCTACACTGAAGAACTGCAGAGTTACGAATAGATAGAAAATATAAAAGCTTTAGTTATACACTGAAGAACTGCAGGTTTACAATTCCATGATTTTTCCTTTCCCTTCTGCTTCTTTCTCACACCTTCCCTTCCACCTTTATGGGGGAATTGTGTCATTGCTGAGGTTTTGTGGGCTTTGCTTTCCAGAGGGAAGGGGATGCTGAGCACCTTTTCTAACCCAACAGCCAAGCCCTCGAGCATCATTTTCCACCTCATGCAGCCCTGAGACAGGAGAGGTCTCATCACCAACTGGTGTAAAGGGGGTGACATTGACTGGGATGATATTCCTTTCCCTCCTTCACAATAAAACCCTCCCATCCTGCTGCTCTGCTCCTTTTCCTCTCACCTCTCCCTGTTTCCTGAGCCATGGATCCAAACCCAGACTGTGAATTGGGTTTGCTGTTCCTGCACCAAGGCAGTGCTAGGCTCAGGATGGGGGGAATGTCAGCTCGTCCTGAGTCACAAAAAACCACACACATCCATTTTGCTGTCAAGTGGGCTTTAAACAAGCCCAGTGTGAGTAAACAAGGGAGCACAGACTGCTGAGGCTGTACAAACACTGCTGCACACCGGGTTATCCTGCAGATGTGAGTGGTCAGAGGCAGGGATGGGCCAGGGGGTAAAGGGAGAGGTGCTGGGGCCTCTGGAGCTGCTCCTTCCCCACGGGTGGGGTGCAGGAGGCAGCAGCTCAGAGTGATGGCTGCTTGGGCTGCCTAAAAACAGAGACAAAATTTAAGGGAATAACAAGCAGTTCTGTTTATTGAAATGCCTTCAGGTACATTTAGGGCAGACAAAACCCACCCAAAAATGGACAACGGATCACAGGTTTCACACTTTTATAAGTTTGGTCCATTTGCATTTTGGGGGTGAATCTGCCAATTCCAGCCTCAGCTAATGAAGTCATTGACCCCAAGTTTGCTGCCCCCAACTCCCTTTTGTTTCCATCTCTGGGCCCTGAGGCAGTGAGGTGTCCTTGATTGCCAGGCCTGGAGAGGAATTGTTGTGTCTGCCCCAAAGGGGGAAGCAGCAGCTCCCACTGGGTATGGAGTTTGGAGTTCTACACTGAAGAACTGCAGAGTTACAAATAGATAGAAAATATGAAATCTTTAGTTATACACTGAAGAACTGCAGGTTTACAATTTCATGATTTTTCCTTTCCCTTCTGCTTCTTTCTCACACCTTTCCCTTCCACCTTTATGGGGGAATTGTGTCATTGCTGAGGTTTTGTGGGCTTTGCTTTCCAGAGGGAAGGGGATGCTGAGCACCTTTTGTAACCCAACAGCCAAGCCCTCAAGCAGCATTTTCCATCTCATGCAGCCCTGAAACATAGGAAAAATATAAAAGCTAAAGTCCTAAAGCATCAAGAGCATCCCCAAACCCTCTCCCATGTGCCTCATTTGGCTCTGACTCAGCTCAGATCCCCCAGGGGTGGAGATCACCTTGGTGGAGCAGGCTCTGGGCAGGCTTTGCTGCTCGTGGATGTTTAATACCCACAGGGGCTGGGCTGAGGCACGTGCAGGAGAGCAGCCACCATCCTGGAATAATGTTATCTTAGCAAATGGCTTTGTTATGGTTGTCAGCTTCCTCGAGGAGCCTTTCTTAATCTGGAAAAGCAGTGGGCCCAATGCAGAGGGAAGTTTTTCATTATCGGCTCCAAGGAGTTCGGAGACGAGGGACTGGGGGAAAGGCACAAATCTGCTGTTCCAGGAAAGAAAAATACAGGATTGCTCTCTGTAAGGTGTGAAAATGCCTTGGAAGTACTGGCTGCACCCAGAGCAAGATACTGGCTCTATTCGGATTGTATTTTTATATATTATTACATATTATACATGCTATGCATTGAATATTGCATTATATAATATATAATATTATATATTATTATTGTTGTTGTTGTTGTTGTTATTACTATAGCAAACAGGAATTGAACTCAATGATCCTTGTGGTCATCATTTCCAACTCAGAAAATTCTTTACTTTTGTGATCATTGTGTTGCATTATTAGATATCATGATGACAATGATGATGATGATGATGATGATGATGATGATGATGATGATGATGATAATGATGTATCCATAATGTTGCATTTCCAGCCTGCACACCACAGGCACACCCAGGACCTGCAGCCTGGCGTGGAATCAGGAATTTCTCAACATCATGGGGCTGCACCCACCAACTTGATATTTTTTTCCCATTTGGGAAAAATAACAGGGGAATTTGGGTTGGGGGTTTTTTTGTTGGTTTTGTTTTGTTTTGTTTGTTTTTTTTTGTTTGTTTGGGGTTTTTGGTGCTGCAAGATCTCTTTTTTTTAAGAGGCACCTGCAGAAACTGAAGGTGATGGGTCAAGCGAGGAGTTTTGTTCATCCCCTGCAGCTGGATGGCCTCTGATCCAGCAAAGCAATGTGATTTCTTGTAAATACAAGTTTTTCTAGTGACAAACTCCTTATATGTCTTTTGCTCATCATCCAAACTTGAGCCCTAGCACAACTGCAATGGGTTTGGAGTCTATCCAGCAGGAGCAGCCATGTCTTGAGCAGGGATTGAGCCTCTGCAGCCAGCATTTGAGCACGAGCTCAGGTTTAAATGTGGCTTCAGAGGTTGTTTGGCACAACACCCTACAGTTAGGGGAGAAGAGGTATATATCTATATAAACAGATAAATTAGATATAAATATAGATGATATAGATATAGATACAGATAGATATAGATATATAGACATAGATTAGATATAGATATAAATATATATATTAGATATAGATAGATATAGATAGATAGATTAGATATATTAGATATAGATATAGATAGATGATATAGATATATAGATATAGAGAAAGATAGAGAGATAGAGATAAATAGAGATAGATATAGATGTAGATATACAGATAGAGATAGCTATAAATATATACATAGATATAGATATAGATATAGATATATAGATATAGATATAGATTAGATATAGATATAGATATAGATATAGATATAGATATAGATATAGATATAGATAGATATACAGATAGAGATAGCTATAAATATATACATAGATATAGATATAGATATAGATATAGATATAGATATAGATATAGATATAGATATAGATATAGATATAGATATAGATATAGATATAGATATAGATATAGATATAGATATAGATATAGATATAGATATAGATATAGATAGATATGGATATAGATAGATGTGAACCAATTTGGGGGACAAAAAATACCATGAGGAACACTAAAAGGAGAGTAAAAGGGGTGGAAACAGCAGCACACAGGATGCAGAATGTCCCATCCGAAGTGGGTTTCACCTTAATACAAGCAAATCTCACTGCTGCTCCAGGAAGGATTTATCCCCAAATGTCTGGGCTCAGAAAAGGAGGATTTAAGGCCTTTTCCCAGACATCTGGGCTCGTATCTCTCCCAGCACACTGCTGGCATCCATCAGGGGAGCTCCACGTCCCCTTCCCGTCTGTCCCACATTTTCAGCCTCTCCACACCACAAGAGGAATGTTGTCAGGATTTTTTTTAATCTCCTTCCCGCTGCAGTTTGATCAATTTGTTATTTATTTGGGTTTATTGCCTTCCTTGTCATTTTGTTGTTCCGTTTACTCAGTCCCCCAGGCTGCTGAAACGAGGCAGCGAAAAAGAAAATATAGGACAAATAATTACTATTTGCATGTTCTCTAGAACAAGCCAAGATTCTCTGGGGAGAGGGTGGGATTTGCCTCTGTTTGTTTCCTCAGAGGCAATATTAAATGGAAAAACGTGGCTGGAAGAGTTAACCCTTCCCAGAGCCACGTCTCTGCACCATGGAGAGGGGCCGAGATCCTGCAGCAGCAGGATGGAGACAGAGCAGGAATCAGAAACAGGTTCCCTGGTGCTCTTGGCTTCCCACCAAGCAGAAACAATGGAAAAAACAAAAGGCAAGAGGAATCCTTGGCAGGGAGCAGAACAAAGCCCTGCAGTCTGGGCAAAGCCAAGGACAGGGTTATTCCTTTCCCATATGAACACACGCTTCCCCATCCCAAAAAAAAAATATATACACACCCCCACTGGCATTGCCAGGAGTGCATCCCAGCTGGGTGTGGGGAGGGATGGGCAGGCCTGGCTGTGGAGGTGGTGGCACGTGCCAGGCTGAGTGCCCAGCTCTGCTCAGCACCACCCCAGGGACCAGGACCAACATAGGGGAATATTTGGATTTTTCCTCACTTTGTACCCTCACTTTGTGGGGTTTTGATTTTTCTTTACTAGGAGGAAGCAAACCGTTGATGCTTCCAGCTCGTGTGATGCACTAATTCTGGGAAATTTGGGGTTTTCAGACCCAAATAGGACCTGAAACATCAGCCAGGACTGGAAAACCAACACTTCCAGCAATCCTTTGGATGCACTAAAAATGGGGAAGGGAAGGGAAGGGAAGGGAAGGGAAGGGAAGGAAGGGAAGGGAAGGGAAGGAAGGGAAGGGAGGGAAGGGAAGGAAGGGAAGGGAAGGGGAAGGGAAGGGAAGGGAAGGAAGGGAAGAAGGGAAGGGAAGGAAGGGAAGGGAAGGAAGGAAGGGAAGGGAAGGGAAGGAAAGGAAAGGAAAGGAAAGGAAAGGAAAGGAAAGGAAAGGAAAGGAAAGGAAAGGAAAGGAAAGGAAAGGAAAGGAAAGGAAAGGAAAGGAAAGGAAAGGAAAGGAAAGGAAAGGAAAGGAAAGGAAAGGAAAGGAAAGGGGAATGGAATTGTGGAGACTTGCTTATGCTGGAGACCTAATTTCTATAATAAAGAGCAGCTTTAATTTCTTTAAAATTCTATTCTTCCCATTTTCCTCAAGATGGCAAGTCCTTGCTCTTGAGGACACCATCTAAGGACTAAAAGGACATGTGCCATCAGATGTGTCATCACCTTTCATTTCCCTTCTCTTCCTCAAAAGCAGAAAAAAATTTAAATGAAAAATTAAATTAATTAAATTAAAAATATTTTTAAATTACATTTAAAATCAATCTTTACATTTATTCCTTTTCAAAAAACTACACACTTCAGGCAGTTTGACGCACCCAGAAAAGCGCACTGTGAACAGCAGAACAGGGATTTTCCTTTCCTCTCCCATCTCCTGTCAGCCCCTCCAGGGATGGAGCAGCAGAGCAGGCACCAGCTCCCAGAGGGGCTCTGGCTGCCCTGTGCTGCTCCAGGGGTGTGGAGCAGCCAAACCCACCAGGATTCAGGTGGGATAACATCTGCTTTGCATTAGCATCTCCCTCTTGGGGTTTCTCATGTTTTTGTTCTTTCTCCTCATTTCCTTTTCTCTCTGCTCGCTCCTTTTCTCTTTCCTTTGGGAGAAAACAGCTCAGCCCAGGTTCTCCCTGTCTTCCAGTGTGCCTTTTCCCCCGTGTTTGTTTTTCCAGCTAATATATCCTCACCTCCGCAGGAAGTGCTGGGGTTAATGGGCAGCTTGGGAAAACTGTGATCAAGGCCATGCCTTGCCATGGTGACCCTGCATGACCCCATGGATGGATGGATGGATGGATGGATGGATGGATGGATGGATGATGGATGGATGGATGGATGGATGGATGGATGGATGGAAACCCCAGACCTCACCTCCTGAATCCTGGGGGCGTCTGAAGATGGATGGATGGATGGATGGATGGATGGATGGATGGATGGATGGATGGATGGATGGATGGATGGATGGATGGATGGATGGATGGATGGATGGATGGATGGATGGATGGATGGATGGATGGATGGATGGATGGATGGATGGATGGATGGATGGATGGATGGATGGAGAAGTGGCCTTTCATCTCCCTAATTCCACAAAACATCCAGCCCTGGGATATTGGTTTTTTATGCCCAAATTCCCTGAGATTCCTTTAAGATGCCCAGATAGGCCATGCTTTGATAGACTCAGCCTACTCCTCATCATCCTGCTGCTTCTGTCCCTCCATCCCTGGGCCAGATGTCCTTCCCTGCTTCTCCTGCCTGGCTTTCCACAGCTGGGGCAGCACATGGAGAGCACAGAGATCCTTAATTAGCTCTGTCAGGATGATCCTCTGCAGTGAGCACCATTTGGAGATGTGTTTATACTCTCCAGAGCCTGGGTGCTGCCCTTTGAAAACATTCTCAGTGACAGAGCTGCAGAAAAGGCCCACAGCACACAATTTGTGAGGTGGGGAGGGATGTATTTTGGGTTATTTTCTCCTCTCTGAACAGCCCAAAGGCTTTGATTCAGCCTCAGTGGAAGCTTCCAGCTTTGCTTGGAGGCTGGATTGAGCAGGGAGGCGCTGAGGTCCCTGCTCAGCAGTAAGGCTGTGCTTAAGGGCTGACAAAATGTGCAGGTTTTTAAAGTGAAAATAGCAATTAAATACTGAAACGTGGCCCTGAGTGCCTCAGCAGCTTGGGGACAGTGCGTTTAGCCAGCTCTGACTGTGCCCAATGCTTCAGTCACCTGAAAATGTCTCAGATGCTCTGACGAATCCCTGTGGTCTCTATTTTTTAATTTAGAGCAAAAAGCAGCTGTTTCTGCAAATAATTACCTTTACATCTCGATTATACACAGTGTTGTTCCCTTCACAACTCCAAAACATTGTTCCTTGAGGACTTATATTTCCAGGGCTGTCAATCCAACACCTTTCACCAGCACTAAATTCATTTACAAGTGGGGGGAAAATAAAGAAACCTTTAAAAAATAATCACAGCACATTAAAAAACCATTTGGGAGCCCATCCACCTCCCAGGCTTGCTTGGCTGAACTTGATATTAATTAGGCTAAATCCAAAGGCAGCACCTTCCCCAGGAGTTGGCTGGAAAGCTCTCACCACTCAGCCCATGGCTGCAATTTCCAGGGGTTTTTACCTAGTTAGGGATTATAATCTTTAACAGCTGCCTGATTTACTCAGCTCATTCCCTCGGAGATGCTGACGCCGTCTCGCTCCTCCTGCCATCCCTTCTCTGAGAATTCTGCATTTATAGCAGTGAAAGTATGTGATGGAGACCTCCAAAAAGATAAAACCCTCTGGTCAATGAGGGGTGGGGGTTTGCTTGCCATAAATCCACGAGCTCTGCCTGCCAGATTAGTGTTGGACAGACAAACTTGGCACTGACCATGTTGGATAATTAGAAAAAAATATAAAAAAAAAAAAAAAAATAAAAGAAATAAACCCAAACCAGCAGAAATGCTGGTGGGAACGTGTCAGTTTGCTGGCTGGGAGGACAGCAGGGGAAGTTTAGTCTGCTGCAAGGGCCGGGGGGTCGGCACTGCGGGGCCTTGGCATCCCTTCCAGCTGGTCCCACCCCGAGCTGGGGCTCATCTCCAGCCCAGGCACAGCAGCTCTCCAGGCTTCCCCTGCCTGCCCGACCAGCATGCAGACCCTTCTCAGAGGTTCCACGGTGAGGAAAAGCCTTTCCTGCCTGAGGAGCAGGGTTTGTGCCAGGGCGAGGAGGAACCAGCCGCGGCTGTGTGGTCACCGAGGGGCTGATGAGGGAATGGGGAGAGGGGCTGGGCTCTCACACCCTGGCTCCACTCAGCATTCTGCTCACATCCCCGGGCTCAAGTGAACATTCCCCTTTTCCCAGGCACAGCAGAGCCCTTCCCAGTTTCTTTCTTCTCCCAGGAGAGGCTTTCTGCAGGACATGTGTTATCAATTAGCTCCGTTCGTTCAACGTACGTCTGGTTTTGCTTTTGTCTCCTGGCAAAGCCCAGTAATTATAATTATTATTAATAGTGATGGCAGTAATATATATTTATGCGTGTGTATGTGTGTGTAGGGATATAAAAATAGCAAGGCAACATCCCAGCCCCAGGGAGCTGATCCACAGCCACGTCGAAGCCCTGGACAAAACACCAGATGAGGCAGGAGCATTTCCCTCCCCTCCATAGTTTCTCTCCCTTAAACTCCAGGTAATCCCTTTTTTCACAAAAAGTTTTTAAGCTTTCTGGGTTTCAGCATAGGACAAATGTAAACCAGCAGATCTGCAGGCAGTCCCAGAGGCAGGAGTGGGTTTTAGCTCCCTAAAGACATTTGGGGTGCTCTGCCCAAGCCATCTTCAGCTCTGCAGCTCAGCCAGGGAGGGATTTGGACCAAAACTGGGGATTTCTTGGCCTGAGGGGATGGGCCTCATGCCTCTTGCTCCATCAGAGCATCCTGACCTTCCCTTCCCTGCAGGTGAAGCACAGCAGTGTCCCCTGAAGGGAAAAGCAGCCAGGTCAGTCTTTTATTGGGTACTGGAGAGTCCAAAACACGACAAACTCGCAGCGAAGGCAAGAAACAATAAAAGCTTTTAGTGCTGGAAAATGAGGAATCCAGAGAAGCATCGAATGCAGCATCTCATGAGAGTGGGAAAAGCCAGCCCTTCTTCTCAGACAGAAAATCTGATGCTCCACATCATTCCTCCTGCACCAGGAGCCTGTTCCTGTGCCTTGAGGCTTGATAAAGGTGCAGGACAAAACATGTGTCACCCACTAAGACAGCACCAGCTTTCCCTGCCTAAACACCCCCTTCCCTTCCACAGGGTGATTCTGGCCTTGATGCTCGGTTCATTTCTTCCTCACCACCTAAATATATATATATTTATTTATTTATTTATTTATTTATTTATTTATTTATTTATGTCATCATTTATTTATTTATTTTATATTTATTTATCTATTTATATTTATATTTGTGTTCATAATTATGTTTATTTCTTTTTATACTTATGTTTATAATTTAGTATATATTTATCTATATTTTTATATATAGATATATTTGTTGGCCTATTTATTTATTTTACATTATATATAATAAATAAAAATTTATACATAATGAAATTAGGGTTATATTATATTATATTATATTATGTTATGTTATATTTATATTATATTATATTATATTATATTATATTATATTATATTATATTATATTATATTATATTATATTATATTATATTAATTATATTATATTATATTATATTATATTATATTATATTATATTATATTATATTATATTATATTATATTATATTATATTATATTATATTATATTATATTATATTATATTATATTATATTATATTATATTATATTATATTATATTATATTATATTCCAGGTAAATACTTGGGGATTATGTGGGGTTTTCGCCTCTCTGGGTGATCTCTAAGGGCACCTGGTTAAAAGTGTGGAGCTGTCACCTGGAGGAGCAAGGTGATAGTTTTAACTTAATTTTCTGCTCCTGAACAGATACTTGAGGCAAAAGCTATGGCTGTAACAGGTGGGAATCTCCCTCCTTGCTTCCAATAAAGCCATTTGCAGCTGTTGCCTTTGCAGTGTGGGATATATTTCGGGTAAAAGTGGAAACTTTATTGTGAGGGGAAGTTCCCTGTAGGAGCTGCTGAGGGGGAAGGTTCTCAGCTGTGTCTGTTTCTGAAGGATTGGACATTACAGAGAAATTGTTCCCTGTGAGGGTGGGGAGGCCCTGGCACAGAGCAGCTGTGGCTGCCCCATCCCTGGAAGTGCCCAAGGCCAGGCTTGGAGCTCCCTGGGACAGTGGCAGGTCCCTGTTTGTGGCAGAAGGGGACGGAAGGAGGTGATCTCCATGGTCCCTTCCAACACTGACTGTTCTGGGATTCTGTGGTGATGGAAAGCAAACTGAGCTTTCCCCCAGTAAAACACATGAAATTTGCCAAATCATTGCAACAGAATGGGGAAATAAATTGCATTTGCTGGGGGAAAATAAAATCCCAGGCAACCTGCTGAGAGCTGGGGGGTGACATCAGGCATCCCTGAGCTGACACAGCCCAGGAACAGGAAGGGCTTTATCTCAGCATCGGCCCCAGCACAACAGGGCAGAGAGAGGGCTCTGACTCAGGGAGGGTGTGCTGAGAATTTTAGGAGCACACAGACAGGGTTGTTCCAGGATATGAGTGCTGCTCCAGGTTACATCAATCATTTAAACTCCATATTCCTGTCCCCCTGACAAAAGAACATCCTGAGTCAAGCCTAAGGCAAACCAGCTTCCTTCAATGAGCATCCCCAGTTCCCCTGGGGCTCACAGGGACTGATTCACCACAGGCTCCTTCGGGTTGGGTTTCCTTTTTACCAGTAACCAATCCTGTAGCAGAACCAAATCAGAATAAACCTGCTGGGCATCAGAACCCAATCAGAATAAACCAGTTGGGCTTATAAAGGTGTTGGCTTTAATGCCTTAAGATTTTAGCTTTTATGTTTTTCCTATGTTTCAGGGCTGCATGAGATGGAAAATGCTGCTTGAGGGCTTGGCTGTTGGGTTACAAAAGGTGCTCAGCATCCCCTTCCCTCTGGAAAGCAAAGCCCACAAAGGCTCAGCAATGACACAATTCCCCCATAAAGGTGGAAGGGAAGGTGTGAGAAAGAAGCAGAAGGGAAAGGAAAAATCATGAAATTAAAATCCTGCAGTTCTTCAGTGTATAACTAAAGCTTTTCTATTTTTCATCTATCTGTAACCCTGCAGTTCTTTAGTGTAGAGCTCCAAACTCCACACACAGCGGGAGCTGCTGCTTCCCCATTTGGGCAGAGACAACAATTCCTCTCCAGGCCTGGCAATCAAGGACACCTCACTGCCTCAGGGCCCAGAGATGGAAACAAAAGGGAGTTGGGGGCAGCAAACTTGGGGTCAATGACTTCATTAGCTGAAGCTGGAATTGGCAGATTGACCCCCAAAATGCAAATGGACCAAACTTATAAAAGTGTGAAACCTGTGATCCATTGTCCATTTTGGGTGGGCTTTGTCTGCCCTAAATGTACCTGAAGGCATTTCAATAAACAGAACTGCTTTTTATTCCCTTAATTTTGTCTCTGTTTTTAGGAAAGCCCAGAAAGGATCAGTTTTGTTCTTTAGTTAATGAGCTGACACTGTCAAGGGGCCAGGCTTGCAATAACACAAAGAATACCCTGCACCCACCAACAACACAACCCTTGCAGGAGCGTGTCTCCCCGGGGTAACTTTAAATACAGATTTATTTCAGGTTTGCTACTGACGCACAAACAGCAGAGATCGATGTTCAGTATACATGGTATACACAAAGCAGCCAGAACCGTCGGCATCTCCGTCCTCCTGCTGCACCCTCAGCAGAAGAACCACACACGAGGGATCCCTCCCCTCCTCAGCAACCAGGCTGACAATTTCTCGGTGGCTTAGAAAGCAGCTGTGGGATGGCAGGACACCAAAGGGCAGCTCCTCAGAGCTCTGTCCCCAGAGAGAAGTGCAGCGGGCTCAGATATGCAGGAAAACCCCCAGAAAATGGGTGGTATGTTCATGGGAATGGAGACCTGGAAGGGATTTCCTAAGAACATTAACTCCCGTTCCCTGCTGTGCAGAGCAACCACAACATCTGCTCCTGGCTCTGTGGAGCAGCGTGGAGACCTAAAACATGATTGTGTTGAAAGAGGCGTTAGATGGATCCTCTCGGAGGATCCCCAGGGAGGATGAGCCCACAAACATTGTCACAAGGAGTTTGTGAGCTGCCGCAAAGACCTAAGAAGGGAACTCTCGTGCCACCTGTGCCATTTCTTGTCATTCTCACCTTGCCCACAGCTGGAGACCTTCTGGAGCCACCCAAGGGGCAACAGAGCTTCCTTGTTGGACCTCCAACAAGCATGGCAGGCTCCAAGCCTTTATTTGTTGAGATGGCATCTTCTGCCTACCCAAAATCTGTGTCTTATCCCTACAATACCTTTCTGCTGATCCCACTAACTGCACAGCTTGACCCAGAAGCTTTGGCTTGCTCACGGTCACAGCTCGTTGATTAAGAGGCACCTGCATCAGTGACAAAGCAAAAAATTCAATGGTGCCTTGATGATCTGAGCAAGAGACCTCAATGATAAATGGGGTTTGGGAGAGGTAAAACAGCCTCTGACCACAACAGGCACAATGCTACAAAACCATCAGAGGTGCAGAATAACCCCAGAGGCACACAACAAGCCCAGAATAACTGGAGGGGGAATCTGGTTGTAGATGCTTTGCAGCAAGAGGGTTGACAGTCCCTCTTTCCCTGCATGCCTGAACCCCACTGAGCCCCTTTTTCCTCAGGAAAGCCAAAGACCCAAATTAATCTCACTCTCCCTCAGCTCCAAAGGGATGCCCAGGAAGTGACCCCAGCTCTGATAGAGCTCAGGATATCTCAGGCAGGCTTTACACAGAGGAAAAATACCCAGCCTGGTTAAAGGCTGGAGGTTTTGGGATGTCTGGGCATGACATCCTGGTCCCATTGAGCATTGAGCACCATTTCCAGAGCAAAGCAAAGTCTCAGTGGCTGGGGGGGCTGTGTCTGACCCTGTGGAACTACAGCACAGCTGCTTGCTGCTTTTTTTGGAATGACAGCTCAAACCTCAGGTCCACTGTGATCCCTTTTAACCCTGAAAAGCTTCAGGTGGACCAGGGTGTAAAGGAGCATCCAGATGTTCACACAGCCCCATCCCAAAGCACCATAGGAAACCTCAGGCTGGTGAGATCCCCTGGGAATAACACCAGCCCTGCTATGCAAGGTTTACATCCATCAGGAGGGGAGGAAGGAGGTTAAAAAAATACAGAGTTAAGCACCATAAAATTTACACTGGTCAGGTCATAAACACGAGGAGAGAATGAAAATAAAGCCACCACCTTCCAGCCTGGCCCAGGGATGCTGCTGGGACAACAAAGTCCCCACCAGCAAGCCCTGGGGGCATCAGTCCCAGTGCCTCATCGCACCGGTGGTCGTTGCATTGGTAAATCCTTTTGGTCCCGTTTAGCATGAATGTTGGGGGAGTCCAGGGAGAAGGGAGGTAGGGTTGGTCCTGGGAAGGTGGGGGGAGGCTTCATCTGTGCAATTTAGGGGCATCTCCCTGCCTGTACCACAGATCCATCACAGGCAGGGATGATCCTCCTTGCTTCCATCTGTCCCCCCAGTTCCCAGCCTCCACCGGTGGTTTCCGTGTCGTCCAGTGGCTTCGAGGTAGATGTTCATTCCCGCTCTGTCTCCAAGCGACCTGGTTGGTAAAAGCCCTCTCTCCCAGGTGTGTGGGGCTGTCCCCACACCAAGGTCCCTTTTTTATTCCCATTTTTTTTTCTTATTTTTCCCCCTTTTGCTATGTGCTATGGACATCTCCCCCACTCCCAACCTCTGGCACACGCCCTTCCTCGGAGGCACCCCTTGACCCGCTCAGCACGGCCTCAAGGTGCAGAAATCCAGCTCCTGCGGCTTCCTCCGAAAATTGCAACTCTCCCGGGGCAGCAGGCGCCCGCTGGGCACCACGCACTTCAACGCCCGTCTCTTGAAACCCCGACCACAGCTCTTGGAGCAGGAAGACCAAGGTCCAGCTTCCCAGGCCGGGCAGGGCTCCCCGCAGAGCCGGACGTCGGCGGGGCGCTGCGCGGCGTCGCACTCGGCGGCCGGCTGGCCGTAGGAGTCGCGGCACGCCACGGAGCGCTTCTGCAAGCCATCGCCGCAGGTGACGGAGCACGCCTCCCAGCCGCCCACCGCCCACTTGTACGAGGGCCGCTTGTAGCTCGGCCTCCCACCATCCAGGCGGTTGGACAGGCTGAGCACGCTGTTGTTGAGGTCCGGCAGGGTCTTGCCCTCCTTCTTGTAGGAGGACTTGTCCTCCTTGCTCTCCTTGGGGAGGTAGAAGGAGTAGCGCACGCGGGGAGGGGTCATCTTTCCCACGGAGAGCACCTCCAGGGTCAGGGGCTCCTGGATGGGTTTGAAGGCCTGGAGACTCTCGACGGCGGTGCCGGTGCCGCTGTAGCGCAGGACGCTGCCCTTGACCATCAGGTCCCTCTCGACGGCCGACACGATGAAGTGGCCGTTGAGCAGGTACTTGCCCTGCGCGTTCTTCAGCGCCAGGTAGTTGTCGTCGCTGACGAGGCCTTTGTAGCCCCGCTGGCGGATGTCGATGTTGGAGGCGCCCGCGGGGATCACCACCACGAAGTTGTAGCCGTGCCTGAAAGGGAAGAGCGGGCAGGGCAGTGTAGCAGACCCCACAGAATTGTCAAAGACCCCGTGGAGGGCCAAGGCTTAACAGTAGGAATTGCTGAGTCATGATGAGACAGCAAAATAAGCTCCTGTCTTCCGCCGCTCGGACCCCAGCTTATCTCTGTAACCCCATAGGTCACTTTCCCCTAACCCCTACTATTGGACAAGTTTGGATCCCCTATACCCTATAAAAAGGGGCTGTTTTAGCCCATTCGGGAGAAGAAGAGCCATCGCTGGAACCCTTCACAGACCCCTCAATAAACCATCACTGTGGAACCACCAGGACCTCTCCTTCTCCTCTCTCTCATCTGCTTCTCCCCCTAGCCCTCCGGCGCCTGAGCAAGCAAACAGCTGAAATCCTAAGAGAGCTGATAATCACTAAAGAGCTGAAATCCACTTAGCTTGCTTAAGGTAGCCACAGCTAAGAGTGGCCTGGGTATTCAGGCACTCTGTATCCAAGAGGGACTGAGCTATCCTGATAGGAATGCCTTGCTCGGGGGCAAAGCCTGCTCTGCAGGCTGGGGCAGGGGGGAGATTTTAGGGCAGGACATCAGGCACAGGACACAATGCACCGACCATGCTTCAGATGCAGAAGATATGGACACGTGGAAAAAAATTGTCCAGAACCAGCAAAAAGTGAGAAAGTGCCAAACCTTTGCCCAAGATGCAGGAAAAAGAAAACGCTATGCAAATCAATGTTATTCCAAATATGATATAGATAGAAATCTTCCGTTGTGAAAAATGCTTCCCAGGGAGGGAAACCACCATGAAAAGATAAAAGTATTAGTAATGATTCAATTGCCCAAAATGTCTCTGAAGACAGAACATTTGGGAAATGTCAGTCAGATCCTATCTGTGACATGGTGCATGGTGCATTCAGCCCTGAGATCCTCCCACACCTACATTTGTCTTCTTCCTGAGAGGATCAGTTTGAATTTCCTCGCTGCATTGAATTTTGTCTAGGCTGATGTCACCCAATTACAGGAAGATACTTCAGCCCCTCTGGCTCAACAGCACTCCATCAGCAGAAGTCAACAGGACATTAAATGTGTCCTGCTGCTCCTTCAGAGCCAGCCCAGGTGTCTGTGCAGCGATGTGCACGAGCACCAACAGATTTGGCTCAGGATGGATTTATGGATTTATCCTGTCACCATCTCCACAACCTTCCTGCATCCCCCACACCAAAACACAGAGCTGGAGTAAGAGAAGCACACATGATAACCAAACACTCACATGGGTTTGGTGAACAAGCCTGAGACCTTCTTGCAGCTCTTGTTGTCTCCTCCGCAGACGCTGCATTTGTCAAACTTCTTCTTGGAGCCCAGTTTCCCATCACAGCCTGCCTTGATGCATTTGCCCTGGACACAGATCGAGGTGGAGTCCGGGGAGCAAGGGGTGCCATCCACAACCTAAACCAGGTGAGAAAAACAAGCTGCTGCATTTCCCTCTCACACCTCCCGAGGCCTCCCAGCTGTGCCCATCCCACCCCAATCCATCTGACAGGTCCTGAGGAGATGCCAGCAGGCACCATGTCACTCTTTGCACATGTTCTGCTTTGCAGGCAGGATTTTGGGGTCTCTGAGAAGAGATGGATGGGACCACATCCCTTTTCTGCTCCCATCTAGAGAATTTCCTGCCCTTTCCATTGCAGGGAACAAGCTGCATGGGGGACACTGCTAACACCATCCCGCTCAGTCCCATATCTGGATGTCCACCCTGCCCTGCCCGTTGCTTCCCCAGTACCCAAACTATCATCCTCTATCCCAGGACCACAGGAATATGCCAGAGGCACCTTTACAAGAGGTAAAAATGACATCTTCCAGATAAAGACCCTCCATGGACCAACTCCAGCCCCAGGCTGATTCATACCACACTGATCTAACACCATCCACCCACCAGACAAGGAAAATCTATTCATGTCCAGGGGCACTGGAGCCATCCCACAGTCCAGGCACTGACCCTGGGGGTCTCTCACCAACCTTGGGTGCCAGCACATAGAAGTAGCCGGTGCCATTGGCCCGGCAGATGAGCTTGCACTTATCCCGGGGCGAGACACCGGAGTATTTGGGAACCCAGGAGACGGAGGCGGTCAGGCGGTTCGTGCTGTGACTGTAGCCATTGAAAGCCTCGCACTGCTCCTCACGGAAGCTCTTCCCTGGCACTGGAAACAATAGGGAGATGGTGTTGGGCACCAGCCTGCGCCTCCAGCTTTGGTTTTCTGGGGTGGTTACAGGCTGAGCCCCAGCCCTTACCTGCAGCAGCGCAGGGCTCCAGGTTGCAGGAGCGGTACTTGACGCGGATGCCCTCGCAGTAGGAGCCCCCGTTGGCCGGGACGGGGTCACTGCATTCCCGCCTGGCCAGCTGCACCCCGCCACCACAGCTCCGGGAGCACGGCCCGTACGGCGCCCACCTGGCCCAGCCACCGTCCACCTGCAGGCCCAGCCACCCCCACACCTGGAGCCATCCACCTGCAGGGAGGGACCATCCTGAAGGAAAACCTCCAATCTCTGCACACCCATCATCCCACACTTGGACACCTGGAGCCATCCAATCTCTGCACACCCAAACCTCCATTCCTCTGCACCTCCAACCCATCATCTCCACCCATCATCCCCACACTTGGAGCCAAACACGGCATACCCATCACCCCATCATCCCCACACTTGGAGCCATCCCTTCTCAAGGAAAACCTCCAATCTCTGCACACCCATCATCCCCACACTTGGAGCCATTCCTTCTCAAGGAAAACCTCCAACCTCTGCACACCCATCATCTCCACACCCATCATCTCCACACTTGGAGCCATCCCTACACAAAGAAAATCTCCAACCACCTCATACCCATCATCTCCACACTTGGAGCCATCCCTACACAAGGAAAACCTCCAGCCACCCAAAACAGAATCACAGGATCACAGAATGATGAGGTTGGAAGAGACTTCTAAGATCATCAAGTCCAACCTATGCCCCAACACCTCAACTAGACTATAGCACCAAGCGCCATGTCCAGTCTTTTTTTAAACACATCCAGAGATGGTGATTCTGCCACCTCCCTGGAAGAGCATTCCAGTGCTTTATTATTCTTTAGGTGAAATTTTTTTTCCTAATATCCAACCTATACCTTCCCTGATGTAGCTTGATGCTGTGTCCTCTGGTTCTGTCAGTGCTGCCTGGTGGGAGACACCAACCCCCACCTGTCTCCAAAATCCCTTCAGGAAGGTGTAGAGAGCGATAAGGTCACCTTCCTGGTGAGGGGACCTTCCTGGGAGGGGATCCGAGGGGCGCATGCTGATCTCCCCTCTGTGGTGATCAGGGAGAGGACCCAAGGGAGTGGTCTGAAGTCGTGTCAGGGGAGGCTTGGGTTGGATATCAGGAAAAAGTTCTTCCCCTAGAGGATGCTGGGGCACTGAACAAGCTCCCAGGGAAGTGGTCACAGCTCCAAGCCTGACAGAGCTCAAGAAGCATTTGGACAATCCTCTCAGGTGTGTGGTGTGACTGTGGGGAATGGTCCTGGCCACGGCCAGTAGCTGGACTCAATGATCCTTGTGGGTCCCTTCCAACATAGCAAATTCTGTGAGACTTGCCCAGGGCTGGCTGGAGCAGAGCAGCAGCCTCACTCCTTGAGAAATGCATGATCCTCAAGGGATCTCTTGCTCTTTCCACCTCAGTGTCCCCATGCTGGGTCTCCACCAGCAGGATATGGGGGATATCTCTGCCAGCACCTGCTCAAAGTGACTCTGTGAGGTGTTTTGGGGGGGCTCCCAGCACAGGCACTCACCCTGTACTCCCTGAATGACCTGTGGGGTGTTTTTGGGCTCCCAGCACAGGTACCCATTCTGTACTCACTGAGTGACCTGTTTTGGGCGTGTTTTTGGGCTCCCAGCACAGGCAGTCACCCTGTACTTGGTGAGTGGGGTGGTTTTGGGTTCCCAGCAGAGGCACTCTCCCTGTACTCACTGAGTGACCCTGTGGGATATTGTTGGGTCTCCCAGCCCAGGCACCCATTCTGTACTCACTGAGTGACCTGGTTTGGGGGTGGTTTTGGGGTTCCCAGCCCAGGTACCCATCCTGTACTCACTGAGTGGCGTGTTTTTGCACTCCCAGCACAGGCACTCTCCCTGCACTCACTGAGTGACCCTGGTTTTGGGTTCCCAGCCCAGGTACCCATCCTGCACTCACTGAGTGACCCTGGTTTTGGGGGTGGTTTTGGGGTTCCCAGCACAGGCACTCACCCTGTACTCACTGAGTGACCCTGGTTTTGGGGTTCCCAGCCCAGGTACCCATCCTGTACTCTGAGTGACCTGGTTTGGGGGTGGTTTTGGGGTTCCCAGCCCAGGTACCCATCCTGTACTCGCTGAGTGGGGTGTTTGGGGTTTCCCAGCAGAGGCACTCTCCCTGCACTCACTGAGTGACCCGGTTCTGGGGTGTTTCGGGCTCCCAGCACTGGCACTCACCCTGTACTTGCTGACGTTGTGCCTCTCCACGCAGGCTCCCTTGAGGCAGAAGCGCCCCTCGCCGCAGGCGGTGCCGTCGGCCCAGGGGAAGTGCCGGGTCTGGCACACGATCTGCCCCCGGGCCTTGCCCGTGCACCACAGCTTGGCACAGTACTGCATGTAGGGGCAGGGCTTGGAGCCCACCCCGAAGGCCAGCTCGCACTGCTGGTTCAGGCTGTAGCTCGTGCCAGGCAGGTCCTCGGGCAGAGGGATGGGTTTGGCAGGCTGGTCCAGCAGACAGTCCCCTGCAGGAGTGGGAGAGGGTCTGTCAGCTCCTGGGGGTTGTAGGGACCAGGGTGGGGAGGGAGAGCACAGGGAGATGAGGGAGAGACTGGGCCAAAGTAGCCCAGGGATGCCCTCGATCTTGGCTGTATCCCAGGCACAGATGATTCCATCTCCTGGTGATGCCTTGAGCTGTGCCAGCAGCCTGAGTGCAGATGTCACTGCTGGGGACACCCAGGAGGTCCGGACACTACAGAAACCTCCCATTTCCTTCTGAATTTGTTTACAGCCAGGAGAGGAAGAGCTCTACAGCCAACCTTCTTTCCCCAGTAAGGACCTGCAGGGCTGGACCCTGTTCCCAGGGGACAGGGACACGGGCAGGGGGCTGAGGGGCACAGCAGGGCTCACCATGGCCACTGTCCAGGAAGTCAGTGATGATGGCGGCGCTGCAGGCTGACCAGGGGTTGGCACGGTCGATCTGGATGAGGGTGGGGGACATCATGTGGTTGGTCTTCAGCCGGCCAAAGACCTCCTCACAGGCCTTCACGTTGTCATGGGGCATGTTGAACACATGGCCTGGGGGTGGGATGAGGGAGGCAGCATGAACAACCCAGCACAGCACAAGAGCAGGAACCCCCCCCCCAGCTTCTTTCAGCAGAGACTGAGACATGGACTGGGGCAGACCCACAAGGCTTGCAGCTGTGGACAGCCCAGAAGAGCCAGCAAACATTCCAGCTCTCTCCCAGATCCCTCAAGCACGTGGAAAGCACATGGAAAAGGAAGGGCAAGGGAAATCATGAAGAGAAGGTGACAGGTGACTTCACACTTGCCCTTCTGTCCCCTCCCTCCCAGAGGCAGCTGTGCCCTCTGCCTGTTATTTCAGGACTCCTGAATCCTGGAAACCCAGCAACCACGAGAGCAAAGCTCCTTCAGCTCCCTCAGCAGCCCTCTCCCACCTGGCTCAGGATGAAAGGCAGAGTTTCCCTATCACCGGTGTTTTGCGGAGATAAACAAAACTCCACAACTTGTGTGAAAGTTGTAAAGCTGGTATGTTTATTACAGCGCTGGACGCGTGTGGGAATCGTTTTCTTAAAATGACATGAGTACTTCTGGGAACTTCAGGTCTCTTTTTATCTCCTTTTCAAATGCATATGCATACAATTTCACAATAAGTGAAATTCATACATATTCATTTTTACGAATTTTGCATGACATTTGCTGCTAGTTCTTTATCAGAAAGAATTTCTCGGTCAAGTTGACTTGCTTTTGTAGCAGTCTCTGCCTCTCTCTATCACTCTCTGTCTCTTTCCCTTTTATCTCTGTCTCTCACTGAAGCAGTTTCTTTGAGCCTAAGCTTTTGCAGTCAGAAGCTACATACTTAAAGATGTACATTCTACTTGAATCAAACTAGATTTCCACTCTAGAAAATTTCTACTCTGCCTCACCAGACAGCACCTGTTGTGTCATCTCCCAGAGGCCAAAACCAGGGCTGTTCTGAACCCTGGCAGCCCCTGGGAGTGCTGCTGAGAGGAAGAGGAGGGCCGGAGCCTTACCCAGCTCGTGGGCGGTGGTGAAGGCCGAGGGCAGCCCGTCGTCCTCGATGACGGAGCAGCTGCGCTTGGGGTCACACATGGTGCCCACGTCTGCCATCCCCAGCGTGTCACAGGTGGTGGCACCACACAGGTCCTGCCAGGCACAGAGGGAAGGGGTTAGTCCTGGGGACAGCACAGGGGTCACCGTTCCCCTTTCCCACCTCATCCCTGGCCTCCCATGGGAAGCTCCCGATGGGAAGAAAGCCCAAAGGGGATGGGAACCACACCGGGATACAGAGGCAGGAAACCTCAGTTTCCTGCCCTGTGCTTGCACTTAACCCCAGCACCAGGGACGTGTGTACCATCCTGCTCTGCCTTCAGCAACAGCTTCTCCAGCCCAAACAGCTCCTCTGGCCAGGGTGGAGCTGGTTTTGTCACGGACAGGCCAGTCTGGTTCCCTTGGTCTTAAGTGTGAGCTCAAGGACTAGACCCAGGTGGATGGATGGGAACACATCTGGCCTTGGACTCGGGGCTGAGCCACTTCTCAATCTCATTTCTCAGCTTCTTCCAAGGAACAAGAGAGCCCTGGACTAGGTCCAGAGGTTTCCAAGGCTAAAGAAAGTGCTCCTGCCTCTCTAAGACACTCTGCAGCCATCCTTCAAGGAGCAACCAAGTCCAGCTGATCAAAGGAGGAACCAGCCCAGGAGGAACCAGCCCAGGCTTCCACCCCCAGACTGAGGACAGCCACATCCCACATAGATGTTGCCAGGAGAGAGGCTGGGAAGGGTCTCATCGTGAGCAGATCCGCCCTTCCCCAGGTGCTCGTGCTAAGAAAAGTCCTTTTAAGACACACCAATGCTGCAGCCTGGCAGCGACCTTGTCCCAGGTGCGCCCTTCCCCTGCTGGGTGTGGTTTGGGAGGGCTGGAGCATCCTCCCCTCCCTCGGTGCTGCCCCAGAGCTGCCAGGGAGGCCATGCAGCAGGCACGGAGCTGTTTTCCACATGAAAAGAAAAGTAAGGGACTCTCTGGGCGCTCCCATGCTATAAATAAGTGTGATTCATGCTCAGCACTCGCCCAGCCAAAGTGCCTGGGTTGCTCAGAATCCTTCAGGAGCTGCTCTGCCAATATTTCCAGCAAGGTTTCCAAGCTGCAGGCATTCCCGCGCAGGCAGGTTCAGCCGTGGGTAAATCACAGCCCTGATGACTTCAGAGAGCCCCAGCCAGGGCTGAGATGGCTTTAACAGGAGACCTGGGGCCACGAGCGTGGAGGCACAGGCAGGACCAGCATCTCCAGAGAGGTGACGTGAAGAAACGTCTGGGTCTGCTCTGGTGGTGGAAAACCCCAGCACACAACTGAGCTCAGCGCTTTGCTCTGCAGTTCTCCTGCCCAGCTGGGGCCCTGCTGCATCCCTGACCCCAGGAGAAGAGGTGGCAGCCCCAGGTTGCACTGGCAGTGCCACCACTGCTGGGCACAGGGTGGTTAACGGTGCTGGCAAGCCCAGGGGCAGAGTCCCAGTCCCAAAACACCACCAAGACCCAGTGGCATCACCACCCTGAGCTAATCCAGGGGTGCAGCTTGCCCAGGAGCCCCTGCCGGCTCTGATTTTGAATGGTCTCCCTGCTGCTGAGGGGAGTTCCTCACCTGTCCCTAACCCAAAAACATCTGGGCAGGGATAGTGGAAGGAGAAAATGCAAAATGCTCTGACCAGCACTGGGGGTCTGGGGGCGAGGATGGGGCGTGGGGAGGAATGTCCCAGCCTCACAGCTCCCAGCTCCCCACTCAGTGCTCTTTGAAGAGCTCTCAGAGCTCTTTGAAGAGTTCTTTCCTCGCCAGCACAGCGAGCTCTGGCTCCCAGCCCAACACCTGCACTGACACACTGACCCACTTCTCGCTCTCAGCCTCGCTGGGATTCACCAGCAGCAGCTCTCGGGGGGCTTTTCCCTCACCACAGCCTCCTCAGGACAGCCTGGCCGTGCCAGGCAGCATCTCTGGGCTTCAGTGACAGGTCCTGATCCCCCACCTGAGCACCTCCTTCAGCCTTGCCAGCATTGAGGCTGCTCAGGAGGGGAGCAGAGAGAAATGGAAGAGGTTTAGGGTGGAAAGCACCGTGCAAGGAGCCAGCTCTGCCTTTGCTCTCTGCCACTGGTGTCCCCTCTGCTGGCACAGGTACAGGGAGGGCCCTTGGTCCCCCAAGGGGCTGCAGGCAGCCTGCTCAGGGCATCAGCACGCTCCTGCCAGCCTGACCTTCCTGCATGGCACCTCCCAAGGCTTCTCACCACCCCTTGTGAGCTTCTCAAAGCATTCCACAGGTCAGCCAGGGGGATCCTTGAGCACTGATTCACCTACTCAGAGCCAGAAGCACTCTCCCTGCCACAGAGGCTTCCTGTGCGCATCCAAAGCCACTCCAAAAAGCTGAGGCTTGAGCTGCAGTTTCCAAACTCCCCCACGTGCTAGGCTGCAGCCAGGTCTTCCTTCCTGCTACTTCCCTTTGGTTTCACAGCAAAGCAAAGATGTGCAGCCAGTGTGACATCCAGGAGGGGTGGGAAGGATGGGCAAGCCCCTTGCCATGGTGTGCAGGGATGTTTCCAGGAGGGCAGCTGAAGGCTGGATGCTCTGCAGGACCCTCCAACAAGCAGTGGCTCAGGTGGGAAGGGAATCTGCAGCCACCAGCTGATCAGGACTGAGCTTCCCAAAGGCAAATCCATCATTCAGTGTTGGAAGGGAGCAAATCCAAGCAGTAAAAGAGAGCCCCATTCGTCAGCAGCTCATCATCACAGTGAAAACTGCCTATCAAGCAGCCTGGAGGTGAAATTTAAGTCGGGGGCTTATGTAACAGCTTTTTGGCAGGAAGATAAGCTTTAGGATGTCAGGGGACCACAGATGGATGCACTCAAGGAAGGCAGATGTCTCCCTGACCGTGTGCCTTTGCATTGAGCTTGCTTTGGGATTTCAAGAATGGATGGTTTAGCAATGTGTAAAAAATGCAGCCCAGACGTGATCCACACCTTTTGAATGGCTGGGGCCGGCTCTGTCCCACGTGCAGCTCCAGTGACCTCACGGGGCTTCCCCCAGTGGTGGAGCTGCCTCCTCCCTGCAGAGGTGTCAGCAGCGTCCTCCTCTGTGAGCTGCTCCAGCAGCCTGGCCTTCCCTCCCGTCCGTGCTCCCAGAGGATTTACAGCTGGCCCGGGGCGGGGAGGACAAGAAGACACACAGGACAAGATCCTACACGTCCTGCACAGCACCAATGGCTCCAGGCCATTGTCAGCCCTTGCTGAGCCCAGGCGAGGGACAGCTGAACTGAGCTGGATGCTACATCCTTCCCACCCACCACAAGGGCTTGACCTGGAAAAATGTTTTGGGAATGGTCTCCCTGCTGCTGAGGGGAGTTCCTCACCTGTCCCTATTCCAAAAACATCTGGGCAGGGAGAGTGGAAGGAGAAAATGCAAATGCCTTTTCCAGCACAAAGGGTCTGGGGGCCAAGATAAGGCGTGGGGAGGAATGTCCCAGCCTCACAGGCTCCCAGCTCCCCCATCCCAGTGCTTTTGGGAGAGACACTGGAGGTGTCTCACTGAAGAGGACTTTCCTCGGGAGGAACAACACAGAGCTCCTGTGGGAGCTCTGGCTCCCCAGTTTGTGGGGGTGCACTGATGCACACTGACCCACACGCCAGCCTCGCTGGATTCACCAGCAGCAGCTCTCGGGGCTTTCCCTCACCACAGCCTCCTCAGGACAGCCTGGCCGTGCCAGGCAGCATCTCCCGGGCTTCAGTGACAGGTCCTGATCCCCCACCCCTGAACACCTCCCATCAGCCTTGCCAGCATTGAGGCTGCTCAGGAGGGGAGCAGAGAGAAATGGAAGAGGTTTTTTGTGGAAAGCACCCAGTGCAAGGAGCCAGCTCTGCCTTTTGCTCTCAGCCACTGGTGTCCCCTCTGCTGGCACAGGTGCAGGAGGGCCCTTGGAGTCCCCAAGGGGCTGCAGGCAGCCTGCTCAGGACACATCAGCACGCTCCTGCCAGCCTGACCTTCCTGCATGGCACCTCCCAAGGCTTCTCCACCACCCTTGTGAGCTTCCCAAAGCATTCCACAGGTCAGCCAGGGGGGATCCTTGAGCACTGATTCACCCTACCAGAGTCCAGAAGCACTCTCCCTGCCACAGAGGCAGCCTCCAAAATCCAAAGCCACTCCAAAAAGCTGAGGCTTGAGCTGCAGTTCCAAACTCCCCACGTGCTAGGCTGCAGCCAGGTCTTCCCTTCCTGCTACTTCCCTTTAGTTTCCACAGCAAAGCAAAGATGTGCAGCCAGTGTGACATCCAGGAGGGGTGGGAAGGATGGGCAAGCCCCTTGCCATGGTGTGCAGGGATGTTTCCAGGAGGGCAGCTGAAGGCTGGATGCTCTGCAGGACCCTCCAACAAGCAGTGGCTCAGGTAGGAAGGGAATCTGCAGCCACCAGCTGATCAGGACTGAGCTTCCCAAAGGCAAATCCATCATTCAGTGTTGGAAGGGAGCAAATCCAAGCAGTAAAAGAGAGCCCCATTCATCAGCAGCTCATCATCACAGTGAAAACTGCCTATCAAGCAGCCTGGAGGTGAAATTTAAGTCGGGGGCTTATGTAACAGCTTTTTGGCAGGAAGATAAGCTTTAGGATGTCAGGGGACCACAGATGGATGCACTCAAGGAAGGCAGATGTCTCCCTGACCGTGTGCCTTTGCATTGAGCTTGCTTTGGGATTTCAAGAATGGATGGTTTAGCAATGTGTAAAAAATGCAGCCCAGACGTGATCCACACCTTTTGAATGGCTGGGGCCGGCTCTGTCCCACGTGCAGCTCCAGTGACCTCACGGGGCTTCCCCCAGAGGTGGAGCTGCCTCCTCCCTGCAGAGGTGTCAGCAGCGTCCTCCTCTGTGAGCTGCTCCAGCAGCCCCCCTCCTTCCCTCCCGTCCGTGCTCCCAGAGGATTTACAGCTGGCCAGGGCGGGGACAACAAGACACACAGGACAAGATCCTACACGTCCTGCACAGCACCAATGGCTCCAGGCCATTGTCAGCCCTTGCTGAGCCCAGGCGAGGGACAGCTGAACTGAGCTGGATGCTACATCCTTCCCACCCACCACAAGGGCTTGACCTGGAAAAATGTTTTGGGAATGGTCTCCCTGCTGCTGAGGGGAGTTCCTCACCTGTCCCTATTCCAAAAACATCTGGGCAGGGAGAGTGGAAGGAGAAAATGCAAGGAGCCTTTTCTGCCAAAGCCCGCTGCAGCCAAGATAAGACGTGACTGACCCCTCCAAGCTGGGCTCATCCTCCTCCCATCCCATGAGGGATTTTGGGATGCAGACACTGGACTGGTGTCCACACTACAGGGAGGGAGGAACAATGGGGAGAGCCTGTGGGAGCTTCGGTGTCACCCAGTTTGTGGGGGTGGGAGGATGCAGAGCTCATCCCACACGCCACATCAGCACGGAGCCACGCCAAAGGCAGCTCCAAGGCTCTCTCCCAGCACAGGATGCAGCCAGCCCACGGCACTGGGGGCAGCGGCTCTCTGCTCTCCCCCACCCGAGGGCTGGAGTGCTGGCTGATCTCTGGTGCTCCACTTCCAGCCCTGAACCGGGTCCATGCAGCGCGGCCAGTGCTGAGGAGAGGTCCAGGTTCTCAGGAGAACCTCACGCATGAGTCAGAGGAAGCAGGGAGAGGTTTTTTTCTTGGCAGGTGGCACTGTGAGCTCTTCCCAGCTGGGGAGGGGGAACACGACCATGCTCCTCCTCTTCTGGGCTCAGACCTCTCATTTCAGGGCGCACTCAGAGCCACAGTGCACTCGCTGCCAAGCTCCTGCATGGAGGCAGGAGACAGAGCAGCAGGTTTCTGCCCGTGGAGCACCCTGCCTGTGGACACCTCCTGGCTTCAAACACCCCGTGGCAGGGATTTTTCCAGGCTGCTAGCCAAAACCTGCCCAGGGGACAGCAAGGGCTGGCCCAAGCCAGCTTGCTCCATGCCTCTGGTCCCCCCACCCAGCATCTGAGAGCACAGGTTCCCTGGGAAAGAGGGATCAGCCACAGGCACAAGCTCCCCCATCACACACACAGGTGGCAGAACACCTCAGCCCAGGGCAGGGCTCTGCGCCAGGGGGGAGCAGCTCCTTCGCCCCCCCTGCACCCACCTGCTTGGTGAAGAGGATGGCGGTGTCCCAGTACTCGGGGTGCTTGTCGCTGACCTTGTTCCACTTCTTCTGCCAGGCGCAGAAGTTGCGGAGGGTGAGGGCGGCGTTGCTGGTGACTTTGGGCCCCTTGTCATCCTGCCCGATGAGCAGGAACTTGACCACGGAGATCTGGATGGGGTTACGGATGCTGGGGTGCTTGTAGAGGCGGGCGGCCGTGGCCATCAGGGTGAGCAGGTAGTGCTGCAGGTCATCCCCGTGGAACTTCACCATCGACTCGTCGGCCACCACCAAGGTCTCCACGTAGCGCGGGACCGAGGCGAAGCGCTTGGCGCGGCCGCCTTTGCCCCCCGCACGCCCCCGGTACTTGTCGAGCGCCTGCAGCACGCCGGGGGTGAGCCCGGAGCCCACGGCGCACCGGGACGCTCCGGCCCCGACGGGGCGGCCGGGGCTGCGGCGCTGCAGGCGGTGGAGCCCCCCGGGCGCGCCCCCCGGCACCGGGCCGATCAGGTACTCGGCTCCCCGGTAGCCGAAAGCCCCCCGGAGCCCCCCGCACAGGCTGAGGGCGGCGAAGGACTCGCGGTCGGCGTTGACATCCCCCGAGTAGAAGCAGTGGCGGAGGGCGGGCAGCGGGCGGGCGGCCGCCCCCAGGTAGTGCGCGGCGAAGGCGGGCGCGATGAAGCGGGCGTCGGGGGAGAGGTGGAGGTAGAAATCCTCCCCGAAAGCCGAGAGCTGGATCACCACCGCCTGCCCCCCGCGCGGGGGCTCGGCAGGGCCCCCCCTGAAGTAAGCGGGCCCGTTGATGTCGGGGTCCAGGCGCAGCGGGGTGACCAGCGCCGAGTCGGGCTCCGGGGACGCCCCCGCGCTCAGGCGCAGCCCCGGCGCGCCCAGCAGCAGCAGCGGCAGCAGCGGCAGCATCGTCCCGGCTGCTCAGGCCGGCCGCATCGGGGTTCCAAACCCTAACGGGGAGAAAACCCAACCCTAACCCCCTTCCTCCCTCCTCCTCCTCCTCCTCCTCCTCCTCCTGCACCCGCGGAGGCTGGAGGAGCGGAGCGGCCCCGCCGGTACCTGCTTCGCGGGGCGCACCGCGCTCTTATAGCGGCGGAGCGGGGCGCGGCTTGGCCCCGCCGCAGCCACTGCGGGGCGGGGGCCGGGGCCGAGCGGGGCCGGCGGAGGAGCCGAGCGGAGCCGGGAGAGAACCGCGCTCCGCCCGGGGCTGCCGCCGCCTCCCCGGGGCGGAGCGGGGCGGGGGCGCGGCACCGCCGGGAGGGCGGGAGGGCATGGAACGGCGGGGTGGGATGGGGTGGGATGGGGTTTTTGGGGTTTGATGGGGTGGGATGGGGTTTTCTGATGTGGGATGCGTGGGCCATTGCCCACACTGAGATGGGGTGGGATGCCATGGGATGGGGTGGGACGTGGGTTTGTAGGGGGTTTGAGATAGGGTGGTATACAGGATGGGATAAGATGGGGTGAGATGGACAGGAATGAAATGGAGGGGTGAATAATGCTGGGGTTGGAACAGGATGAAATGGGATGCTGGGGCTGGAACAGGATCGTTCAGGATGGAATGGGATGCTGGGGCTGGAACAGGATGGAATAAAGGGTGAGGTGCTTTAGGATGGGGTGAGGTGAGATGGGACGGGATAATGGGTGGGATAGGATGGGATGGGATGGGAGTGGAAAGAGGTGGGATGGGGAGGTGGGACAGGATAGGATGAGGCTGTTGGATGGGATGGAGTGGAAGGAGACCCTGTTCACTTTTATTCCTGCAGCAAAAAGGGAAACTCTGCAGCCCCCAGGGATGCTCCCACCTGCCAGGCTCCCTCCTGCCACTCTCCAGTTTTCTGGACCCTGCTCTAAGTGAAGGCATGGAGCTGTGTGGCCCCGCAAAAAGAGGGCCTCTGGTTACAGTTACAACAGGGGCGTGCAGAGAAGATAAAAGGTCATAGAATCATTGAGTCATGGAACAGTTTGGGTTGGAAAGGACCTTTAAAGGTCAGTTACTCCAGCTCTCCATCCTCTGCTCCGTGCTGGTATTTGGGACAGTTCAGTGGAGCGGGAACCCGCTATTTGGCAGCTGAGGGCTTGGTTCCCAGGTTTATTAGGAACATAAATGTTTTCCACAGCCCAGGGGTGTCTAGCACTGAGATCTGGGCTGTGCCCCTCCGTGCCATCTCCAGACTGCCCCCGCAGTGTCACACTGCCCCTGGCAATTCCTGCATTCACACCGGGGATGCTTCCAGTGCACCCTCTCCCCCCTGCCCCCCTCATCCAGCTGGGGGCAAAGGCGATCCCACTTCTGAGCTCGGCCTCCCTTCAGCCCTGAGCAGCCAAGCACTCCATGAGTGTTCACACCTGCAGTGTCCCCCCCTGAGCCTGCAGCACAGCCTGGGCAAAGTGATGGGGCTGCCCCCACCCACCAAACGCAGGGATCAGCAGAACAGGGGTGCTGGGGCAGGCAATGCCCTGGCAGGGGGGAAGATCTCGCTGTGGATGGGATTTCTGGAGAGCAGAGCAGAGTCCTCAGCAACAACCTGCAGCTGAGGGACAGATTTATCAGCAGCACAAGCACCACAGTTTGGTTTGGTGATGAAATTAAAGCCTCTCATGGGCAAGCTGGCTTTGATGTGATTTCAGCAAAGGCTGAAACCCCATCCAAATGCAAGCACAGCTGAAGAATGTGTACATGTATGAAACAGAATCCAAAGTTATTGCCTGGGCAGCACAGGGGCCCACAGCCCACAGCCCAGCTCGTTTTGCTGCCAGTGCATCCCCATGCTGTGGTTTGCTCAGTCGTGTGCCTTCCAGCTGAACCATCCATCCATGGACCCAAAAACCATCTGACTGCACTGGGCTGAGGCAATCCAGGGATTTTGTCTGCTGGCCAAAGTGCAATCCTGTGCCCAGGGGTGTTGGTAATGGGCAGCCCAAGGAGGAGGAGGAGTGAGGGAAGAGAGGCACAGTCTTGAGCATCTTGAGGTGCCAGGAGGGAATTTCTCCTTCCCACAGCCTTGCTCTGCTCAGTCAAGATGGTTTCTCCAAAGACCACAGCAGCATCCACAATGCCACAGGCTCCTAAAGCTCCCATCAGCTCCCTCAGCCTGGGGTCACCAAGCCAGAGCTGGTCAGTGCTGCCCCTGAGCTCCAGCCCCTCCATCTGGGAGCTCTCATCAGGAGGATGAGTCAAACCAAGCTGGCAGGAGCTTTATCTCCAGCCCGGAGAACATCTGATTGCCTCCTGATGGGGAAAGGCAGGCAGAAAATGTATTTTGGTTTGGCTGTGCCTGGGCTGAGAATTTCTGGGCTCAAGCACGGGACTGGCATGTCCTGTGATGCTGGGGGGTTGAGCCATGGGGCTTTGAACACAGGCATGGATCAGCTGGATCTCCATCCCAGCCTCCACAGCCCTCACTATCAGGCTGGGAATTACCTTCTTTGGCCCTGCAAACCAAACCATCACTGCCCTGCAGCAGCACTGGAAACACTAACCCCGAAAACCAAACTGATCCAAAGACTGACCCAAAACCAAATCCTAACCCCAAGACCCAGACCTAACCCTAACCCTAACCCCATTCCTGGGAGGCTGCAATGCCAAAACAAACCCTGATTTTGAAGCCCTTGATTTAAAGCCATGAACCCAAACCCCTGGGCACAACCCCAAACCCAACCTGAGGCAAGGTTGACCTCTAACCCAAATCCTTGCCCAAATCCAGGTATGAAACCTAATGGAGGTAATGGACCCTTGGAAATCAAAATCCAAATAAAAATATGAAAATAAATAACTTTAACCCTAAAATTATCTGGGGAAAAAAAAAAATCTAAAGATGGTTTAAAATTAGAAATTGAATTCAAACCTGTATCAAATCCCAACCATGGCTCCTGCTCTGTGCTCAACCAAGGGCCCAAAATCTCAACCCCAGAGCCAGTCCCAAACCAAAATCCTGGATGTCCCTGCCTTTCCCTGACCCAAAATCTTTTTTCCCCAAACCCAAATCCAGGAACCCTAGCATTCAACCCAAAATCACAAACCAGCAGCCAAACCCTTAACCCTAACCCCAAATCATCTCCAACCTAACCTGAAACCCAAACCTAGGAAAGGACCCAAAGGGATCAGTTCCTGCCCAGGTGAGCAGAGAAGTTCCCCTTCAGGAGCACACACTCCACCCTTTCCAGCAGGTACAGGAATGTTCCAGAGCACTCCATTATGGAAGGAGGCACATCTTTATTTCAGTTTTCCTCTTGCTCGAGACCAGCCCAAATTTTTTCTCTCAGGGACAGGCCAGCAGCTGCCTGAACCCCACAGCCTGGATGGTTTCAGGAAGTGGTCCAGGTGGCACCTGGGGGTTGCTCCCTGCCTTTTCAGGCTGGCTGCCCTCACCCCCCTGATCCATCTGAGCTGGATGGAAATGTTCCTTTGATGAATGTGTGTGCCTTGAAGGACCCTTCACACCCAAAGCAGGGAATGGAGGTGGGAATAATGATAATAATGAAAATGTACCAAGGGATGTAAGGTGGGTTCTGTTCTACTTTGCAGCGCCTAGAAGCCACTTAAGGAAAGCCTATCTCATTCAGGCTTAAGCCATTGCTCACTCTGATCTTGAAATATCAGTGTGAGCTGGTCTGCAGTGGAACCCATTTTCCTTCTCCCACCTTCCTCTTCCTTCATCCCAAACATCTCCAAAGCACCAAGTTATTCTGTTTCATTTATTCATCACCGTGAGGCAAAATTTATTCATTTTAAAACACAAAAAGAGCAAAAAAACCTCACATATCTCTCGGATGTTCCAGTTCACCAAAGAAATTGTTTTAAATACAGCATCTGAGAATTTTAGGCCAAAGATAGAGCAGAAAGGTGGTTCAGGCAGGGGAAACTGCCACTCAAGCAGTTGATTTGGGCTAAAACCATGGTATATCAGAGGCTTCTCACCCAAAAGTTCAGGCTGTGCTCTCCCAGCTCCCCATCACCTGGGCAGGAAGGAAGATCCTCTCCAGGGACTGAGGGTGAGTCAGAGTGCGTTGTTAGTCATCTTTCCAGGAAATAAAATTAAATAAAAATTTCTTGGGGAAAAAAAACCCAGCTGGGTCTAGGTAGGGTCATTGAGGGTGAGATACTGAAAAAAAAACCTGAGCATGTGGAGGACTCAGTGACCTAAAACCTGCCCCCCCTTGGAGCAGGGAAGATGCTGGGTTTAATTAGCTTCATTCTGCCTGGCTGATTGGACAGGAGGTGGGCAGGCTGCTCCTCCTGGGATGGTGGGAAGGAGGATCTGTGCTCTAGAGGTGTTCCAGCACCATCTCTGTGTCCCACAGCAAAAAACCAAACCAGCCTGCAGCTCCCCTGTGCACAGGAGACACAGGGAGGGATCCCCAGGCCTTGTTCACCCCTCTGCCCACACAAAATCCCTCTGCCATCTGGGAGGGTTCCCAGTGGGGTTATCATGGTACATTGAATAAAAACAACATAACTCCTGGGTCTGGCTGATTTCCAGCTGGTACTGCAGGTCCTGGGGATGCTGATAGTCCATTCCCTCTGAAAGCATCTAAAAAAAAGCAGTTCCAAACCCTCAGCATTTAGGGTTTCCATTCCTCTGAAAGCATCTAAAATCCCCTTTCCTCCTCCCCAGCATTTAGGGTTTCCATTCCCTCTGAAAGCATCTAAAATCTCCTTCTCCTCCCACAGTATTTAAGGCTTTCTCCCGTTTGAGGAAGAGGACACAGGTTTTTCCACAGTGTTTTAAAAACAGAACATGGGAATTCAGAACAGGCAGATGCCAGTGTCACCCATCCCAAACCCAGCATCACGAGCTCCTGCTCACCTGCAGAGATTGGTGGCCCTCAAGCCCTGCCCTGTTCCACCTGGGCAGCCCATCCATCCTGATTCCCTCTGGTTTTAGCTGTTCCCCACCTGGGCAGCTCCATCCTGGATGGATTCCCTCTCTGGGATGCAGGGACCACCCCATGGATCCAGATCCATCCAGATTTCTGGATTCCCTCTCCCAGCAGGGGCTTCCCACCTGGGCAGCTCCATCCATCCATGGATTCCCTCTCTGGGATGCTGTTCCCACCTGGGCAGCTCCATCCATCCATGGATTCCCTCTCTGGGATGCTGTTCCCACCTGGGCAGCTCCATCCCATCCATCCTCTCTGGATTCCCTCTCCATCCATGGATGTCCCACTGGGATGGATGTTCCCACCTGGGCAGCTCCATCCATCCATGGATTCCCTCTCTGGGATGCTGTTCCCTCTGGGATGCTGTTCCACCTGCTCCATCCATCCTTGGCTGGGGGATGCTGTTCCAGGATGTGATGGAGGATGTGATGGAGGAGTTGCATCCTCCAAAAATTGAGAAACCCCAGGGAATGCCCCATAGCCTCTCCCTTTATTTGAATAAAGTCAAAAGGAGTCCTCTGTCTCCCTTTTGGGACATTTTGGATTCCTCTCTGTCTGCTGCTGTCAGGGACAGGGACACCAGAGGTGCCAAAGGCACTGAGCTGTCCCAGGTGAGGGCTGCAGGGCTGGGTAAGCCTGAGGGGCCACTGAAATCATCCACACCTGGAATAAACCTGGGAACAGGATTCCCACAAGGCAGCTCTCCTCAGCAAAACCATTACAAGGTTCAGGCATTTTCATCAACCCACAAACCATGTGAGACTGGGCCAGAGAGGATGGGAAGATTTATTTATTTCATTATTATTATTATTATTATTATTGTGTGTATTATTATTATTATTTGCAGAAAATAGTATTTTCATTCTAACATGCCATATCTATTTATGGAATTTATGGGCTGTTCCCATAGGAAAAGCAGCCCTCCTCAAAAGGCTTCAGACCTTTAGAGGGTTTTGACCCCAGAGCAGACACAACTTTTGCAGTCTCAGGAAGGACCAGACAAATTCAAATTTGGAGCACCCTGCTGTGGTTTTGTAATTTCCTTTTGGGTTTTTCAGGGCAGAGAAGACACTTGGGACAATTTTTTGAGCTGCTAATGAAGCAGCTCCAACCTCCGAAAGGATTTTCTCACTGATCTTCTCACTGATGTGCTGGGAAGAGGACACCTTGGAAGCCCCAAGACCCAGACGGAAATGAAGCAGCTCCCCATTCCTGGGGAGGCTGCAATGTTGAAACAGCCCCCTGATTTTGATTTAGCCCTGATTTTGGAAAGCCATGAACCTGTTCTCCCTTGCACCTGGGGCACAACTGGAGCTCCAAACCCAGGTGGAGGCAGCGCTGACCTCTGGTGCCTTGTCCTTGCTCTGGAAATCCAGGTATGAAACGGAATGGAGGCAATGGATGAAGGCATTGCAAATCAAAATGCAAATAAAAATACAGAATAAATACAGGAAAACCGAGAAAAATTATCTGGGGGAAAAAAAAAATCTAAAGATGGTTTTAGAAATTAGAAATTGAATTCCCCCGGCACAAATTGTCCAAATCCCAGCCATGGCTCTTGATGTGCTCAGCACCAAGGGCACTAAATCTCCGGCCTGACAGAGGCAGCAGAGCTGCAGCTGATGAATCAAGACCCATCCTGGATGTCCCTGGCCGATCAGGTACCTGACTCCTAAAAACGCTTTTTCCCCGACAGGCTGGGATCCAGGAGTCGCATTCACCCAGCATCACTCCCCAGTAACCCTCTGGTGCTGCTGGCGGGCATCTCAGGGATGAGCTGCTGCCCCAGGGGAGGGCAGGAAAGGAAAGGGGGCGGAAAACAGGCGTCTTTAAAATGGGGTATTCAGAGTTTTGCGGCTGGATCAAACCGCCTGCGCGCGGGGGCTCCACCACTTTTTGTCGGGGTCCAGGCGCGGCCCTCTCGTGGGCTCCGGGGCCCCCCGCGCTCAGGGAAGGGCGCGCCAGGCAGCGATCACAGATTCATAGCTCAGGCATTCGGGGAGGCGCGGGGATTCACTCCCTGGCTCCAAATCCTCCTCCTCCTCCTCCCCCTCCTCACAGGAATGAACAGCCATTTCGCCACAACCTTCTTCAGCCAGGATGGTTTCACTGAAGTGGCTTGGCCCGAGGACTCTGGCCAGGACTGATTTAAAGCCCTGCTGCTTTTCTGGTAGACATTTCCGACCCACCTGAGGGGTTGGAACAGGATGAAATGGGATGCTGGGGCTGGAACAGGATTGTTCAGGATGGAATGGGATGCTGGGGCTGGAACAGGATGGAATAAAGGGTGAGGTGCTTTAGGATGGGGTGAGGTGAGATGGGACGGGATAATGGGTGGGATAGGATGGGATGGGATGGGAATGGAAAGAGGTGGGATGGGGAGGTGGGACAGGATAGGATGAGGCTGTTGGATGGGATGGAGTGGAAGGAGACCCTGTTCACTTTTATTCCTGCAGCAAAGAGGGAAACTCTGCAGCCCCCAGGGATGCTCCCACCTGCCAGGCTCCCTCCTGCCACTCTCCAGTTTTTCTGGACCCTGCTCTAAGTGAAGGCATGGAGCTGTGTGGCCCCGCAGGGAGAGGGCCTCTGGTTACAACAGGGGCGTGCAGAGAAGATAAAAGGTCATAGAATCATTGAGTCATGGAACAGTTTGGGTTGGAAAGGACCTTTAAAGGTCAGTTACTCCAGCTCTCCATCCTCTGCTCCGTGCTGGTATTTGGGACAGTTCAGTGGAGCGGGGAACCCGCTATTTGGCAGCTGAGGGCTTGGTTCCCAGGTTTATTAGGAACATAAATGTTTTCCACAGCCCAGGGGTGTCTAGCACTGAGATCTGGGCTGTGCCCCTCCGTGCGCCTCCAGACTGCCCCTGCAGTGTCACACTGCCCCAGCAATTCCTGCATTCACACCGGGGGATGCTTCCAGTGCACCCCTCTCCACCCACCCCGCCCTCATCCAGCTGGGGGCAAAGGCGATCCCCACTTCTGAGCTCGGCCTCCCTTCAGCCCTGAGCAGCCAAGCACACTCCATGAGTGTTCACACCTGCAGTGTCCCCTCCCCTGAGCCTGCAGCACAGCCTGGGCGGGGTGGATGGGGCTGCCCGCACCCACCAAACGCAGGGATCAGCAGAACAGGGGGTGCTGGGGCAGGCAATGCCCCTGGCAGGGGGGAAGATCTCGCTGTGGATGGGATTTCTGGAGAGCAGAGCAGAGTCCTCAGCAACAACCTGCAGCTGAGGGACAGATTTATCAGCAGCACAAGCACCACAGTTTGGTTTGGTGATGAAATTAAAGCCTCTCATGGGCAAGCTGGCTTTGATGTGATTTCAGCAAAGGCTGAAACCCTTTGAAATGCAAGCACAGCTGAAGAATGTGTACATGTATGAAACAGAATACAAAGTTATTGCCTAAGGCACAGGGCCCACAGCCCACAGCCCAGCTCGTTTTGCTGCCAGTGCATCCCCGTGCTGTGGTTTGCTCAGTCGTGTGCCTTCCAGCTGAACTTGTGACCCAAAAAACCATCTGACTGCACTGGGCTGAGGCAATCAGGGATTTTGTCTGCTGGCCAAAGTGCAATGTGCCCAGGGGTGTTGGTAATGGGCAGCCCAAGGAGTGGAGGAGTGAGGGAAGAGAGGCACAGTCTTGAGCATCTTGAGGTGCCAGGAGGGAATTTCTCCTTCCCACAGCCTTGCTCTGCTCAGCAAGATGGTTTCTCCAAAGACCACAGCAGCATCCACAATGCCACAGGCTCCTAAAGCTCCCATCAGCTCCCTCAGCCTAAAGGTCACCAAGCCAGAGCTGGTCAGTGCTGCCCCTGAGCTCCAGCCCCTCCATCTGGGAGCTCTCATCAGGAGGATGAGTCAAACCAAGCTGGCAGGAGCTTTATCTCCAGCCCGGAGAACATCTGATTGCCTCCTGATGGGGAAAGGCAGGCAGAAAATGTGAGTGGTTTGGCTGTGCCTGGGCTGAGAGCTTCTGGAAGCTCCAAGCACGGGACTGGCTGTGTCCTGTGATGCTGGGGGTGAGCCATGGGCTGGAACACAGGCATGGATCAGCTGGATCTCCATCCCAGCCTCCACAGCCCTCACTATCAACAGCTGGGAATCACCTACCCCAAGGCTTTGCAAACCAAACCATCACTGCCCTGCAGCAGCACTTCCAAACACTAACCCACAACCAAACCCGAAACCAAAGACTGACCCAAAACCAAATCCTAACCCAAACCCTAACCCTAACCCTAACCCTAACCCCTAACCCAAAGCCTAAGCCAAAACCAAACCGTAACCCTAACCCTAACCTAACCCAAACCCAAACCCTAACCCTAACCCTAACCTAACCCTAACCCTAACCTAACCCAAACCCTAACCTTAACCCTAACCCAAACCCTAACCCTAACCCTAACCTACCCCTAACCCTAACCCTAACCCTAACCCTAACCCTAACCCATAACCCTAACCTAACCCTAACCCAAACCCAAACCCAAACCCTAACCCAAACCCAAACCCTAACCCAAACCTAACCCAAACCCTAACCCAAACCCTAACCCAAACCCTAAACCCAAACCCAAACCCAAACCCTAACCCCAAACCCAAACCCAAACCCAAACCCTAACCCTAACCTAACCCAAACCCAAACCCAAACCCAAACCCAAACCCTAACCCTAACCTAACCCAAACCCAAACCCAAACCCAAACCCTAACCCTAACCCTAACCCAAACCTAACCCAAACCCAAACCTACCCCTAACCCAAACCAGTTCCCTGCCCAGGTGAGCAGAGAAGCTGTGGAGCACAGGAGCACACACTGCTCACCCTTTCCAGCAGGTACAGGAATGTTCCAGAGCACTCCATTATGGAAGGAGGCACATCTTTATTTCAGTTTTCCTCTTGCTCGAGGACCGGGTGTGATTTTTCTCTCCAGGAAAGGCAGCAGCTGCCTGAAGCCCACACCTGAAGGCAGGAGCTGGTCCAGGTGGCACCTTGGGGTCGCTCCCTGCCTTTCAGGCTGGCTGCTCCTCACCCCCGCAGTCCATCTGAGCTGGATGGAAATGGGATGAATGTGTGTGCCTTGAAGGAGAGCACACAGAAAGCAGGGAATGGAGGTGGAAATAATGATAATAATGAAATGTACCAAGGGATGTAAGGTGGGTTCTGTTCTACTTTGATTTTTGCCTAGAAGCCACTTAAGGGAAAGCCTATCTCATTCAGGCTTAAGCCATTGCTCACTCTGATCTTGAAATATCAGTGTGAGCTGGTCTGCAGTGTGGATTTTCCTTCTCCCACCTTCCTCTTCCTTCATCCCAAACATCTCCAGGAAGCACCAAGTTATTCTGTTTCATTTATTCATCACCGTGAGGCAAATTTATTCATTTTAAAACACAAAAAGAGCAAAAAATAAACCTCACATATCTCTCGGATGTTCCAGTTCACCAAAGAAATTGTTTTAAATACAGCATCTGAGAATTTTAGGCCAAAGATAGAGCAGAAAGGTGGTTCAGGCAGGGGAAACTGCCACTCAAGCAGTTGATTTTGGCTAAAACCATGGTATATCAGAGGCTTCTCACCCAAAAGTTCAGGCTGTGCTCTCCCAGCTCCCCATCACCTGGGCAGGAAGGAAGATCCTCTCCAGGGACTGAGGGTGAGTCAGAGTGCGTTGTTAGTCATCTTTCCAGGAAATAAAATTAAATAAAAATTTCTTGGGGAAAAAAAACCCAGCTGGGTCTAGGTAGGGTCATTGAGGGTGAGATACTGAAAAAACCTGAGCATGTGGAGGACTCAGTGACCTAAAACCTGCCCCGTCCTTGGAGCAGGAAGATGCTGGGTTTAATTAGCTTCATTCTGCCTGGCTGATTGGACAGGAGGTGGGCAGGCTGCTCCTCCTGGGATGGTGGGAAGGAGGATCTGTGCTCTAGAGGTGTTCCAGCACCATCTCTGTGTCCCACAGCAAAAACCAAACCAGCCTGCAGCTCCCCCTGTGCACAGGAGACACGGGAGAGGGATCCCGAGCCTTGTTCACCCCTCTGCCCACACAAAATGTCACCTCTGCCATCTGGGAGGGTTCCCAGTGGGGTTATCATGGTACATTGAATAAAAACAACATAACTCCTGGGTCTGGCTGATTTCCAGCTGGTACTGCAGGTCCTGGGGATGCTGATAGTCCATTCCCTCTGAAAGCATCTAAAATCCCCTTTCCTCACTGCCCTCAGCATTTAGGGTTTCCATTCCCTCTGAAAGCATCTAAAATCCCCTTTCCTCACTCCCCTCAGCATTTAGGGTTTCCATTCCCTCTGAAAGCATCTAAAATCTCCCTTCTCACTCCCCACAGTATTTAAGGCTTTCTCCCGTTTGAGGAAGAGGGACACAGGTTTTTCCACAGTGTTTTAAAACAGAACATGGGAATTCAGAACAGGCAGATGCCAGTGTCACCCATCCCAAACCCAGCATCACGAGCTCCTGCTCACCTGCAGAGATTGGTGGCCCAGCACTCAGCCCTGCGCTGTTCCACCTGGGCAGCTCCATCCATGGATTCCCTCTCTGGGGTGCTGTTCCCACCTGGGCAGCTCCATCCATCCATGGATTCCCTCTCTGGGGTGCTGTTCCCACCTGGGCAGATCCATCCATCCATGGATTCCCTCTCTGGGATGCTGTTCCCACCTGGGCAGCTCCATCCATCCATGGGCAGCAGCTCCATCCATCCATCCATGGATTCCCTCTCTGGGGTGCTGTTCCCACCTGGGCAGCTCCATCCATCCATGGATTCCCTCTCTGGGATGCTGTTCCACCTGGGCAGCTCCATCCATCCATGGATTCCCTCTCTGGGATGCTGTTCCACCTGGGCAGCTCCATCCTGTTCCCAGGATGTGATGGAGGAGGCTGCATCCTCCAAAAATTTGAGAAACCCCAGGGAATGCCCCATAGCCTCTCCCTTTATTTGAATAAAGTCAAAAAGGAGTCCTCTGTCTCCTTTTGGGACATTTTGGATTCCCTCTCTGTCTGCTGCTGTCAGGGACAGGGACACCAGAGGTGCCAAAGGCACTGAGCTGTCCCAGGTGAGGCTGCAGGGCTGGGTAAGCCTGAGGGGCCACTGAAATGATCCACACCTGGAATAAACCTGGGGAACAGAGATTCCACAAGGCAGCTCTCACTCAGCAAAACCATTACAAAGTTCAGGCATTTTCATCAACCCACAAACCATGTGAGACTGGAATAGAGAGGATGGGAGATTTATTATTATTATTATTATTATTATTATTATTTTATTATTATTATTATTATTATTTGCAGAAAATAGTATTTTCATTCTAACATGCCATATTTATTTATGGAATTTATGGGCTGTTCCATAGGAAAAGCAGCCCTGCAGCAGGCTTGGAGGGTTTTAGAGGGTTTTGACCCCAGAGCAGACACAACTTTGGAGTCTCAGGAAGGACCAGACAAATTCAAATTTGCAGCTCCAGGCTGAGTTTTAATTATTCCTTTTTGCCCTCAGGGCAGAGAAGACACTTGGGACAATGATTTGAGCTGCTAATGAAGCAGCTCCAACCTCCGAAAGGATTTTCTCACTGATCTTCTCACTGATGTGCTACTCTCAGGACACCTTGGAAGCCCCAAGACCCAGACGGGAAATAGAGAAGCAGCTCCCCATTCCTGGGGAGGCTGCAATGCTGGAAACAGCCCTTGATTTTGATTTAGCCCTTGATTTTGGAAAGCCATGAACCTGTTCCCTTGCACCTGGGCACAACTGGAGCTCCAAACCCACCCTGAGGCAAGGCTGACCTCTAGTGCCACATCCTTGCTCTGGAAATCCAGGTATGAAACGGAATGGAGGCAATGGATGAAGGCATTGGAAATCAAAATGCAAATAAAAATACAGAATAAATACGGGAAAACAGAGAAAATTATCTGGGGGAAAAAAAAATCTAAAGATGGTTTAGAAATTAGAAATTGAATTCGTACAAATTGTATCAAATCCCAGCCATGGCTCTTGATGTGCTCAGCACCAAGGGCACCAAATCTCAGAGGCAGCAGAGCCAGCTGATGAATCAAGACCCATCCTGGATGTCCCTGCCTTTCCCTGACTCCTAAAAATCTTTTTTCCCCCACATTTAGGGGATCCAGGAGAGTTGGCATTCACCCAGCATCACTCTCACAGCAGCCAACCCTCTGGTGCTGCTGACAAATCATCTCCAGGGACGAGCTGCTGCAAGGAGGGGAGGAAAGGAAGGGAAAGGGAAGGGAAATCCTTTTCTTTAAATGGGGTATTCAGAGTTTTGCGGCACCAAACCCTGCATCTCCACCACTTTTAAGGCAGGAGGGCCCTCTCGTGGCTGTGGCCATGGTGGGAAGGGAGGGCGAGGCAGCGATCACAGATTCATAGCGGCACATTTCGCTTCTTCATTCACTCCCTGGCTCCAAATCCAGCCCAAATCTCCCCTTTCCTCACAGGAACAGCCATTTCCCTGACAACCTTCACAGCCAGGATGGTTTCACTGAAGTGGCTTGGCAGGACTGTGGCCAGGACTGATTTAAAGCCCTGCTGCTTTTCTGGTAGACATTTCCACCCACCTGATCACTTTCAATGAAAATTATTGGAAATGTTCCTTTTGCTGGGGCGTGGGGTTTGGGCTGCAGGACCCCTTCGGTCCCACTTTCCCAGAAATTCCCAGGGATGGATTTAGGGTCGCTGGATTTAGGGTTTCCCACCGCAGCGCAGGGCAGCACTGACATCTAGCGGCCTCAATTTTGGGCGTTGGAGCTGCTTCATTAGCAGCTCAAATAATTATCCTAAGGGTTTTCTCTGCTCTGGGGGCAAAAAAGGAATAACTAAAACTCAGCCTGGAGCTGCAAATTTGGATGTGAACCCATTTGCAAAGCAAGGAAGGGACAGCAAAGCATCACAAACCCCCCGAAATGCAGTGAGAGGAATGAGAGATTTGTCTTTACAAACAAGCTGTGGGTCTGCTGGTAGATAAAACCAGCACTTGGATGTTCCAGTTCACCAAAGAAATTGTTTTAAATACAGCATCTGAAATTTTAGGCCAAAGATAGAGGCAGAAAGGTGGTTCAGGCAGGGGAAACTGCCACTCAAGCAGTTGATTTGGGCTAAAACCATGGTATATCAGAGGCTTCCCACCCAAAAGTTCAGGCTGTGCTCTCCCAGCTCCCCATCACCTGGGCAGGAAGGAAGATCCTCTCCAGGGACTGAGGATGAATCAGAGTGCATTGTTAGTCATCTTTCCAGGAAATAAAATTAAATAAAATTTTCTTGGAGGGAGAAACCCAGCTGGGTCTAGGTAGGGTCATTGGAGTTTGGGGTTGGAGGAGATAAGAGAAATAATGGGGAAGGATTCCACTGATTGATGAATGCAAAAAGATATTTGCTTTTACAAATAAACCTTAGTTTTGCTGAAAAATGAAATTAGACATTGAAAGATGAAAGAAACAATGGGGGGCGGGGTGGTGAACTAAATTCTGTAAGAATTAAAAATTAAAAGGGAAGGTTATACATCAGAGGGGAATCTTTGGGATCAGGCATTCCGGGAAGTCTGAACCTCTCAAGTAGCTCAGAAATGGGGAAAGAGAGAAGGGAAATGTGGCTGGGAAATTGGGATTAAAAGGAGGCTGCATCCACCAATAATTGGAGAGACCCCAGGGGGATGCCCCATGGCCTCTCCCTTTATTGGAATAAATTCAAAAAGGACTCCTCTGTCTCCTTTTTGGACACAAACCTCTGGTGTTTGTAAATTAATTTTCCTAACAGCGGCAATTTTGCTGCTGCAGGATGGGAACAGCAAACACAGCACAGGTCTCATCCTGGGAGCCAGAAATGCCTCCCAAAATCCTGGGAGCAGCCGCGGGAAGGGACAGGAGGGACCCGGCAGGGCTGGGGACACGCGGGGGGAACGGGGCAGGGGTTTCCAGGCTGTTTGATCAAAAGGGGCTCTAAAGGCCGGAGGCTGAGCAGTAAATGGCTTTCACATGCCCGGGCAGCCCCTGGGAACGCGAGCGGAGCTTCGGGAGGGGTTTAGAAGCAGGAACCCCAAAAGGTCTTGAGGCACCCCAAAAAGTCTTGAGGCTCCTCACGCTTTGCTGGGGGAGGATGCTGAGGGGCAGCCAGGTGAGGTTTTGCTCTTTCCCAGCTCTTTCTTTTTTTGGGGCTGGTTCCTAACGAGCCCGGCGAGGCCACGAGGAATTCCAGCTACTGTTTCCGCTAATGAAAAGCAGCGGTGCCTCGGAGCTAAGACGCAAGCGTGTCCTCCCGGATCAAAGATGCGGCTCCGGGAGCGGAAAGCCGGCAATCCATGAATGACATCCTGCTGCCTGCAGCCTCACCTGTCCCAGTTCAGAGCAGGGGCAGCGCCTCCCCTCCCGCGGCAAGGCAGAGCCCTGGAGGTGCTGGCACCTTCCGAGGGGTTTGGGCTTGGAGGAGGCACAGGCAGGGCTCACTTTCGGCTTCTGGCTCTGCGCTTTCCTGCTGGTGTTAAAACACAAACTGTGCCCAGCTCGGGGAAGCTGGAGAGGGAGGAAAACCCACCCGAGTGAGGGGGAAGAAGCAGCTCCAGCTGCAGGCTGAGCTCCCTGCCAGGAGAGGAGGGGGCTGCTGAGGCCAGCCAAGGCTCTGGGTTTGGAAGGAGCCCCTTAGATATGGAGACATGTCCCAGACCAAGCTCCACTGGACCTGGGCTTGCTTTCCTCCCTTCCTGCAGTTCTCTGGCCACCCAACACCTGCATTTTAAGTGTCCCCTTCCACACCTGTGTCACTGTCCACCACAAGCATCCAAAAATTGGTTTTAATTATTATTTCCCTCTCTGCTATGCTCACAAGCCCCACACTTTAAAAAGGAGTGAGCAGAGCCGTGGCCCCAGGGCAGCTGCTGGTTGAGCCAGGGCTCTGTGTTTACTATAGGTAGGGATGTGGCTTTTAAGAGGAGATAATAACAGAGAGGGGGATGGAAACACATCCTGGAGTAAAGGGAGAGCAGCCTTTAACCCCACTCCTCATTACTCAGCCCTGGCCAGACTCTGGTTTCCCAGGAATCCTGAGGTGCCAAACACTGCTTGGCTCTTCCAATTCTTTTTCAGATGAGGCTGAGGGGGGAAAAAATCCAAGTGTGGAGGAGCTGGTCCTTGGGCTGGCACACCCAGCAAGGCTAAAAGAGCACAGCCCAAGCCCTGAGCATGGGCTACTCCCTATAGGAGGGGTAACAGGATGGATCCACCACCCCCAAACTGCTGCAAGGACGTCCCAGGATGTTCCAGTGCCGCACAAAGGGCGCTCCAGAGGCCAGGAATTTCATGAACTAATGGAGAAGGAGGGCTTAAGAGGAAAGAAGGAGTAATATATACGTAGTGATTTCCCTTCCTCCGTGACAGCCGGTTGTTCCCTGTTTCTGAGTGGGTTCCCAGCCAGGGACAGAATGTTTCTGCCCATCTCCTGGTGCTTGCCACGCTGAGCACACAGCAGCTACCTGGATTTACAGCCTGAGACTTTTATGTTGCTGCGGGGTTTTTCCTCGCTGCAAGGAAATTCAGCTGGGAATTCCAACTCAGTCTGAAATGGGGTGAATGAAGGGTTTGTAAATGAAGTCACACAACACACACAGAGTGAAACAAACAAAGAGCAACAGGAGGAGCTGGCTGCATTGTATTATTCTCATAGGTATTTTCCACAAGTCTGATTTAGCCGGTTGTCTTATTCCAGCTGGAGGAAACCCCATGTGGATCCAGCTGTTGGTTCAGAGCATGGAAACTCCTTGTACGTGTGTCCTGTTGGAGTTTTCCCCGGGGCCCAAAGCCCTCTCTGTCCCTGGCTGAGGGAAGGACATGGGAACCTCCCGAGGCACCTTTTGAAACGAGATGCTCTCCAGCTGGCATGGGCCCGGTGGGGAGGGGATGCTGAGCTGGGAGGGGATGCTGAGAACCAGCCCTGTGGGGTAAACCCTGCCGTGCTGGTGGAGGGGAGCTGTGCCAGCGCCTCTCCCGAGGGCTGGAGCCCCAGAGCCTGGGGAGGGTCAGACCCGTGCGGGCAGCGCTGGGGCTGAAGAAGGGGTTAACCCTGGGAGAGCAACAGGCTGGAGTTGACACTTGCAGGCAGGCGGGGCTGCCGGCGCCTGATTGGCCTCAAATCGTATCCAAAAGTGGGTTGGGGTTTTCTTTTTTAGTTTTTTTCCCTTTTTTTTTTTCCTTCTCTGCTTCTTCTTCATTTTTTTTTTTTTTTTTTTTTTTTCCCTGGTTTGGGGGGATATTTTTGATTTTTTTTCTTTTTCTTTTTTTCGGTCGCGATTTTTTTTTTTTTGGCTTTTTTTTTTCTCTCTCTCTCTCTCTTTTCACTTCTCCTCCTCCCCCAGGCTCCGGCTGGCAGGGGAGGGGAGTGGGGAGAACAGCGAGAGATCAAAAATAAACCTCTTATGTCAAAGCCGGGGGGAGAAAGTATAAATACAGCGGGCTCGGCGGCCGGCGCGGAGGCTGCGGGGGAAGAGCCCGGGGGGTGCGGGGCCGTGCCGTGCCGTGCCGGGATGGGGCGGCGGGCGCTGCTGGCCGGCCGGGCCCCGCTCCACCTGCTGCTGCTGTGCCACGCCTGGGCGCTGCCGCCGCCGCCCCCGCGGGACACGCAGCCCGTGCTGCCCGCCCGCCTGCCCGCGCCCCCGGGGCAGCTGGCCCTGCGCCTGGCCGCCTTCGGCCGCGCCGTGGTCCTGCGCCTCCGCCCCGACACCACGTTCCTGGCCCCCCGCCTCCGCCTCCAGCGCCTGGGCGGCCGCCGCCCGCCAACGCCGCCGACGCCGCCGCGCCGCGGCTGCTTCTACGCGGGCGCCGTCGAGGGCAGCCCCGACGCGCCCGCCGTGCTCAGCAGCTGCGGCGGCGGCGGGCTGCGAGCCGCCTTCCTGCTGGACGGGGCGGCCTACGAGCTGCAGCCGCTGGGGCCGGCCGCGCCCGGGCCGCCCTGGGGCCGCCTGCACCGCCTGAGGCGGCGCGCGGCCCCGCCGGGAGCGCGCCCCGCCAGCCCCGGGCCTGAGCCCGGGCCGCGCCGCAGGGCCCCGCGCTTCGTGTCGCAGGCCCGCTATGTGGAGACGCTGCTGGTGGCTGACGCGTCCATGGTGCGCTTCTACGGCGAGGACGTGGAGGTAAGGGCTGGCTGCCCGCCGTCCGCCTGCCCGCAGCCTTCTGTCCGTGCTTGTGCCGCTCCTGCCTCTCCATCCTCCCGTCCCGGCCGCCTCTCCGCCTCCTCCCAGCTCCGCTCCTGCGCTCCCGCTGCCTGTCTGTAGCCTTCATCCCTCCGTCCTCCCTGCACACGCATCCCTTCATCCCGCTCTGTCCTGTCCCCATCCCCGCTGCCTCTCCTCCTCCTCCCGCTCTTCTGCCTCCCCGTCCCCTCCGGTCCTGCCCGCTGCCGTGTCCGCCCAGCCCCGGGACACCGGCGACAGCTTCGGGTGAGCGAGGAACCTTAGTCCCCACCTTCCCTGGCTGCGTGGGGGCAGAGCTGCGGTGCTGATCTGTGGGGCTCACTCAGTTTGGGAGCCTTTCCCAGCCCCGTGAGCCTGGCTGTGCACACACCGGGCACTGCGATGTCCCTGGCACTGCGATGTCCCTGCATCCCGGTGCCTTTCCCATCCCCATGAGCCTCTCTCTGCACACACGGCACTGCGATGTCCCTGCATCCCGGTGCCTTTCCCATCCCCATGAGCCTGGCTCTGCACACACGGCACTGCGATGTCTCTGCATCCCGGTGCCTTTCCCAGCCCCATGAGCCTCTCTCTGCACACACGGCACTGCGATGTCCCTCCAGCCCCAAAGGTGTCCCCAAAGGTGCGGGACAGGGTGGGTCAGTGCCCTTCTGCTGCGAGGGAAGAGCTGCGGGAACGGCCGTAAGTCCCTTCCGAAAGTGGAGCCGGGGCCGGTATTAAATGCAGCAGGGGCTGAGTAATGCACAATCCCGCTCCGGAGCCACCTGTTAGCGCTGAGCGGATGGACTAACAGCCCTTCCCCACAGCCACCAGGGACTCCCACCCTCCCTAAACCCTCTGCAGAGAGCCTGCCCCGACCAGGCTTTTGGGGAGACCCCAGGAGCAGAGCCCGAGGTGCCTCAGCCCTCTCCAGGTCTGTCCATGTTCATCAGCACCCGGTCATTTTTCAAAGCCAGCTCCCCAACCCTACCCCGCAGGGATGGCTGCTTCAAATTCAGCTCCAAATTCAGGTTTGCCCCATCGGAAATGCTCTGAGGTCTTTGCAAGGGATAATTGTGCGTTGATGTTGCTCCTTCTCGGGTCGTTTGGGCTGGGAGAAGAGTCCTTGGAGCTGGAGCTCAGCAGGGAGCAGTTGGGAAGCTGAGAGCAGGGGCTGCACTTTGCAGCCTGGCTTTGCCAGCTTTATCCTTCCCCTAGGGGCTTCTCTGCTCCTAACAAAGCAGTGATTTAATTCCAGCCCTGCTCAGGCTAGGCTGGACCTTGGCAAATGCTAAACCTTGGTGCTTCAGACGATTGCAGCTGCTCAGCATCACTCTGGTTTTGCCCCTTGCTTGGTTTTGCCCCCCAGCCAGGCTGGCAGGAGCAGGTAGCAGAGGGTCAGTGAGTATGGGGTGATGCACTTGGAGCTACCCTGAGTGCTCACAGGGCTCAGAAAATGAGCTTGAAGTGGAGTAAGCTGTATTTTTAAGCAACAGACATATAAATGGTGGTGGGGATTACCTTCCCCACAGTGTGAAGTTGGTCTCTGGTTTCCCAACAGAGCAGAAAAAATAATACAGGGAACCTTCAGCACCCAGCTGGGCACCTGATGGCTTGAAAGCAACACCCAAGGGTGTCTACATTGCTAGAAATAAAGTGATTTATTTGGACTGGGGGAAATCCTGATGATGCCCAGCTTGAGGGGGAAAAAGCACCCTCTGGGTAAATCTGTGAAGGCAGCAGGAGAGGAAATGGCACCTACCCATGACCAAGGGGCTGGAACTCGGGCACCCTGCCCTGGTTTGGCTGCCCCAGCCCTGGGCTGGGTGATGCTGCCTGCTTGGCTCCCATTTCACCATCATTTCCTCAGCCCCTAGGGCAATATCTTCACATCAGCTCTCAGGGAGGGAAAGGAAACCTTCAAAGATCTTGTTTTGCATGGATAGAGTAATAGCATATTGAAATATTTGGGAGAAAACTTCCACCAGCTCTGGTGTAGCAGCTAAAAAAACAACAACCAAAAAACCACCTGCTGTGTTTCTGTGTCTTTTGTTCTCTGGAACAAGAATGCAGGGAGCAGCACAGCAATCTTGCTTCTGCCTAAATACCTTTCTTGTGGGGTGAAAAAAGCAGTGGCAAGTGCTGGTGAGGTCTAGGAGAGATGCCCAAGGAGTAGAATTGTTGAGTCAGAACAAACCATATTTACATAATGACTTTTCTTCCCGTAACCACACTTTAATTACCAAATATTTATTAAAGGTCAGCAGCATTGTTTGTATTCCCAGTTATTTTCTTGCATAAGTTGTAACAGCTCGAGCAGAAGAGTCACCCCAAGATGCACTCAAGCATTGAGAGTTATAATCAATGCCATGCTTGTGGTGGGAAAATGCTGTTCATGATTTATTTCCCATCAATTTCAGCATTATAACTCGGCTGTTAACCTAATTTAGACAACAAGAGCTTATTCTACCTTCATCAGTACTTTTATGTAAACCAGGAGGAATGGTGAAGTGAGAGCAGAACTAGACCTGAAATTTGGGGCTTTAATCATTGTTTGGGCTTGATGGTTGGGGTATTTGGGGGGGCATCAGCAGCAGGACAGTGCTGGGCAGTAAATCCTGGGGGATGTGGCAGAGTTCAACCTGTAGGGATGTCCAGGCTGGATACAGGAGCTTTTGCATTTTTCTTGCCTGAAAACAAAGGCACTGTGAGCATCACTCACAGAGTGGAGTGGGGTTTTGAGCAGGGAAACTGAGGCAGGGAACAGGGCTAATCCTGCTCGTGTGCTGGAGGACTGAGCACCTGCAGCTGGGCTGCACTTGTGAGGCTGCTCTGAAGGCTTGGAATGTTTGCCAGGACACCTAAAGCACCAGGCAGCTCCAAAACCCAGCTGCAGCCTCCCCAGCCAGTTGGCAGCCAAAGGGGATTCCTGTGGTGGGATTTCTCCAGTCTCTTGGGTGCAGATGAGACACATTTCCAAGCTTTCCTCTGCAAGCACAAGGGCTGTGATCCCCTTTCCCTCCTCCTCTTGCCAGTGAGGAATCTGCCCTTCCTGACTCCCAGGGCTGGGAATCACTGAGGACCACAGCAGAATCAGATCAGTCTGGAAAAGCTGGGATACTTTGCTGACTTCTGTGGTTTTTCCAGGCAGATTGATGAGGTTTTAGGAGTGCTGTTACAAACCCTTCCCTTTGAGACCAGACAGGAGTGCAGGGCACAGGGCATTGCCAGGGTCCTGCTGCCAGCTCTCCCCACACCCACATGGACTGGAGGTAAACTCAAAGCCAGGGCTCTCCAACACCCACAGGGACTGGGGGTAAATCCAAAGCCAGGGCTCTCCCATTCCCACATGCACTGGAGGTTAATCCAAAGCCACCCAGGAGCCCCAGGTCCCCTCGTGTCTGGCTCTTAGCCTTGCTTTAGGGTATTTTGCAGTGTGAGTGGGTAAATTCACTTAATCCCTTAAGAAAAGAAGCCAGCTCCTCCTAAGCCCATCCCAAAGGCAACTGGGGTGGGATTAAAGGGGATGCAGTGTCATGCTGCCACCCACCAGCTTTTCTTCTGGGATTTGTCCTCTGAGGGTGACCCAGAGCCTGCGTCCTCTGTGGGGCAGGGGCTGGAGGAGCAGGCAGCCCCCCTGAATGTTCCTCTGGCTGGGGCACTCGCCTCACACCAGGATGTTCAACAGCTGCTGCATTTCAGGGCTGCACAATGAAATGTGCTGGCTCCCAAAGTGGAGCACTCCTGCTCTGGGATGCTCTCAGGGTGGGGTTTTACTCCATCTCTGCCTCTGCAGAGGTGGGGACAGTCTGGATGTGCCTCAGTTTCCCCTGCCCTGAGCAAGGCTAATTGCTGCTTTTGTGGTTCAGCCCCAGATACCCAGCAAGGAGGGGAAGAGAAGGAGGGGAAATCCTGTGGCAAACAGAGCAGGGGTGGGCAGAGAGCTGGGCAGGCAGGAGGGCAGCCAGGCACAGCAGCAGGCTGGCAGGGTGTGCCCCTCTCCCCTGGCTTGCCCCCATTCCCTAGGGGGGAAATTCCCTTTTTGTGAGGGAATTCTTGGCCCACGGGAGGCTGGCAGAGCAGCCAGCAGCGCCTGGGCACCCCAGCCAGGCAGGGAAAGGACTACCTGAGGTGTTTTTACCAGCAGATTTTTAAAAGCTGGGCACCCTTTCCGTCTAACCCTGGGTTTGCTCCCTTCCCTCTGCCTGTGCTCCAAAATCTCAGCTTTTCTTTCTTCTGCAGAAGTGCTGGTTTTTAGGAGAAAACAGCAAAAAAACCCAACCAAATCCAACCAACAGACAGCCCTACAGCCCCAGGCTGGGCTGAACACTGCTCCCCACACCTTGGGGGGAGCCAGGTTGTGCTGGGGTGTTCTCTGGGTTCTGCTCCCTGCTGTCCCTCTGTCCTGGGTGGGTTCAGCAGCATTAAATCATTCTGGTCATACCACAACAATAGTGTCTATGTAAGAGCAGTTTCACCCATCAAAATAATAATAATAATTAAAAATAAATGCCAGGCTTCAACTTCTGAGTGATTCCCATGAAAGGGAATGCAAGCAGAGACTTTGCAAGAGCCTGCATCAGAAAACTCAGTATCAGAAAATTCCTTCAGTGAGGGTAAATACAACCACTTTAGCTCCCCTTGCTTTGATTTATATTTATTTTTCCCATCCTTCTGCTTGTGCTGTTTGCTGCAGGAGGGCTCCTGGCAGTGCCTGGCTCAAGGCAGGGCTCTCCCAGACACTGTGATGCAGTGGCAGGAGGATCTCAGAGCTGCTGTGTGGCAGGCCAAAGTCATCCCTCCTCATTTTTAGGGGGAATTTGATGTTGAGAGCAGAGGGAGCCCAGGATTGCAGCTGGGGGGAAAAGGGGTAGGAGGTTTGTGGGGTATCACCCTCCACAGTGCCTTCGATGGCAGTGAAGGGATGCTCCACAAGCCTCTCTGGTTCACACTGGTGTCCCCAGAGCAGTAAGAGGCTGATTTTCCAGCTGTGTTTACCAGCCATCCTGCCAGATCTCCCAGGATGCTGCTTGGAAATGGCAGGGAAGCTCCTTGTGCCTGCAGGGCTGCAGTGCCTGGCAAGAAGGTGCAAATCAGTGTGTTTGCAGCCCTGGGCTCCTCATATCCAACCCCAAACACTGCCCAGGGTGTTTGCAGCCCTGGGCTCCTCAAACCCAGCCCAAAACACTGCCCAGGGTGTTTGCAGCCCTGGGCTCCTTGTATCCAGCCCAAAACACTGCCCAGGGTGTTTGCAGCCCTAAGCTCCTTGTATCCAGCCCAAAACACTGCCCAGGGTGTTTGCAGCCCTGGGCTCCTCATATCCAACCCAAAACACTGCCCTGCACCTGATCCCAATCCCCACATCCTCAGCCTTGGTGCTGGCAAGGAAGCCCTGGAGAAGGCAGTGGTAGATGGGTAGATGGTCAAGCCAGAGCCGGTTTGCAAAGGCAGAGGGAGGTTGGGACCCAGCAGGATTCAGCCCTTCCCCAGCCTGTTCTTGGCCAAAAGCACTCAGCTGGCCTCTCCTGAGCCCTGAGGATCCATAATTTGCTTTTGGCCATGGCTTCAAGCCCTTGGCTAAGCCAAGGCAGTGCAGGTGGGTTGCTGCTCTCCCCAGAGCAGTCAGGGTCCATCTGAAACCCAAGCCATTCCTGCATGGGCCAGGGATGGGTATAAATAGACACCAGATGGTGGAACAAGTGGATTTGACCTTTTAATCTTCACTTAATAGCTGTTTGTAGGGTTTGCTTTCCATCTTCCCTTTCCAGACACAGGGAAGGTGGACAGATGTTTTCCAAGTCCCTCTGTTCCTACTGCTGAAAGAGGTTTTTGGCTGGATGTAGCCCTGAGGATGTGAGGGCTGGTGTCCTGGGGGATTTGTGGTATGAACTGAGATCTCCCAGGTCAAATCTACTGCTATGGACAGAAACCTCTAATGGGTTAGAAAAGGACACAGATTTATTCCCTTGGAAATGAGGGATCATCCCAGGATGAGCAGCTCCAGCACAGAGCATCCTTCTACATCTTCAGGGACCTAATTTTAAGAAGGCTTTGGGATATTTTTAGCAAAGTTCCCAATGGACTTTCCCCACATGGTGAACAATTCCCCCAGGTTTCATAGAATTGAAATTGAAATTGAAATTGAACCCTTGTGGGGTTCTCCCCTCAATTTCTTGCCTCTGCAGTGACTTCTCTGTGACATGAGTTGCATGGATGTGAGTCATGGTGTGGAGATCTGGCCAGTCTAAATAAACCAGTCAATTCCCTGCTCCCAGCAGCCTTGCTGGGGCCTGCCCTTGGATAATGAGCTGGGGAGGACTTGGGATATGTCTTGTTGAAACAAAACATCTGTTTACGTGGAGCTGCCAGTGGCGGGATGAAATGTGGCAGAATAATTTAAAATAACCACGAGTGCCCTGGGCAAGTGGCTCTTGGTGCAGCAAATATGCTGTATCTCACTCAGCATCTCCCTCATTTGCTAAGAAAACAGCATTTTGTGTCTCAGAAAATGGCATTGTCCTGGCAGTACCGTGATGGATGAGCACACAGAGTCAGCTCTGCTGAGGAAATGTATTTTGGGTGAAACTTGGCTATCAGAGAGGGCTCCCACCGAGTCCTTCCACTTTAATTAGGCTCTGAATTGAGACTGCAGGGTGTAATTTGTCTGGGGAGGAGAGAAGCCACTTTCTCTTTCCCAATACCATGTTGTGTAATAGCTGCATTTTTTACTCCTGACTCGGGGCTGTGAGTGGTGCCAAGCAGAGGAGGAATTCTGATGCTCTGATAAGATGTTTACATCAGCCTAAACATCGCTGGCGCTTTTGACATATTAAGTAATCCCTGGTCATCACCAGGCAGGGGATGCTGCTGGGCAAAGTCTTGGCTGTCAAAGTGTTTTAGTCCCAGTTTGTTGCTGGGTTCAAACCCTGTGAGCAGCACAGGCAGAAGTTTTACTGGGTGGTTTTGCTCCAGCAAGGTGTGTGAGTTGGTTCCTGCCCTGGGGCAGCGAGGGCAGGGTTAGTGCTTTGGGAATATGCAGAGAACTTTCCAGAATGCAGAGGTTTTCCCCAAGGAATTTCTTCCAGAGGGATTTCTAGGTGCAAAGGGTTCATGGCAGAGGAGACACAGCGTTTGGAGGAGGGGAGGCAGGGCTTGTCCACCAGCACAAGGTGTAAAGCATCACATACAGGAAAGGCAGCACTGAGTCCATCAGCCCATGGTCTGGACGTGATGGGCTTCATAAAGGAGGCTCTGATTCTTTCTTTTCAAACAAAACCATTTGCCCTGTAGCAGGGGTTTTACCCAGGCTCTGCCTGCCCATCTCTTCCCCCACAGAACCACATCCTGACCCTGATGTCCATGGCAGCTCGCATCTACAAGCATCCCAGCCTGAGGAACTCCATCAGCCTGGTGGTGGTGAAGGTGCTGGTGGTGGAGGAGGCAGCAGCAGGGCCCGAGGTGTCTGACAATGGTGGGCTCACCCTGCGCAACTTCTGCAGCTGGCAGCAAAGGTTCAACCCCCCGAGCGACCGGCACCCGGAGCACTACGACACCGCCATCCTCCTCACCAGACAGGTACGCAGCCCAGAGCAGAAGGGAAAGGGCTCAAGGCATCCCTGGAGGGGGAGAAGGGATTTGATTGTGGAGGTGGGTGCCCCACAGTGCAAAGAATGCAGCAAAGCAGTTGAGGTGGTGTCATTTGGGGTGCAGGCCTGTTTTGCACTGTGTAGAGCTGATTTGTACTGAACATTAATTCAGCTGTGGATAAGGAATCCAGCCCAGGGCCATAAACCAGCCTCTGGGCTGACTGACAGAGGTTTCAATCAATTACAACTCTCCTAAAATACAAACATTTGACTGGTTCAGAGTCTAGGGGGTGTAGAGATTAGACCAGTGGCTTTTTAGAGCCAGGAGCTTTGAATTGCCTGTAAGAGCAAGCCCTAACAATAGATCAGGGTGTTTGGCTGATGAGCAGCCAATGTCTGTCGTGTGTTCCATCTCAGACACGTGAACGTCACATCATACCACAGACCTGTGACCGTGTTCACAGGGCTCCCAGGATGAGGGAAGAGATGAGGATCTGACCCCGTGTTTCAGAAGGCTGATTTATTATTTTATGATATATATTATATTAAAACTATACTAAAAGAATAGAAGAAAGGATTTCATCAGAAGGCTAGCTAAGAATAGAAAAAGAATGATAACAAAGGCTTGTGGCTTGAACTCTCTGTCTGAGCCAGCTGACTGTGATTGGCCATTAATTAGAAGCAACCACATGAGACCAATCCCAGATGCACCTGTTGCATCCCACAGCAGCAGATAACCATTGTTTGCATTTTGTTCCTGAGGCCTCCCAGCTTCTCAGGAGGAAAATCCTAAGGAAAGGATTTTCCATAAAAGATGTGTGTGACACAGACCAGCAGTGGGTTGCTCGCAGAGATGTTGAACATGGGGCCCCCTCCCCCTGCTGACCTCTCCCCCTGCCTGGCACTAACAGGATTTCTGTGGCCACCAAAGCTGTGACACGCTGGGCGTGGCGGACATCGGCACCATGTGCGACCGCAACAAGAGCTGCTCCGTGATCGAGGACGAGGGCCTGCAGGCAGCCTACACCCTGGCTCATGAACTGGGTAACACTGGGTCCCTTCCCAAGGGGAGGTCTGCTTCTTCCACTCCTGCTGCTGGGAGGGGTCATGGCACTGCCCAGCACCAGCATCTCCTGGCTGGGGATCACCCACCGAGCCTTGGGGAGCTTCTGGCACTGATAAAAGCTGGGTTACACTAGCAGAAACACTGAATTCCCAAACTGGTGTAAATTGGTGCGTTTCTTCACTGGAAGGGTTGTTGAGCATTGGCAGGGGCTGCCTAGGGAGGTGGTGGAGTCCCCATCCCTGGAGTTGTTCAGGAAATGCCTGAACCTGGCACTCAGTGCTCTGGGCTTGGTGACAAGGTGGGGATCAGTCACAGGTTGGACTTGATGATCCTGGAGGTCTTTTCCAGCCCCAGTGATTGTATGATTTACCTGTTGTGATGAGCTCAGGCATGGGATCAAGCACGTCTCTGCCTTGGTTTGCCATTCCTGCACTGACTAATTTTTGCCCAGAGAAACTGTGGCTGCCCCATCCCTGGGCACACTCAGGGTCAGATTGGACAGGGCTTGGAGCAGCCTGGTCTAGTGGAAGGTGTCCCTGTAAATGACAGGGAGTGGAGCCTTAATTCCCTCCCATCCCAAACCATTCTAAGTTTCTAAATATTTGGGCCACTTTGCCCTGCACACAGCAGCCTGTACCACTGAGATAGACCAAAGAGGTTTTTATTCCTTCTGATTTATGGAAGCAAATAGCTTTGGCAGGCATAGGAGCTGCTTGATACTTACAGATGGTCCCCCATACCATCTGCTGGGGAGCAGGGGCTGGGCTGGGGAGCTCAGCTGTGCCGTGCCCTGTGCTCCCCAGGCCACGTGCTCAGCATGCCCCACGACGACTCCAAGAACTGCGAGCGGCTCTTCGGGCCCCTGGGCGAGCACCACGTCATGGCCCCGCTCTTCATCCACCTGAACAAGAGCCAGCCCTGGTCCCCGTGCAGCGCCATGTACCTCACTGAGTTCCTGGATGGAGGGCACGGTAAGGCTCCAGTCTGTTGTATTTGTGGGGTTCCCAGATGAAGGGAGGAATGATGAATCTGACTCCATGTTCTCAGAAGGCTAATTCATTATTTTATTATATTCTATTATATTATTATTATAGTAAAGAATAAATATTAAAGAACTTCTACACTATACAGGGGTAGCTTCTGGCACTATACTATACTTCTACATTATACTAAAGAATACAGAAAGGATACTTACAGAAGGCTAAAAGATAATAATGAAATAATAATAATATTATCAACAATAATAATAATAATACAGGGGTAGCTTCTGGCACTATACTATACTTCTACACTATACTGAAGAATACAGAAAGGATACTTACAAAAGGCTAAAAGATAATAATGAAAACTCATGACTCTTTCCAGAGCCTCGACACAGCTTGGCCATAATTGGCCAATGAACAAAAACAACTCACACAGAATCCAATGAAACAATCTCCAACCACATTCCAAAGCAGCGAAACACAGGAGAAGCAAATGAGATAATATTGTTTTCCTTTTCTCTGAGGCTTCTCAGCTTCCCAGGAGAAGAATCCTGGACAAAAGGATTTTTCCAGAAAATATGACTGTGACACCAGTTAGCTACAGCATCTCTCAAAACAGCCTTTTCTTAGCTCAGGCTCTTTCAATAACAACTCTGCTATAAATACAAGTATTTGACTAGTTCAGAGTCTAGGGGCTGTAGAGATTAGACCAATGGCTGTTTAGAACTGGGAGCTCTGAATTGCCTATAAGAGCAAGCCCCAAATAATAAACCCGGCTGTTTGGCTGATGAGCAGCCGAGGTCTGTCCTGTGTTATGTCTCAGACACGTGCACATCACAGGCCTGGGGGGGTGTGGGGTGAAGGGGGAGTCAAACCAGGCCGTGGACAGAGGTGTGGGGTGCCCTGCTTGGTGCAGTCAGTGGCACCAAGCCCTGGGAGCTCCATCTCCAGCCCAACTGTGCGCCTTGCCCAGGTGACTGCCTGCTGGATGCCCCGGCCGAGCCCGTGTCCCTGCCCGCCGAGCTGCCCGGCCAGAGAGCCCTGTACAGCCTGGACCAGCAATGCCAGCAGATCTTTGGCAAGGACTTCCAGCACTGCCCCAACACCACGGAGGAGGACATCTGTGCCCAGCTGTGGTGTAGGACGGGCAGTGGGGAGCCCCTGTGCCACACCAAGAACGGCAGCTTGCCGTGGGCTGATGGAACCCCCTGCAAAGCCGAGGGGCTGTGCTGGGACGGGCGCTGCGTGCAGCAGGATGCCCTGAAACCCCAGGTAAGGGGACACCAGGGAATGGTGGTGTCCAGGTGCACTCCTGGTGCCCACCAAAGCCTCCCTCTCACTCCCCTCCAAAGCTGGGCAGGGAAGGTTCATTGCTTGAGATAAAGACCGTGAGAAATTACCAATCACCATCACAGGCCAAACAGGCTCAAGTTAGAGATGTTAATTGAATTTATTAGTAGCAAAATCATCACAATGACCTTAAAAACACTTTTCCCCCACACCTTCCTCCTTCTCAGTTCTCCCTTCTCTGTCCAGTGGTGCAGGGAGGCAAGGAATGGGGGTTGTGGTCAACTCATCAGGGGTTGTTCTTGCAGCTGCTCAGGGAGAGGAGTCAGAGTCCTTCCCCTGCTCCAGCATGGGGTCCCTCCCATGAGAGACAGTTCTCCACAAATTTCTCCATGAGTCCTTCCCATGGACACATTCTCCACGAATTGCTGCAACGTGGGTCACTCTTGGACAGGATCAGTCCTTCCTGCTCCGCTGTGGGTTTTCCACAGGCTCCCAGGTCCTTCCAGCATGGGTTCCTCTCTCCACAGGTCCTGCCAGGATCCTGCACCAGCTCAGGTTTCCCACAGGGTCACAGCCTCTTTCAGGCATCCCCCTGCTCTGGCCTGGGTTCCTCCATGGGCTGCAGGTGGATCTCTGCGCCCCCATGCCCTCCACGGGCTGCAGGGGCAAAGCTGCCTCACCATGGTCTTCCCCACAGAATTTTGGGGAAATCTCAGCTCCAGTACCTGGAGGAATCCTTCCCTTTCCTCCTGCACTGTCCTGGGTGTCTGCAGAGCTGTTCCTCTTACGTTCTCGCTCCTCTCTTCTCTGCCTAATTACATTTGCCTAATAACTTTTTTTTCTTCTTAAATACATTATCCCCAAGGTCAACAGCACATCTGCTGGGCTCAGCCTTGGCCAGTGGTGGGTCCATCCTGGAGCTGGCGTTGGCTCTGCTGGACACGGGGGAAGTGTGGCAGCTGCTCACAGGAGCCACCCCTATATCCCCCTCTACAAACCCAATACAGCTGGGCTGGGGCTTGACCCTTTGAGATTTCCAAATCTCTGACCCCACCCCTGCTGTCTCTTTGGTTTTGGATTGGGCTGATTTATTTCTGAATGTTTCTCCTTTGTTAATATTTATTACTGGCAAGTCCAACTCATAGACAAAAGTCTGCTACTGAGCCGTGGGCTGGTCTGAACCAAAAGAAGCAGTGCGGATCTGCAATTAAATCATGACTTTTTGCCCTGCTGGGGAAATTAGCAGCAGTTTCAGAGTCAGTCAGCAAAGAACTCAAAGCCCAGCTTAACTTGAAGCATGTGAACAGACCGGTGGAAGTCAGTATTAACTTTGTGTGAAGTACGTGCCAAAGCGCTTTTCTGGATCTGCGCTGGGGAGATTTTAGCATTGCTCCAGCCCTGAGCTCGCCCTGGGAGGGAGCACCTGGGCATGGGCAGGCTCAGGGCTGGGCTCAGCAGCTTCTCCTGTATTGGAATAATACCAATATAGCCGGACGGGATGCGCCTGGGCTTGTCTGGCCCTTGCTGCTTGACCAAAAGGCAGCAACTGTGGTGGTTTCACCCCAGAGACACTTTTGGCTGGCTGGGTGTGTGGTGATTTCACCCCAGAGACACCTTTGGCCAGCTGGATGCTGCAGCTGGGCACTTGGAGGCCAGTCCAGACATGCAGGAGCTCAGTTTTGCCTTGGCAGAGAAGCTGTAAGGGGATGGTGAAGGAAAAGGAGTCGGTTTTGATGGAGGGTGTGACCGTGTTCGCAGGGGTCTGAGGATGAGGGAAGAGATGAGGATCTGACTCCATGTTTCAGAAGGCTTGATTTATTATTTTATGATATATATTATATTAAAACTATACTAAAAGATAGAAGAAAAGATTTCATCAGAAGGCTGGCTAAGAATAAAAAAAGAATGGAATGATAACAAAGGCTTGTGTCTTGGACAGAGAGTCTGAGCCAGCTGACTGTGATTGGCCATTAATTAGAAACAACCACATGAGACCAATCCCAGATGCACCTGTTGCATTCCACAGCAGCAGATAACCATTGTTTACATTTTGTTCCTGAGGCCTCCCAACTTCTCAGGAGGAAAAATCCTAAGGAAAGAATTTTTCATAAAATGTGTCTGTGACAGGGGGTTTGGATGCAGAGCTTTATTCTGGCCCACAGGCCTCTGAATGCAGCAACTCCTCCAACAGAACTCCCTGAGCCCGCGGCTGCTGCTCCTTTAACCCCGGGGAGAGGGGCAGGGAAGGGGCAGGGAGCCACCAACCAGGGACAGGAGGGGAGGGACAAAGGGACAAAGGACCCCTGGATGGCCCAATGCCCCCCGGGGTAGAGGGCATCCTGTGAATCTGCTAATCACTCGATGCCTTCTGGAATGCCAGGGCTGACAGACAGTGCTGGGCAGGGGGCAAGGGAGGGAGAGGAGACTGACACAGCTGGGGATGAAATCCTCAGGGAGGAACCCGAGGTATCTGAGGCAAACCATGGCGTCTCACCACAACTGCCCCTTGCAGGCGGCGCTGGACGGCGGCTGGGGCCCCTGGAGCGCGTGGGGCGCGTGCTCGCGGAGCTGCGGGGGAGGGATCCAGTTCTCCCACCGCCACTGCGACAGCCCCCGGCCCCGGCACGGCGGCAGCTACTGCCAGGGCCAGAGAGCCAAGTACCAGTCCTGCCACACCCAGGAGTGCCCGCCCGACGGTAAGGATGGCCATGCCCAAGTGCCTGCTCAGCTCCCACCCCTGCTGCTCCAGAATGCGCTACAGGCGTTGCTCTGCTCTCCCTTGGATGTTCACATCTGGGGGGCGCAACAGCTTCCTGCTGGGGGCTGTGACCTTCTGTGGGTGATGGAAGGAGTGTGGGATCCCTTCTTCATGACATTCGTCCTTCATGACATTCCTCCTCTGCTTGCACCCTCACTGCGTGCTCTCGCTATCCTAACCTCACTCCCACATCTCTGTGGTGGCCGGGGACAGGAGTTCCTGCCAGCTTCCCATGGATTCTGGGCCATGGTACACATTTCCTTTCAGGGAAAAGCTTTCGGGAGCAGCAGTGTGAGAAGTACAACAGCTACAACTTCACAGACCTGGAAGGGAATCACTTGGAGTGGGTTCCTAAGTACGCTGGAGTGTCGCCCCGAGACAGATGCAAACTCTTCTGCCGAGCCCGAGGGAGGAGCGAATTCAAAGTCTTTGAGGCCAAAGTAAGATTCCTGGAGATGGGAGTCTCCAAAGTAAGATTCCTGGTGGTGGGAGTCTCTGAAGATTCCAGGAGATGGGACTCTCCAAAGATTCCTGGAGATGGGAGTCTCCAAAGTAAGATTCCTGGTCATGGGAGTCGCCAAAGTAAGATTCATGGAGATGGGAGTCTTCAAAGATTCCTTTAGATGGGAATCTCCAAAGATAGATTCCTGGAGATGGGAATCTCCAAAGTAAGATTCCTTTAGATGGGAATCTCCAAAATAAGACTCTTGGAGACGAGAATCACCAAAGTAAAATTCCTGGAGAAGGGAATCACTCCTGTTTTCCCCATGTCAGACCTCATGCTTGGTTCCTCCTGTGCATCCCCTTTCCTAGGTGATCGATGGGACGCTGTGTGGCCCAGAGACCCTCTCCATCTGTGTCCATGGGCAATGCATCAAGGCTGGCTGTGACCACGTCATTGGCTCCTCCAAGAAGCTGGACAAGTGCGGGGTGTGCGGTGGCAATGGTTCCACCTGCAGGAAAATATCCGGCTCGCTCAACAGATCCAGGTGAGGCACCAGAGAGAGGGTTCTGCAGGGAGGGGCTGTGGGAGAAACACCAGCATCCTCTCTCATTCCCCTTTTTCTATCACTAAATTTAAAGGTTTGGAATATATTAGGATCCAAGCCAGCATCCTCAGCTGGCTGGCATTGCAAGAGCCTGGGCTCCTCCCCAGACTCTGGGACTTAAGCTCAGTTTATTTTGGGGCAGAATTATGCAAGCCAAGTAGAGCTTATTTCCTAAAATAATAACCGATGTGATGGGCTCAGTACATGACTGCAAATCAATCTGCTGCCCCAACGAGTTTACAAAACACATTTCACACCAGTGCGCTGAGTTGGACACATAGTCAAGGGCTGATTGTGATTTAAATGTTCAATAACTTTTCCCTGGGCTTCGGGTGAATTCGAATGCTGGGACAACGGCACTGGGGCAGTGACATCCCTCACCCAACAAATCTGGGAATTCTGCTTTGCCAGAGAGCAGAATTTAAGGCTTTTGTTGGAAAACCGTAACAAAAGCCCAACCATCCAGTTCCATGCAGCGAGGTGACTCACGCAGTCAAATTAGATTTCCTAAATGGTTTCCTTCCAGGGAACAGCTGAGACGGGGCTTCCACTCTCCTATGAGTTGTTTGTGGTTGACTAAACGGAGATTAGCACAGGAGCTACAGCCAAGAAGAGATCCCATTAAGATCAGGGTGAGGGAGGCCAGGGTGACGGAGAGCAGAGTTTGACTCAAAGGCTTTTTTCCAAAATACTCTGAACCTAATTACTGACCGCAGCATCCACCATGGGGATCCGTGGAAAATGATCCTGTGCTGGCCCCACAGTGTGAGTCACAGTGTTGAGGGCTCAGTGAAACCTTCCACGTGCTGCCCTGGGAGCCGTGGTGCTCCAGGGATGGGCTTTGGCTGGCTCTGCAGGAAAACACTTCCCTGGCATGGGAATGTCCTCTGTATTCAATGGGATTACTTCTGCATTGTAGTGGTGGCTGCAAAACTCTTCAAAAAGTGAGCTGAGAGTGCAGAGACTCCCTCCTATTGTGTTGTTCTGCATCTATATCTGTATCTGTACCTACATCTATATTATCTCTGTATTATCTCTGTCAATAGGTGATGTCACCCTTCAGCATAACCAGTGACAGTCTTTCAATCCCAAACACTTCACCTTTTCCAAATATAGGGAGCAAGGGGAATTTCCTACCTAGGCTGATAATCACAGGGATGTCCATTTGATTGCATCACTCATTTTCATACAAAATTCAGAGAAACCTTCCAGCTGAGCTCACATCTAGAACATCTGCAATATTTCTAACTCTTGAGTGCTCGAGGTTACACAGGGATGGCTTCAGAGCCAGGATCCTGAGTGTTGGGGAAGATGAAACAGGAAAGCCTTATCAATATGATTGCCTGGCAAAAGATTTTGAGAATATGGAAACTATAAGGGAGATTGAAATGAAAGCAAGCTTCGAGATCCCTCAGTTACTGAACAACTGGAAAACAATGGTGTGGCTGGCTGAAGGTGATCCCCTTTTGATGAAACAACACCCTCTGCTTGCAGACAGCTCCAAGGGTCAGAGCAGAGCCTACAGCTTGGCAGAAGGGGCCCAAAGAGGAGTTTTTAGGGTTTAAAATGGAACATAGGATGGCAATGTAATGATTCTTATAGGCTGTATGGAAATGCTGTAGGATTTGTATCTTGTACTAGATTGGTTAGTGAGAATTAGAATATTCAACACAGAAGATTTATTGTATTGTAACGGGAACCTCACTCTCTTACCCTTTTTACTCTCTTACCTTTTTTACTCCCTTACGCTCTTGCCCTTTTACTCTCTCACCCTCTCATCCTCTCTCCCCCTCTCTTCTCTCGGGCCTGCTCTGAGCTGTGGCTGGCAGCTCCCAGCAGGGCCCTGCACCCAGGCCCTTTGCAATAAACCCCAAATTCCAAGCCCTGGCTGCAGAGATCTCTCATCTCCATCCGTTCCAGCCGTCCCACCCCTCTGATGCTCCTACACCTGAGTGCTGTTCCTTACATGAGTGTGTTTTTAGTAAATCTTGCAGAATAACCGTGTCCCTTTGCCCCATGCAGGTACGGCTACAATGACATTGTCACCATCCCCGCCGGAGCCACCAACGTCGACATCAAACAGCGCAGCCACCGAGGGCTCCGGCACGACGGGAATTACCTGGCCCTGAAGACTCTTGAGGGCAAGTACCTGCTCAATGGAGACTTTGCCATCTCAGCCATGGAGCAGGACATCCTCATTAAGGGCACCATCCTGAAGTACAGCGGCTCCATGACCACTCTGGAGAGGCTGCAGAGCTTCCGACAGCTCCCAGAGCCCCTGACCGTGCAGCTGCTGACCATTGCCAGCGAGGTCTTCCCACCTAAAGTCAAGTACACCTTCTTCATCCCCAAGGACGTCCCTTTCAGCAAGCAGAAGGGCAAAGAGAAGAAGTCAGTCAACGTCATCCGGCCGATGCTGACCTCCCAGTGGGTGCTGGGCGACTGGTCCGAGTGCTCCAAGACGTGTGGCTCCGGCTGGCAGCGGCGGACGGTGGACTGCCGGGATGTGGAGGGTCAGACCTCCTCTGCCTGCAACAGATCCCTCAAGCCTGAGGACATCAAGCCCTGTGGAGACGTGCCCTGCCCTCTCTGGCGCCTGGGTCCCTGGTCCCCCTGCTCCCAGACGTGCGGCGAGGGCGTGCGGACGCGCAGCGCCTCCTGCATTGACTACGCCGGCAAAATCACCGCCCCCGAGAAATGCAGCGCACCGGGGCCGCCCCCGGCCACCACCGCCTGCCTGCTGCGGCAGTGCTGAGCCACGCCGGGCTGCAGGAGCCCAGGGTGCCACACAGCACTGGGGCAGCACAGCCAGGGTGCCACGGGCTCCTCCACACTGGGGCAGGACAGCCAGGGTGCCACACAGCACTGGGGCAGGACAGCTGGGGTGCCACGGGCTCCTCCACACTGGGGCAGGACAGCCAGGGTGCCACGGGCTAACACAGCACTGGGGCAGCACAGCCAGGGTGCCATGGGCTAACACAGCACTGGGGCAGCACAGCCAGGGTGCCACACAGCACTGGGACAGGACAGCCGGGGTGCCACGGGCTCCTCCACACTGGGGCAGGACAGCCAGGGTGCCACAGGCTCCTCCACACTGGGGCAGCACAGCCAGGGTGCCACACAGCACTGGGGCAGCAAAGCCAGGGTGCCATGGGCTCACTCTCCAGTGCTTCATCCCCACCGTATCAATGTCTACCTCAGAGGGGAGAATAATGTCAGCAAAACAGGGAGGAATCACTTCTTTTCCTCTCTTTCTTCCTTTTCTTTCTGGCTGGCTGCTCGCAAGCAAGTTGTCACTTAAAGGGAAAAATAAGCAGATCTGTAGGGTGCTTCCAAAGAGCTGGATGTGGTTGCAGGTTGCTTTTGTAAGGTTTGCTGGGGTTTGGCACTGGAGAAAATGGGGAGCTTGGTTTTGCTGTCACCCCATCCCAGCTGCAGGTCAAGGAGGTCCAGGGTGGATGTCTTTGCTGATAAAATTGGGATCTCTTCACAAAAAGCATGGAATGGGTTGCCATCCCCTCCCTGCAGCAGTGTGGGTGTCCTTGAGCACGAGGAGTGTTTTATCAGCTGTGGGTTTCACTTGGGAGATAAATTGCTTGTGTGAATGGGAGAAGGAGTAAGCTGAGAGCCAGATCCTAGCATGAATCAGGCAGGAGGACAGGTGAGAGGTGGTTTCTGCTGGATTTATAATCTACAAACCTCTTCCAAACAGCCCCAGCATCTGTGGTTATTCCTAGAGCTGTTACCCCACACCTCTGTTTCCCCAGCTATAAAACCAAGTCTTAATTACACCTGATCTGTCTTACAGGGCCACTCTGAGGATTAATTAATTCCTAATTCTGCAGTGCTCTGACTGTGAAATGCCTATTGTGATGCCCTCCGGAGCAGGCACACTGGTGTGCCAGTGTTTCCTTTCCCATCCTTGGCTTTCAGTCCCCTGTGGGCTCATTTTTTCAGCTCTGCTGTAATTTTGGAGATAATTCACTAGCCTGGTTTGCAGCAGGGATGAGCCCAGGATCTGTAGATGGTGCCAGAGGTGACCAGTGCTGCTCTTCACCTCTGCTTTCCTGGGATATTTGAGAATGCTCAGATGTGGTGCCAGCTCCAGCCTTTCCTGAGCAGTTCTCAGCTCAGAACCGAGCCTGGCAAGGCTGGAGCTGCTCTTTCCCAGTGGGAAGCAGCCCCAGCCCTCTCCCCAGCCCAGCTGCTGCCTGGCCCCAGCACAGATGGCTGCTCAGACCCTGAACTTTGCCCTTTCCAAAGCAATCGCTGGCCATGTGCTGGCAGCAGCCTGTGCCTGGGGAGCAGGGATGGAATTTGGAAAGATTTTGCTATTGCTGGATGAGCAATTCAGTATCTCCGGGCTCCTCTCATACCCTGCCTTGGCTTCCTTTTTGGCAGCCAAATGTTGAATTTCCAGTGGGATCTGCCTTTTTCTCGTAGGAAGGGGAGGAGGGCTGGAATTTTTGATGTTTCAGATTCCCCATTCACATTTATGGAGCAAATCCTTTTCCTTGTTCCTTTTGCCTGAGCGACCCAAGCTCGTGTGAGACCCTTTCCTGGCTGTCCAGACAGGTTTGGAATGGGATGGTGGGATGAGCTGCTCCTCTGAAGACAGAAACCTCACTATGCACCTGAAAACATGAAATATTCCTGTTTTATCTGCCATTCATTATTTATATCAAAACCACGGGAGCTACAGCCCAGGATTGAGGGTATTGAGTGCTTGGTTCCTTTGTTTTTATTAGGAAAGGAAAAAAAACCTGAAGGCCAGCTGCAGAGTTTGGATGCAGAGCTGTTTGTGCTGTGGTACAGACCTACCTTTGGGCAATGTTCTACATCTGCTAATTAATCTCCAGGAATTTAAGTTCTAACAAATAGCTGGATGCTAAAGTCATGTAGCCTTGCAGGGTTATTTTCTTTTTCCCCTCTGAGTCTGCAAGGGCTTTAAACTCAAAGCCAGCATGTGTTTCCTCTCCAGTGTCAGCACCAGCATTTAGGATGGGTCAGGAACATCAGTCTGAGGCAGTGCCAAGGAAAATGTCTGTATTTATCACCCAGGATTATGTGTGCATGCCAAGGGGCTTTTCCAGGTTTTTATAATCACTGTGTGGCTGCTTCGCTGGAGCTTCCTCGATGTAAAAACTCCTTGTTTAGGGCAAATCCTGCTGCTTTTCCAGCGAGGGGAAAGGTGGGGATCCCCCAGGAGGGGGACCAGAGGCAGTGATGCTCTGTTGAGGTGTGGGTGATGCTAAGTGGAATTCCTGCCCCAGGCTTCTGTAAAAACAAGTAGCCTTTACTCTGATTTAAGTCAAAGAGGTTTTATATATTAGGCTATATATATATATATATATATATATATATGTTTCCCTTCAGTGAAGGATTGTAGCAATGTACTGAGCCTCTTGTGTTAGGTATTTATTACAAATTTCTGTTTGGTTTTGTACAGTAGCTGTCTGAAAAGGAGAAAAAAAAAGAAGAAGAAGGAAAAAAGAGATTTAAAAGACTGTGTTTTAACATGCTGCTCCCACATCCCCTCTCTGGAAGCTGCAGGGAGCTCAGAGAAGGGATGTCTTTGCTCATTGTTTATCCACTCTGGTATCTGACTGGTGTTTCCCTCCTCCCTGGTGTACCAACCAAGCTGTGTAAGCATAACAAACCCAACCAAAATTAAGCTTTGGAATTCATCTTAAGGAGAAGGGGGAAAATACAATTTTCTGATTTTTAGCCTATTGTTTGTATTTGTTTTTAATTTTGAAAACAGTCTGTTTGTGGCTCTGCCTTTACCCCTCAATAAAGGACTTCCTGCCTTTTATCTCTTTGCATTTGTCTTTATTTGCACTTTTCTCAGGACTGCTATTATCTCCATCCCAGAGAGATTTTAAATCTCTCTTTTCTGTATCTTATTGATAATAAATGCTTCATTCAGTTTTAAGATGCTGAACCAAAATATTTCATGAGAGAATGGACAAAACCCATGGAGCCAGAATTATTCTGCAGAAATTTGGAAGCAATTCTGTTCTGCAGATGCCTTATGAGCACCTACCTCTTTTCTATACATATAGAGTATATCTTTCTGTATATATTATATACTTATATTATTATAGCTAATATATGATACTATAATATATATTATAGTATATATAATATACTATATTATACTACACTAAATTATAGATAGTATACTATAATATAGTATATTATAGAGCTGGGGTATCCTACACTTGGGGAGGGCAGAATGCCTTGACATCCCGTGGCTGGAGGATGCAGGAGCAGAGCATCCCAGTGCCCTGGTGTTGGGATAGATGAAACAGGAAAGCCTTATCAATATGATTGCCTGGCAAAAGATTTTGAGAATATGGAAACTATAAGGGAGATTGAAATGAAAGCAAGCTTTGAGATCCCTCAGTTACTGAACAACTGGAAAACAATGGTGTGGCTGGCTGAAGGTGATCCCCTTTTGATGGAACAACACCCTCTGCTTGCAGACAGCTCCAAGGGTCAGAGCAGACCCTACAGCTTGGCAGAAGGGGCCCAAAGAGGAGTTTTTAGGGTTTAAAATGGAACATAGGATGGTAATGTAATGATTCTTATAGGCTGTATGGAAATGCTGCAGGATTTGTATCTTTTACTAGGTTGGTTAGTGAGAATTAGAATATTCAACACAGAAGAGGATTTATTGTATTGTAACGGAAACTTCACTCTCTTTTGCTTTTATGCTCTCATCCTCTCTCCCCCTCTCTCCTCTCAGTCCTGCTCTGAGCTGTGGCTGGCAGCTCCCAGCAGGGCCCTGCACCCACGCCCTTTGCAATGAACCCCAAGTTCCCAAACCTGGCTGCAGAGATCTCTCGGGTCAGTCCCGACGCTCCCACCCCCCTGATGCTCCTGCACCCCGGGGCATGCACGGCTGCATCATCCCGGTGCCCCGGGGCAGCCCGTGCCCGGGGGATGCTGTGAAAACCACGTTTACTCTCTTGTGAAAATGTAAAAGTTTAACAAAGGATATCAGGAGACAAGGACCACAGTGTAAAGGTAATTACAGCTGGGTGCATCTTGGCACTCGGCTAAGACTGCACTATCACTTTCAGGGATACTCTTTAAATATTTTTTTTTTTATACCAGCCTGTTGCATATTCATAGACCTTATGCATAGTACACTTTTTTCTCAAACTAGTTTACATATTCTAAGAACTGTTTAGCATGGCTCCTCCTCAGGTTTGCCTTTTTAGAGCATGTGTATTCTTCAGCTGTGGTTTTAGTCCTTTTTTTATTACTTCTAGTTTTGGGTCTTGGCCCACACTGTCCTCAGATGGTGAGTGCTGATAGTTGGCAGATCTGTAGTAGGTGTTTTATCTTATGTTCATTGGGTGTCATCCCATCCCAGCAGGCATTTTAACACAAGCACACTGGTATCAGCTATTTCACTACTGTCTAAGCTTAATTAACAACAGAAATAAAAACAATATCTTTATAACAAAGTTACTTTAACATTACACATATAGAATCCATTTTAATAGTTGTGAAAAGCCAATACTATAATGTTTATCTCTAACAGTGGGATGTGCAGCTGGGGGCATACACTCAGTGCCTGCTGGCTGCATGTCCCGGTGTCCCTCGTTCCTCTGTGTCCCCCCTTCCCCGGTGCCCCTTGCTCCCCCAGTGCCCTGCTCGGGATGGCACAAGGGGGGTCACTGGAGCCCCGTTCTCTGCGCGGTTCCTGGCACACCAGCACTCCATCCCCTCTCTGCTGGGGTGCTCAGGCCCTGCTCAGCCTCTGCTGGGCGGCACTCACACCCCATTACCCCATCGGGGGGCACTGGGGCCCCTTCTCCCCGTGCTGGGACACCAGAACCCCGCTACACTCCATGGGGTGCAGCAGGACCCGGGCTGGGTGCAGTAGGAGCCCACAGGGTTTCACTAGAACCCCGTTTCCCCCCGCAGGGTTTCACTAGAACCCTGTTTCCCCCCGCAGGGTTTCACTAGAACCTCGTTTCTCCCTGCTGCAGTATAGCAGAACCCCATCCCCCGATGGGACACAGCAGGACCCCATTTGTCCCCGTGGGGGTTCGCTAGGACCCCATTTCCTCACGCTGGGTGCACCAGGAACCCCCCTTGGGATACAGCAGGATCCCAATGGGTTCACCAGGGCCCCGTTTCCCTGCACTGGGGTGCACCAGGACCCTGTTTCTCCCCGTTGCCGTGCAGCAGATCTCCGTTTCCTCCCGCTGGGCACAGTCGGACCCCGTTGGGGCTCATTAGGACCCCGTTTTTCCCCGCTGGGATGCAGCAGGTCCCCGTTTCCCCCCGCTCTGGGTTTCAGCAGGGCCCCGTTTGCCCCGTTGGCATACAGCAGGACCCCGACTCCCCGCACTGGGGATCCCCGTTCCCCATTTGTTTCCCTGTTTCCCCATTCTCCCTCTCTCCTCGCTGGGGCTCCCCGTTTCCCGTTTCTCTCTGTCTCCGTTCCCCGCTGTTTCCCCGTTCCCGTTTCTCTCCCTCTCCCCGTTTCCCGTTCCCCGTTCCCGTTCCCCTCTCTCTCTCTCCCCGCTGGGTTTCCCCGTTTCCGTTTCTCTCTGTCTCCGTTCCCTGCTGTTTCCCCGTTCCCGTTTTCCTCTCTCTCTCCCCGTTTCCTGTTCCCCGTTCCCCGCTGTTTCCTGTTTCCCGTTTCCCCGTTCCCCTCTCTCTCTCCCCGCGGGGTGCCGGCTCCGCTGCCGCCGTTGCCGCCGCCGGGCTCTCAGTGCGCAGGCGCGGGGCCCCGCCCCCGCCGCCGCTCGCGGTGCATTGTGGGACACAAACAAAGTGCCCGGGCGGCGCGCGCGGGAGCTCGGACGGAGGCGCGCGCGCTGCCCCCTCCCCCCCGCGCCCCCCCCTTCCCCCGCGTGCACGCGCAGCGCGCGCGCCCCTCACGCCCCCTCGCGCGGGGGGGTCGCGCGCCCCCCGCTCCCCCCCCCCCCGCCCCCCCCTCCCCCGGGTTTCCCGCGCGCCGCCTGAGGGGGAGGCGGCGGCCTCCCCCCCCCGACACCATCCCGCTCGTCCCGGTCATCCCGCTCGTCCCGCCGCCTCCCGGCCCCGCCGTCATGGCCCCCAGATAGCGGCCCGGCCTCACCGACCGCCCGCAGGTAACCGGGGAGCGCGGCCGGGCCTGGAGCGGGAGGGGGCCGGTCGGTGGCGCGGCGGCCGCTGGTGCCCCTGGGGGGCGGAGGGCGGGAGGGATCCGGCTCCGGCCCCTCTCCCTCCCTTTGAGACCCGTCCCGGCCCTTCCCGGCCCGTCCCTTCCCCCGTGTTTGCCGTGCGTGCCCCGGGGCTGCGCTCACCCCCCCGGGGGATCCCATTGCGCGGTGCACAGCCGCGGTGTCCCCCTCCCGCGGGGCCGTGTCAGCCCCGCGCCTCACCGAGGGTTCCCGGCCGGGGGTGTTTCCTCTGCCGCTGTCTGACGGTGTCACCTTTCACCGGGGGCGTCCCCTGTCCCTTGTGCCGGTGCTTGGGGGTGCCACCTCCCCCTGGGATGCCCCTGCCCCGCGTTCCGTTGTTCGGGGGTGTCCCGTGCCTCGTGTCCCGGTGTTCCGGGTGTCCCTGTGCCGTGCTCTCCCCTCCGGGGGTGTCCCCGGCCCCGGGGAGCCGCAGTGGCTGCCGGAGCCTGCGGGTGCACACGCGAACCTGGACTTCCGAGTGCTGGGGGGGAACTTGTGTTGTTTCCTGCATCCCAACGGGATACCTGCTGCCTCCAGTGCCGGCCTGTGGGAGGAAATAGAGGGATTCCCACCAGCCGTGAGGCAGAGCTGCTGTCCCTTTGTTGTTGTTTGTTTTTTCCCTACAACAGCCCCTTCTGCACATTCCTCAGTGTCCATCTGCCAGGGTCTGCTCGGCTGCCTCTGTGTCCACGCACTGTGAGGGTGTCACAGTGCTCATCTGCCAGGAACTGCTTCGTGTTTTTCTGCTCTCCTTCCATCTCTCCAGAGTCATTTTCCTATATAAACACAATCAGCAGATTCTGGGAGGGTATCATCTGTTTCGTGCTTGCCAAAAGCCTGTTGTCTCCTTTACCACACACAGGGTACTGATGCCTCCCAAACTCTGCTGTACCTGTTTCCATGGGGTCAAATACAGCCCCTTAAATCCCACACTTCAGGGGGCTCCTGCCTGGCTGCAGAAGCTGCTGAGGTTTTCCCCACCCACATCCTCCTCCAGAGCCTCCAGCCCATCTCGTGCTGTGGAGCCTGCTGTGCCCACTGCTGAGGGCTCTGTGTCCCCTCCTCCACACTCACCACTGATTTCCTGCCAAGGGCCTGCATCCTGTCCTGGCTGTGTTTGCTCCCCCAGGGCAGGTGCAGCCTTGCTGCAGGGCAGGTGCAGCCTTGCTGCAGGCAGGCATTCCTCATGCTTCTGGAGCTTTCCACCCTGAGTCCTCTCACATCTTGGATGTTCCCGCAGATGCCCAGTGCCAGCTGTTCCCGTGCTGGCTCCCATCACCTCCTGCACGTGCTGGAGAGGTCAGCCCTGCTCCCATCTCTGCTCTCTTCTTGGCTGCCTGTTACATCTTCCATGGCTGAAACTTTCCCCTTTTCCTTCCTGGGCCCTGCTGATCCTGCAGTGGGAGATTCTCAGGTTAAGCCTGCCTTGGTTTTTGCTTTGACTTTGGGGTTTCCTTTGCTGAGCAGTCCAGCAGAATAAAATCAAGTAGTGTGTGTACTTCCTAGGTATCAACACATTCCATGAGTCTAAAACACCATCACTTTCTCTTTTTCTGGTCATATGCATAATTTGTCCGCTCCAGGCCCTTCCAGTGCCTGAAGAGTTTCCATGCAAGCAGGAGAGTGACTTTTGACAAGGCCGTGGAGTGACAGGTCAAGGGGGAATGGCTCCCACTGCCAGAGGGCAGGGTTAGATGGGATATTGAGAGGGAATTGTTCCCCAGGAGGGTGGGGAGGCCCTGGCACAGGGTGCCCAGAAAAGCTCTGGCTGCTCCATCCCTGGGACCATTCCAGGCTGGGTTGAACAGGGCTTGGCACAGCCTGGGCTAGTGGAAGGTGTCCCTGGGCTAGTGGAAGGTGTCCCTGCCCATGGCAGAGGAATTGGACATGATCTTTAAGGTCCCTTCCCACCCAAACCATTTTGTGATGTTTCTAGAATCACTGCTGTCCTCATCTGATACTCTGGGTTTGCCATACCCCCATGGGGAGTTTCTCAGTTTTCCTACTCACACGTTTGCCCCTGCTTTCTTTCTGTACTTCTGCCTGATGCAAAGCTTTTCCTTTCCCTTTTTAAAATTTTTATTTAGTTTATTCTTGGGGTGTATCCACTCGGTTTCCACATGGCAGCTCTTACTGAGGTAGAGGTCACCCAGTTCCCTCCTGAGCAGATCCCTGGCTCTGAGCTGGATGTTTCCAGAGATGAGGTGGTGGTTACTTGTCACTGCTCTGTGGCCCCTGCAGGGTGGTGCTGAGTGGGAATGGGTCCTGTGCAGACAGGACGCAGAGCAGCACCCAGGAGGCTCTCAGGGAATTGGGAGTGCAATGTGTTCTTCTCCTGCCCTCGAGTCTCCTGCTGCAGCTTGATGCCTGCACGTGGTGCACATCCAAGGTGTGAGGAGCCTGGAGCCCTTGCCTGGGTTTAAGGAGGTGGAGCTGAACCTGGGAGCTCAGACAGAGCTCTCGCAGTGTAAATGCCTCCATTGATGGCCAAGTGTTTACTCCAGGAACCAGTTACAATGCTCTAAGTGCCTCTCTCTTGGGACTACTTCTATTTAAACAGCTGGTTTGAATCCAAAGCTGTAATTGGTGCTGACACTCCAGGCAGTCTCTTTCTGTGGGAAGGGAATTCCCAGCCCCACTTCAGTCTCCCCAGGTGGATGATGCATGGATGCTGAGGGAGGGTCATGCTTGGGAGGTTTTGCCCTGGTGTTGTTCACAGGGTGAGGGAATTCCTGCCCCTCTGACTGTGAGGTTTGGAGGGGAGACACTGTCCTTACATATTCCTTCTGCAGTATGTAAGGGGAGTAGTCAGAGGGTGAAACTGAATCCTTGCCATGGCTGCAACAGGAGGTTAATCATAAACTCTGGCACTTTCCAAAGGGGTGCTTTCATTCTGCAGTGTTGGTGGAGAATTGTGCTGCTCCGAGGGTCTGCTCAGCTGTTTGCCAGGAGGATCTAAAGCAAAACAGCTTCCCCTGTCTGAGGCTGAACAACCCCCCGATGTTGGGGTTGGTTGTATCCCACCACTTGCTGGAAGGAGATTTTGTATCTTCATGGCCTTTCTGTGGATGGATGTGTGGCGCTTGTGCCTGGTGAGGTGTTTGTGTGGCCAGCAGCCAGTCTTGGGTCCTTCACACTTGTGTGGGGTATTTCACATCAGTGTTTCACTGGCCTCACCCTTTCTATCTGCTAAACTTGTTTTTCAGTGAGATTTGAAAACATCTGAGTGTATTCCTAGGAGAACATCTGGTGATATCTGTAGCTTCACTCCTTTTAGGGGTTGTAATCCACTAGCTGAAAGAAAAAGAAAATCAACCTGTGAAAAAGAAAATCAACCTGTGACAAAGCAGTGGTGCTTTTGCTGGCGTGTGACGAGGAAGGAGATGTCCCCTGACGTAGAAGGGATTGTCTGTTGACATTCTTCTCCCTCTCCCAGTTATAAGTAGGTTATCCCTGCTCAAATTATGCAACTGTGCAGACAGCCAGACTTCAGGAATTCCAAATACTTCAATGTGTCAAGTGCTGACTTCTAAATTAAATGCCACGGTTGCAGAGCTTGTTCACAGTCTGTCGCTTGAAATATGACATCAATCTTGGAATCGCGTGTGGCTGAGAAGGGGCAGCAACTTAATTGCTTGTTTCTTCCAAGAAGTGTTGTGTGAGGGTGCAGGAGCCAAACTGGGTGGGAGATCTGCCTCTACCTGTGACACTGTTTCCATATGGAAGTCAGCAGTTACAAGCAGAAAAAAAAACCTCCTGAAAACATTGATTTATGTAACAAATTGAAATGCTTCATTCTCTGGCCGTGGTGTTGCCTCGAAGATGCAGATTTCAGCATCTAGATCTAATTAAAGAGTTGTGTGCTTATTGCTAAGTAAACATAGGAGTCTATCACTCTCCTTGCCTTGGAGAGCAAATTGATTCTTCTAATGGTTTCACTGGATGAAAGCAGGTGTCTAGGACTGCTTTGTGCAAGGTGCTGAAATGAAATGGTGGTGGTAGGAAATGAGCTGCAAACCTGATAAAATGGGGTGACAGGAAATGTAAACGCTCAGCATTTCATTCAATTCTTACATTCCATTTAATCAAGTGAAGGAAGTGACTTAAACTGTGCATTATTTGTAAATAGAGTGTTCTTAATGCCTTCCACTTCAGAGCTGGGGAAATCATTATTTCACATGAGCACATTTAGCAGAGGATGTGAACAATGGGATAATAAGTGCTGCAGAAAGTGTGTTGGGCTCAGCATGTGGTCTGTGACAGTGGCCGGGAGGAAATCATTAGGGGAGAGTGGAGCAGCAGCCCCAGCGCTGGGTTTGAGGTGGCCTGAGCCAGGGGTCTGAGCTGGCAGTGCCTGTCGGACCTGTCCTGGAGGGCATTGCCTAAACATTTCCCACAGTTTGTACCTGGAGCTTCCACAGAATACCCTGTGATGGGTCCCTCAACCTGTACAAAAATAATACATGGCTTCTGGGGGGTTTTGTGCTTCTTTTTAAACTGTAATCTCATTGAATCTCTTGTACTTTTTGTAATTTTTTTTTTTGCATCACCACCTCATTTGTGATTTTACAGGTCTCAGTGTTCTCAGCTTTCTCTCTTTGGGTTCCTTTCCTGTTCCAAGCTGCATTGTCCCAGTCTGTTCAGTACATCTGTCTGCAGAGGCAGCTCTTCATCACTTGGGTTTTTTTTTTTGAGCTCTGCTGTTGTTTTGAGGAGATTTGGCCACATTTGTTTATTTGCTTTACCCATGAAGACTGAATAAAGAGAGATGCGCTTTCTAATAAAGGGATACTTTGTAGCTCCTCTGTGATAATATTATAAACATTTACTATGTGTAATGTTTTACATTCCAAGTGCAAATGAACACAGTAATCATAGTGAGAGATATTGTAGTGAAAATACAGATACTGAAGACGATCTTAGTTTATAAATACAGTACAGATGGCCGTTGATAAGGCATTTTGTATTTGGATATTACCAAGAGAGCAGTATGGAAAAAACTACAGTTGTGGTGGATACTTGCCAGAGTTAAGTGTGAAGGCACTGGAAGCATGAAGATGCCATGTCCTATGGAGACCTAGGAGTCCCAGAAATGACTTGTGGGTTTGGGGACAACTGGTGGGTTAAGGGGCACCCTGCTCCCTTATTAGGGACAGATACTGACAGTGTTGAAGCTCTGTGGTCTGACCGTTCCTGCAGTTTTCTTTCAATGTCTTGTTTTGGTTTTTATTAAGTGGATAAATACCCCTGTTTTGAAATACCTACTGTGAGAAGTTTCTGTAAAATGTTAGTAAAGATGCTGGAGGTTTAAAAACAACCCACAAAACTCTCCTTGTGCCCAACACAAACCATGGATATGGTTCTGCCAGGCCAGCTTTGGCCATACAAGGGCAGACAGCTCCAGCCTGTGGAGTTGCTGCTCACCTGATAAGGTGATTTGTGGATAAATACAAGCACTTTTAGGTTTTGGAGCCAAGAAGAACTCCTTTTAGGCATTTATCTGCATAAATGAGTCATTAGGAAAATTAAGGTACACGTAGTGCTGAAAGGGTGATGACACAACCACATTCCTGCCTTGCTTGAACTTGTTGAGGATTCTTTTCTAGCTGCTTCCGTTGGAAGGTGCCTGTTGTTGATGTGTCTGTGACACCCTGGCTGCTGGCAGCAGTCCATGCTGGCTGGGTCAGCAGTGCCTGTTCTCCTCCTTGGATCACAGAGCATCTGAGACTGTGCCTTGATCTCTCCCTGCTGCTCTTTGCTGAGCTTTTTCTTCTGTGTTGCTTCCAGCACTGGGGGTGTTTATGGGGCTGCTGTGCTTCAGGGAGAGTTCAGATGTGCATTGCCTTTCAGAAAAAAAATCATTTATTAGAGTTAATGTGGATTTCATTAGGGTGTAATGCTTCCTGGAATAAAAGTGAGAGAGAAAAGCTGTCATTTTGTGTAATAAACCTGAATATTTCAAACAACCAGTCAGTTGACAGGTAAGCTTTGTGCTCAACTAGTAAAAACTAGCACTTAGCCAAATTTGGTTGTGACAAACCTACTGTTTGTGCTGTGCCTTCCAGTCTCTTATTTCTGTCAAATGAGGAGACAAGGGAGTGGTTTCCAGGGGCAGGAGGGAGCACGGTGGGGTGGGAGGCGTGATTTGGGGGATAGTGGAGAGGAGGCACTCTGCACTTCGGCTGCTTTTCTGCAATGCACCCCTGCTTTTGCCTTGGAGGAAAGGAAAAAATAATGTGTGGGCACCAACAGATGGGAGAGTTTTGTTATTTTTGTCTTTTTGACTCTTTCAGAGATCCAGAGGAGTAGTGCTACCAAAACAATCTTGAGCCATGCTGCTTCGCTGTGCCATTTTTTCCTGATATTTCTTCCACATGGCATCACCAGAAAGGGCTTGGAGATTCTTGGTTTTGTGACTAATTTGGGAGGCTGGCTTGAGTAGTTTTCTTCATGTGTGTTTTTCCTGACTTCTTGTTGATACGCTTTGCAGAGCTTCTGAAAGTGAAGGCTCAAATGCTGTGGGTAGCCATGGTAAAACAAGAAAAAATAGCTTTCTGGAGTTAGTTTAAATTAGCAGGTTGCTGCAGTTGCTGCCACGTGCAAATGAAAGTAATATATGGACATTTTTTGGCAATTTGCAGTACTTAGAAAATTTAATATTCAGTTGGGGGTTTTTGTACCGTTGTTAAAGAGCAAGGACTATAAAACTGCAGCCTTGCTTTTTATTGCACAGAGTGGGAAATGGTCATCTAACAGCTTCTCTACACTAAGAAATTTGGGAAAAACTTAACCTGAATTTGCATGGAGCAAAAGGATAAAAAAGTTACTGGGATCCCATAAAAATTATGCATGAACAGTGCCATGGAAAGCGTGGTTAAATTTGAATGTGTGCCTTAGGGCTGTAACACATCAGCCCATTCACTGTAAGCTGATTTCATTCTGAGGCACTTCCCTGCATACGGATATGATGAGGACTCAATTCACTTGTTGCTTTTATTCTACAAAAAAAAAACCAAAAACAAAAAAGTGGAGGTTTGTTTCATATGTTGATAGCACATTTAGTAGTTTGATCATGTGTTTTTTGGGGAATTGGTGAAAATCAAAAGTATAGGGTAGTGAATCTGCTGTGAGATATCCCAAAACTCTGTCTAGTGAAGTTCACACATTAATTTTTATTATGAGAATGAAGGTAATCCAGTGTGGAACAAGACCTTTTCACAGTTCCTGCTCATATTGTTAAACAAGCCTCAGTTTAAAGTGCTGTCAGAAAATTGCTTTTATGTGCTGTAAGGAATGCTAACGTGAGATTCCTACAATGCAGAGCTGAAAGCACCAGAGGCTGGGGAAGGTGGCATTTATCTGGTTTGCTTATTCAACCATGTGAAAGCTATATTAGGCACATAAACTTTCTGCACTACGCTGCAGCTTCAAAAAAGCAACAAGTTAAATCTGGGTCCTTTGAAGTAGTGAATAGTAACATTCTGTTCTCCAGAAGTGATGACTTCAAATGATCACACCAAAACTCAAAAAGCTGTCATGGCTGAGGAAAACAAGACAATTCTCCCCAGATAAATCTTATTTCAGTGTATCACTGTTGCATGAAGCTTGGGTTTTGTTGGAGCCAGCAAACTTCAGTTACGTAGAAAGGCAGAGAGTCTTAAAAAAGGACATAGATCTTCTTTCTCTGTCTGGAAATGATCTCAGGAAACATCTTACTGTTGCACAAAAGCAGTCTGTGGCATCTGATCAGTTTCCAGCAGCAGGCAGCACTGTCCTGCCCTGATTATTGTAATCTCTGTTTTTAATTAGATGCTGAGATTAAGAGCTGTTGTGCTGCTCAGTGCCCTCGATGTGTTCCCTGTCAGTTCTGCCTGTCCAGTGGCCTGGTGAAGGAAGATGCTGCAGAGAAGAAAAATGCACCAAAACCCCCTTCTCGAGACTCTTTCAGGGGGTTAAAATAGATATTGATAAATGCCTGGCAAGAAATCAGGCACTGCAGCAGGCTGCTGCTCTGTGTGCCTTTTACTTAGCTGCTCATTTAATGTAGCAGTGTGGAGATCTTACTCCAAAGTCACTTTTAACTCATTACCTTCTGGTTCACAGCTCCCTAATGTATCATACCAAATATTAAATTCATTCTCTTGGATTTCCCCTGAATTTTGTTCTGTTCCTGGGATTCCAGTTCTCTGTCATTTGTTTTTGTGTGTTGGGCTGACGATACACCTCAACCTTTTGATCAGCATTTTCTGAGCCATCGCTTGGAGATCTTTGCTGAAATGAGTTCTTGTGGCACTCCATAGGTGAATTCTTCAATCTGTTATCCAAGTGCATGAATTTCTTTCAGCTGGCTCTTTACCTCCAGTTTGTCTGTTCATCTGTGTGTTTGCACTAACAGCTCTGTTTGTCATGTTAGTCAAACATTTAATGAAGTTCTCATCATAGCTGGTGTTTCCTCTTTCTCTGAAAAATACATTATCAATTCAGCTTGAGACACTTTAACTTCAGTAAACACAGGTGGTATCCCAATTTCTGTTTGTTTTCTTATTCTTCATTCTTTTTTTCTTCAGTTTGTTTTCATTTGGCTGGATTTGTGCACTTGTATACAAACACCTGCAATCTTGTATCTTTGAGAGATGAAAACATCTCTATATTTTTCAATAATCAGACCTTGTACACTAAATATTTGAGAGATGAAATTACCATAGTGCTAATGTTGCCAAGCTTATTTGCAGGTGTGCACCACAAAATGAGACAGTCTTTGAGCAGTCCTGCTTCTTCTGCTGCACTGACACCTTTTCCCTGGGAATTAAAGTATCACTATTTAATCACAGCACTGTCTAATGGAAACACTTTTAGACTGGCTTCTAATGAAAGGAGTGGTAACATGTTTTACACACCTACAACATGACATTTAATCTGCAGGTTTTATCTGTGCCAGGAGTTGTAGCTATGCTTTAATCTTGCTGCATTAATCCAGCACACTCAGTGGCTGCTTTCAGAGCCCCAGGTCGGCTCTCAGGGATGCCCAAGCGTTTGCATTACAAACTGTTGCCAGCTCCCAGCTTTTCCCATCACTCAGGAGGCTCTGTACTCAGCCATGGCCATTTTCAGAGCTGGGCAGATAAATTTCCATTGCCTTGAAGCCAACAGGAGCATTTAGCAGTTGAAACTTCGCTGTGGACAACTTAACTTCCAGCCCTGTGACATTTCTGTGACAGTTCATAATGTCCCCATTTATCTGTGTATTGGTTTGCACTCAGGACCTGCTGCATGGCAGCTGTGAGTCCATCAGCTGCAGAGACCACAACTCTCATTTGCCCGAGACGTAACTGATGTGCAATTCCTGCCATAAAAATTAAAAAGAGAGAATTGAAGTAGAATTGAACTCTCCTGCCAATTTGAGATCAGACAGCAGAAAGTCTTGCAGGCCCCTTGCTGTAGGCCATACATAAGGGTTGATAAGGGACAAGAATAAATCTAGAAGTGTCACTTTCATGAGGAAATGACAAGCCAGAGCTGCAGGAGAATCTGCTGCAAGTATGTGGCTGCTGGTGAAGTTAATGAATGTGGCCTTGGAATCTGTAATTATTATAGTCAGGCAGATGAGTGCTTAATTCTGCCAGATGGGAGAGCTCCACTCTGAGTTCCAGGACATGCCTGGAGGTTTCAAACAGATAACTCTGCAGAAACACTCTAGAAGCTGCATCAGCCCAGATAGGTAAGTTCTGTTCTTGTTCTGTTCCATCCCTGGGAAGTTTCTGGAGGTTTGTGGATCCCTTGACCAGGTTTGGCTTGGTTTGGATGCCCACATCCCCATCCTGAGCCATGTGCTGGGCTCTGCTCTGCAGGCTGTAATTCTGCTCCTATCAGCCCACACAGGCTCTCTTTAATATCTCCTCTCACACTGTCAGAGCACAACTGCCGAATTTTTACATCCAACTTCTTAATTCCCATGCAAATGACTCGTCAGGAAAACAAACCAAAATCCCTGAGACACTTTGTGCTTCCACTTTAAATGTAGAAACAGCAACTCCTGAAAAATGGTGATGCTTTAACTAGTGGTTTTCAGCTTTTTCTTTGCTGTGACCTCAAAGTACAGGAGCAACAGCTCTGTGATATGTTTGTGTTGGTTTTAATATTCTAAAATAAAAGTAGTAGACACATACATACCTCTTTGTCATCACAATAGATGTTTTTGGGGTTTTTTTTTACTTTCATATGCTCAGGCAGTCTGGTGACTTGAGGAAAACTTTGGTCATCTCACTTTGGAAACCGTAAACCTTTTCTTGGAGTTTTATAGTTTTGAATGAGGACAGCTGAGATATTTGGAATTAAGCAAATATTTCTGATTTGCTCTTGGTCCATATTGCTTTAACAGCAGCCATTGTGCTTAATATCCATGGTGTAAAAATAAAAAAATCTGCAAAATCATAGAGGAACAGGAAGTGCACACAGAGGAGCAGGAAATACACCTTACACAAGTAAGGTGTTGGTTGTCCATCTTTTGGCAAGGGAAGTTAAAATCAAGTGCCAGGAAGGTGTAGAAGTGGATTAGAAGGATGGTGCAGTGTCTGACCATATCTCACCCCTTACTGCTGGTAAGAATTAAAACAGAATGCCAAAGTAGGAGGATTTTTTGCTCTCTCTTTTATGGGAATATACATGGAGAAGTTAATTAGATCAACTTTTTTCAAAAAGCTAACAGTGATTAAGGCATTGTTGCCAAAAGCAGAGGCTGGTTTTGAGTGATAAATTGCAGGGGTGAGAAGTGGCTGGGAGCCTTGGCACCTCTGAGAGGAGGGGTGTCAGCTCCTGGATCCAGCACTCAGCTGAAGTTCCACTCATGCAAACCAGCCTAAGATAATCTGTGCTCTTCTGCTTGGGGAAAGTCTGTTGGTACTGTTCCCTTAAAATGTGTATGTAAATGTTTTCTAATTTTATCCTTTCAGAAGTGTTCTGTTGCAGCTGACATCCCATCTCCACTTTACAATAAAACCATTTTGTAGAGCAAATTGATGGGTTTGGCACCCCACTACTTGTCTCAATGCCTTCACCAGCCCTGAGAATTAAAATGCACTTACTAGATTTGCATCATGCAAATGCATTTTTCCATGATCTGAGTCAGTTTTTTCCTATCCCCATGAAAGATTAATGTTTTTGATAGCAGTGACAGTGTGAGTCAGAGCTGGAGCTGTGAGCTGGGGCTCTGCCATGGCCGCACACATCTGCTTTCTCCTTGTGCCATGGTACAGTCAAAGCTTTTGTTTTCTGTTATTGCAGGGTTTCATTTGGGGGAAACTGCAGAGATCTGTTAGGAATACAAAACATGTATTTCATGGACACTCTGGGCCTGCCTTTTCCCTGAGTAATTATTTTGGAAGAGGATCTGTTGGACGCTTTTCACCTTGTCCTTTGCAGATAAATACTGTTCCTGGTCTGTTGGAGGACTTAGAGTAAAGCAATATTGTGTGCTTTTGCCTTTACCTCTTTCCTGCCCTGAAGAGGTTTACCTTGGTTACTGCCAAAAATGGTGGTGGGCCCTGTCACAGCTCAGGATTTCCAGATGTGCAAATCTTCTCAGCAATTTTTTATGAAGAGTTGCAACCTTGCTGTGTTGACTTTGCAAACCTCAACTCTTACAGCACTCAGGAGAAACTTACCTAAATGTTTACAAATCCATTTAAAACTGGGGAATGAGAGCAGTTTATTGTCAGTTTCTGGGAGTGCTAAACATTCAGAGCCTCTAATAATTATGTAGGTTATTTACATTGCCCTGGATCACTTTGAACCATGGCTGCTTCCTGATAGTGTTTCAGTCTCCCTCCATGGAGCTGGTTCTGGAGTACTGCCTGCCACCCTTCAGCAGCAGCTTCTGCTGGGCTATACCTAAAATTTAGGAAGGTCTAAATTCTAGGATTTGGAAAGTCTTTTTGCAAGGAGTTTTTCAGAGGAAAAGGTGGCTGCTTATGAACCAGTTTGCCACTGTAGCATCCGTGGGAAGTAAACAAAAAAGATAAAAATTGAGTGTGGAGCAAAGGGAGAGGCTGGGGGATGAGTACAGAGCACCCAACAAATGTTCTCTGTGAGCAACACTAATGGTCATGAAGTCAGTGGCCTCAACAGCTCTGGCACATGAACTTGGCAACAGTGGTGTGCCAAAACCCCAATCTTTATAAAATATGTGAAGTGCAATATTTTTGGAGTGCATTGGGAAAGCACAACACACCCCTGATATGCCTTCTGCTGTGAAGGGGAGTATTAGCTGCTCCCAATAAACAGGTGGGTGGTAGCATTTCAGCTTTCAGTTTAAAGTTGGGTGAAATTGCTCTTCCATTCCAGCTCCCAAGTGGAGTTCTCTGAGTTCCTTACCTGTCATCAGCCACTCTTGGTGGGCAGACAGAGATCCTCCCAGGGAGGTGAGCGTTCAATGTGCAGCTCAAGCCCTGGCCAAGAACAAAACGCCTCCAAACTCTTTAAAACAGAAAGTGCCTGAACATTGTCCTCTTCTGAGAGGCTGGGAGGAGAGGGACACAGGGGCAGTGGCAGTGTCCTGGGATATTTCAGTGAAATGGTTTGGGCAGTCAGAGTCTGAGAGAGCAAGGACTGAGCCAGGCCCAGCGCTGAGTGCTCCCAGTTGTTTGCAGGCTGTGGCATCACCTCACCCCAGTACAGGCTGGAGCTTGGCATCTCTTTCAGGTTGAACACAACGGGGTTTATGCAGCAGCTCCTGAACACTGGCTCCTTTGTGCACTCACAGTTTGGAATCTGCTGTCCTGGAGGAAATTGAGCTTCTCAAGCCCAGCATACTTCCCAGAATGGGTCATTTCCCTGGTCCACTCATCCACTGCAGCCAAAGGTTACAGGTTTGCATTCCAGGGATTCCAGAGCTCCAAAGTGAATGCTCCACACTGATGTCATTTTGAGCACAGAAACCTCTGTTTGCCTCTTTTACATGAATACTGTCAGGTTTGGCAGTGCTGGCTTGAGGTCAAACCAGGTTCACTAACCTGAGTTAAAATACAATTTAAAATAAAATGATTTAAAATAAAGTTGAGAGAGTGCTGTTGGTTGATTTGAAGCTAGGAAGGTGTGGGAGCTCTGGCCAGCAGTTTGTGAAGTGAACCAGGACAAGATTTATAATGCAGATAGTACCTTTTATTAGGGCAGCTGCTGTTGGGGAAACAGATGTGTGTTTAGATAGAGATAGAAACAGAAATAGCAGACTTGTATTTGTTCTGATTGAAGCAGTTGTTCTGACTCAATTATGAACTTAATTATACTTAATTATACTAAGCAGTTAATTTGAGGGAGTGAGGGGTGCTGGTACCTGTGTACTACAGTGAGATGACAGAGATAAAATGCTCCAGGTCACATGTTTATCCCCGTGGAAGATTTGTCTGTGTCTGAACTGCTGCTGCTGATGGAATGCTGCTCTAACCAGAGCCCAAGGAGTGATCAGCATTAAAAAGAAATAATAATACAAAAAAAACCAACCAAATATCTGATTTACACCATGGGCTTACATCACAGTTTGATGAATGTATCTGAGGGCTTGGTGAGCACCAGGGTGGGAATTTCCTAATCATTTGGAGGACTTATGTCACTATAAGGTGATATAAAGTCTGTTCAGAAAAAGCTGGTGTTTTCATGCTGTGAATTGCCATGGATCAGGATAGGGAGGTTAAAGGTAGGGTGGTGGTTTCGTGGTGCTAAAAATTACTTTTGTTTTGAAATTATGTGACTCAGTGAGAAACTGAATGCAAACAGCTCCCTGAGTTTGATTCACTGACTCTTCTAAAATATTATTGTAGATACCATGTTTCAAACCCAATGATTTGAGCCATCACATTAGGCAGCAGGTGAATAAGGAGCTAAATTTTGTGAGCATGAAAGTAGATATATCGCATAAGCAATATTTTTGAATTTCAATATAATTTCTTTTCCATTCACAGTTTCATTACATTATAACATTACACTTACAGTGTACAGTTTCATCTTTGCTGTTGCTAAGCTCGGAAACTTGACACCTGTTGAATCCCATAACAGTGTATGTGCTGTGGTAGCTGTTGCTAAAACTTGCATTTCAGTAGCCTTGAAACAGTGAGAATGAGCTGAGTTACTCCAAACTACTTAAAGGTCAGGTCTTCATTTGTGCCCCTAGGTGTTAAAAAAAAAAACAGCTAATTTTCAAATTATTTGTACAAAGCCTTTGGTACAGTAGCACTTCCCTTCAGACTGCTTTTGGCTAATAGTGGACAAAATTGTCCTTGCTCTGGGAGCCCTGAAGTGCTCACATTTGAATTCTCACCTTGTTCAGGGATGAATGCTGTGATGATGATTTCTCACATGTTTCCAGGGCAGGAATGCATTCTGGAAAAACCATTCTCTCCTGTCTGTGTCAAAGTTAAATATGGACTGTAAATGTCTGTGTCAAAGTTAAATATGGACTGAAGTGTCCCACTGTGAATATTTTTAAAACTTGAATTTTGCTGTGTTTCTCTGGAGGTTTGAAATGTGTTGTGGGCCAGGGTGTGAGCGTGTGCCTGAGGAATGGGAGGAGGAGCCCCACTCTCTGTGATACCATCCCTGCTCCCTGCCTAGAGAATGGTTGTGGCTCCAAAATTAACAGCTTTTCCAGCTCCAGCCCACTTACCACTTAGCTGAGGTGTGCACCTTGCTGTCCCCACCCCAGCACTCCCAAGGGCGTGGGTATATTTAGTTCTTGGATGTGGCATCCAAGAGCTGCTGTCAGGGGCTCAGGCTGGGAAATCAGACCTGCCAAAGTGCTATTTTGAACTGGTGATAATACACAGATGATGGACTTGGGCTGAAGCTGTAATGGTGCAGCCCTTTACCCTCTCAGGTCGCTGGGAATTGAGTGCAGCTGTAAAAGTGCCTTGTGCCACTGAAAGATTGGAAAGAGGTTGAACCATTGGATAACCTGGCTGTGCTTTAGCACGCTCATCTTTTCATGTGGAAAATGCTTTCATACTGTTTAAATTACCTTCTAAAAATATTTGATGTTTTTACTACATCATTAACTGTAAGGAACTGATATTTTTCCCCCTCCTCAGCCTGGCCTTTTGGATTTTTCTGAAAATAGCATTTGTACATGCTTCTTGTTCACACTGAGGCCTGGGTGGGAGCCACTTGTTTGAATGGAGGTGTCAGTGCAGTGAGGGTGAAAGTCATTTTACAGAAGTGATTTAACAGAGCAATATCCCACATTCGTGGCAGGAACACTGCTCCTGTAATAAATTTAAATCAATTTATTGCACATCACTGACTTCCACTATTTTATTTTAAATTCTGTAACGAGATCAAGGTCAAGGAAGCAAAAGATGAAAGGAGAAGGGGAAAGGAAGCCAGAAGAGGGGAGGGGCAGCAGGACAGGAATGGTTTAGAGCAGAGCAACAGAATCGAGCTCTCACTTTGGGGGTGGAGGGCTCAGCATTCCTCATTCAGAAGAACACAGAGGAAAATGAGGCTGTCTTTTGGGCCTGTAGGTACTGGGAGGGTTGCTCTGAGATCCTTCTCCTTGTTTATAATGATGTATTGGTACTATTTCTAAGTACCAAATTATTCCATGGCTAGTCCTTGTGAATGTGTTCTTCTTGTACTTCTGCTGAACAGAAGTATTTGTGATGTGCCAAGGAACAGCTGCAGCAACCAGGATTTCAGAAGGAAGGGGATCCAAAGGCCATTTCTGAATATGCTGTTACAAGATCTTGCTGTAGTGTGTTGGTCTGAGATCAATGAAATATGTTTTTCATTTGATTCATGCTGGAGAACAAAGAGTCTGGATATTCAGATGCCTCTTGAGGTCGATCTGTTTTCTTTCAGTGAAGGGAATGTTTTGCTTGTGCTTAACTTCTTCCTCTGCACCAGTGTGAAATTTCATTTTAAACCCAAATGGCCTTTAGAGGTTCCACCAGACTTTATATATATTATCAGGTGTTAGTTAATCTGTTCTCTTGGACAGTTAGGGTTCTTCTGTCTGCAAGGGTTTGAGTATCAAAACTGAAAACCCAGGAACAAGAAGCAGCCAAATGTCAATGTCTGTAGAACCAGGTGGGCTGTGACAGCTGCTGTTTCCATGTGTCACATTTGGGGTAAGTTGTTCCACACTTGCAGTTGCTCTGTGAAGCTCCACGTGAGCCATTTGCAAGCATGGAAATGTTTTTTTTTATGTGGAAGGGAAAGAAGGATGATGTGCAGAAGCTGGCTGACTCCAGGAATGAATCAAACACAATAATGCTGTTGATGTTTAACCAGTGAGATAATTGTGTATCGTGTTAATTGAATGAGACATGTGTAACACAGAGAGCTTCCATGGAGGCTTGGAAGGGGCTTAAGCAGGTGAAACACTGTGGTTTATCTTCCCTTCACAGTGAAATGTTTCTGAAATTTTTGGGGAAATCCAGGGGTCAAACATTCTCATCAGGACCTTGCACAAAACACGTGCATTTGCTCCCACATGGAGAGAGCTGGTCCCAAGAAGGCAGGTTTGTGTTTTTCAAGAGAAAGTAGTTGCCCTCCTTGTTTTATTTATCACATACATAAAATCAGTTTATGTCTATTTGATTTAAACTTAAATTTTCCTTTGAGGTTTATATTGCATTGTGTTTGTGAAGGAATTTTCAATAACTTCTGATCCTAGTTTAAAACTATTAAAAGCAGCTTTAGGTAATCAATACCTGCACTACAGCAGGAAATCAGACCTATTGGCAACTGTTGTTTTATGTTTGCTAGTTTGAACTCTGGCCTCTGAAAATTCGTGCTGTCGTTTCTCTAAAGCTTTCCTGGTATTAAATACCTTCCCTGGGAGATTTGCTTACTCCTGCACCCTTGTTGTTGACTCAGCCTGACTTTTCTGTTTAAAAGAAACCTTCAATAGTCTGTCAGTTTAACAACTATGAACAATGGTTTTCTGGACCCAGAAAATAAAAGTACAGGTTTCTACACAGAGAACAGTTTTTAAAATGCTTTCTTTTTAGTATTACAAACATTTTTTTGAACTGTGTTGGGAATTTGGGCATAGCAGAAATATGGAGAGAGGGAGAGGTACTCCTGTAGGTATAGGGAGCTATAGATACATAGATGTATGGAAGATGATAGGGATAGATTGCAAATAATTTAATCTGTGATTATGAAAATTACAAGTAATTGCATTTCTGTAGTTAGTCCCTTGCACAGTCTGGATCCTAGAGGAACCTAGGATCCAGAGGATCTAAGAGGAATCCTTAGAGGATTCAGGTGAATTTTCTCTGTACAGAGTCTTACAATCACGAATCCACTTGGCTTTTGCTTTCAGAAATGGAAATGACAGTTTTCCTCTTTCTTTCAGGATACCTTTGATCTGTCATATGTGGGAAGAACACTAAGAGAGCCATCTAAAAATGGGTGTTAAAACATTCACTCATAACTCCCCTGCTCACAGTCAGGAGATGCTGGGGAAGCTGAACATGCTCCGGAACGACGGCCACTTCTGCGACATCACCATCCGCGTGCAGGACAAGATCTTCAGGGCACACAAGGTGGTTCTGGCAGCCTGCAGCGACTTCTTCCGCTCCAAACTCGTTGGCCAAGCAGAGGACGAGAGCAAGAGCGTGTTGGACCTGCACCACGTGACGGTGACAGGGTTCATCCCCCTGCTGGAGTACGCGTACACAGCCACGCTGTCCATCAACACCGAGAACATCATCGACGTGCTGGCCGCCGCCAGCTACATGCAGATGTTCAGCGTGGCCAGCACCTGCTCGGAATTCATGAAATCCAGCATTTTATGGAATACACCCAACAGCCAGCAGGAGAAGGTGCTGGATGCAGGACAGGAGAGCGGTGCAAACTGCAATTTCACCTCCCGGGACGGCAGCCTGTCTCCGGTGTCCTCCGAGTGCAGCGTGGTGGAAAGAACCATCCCCGTTTGCCGGGAGTCTCGGAGGAAGCGCAAAAGCTACATCGTCATGTCTCCTGAGAGCCCCCTCAAGTGTAACACACAAACCAGCTCCCCCCAAGTGCTCAATCCTTCCACTTCCTACCCAGAGTCCAGAAATCAGCCCGTGGACTCATCCTTAGCTTTTCCCTGGACTTTTCCTTTTGGAATTGATCGAAGACTTCAGTCAGAAAAGGTGAAGCAGGCGGAGAACTCTAGGACTTTGGAAATGCCTGGGCCCTCCGAGTCCAGCAGGAGGATGGCAGATTATGTGACTTGTGAGAGCACCAAGGGCAGCTCTCCCCTGGTGATCGAGGAGGACGTGCGAGTCAAGGTGGAAAGGCTGAGTGACGAGGAGGTTCACGAGGAGGTGTCACAGCCTGTGAGCGCATCCCAGAGCTCCCTGAGCGACCAGCAGACGGTCCCAGGGAGTGAGCAAGTGCAGGAGGACCTCCTGATCAGCCCTCAGTCTTCATCTATAGGTATGGCCATTTCTGCAGGTACACATCCCAGCTGGCATGTGAGCACTGGGGATTTCATTGGAGGAAATCTGCCTTGTGGGTGTTCATGCTACTCCCTTTTTTCTCCCTGATTTTTGAAATGTTACACAGAAACTTGGAGTTCTTTAAATAATTTTGCAGAAGGCAGCTCTCAGTCTTCATCTATAGGTATGACCATTTCTGCTGTTACATATCCCACCTATGTAGGATTTCTGCAGTTACATATCCCACCTGGCACCTGAGCAATGGGGATTTCATTGGAGGAAAACTGCCTCGTGGGTGTTCATGCTTTACTTTGGTGCAACTCCCTTTTTTCTCCCTGATTCTTGAAATACTACACATAAACTTGGAAGTCCTTTGCAGAAGGCAGCCCTCAGTATTCATCTATAGGTATGGCCATTTCTGCAGTTACACATCCCACCTGGCACATGAGCACTGGGGATTTCATTGGAGAAAATCTGCCTTGTGGGTGTTCATGCTTTACTTTGGTGAAACTCCCTTTTTTTTCCCCTGATTTTTGAGATGTTACACATAAACTTGGAGCTCTTTAAATAACTTTGCAGAAGGCAGTTGAGAATGGTGAGCCTGTGGTAACCCTCTTTATTCAGCAGAGGTTGATAACTCCTTTTTACCTTTAGTTGCCTGACTGGGGAAACTTAATTCTGCTTTCATTAGTGCCAAAAGGCACAATCTCAGCTGAGCTGTGGCATCAGATTTGAAAAGCCTGTGCCTGCAGCCACAAAGGGTTAGAACAGTGCTTTGCATCAGACATCAAATCTCTTATAATCGTGACAGAGAGCCTTTGTAAGAGGATTTGCAAACTAAGTGGTGAAACACTGTCATCTTCATGCCCCAGACAAAAATAAAACCACACAGTCATAATATTGAGAATCTTTCCATTTCTGTGGGATTTGATTCTCAAGTTGCTTCTTCAAATGCTGCTGGTTGCTGAGAGAAATCTTTTTTCCATGAAAGACAATTTGAAACCGGTTTGGGGATCTTATAGCAGGCTGTTCTTTATTAAGAGCTAATACTTAAAGGTTACTGGAACAATCCCTTTTTTCCTCTGCACAGAATGCATTGAATGGCTTTAAGTAAATCAGAAGATAGAGCTTTTGCAATATTTCTAATTTAATTATCAAAATTTTGCCCAAGTCAGCTCTTTTACTCTCAAGTGGCTTGAGCTGTGCTCAGCAGAGTTTGTTTACTGAAAGATTTTTAATAACTCCTGTTCTGTCGGAAGACTGGAAGAATGGCAAATGCACAGCTCTGCTTCATTCAAATAATGTGTATGTGAAAGGCTGCCCCCATTAAGGAATTAAATAAACTACAGCACAGGAAAGAGTTGTAGCCTTGTAATCTGCATTATTTGTTTGCTTTGGTCAGTGCAACACTGTGACATCCCTGGAGAAAGTGAGATCAGTCTGACCCTCCAGAACTGCAACACACATTCAATGCCAAAAAGAAATGAAAATATTTCCCATCTATGCCATCCTTTGCTGTTGGATTGTTCTCCAGTTTGTATAGCTCACATGTTGATATTTTAGATTGTAATGCTTTTTCCAAATGAAAATGTTTTCTTTATTGGAGACAAGGATGTTTACCTTTGTGAGGAACAGACTTAATGTCTTCTAGTTTAAAAATCTTTAAATGCAGTTTGGCAAAATATTGCACAAATTAAAAACTAAAAGAAACTATTTGTTTGCTGGGAAGTCACCAGGAAAAGAGGTCCTTGTTCAAAAGCAGGTTTTGTTTGATTCAGTTTTTAACTCATTGCAGTCAGAACTGAAAGGCTTTGCCAGGGCCATGTGATAAGAGATGCAAATTATTTCATCAAAGTAATTATATCATCACAGAGAAAATAGAACAAGAAGCAGTAATGATTAGAGAATGTTAAAAATAGAATATCAAGTGATATATATCATAAATATATAAACGAATATCACACCAAGGCAGCTTAAGGAACAGACTGGGTGTAAACTCCAGGCCCCAGATGAGTAGTTTTGTGTGCATAGGGGTAGAAAATCTCAGGCTTTAGTGATTATAATTTTTAAACTTAAATATCTGTCATTGCTGTTAGTACAGCATGTCCTGCCTTAAAACAGCTGCAGAGAGAAGAAAACTGTGCCAGGGCAAAATCTTTAAAGTACAAATCTGCTCTTTGTCTTTGAATATGTTTGAATTAATATTTAGTGGTTTTGGCATAATAACCATCCTCAGAATGGTTTTTATTCATGTTTTGCTATAAAGGGAAACAGTGTTCTTGCTTTTTAGCCCCGTTATGATACAGCACACTTTGTAGCTAGAAAGCACTTTTTACCTCCCTAAAATGCATTATTTTATGCAGTAATGTAAGAATAGTAAATGGAGGCAGCAAGATATGTTAAAGTACAGCTTTTTCTCCCCTGAACATATTTTCCTGATATAATTGCATATATTTATCTCAGTGTTTTATAGTGCATTTACAAAAGCATTCTTGCCTCTCTCTGATATTGCAAAAAGCTCTTATTCACTCTTTGGGAAATTTAAGAATTGTTCATTTGCAATTTATTATATTTGGAAGCACTTTATAATACGGAAGGAGACGTGGAGCAGGGACTTGATAAATAAATCATTATGGTTACAAAACAGCTGTGTCTGAGAAGATACTCTCATAACTCATTAGCACTTCTGGCATTTGAGAGGTGAAGGCATGAAATTAAACCTAAGAGCAGTTTGGCTTATTTTTCAGTAGACTGTCACTTAAGTATTTCATGAGAAAGAAGGATAAATCAAAATGGGATTAACTTTTGTACTTTATAGATTGCTTAGCTGATGAATTTCCCAAGTATAGTTTGTCACCTCTAAACAAAATCAAAATTTTTTATTTTATTAATTGTGAAGCTACCAGAGATGCAATTTTCCTCTTGTCACTGGCCCCATAACATGGCATCACACTAAGACAAAAATCTCTCACTTCAGGAAAGATCTCTCATTCTTTTTGACAGAATATGCACATTTTCTGCTTCACCTTCCCCATCTTTGTTCCTTCTCTTTGGTTTTCCATTTTCTCTGACATTTGCCAGTGTACACCTAATTCTACTTGATTTTCCTGGTGAGATTTAGGGTCCCCAAATTCAGGTTGCTCCTGTCTTAGAAAGCAGAATTATTTCACCCCAGCAGCAAGAGCAGCTCGTAGCACTGTCCTGCACTCAAGGTGGAGGTGTAGGGAGAGAAACCTCCTTTCCCACCTCGTGTCCCATGGATTCAGTGGGGACATCCAGGGGCTGCTTGTCCAGACTCTGGTGCTGATGAGAGATGAGCAGCAGCCCCACCAGTGAGTGAAGGTGTGGGTTTGCTTTAGTGCTGCATTTCTCTGACCCCATCAGTTTTCCTGAATGAAGAAAGGGGTTTGCTTTGTAGGGAGTGCTGCCCCCATTCCAAACTGGTGCTGATGAGAGATGAGCAGCAGAGCCCCATCAGTGAATGAAGGTGTGGGTTTGTTTTGGTGCTGCATTTCCTTGATTCTGTACCCCAACCCCTTGAGCTACGTTTGCCCCAGTGCTGGTGAACTGAGCAGTCTGGAGTGGTTTTGTTTGTACATTTCTCTAACAAGCAGGTGTTTGGGGTTTTTTGTGTTGCATTTCTGATTTCCCAGAGGGCTCCTCCTGTCTCAGCTGCTTATCAATAAATGAAGACATTATCAGTTAATATATTTATGGAAGATTTGGACCACAAAAGCCATTTAGTGTGGCAGGTTTGAACTCCTTATTGCTCAGGAAGTCTTGAAAAATTGACAAAATAGTCCCTTTAGGTGAATGTAACATTTCTGCTTTTCAGTGTGGATGTGTTTTGAAAACTGGCTGTATTTAACATTTCCATTTTCTAGGTGTACCAAATACGTGCCCTTATTGAATTGTCAATTTACTGGGTAATCTGTGCAGAGAGAAGCTGATTTGGAACAAGTCGCTTCTGGGTGTTGTAAATGACTTTCCCAAGGCACTGTTACTATCTTATCACCCAGCTATCAGTGTCTATCAGAGATTTGGGAAAGCAAACTGGATGTGTATTTACCTGCCCCCCAACCCTTTTTGAACAGTTATTTGCATTAAATTGCCCTTTTTTCTTTGCCTAGGCTCAATAGATGAGGGGGTTACAGAGGGACTGCCCACACTCCAGAGCACCTCTGGCACTAACGCTCATGCGGACGATGATGATCGGTATGTACCAACCTGGTGTGCAAAGTGTTCTGCACCAAGTGGCTGCTGTAATTAACCTCCCCAGCCTTAATCCCACAATGTTTAGTTGTTCCTACATCAAGTTCTATGTGTTGATCAAAGTACAATCAGTGCCTGGAGGGGCAGATGCTTTAGAAGAACGTAGGTGATGAAAGTCACAATCTGCTTACTCGTTGCTTTTTGTTTCCTATTTATTTCCAGGCAGCAGTGGTGAGGAAAGATAGTCCTGTTCTTGTTGTTTCTTCATCATTGCTCTGTATTAATAAATTTTAATTAAATCTCTGTGTGAAACATGCATACTAAAGCAACCAGCTGAAAACAAGGCCCAGCCCTGACTTCAACAACCTCACTGCTGCAGGCCACAGGAGAGGCAGAGCAGCCTTAAATCTCTTCCCCCAAACTTTCTGCCTGTAGCTCTTACCAAGATGCTGTGTGGCACTTGCTGTAAATATTTAGCAGGCTTTTGCTGTGCTGAGCTGAGTGATTTATTAAAGGAATCCCTTGTAAGGGAAGGTTGGCAGAGAAAACCAAACTAAACTGGGTCTGTTTGGTCAAAGAGACACCGTGGTTCTGTTAGAGCCAAGTGAGGTGCCCACCATGGCACACAGGGCTGCTCTCGGCTCCTCTGACTTCAGTTCTGAGCTCTCCCCTCTCTCAGCACATTTTTCCAAACTGGGGTTTGTAAGACAAGTGGGTCTGAGGAAGAAGTGTGAACCTTTGGAAGTTGTTGCAGAAATTGTGTCAAGAGAAGCTCCCTATAGGGAAAATAACCAAAAGCTGTGTTTTCATAGCCCATAAAATCTTTCCTGTCATTTCCATCTAAAATCTGTCCCACTTTCCTTAAAAAGGGAAAATAACTGCTTAGATAAGACTTTTTGGATGACATGGAAGATTTTATCTATCTGCTAACAAACCTGAGTATAAAAATAACACCCAGCACTTAAGGGTTGAATTAATAGTGGGAGCACATGTTGCACTTGAACTAATCCAGGCTTTGAAACCTGTAATTCTGAAGTCAAGTGGCACACATATTTTCAGCAGTGGATTATTTCAGAAATTTCCTATAAAACTGCAGAGCTCCAGCACAAATTCAGAGCTCCAGCATAGAAAATTCAAAAGATAAAAAATTCTTTAAACACACTGAAAATTCCCACTAAAAGATCTCCTGCATGCAGAGAAGGACAGAATATTTACCTTAGTTTATGCCCCAGTTTGAAAATAATTAGTCTCAGAGTGACAGAAGTATCAGGGAAATGAGCTAGAATTTGCACCTTGTTTCAATAGCTACAAGTGAACTGAGAGTCATGGGGATTTTTCCAGAACTACCAAGTGATTTATTTTATAAATTCAAATGAAAGTGTCCAGAATGTTCTGATTCCAAGAACCAGTTAAATGTTTAAAATGGTGCTTCCAAGACCTGAGCAGTTTCCTTTCAGGGGTTTGTATCTGTCTTGTCAATGCTTTCAAATACACTGGGACAGCCCTTCAAGCATGACTTAAATTCCCATTTCAAGCATGGGATGGGCACAGCAGCCAATAAATATGGATTGTTGTCCACTGTGCAGCAATTTGGGCACACAGTTTTGGGTGCATAAGAATTCTGAATAAAGTAAAACATGTTTCTCTAGCTGAATCAGAAAAAAACAATCAATACATTGTGCAGATGGAGCAAATTTCCCTCCCAAACTGTTTGAATGTTGCATACACCTTTAACTCCATTTGTACATTTCTTTATCACTAGGAATTCTCAAAATGTCAAAATCAGTTGTGTGTGCCCAGTGCAAATTAATATTGAAAAATGTATGTTGTAATAAGCATTTATTATATTAATAAATGTAATATATTACATTTCTATTTCTAAAACAAAGTGAAAGACCAGTCCCTCAAAGGTCTCTCAATATTTCATCCATGTCACTGTAGAAGAATCCTAAACATTTCAAAAACTAAGATGTCTTATCTCTTGAGTTTCTGTCTTAAATAATTAACATCATTAATTTGGCCTCCTGCATAATCAGTGTTTCATAAACAGTAGGTCACATGTAATTGTTGTCAGCTCAATAGGCACACAGGAGTCTGTTAAGTATTAAAATTACTGTTCCAGTGAAGTCTCATCTATTCTTTCTCTAGTATTGCACATTTGGATTGCTGCACACTTTCTGATCTTGCCTGCTTTAACAGTTGGTCTCTGTATCAGTTTGTGGCTGCACTTTAAAAGGAATTGCTCATTTATAAAAGTTATAAAAAGGTCTCTCTGATCAAGAGAATGAGAACCTCTACTTCTCTAAAATAAGAGTTATTTGCAAATAATGAACATTTCCAGGTTCACTGGCATTTTGGCATTCATGTTTGTCAGAGTTTAGTTCTGCATAGTTAAATATACAAATAATCTCAGGGTGAAAAGAAGAAAAAGTGCAAGTAGGAAATTTGCAGAGCTCCAGCACAAATTCAGAGCTCCAGCATAGAAAATTCAAAAGATAAAAAATTCTTTAAACACACTGAAAATTCCCCCACTAAAAGATCTCCTGCATGCAGAGAAGGAAAGAATATTTACCTTAGTTTATGCCCCAGTTTGAAAATAATTAGTCTCAGAGTGACAGAAGTATCAGGAAATGAGCTAGAATTTGCACCTTGTTTCAATAGCTACAAGTGAACTGAGAGTCATGGGATTTTTCCAGAACTACCAAGTGATTTATTTTATAAATTCAAATGAAAGTGTCCAGAATGTTCTGATTCCAAGAACCAGTTAAATGTTTAAAATGGTGCTTCCAAGACCTGAGCAGTTTCCTTTCAGGGGTTTGTATCTGTCTTGTCAGTGCTTTCAAATACACTGGGACAGCCCTTCAAGCATGACTTAAATTCCCATTTCAAGCATGGGATGGGCACAGCAGCCAATAAATATGGATTGTTGTCCACTGTGCAGCAATTTGGGCACACAGTTTTGGGTGCATAAGAATTCTGAATGAAGTAAAACATGTTTCTCTAGCTGAATCAGAAAAAAACAATCAATACATTGTGCAGATGGAGCAAATTTCCCTCCCAAACTGTTTGAATGTTGCATACACCTTTAACTCCATTTGTACATTTCTTTATCACTAGGAATTCTCAAAATGTCAAAATCAGTTGTGTGTGCCCAGTGCAAATTAATATTGAAAAATGTATGTTGTAATAAGCATTTATTATATTAATAAATTTAATATATTACGTTTCTATTTCTAAAACAAAGTGAAAGGCCAGTCCCTCAAAGGTCTCTCAATATTTCATCCACGTCACTGTAGAAGAATCATAAACATTTCAAAAACTAAGATGTCTTATCTCTTGAGTTTCTGTCTTAAATAATTAACATCATTAATTTGGCCTCCTGCATAATCAGTGTTTCATAAACAGTAGGTCACATGTAATTGTTGTCAGCTCAATAGGCACACAGGAGTCTGTTAAGTATTAAAATTACTGTTCCAGTGAAGTCTCATCTATTCTTTCTCTAGTATTGCACATTTGGATTGCTGCACACTTTCTGATCTTGCCTGCTTTAACAGTTGGTCTCTGTATCAGTTTGTGGCTGCACTTTAAAAGGAATTGCTCATTTATAAAAGTTATAAAAGGTCTCTCTGATCCAAGAGAATGAGAACCTCTACTTCTCTAAAATAAGAGTTATTTGCAAATAATGAACATTTCCAGGTTCACTGGCATTTTGGCATTCATGTTTGTCAGAGTTTAGTTCTGCATAGTTAAATATACAAATAATCTCAGGGTGAAAAGAAGAAAAAGTGCAAGTAGGAAATTTCAATGACAACATTTGAAACCTCTCTCTTATGTAGCTGGTACAGAAGTTCTTGGAGATGTCAGACAAATCTCAGCTGTTAAATGCCATATTGATCACAAATTGCAAGTCGTGAAAAATTAAGTAAATGTGGGAGAAAAAGAAGCAGGGGAGAGAAAATCTAATAATGTTTCAAATATAATCTCTTCATGGTGCTGAGTTATGTCACCAAATAGGTATTTCACCCTGCTGGCAGTGTGAGCATGGGAAAAGACAAGCTAGGCACTGATAACTGGGGAGCCTCTGATTCCCACTGGATCTGCTTTAATCAGCCCTCCTCACCATGAAAGATGGATGAATTAAAAAACCAGGCTTAAATTTCAATTTCTTCTATGGAGCTGTGCCCATAGCACTTCTCCAGTGGAGGAGGTGGCACCAGCACAGGCCAGGAGGCTCAGGGAGCCCAAGAGAGCTGGAAACAAAAGGAGAGCTCTGGCTCCTGAGCTGGAAACAAAAGGAGAGCTCTGCTGCCCTACTTTGGGTGTCTCCTGAGAAAGCTCCAGCAGCACAACATGCCTGGGTCCTCCTCACAGTCCCCTAACACAGCAGTGAGGGAGGCAGCACCTAAGGAACTTGTCAGAAGATGAAATTCTTTGTTGTCACAAAACCCAAATGTTATTCTTATTTGAGCACACTACATGTATAAAAAAGGAAGCAGAGTGCAAGAGTTGGTCAGGAATTTGGTTAGAAAAATCAGAACCTATGTTTAAAATACTCTCACTTATTTCAAAAAGCCTCAGTTGATGTTTCTTAGACCCCAGAATGGCAAAGAGCTCCATTCTGCCAGGCCCAGGACAGGAGCTAGTGACTTTGCTCTTGCAAATATTCCCTTTATCACAGATCAACGAGTCTGTCACATCTCTGTTTTCCACAGCTCTGGGACCCTACTGTGTATAAAAAGTCAAGGACAAGAAAATTTTTTCTTTAGTGCAAATCTTCCTCCAGTGCCATGCGAGGTCAGAAATCTTTAGGGTTTTACAGACTGAGTGATACTAAACTCTGCAGGAAACCCTTTAATCTTGTGTGTATCAAGAGATACCTGGTGCTCTCTCTCCAGATAAATTTTACAACTGGAACTTTGGCTGCTGAGAATTCTGCACTCAGAATTCAGATACCCCCTGTCCTCACAGTTGTAGTGCCATCCTTTTCCACAGTAAAGACAGTTTAAGTGTTGATTTTAAAGAGATAATCCTGATTCTTCCCCTCCTGTGCTGAACTACTTTGTGAATTTTTGTATGATGCCTAGGAAAATGTCTTTGTGCAAAGTGCATGTTTCATTTGTGTGAGTGTTACAAATCCCCAAACCCAGCATAACCCTGATGCCAGCCCTCTGGGCTTGAGGGGGAGGCAGAGCAGCAGAAGGATTTCCTCAGTTAGGAAAACTTTCTGACTGTGAGGAGACCCCATTGCATCTTTCTCAGGACATTTCAGACATTTCAGTTTAGTAAAGCCAAAGTTGCAATGTGCTGGCCATGGAATCAACAATCAGGGTCAGAGCAGTTCGCTGCTGCCAGTGATGGCTGATCTTTCAGCAGGCTGGGAGCAGCTGAAATGGCAATTTCACCTAAAATACCGACCTTAGTGCTCAGGGAAGGGAGCCCCCAGGTAAGTACAAACCCTGTTTGCACCAGCAGATTTGTTCCTATTTCACTGTGCCCTTCAGCAAGTTCCTTGCCTGAGGACTTGGATTAGAGCACTGTAGTTCCCTTAAACAGTTTGCAGCTGGAGGCTATGGAGGAGCAATTAGTCAGTTTTAAATAAATTACTTTGAAAGTTAAATTGTTCCTCATTGCAGTTCATGTGCTGCTCTTTAAACACAGCGCTGGAGCTCTTTGAATCAGACAAGGAGCAAGTATTGCTTCATTAGATTAATATTTTAAACTTAGAAATACGCAATTGTAGATACTAGTATTTGTTGATGGAGCCTGGATTGAGATGAAAAATTAATTGGCTTTAATTTCATTTGTAAATATCACTGAAGCTGCAAAATACTCCTTTGCTTTTCATTTGCTCAGCTCTATAAACTCTTCCTCAGGGACTGTTTAGTGATTGGAGAAAGTGCCCACGCCTGGAAAATAACATTCAGTTCAGTTTGCAGTTGTGCTCAGGCCCAAAGAAACAGAATTTTGAGCTTATTCCCTGGGTGTGCTCAGATGTGCAGAGTCAGTGACTGTAAAATTTCAGGTGCAGATCAGACACATTGCTACAGACCCAGAGATTTCCAGAATAAATGAGATTTCAGCAGAAATGTGACATGCCAGTCTCTTCCTTCTCCCACAAAAGCCCTCAAGGTTCAGATTTTTGCAGAGGAGACTTCTTGTCTGGTTTTGTAAATGAGTGCCTTTTTTCTTTGTAGTCTGGAGAACGTTCAGTATCCCTACCAACTCTACATTGCTCCTTCCACCAGCAGCACAGAGAGGCCCAGCCCCAACGGTCCCGACAGACCCTTCCAGTGTCCCACGTGTGGGGTGCGCTTCACCCGCATCCAGAACCTGAAACAACACATGCTCATCCACTCAGGTGAGAAACAGCCCTGCTCCCCCAATTCCTGACTCACAGCCTTGTAATAATGCAGCTTTTTCACTCACCTGCCAAGTGCTTGAGAGTTGATTTCAGAAAGATTGGGTAGAGGTTGTCGTTGAATGCTTGTTTTGATCCCTGGAGTCTGACTGATAGTTGTGCTCGTGGATAATCAGCGTTTGTGTGGACTGAAAAAAACCTGATTGCCTGGAATTCATCAGGATAAGTAATTTTCCTGAAAAAGATCTGAGATGAAATAAAGTATACATGGCCCTTGTATTGCACTAAAGAACTAGATTGAAATTCTTCCTCTGCCATATTGCAATTCTCTGCTGTGTTTCAAAGGAGATTTGCAGCCATAAGAAAATATTATCTATCTGTGTCCTTGCATTTTAGGAGGTTGTATGCCTTTGGATCTCAGAATTTTTGGAAGGATTGCAGGACAACTGAATTGGTTTGATTATCAATTTAGCTCTTGCAGGTAGCACAGGCAGCCAAAGGTTTATGGCAATGCCTCCTCTGGGCCTTGGTCCCCAAATTCAGTTTGATTTCTAACCAAGCATGAACTCCCCAATGTCTTTGCTATTGGTGTTTCAAGACTTGTCAGCATTATGTAGCAATAACATTGACATTTGAGGGAATAAAGGGAATATTGAAGGGTTATTGCACTTGGCCACTAAGTCTCATGGTTTAGCATCTCCTGGTTTGAGTCTGACTCTTACCTGCACACAGAGGCTGAGCCATTCTGGGACAGGGCAGCCACAACTGACAAGGTGTAATTTTTTCCCTGTCAACACTTACCTGTCAAATCCTTTCAAGCAAAATAGCCAGATATGTGTTTAATACTCAAAAAAGCAAATTCTGTGGGCATATCAGGTGCAAAATGATCCCAAACCTGTTGTTAAATCTGACAGCAAAGCATCTCTGGTCCACCTGACAACCCCTGGGTAAAGTTGGGAGAGCTTTGAATAGCTGGTTTAGAATAATTAACATGCAAAAGAACTCTCAAAACTTGTAAATGTTGAAAGTGTTTTCACATGAGTAAAATGGCTAAAGAGATTTCCCTCAAACTACCAGAGGAAATGGGTGCCCTTGGACACTAGGAAAGCATGAAAAGTTTGAGCTCCACCAGACCATATTCCAGTTTATTAACTTGTTTTCACATGCTTAACGGGGCATTTCAGTGTAACCTTAACTACAGCTTTCTCCGTCTAAAAGCCCTCAATTAAAAGTTCACCTCCTGCTTTGAAAGTAAGGAAAGCAGAGTGAAAGACTGGGGGAATTAACAGCCAGGGCTGATGCACATTCAGCCTTTTGAGAAAATCTTTTTTATTCCTTGACAGCCCTATTATGAATAGAGCTCCATATTCCAAATTCTTAACCTCATGTTTGGATTTTCCCACTTTCTGCAGTTCACACTTTTTACTAAATCCTAAGGTTTTGGTGACTCAGACTTTTATCTTGTAATAGTTCTGTTTGTGTGATTACACACTCAGCCACTGCAACATGTTGCAGAGGTCCCATATTTTAGGGTAAGAAATGAAAAATGAGCTAGGAACTGAATTTCTAGAATTAATACAAGAAAAAAGTTCTAAATTAATACAAGAAAAAAATGAGAGGCATGAAGCTTGACTGTCTTAGAGAGCTGTCTGTCATGCAAAGTTGCCGAAAATTCTTGTGCAGCAAGGTTCCCACGCAATATAAAGGCTCCTACTGCCCCTTTTATCACCATTCCTGCTGCATTACAGGGGCGTCCCTGTGCACAGTCCCCTTGCCAGAACACTTCTCTGAAGCTAAAGGCAGCCAGAAAAAAACATTGCAATTAAGGGTAGGCTGATAATTGCATTGTTGGGAACCAGTCTGGCACAAGAATCTGCCGAGATCAAAGGAGTTCAAAGGCACAGGAGATGGCTGCAGCATCGGGTCCTTGTTGGCTGTGCCTGGGTGTTGCTGGTCAGGGGCTCTGTACAAATCACAAATGGGACAGGACTGTTCAGGACCGGGCCTTGAGCTGTTTTATTTTTTAGCATCAGTCTCATTACATGGTTATGACAATGGGAAGATGCTATCAGCTCTAATCACACTTCTGCTGTCTCTGAAGCCTGCCTTTTGCAGCTTTCCCAAAACCCTCTGATTTTATCAATTCCCACATGTGGGGATCTTTAATCCACGGGGGCTTGAGCTTGTTTAAACTGTGGGGAAGGAGCCTCGGGACAGGTCACAGCCATGAGTGTTGGGAAGGATGAAAGTTTGACAAGAAAGTCTCACAGATACTTGTGCTTAGCAGAAAGATTTTTAAATGTAGAGTCTGATGAAGGAATAGAGATGGAAGCAAGTTTTGATATAGAAGAAAAGAATTGCTGAGCCAGTCTTGCTGGATAACCAAGGAGCCAAAGGGCGTGTTGGTTAGAAGGGGTTTTATGACTTAGAGCAAAGGATAAACCCACCCCAAACAAGAAGATGTTTTTACCAAGCAGAAAGAGAGCACAGGCAAACACAGCAAATGTTGCAAGTAGAAAAAAGCTCTCAGAATTTTTCACTGCAAGAAAACTGAAAAACAACTTCTAGCTTGAACTGTAATGTACTGACTTTTAGTGATTGGAGAACAGTACATGAATATGGTAATTATAGCAGTTATGATAGCCTGTAGATAATAGTTAAGGTATAGATTGGTTCTACTGTATTGAGACGCTCAGCAAAGAAAAGTATCTAATGTAATGTAACCAAAAGAAAAGTATAGAATGCATTTATAACCAAAACCAAAGGGTCTCCAGGCCTGCCTGCAGCTGGAGCTGACAGCTGTGGGCACAGCTCTGTCACCCACCACCCTGGACTGCTGAAACACCTTGGATACAATAAACTGCATTTTGGACACAATAAACTGCATTTTGGAGAGCCCCTGGAGTCCCACATCTCTCATTTAGGCTCTTACAGTGGCGCCCAACGTGAGGTGCCATTAGTAAGAGCCTGAATGAGGGATGCAGGTTTCCAGGCCTGCCTGAAGCTGGAGCTGACTCCTGTAGGCACTGCTCTGTCACCCACCGCCCTGCACTGCTGTAACATCTTGGATACAATAAACTGCATTTTGGATACAATAAACTGCATTTTGGATACAATAGACTGCATTTTGATAGAATAAACCTTTTAGTCCAATAAACTGCATTTTGGATACCTGCATTTTGGCTCTTACCCATTTTGGATACAATAGACTGCATTTTGGAGAGCCCCTGGAGTCCCACATCCCCGATTTTGGCTCTTACCCATGAGATTTCCTGGAGGCTGTTCCTGAGGGAGTGCAGCTCTGCTCTAATTGTTAACAGAGTCTCTTCCTCAAGCCCGGCTTTGCTGTGAGCACCTAGAGCTGCTGTCTGTGGGGAGGATTGTGCCCTGTGTTCCACAGGTGAACGTGTTTGTGCTCTCTCCCACAGGCATTAAACCCTTTCAGTGTGACCGCTGTGGGAAAAAGTTCACCCGAGCTTACTCGCTCAAGATGCATCGCCTGAAGCACGAAGGTAAACGCTGTTTCCGGTGCCAGATATGTAGTGCCACTTTCACTTCCTTCGGGGAATATAAACACCACATGCGGGTTTCCCGGCACATTATCCGCAAGCCTCGGATTTACGAGTGCAAAACATGCGGCGCCATGTTCACCAACTCTGGAAATTTAATCGTTCACCTGAGGAGCTTGAACCATGAAGCGTCAGAGCTAGCAAACTACTTCCAGAGCAGGTGAGGTGCACAGCAAAAACCTAACAGGGAAACTTGCTTTTTCTTTTTTTTTTTTTTTTTTTTTTTCCTTAGATCATCATTTCCTGCTTTCAGGGCAGCCTGCTGTGCCTCTCATCAGGCTGCCAGCTAATTCCAGTCAGATTGATTCCTGCTCCACTCTCTGTTGTATCTGATCTGTCTTACAGCATGGGAGCTATATAGGAGGCTACTGAAGAATCTAGTGATATACAGAGGCTGCTTCTGGGTTATTTAATTTCTCTTTTCAGTAGTACCTATGGCCAGGCCAGTGGTGTGAAGCCACAGTGTTCTGTCCTACAGTATGTGTGATTTGATATTGATTTGCTTTTCAAAATCTTGTATGTAGCCTGTTCACTTTCATAGGGCACAGACTTCCAACTTCATTTAAGTGCTTGCTTAACACTGTGGAAAGATTGCATGACTCCAGACCTTCTCCTTTCTCATTTTCTAGATAGCATTACTAAATGATTAGACTAATAGGTTTGGAAATAGTAAGGGCCACTTGGACATTTTTTATCAGGGCACAAAAGACTTGGCATATCTCACAAATGTACTGCTAAAGACTGTTAAAAGAGTTCTGAGGTATCAGACAAGCACTCTGTTCTCTCATTGATATAAATGTAATTGTTGGAATTTGAGATAGAAAAACAAAAGTTGGATGAGAGAAATTGAAGACAGGAAGATCTTCCAGCTCTTAAATCTATAGAGAGAGTGCAGTTTGTTGTGTGTACATCATCTGCCTTCAGCCATGCAAAAAGACATGTTCTAAATGGTACAGCATCACAATCCCACCCCTCCTGATTTCCAGACATGATTCTTCTTCCCATAAAAACATTGGAGTATTTTGTTCTATTTGATTAACTCAGAAGTGACGTAGGACGAAAAAGATTGAAAAACAAAGCAGGAAAGCCAGTTGCTGTTCTTACAGCAGAATATTGTTTAAAAGTACAAGTGCTTCATATCTGTGGGCTTACACAGTTCTTGTTCTTGGCTCTTGTGCCAAAACTGGAGCAAACACTCTGAGGGAGATGCCCTGATTGTGGTAAGCACTGCATTGTTGTCAGCAAATTAGAATCCTACTAAAGGGTGTGATTTTAGTTGCCTGTAGCCCTTCCTTCAGTCTGATTTGACAAACATGAGGTTTAGCAGAGCTGGCTGTGAGTTTGAGTTGGAGCAGTGAATGCTTCTGTCATTTAAGGTTTTCTTTTAACTGAGGCATTGCCAGGTGAACCAAAGCATACAAATGTGCATATGTGATACATGTATATACTTGTCTCAATTACAAACTTCATGTCTGGTGCTAAAAACATGCAAAGAAATTTATTTCCATTATGTCCTCATGGTCTGAAAATACAACTGGAGTGTTTGGTAGGTTTTCTTTGGATCCGCTCAGCCCACAGCTGTTAAGAGTGCATAGCACAAGAGTTGTCCAGGAAGGATTAAAAGGGGAAGGAAGTGCAATTCCATACTTTTCTCAGGAGCATGATACGTGTCAGGATCACACCCCCAGTGCAGTTGGCAGCTCCCTCTGCCTTCAGCTGCCTCACCTGGTGCCTCTGGTTGCAGCCTGCCCACTCAGAGGGAAGTCCTGCTGCTGCTCTGGGGGATGCTGTACCTCAGACGTGGAAAGGGCCACATTTTGCCAGTGCTGAACTCATTTTTGTTTCTATTTTTAAAGCCTGAGTGCTCCCTTTTTTTCAATGAGGTTTTCACTGCCAAATGTGTTCCAGACATTAACTTTCATTCTCATCAAGGTGATACAATCTAATAAGAAGAAGTTGCTGTGTAGGAAATACAGATGTGAAATAGATGCCATTGAATAAATTGTGTGTGTGTGGAAATGAGAAGCAGGTTATGGTGCTTAGTGGAGTATGTCAGTGCCATGATCTTGGCCAATCTGAAATGAGTACATTTGTTCTCTGTCAATGTAGCTTGTGTGATGGAGCTGATACCATGGTGTGAGAAATGACATTTCTCTTCTGTCCTTTACCCCTCTTCCAGTGACTTCCTAGTACCGGACTACTTAAACCAGGAACAAGAGGAGACCCTCGGGCAGTATGAGCTAGGGGAGCATGGCTTTGAAAGCAACTCTTCTGTCCAAATGCCTGTCATTTCACAGGTGTCGTCAACTCAGAATTGTGAAAGCACTTTCCCCTTGGGGTCTCTGGGTGGGTTGGCAGAGAAGGAAGAAGATGTGCCAGAGCAGCCAAAGACTAACACCACTGCTGAGGCAGCCGCGGGTGACCCTCCCAAACCGGAGCTGTCATCTATTACTATCGAATAATTCATGGTTTGGTTTCATTTTTGTTCTTTGGAAAGTGCCTGTGTTTGGTCCTGTACATTTTAATTTAATTTTTTTAAACGAAAAGTGGGGAGATTTTCCCCTTTTTACTTTGTAAGCTACGCTTTAAACTGAAAACTGCGACAGATGTTACATTATTTTTCATGACTGAATGATCACTTCTGTGAAAATATTTAAGACTGATTGCACAAAAAAAAGATCTTGTCAGAACATCATGGAAGCTGTGATATACTTCTAAAGAAGAACAACTGATTCAGATCACTTTAACTATTCCTTCTTCCACAGTTAGAGCAGCTCATTAAGTTTCTCTTGCTTCTGCAGGCCCTCTGGTTAAGGGAAAGAAATCAGAGGAAACCTTTTTCAAATGATAAACAAAAGGATGCATTGGAAACCATGATTGAACAGTTTTGACTAGTTTTGAGTGGATGCTTTAATCTTCTGCATAAAGAAGTGACACTTCCTATATGTGCCTGCTGTTTTTCAAAGCCCTTACTGTGCCCTGTGCTTGGAAATGGTGAGCGGTTTTGAAAGGAACAGTCACACACTTCTTCAAAACACACCATCCCTGTCCAGCCCAGATGAATGCCAGGTATTCCTACTTCTTCTCTTCCAGTCCTTTTAGAAACTGCTTGATCAAATAGCCTAAACAGATCAGCCCAGCTGAGGCTAGGCATGGAAAGTCTAAAGGTGCACCAGGAATTGGGAATGATGGAGAAGTGTTCAGCCATGCAAGCCTGACAAATATCTCCTGACTGTACCTGTCTGTAGATGGGGAACCACAAAGGAAAATGAAGGTTTTCCCAAGCTGAAATTCTTAAACCATGGCCAGATTATTTGCAGTTCTGATCATTGCCCCCTCACATACACACTGTGTTTTTACTAATCTGAGATTTAGCTAGAGGGAGTTTACAGATTGGAAAAAATAAGCTCTTTTGTGCATTATTGCACATTTTTTTGTTTATACATATGTATGTATAGTTTCAGAGATTTTTACTCGCCTGTTTTGGATAAAGCAAGCAATTTATTCTCTCTAAGGACAACTTTCTAACCAACAGGGGGTTGTTTACAAAAAGCCTATAGAGCAATGATGAATTGTTCCTGTTTCAAAACACTTTCAATCCTTGCCAACTCGGTTTATTAAAGGCCATTACTCCAGCTACACACACAGCTCAAGCAAGCAATAAACTGAAATATTTGCAATTTCATTTTTCCATATTTAGAAAAAGCTACAAACGGAGGGTGTGGGATTTTCAGAGCAGTGAGTCTTGTTTGGTCGAGGCTGTTTGGGCTCAAGTACTGCTTTGAAACCTAAATTAGGAAGTACATTAGGAGATTTGTGATTTCTCTTACAGCTTCTGAAGTTAACTCAGTGTTTGATGCCAAATGCCCACGGCCTACAGATGATGTGCTGAGTGAGTAGGTATTGCTTGATCTCAGTATTCCAAAGGCATGATATACTCCCTTCGTTTTGAGTCTTGTTTTTTGTAAGTTGCTATTTTCTGTTATTTTCCGGATTTGTTTTATGCAAACATGAGGAGGAAATGAAACCAATAGAGAAAGGTTGCTCCTGAAGAAACAGAAGACACAAAAGTTGTATTATATTGCACATCAATTTGTATTCAGTCAGCCTAGGCAGCTCTGATACTCCGAGACTAAGTTCTTTCTATTAATAGCCAGCTTTTGTAAGGAAAAAAAGTTTATTGACCTTTGGAAAGTGTTTAAAGGGTTTCAGTGACTTCAACCATTTTTCTCTTTTTAGGTTAAACCCACATATTTTAGTTAAATAGAGCAAAAACAGTTGGGATTTAAGTACTTTCCAGGTTGCTGGAATGAGGTTTCTCCGCCAGTTCCAAAGGGTGTTTTAGAAACATGCTGCAAAGAACTTCTGTGCTGCAATTCAGTCTTGATTATGTCTACCTTTGTGAGGCTTCTTAAAAGGGCTTGAAGGAGAAATGCTGTTTCTGGGCTGCTGTACTGTGAAATAGCCCAGTGCCTGCTGATGAGCTGAATTTAGAGACCATTTCCCTTCCACTTGTGATTTCTCTGAGAAGCCAGTGAGACAAGACAATGCCTTTTGCTGAGCTTTATTCTGACCTAGAGGGCTACAACACTGAGCTCAAATCCAGCGTTTTCTCTTTTTCCTGACATGTTCCACAGGTAAATGAGAGTCCTTTGTGAGTCATGTTCTGAACAGTGCTTCACCCAAACCACATTTCCTGACTGCAGAGATGTCATAATCAAAATGGTCAGGTGTGAGCTGGAGGACATAATCTGATCATTAAAATTTGATCATTTTCATCCCTGAAGTATTTTACTGAAGAGTTCATTGGTGAGAAGGTACAAATACACCAGACATACCTGGATATTGGATTTTTAAGACTTAAAATTTTGAGTCAGAAGGCAAATTGCTTTCAGAATACCAAAGAGAAAGGGGAAAGTTACAAAGACTTCATAGCTCTGATCTGTTCTTCCTTGAAAAGAAATAAGGATCATTAACACCGAGGTACAAGGCAAGGCCTGGGGTTCATTGTTCATTGCTTGTGTGTTCCACATTATCTTTTCAGCCTCCTAATCTCTGGGAAACATCTTAATTTAGTTCTCACTTTTCAATCTGCTTCACCTGGAGGAAGAATAGAGTTCTTGGAGGATTTTGTTTGGTTGGGTTAGGGTTGAGTTTACTTGTTAATTTTCCTGTCTGTAATTGTTTCTTGTTAATATCTCTTTTCTCCATAGAAATGAATACAGTTTAAATGCAAACACCTTTTTATTTCTCCTCTCTAACTTGCTGGAAGTGTTCAGTTCTTTGAAATGCTGGTGTTCTTCACAAGACAGATGTAAAAACACAGGACATCTTAAAACAATTTCTGTTGCTAATGTGCTTGGATTCCAAACAGAGCAAGAGAGATAACTAAAATAGAAAAAACTTGCCTTAAACTACACTTGGGATTAAACCTAAAACATCAATTTCTTTCAGTACATTATCAGAGAGTTTTGAATTCTGGGATGCATTTTCTTATTTTTTCTTAGCTTTTTTTCCCTCCCTCCCAAAAAAATCCATTCTTTAGTATGCATTTCTGTGTCTGCTAGACAAGGGTCAGGGTTGATGTGGTTCAGCCCTCCTGCTGCAAGCAGAGTGAGCCCAAGTGGTGTTCCCACAGCTGGAGTTCAGTTGTCAGGCTCGCAGAGACCACGGCCAAGTCTCTCATACTGAGAGATCAGTAGACTCGGGTATTGAAAATGGTTCTGGGTTCACATGGATTCTGAGTCTAAAAGATGTGAATTTAAACTTTTTAAAAAAGTAATAGCTGCCAATGCAGTCAGATATATTTTATAAGACTATGATCCCTATATGTCCCCTGTGGGATGGAGTTTTATTGTTTTTAAGCTATGGTTTAAGGTTTTATATGAGGGCTTCAGGCACTTCTTGGTCGCTGGTTCCACCCTGCAGCCCTGGGGTGGGAGGGCTGAGGTGAGTGCTGGTCTCTCTCAGAGACAAACCAGGAAGCATTTTATATGCAAATCCAGCAGGAGCTTTGTGCACCCTGCAGGGATGAGAGAATTCAGATGGAGGAGCACCTGCTGCTCCTACATCCATTGCAACTTCCACACCATCAGAATATGGAAAATAGCTGATATTTTCATTCAGGCCGCTCACGTTCCAGTTTTGCTCACAAGGTGAAATCCTGTTTTGGAGGGTTCTCATCTCCAACTGTAGACATAACAAATCCCATAGCATCGTGATGATGGCAGGTAAGAGGGTTCAAGACAGTACCTCCCCACATCAGAGGTACCTGGTAAATAGAGTGGGTTCCAAGTATTGGAGGAAATGTACCATAAAAGAAACAAATGTGAATTTTTTTAGTGCAACAGTACTTACTGCTCTGAATTTTCATTCACTCCGTGTGCTAGCACAGTAACTCTGTGTCCCACAGCTCTCAGCTACAAATCTGGTTGCACTAAAAAAAAAAAAGTGGAATCTGGTGCTGCCAGCCTGTGTGGCAACTGTACCTACAGTCTTCCTGAGGGTTGCTGAAGTCCCCAGAAGAGTGATTTTGTTTCACCATTCATTTAGCTGTGCATGCTTTTGATATTCTGACCTGTAACCCTGGCTACACCGAGTCCTTGGACAGCTTCCTTGCTCTGTTCTGCAGTGCCTTCACTCGAGGTGCTGCCCCATGGTGAAACCCCAAAGAGGGAAAAGTGGAAGCTGGAGGGAAAAAAAAATGTGAATTAAATTATTGTTGGGCTTCTTTGTGCATTTTAGTAACAGTGAAACCCCCTTAACTGTGCCAGTCTCCAGTCACCAGCCGTATATCCAGTCATCATCTCATCCACAGTACAGCTTCTCTTGTTGATGCTGGCCACAGCTAGATTACTTGGCATGTTTATTGACCTAACAGAATTGGGTTTTGGGTTTTGGTTTTGTTTTTTAATGTATACGATGTTTAAATACACTTCACATTTTATATAATACTATCTGGCTATTAGTATTTTTCAGGAACCATAGTTCTTGGTGGCTATATATATTTTTGTGACTTTTTTTGTAAACTAAGTGCCGTTTCAACGTTACAATCATTTTTAGAGTTATTGTAATCAATGTGAATATCATGTTTTTTCAAATCTGTTCTGAGCCTGTAGTGTTTGCTTTGTGATCATATGTGTAATGTATATATTCTGTATAGTTACATTGTATTGAAATACTAGCTTGTTTGATATAAGAAAAGTATGTATTGGGTACCTTTTTGCTAGCCTGGTTGTTTAATCTTTAAAAAAAAAGTTCCAAAATACAAAAAAAAAAATCTCCAAACTGGTCCCATTATAGGTCAAAATTAAGGGGGGAGAAAAACTAGTTTTGAGTGTCTTTGGATAGAAATATGAAGCTAAGATTTTTCATTAAAATATTAATGTTTTATGGAGTATATCTTTGCTTTGTGTGGTTATTTAACTCTGGCAGTGTTTGCCTTGCAGTACAGCAGAGTAACCTGGACCTTCCGTGAGAAGGTGCAACCCTGTCCCTTGAGCTACATCCTCTTACAGCTTTGCTTATAACCAGTCCCAGAAGAGCTGATATGAGGAGAACTCACTGGTGCTGAAACTGTCACTGGGAGAAAGGTGGTTTAAAACAAAATTATCATTAATAGATGGTTGGAGAAGTTACATGAGTAAAGAGTATTAAGAATAAAGTACACATTTCTGTTTCATTTTCCTTTGTATATTAGATTGCCTTCTGTTCATGTTCTCTTTAGACCTCGTTCTGCAAAAGTGCTGGGGCCAACTTTCCACAGGGTGGTGTTGATGGAAAGCCCAGGGGGAGCCTCATCAAATTAGCCAAAGTGGAAGGTGTTTAAAAGTACAGTAGGCAGTCATTGTAGTGGCAGCTGTGAGCTTCAGAGGAGTCCTGAAACAGCCCAGAGTGTGGGACTTAAAATCCATCTCTGCTGTTCCTACAACCCTTGCAATTAAAATCACTTTCCTCCTACAGCCCCACCTGTGCGAGTGAGCTGCAATCCTGGATCAACACATCACTTGGAAAATGGCAGGTTGGGAAGCGCCTAACTCTGCCCTACACCAGCTCAATACAAGCAGGCTGGGGTGATTCATGCACCAGCTGCCAAACTGTGCTCAGTGTCTGACACAGGAGTGAGACACAAAATGGAAAAGCTCTCCCTGGTGCAGAGCAGCTGGAGCCACGATGAGCATGGACAGGGGTTGAGAATTTCTAAATCCCAAGTTCTCCTTTCAGGAACATGAATAGGGACAGGGGTCTGAACCTGAGCATAATTGGAAGAGGGAGTTCATCTGGTGAGGGCCCTGGACAGGATGCAGTGTGACAGACACAGGATTGGGTCTCCCATGAAAGCAAAAATTTTGGTTCTTTGAGACCAGGTCCCATTTGGAGTCTGCAGTTAAGTTCTGGCTGACTGCAAAGGCACACACAGCACCCAGAGCTGGCAGGGCACCCCTGGGTGGATGGTGAAGGTGTAAAGGCACACACAGCACCCAGAGCTGGGCAGGGCACCCTTAGTGGATGGTGAAGGTGTAAATTCACAGCACCCAGAGCTGGGCAGGACCCCTGGGTGGATGGTGAAGGTGTAAATTCACAGCACCCAGAGCTGGGCAGGGGTGCCCTGCCCTGTGTGAATTTACAGCACCCCTGGGTGGATGGTGGAGCTGTAAATTCACACACAGCACCCAGAGCTGGGCAGGACCCCTGGGTGGATGGCAAAGCCTGGGCTGGTGACTGGAGCAGGATTTTCCAAAGCACCA